>CM024789.1:6394000-7884438 GCA_014281875.1 Nibea albiflora | reverse complement strand
GAAAATCATAGTTGAAAATAGGCAGGTTACTAAAAGATGATCACCATCAATACAGCCAACACCAGAACTCTAATTGCCTCGTTTTCTTTTTCATTTATAATTGTAATTATTTCTACTTTTATTTGTACCGTAGTACTGAGTGCATTTGGCCAATGCTACAGATTGCTTGTTTACATATCATGAAAATTCTCATTAAGAATAAGGAAGAACTATTTCACAACAATGTTAGTTTGGGAATATAAACCACAGTAAAACTAAAGTATGAGTTATGATGTGTTTTTGGGTTATGATGAGGGACGGGTTACTTCAGGCAGCTCGAAGTAAAAGTCCCATTCATTTTCTGTAAAAAAAACAGCATCAGGTGACTGACATGAAAATCTCCTGGATGCATCATCAGCACAAAAGATGACCAACTACTAAGAAATGATCACATGAATAAGCTTGTGAACATGAAAAATATCAGAAGAGTTAGGAGAAGAAGAAAAGTTATGTGTGACTCAGAGTGGGGCATTTCTGGATGAATCATCTAATCGCTGACCTTAAAACTGTCAATTCTGACAATCAAATATAACAAATATGACTGACGATCATAATATAAACCAAAGTAACATTTTTTTCTATCTTGAGAAACAATCAGACATGTGTTCAAAGACGTGTTTTTCCTGCAGGATCTTGTCTAAAGGACGTCAGGCTGCTAGCAGGTTGGAAAGAGAAAAGCAACTCTGACATATAATCTAGAGAATGTGCGGTGTTTGATATTAGAGGACTGTATTCACCTTGAAGGTTTGTGTACAAGCATCATTTGTGATATTACAACTTGTTCAATATGCAAGGTAATTGTTTTGTAATGTTAAAACCTAAAGTGAACATGTACTGAGATGTGTTATGTCCAGAAGATAAAACTTTGAAATGAACATTATCAATATCCACATGAATATATATCTGGGATTTTTGTTTACTTTTTCTTTATGTGCTGCATGTTCACTATGACATCTTTCTAGCTTTGGCATGTTGTTGAACACGCCTGGATTGAATTTAAAATTCTCTGAAGCTAATGCATCATCAATCATGCATCATCAGTACTAGAACATTCATTTTGCAATGCAGTGCTTCATTATTACCCTGACCAGTCGTGCGTAAAATACATGAAATTGCATACTGACAAATTCCAATAACACAGTGTATTAATAATAATATTAAACTCCTGCATAGTGAGTACATTTGCTTGTAATACTTTACAGTATACTTTACTGATCACATTAAAGTAACTTTTTAAATGCAAAGGAGGATTTCTTCTTATACAGTATACATATGTAGTAATGAACTCTCGTACACCGACACTGACAACAGCTTATGCTCTAACACAACCATGTAAAGTGCACTTGGAAGTCT
Organism: Nibea albiflora; assembly: GCA_014281875.1. Lineage (NCBI taxonomy): Eukaryota > Metazoa > Chordata > Actinopteri > Sciaenidae > Nibea > Nibea albiflora. Next base: position 7,883,046 of record CM024789.1, on the reverse strand, counting down.
TGGTCAGCTGCTGGTGGATGTTTTGTTTTGCTGATCCGCAGACTTGTTTACAGGCATTAGTCACGATGAGGAGGAGCTTGTTGAACCAGCTCGCGATCCTGTACAAACCGAAAGCGAAAGTAACCCAGTGACAGTCCTGGTGCTGTGTTTAGTTTTATCCGAATAGGCTAATCGTAATGAAGCATGGTTCATCGACAGCGGCTGAAATGTTCCCCCAGGACGCACGTGGTTCACCGGGTTGACACACCTCCGATCGCACTTATATGCTGCCGGGTTGAACTTTAACCTTTCTGACCTATCTAATGGAAAACTCCTACGTGTACTTCTACTACAACTCAAAACATGAGGTGTAGTTAAGCTCCAGGTTGGTTACACCTCTACCACCTACACACACAGAAAAAGTCAGACTCACCGCTCGGTAGTCTCTGAGGCATGCGGGTTGGACGATGATCACCGGGAGCGCCGTCATGTAGTCTGTCATCTGCGCAGCGGCAACTGTCGCTCTCCTTCCCAGCGGAGCAACAGGCCGAGATCACATTTTTGCATTTCACTTGCTATCATAAAGCTCTTTGGTCTCATTGATCCGAGTCCAGTTTATTTAATGCTTATCGCGAGCGGGCGCGCGCGGTCCAGATGTCGTTCCTGAGACAGACTCACACACACACGCCCTTCTCTCGTCGTAAGTTCACTCCTCCTCTGATTCGTCACTTTGTTACATTGCAGTACGTGTCCGGGCAGTTTCCCTCAGCTTTTTTTTTTTAATTTTTTTTTTTAATAATTACACTCAATCATTTAAAGTTAAGTCGAAAACAAAAGTGTCCATTCACTCCAAAACCGTTATGTCAAATTGAATTTTATTATTTATTGGCAATTAACAGAACGCGTCTCAACAAATCCAGCTGATTACCAGGATCAGGGCCAGTGTGGCAAGTTGTGTGGCAAGCAACATTCCAGTGAGTTACCACAGCAAGGCGCAACACGAAGTAACAGACCACATTACAGACCACCGCACAGCCTGGTTAACTCATTACAGGCCTGTTGCTTTGTGGTCATTAAACTCACTATTTGTTTGGGAATATAAACTACTGAAGTACCATCAGACTTCAGCTCATGGGGGGTTATTTCAGGCTGCCAGCGGTGAAAGTCCCGTTCATTTTCTGCAAAAACAGTGTAAATCACTGACATGACTGAAATGCTTCTTGTTGCACAACCAGCACAAAAGATGACTAACTACATGAAGAAATATCACAATAAACATGAGCTGTGAATCCCACGGTGCATTCCTGGATGAATCACCTAATTTCTGAAGTCCTTGAAACGGTATGGATAAATTTGGCAAATATACTATTTTTGTTCTGCAAGATGAAGCTCTTCAACAGGCCTAAGCAGACACCCATGGCTACTGTAGTATTTAGAGCGACCCACAGTATGATGATAACACGAACCTATAGAGCGCTGTTACATCTTTTTATGTTTCTGTGTTGAGGAACACAATCAGAAAATTATTCAATGGCAACTTTGAATTGCAGATTTATACAGAGGAAAAATACTTTGCAACCTCTTCCTAAATTAAATTTAAAAGTTCCTGGTGGTTTATCAGCTAATTCTGGTCCCGGAGGCCTCCTGGTGAATCAATCCAGCCCTGAACGCAACAACAAAAGCAGAAAACAAGTTGTCTCTAGGACCGGGTATCTGGTATGGATGTCCTGTTCTAGTGCTTTTCTTGAATTCTTCTTCAGTGTGTCCCTGACTTGTAACAACTGAACATCCGCTGAGGATCATTTGGATCTATGTGACCTTGCGCTCCGCCTCTACAGGCTTCTCCAGTCTCTGTCTTGGCTTAGGCAGTCCCGTCCAGTTTAAGACGAGCGACTGAGTCAGCAACTTTTTCCTCTTCGGCCTCTTCTTCCTCCTCCTCTTCGTCATCTTCCTCCTCCTCCTCTTCGTCATCATCCTCCTCCTCCTCTTCGTCATCATCCTCCTCCTCGTCCTCTCCGTACTCGTCGCGCTGGCCTCCAGATGCCAAGTTCTTCCAGTAGGAATCGTACCCTGACGCTCCGTCGTAATAATCGTCGTCATCATCAGCACCAGCCTGGCGGCCGAATTTCAACGTGCGAGCTGAGGAGAACACACAGGTGTGACATGAGTAAGTAATGTGTGTTTATTTTAATCACAGAAACCAGAGTTTTACCAGAGACTCCACCACTGACTCACTGATCACACACCCCATTGCTTATGATGTGGCTTGATTTTGGTCTAAGTTGTTTGTGATTTTGAGTTCTTTACAATAAATTACTTTATTTTGGCCTTCAACCCACGTCTCCCTTTGTTTATCATGGCTTTAGAGCCGGGTCATGACAGTACATGTTATTTCTGGCTACCACCAAAACAGGAAAGTTCATTGTTGAGTCTCATTCATATTTTACTTCTAGGAAAACAGATGCCTCCTGGTGAAAACTTAACTCTGTAATTTGGATGTTAAATGTTTCCGGTAGAAATGTGTGTTCTTGAAAGGCTGTTAGAATAGCTGCTGAAGCACCAGTAAATTAGTTATACATTAATTCAGACAGATTATCACTGTAAATACTGTAAATCAATGCTGGAAGACAGCTCTTTCTAGGAGGCATTTGAATGATCATTTCACACTTGTTTAAAGTGTACGTCTAACTTTGTTTCTTTCTTTGGAAAGAATTTTAACCACATTTAATGTGTATAATATATTCTATACTGTAAAGCTCGAGTAACCGGAATCACATTTATGATTAGATCCAACAAAGAACAGAGCTCCTGTGTCTCATTCCAAAGTAAACAAATCCAAAGAGATAACCGCTATGATATGAGAGTGATCACGTAAGGTAGAGTTGAATAAGAGGTGAAAAGAAAATCAGGAGCCAAAGTCACGAGAGAGAAATGCTGATGGGCAATTTACCCTCTAAGAAAATGTTGTGTTTCTTTTACGGGAAGCAAAAGTTCATTTCTCGAAAATTGGCCCATCTTTCTCTTTCGTTCTCTAAACCATGATTCAGCCAGTCAAGGCTGTTGCTACTTCCTGTAGAACTGGGAACAACATCGATCAGTAGCTTTAATGTTTTTTTTGTGACACTTACTAGACATGCTGAGGTCTTTGGTCTCCTGCGTCTCGTGGCCACACTTAGGGCAGGGAGGAGCTTTTCCTTTCTCCTGTTTGAAGACCTTACTTTTGGCATGGTCATCACAGTAACAAGCCTGAGATGATACAATTGAATTAACGTTAAGATCATCACACAGACACGTTAACAGCACACGGTCAACATGTCATCTCTTTTTGAAATCGAGAAAGAAAAACGATGACTGTTCAGGCTTGTTTAGACAAGTAATCGTCATTCATCTTTGCGTCTTCCCTTTCTATTGCCTCGAGTGTAGAATTCTCACCTGCTCTGTGAAGGATTAACCAGCTCTCTTTTCTCCTCCAGAAACAAAAAACGAAAAGGCCCCAACTATAGCCAGTGTTTAGTTTGTATGCTCTGTGCTACTCTTAAAAACACGGGGGACTCTGTTGATAAAGGCTCATTCGGGCGTAACAAAACAAAATTTCTGCCAATAAATCTCTCTAAATCTTACACACTGGACCTTAAAAACAACACTCAACCCTGTCCTGGTTGTAAAAATATCCCTTCCAAAAAAAAAAAAAAAGTCCACAGTAAAAGACAAAGCACAAAATCCACAGTCCTTCTTCCATGCAAAGATGCTTGTCTTTAGTAGAAATTTCCCTCTGGGTTTCCCCAGGTTCTGTTTCCTCTCCCTTTCCTTAATTTCTTCAGCTGAAAAGCACCAAAGAAACAACTTCTTTTTACCGTGTTTTTAAGAGTAGCACAGAGCATACAAACTAAACACTGGCAAACAAGTGGTTTGACAGTTTTCACGCAAAAAAAAAAAAAAGTCTGTACTGAAGTGCTGTCTTGCTGCTGTTTAGTGGAAGATTTTCTATTTTTATCTTTCTTTCAATAACACGTTTCCTGCATGCCAGAAATACTTCCTGTTGGTAAACAGTTTAATCTGCTCATTTGTCAGTGATGAGCTCGTAAGATGGGTGCAGTTTTATATGAACATGCTTGGTACAGTCTGCGGTGCAAATAGGCTCAAAAGGCTCCCTCCACTGTGTTTTCGCCTCACCTTACAGCGCAGGCAGGAGTGTTGCCCCAGTCTATTACAGGAAACACCTAAAATGGAACGTGAGAAAAAGCAAAACAGAAATCATGATCACACTTCTGCACACATACCCTCTAGACATTAATCTCTGGAACAGATCTGATACTTTTCTTTTTCGCCATCAACCACAAAAATGACACTGTGAAAGGAAATAAGAGTGACTCACATTTGAATGTCTCTGCCTGAAGGACTTGGCAGCTTGCCTGGTGTTCAAATTGATCATCCTCACACAAGAAGTTTTGACAAAAGGAACAGCGGAAGATTCGCCCTCCTATTCAGGAAGTTAAAACCATGAGTGTTTATGTAAAGCAGGTGTGTCCAAACTGTTCCACAAAGGGCCGATGAGATCTGGGTAGTCTTACCATGATCCCACACACTGCGTTCACACTCAATGCAGTCTGCATCTGTCAGAGGGCACATGCAGGCATGTGTGCTCAGACATTTCCTGCCGTGGCACACCCAAGCTTCACAGAAGTCGCACACTGCCCCCTTGCGGTCAAGAAGAAAATTACAAAGATCAAAGATTTTGCCACGATTTATTCTCTGAAGCTACTGTGAAGAAAATACATTTTTTAAAATGTAACACATACATAGGTCACCCTACTTTGTAATCTAGTAAGTAGTACTCCGTGGTCACTGAGCACTGGGCTGTCATTCATCATTTACACACTGTACTTCATACATCATTATTCCGGAACATTATAATAAACTATTACAGCACTATCTGATATTACAAGGAGTATCCACCACATCACTGAAGGTCATTATGATATTATTAGAACCTGATTGCAGAGTGTTGCAACACTTGAACAAAGTGCACGATGGAGACGTGACAAAGACACTCCTTGTGTATGACCCACATGTGTATATGACTTTCTGACTTTCCCGTAATTGGCAGAAGGGGTGTGCTGTGTGCTTTCACCTTACGGAGAGGGTGATTAGAGTTTGGATTTTTTTTTTATTATTATTATTAATAACGTGTCGCTGTAAAGAGCCGACTTATCCTCTTTTTTATCTTCTTTTTTTTAAATCCTTTTTTGTAGCTACATCGAGAGATGAACAACTTTATCTATGTTATCATGGATATTAGTGCACAATACTGCACTGTTTGCACACATTTCTCAATTGCGATAGGCATTGTTTGGGCATATTACTCACACAATCACGTTCTTTTGATGTTTGCTCATTGTATCTTTTGTCACTGCACACCAAATCTATCAAATTTGTATAATACTGCAGGGCATGCACAGTAGTTTGCTGACTCAAGGTCACTTTTATTGACTCCCAGATAGGGAAATTTCTTTTGGATTAAAGACACAATAACATATAACATAACATACTTATGAATGAAAGCAGACCTGAACACTGAACTGAACTAAAATAACTATTTTATATTATACCGCCACAACAACCAATGGTTCAGAGATGTTGCTAACTTACCACCATGGCCATTCCAGTGGTGTGGATCCCAGGATGTTTGATCACACAATCTGACGACTTCATGCACTTGGTTTTGCCTAACACAAACACAAACATGAAACATTTCATAATACAATAAGGTGTCATGACCTATTTTAATGCCACAGTGTGTAGAATACTGATATGGTTATAGCATGGCTCAGATTACTGTGATGGCACGCACTGTCTGCCAATGTGTTTATGATGATACCACAAAAGTAGAATATTTACTATAAACTTTAACCGATGGTGGTTTCAATGGCGTGTTCCACTGAATTTTACCATCATGTCAACGTCAGGGTCAACAGGTATTGGCAAAACAGTTCTAGTGTTCTAGTGTGTCCAGTGGCTGTGCAGGAGCCTAATGACAAAGTCATGAGGGTTATCTTAGCTTGGGTTTCAAATTTATATTTATAACAGAAATGACAAACTAGAGATGTAGTGTTTGAAAAATACTGCCATATGAGAGGTGAAGGATCCACAAGTATTGTTCCTAGTTACTAATCTTTTGTCATATATCTCCACTGCTGTTCAAAAAGACACTGTTGAACTGACACGTTACTTCAGTATAACACGTATAACAAGTTTACTCCACATACCATACATCCTGCTGCTCTAAATACTCACTAGGGCACCGAATCTGTGACTGAAAACAGTCCAATAAATGCACAACTTTTCTTGTTTGAATAATGATCGGTAAAAACTACAATGATTATCTGTTTTAGGAAATGAAATATCTTCTTAAAAATGTATTGTGTCTAGGAATGAACATGCTTGCGAATGAAACTCAAAAACAGGCTCGCCTCAGGATTTGAGGAATGAACTTGGAGGGTTTGTCAGATGATTTAAAACAACAAGCCTAATGAACAAACAGACAAACATAACACTGCAGTTTACTCACCACACTGAGCGCAGACAGGCAGCTTCTGCACTGCGTTACAGAAGTAGCAGAAGGCTCTGTTCTTCTGTTTCCTACCAGGTGACATTACAAGGAGAAAAATATGTTGATTGTTTGACCAGTCTATAAGAAGTATTTGGAGCTTTACATAAAAAAGGTCCAGCATGTAAGAGTATCTATTGAGTATAGAAGGATCAATTGGCAGGAAGGAAATATAATATTCATGAGTATGTCTTCATTAGTGTATAATCACCTGAAAATGCCCTAAAATAAGCCTTTTATATCTAGACAGAGAGAGAGAGGGTCCTCTTCAATAGTCTGCCATGTTTCAACATAAGCCTAGAACAGAAAAAACAAATACTGCCACTAGATATGGCCTTTTGTTCTGTTGTTTGCAGCCAGAGTTTTTCCTACATGCTTTGGAAGCAGACGGTGAGGTGAGGTGAGGTGAGGTGAGGTGAGGTGAGTATTCAGTAGGTTGCAATCTGCAACTTCACTGCTAGGTGCCATAAAATCCCACACACTAGACCTTTAAGTCAATGTAGCATTATGATAGTATAAATAAAAAAATACTCCTTCATACAAAGACTTACTTAAGTAAAGCATTAGCTTACTTTAAGTAATTAAAAAGTACTTAAAAGTACCAAAAGTAAAAGTACTAATTATCCAGATAATTCATTAGTGATGCATTATAACTAGTAACTAAATAACTAACTAATGTTGAGTACAAGTATACATTTGCATAAAATAGAAATGTACCGTAGAGTGCACCGAATAAAGTGGCCGGTGTATGAGTAAATGTACTACCTGAATACCTGAATAAATAATATATAATTGAGTACTTGGTTACTTACCTCTGACATTTGTCACAATCCTAAAAAACAGAATACAAAACAAAACAAAGAAGCGATGTAAGAAACTGTACTTAACTTAACAAGGTATGATATTTGAAGCATTGCCTTGATTTTAGTCACATACCATGTTAAAGTTGCAGGGGTGTTTGGCCACTTCCACATGTTCCCGGTTGGCTCGGCTCTGTTTCTCTCTCTCCTTTCGGTTCTCAGCCTTTTTCCGGGCACCGGTTTTCTTTTTGGGCATGTCTGCTTCAGTGGGCCGGTATTCACGGGGCTAAAAACGGCTGGTTTAACGTCCGGTTGCCTGCAAACACATGAGACATGTTAGGGCAGGGGTATCCAAACTGTTCCACAAAGGGCCGGTGTGGCTGCAGGTTTTTGTTCCAACCAACCAAGAGCACACAGTTTGACCAATCAACTCTCTGAAGACTGAGATCAGTTGATTAAATGGTGTTCTGCTGCTTGGTTGGAAAGAAAACCTGCAGCCACACCGGCCCTTTGTGGAACAGTTTGGACACGCCTGTGTTAGGGTGTTAACGGGTGTTTCGGTTAAACGAGTGACCATGTTAACTGGTGACCGTTAGCCGAATGACAGGCGTTGAAACAGGAAGACACGTAGCTGAATGCTCATGAATGCCGTCTCTGTTTTTCTCATTAACGTTACAATGTTACAAAAAAAAAAACACACACCTGATTCATATTTTGTGTTTTATTTCACCGCGTCGTGTTTCAACGGCTGTCGTAACTACGGCAACCACAGACGCATTCTGGCCGATGGTCGGCAGTTAACACGGTCGCTCGTTAAACCGTATCACCGGTTAGCTCGTGTATCTGTCGGCAGTTAGGCTAACGTTAATCAACTTTAAGTTACTTCAAGTGTTTTATGTGACTTCTGTTACCAGTAAATATGCAATGTAATCTAACTGGTGAGAGAGAGAGTGAGAGAACCAATAAACAGTCAGTTTATAACGTTTTTATTGACGTTGGCTAGCTGGAGAGTTGTTGAGCTGACACGTACGTCACATGGTGAGTAAATGAAATTAACTTTAGTTATGACCCTTCATATATGTCATGCTGCCCACACGGCAGTTACACTGACGGTAATGAATGTTACATCTAAGTGTCATTTAAAATACAAGACAGTGATTTGCAAAAAAATAATTACCGAAACGATCAGCAGCTCCGACTTCCACTAGGTCCGGTCTGAAAATCTGTTCGGTTGAAACACACTGGCGAGATTTTTTAGTTCCTACATCTGTTCCCTAAATACAGTCAAGTGAGTTTTACTATCGTTTCAACCATAGACACAGTAAACAGTGAACGGATAGTAATTATTTACTGTCAATTTAATAACGTATTACAGAAAGCTCTAGCATTTTTTTTATTATTATTAAACGTTTATTTAACCAGGAAAGGTCCCATGGAGATTAAAAATCTCCTTTTCAAGGGACAAACAGCAGCACAAACTAAGAACAGATCAAACCAAAACAGACACAAGACACACAGACAATGTTACAACACAACTGCCTGCAGGGCGCTGCTCTCTCTCTCTCTCTCTCTCTCTCTCTCTCTCTCTCTCTCTCTCTCTCTCTCTCTCTCTGTGTGTGTGTGTGTTAAAACTATTTCTACTTATAGTTTGTATATTTACTTTATTATTATTATAGAGTATATATTATCTTTATTGTTATTATTATTATTAAAATGACAATAACACAGTAAAATGTGGTAGCTTAACTGCCATTTAAATATAGTGCTTTGTTTTGATGTATCAATTAATAGATTTTCTAGAATTAAACTCCATAAAAGTCTGTAATTATCCTGGTGGCTCCATAAAGTAACAAATTAACTGTTTGGTGACATGTTTCATAACCTGTAATGAATGACTAAATGCAGCAGTAATGTTGTTCACTGCGGAAACTGTGAGGTTCACAAGAGTGTTGTTTTTTTTTTTCTTTGCCGTGCTTTACATGATTTATGACTGTTTTAGTTTCTCCACATGCCACGGGGGCGTCAAAGGCCCAGGTCACGTGCCCACGAGCGGTCAGCCAATCCGGGGCGACGACGGGAAACAGCTGACGGTGAACAACAACACATCGGCGTCGTCTTTTCCTGCAGGTGGTGGTGTGTAGTGGACTCCTGCACGTAGCTAACAAACTCTTATGATACCTCCTCTGTGCTGTGAGGGCGGCTGTCTGCCTCTGGCTATTATGCAAGGTAAATGTTTGAACCTCCACCTCCTGTAAAAACACAGAGGGACGTGGAGCGAGCTTTCCAGTGAGGAGGAGACCTCGAAGCTTGTCATCCACCCCAAAAAACCCAGCCGCGCAACCACAATGGCACCGTCCCTCATCCGAGCTTGCCGCAGTCTAGGCTCTCTCGACGTGGCTGCTGTCGTTTTGTTTCGTCCACTTGCTCTGCCTGGACTTCACGGTTGCAGAGAAAGAGGAGTGGTACACGGCTTTTGTCAACATCACCTATCTGGACCCCGTCACCTCGGAGCTAAAGACGGAGAAGACCGAGTGCGGTCGGTATGGCGAGCACTCACCCAAGAAAGAAGCCAGAGGTCTGGTCCTGGTGCCGATCCTCCCGCAGGACAGGCAGGCGTGCGACCCCAACATCAGGTTCCCCCCGCCGTATCACAACAACGCCTGGGTGGCGTTGGTGGCTGCGGGGAATTGTTCATACCGAGAGAAAATCCGTAATGTTGCAAACTACAACGCCTCTGCAGTTGTCATATACAACGTGGGCTCCGTGGGTGCCAACGACACCATAACAATGCCCCATCAAGGTAAGAGACAACCTGTAAACCCTCTTGTAGTCTTTCCGCATCAGGATTCATGTGATGTGATGGAGGTCTGAGAGAACAGGAGTAGTCGGGCAGCTCTCGCCAATGCTAATGAGTTTCATTTGTCCTGCTGAAGTCCCAGGGCTCTTCTACATCCCTGTAATCAGCTAAATCATCAATTAGTTTCTTGGTAAAGTCGAAAAGTGCGCTGGCTTTTCAAACACAGTGACTGAACCACTGGCTGTCACTGACTGTGGGGTCCTGCTGAAGTTTTTCATCTGGGGGTGAAACTTTGAAGACTATGGCAGCATGTGTCAACACCTGGATTATTTAAGTTGTTTTGATATTAACGACACTTTGATACCCGAGTCCAGGGCAATATCTAAATGATTCATTTCTTTTTACTGAGGTTGTTTAAACACAAACAGCCAGACAGTCTAAAATTCTGATGACAGGACTACAAATCTGATATATATTATATAGAAATTCAATGCCACAGACAGCTGATCTGTCAGTGCCTGTGCCAAAACAGAATTGAGAGTCAATACTTGGCCCCATATACCACAGGCGCAGGATGTAGCCTCTAATAATCACTTCAAATCACCGAATATACACTTCCTAATTCCATTGCAATCTCTTGTACTGAGTTTATTCTCCATGTCTAGTGATACAAAACAGAAAGAGTGATCAGCTTCTTGCGGAGTTTAAATGCATTTCTAACACAGTGCTAAACAAAGCACGGAGCACAAGGTCAGTTCAACCTGTAACTGAGTAAGTACCATATGTCTAGTTTGTCTGCTATGCTGTACCTGTGCAGATGCCTAGAAACATTGTTCCGTCAGTGCTCCTGATTTATTACTAAGCACTAAACCGTCAAAAATGATTGTGACAAGGGGAATGTTTGTCACGAAATGTGCCGAGGAGCTCACATATGGCAGCTACAGCCTAACTTCATCATTTGTTGAGCCGTGTGAAGCTGAGAGTCTCCCCTTTACGACTCAGAGAAACAATAATCAACATGTAAACATATCATTTAACATTTCGCAGACAGGCAAAAAGCTGAAGAAGATCGTCCTTTGATTTTAAGGACTGACAATGCAAAGAAGAGTAATATTATGATTGTTATCTGGTACTGTGGTTAATGTGTAATGAGATTAAAATACTTCCGCTATTATATTGATCTATGGGGAGGTATAAAGATATTCACAGGCAGTCCTGCAAGCTGCACGCATTATGTTTGCTTGTAAATTCAGTGTCCAGAAACTGTGACGGTAGCTTTATTTAGAGTTACATTCAGCCCACCGGAGGTGCTCTGACAGTAAAAACAACATGCAGAGGCTCAACATGGCCGATAATGATGCCATTTCTAAACGTCCACGATGGTGTAGTGCCAGACAACTGTGTGTAAAAGCCAGTGTGCTGACCTGATCTGCTATAATATGGAACCTTTTGTACGCATTATTGTGGCATTGACCATTCCTGCGTTGAGCTCAGTTGGGTTTTCATCCAGACTGTGGAGCCGCTGGCACTTCAGCTTGTATGCAGGCTTTGATTTGTCTTTTTTTTAATATGCGCATGTGCATACTGTTTTTTATATTATATTTTGTATATATTGTCTGTTTTCTGCCAAAGCACACATTTAGCAGCTAAAATGTGTAAATAAATGTTGGATAAACAACACACTGGACACACATTTTTGACTTTTGCAAAATGTCCCGAAAACACAGATCTGAGATCCACCTATCAGGTTCTTCCAAGGAGTCACATTTCTTTTCCTTGTTTGCCAGAGGCAGTGAAGGCTCATGCATAGATAATTGGACAAACACTTGAACTCGCTGTTTAAATAGCTCCAAGATGAATAATTTGTTTGTTACCTGTTCGTGACAACGTTTTGTTGGTTTGACTAGTAAATAAGATATGCAGGTCGCAAACAAAAACCGGGAGCTCGTTTTTATGTGCTAAATCTAGAAATGTGTCATTTATACTAGACAAAGACAACATTGGCATCACTCCTTCAGTTACAACTGTGATCTTCAGTTTTTTCATCATCAGTTTAAACACGGATTACCTGACTTATTGGTAAAGGCTGACAGAAATACCTGCATGCACTACTCAGGGCTCAAGAGCAGGTAATGCCAACTTCAGTGTAGGTTAAGATTTTTATTTACAGTTTATATTCAGTTATAAGAAAGTAAGCTGCAGAGCTTTGCCTAATGAAGATACAAAAACAACATTATAGTATCAGGTATCTATAAATGAAACAATGCAGGTATACAGACAAATATAACCACTTTTTACAAACAGCTGTAGTTTTTTATAAATGATGCCTTCAGGTTTTTTTTCTTTTGGTTCAATGATCCTGGAAGTCCTAGATAATCAGTTTTTTGTTCATATACCTGCTGACACGGCGACTCAGATGCTGGTCTCTTTTCTCATATTGCCACTCACTCCCCTGTTCCAGTTTAGTAACAGATCTACAGCTGTCCTAGAGTTGGAATAAACCTTTAGCACATGGAATGTATTATTTGTGAGGATAAAGGTTGACATTTCGAGGTTTCCCCTACGGCTGTGAGCAGAACCTTGTTTTCTACCTGACTTGTATTTCCATTGGAAATGTCTCAGCTTGGTGCTATTTTTCATAAAGGTGTGGCTGTCCAGACCACTCCACCTGTGCCAGACAACAGCACAATGCGTAAAGGCTGTTTGACAAAAGGATCTGTACAAAAACAGATGTTCAAACAAAAAAAAACCCCAGTGACATCATGGTCAACTGATGGTGAGATGTTTTTAACCAAAAGGCCATTTTGTACAGAAGTATCACAGGGACTTGTCATGAAAAGGAGATGATTTAAATTCTATGCAAAGCCCTTAAAGCTCACTCAAATCACTCGTCTGGAGGCATCACCTGGACAAGTTTACTCTGTTCATACAGCTGAGCGCTTCTGGTAGGGTTTGAAACAATGATTAAAACGGACCACGATTAGCTCCAGCAGCCGCGGGTAGTGTCCTTCAGGTCATTGTTTTTGTTCTATGAACAGCAATTTATTCTTTTGGTCCACCCTCACCACTCTGATAAATCTCTTTTCCACCTACAGCAGACATAAGTTTTCAGCTATATGTTCCAAACCCCTGCCCCATTAAAAAGGTGAAAACTGGTGTAGGTCAAGTAAAAGTTTAAAAACAAGTATCTGCTCAATACATTTCTCAAAGCTACTTTATTTATTAACTATATGATTATTGTTTTAGCTTGTGACTGCTACTGCAGTTATAAAAAATAATTTAACCTAAGTATTGCGTTAGCTGCTTTCTAAAGCACACCAATTTAAAAGACTGTAGTAGAAATGAACATATAAAAAGAAATTTTGGATAACGTTAGCTAACTACATTTTCACTTACAGCATGTGCAACTTACTTAAATGATGTTGCAGTGGTTAGAAGCAGAGAGTTTTTTTTTTCAGGAGGCACAGCGAGTCCTTCATCACGTAACTGTTATCTTTTTTTAGATTTTGGTATATAAAGTGTGGCCAGATGTGGCCGGGGATTGTCGCTGGAAGCTGCCTCTTGTTCTTGCTGAGTTTTACCCAGTCGTCATCACATAAAAAGACAGGTGGTGCTTATTTATCTTCGAGGCAGCTGGCAACTTGGCCTTTGCAGTAGAAGTGTTACTTAGGCCCTATTCTCGCTCAGTCCCTCCATTTAGAGCAGACTCGCTGTAAAGAAGGTAGAAATCACTAATATAGTGATGTAAAAAGTAGATTACTGGCCGAAAAATGTACCCTGAGTAAAGAGTATAAGTACAGTTGAAAAGGTGATTGGAAAGGTAAACACTCCACAAGTTGGTGGAGACCAAAGCAAAGCTTTTAGAGTAGAGTGAATTCACCAGGCGAGCAGATACACAACTTCGGAACATCACATGAATGCTAATGTTTCTCCGTGTTTACTAGCTGTGTAAATAGGCAGCTGTTTGCAAACATGTTTGACTTAAGTACTGTATGTTTAAGTACAGGTTTGCTGTACTTGAACACCTAACTCTTTACTTAAGCAAGACCTAATGTTTTTCCTCAAGTAAAGTCTGTGCCAGCATGTCTGCTCAGTATGTGACGATTAAACATCCTCTGTTCTTGGAGTAGCAAACAAAGGCTCCACGTCATATCACCTGCAGCAAACATAGAAGGCACCAGGCTATTTTAAAGACGTGTCCTGCTTTGAGCCATGACATAAATATAAACTTCAAGAGACAGAAACGGCAGCCAGGCACAGGTGTGCTGACAAAGCTCGCAGTGAAGAGGAAGGTAATAGAGTATAGTGACAAAGGAATGGGTCTTAATGTGTTTGACTGAATGTGACGCTGCCAAAGAAAGAACAGCACAGTGCACTCTCCTGTCCAGAGCCAACACCACTGGGTTGTAAAATCCACAGTTACCAGAGCCAGAAACCTCTCATGGCCTGGCTTTATTATTGAAGGCTGAGCGGTGTCAGAGTCATGTTCGACCTTGGACCATAAAGCCAGGTCAGGTACTGTGGGTTTAACAATCGTGTCCCGTGAAAGCTACAGTGAACCTTATCACTTCATCTCCCAGATGAGCTGTATAGACAAACAGGAAACATGTTTATTTTCTTTCTTGTTGAGAATTAGGCGAGAAGATGTGACACCGCTGATACTGTTCACATCTATGTGGTAAATATGAAGCTGAAGCCAGCAGCAGATTAACTTAGCTTAGCATAAAAACTGGAAAAACTGCGAAACAGCTTGCATCAAAATGCACCTTTTTATTCATTTATTTCATCTGTACAAAAACCGAGTTGTTAAAAAAAACAAAAAAACATTTAGCTGTTTTATGGAGGGCCATGGTCCAGACTGTATCTTTGTCTTTGAGCTGTAACTTCCTGGAGTCTCTGCTAGTTGCCTGGCAACTCTCAACATCATGCATTAACGTGGGACATAACGCCCCATAAAAACCACACAACAAACTACACTACAGTTTTTGTATGAATGGATGAACCGAAGATTAAGACAACATTTAAGCTAGGCTGTGGCTAGCTGTTTCCCTTTGTTTCCAGTCTTTATGCTAAGCTAAGCTAACCTAGCCAACACTTAGCATCAGCTACCGTACAGATGACTCTGAGGCATTTGTTACAGTATTATTAAGAGTTTAGTCTACTGTGTTTGTGGCTGTCAGCTTCAGGTTAGCACACGGTTGTTCATAAAGAGTTAAACCAGTTAATTCTGTGGTAATCTGTCCTTCAGCGTTATCCACTCTGCAGCAGACCAAACGCCTGCCAATAAAATGAAATGGCTTGTGTCCACTGAATTAACTCATTATGTATTTATTGTTCTTTTCAAGTTCAGCTTCAGTCTCCGGCATTGCCTTCCTGTTTTAGTAGCGGCTATTTCTGTACTCTCTGACTGCGTCACTGCGTACAGAAGAAGGAGATAAGAGTCAAGGCTTAAGGAAATCTCACATGCCTTGTTTCCTTATTTCTGTTGGCTATGAAGCTGGAGCTGGTCATACGCTGTCTTTTTTTCTTCTGCACGGCCTGGAAATAATTTGCCTTTTGACATGAAATAATGCGGTTTATCTTGTGTTTACAATGGCACACAGTCATTTTCCCCTCCACACCACATGGACGTGGTTAATAAAACCAGAACAGGAGTGTGTTTGTCTGAGGTTACACACAATAGAAAGAGACTGTTAGTATATTTATTAATTTACAGTCGTCAGAAACTTGGCAAATGTCCTCCAACCACATGCTTACCTTTATTTAAATTTAAATGCCAGTGAGAAAAACGCTTCAATGAAGTTAAGGTGTGGCTGCTCGTCGCCTGAGACACCGAATAGACGGTGTTGTTGAGAAGCGTATTACCGTCTGCTTTCTGTCCAAACATAAGCTTTTGTTTTCTCTGTCATTGTTTGTAGCAGTGTTTGCTTTAGAAGCTCTGACATACATAAACTCATTTTGAGGGAGCAGCCACTATAATCGAAAGATAAACCATTGTGTTAACAGCGGAGATACTGTCAGATGGGATCTGTTTTTGCAGAGGATGGTACAGATAAAGCGCTACCATGCCCATAACAAATTAATTGATTTGTTTAGTTGTTAATGTATTTATTGATTTAACATTATCAGCCAAGAAACTCATAGATACCCAGGTTAATTCGTGTATATAAATGAAATGAAACAATTCAAGAGACTTGCCTCACTTCTTAACCCTGGTCATATAAAACGTAGCAGATGTGCATGCATGTGATATGTTACATAAAGGGATTTGTGAGAATGACAGCAATAATGCTTTGCATCTTCGCCATATCTATTGTATCCAAAGCCTTTAACCTCTCAGAAAAATCACCAGATTTTCTGTCAGTCGTAGTCCAGCCCTGGAAAACAATGCTAAAATAGCTCTGTGCAGATATCTGTGCATCTGGCAGGCTGCACTGGAGGTGCTGTTGATGAATAAAGCTACTGGCGACTGATCGAAGGAGTGAAGCATATGTGATGATGATGTAACAGTTTGTCTGTTGTTCCACAGGCTCTTCCTGGAATCATCAACCTGCCGCTGAACAACTGAGAGTTCAGCCTGGTTATTTCCTCATTGTGTCTGAGTTGTTTAAACATTATGTACCATGTGCAGAGACAGCGCATGGACTGTGCAAAGTGTACGACTGCACAGAGCCTCAAGCCTGTCATAATAATAATAATAATAATAATATTGATAATATGCACAATTGCCATATTGCACAGCCTACGGTAGATCTGCATGTGACTGTAGGCTGCGTGAGATGACAGGTCTGAATGAAATGTAGGTTATAGACCTGTAAAATACTTTCATACATAAAGATGCCAAAAAATGTGACAGCTGAGCTGACTTCACATTGTAAAGCCAACAGTTTTACAGTCCTGTAATAACGAGAAACTCATAGCTGAGACAATATGAATGATGGTGCTGTAACTAGATATCACGTAGAAGTAGAATAGGTATGTGAGCAGTGGAAGAGCAATGAGCAAGAATACTTAAATACTTTATTTACAGTCTATGTAACAATGTATATAAAAGAAATTCAATACCAGATAGGACAGAGCATATAACCAGGCAAGTCAGACTGCCTATGAGTTGTGTGTTGATGTGACACTGTGCAAACAAACGTCCCCATGTTCTCTCAAATCTATTCTGTGTATTGGGTTTGTGCAGACGCAGTTTTTCCATCTGTATAATGGTCAACATTTCACTGAGCCAGTGTGCAAAGCAGGGCGGAGTGGTAGACTTCCAGGTCAGATGAATAAGTCTCCTAGCAACCGCCATTCCTGGTTGCAGAGCAGTCTGCATGTCGTAAGTGCAGAACATCCAAAGATGGCCAGGTCATGGTGGGGCTGAATGTTTTTGGAATAGGCTTTCAAGAGCGACTCAAAAACTGCAGTCCAAAACCAGTGATCCCTCTGCAGAGCAGCACTTGTCGCAAAGCTTATCTGTCATCTTAGCAGCAAGTGTTGAGAAGCATTAGCTGAGAGGCTAAGAAGAAGTAGTGTCTTGGCTAATGCTAATGCTAAGAGCCCCCGATGGGAGTGTTTTGTTGTTTTTTTATGCACACCCACAGAAATCCTATTCTGTAAACGCGGCGTTCTTTCCGGATGTCTTTCAGGTGCGGGAGTTGAAAGATGCTTAGTGACTCTGCAAAGCAAAAGCTTTCATCGTGCACAGCATGCAAAGTAACAGAAGGTTGCTTGCAGGAAGCCTCTTACATAGAGAGCGAGGCTTTAGTTGTTCTGTAAGCTCCCAGGACCGGAGTTTTCACACATGCTCCGCTTTAAAGCACAATTCCTTATATCCCAGGGATGGAGGTTGGCTCCTTACTGCGTAAAGTAGATTAGATTTCTCTGCATTTGCATATTCCTGTAATCATTAAGGAACCAAGGGCTTATGCAGTAATAGCATTTTGGTATTAGTGTAGCAAGGATATTTAAAGTTTTTGTCACTACTAATGCCAGTTAGATTTGTATTGTAAGAAGGGTTGGAGAAATAAGCCGTAGCCAAAGTCTCTCTGTTGTTTTGCCAAAAAAAACTTTTCTTGCTTCAGTTTTTCTTCATTCAAACATTTGCAGATTATAAAATGTCTATAAAATGTCAGAAAACAATTAAAAATGTCTGTTTTTAAGAGTTGCCTTGTAGCGTTATACTGTAAATTATATCTCACTGATTTCTATTTTAAAGTTCTCTCCACACAATAAATACTTCTGGGGCAAGAAATTCTATATTCCTTTATTATATGTTAATGAAAGTGAATGTTTTATGTCTGTCAGGTTTTCTTGTTTTCCATAATCTAGCCGGTGTAATTTGTGTGTAATAGAGCTTTAAACTACTCAGGAGGTCAAAAGAGGGTGACTTCAATTGTCTTCATTGATGGCTCTGTCCTTGATTCAGGTACAGGCGATGTGGTGGCCATCATGATCCCAGAGCCTAGAGGTCGTGAGATCGTGGCCTTGCTGGAGCAGCACGTCGTGATCATGTTGCAGATCACCATAGGGACCCGCAACCTGCAGAAGTACGTGAGCAGAACGTCGGTAGTGTTTGTCTCCATCTCCTTCATCGTTCTCATGATCATCTCCCTCGCCTGGCTCGTCTTCTACTATATCCAGAGATTCCGCTACGCTAATGCACGAGACCGCAACCAGGTATGACTCTGTGCACTGTGTTTAAGTATTACTGTTGTTTATCTGCCTGAAAGGGATACTGACAGTGCTGTGGTAACGTGGTCTCACTCTTGACATTGGCCCATGCGTTTTTCCATCTGTTGCCGGGTCTGTGAGGCCAGAATTAGTCTGACAGCTGGCTGAACAGAGTCGTGGCAAACCAGTGAACCATCAGCAAACACAGATTTCTGGACGTTTGAGCCAACAGTGCAAATACTTGTTATTGTATTTTCTTTATTATGAATGACCGCCTGACGTTCTCGTGACGCCTGCGGTGACAGTTTATCATCATGTCTGTTATAATATGAGCCGGTGCCGTGACAACCATTGTTTGCGTTTTCACTTTGAATTATGTTGATTCAGGTTGTACAAAGTGTTCAGCCACATTGAACAAATCTGCTCGTGATCGATTCCCAAGAAACAACAGTTAAAGGATGATGGTGTGTTTGCACTTGTCAGTCAGTTCTGTGAATCTGTCGCCGCCTGTTCTTCCGATAATTCTGATGTATTTTTTGTTTTTTTAGTAATTTAATCACCATATTTTTCTTTCATGCTGAGGAAATGGGGAAAAAACTTTCTTTAATCACACCACAGTCCAAAAATAGACCTGAAACCACGTTCAGAAATTTCCCCTGATATAAAGTAATACATTTGTCCAATTTATTGCTGCCTGTGTAAACGACTTAAAGGACACTGTGTTAAAGAGACAGGTGGTTGGTTTCCAGAAAATCAATACCTCTCATTTGGCTGTATTGTTGCATACACTACCATGACAACCAGCTCCCTTCATACACATCTTCCACCTTGGCAGAATTTCAAAACCACCAAGACTATTAGTTGGATACGTCATCTCATGACCTGATTTCTTATTTTTAAAGTCAGTTGTGTGAGGAACTGGTGCACAGTTTGTCCATTCCTGGTTGGTTCATTGGTTTTCTAACTATGGTTCAGCCAGTTCTGTTTTTTATACACACTGTAGGTACTGTAGGCTCTTGTTAAGAAGCTAAATCAAAAAATCCCAAGCCTGCAAAGCATGATGCTCGGTGCATCAACACGCAAGCTTGTGATTTGAACTTGCAAAGCAGAATTTTATTTCAATGAGCAGAATTTCCTGTATATGAACAAACCAACGAGAAACCTGCATACTGCTGAGTCACTGACTTTTTTTGGCCACTATTAAAAACCTGCTGGTGTCAGTAATAAAGTTTTTTTTTTTTTTATGTCTTCAGAGACGGTTGGGGGATGCTGCCAAAAAGGCCCTCAGTAAGCTGCAAGTACGCACCATTAAGAAAGGAGACGAGGTAAATGATGCACACTTCACCTAAACTTCAAATGTTTAGCTAAGCAGTAAGTTTTGAGTATACATGCAGTACATTTCCAAAAATGTCTTCATCCGTATTTGAATAATATTACAGTTATTTAAGTTTATAGGATATTTTTGAGAATTCATTTGTCTGTCATTTTGAATCTTTTCTGTGTCTGCCTGTGCTCTGTGTTTTAGGAGACTGAAGCAGACTTTGACAACTGTGCAGTTTGCATTGAAAGTTATAAGCCTAATGATGTAATAAGGATATTACCATGCAGGTAAGGCTTGTGTGCTAGATCTTTGCCGCATGTACCGTAACTTAGAAACTAGGTGTCTGTTAGTTAGCATAAAGTCAACATATGTTAGCACATAGCTATAGATATCTACACATTTCTGTGCACTGCCTTTCAGCTTTCAGTTCAAGTGCACTTCCTTCCTGTTTGTTCAGGCATGTCTTCCATAAGCACTGTGTAGACCCCTGGCTACAAGACCACCGAACGTGCCCCATGTGCAAAATGAACATCCTCAAAGCGTTGGGAATCCTTGTAAGTTTCTTTACACGCATGCGTATTTAAAATATATAAATATCAGTCACATTAAGACTAATATTTAAATGCAAAACATAAAAATAATGAACATAGCGTGCACAAGAGCGTCTCTGAAAAACATCTTTGGCCTGTTCCAGCTCAACCCGGACTGTTCAGACGATGTTCCTCCGGACTATGAGACAACTGTCGGTGGTCCACCCACCAACCCGATCAGCGGGGCAAGTGAAATCACAGTTAATGAGAGCTCGGTGGTTCTGGATTCAGCCGGGAGAGCGATAGGTCTGCAGCAGCATCATCCTAATGTAGAGACAGTACCTCAGGAAGGAGAGGAGAGCCGCATCATCGCCAGCAGTGAGTAGAGATGTCGCACATTCACAGTACAGTTAATGAACTGTCTTCTTGACACATAGCTGAGCCGGGTAGTCATTATTTCCAAGTTATCACCGCCAGTATGTGACCTGTGCGTGAAAATAGTTTGGAACATTATAAAATTGTTCAGAAGGAAACAAATGAAACAAAACGTCGTCCCCTCAGAGGAAACTAGCTTTCTAACAGAGTGCTGGTTCTGGTTTCATAACCCTTTTAGTCAGTCTTGTCATTTGAGGGTTAAATAGTTTATTCTGAGGTCTAAATCAGGTCAGCAGCCACCTGGTCAATGTTCTTCCAATTCAGATCCTCCTGGGTAATACAGGAGGGTAAGAATAGTGTTCCCTCTCCAGAAAGCCAACCTAACCCACATACACGCAAACACTCGTTATGTTAAAGTTTGTCGTACATTTTAGCAGCTTATGCAAATGCCTGGAAGCTGTTAAACATCTGTTAGCCATCAGCGCTAGCGTGATTGCATGCACATGCCGGTACACGTGATTCCAGCCATTTAGCATGTAAAGCCAAAACAGTTCCCCAGAACAGGGGTGTAGCCAACACCTATACTGTGAGTGAATAGAGGAATGAACAGAGTTTTTTAGGTTTTGTTCTTATATATAACAAACCCAGCAGGGTCGTACACAGGCTTTAACGTCTTTAAAGTCTGTTGTGGGAATTTTTACAAATTGTTTCTGGTCTATCCAACTTGATGTATTTAACACTTCCCGTTGGTTTTATTGTTGTTTCCTCCTGCTTGTTTGTTCTTTGACCACTCAGAAATCTGGTTTCGGTCAGCGTAGGATTTATAATGAAACTTTTATACCGTATTTGAAGACCTGGAGGAGCAAGGCGTGTGAGCAAACTGTGCCAAATTGCTGCTACTGCTCGGCGGACTGGCTTCAGTGCTTTCTGTTGCCAGGCACAAATCATATCCACACAGACTCAGTCCTGACAACCAACAGAGATGGACTGACACATTTAATCCCTTTTAATGTCACTTCAGAATGCAAATGATATCCTTATTATTCTTTTAGAGCAGGCCTGGGCAAACTGTTCCACTAAAGGGCCGGTGTGGCTGCAGGTTTTTCTTTCCAACCAAGCAGCAGCACACCAGACTTGACTCATTTAATCAACTGATCTCGGTCTTCAGAGTTTGGTCAAACTGTGTCAAACTGTGTGCTCTTGGTTGGTTGGAACAAAAACCTGCAGCCACACCGTCCCTTTGTGGAACAGTTTGCCCAGGCCTGTTTTAGACTGTGACTTTCACAAGGGTTAAGAGTTGGAGGAAGTTGTGTTTTGAAAGGTCAAATTTGCCTTTTGGTGTTAGAAAAATACAAATTCAACCTGGCCATTGATGAAGCTATATGTTTTATAAAATCGCTTTTAATATAATGATTATAGTATTGTTTTATGATTCAGATGACTGATTAACACTAATATGTGTTGGGTTTTGTGAATGTTAATGAGCGAAAACAAGCATCTTCTTTCTTTGTGGAGTTTACATCATCTCATGGGGTTCTCTCCACAGTCCAAAGATGTGCGGGTTAATAGTTTCACCACTCTAAAATTGCCCATAGGTCTAAATGTGATCGTGAATGGTTGTTTGTCTCATTGAGTCAGCCCTGTGATGAACTGGCAACTCATCTTGTGTACTAATGACTGCTGGGATCGGTCTCCAGCTCTCACAGCCCTGATAAGGATAAGATGTTGTATGGAAAATGGATGTATGTTTGTGTTCTTACATTTAAGTTTACATGTTAGACTAAACATTTAATTGTGTAGTTGTATTTAGTTTTAGCTACAACCTTGTGAATACTGTGCTTGCACTTCCATTTAATTTTTATGTGATGGCACTACTTGGAGGCAAAAATATAAGACTAGTATTTGTTCTGCTGTATACTTTACATTAGCAGATACATCATGGTGATGTACGACTTTTCACTTTGCCTTAAAGGCACTTAGAAGAAACTGTTAGCACAGAGTTATGTTTACTTTGGTTGCTTGACAAGCCGTGGATCAGCTCGCCGTGAGCAGGTATTCTCCCTGAGACTAATTAGTGTGTAAATTAGATGCAATTTGTCGTGTGTCAGGGCACTATTGAGCTGCGACGATGTCACCGACAGGCAGCATGAGATGAACAAGCCGATCTGTCAGGATTTCTGCTGCTGTGGTTTGGCAGTGATGGAGGGCAAGCTGTGTTGCTCTCTCAGGCTGAATAATGAGCACTGTCGTTAATGATATTGCAGCAATCATTCTTTCCAGACTCAGCCGTTTGCTGGGTGTGTGCTGCAATCAGGGTCCCAGAAAAAAAAAGGTCTGATACTGGAAGGTAGTACTTGTTGCTGTCTGTCTGCTCACACGGTCACCGAAGGAGTCCTCATCTGGGAAAATTTCCCTTCTTAGTAATAGAAGTTTAGAAAAGCTCAGTTGAAGCTAATAAAAATACTTCAGCAGTCTGAAGGTGTCAGTATGATCAAAACAAAGTGGTTCATATGAGGCGTGTGAAGGCAGGAAGTGTTCACAGTTATAATGAGCAGCCACAGCCAAAGCAGGATGAAAGCCGCCCTCCATCCAAGTTTTAAACTGAAATCTGTAAAAGGAAATGCAAATTAATCTATGTTTCTATTCCCTGCTGTGTTTTGAATATTAGAAATTCAGCACATGAGGACAAACAGCTGGTAAATCATTGTAGAACTACAGGGTGCAACGAGGGCATGTCATCAACAGGCTGCCGGCCAGACCTCAAACAAACAAAATCAATAGAAGACGTGATAGACACATGGCATTTCTGTTTGTTTCATTTAATAATTTGTCTGTTCAGTAGATGTTTTAAGCCACATATTTCGTGTACGCCTCGGTTCATGCGCTGAGTCTGTTTCCATTGCACTTGAAATTGAAAATGTGCATGAAAAGGAGGTGGGTGGAAACACACTTACTGAGAGAGGTGAGGCGGAATAATTGTTCAAAATGGGGATAAAGGTGCACACCTTGAGACGATCTTCCCTCAAAGTTATTCATGGTGTTGCGCTTGGTTGTATGGAAAATGAAGCAGGAGAGCCTGAGAGGTTTGAACCCTGCCTTCTTTTCTCACTGACACACCGCTGACACAGATGCTGTTAAACCAGTTAACAAACACTTCAGCTGAAGCACACCGACACCTCAAGTTAGCTGACACAAGTGGGTGTTTTCTGTAGTTACTTTTGTTGTCCCAGAGTAGTTGTTTAGCTGAAATGAATGTAATACAAAGCTACTAAAGCTTTTTAAAAAATATCAACTTTTTGACTACTGAAGCCTTCAATTGGCTTCAGATTAACTTTAGAACTGCACTCTGGATTACGTTACTTCATGTCCTGTAGGAATGATTACAGCAACCAGCTTTTGAGAAAGGGGTTACTCTTAGTGCTGAACCGGCAGAGAATTATTACCCAAATCTGCAGCTCTATACCTTTTCAGAAAGTTTCAGTTCATTGTTTTTCTGTTCAGCCAGAAACTTCACTGTTCTAGTTCACCCTCACTTGGCTCATAGCAGCATTTAGCAGTGGCTAAAGAATCAGACATCTGTAGAGCCCAAGAGAGTGAATATTGGATTCACACTCACCCGGTGGCCTGAAGCACGACAGCAATTCTGTTAAGTAACTGTTGGTGTGTAAATAAGCAACTGTTTGCTAACAAGTTCACCACATTAACTTGTTATGTATGTAATATGTCAATGTTGTGTCCACAACTTGTTTCTGCTGCCCCCAAGTGGCCAAAAATGTCAGTTATTGCAGGTTTAACAGCAGCATTATCACAAAGAATTCGACCTTCTCCTAAGGACTAATGTCACTGGCATAACTGCATCCCACAGTGTGTTATCAAGAAAATAATTACCTTCTTCTCTCGTCCCTCAGGTGAGCACCAGCCTCCACTCAGCAGTGATTCGGACACTTCTATCATGGCCGTAGAGGGCGGCATGTCAGACGTAGACTTGTCCACAGAGCAGAGATGTGAGGTGCCCAAATCGTGAGCCAATCAAAGCTGGAAAAAAAGCACGAATCACCAGGAAAAGGAGGATGAGAGTGACCAGGGGGACCCGGAGAGACTTACCACGTCTTCAGCCCTCTGGTGGACGTGACTTCTCAGAACTTGGGCAAATGAGCAATACAACATAGCAGCACAAAAACACTCTGTCTTTCCTGAATCTGTGGACTTGTTGCTTGCTCGTTTTCCAGCAGTCACACCTCACCATTTTGTTGGTTTGACTGCCGTGGTGACTAGACAACCCATCACAGCTCTCACATTGTGGTGGCCCGTTTTTTTTTTTGTCCAATCTTTTCACATCCTTAAATATAGCATCTGAAGTACGCATACAATGCTGTAGCCCTTCACAGTACTGAAAAGGCTGGATTAGTTTCTCCTCACTCTGGCAAACCTAAAACCTGCTGCTGGACACAATATACGCACAGGAGCAGCAGGGCTTCCTTAACGCCAGTTTGCAGCTTTAATCATCATCTAAACACGTGCAGATTGTTTGATTTCTTGGTATGACACCACTGCCAACATATTCCAGAAGTGATGTGATGGATTCATAGCAGTCCCTAACAGCTGGTGTGAACTCCCACCAGCAATTTTTCAACTTCAGACATGGGCACATGTTATTATCCCTTGGAAACTTGAGGCGTAGTTCTTTAAGTTCATACGATGACATGTGAGGAGTTGGAATATGTATGCACACGTTTATGCTGTAATTTCTAATTGTAACTGTTCCTGTTACTATTTTGTGAGACCTTCATTTCTAACTTCTATTTTACCAACTGAATATTCCTGTTGTTGAGAGGAAATAACCAAACACATGGAAGATCTTTTACGTCCTCACATTTGACAATCATAGCTCGCCACAAGCAGTTTGAAGTGATGTCACCCACTGCCCTGCTGAAACTGCTGCTGATCTACCACAACACACGACGTCCGTGATCACTCCACGCTGTCTGTCAGGAGGGAAATGCTAAATACAGCTGGCGCATAACAGTTGTCACTACCAAATCTTGGCAGTGTGCCCATCCAGTAGACAAACTTCCTACACTTGTCAAGCCAGCCAATATTATTATGTCAACAAGTCTTTGTGCAAAGATTATGAGTAGTATTTGAAACACGTTTTCATGCACATTGATTCCCCTGGCTGTGAAACAGACTGCTGTGAATCTGTCCACAATATGAAACTGAAGAAATAACACAGAAGTGGACAGCTTGCATCAGAGGGATGTTTGTTTGCTGTGGTGGCAAAGGATGCAGCTATGCATTACCTGACAAATAAGGTGTGTTTGAAACGGTCAGGGGTTTTTCTCATTTGAGGATTTTGATGCTTCAAGCATGAGATGTTCTTTCTTTTTTTTATGGCATGAAAAGATCACAGCATGAAAATGTTTACAGCTTTAGAAGTTTTGTTTGGGCTACGTCCACACTAACCCGGCTAATTTTAGACGACGACATGCAGGCAGCCAAGTGTTTTCTGGGTCAAGATCGCCACACAAAAACACGGAAAATATTCTTTATTCTTCATCCTCAGTCAGCAAACAAAGTAAACGCATCACAACCAACACATGCTAAGAAATGGCCTGGACTGTCAATGAAAAGCACCCGTTAGAGCCATTTCTATTAATTGAATGTCGACATCATAGACGTGGAGTTGAGCTGCAATTTTAGATTCATATAGAGAAGCATCTCATTTGAATAAGCATTTTATTTGAGAGTTTGAGCTCAGACCTTTATGGTAAAACAGTCAGTAACTCAAGAAACAAAAAGCATTTGAAGAACTTGCATTAACAGCTCAGTTTTCGAGGTGAGAAAATCACCAGTTTTAGTGTGGCTGGAGGGCCAAAACAAAGAAGTTTGCATTTTTAAACTTAGCCGGCGTGGTGCGGATGTGCTCTCAGACTTCCACAGTGATGTTGACTGTTAACACACATCATCATCATCTCTTACAGTAAATTCATTCTCCTGCTCCTTCTCTTCTTTTTGTACTCCTGTCAATCACCTCCTAATTGCCTTTTCTGTAATGTCACATTGAACCAGATCAGCAGGCTCTAACACACGACTGGATCTGTTTCCTCTCACATTCCTGTAGACTTGCACACTGATGAAGTACAGACCCGCTGACTGAGTCCATGGAATTTAACTGGGTTTTTTTCACTTCCAGTCATTGTTTCCATTATGTCCCGTAGCCACCTGAGACTCGGTTATATAACGCGCACATGTGCACACTCCCCTGTTTGGGTCAATCATTGAAGGATCATTGAATGCAGGGACAAACATTTCAGTGTTTCGTGTGCGTTGGTTTCAGGAGGGGCGCTCTTTAAGGGTTCTGTGTGACTGTGTGTTCTTGGCTGTCGCAGCTTGATACCCATATACGACAATACTGGTCGCTAAAGTAAAAGAATTTTGAATATTTCGGTTCTGACAGCAGTGTTTGATAGAGAAATACTGCCTGCAGTTGGAGGGGAAAAAAACTTGACATTTTTCACATTACCTCACTTTATATTCAACTATTAGCACATCCTGACAACTTCAACATGACTTGTGGAAGAATTCATGAATGTAAAAATTACATATACTGTCCATTAGACAAAATGGTGGTAATAGCCAGCCTGGTTTACCTCTAGCTCTACATGTTTTGCATTGTGGATTTGAAGGTGGAGGATGATTGTGATTTCTGCCAGATGATTATCAGCCAGCCTGATCTGGACCTTTTTAACCCTCTGGAGTCCCATCAGCGGCCCTTTCAGTTGCTTGGATCCCCACAGGGTTTACCCTGTTTATGCTCACATCAGCTCACATGGATGATGAGACAGCACAATAACATAAGCACCCAAAAACAACAACATGAATATCTGTTGCTCTCCTTGTCTTTCTTGCTTGTCTGCGCCACTCTTCGCTTCCTCGAGCCTTCTGTCCTCCTCCTCCTTCTCACGTTTGCGCAAACAGTCCGTCTCCATCTTGACCATTTGTTTGGTCGGCATAGCAACAAGATGAAGCAAAGCACATCCGTTTTCAGTGCCAGAGCCCTCGATTCTGGCTGACGACTGCCGAAGAGAGGGAGTTAGTCTAAAAGTGGATTAACTTCTTTTTACAGACCAACTTAAGAATTGTGTGACTAAGCTACAAGGATGTTTCTCAGTTTTGTCTGTTTACAGTGTTTCGATCACAACTCTTTGGTAGGAATAAGTAGAATTCAAATGAATTTTAAAACACAAAAGACCTTGGTGTACTACGTGTAATGGCATTCAATGTACCAAAAAATACACAAGATTTTAAACCTAATTGTACCCGCAACACTGCATTACACTTTATCTTATGTGTCTTTAATTTCCAACAAGTTTCCTGGAAAGAATTTGAGGGGAAATAGACAAATGCCACTCTTAATGAGTAGCAAACTGCATTGTTCTTTCCAGGAAATTCATATATAGTATTTGAATTTTATTCAGAAATTAGGGACCTGTAAAATAAAGTGTGACCCGTCATAGTTTTAATACAGGTAGGCTGTCATGTATTTTTATTTTGTTCTCTCGTCACATGCTTTCTTCTGATTGTGTAAACTTTCCTATACTGCACTTTATCCCTCCAGTGAATGTGGAGCGGCTAAACTTGAGAAAGTCTTTTTTTATGTACAGCTTTTGAGAAAGAGGGCTACAGTATTGAACATGGCACATGACTCAGTTGTTGCTTATTGTATAATGTTGTGATCTTTTATCTGTACTATTGTGTATATGTGGGGGGTTATCGATATATTGTACACTATACCCAGCAGAAATAACAGCATTGCTATTTTGTAATATAAAAGGAATTGTATGTTTAGAGGTGTCTCTGTCCTTTTCTTGTACCATGATGCACGTGTATGTCTATGATTGTGAGTTACAATAAATTTGAATCAGGTTTTTTCAACTTTGATAAACTTGTTTGTCTTAAGCTCAATAAGAATTTTGCTACACGAGGAACGCTGGTAATGAACACTATCAAAGCTTGTGTATGAGTGTGACTGAGAAAACCAGAATAAAGCCATCTGTTATAGTCTGGAAGAAGAAAAACATTTTCCCTCTTAGCATGAATCACCAAATACTACTCTGATTTTCTATATTTCAGTCACACAGTAAGATCTTCTTATGACTCCTGTTGGTTCAGCTTGAGA
The DNA here is from genome assembly GCA_014281875.1 of Nibea albiflora. Classification (NCBI taxonomy): domain Eukaryota; kingdom Metazoa; phylum Chordata; class Actinopteri; family Sciaenidae; genus Nibea; species Nibea albiflora. The sequence continues at coordinate 7,853,797 of CM024789.1, read as the reverse complement.
TTTCACAGCGTGTCCCTCTATGAGGACATTTTGTCATGCCACAACAAATTGGTATGATCTATGCGTTCAACCCGCTGCGAATATACATCAAGGTTTATTTTAAGGTGCCCACAGGCATTGAGTGGAAAGAATGTGAAGTGTTTCCAGACTGTGACGAGGACAAACTATGAAGACGAGGTCTTAGAGGTCCACTGCAGATGTTTAGTTTATGTAAGTAATAAAGTCACACAAACTCACTACAGTACGAAGGCAATAGTTGTGTTTAATTTTGAAAAACTTAAACGAGAACATGTGGAGAGAGGGTCTGTTGATTAAAATGGATAAATGATGCCTTTGGTGGAAGGTTTTATGATCGGGTAATGGAATTTGGAAAGCAGAACTCAAGTTAAAGATCAGAAACAGATGTCAGTGTCGTCAATGTCAGTGAGCTGCCATGAGGTAGCGCCGTCCACCCTGAACCAATCCGCAGGGTAAATCCACATGTTCCCAAAGTTTGCAAAGATATCAGATGGGTCCAATAAATCCGTTAAATCCCTCCTCAAAGGATACACTGATTACAAGTAAGAGGTTCAGTGATTGTATTAAATCGGATAGGAGTGGAGTTTTAAAACTGGAGGATAACTAATACATCATGACAGTTATGTTGTAACAGTAGGTGGCAGCATGGACCTTTCATGTGGCCATTACAACAACAGCCTTACACAAAGGTTATAATATTCTGTTTGTGTTGATTCAACTCTATGATCGTGTGGAGGATCAAATTTGTGGTTGAGTTGTGTTGCATTACACAGAGAGGCTGACAGCATATACAGCGTGAACAGCATGAAAAGACTGAATGCAAACAGAGAGAATAAGCTTGTTCTAGGAGTGTTGCTGACACAGTGTGTTTGGTGTTAACTGTTCATCACACTGATGACTGGCCTGTGGGAAGAAGCTGTTCTTGTGTCTGGTTGTTTTGATGTACAGTTTTCTGCGGCTCTTCCCAGAGGGAAGAAGTTTGAACAGGTTATGTCTGAGGTATGACAGATCTGCAGGGATGCCTCCTGACTCGGGACATTTATGAGGCCTGAATGAAGGGCTGGTTGGCGCCAGTGATTTTCTCTACAGTCCTGACAGTCTGTTTATGTCCTGTTTGATGGCACCTTAATTGGGTTTAGGTCAGGTGACTGAAAAACAAAGCACAAACCAGATGCTTATTGCAGAATGCTATGGTAGCCATATTACAAAGCATCACACCTCCTCCGCCATGCTTCACAGTCCACATTTCCACTGGTCCAATGTCCATTGCTTGCATTTCTGGGCCCAAGTAGTCTCTTCTTCTTATCGTTCTCCTTCAGTTTGGGTTTCTTTGCAGCAAATCTGACCATGGAGGCCTGATTCACACAGTCTCTTCTGAACAGTTGACGCCGAGATGTGTCTACAACTCTGTAATGGATTTATATGGCTCTAATCTGAGGTGTCGTTAACTGGTTTCAAAGGTCAGTACCTGTAATGAACCTGTCCTCAGCAGCAGAGGTAACTGCTGGTCTTCCTTTCCTGGGACACAGCCAGTTTCATTTCATGTTTTTTGTGCCTGCACATGAGGACACATTCAGAGTTTACATATTTTCTGGACGGACTGACTCTAGACAACCATGGATAGATAATATAACAATAAATAAAATATAATATAATGATCAATCAGTATATTATAACGTAGCGATTTTTGGTCAAGTAGTTTCTATACTTTTAAACAGCATGTGATACTAAATACATTTATTTGGCTACATTATAATATATTGATTGATCATATTGCTATGTAATTATGTAAAATAAATAAAATAGTTAGACTAAATGCAGGGGCAGGTTTATAAAGTTGACTAGTCTCTAGTCTCTAACTAGTCTCTGTTGACACTAGTTACAAATAACTTAATGAACTTAATATATAAGTAGCAGAGGTCAGAGTATGCCCACGCGTTATTAATCCAGGTGTCAGTGGGTGTAATAACCTCTCAGCTTTAACATGTCTTTTATGCAGTAGGTGGCAGTAATAGACTCAGGAGCATTTAAACTGCCACAAGGCGCAGAAGAAGAAAACAGGAGGTCGGAGGAGGAGGAGGAGGGGAGTCAATCCGGGATGCAGTCTCCAAACATTTGCGGTACGATGGGTCGTCGTGAGGAGCTCAGTGACTTCCAGCGGGGCACCGTGGTCGGATGTCACATGTGTAAGAAGTCTGTCCGTGAGATCTCCGCCCTGCTGAACCTGCCCCGGTCCACCGTGAGCGCCGTGATTTTAAAGTGGAAGCGTGGAGGAATAACGACGGCTCTGCCCCGGAGCGGCCGGCCGCACAAGCTCAAGGAGCAGGACCGCCAAGTGCTGGAGAAGGTGGCGCTGGAAAACTGCCTGCCCTCGGTGGAAGCTCTCACCGCCGAGTTTCAGACCGCCTCCGGGGCTAACGTGAGCTCCAGGACGGTCCGCAGGGAGCTGCATGAGATGGGCTTCCGCGGCCGAGTGTCCACGTACAACAAACCTGTAGGTGAGTGTCCACAGACTTTTGGCAACATCACACTTAATAAGTGAGTGCAGAGCATCTGTTTACACATCTGTTTACACCCCAGCTGCTCCTCATGGAGGGTTTCCACAGGATGTTATGAGACCCGCTGCAGAGATGTGCAGTCCTGTATATCTTATATCTTATCTCCAAAACTCAAAATATACATGCAGAGAAAACATTTGAAGTAAACTCTTCAGTCCATGGTAATGCTTCGTAGTAAAATATGCCATTGAGCTTTACCACCCAGCCCATGGTGGTTATGGTTATTTAAACACAGCTTTATTTAAAGATCAGCATCATTTAAGTAAGTCAAGTAAAAATATCAAAACATTTTGAATAAAATCAACTTGTCGCTGTCTTTTATGTTGATCCACAAAAGAAGCTTTCGGCTTTGATTTATTTATTGATTGATTGATTGATTTAGTGAGTTGCAGCTCTATGTAAAAACGCAATTAGCAAATAATGCAGCACCTAACTCTGCTGATGAAATGCACACTTGATTAAACTACCCAAACCCACTGATATGCAGGCATTTGTTTAAGTCATAGCTGGTGTTGCATCGCGGTCTGCTCCCGTGTGTTCCGGCGAGTCCTACATCCAGCCACAGAGCTCAAAGCACAACACTCCTAACACTTTATTTCCATACACAAATATCTCTGGGTGTGTTTCATGTCTCAAGGCTGCAACCCAAGCGTACCAACAATCCATTTTTACTCGTGCACATTGTTAAATTCTCCATTCGTTCAGGAAATGTGATCAAATACAACCATGTACTCACACCAGCAGCAGCCTGTGGTTGAATCTATACCTCATGCTGCTGTGGGAGAAAAGAGAGAAACTAAGAGAAACACAAACTGTCACTTCTTGCTTTCCATCATATGTACTTCAGAAAAAAACTCCAAAACCACAGGCATTAATATGCTTCCACAGGATTTTAGAAACTTGGCTGCAGGGATTTGCTCCCATTCAGCCACAAGCAAGTGTAAGAGAGGTTAGGCACTGACTCTGATAAGACCTGGCTCACAGTCTGCATTCCAGTTCATCCCAAAAGTGTTGAGGTCAGGACTCTGTGCAGTTCAGCCAAGCTCTTCCACAACATTTCTGGATGGAGCCGGTCGGTTTGCTTTGTCTTGTTAAAACAGGAAAGGGCCTTTATCAAACTTTTGACATTAAGGTGGACGGACATTTTTACCTTCAGTATTTTTGTACCGTATGATGTAGATTTCTTTTTTTTTCTAAACTTTTCTAAATAAGTTAGCAGTTAGCAGAACTATTATTAATCATGAGCACATTTTGTATAAAAGCATACAACTTTGGTTGTCTCTCTTCATCCAAACTTCCCTTAACACTTGATAAATATCAACCATCTCACTTCCTGTGCTGGAAAAAAAAACCATAAAAACGAGGTTTTACGGCTGTCTTGAGTTTGTTTACAACATCGAGATAACAGTACTTGCATTTCTTTGATTTTCAGGCGGGGAGAAAGCAGAGACGAAGCAGACGGATGAAGTCCAGGTGGACGTGTCTCGTCTAGACCTGCGCGTTGGACGTATAATCACACTTATGCCACTTCCGGACACAGACAATGTCTATGTGCAGCAGGTCGACGTCGGGGAGGCTGCTCCCAGGACAGTGGTCAGTGAGCTCGCTAAGCAAATACCTGTGGACCAGGTACAGTATGACTCTTACATAATCAATAATTTGTGTGAGGAATTTCTTGTGTGTATGTATCATGTTGTGAATGTAACATGGAGTTATTATAGCTTCAACTGACGACTATTTTAACTTAACAGTAAATAGATGATAGTTTTTCAGAAGTTGATCTCAGATTTCTCACACAAACAGTCACACAAAAGATATTCATGATGACAGAAAACACAGAAAAGCAGAAAATATTCATATTTAAGAATCTGGTGAAAGAAAAAAGTGATAATGGATTATTATACCTTATATTTTCAGTTGAATGTCAGCTGACTAATGAGCATTTCAGTTCTTAAAATGAACAGAAAGTAGATCACAGAACTTTGTAAATTATTGAATTAACTGTCTTAAAAAAAATCCCAGAATATATGTAGTGATTTATTCACATTTATGGATTTTAAAATGTTTTAGCGCATAATTTGCGCCTGACATTTTTCATTTTTCCATTTAAAAACAAAGAACATCTGCTTCTTCTCCTTCATTAGAATTTCTGAATATGAAAACAAGTTTAAGTTGCTCAACATCAGATGTGTCTGGCTTCTTCTTCTTTAGGCCACTATTGACGTCACAAATCCTGCCTGTACATGCATGTATCAAATACTGTAGAAAAACCTTCCTCCTTCAGCAGATGAGTGTGAAAACAAGCTTCTGGTGTCGAACTCGGCACCATAGTGAAGTGTGGAACTGTAATCAGGTTTACTACAGACTGTGCTTGAGGCATTTGTGGATTAAATCTCTTCATTTAAATGTAAAGCAGCAGATTACTTTCATGCTCAGTCATACGTGGACACCTGAACATTTCACTCGTATGTGAAAATTAAACCTCTCACTCCAAAACCATTAATATTTTTCTCGAGTAGCCTCCACTGTTTGGGAAAACTTAACACAGGATTTTAGATTCTGGATTTTCTCCCATTCAGCCACAGAAACATGAAGTCAGGCTCTGATTTGGGACGACAAAAAAACCCGACTCACAGGCAGCATTCCAAACCAGTGAAAAGAAAGCCGATGGGACTGAAGTTGGGGCTCTTTGTTCAGAGGGAATTAACATGTTGAAGCAGGACAAGGCCTAAACTGTTGCCTCGGAGTTCGAAATGCAGTAAAATAGCATAGTATCATGAAGCAGTAATATTCCTTTTTATTGCCTGCCGCAAACCACAAAAAACAGCCCAACCAAAAGTATGTGGGCACATTGTGTGACATTTAAATCAAAACATATGCCTGCTGAGATGAGTGAAAAACACTTTCAGACTTCACCAAAAGCTGTAAAATTTTTAAAAATATATATACGCAAGGGAGACTTTTACACACACAAAGACAAATATTCAACATTAGGGTCATCTAAACTGTTGATGTTACAGTTTTGTAACTGAGCACACTTCTCTGGCTCCTTCTCTTTATTCGTTCACATATTTTTATGTACTTTTCGGGGCAGTTTTACATAATTTAGGCCTCTTAGCTTTTACAACATGTGATGACATCCATAACTGTAAACTGTAACACAGAGATTTCCTGTCTAAATCTTTAAAAGATAGTGTTTCCATCTCCCCAGCCTGGGTAAGGCTGTTTAAACACGACAATGTGGCCCTGCACAAAGCAAGGTCCATAAAAATAGTTTAACCCTGTTTGGTCCAGGCGAACATGACTTATTTACAGAGCCAGTAAATCTTGTTGTGTCTTTATATATCTGGGGATCTCTGATTTATAAAGCCTGGCTCTGATGTTTGATCCCCTTCAAACCATTTACTCTGTCTACTTTTGAAGTCTATTTATGTCTCACCGTGCTCCATTCAGTACTCGGAAAGTACATTTCATACTGCCGATGATCAGGACTGGTTATTTGTACTTGCCTGTAGAGTATTGTATTCTTTATGATGTGATGTGGTCTCATCGACCAGGCTTGCTAAACTGAAGTTTCCACCATTTTAGAGCCATAAAATCTGAAATCTAAACTTCATTGGACTGTTTTGTGAACTCTTATTTAAAGGATATTCTCTAATTTTGTCAGGCAAACAAAGATGAAATATTCGAGAGAATGTATTTTGGATTTTAAATACTCGATTTCACTTGGACAAATGTTACACAAAGCAGGTCTACAGGCTACATTTTGGATGAAGGGATTATAATTAGCATAATCGTATAAATATCAATGGGAAGTGTGTCTGGTTCTCCTCGTGTAGGTTTATGTCCTGATTTCTATTGTCAAGGACAAATGGGGTGTGAAAATCAATGTAATCGTCTGTCCTTCATGCAGCTGCAGAACCGCATGGTAATCCTGCTTTGTAACCTGAAGCCAGCCAAGATCAGAGGAGTGCTGTCCCAGGCTGTGATCATGTGCGCCAGCTCACGGGACAAGGTCGAAATCCTTGATCCCCCAAGCGGAGCAGTACCAGGAGACAGAGTCACTTTCCAGGGCTTCCCAGGTATTATGTGATTACTGTGCCATGAAAAACAGATTATTCACCAATCGATCAATATCACTGGCATGAAACTTAATATGATAACGACATAAGTGAGGCACTCAGTTAAGCCTAGTGAAGTAACATGCATTAGAGAGAGACGGAGAGAGACGGACGGACGGTCCTAGTACAGAACCTTTTGGAACTCTGTGACAAACTTTAGCATGCATGGAGGATGCATGGAGCTGTTTCCAAACTTGCTGTGTAAGAATGCAGATCAGAGCCTGATTTTGTCTCTAATTGTTACAATTTTATCATTAAAGAAGTCATTGCTGCTTCTAGATGGCTCAGTAGAGCTGTGGCTCTCTGGTAGCCTGGCTACAGTGCTGAAGAGAAGCCTGGGGTTGTTCTTATTTTCCTCTATTAATGAAGAGTAATAGGCTGCTCTGGAATTACGGAGAGCCTTCCTGTAAGTTTTAAGATTATCTTGTGGAAAGTCTTCCCAGGAGATTTGAAGCAGCATATTACTGCCCTTGCTTTTGCTGTACTAAGCCGGTTATGGAAGGACTATTACAATGTCAGTGTTGGACCCATGAATCCTGCGTTTGTGATCGATGAAGTGGAAAACAAAGGAGGTTCTTCTAATGCATCGAGCCGATTTTCCTGATTGCAGGTGAACCGGACAAAGAGCTGAACTCCAAGAAGAAGGTGTGGGAGCAGATCCAGCCAGACCTTCGCACAGGACAGCCAGCGTGTTGCAACCTACAAGGGAGCTGCCTTTGAGGTCGTCGGCAGGGGAGTGTGCACAGCCCAAACCATGAGCGACACTGAAATCAAATAAATGAAACGGGGCCGCTCGAAATAGCTCTGTTCAAATCCCTACAGCCAGACGGGATCCAAAATGTTGTGGAAAGCCTCCAGAGAAGAGTGGAAGCAGCATATTAATGCGCACGCTTTTGGAGCGACGTGTCCAACAATCACATGGGTGTTATGCTTGAGTGTTCGCATACCTTTTGTACCGTCAAGAGTGACAGTGAAGAGTACGTTGCCCTCTGTTGGACGGACATGAGCCCTACCGTTTCATAACAAAAATGAAAGTCTGAATCTTGGCCAGAAGATGGCGCCACAGTGACCATGATAATGTACAGTAGGGTGAGTTTGTTGAAGTGAGACAACATGAGGACAAACGCCACACAGTCATATCGAGCATGGTAAAAAGAAAAACGAGATCTTCTCAAAGAATCCCTTTTTTTAGATCGGGAAACGTCTGGTGGCGTGTAAAAGATTTCCCATGATGCCACAGGGGTCGTTTCCACTGAACTGTGGATGAAAATCGCAGTGCAGAAGTCCCTTTTTGAAAAAGGGACTGAATACGTTTACTTGTAAAAGTGAGTGGGGGAATTACTCTATTTGAGGTAGTTTTACCTAAATAAATATGACATATGTATGTAAAAAAGTTCCCTGAGCTCCTTCAGTTTAAATCTGATGATTGAAATGAGTCACTCTGTTACGTGTCAGCACATGTGGCCTGTGGAAAGTTTTATTTGAAGGATGTATCATAATGATTACAGTATTACGTCTGTTTTTGTTGAACTCTGTTGTTTCAGCTCTAAATGATGTAAAATATGTGTTAGGTTATGTACCAATTCTGCCGTCGCAGATTGTTTTCTCAGCTCTTTTGATCACGTAGCAGCCTGTGACAACCTTAGCTTTTATAAGTTCGGCTACATGGATCTTGTTTGTGTCTCCGCTTCCATTCATTGCTGCTCTTTTGAAACAATAAACCATCACGTCTTGGTTTTAAAAGAAGCCGCCTTTGTTTTGTTTTTCTTTCCAAGTAGGTCCAAAAAAGGGAAAAAGACAAACACGCAAAGTTCTTCTTCTTCCTTATTTTAAAGGAAGAACTGAAAACTGCACGTAAAAAAAAAAATGGGGATGTGATTCAGGAAGTAAGAAGTGGAACAGTTTGTCCGAGACATGATGTTGCTGGGAATGGTGGCAGCCTTTTCATATACAAGCATGTTCTTCATTGCCCTATCATAAACTGGAGTAGGACGCTGTAAATCCCAGACGCCAGAAGAAAATCCAGTTTACAAATTCCTCATAAGAAAAGTGACCTGATCAGTGTCACTGTGTAAAGTCTTAAAGTTCCTGAGCGTGATGCATTCACCCAGACACTACAGTGTTTGTGTGGATGTGTTGACTAATACAGGCTGACCTGAATTCAACCACTAAAGGTTGCGTGTTGCATTCGTGTCATATCACCTTCCCACTCACCTACAGTGTAATCTGCACATATACAAACCAACAGAGGAAACCATATCGGGGGTTTGGGGAGGCACTGTAAAGGTTCATCACTCATTTGTGACCCCGCATCGGGGTTAACGACAGCTGGAGACGAGTCGGCGCTGCGAGCGTGCGGCCTGTCGACTCGGTGCGGTTTCGCCGGTGAGGAAAGTTTGCAAACATCCACCTTAAAACCGAGTTTCAGTTAATGTGAGTCAACCTGTGAGCAAAGTGCGGCCCCGATTCATTCTGCATCCTGTTTTTGATAGGCCAACTCTCTGCATGCTGTAAGCCACAATTCCACAAAGTGCAGGAAACCCGACAAAACTTTCTCTTCAGAGCTTTGTCAGAATCTCATAACGCTGGTGGGTGTTTGTAGTCATACACACTTACTGTATTTGCCCCAAATCTCTTACACTATCTTGTTCATATAGAATTCTGATCTATATGGACTTAAGATACAAATACTTTATAACTTTGTATATCGTCCTTGTAAAATTATATCATGTTGTTGTAGCTCTCAGGATTGATTGTTGTTTTACGAGCCTGAATCGCCAACCAGGCCTAGTGGGCATACACTGCAGGGTCCCCAAAGGTTGTCTACGTGGCAGTAACTTATAATTAGATCAGTATTTGTAGCTATTCACTCAAGTTTTACATATACAGGCCCAAAACACCACACAAACACACACACAGGGTTTATAGACATGCAAATATAGAGAGATGGAGTGGATGGGTCAAGGGCATCCAGGAGGTGAACTGGCACCTCTCCAGCTACCAGCCCACTCTCCACACTGTGGTCCATGCTGGATTTGAATCAGCCACCCTCTGGTTCCCAAGCCAAGTATCTATGGACTGACTCAGTTAGTAGTTAGAATTATAATTAGATCATTTGTAATTAAAGTTAGGAACCGATTGACAAGCATCACACAACCCCCAACCTCTCAGACCTCAACAGTAAAGCCGTTACACACAGAGCACACAGAGCACACACATAGCATACGACCCCAGCCACCCCCCTCAACTCATTCTTCATACTGCTCCCACCCGGCCGCATCTCTCAACAAAGCACCCCAGTAACCACCACGTGTGGGAGTATGGGTGGAGAAATGTGCTGTATTGAATGATTATTTCTGTGGCTATGTTGTGGTGTTTCTATGTTTTATGTATCTGTGTATTTATGTGCATGAGGCTTTCTTCAGACTGTGGCAACAAATTTCCTTATATAGATCTGTCTGTCTGTCTGTCTGTCTGTCTATCTATCTATCTATCTATCTATCTATCTATCTATCTATCTATCTATCTATCTATCTATCTATCTATCTATCTATCTATCTATCTATCTATCTATCTATCTATCATGTTTCAACAGTATTTAGCTGCTCAACAGCACAAACTAACTGATATGAAACAAATGCCGGGCAGGATTATAATCCATCATATAAATTATAGTTACTTTGAGTGATTCTGGGAAATGTTTGTTGTTGTTGTTGTTGTTTGTCAGGAGTTTCCAGCTGTCATGTTGACATACTTAACCCACAGCTCCACAACGTGAGTGACAGTGTCAGTGGAAAGAGTGAGCAGCCGTGAGATTACAGCTCATCAATAAGACAAACAGTCCAGTCATGTTTGTTAACAACAGATCAAATTATGGGGGGGGGGGGGGGGGGGATCAAGGTTAATGTTGGAATAATAAATGTGGGTAATCTAAGTTTGGTAGTTTTTTAATTCATTCATTATTTCCCCACGTGCCTGCACCTCCTACCCGCTGACGTCGCGTGGTGGCCAGCCCGTGACGCGCTCGCTTTATTTTGCGTGAGGCAGCAGAGGTGGTGGAGGAGGAGGAGACGGCTTTACCGTTCAACTGTCGTCTTTGTGCTTATATGTGCGGACATACCTCGCAGCTGGGAGAACATACACACGCCGTTTATCTCCCGCTTTGGTCGACTGTGACGCGGTTTTCTCCGGCGAACATCGCCACCGACCCGATCGCACCTGCCGCGGAGAAATGCACAACAAAGCCCGATAGAGCACTGCGCTGTGCGGCAGCAAACTCGAAGCCAGGGCGCCTCTACGAGACCTTTAAAGAAATTGATTTATTTATAAGCCTGCGCCGCACACACACAAAGAGGCTGCTGCAAGAAGAAGAAGAAGAAAGATTTGTGTGTTGGATCACCATCTTGCAGGCCCATCCGAGGGTTTAATTATAGCAACACTTGCATGCGCGTCTTACTTACGCACGGACATCCAATAGTAGACGATATTTGAAGGGTCGAGGAGGAGAATATCAGGCCTCCATCTGTGTGTGTTTTTATAATTCAATAATTCCTGCTGGACACAAGCAGGCGTCGAGGTTGGAGCAGATTGATGGTCGCCATCAGCAGCCCCCTGTGTTCAATGTTCCCTTAAAAAAACCCAGGAGAATTATGTGGGTTAGTCCCGAAGATGTGTTACTGGCGGGCGCATTATGGATCACCGAGAGAGCAAATCCATATTTCATCCTCCAGAAACGAAAAGGCCACGGGGATGGAGGCGGGGGACTGGCGGGTAAGTCTTAAATAATTAATAAAATGTAAATTCAGAGATCATTGCTGATGGAAAGGTGCCATTACAGGCATGTCAGGCGATTATGTTGATGTCGGACATCGGGGCCCACATGGACGGATTATGTGAGATGGGTCACATGACCAATCAACTGCCACAGGTGGCCTTTCACCTGAATGTGTCACTTAACACGTACATGTCCGTCTCATACAGTTACTAGTTGATTTATTGACATCCTCCTGTTTATCCTGTTTTAAGGAACCTTTGACCAAAGCATGCAAACATCAAACAAAACCACTCACAGGGACATAGTCCATCGCTTCTACTGTCTTATCATATAATTCCTCCATAAATTAGGTTACATTCAGTGTTGCTCTATGGGGAAAATGCCCGAGGCTCCTCATGTATGCAAGGGAAACGAGCTCTCAGCCATCACAACAATGCAAACAATAGCAGTTCTTGTGCAGCTGCTAATGCCACAACAACAGTGAACCTATTTGACCACCGAGAGTCATGGTCTGTTTGCTTGCTCATGCTGAATCATTCCCCCCTTCTTCCTTCTCTCACTCCAACTCCTCCCTCTTGCTTATTTCATCCAAAATGGGTCAAGCAGCAGCAGCAGCAGGAGGAGGAGGAGGAGGAGGAGGAGGAGGAAAAAGAAGAAGTGGAGGAAGAGGGACAGGTTACAGGAATGACAGTTTAAGTACTGTCCTGTGTTTGCTCTGAATCCTGAAATTGGTTCATTCCTCGACCTGAATCCAGCCCGTTTGAGGCGATTGCAATGTGCAGCACTTCCTCAAGTCGAGCAGCTAATATGCTGTGTAACATCCTTGAGGAAATAAACAAATACACACATTTTGGTACGTCAAATTCATAATATATGAAACAGTTTGGTTCCTGATTCAGCGGCAGGTTAACGTCTAGGGATAGCGTTCAAAACAAGCTCTTGGACCCCTTTAAACCCACCATTCCTCTTTCTGTGTATTATGTTTCACATAGGATGAAGACCAGTTTAAATAATGAAGGTCCTAATGCTCAATTTTGTCTGACGTCCATAACATGTCAGTTGTGTGTTGAATGTGTTGAATTATTACAAACCAGATATGTGTGCAGCCAGTGACACTGGATTACAGCAAATTAGGTTTATTTCAAGACGTGTTTGCCTTTTTATTACTGATTGATCAGTGTTGATTGGCTCGGTTTCTCCTCCCTGCTGAGAGTTTCTCGCACTGTCGGTCAACATCAGTGATTATTGAACTTTGAGGCCAATAAGAGTAAAAATCTCTGCCACTGAGGACAAGTCACAAGTCAGGAGTGTGTAATATGGATAACAATCTTCTGTCTTGTCTGTTTATAATGATACTGGTGTATATCATCATATATTACAGTGGTTCACAACCTTTTTTGCCTGTGACCTTTGAAGACGAAGCAAGGACTGGTTGTAATCCGTCATCATAGGTTGCATTTTTAGAGGGAGAAGTCAGCAAAAATATTTTTTTTTACTATTTCTCATCTCTGTAATTATCTTGCGACCCCTTAGATGGATTTTCTGACCCTTTGTAGAGGCCCTGAGTGCCAAATCAGGAGTTACTGATACTGTAAATGTACCTCAGACAAAGCTGGGAAAGCTTCGATGGATGACGATGGAATGGGAATGTCTGTTTAAACCAATGTTGGCCAAATACACCCAGAGATATTCAAAGGACAGCATGCAGGGTATAAAAATTATAGCAAAATCTGCATCTGCATTGTCATATTTACCAACCCAGCCTACAAAATGTTTCTTTATCCAATCAAATGTAACACACTGGCTTCAGACGGGATCTAACATTTGTGATTTGACCCTCTTTTATATTAATAATTCAAATAATAATAAGGCAACCTCCTTTTCTCCATCCCTTGTGAGTTCTTACTGTGGCAACACAAAGTGTGCTAAGTGGTGCTAGGGGATGATGTCATTGTTATGTAAATGCCGAGCTCGCTGACTTGTACCGTGTGCCAGCTGGCACGCGGCACCCAGTGACCCTGGCACTGCCCACAGACACTTCATCCAGGGGAAACTGTCAGCAGCACCAGGACCAGGAGGGTTTTGACAGAGACGTATAGAAATCTGCACATTCAATCTAACTCGAGCTCGAGCTTCGATGCTGGAGCTGGCAGAGAGCCAGGAGCGAGGTTTTGGTGGAAAAAAAGGCGAATGTATATTTGTACATTGTGAGACACCGATAGCTACATGAGCAGACAGAATTTAAGCAGTTTTATGCAGACTGAGGAATAATTCTCTGATCTGATGTGCCTTGCCTCTGGGTTTTAAACATATCAAAGCTGGAGTCTTGGTGTCTCACCAAGTTCCTCCAAAGACCCCCGAGTCAAACACTTCAAAGAGTTCTGGGTCTCCAAATACCTTTTTAAAGGGACAGTTTCGGGTGTTTTGATGTATGAGGCAGCAAATCTGTTTGCAAGATAAGACTGAAATCAGACTTAGCATTTCTTAAAATTTCAAAGATGGTGCGTGCTTGTGTTTTTTTTTTGTGCTGCTGTAACTCTGATCCAAACTACTGTCTATCTGTAGCACAACACAGCGCCGTGGCACATTTTGGTTCTAAATAAAGCATGTACTTAAATCTTAAATATTTATTTCATTCTTTTTTTTAATGTGGCGAAAATACTTTTTCTGCTGACCCCAACCACAGCTCTGCATAGCTCTGCTTCTGAGCTAGGATCCTGTTACCTCACTGCTCATCAGGCTCTAGCAGCCCGCATTAAATTCAAATCACTAATGCTCGCCTCCAAAGTAGTCTCTGGTTCTGAGCCCACCTACTTGAAGGCCATTATACAGGCATATGTTGCACTCAGCAAATGAACAACGGGTGGCTGTACCACCTGTACGCTCAGGGCAATCCAAACTTTTCTCATCTCTTGTTCCCTGTTGGTGATTATACGTGAGTAGTACTTATTGCGGTAAAAACATGTGCTTGTCACGCTGTAGCTCGATTGTTTCCCTTTTTGTTAGTCGCTTTGGATAAAGGCCTCAACTAAATGTAAATCCCGGTCTGCTTCTCCAAAATGGGTTCCCGCGTTGACCCTCGTCGGCCGTAATTAATGACTGACTATGGAGAAGTACCTCGTACAACACCACTTCAAAATCACTTTAACCCCAGCTCAAAAGAAAAAGACTGCACGCCAACAAACATGCAGTGTTGTATGACAAAAAAATGTGTGTCTGAATGCGTGTACATCCTGTAACTTGCATCGTTTAAAGACACAAGGCTGCAAGTAGGTCTACAGTATAGGCTGCTCTAAATTTGCATCACATGTTAAACCTGATAAACTGCCCGTTTTTTAACAGTCACTTACAGTCTTATCTTATAATTGAGTTTGCATGTTCAGTATTTTGTAGGACAGCTGAAAGGACACAAAGAAAGTCTCTCATCCGAGAGTCTTTTGTTGTTTCGTACGTCCGTATCTTCAGGGAGGAAATAAAGAAGAATAAGACGGAACAAAACCTACATTAATCGGACTGTAAATGAACTCATGCTGTAGTGTCAGTTCTTTCACAACTTGACACGGTGCTTGAAGCATAAAATTGCACAATAACAGTACCAGACCATATTTCGCAATCCAGCTGCTAATTACTGTATGTTTGGAAGTGTGTCATGAGGGACCCTGTCCAAACTAGGCCATCCAGTTATCTTGAACTTCTGTTTAATGTCAGCGGAGAAGCTGTAAAATACATTTTTATGCATATGTGGCGGCAATGAAACTATCACATGATGACTGTGCTGATGATCCGAGCTCGTCTCAGGTTTCTGTTATCTGAGACAATATTGATTTTAAGTCTGAGGGAGATTGTGGTCCTTGTATGGACACGAACCATCCCCCTCCAAGCTGTTTTTGTTTCTCTGACTGAAAGTAGAACAAAACAAGCAGTTGTTTTTTTTCCCTTTCACTGAGAGTAAAACTGTTTCAGCGAAGGTGATCTGTTTTGCTCTACACATTGGGAGCTCTGATTGTGTTTCTTGAGGCAGAAAGCCTCACATGATTTTATAGCCTGTTGAAAACAAGAGTGTTTTCCACCCCAGAAATAATAAATGGATATTGGCATTACAGCTGTGTATTGTCTTTGTTTTGTAGGTTACACGCGCGTACTCATCGAGCAAGTGGAAAGAGGTAGAGGTGTGAGCTGGAACAGTCAGACACGCTGGCTCTGGTTTGATGTTCGGGGTCTCCGGGTGTACATATAACAACAAAGCAAACCGCTTTTCCTTTCACCTACTGTAAACCAGCCTTACCAAAGGAAAGTTGTGGATGTTAAGTGGTCTCACACCTTCAGCAGTCTCCTTTCTTGTGCGTCACCCCCCCAGTTGTCCGTGTCAAACCTCAACTCGCACGCTGTAGGCTTAACGAGTCATTACATGCCGTGTTACTAAAGTCCAAATTTGCTGAATTTATGACCACAGAAAGAGCTGTCTATGTTTGCTTTATTGCTTACAAGTAGGACATTGCTGAGAGGAAGAGCTAACTGCGTAACACAACTTTGAACTCTGAGGTCAGCATGTGAGCAACCGTTGTACTTTTCTGTTCTGAGTGTGTTTGACCTTGTGTTTTTGTCAAAGGGGAAGTTATATTCACACTTTGTGGTTGCTTATTATTCACAAAGGGACTAACCCAAAGTCCCATGCTGTGTTATCTCATTAAGACTTTACTCAACTATAGCAGAGCGTC
This sequence comes from Nibea albiflora, assembly GCA_014281875.1. Classification (NCBI taxonomy): domain Eukaryota; kingdom Metazoa; phylum Chordata; class Actinopteri; family Sciaenidae; genus Nibea; species Nibea albiflora. The sequence continues at coordinate 7,837,608 of CM024789.1, read as the reverse complement.
TCTCTCTTAAGTCCCGTGGCTACAGCGGTTACAAATACGAGTGTTTATGTATGCCCGGTAGCCCTCGACACATCTCAAGAATCAATAACATTTGGAGATCGCAGTGTAGCCGGGTTTTAAGAGACAACGTGCTCTTTCGGCTATTTATAGAGCCCTAAATTACTTTATTGCTGCTTTTCTTGAAGGTTCATTAGGACTAAAAAGGAGGAATGTTAAGAGGAAAATGGAAGATGTGTCAAGGACATGAGGAGGAATAGGAGGCAGGCAATTAGTAAATGATGGAGGGTCAGCGAGTCTATACCACACAGATCTACATTTTCTATTGTATCTGTCGTTCCTTTTAAGACAGGTTTTCCTCTCAAAATAAGAAAACATGTCAGCTTCCCTCCTCTTTCTCCCCACCTCCCCCTCTTCCTCTCTCTCTCTGTGACTCATACTTTGTTTGCCCGGATGAGCTGCCGAACAAAAATAACCCATCTCTCATGGCAGTTGAATGTATACCTTCTCTGAACCAGGGAGAATATTCACAGCCGCCGACAGCTCCTTCATTGCTTGAAAAATGGTGTGAAAAACAGCTAGTACAGCTAACTGCAAGGGACTATGGTGCCACCCTCTCAATAGGGACTCGTTATAAAAGGTTTTTAAGCTGTAACTGCTCTTAGATCAGTTACAGGACGTTATAAAGATGAGCTTTTTGGGTTTCCGGGTTATCTGGTGAGACATTAACAAGGTCACTTTACACCCACAGCAGCAAAATCTAGAAAGTCTTTAAATATGAAAGTTACTAAGTCATTAATAATAAAGGGTTCTCATGATAGTAAATGAAGTCTGCAGGCAAAACTGATGATGAGATCTTAAAGGAAGAAGGAAGAAGCAAGGAAGAAATTTCGCTGTTTGTGAAAATGAGTGTGAAAACCCTGAAAACCATCCCAGCGTGTTTAGCGTGTAGTTCAGACACGTCTTCCTTGCGTCTTCTTTCCTACCTTTTGCTTTCTGTGTGCTTTGGCCTCTTGCTGCCATCTGCACATCCGTGGGTTCAACGGAAGCCATTGTCGGCGTGCGTGCTTGTGTGTCACGAATGTGCATGAGAAAGAGTCGCAATTTTACACACGGGGCAACGCTGGCATCTTAAAGCTTTCGATGCATCACGCCTCTCCATTGTCTCATCAGATAAGCACATCCATCCTTGTTCCTCAGGTGACTCCTATCTTTTATCACCTCCTCCTTTCAGTTAGTTCCACTCCGGTGGTTATCTGCTTTCGTTTATCTCCCAGATTTAAATAACACGGTCTCATTTGACCATCATGGCTACAGATACAGCTTAGTCATAACAGTCTGACATTAGTCATGCTATATATAAGATCACTTGTCTAACACCCCTCAGGGTGTTTTTCATGCATCAATCTTAAACCGCAAGACCTCATGGGTTTCCCCTTTGCCTGAGCATAACAAAATCGTCTAAAAGTTTGAATGCACTTTATTTGTTAGGCCTCTCACATGGTCATTTATGGCTGTTAAAATGTCTGTGGTGCTTTTGTTTCACAGCAGAGCAAATCTATTTGTATGTGCAGCTGTGTCATGAGTTAATTTAAGAGTGATGTTTTTTTTGTTTTTTTTCGCCCAACACAATACGTTCTTTATTTTGCTTTTGTTAAATCTGTTTCTCATCAAATATTTGGGGCTCTTACAGGTTTGCTCGTTGGGACCCTGGATGTCGTCCTGGACTCCAGTGCTCGCATGGCCCCATATAGGATCCTGTACCAGACTCCAGACTCGTTAGTTTACTGGACCATTGCTCATGGTATGTACACTTTTAACACTGTGAGGAAATGAAGGCAAGGAAGTCTCAAGTTTATTTAGAGAATACGGTTAGTTTATTTGCACTTCACATGCCTTTATCTGCACATGTTCGTTATATAGGTATCGGTTAAGGCCCCTCTGTATTTTTAATCCCCCTGCACATCCCTCCCCCAGCCACCACATAACACATGATGCCTTTTAGCTGCTGAATGCCAAGCATTACATCATGCCCCAGTGGTTTTAAAGGGCAGGATTACAGGAACATGTGCAGGAATCAATACTCAAATAAGAGTGGAAGTTGGGGTTAAGGTTTTTCAGCTGATCACTTGATAGAGGTTTCATTGTGATTTCATGTCATCGGCTCGTGGTGTTCACAATAATCTAGTCTGCATATTCTGTGAATGCAAAGTGCTTCCTAGACAGTCTGTGGCAGTAAATCGTGAACATTAGCAGACACACGCTACACTGATTATAAGCAGCACTCCTGTGATTTTCACCATGACATTAAATATGAAACTATCCCTGCTATAAGTCAGGAAGAGCGCTGACACTTCCAAAACAAAGCCAGAGCTGCAATGACAATGATTTTTTTTTTTTTTTGGTCAGTTGTTTAGTCTACATACATACTCCATAATGTAAGACTAGTGACAAGCCCAAGATGACATACACAAACTGCTTGTTTTCTCTGTCCTAAACTAAAAAAGTCCACATTTGTTTGGCATTTTAGTTTAAAAGAATATTCAAAACATTAAATAATCATTTAAATTGTTTAAATTGAAGATCGACTAATTGGTAAATCTACTGGCCTTGTAGGTCTTAAGTATTTATTTCCACATATGTGGAAGTTCAGGGGCAATATAATGCAACCCACATGATGGCATTATGATCAGTGTGCTGTTAGTAGCTGCAGTTTCAGTTTGAGTATATGTGCAATCATGTGTTTAATTCACAAATTCCCCACTAAATTTGTATGTGAAATATGTTGTTTATGTTCTCTTCTCTGAAATGGAGGCCTACACCAGGCCTGCCCTGGTTTCGAAATGGCAATTGATCTCCCTCTCCCACCCCTCCCGGTCCTTAATTCCTCAGCCCAGAGATGTGGAGTGCAGTGGAGCAGTCTGGCAGACGAGGCTAATTCAGTGAACATGCACTCACTGAAGAGCTGCTTGCAGCAGTGTTGAGAGATAATGGTGCACAGTGGCAGCCATTACTGCAATCAGTTTCTGCTGCGGCCAGAAAAAAAAGACAGTTTTAACCTCAGTGATCACTGTGACTAAAAGATCATTTTAATGTTGTTGTTTAAACAGAAAATGGATGATATGATTAGACTTGCATTGATGCATCATCAAGTTCTCCGAACTCCAAATTTTTTTCATGAATTGCCCAGCATTCCCAGATCCTGATTTCAGCGCCAGTTATTACTGAAACATTAAACCAACATGCTTCTTCTGTGAACCCAGTTGGCTGAGTGTTATAAACTTTCCTCCCTCGCTGCAGGAACCTCCCGTAAAGAGATCACGGAGCACTGGGAGTGGCTGGAGCATAACCTGCTGCAGACTCTCTCCATCTTTGAGAACGAGAATGACATTACCACCTTTGTCAAAGGGAAAGTCCAGGTAACCCATCCAGAAATGTAGTTTTGGACTTGATCGGGTGTTTTTAATGTGACTTTTATTTGTCCGTCAGACATTCAGAGTGTAGAGCGTGCACACAGCACTGATCGCTAAATATATTTAATTCCTGAGAAACGTTTTGGTCTTTGATTCACTGAAAAAAATGCACATTTAAACATGTCGAATAATTTTTTTGTTGGGATTCTTTTCAGAGAAATGAGAAAAATAAAAGATGAGACAGAGAAGAGGGGGAAAAAATCATTGTGACAATGTACTGAAAACGCATTTAGAGAAGGTTGACGGATCTTGTCAAACTTTGGTTTGTGTAACTGAGTTTAAGATGCGTGAAGGAGAAGAGAAACATCCTGCAGCCTCCATTCATGAAATGGCAGTGTTGTCTTTTTCAGTTTAAAGAGAATCAGCTGTCAGGTTTCCAGTGAAGAGAAGGCCACAACTGCAGTTACATTTAAGAGAGTATAAAAAAAAACTCCCATGCAAAATTGTCCCAACAATTCTCATCATCTACTCCTGAGACATATTTGTCCATTGACAAGTACTTGAAATATAGCGTGCCGTGCTTGATGCATACAACAATGTGTGGAGTTTGAAATGTAGGTTTTATCTTTGAAACAAGCACTAACTGATCACACCCATTGTCCCAGCTCTTTACCTCATTCTGTCTTTCCACCTCACCCCAGGGGATCATCGCAGAGTACAACAAGAACCACGATGTCAAAGAGGACGACGACACCGACAAGTTCAAGGAGGCCAGTGCCAAGTTTCGTAAGCTGTTTGGGATGCCGGAGGAGGAGAAGCTGGTCAACTATTACTCCTGCAGCTACTGGAAGGGCAAAGTCCCACGACAGGGATGGCTATACCTCAGCATCAACCACCTCTGCTTCTACTCCTACTTACTGGGAAAAGAAGGTTGGATACAGATTCATTTACTAATCAGGTGGTCTTCAGTCCAATGGCTTGTCTTATCCATACTGATGTCTGTAACTTTTCTTATTGTCAGCCAAACTGGTGGTGCGTTGGGCAGACATCACCCAGCTAGAGAAGAGCGCAACCCTCCTGCTGCCTGACATGATTAAGGTGAGCACCCGCATGAACGAGCACGTCTTCTCCGTCTTCCTCAACATCAACGAGACCTTTAAGCTGGCGGAGCAGCTGGCCAACATCGCAATGCGTCAGCTCCTGGATAACAAAGGCTTCGAACAGGACCGCTCGCTGCCCAAACTCAAGAAGAAGTCCCCCAAGAAGGTGTCGGCACTCAAGAGGTAAGAAAAGAACTGACAGTGGCGCGTGCTCATCAATAATACATGCTGTTTAAGCATGTTTATAGCATTCAGTCGATTGAACATTAAGGTGTTGCGGTTGGTTGAGTAGTTAGTTATCCAGACACTTAAAGACGGAGGATAAAAGTCCGAAAGGGTGCTGCAAGATTAGGTTTTTTAATCTTCAAAGGCACAACACAGTTAGGAAATGAAAGGGTGAAAGGCTTAAGTAGGTCTGGGGTCGTATGATGGTTGCTCTTGCATAATACTTCTCCACAGATACTTCATTGTCTGTATAGATTCATCCAAATTGTGTAACATCAGGAAACTTATTGTACAAGAGGAAGTATTGTAAGATTTCTCTGGTATTCATCTTTTTGCTTTCTAAGCACCATGATTGCATTAATACATCGATGACGGTGACTATTTCATCTCACCTGACTCTGCACTTTCCGTCCTTTAGGGATTTGGATGCGAGAGCTAAGAGTGAACGTTACCGGGCGCTCTTCCGCCTGCCCAAAGACGAAAAGCTGGACGGACACACCGACTGCACCCTGTGGACCCCCTTTAACAAGATGCACATCCTGGGACAGATGTTTGTTTCCACCAACTACATCTGCTTCACCAGCAAGGAAGAGACTCTGTGTAGCCTCATCATACCGCTGCGTGAGGTGAGTCATGAACCGCTTGTGAATTTTGCAAATAAGGGTTACAATACGTGGAAGACATAGAGTTGCCTTTTACAGCAGCCGTCAGCGGTAGCTGAAGGAAGCCGCTAAGACGTGTCGATGTGACTGATAATGTTGTCTGGTAGCGTGTTGCCCATCTGCTCTAGAAAGATTCAAACACACCAGACACACTGTGTACAAAATGCAGCTGTCATGCTGAATCACAGTCTTCCATTTTGTTTACAGACTGCTCTGGATTGTGTTTCACCGGCTATTCGTTAATCCATTACAGTGTGTTCTTACTTATTTCTTAGTAACTATCAGCCAGTTTCCATTTAGCCGTTTACTAAATGTTGTTGGACCATAAAAACATACTGAGATGTAGGTTTATCTATATATATATCTGCAGTGTCTGTGTTAACTCAGACTGTCTGTGTTCCCCATCGTTCTTCCAGGTGACCATCGTGGAGAAGGCAGACAGCTCCAACGTGCTGCCCAGCCCGCTCTCCATCAGTACCAAGAATCGTATGACTTTCCTGTTTGCTAACCTGAAGGACCGAGACTTCCTGGTGCAGAGGATTTCGGACTTCCTGCAGCAGACAACCTCCAAGAGGGAGCTCGAGAGGGAACTCACCGGCAGCCTGAACAGCTCAGACGACGAGGTAGAGGAATTTGTTTCCCCACCCTGAAATTGTTGGTGGTCACAGTGTCCATTTAATAAGCCTCGAAGCTTGAATGTTATGTGTCCCTTTCAGGTTTACTCCCAGCATGGATCTCTGCTCTCCAGCAGCCCACAGCACAGTCTGGGCTCAGAGAACGAGCGTACGTTCAACCTGAACGATAGCAGCGTGCCCACAGCCACACAAGCCCTCATGACCATGTACCGCCGCCGATCGCCTGAGGAGTTCAACCCCAAGCTGGTGAGTTAAATGCACATTTGTCGACTACATTTATAAGCATTGAGGGCACGTTGTAACACTTTGTGCATTAAAACGTTGATTCATTCTGCTTCTGTTTAAGGCTGTTTGCAGTTTTGGATTCAAAGTTATCACATTGTACATTTTTACATCATTAAGCTGCATGGAGGATTGCTGCTAACTTCAACCTTGTACAGTTGAAGCAGGATTCTGGCAGGAAAAAAAAGGGTTACAATAATTGTACCTGAGCTACTGAATCTCATAACATTGTTTTCCCTCTTTCCTTAGGCAAAGGAGTTCCTGAAGGAGCAGGCGTGGAAGAACCACTTTGCAGAGTTTGGACAGGGGGTGTGTATGTACCGGACGGAGAAGACGAAGGAGCTGGTCCTCAAGGGGATTCCTGAGAGCATGAGAGGAGAGCTCTGGCTGCTCTTCTCTGGTGAGGAAACATTCAGGCAGGCCTGGAAGTAAACACAGTCTAATGCAGGACTGCAAACGATAATGAGACCACACCTTGCACACTACGTGCTCACACTTGATCAAAACACCTCTTGATACATATTTTCCCCAGGTGTCATTGATCCACAGAAACCTGCATGGGAACAAGATAATCATGTTCATAGCTGATGTGAGATATATAAACTAAGAAGTTGAATTAAATTCTTTTGTAAATACCCACCAAACATTAGCTAAATGTAACATTTCTGTTACCTGTAGGCTCCACAGCAGACCTGTAGCTTGCGACTGTGTTTATTCAGGTATGCAACAAACTTTCCTGTTTTCACGCAGACTCATCCTGCGTTGGTGTCATGTGCCCGGGCAGCAGTTTGTTACTCATCCTCACCTGAGGTCGAGGTTACAAACATTCCCTCTCTCTCTCTCTCTCCTAGTCCCTAGTGGCCCACTTACTGCTCCCTCGGCTGTTGTCATAGCTGCGCTGTGTTCAATCAAACGTACCTGCACCTTCTCAAATTAGTTTTCCTGCCGCTGACACCCTGCGAGAAAAATATTTACCGCGGTTATTTTAAACATTTATTGTTGGTGTCTGTTTTTAGAACAGAGGGTGTAAAAACCAGTTTGGTGAGCATGTTTACTGAGGTATGTGGATAACCGCAGAGTAAAAGCTTCAATCCTGTCAAAGCTGGAACATGGACCGATATGAAAATATTTCATTGAGTTTGTTGTTATGCAAAGCTATATGAAGAGAATAAAGAGAGTGAGCTCTGAAACTGAAACTCTGATAAAATTGCGGTTATGATGATGGGTTATGTAGTTTACCGCACTGTAAAAGCAGAGATCCCATCTCAGTATTTCTCAAACTTTTTACATCACATACCACCCTGGAAAATATTCTTATATATTATGACGTTATTTTGACAGACATTAAAATCCAGCAGCGTAGGCTTCTGTTTTTAAATGTGGTGTGGAGTTACAACAAGAAAGACACAATTACTCCTTCAAACAGGTTGCAGGATAAAATCATCAGTCAGAAATTAATTTTATTTGTAAAACAAGAATTCATCATAAAGAAGAAACTAAATGAAATGTCAAAATTAAAGAAGAAACTGGAGCCCAAAGTGTCTTTTTTAATGAAATTTTCCTCCTTTGCCCAACATACAGAAGCTACAATATCACATCCATGGATAGATACCATGATGCATATGTAGTTGGAATATAATATATAGTTTTCATGCTACATATAGTATATTTCCATAATGTATATAGTATTCTGTATTTCCTCCTGTTCTTTTGCTGTGGTGCTAGATATTTGTTGCATGTTATCCTCTCCCTCTGGAGGCTGGTCTAAACCTTTTAAATCTTTGTGTTTTCTTTCATAGGGGCGATCAACGAGATGGCCACCCACCCCGGATACTACGAAGACCTGGTGGAGAAGTCGATGGGCAAATACAACTTGGCAACAGAGGAGATAGAGAGGGACCTGCACCGCTCTCTCCCTGAGCACCCGGCCTTCCAGAACGAGATGGGCATCGCCGCCCTCCGCAGGGTCCTCACAGCGTACGCGTTCAGAAACCCCAACATTGGGTACTGTCAGGTACGCGGCACACTCCTGTTCTGATATTTACATGAGCTGACAGAAACCTCCCAGTGCCTGACAACGCTTGAATTTTCATTTTCTCCCTCGACACCACAGGCTATGAATATTGTGACGTCTGTGTTGCTGCTCTACGCCAAAGAAGAAGAGGCTTTTTGGCTGCTTGTGGCGCTCTGTGAGAGGATGCTGCCTGACTACTACAACACCAGGGTTGTAGGTCCGTACACGCAAGTGCTCCTGATTTTTCTGGTGTTTGATTCGACAATTTTCTATTTGTTTAACATCCTCTTCATCTCCCCTCCAATCTTCCCCAGGAGCCCTCGTCGATCAGGGAGTGTTTGAGGAGCTCGCCCGCGAGTACGTTCCTCAGCTGTACGACTGCATGCAGGACCTTGGGGTCATCTCCACCATCTCGCTCTCCTGGTTCCTCACCCTCTTCCTGTCTGTCATGCCGTTCGAGAGCGCCGTGGTGGTCGTGGACTGCTTCTTCTACGACGGCATTAAGGTCATCTTTCAGCTGGCGCTCTCCGTGCTGCACGCCAACATCCATCAGCTGCTGGGCTGCAAGGACGACGGAGAGGCCATGACCGTACTGGGCAGGTAAGGAGAGGAACAAGGGCCAAAGTTTTTGCCACAAGGATTACTCTAACACCATTTATCTGATATTTCTGACATTTGTGCATTGTAGATACTTGGACAGTGTGACCAATAAGGACAGCACCCTCCCTCCTATCCCCCATCTGCACTCCTTACTGACAGATAATGGGGAACCACATCCAGAGGTCGACATCTTCAAACTGGTTCGCAGCTCCTACGAGGTATTGAACCTGGAGGATGACGTATGTTTGTAAACATCTGCCATCCTCAATGTTTCTGCCTATGTTTTTGGTTATTGAGACATGATGGGACGGGTACTGATTCAGATTCCAGCCTTCATTCATTCGTCATCTCTTTCTTTTCCGGTGTTTTCAGTAAAATTCTGTATGTTTTCAGCTCATGCAATTTTAAAATGTATTTCTGTTTAACTTTAAATGTATGTCACAGAGAAGCCCGGTTGTCTCCTCACAATCTATGTTTCCGTTTCTCCTTTTTGCTTTTAGAAATTTGGTTCAATCCGCGCAGACGTGATCGAACAGATGCGTTTCAAACAGAGACTGAGGGTCATCCAAACCATTGAAGATACAACTAAACGCAACGTGGTAAGGATCCGCTGGCTTTCTCTTGTAGATACCAGTGTTAGTCAACTGTATTTACTTTTTATGCTCAGCCGTGTCACACAGATAGTAGACCAGTAATCAGATGACATGCCACCTTCAGAAGACTCTCAGCACTAGAGGTCAAATTAGATTTGAGCCTCGAAGCTGAATGGCATGACTACATTCTAGTCATTGTTAGATACTCTGCTCCTCTTCACACTTAACACTGTTATCTATCTTCTATTTTTTGCTTTAATGTCGTTATATTTACGTTTCAGGTCAGAACAATTGTAACCGAGACTGCCTTCAGTATGGACGAGCTGGAGGAGCTCTACGTGCTCTTCAAGGTGAGTTACAGCTTACGCTGGCCGCTGGCAGTGAAGTACAGAAAGGAAATCAGTCTCTTGGTATGTGCAGAGAAAATAAACAACAGCAGAGGAGCCTTAATAGCATACTTTATTTCTGTGCTGCAGTCCTGTACAAACACATAGTGAAGATTAATTTGCCGCTTTTATTCGCGGCACGGTGTTCGGATTATTCAAGACTGAAATTGTTTTCCAAACAAGTATGTGTTGTATTTCATAAACGTGACAGAGTGTTTTTTTTTTAAGTTCTGTCCTCATTTTTTCACCCCCTCTCCAGGCAGAGCACCTGACCAGCTGTTACTGGGGTGGCAGCAGCAACCCCACAGAGCGCCATGACCCGAGCCTGCCCTACCTGGAGCAGTACCGCATCGATGTGGAGCAGTTCAAAGGCCTGTTCAACCTGCTGTTCCCCTGGGCCAACGGAGCCCACTCAGACCCCCTGGCTCTGCGCTTCTTCCGCCTCCTTGACCAAAACGGAGACGCCCTCATCAATTTCCGGGAGTTCATTAATGGCTTGGGTAAGTAAAGTCATCTGCGCATGCTTGTAAATATTCTTTGGATGTAAAGGTGTGTGACATTTAGTGTTTTTATGCTGTCGTGATTCTAATTTGAGGTAGTATTGATGATGTATCACATCTGGAAGCAGCTCAGATGTGTCTGATCTCTGATGAAGCTTGTTGGTGTGCTTTAGGTGTTCTGTGTCACGGGGACCTTACCGAGAAGCTGAAACTCCTCTATAAGATGCACGTCATACCTGGTGAGTGTGTGTGTGAGTCGAGTCCAGGAAAACACAGAACACATTGTGTGGAGCAGGATTACTCGCTGTACAGAAAAGAGGTCGCTCAGTGGAAAAAAGGCTCTGCGCTCATAAAACATTTTAAACTACCTCCTATTAAATGAATGCTATGAAAAGTAACTGTATGGTCATAATTTTTATAGTTCACAATATCTTTTCACAAACTGTATTAAATGTTTTCTCCCAGAAATCACTCATGAACAGGAAGAACCAGACTCGGCCTTTGAGGCCACTCAGTACTTCTTTGAGGACATCACTCCAGAGACGTCCATTGGTAAGGACCTGAGATTTGTATTGCTTCAACTACATCCTTTCCATATACACACTATGCAGGTTGCAAGATCATATAATGTAACCATATATCAACATCCTCTGTCGAGGAAATTCATTTAAAATGAGCTGCTTTCCTCAGCAGATATTCACAAGACAATTAGATCTCACACCGCACAGCTGAAAATGTTTGAGGGGAATCTCATAATGTTTGGCCTCCATTCAGCTTTTTACTTTTCATTGAGCTCTGCCAGATGATGAGTCATTGCTGTGCTGTTATTCCTGAAGATGTATCACGCAGAAACGTTGCTGTTTACACTGTAAAGACGTTTAAACCTATTGAAATCTGTTTTTGTGGTTATGGGCTTGTCATGTGATTTGCAGGGGGGAGTATGGTTATAATAACCTTGAAACTGCAGGTATCGCATCGTCAAATGTGTGTGCAGAAGTACTCTGGGTAGAATATACAGAAAGGAGAGAAGACGCCTCACACACCTTTGCTGACCTGAACTTGTAGAGCAAGAAAATACACAATATGTTTGGTATCATATGCTTGTCTGCTAAAATATGGATGCTGAATGTCGAGCCTTGCTATTCCTTCCTCTTCCCTCAGGTCAAGACTCGAAGTGCAGAAGTGAGAGGGACGATGGCTTTGTCAGAGTAACATTCAAGACCGAAAAAGGTGAGCAGTCAGTTGCTGCAGAAAGAAATATAAAAGCTTGAATTTCTACATCTAACACAACATACAGTACTATACAGTCCCCCATTTACCTGAAATGAACAACAAGATGTTAAATCTGATTTGAATGGCAAACCATTCAAGTGTGAAATTGAAATTGCTCTTTAGATTGATTGCCTTTATACAAAATAACTCGGGTTTACTGATCCTAAAGGCATCGTCATCGTATTTCCTGATGATTTCCATGACGCCAGCAGCAACAAGCTGTACTTCTGCGTCAAATCAAGATTTATATTTACCGGAGAAAAGGGGGAATTTATGTTCTGTCTTTCAATAAAGAGACAGTGGTTGAATCTTAAAGTAAAACATTAGTTTGTGTTTCTTAATGTTAACACATTCTTTATGATCTTACAGTGAAGAAACTGAACACTCCTGAGTATCGCCATTATCTCAAACTGTGGAATCAGGAGACGAAACCTAAGCGAGAAAACACAAAAGACCTCCCCAAGCTGAATCAGGTAAGATGTCGCCCCCTGTATCGGGTTTCACATACAGTACGTGTATGAGAAACTCGTGAGTTGGTTATAACTGACTCTTGTGTGTCTTCCTCCAGAGCCAGTTTATCGAGCTCTGCAAGACCCTGTACAGCATGTTCAGCGAGGATGTTGCAGAACAGGAGCTCTACCACGCCACAGCGACCGTCACCAGTCTGCTGCTCGAAATGGGAGAGGTGGGCAAGCTTTTCTCCTCCTCTGGCAGAAAGGACCACAACATGGAGGGTAAACCAGAGCCGAGCATGTGCAGGAGAGATGCCACAGATCCCAAAAGCACTCAGGAGGCTGTGTCTGATGGCGTGTTCCAGCAGCATGACCGGAACGACGGCTTCGTCGCTGCAGATTTGGAGAGCAAGCCGAGCCCCTGTGAGGAGGACGGGAAAGGGGATGAGGGGAACGAGCAGCTGGCACCTATGCAAGACATCAAGCTGGAGGACTCGTCTCCCAAAGACACGGGCACATCGTCCGCCATGCTCATCTCGGATGATGAAACCAAAGATGACACCTCAATGTCATCTTACTCGGTTCTCAGCGCGGGCTCCCATGAGCTGGATGAAAAGCTGCAGTGCGAGGACATTGCAGACGACACGGTGCTGGTACGCAGCGACAGCGGCTCCAACGGTGACAGAAGTAACCTGCCCCACGGCGGAGGATCCCACGACAGGGGGCTGCCTCACAGCACCAGCATCGACAAAGACTGGGCCATCACGTTTGAGCAGTTCCTGGCCTCTCTGCTCACCGAGCAGGCCCTGGTGCATTACTTTGAGAAGCCAGTGGAGGTGGGGGCTCGCATAACCAACGCCAAGAATGTGCGTAAAGTTGGGCGCCCCCTGCTGTCGACAAGTGACTATGAGATCTCGCTATCGGGCTGAGATTTCACACAGACTGTTTTTAAAAGGGAAACATGATTATAAGTCATTGGTGTAAAGACGTCTCAGTGAGTTTTAGAGGACAATGAAGGTTATTGTGTATGATAGTCGAATGAATGTGACCAAAAACTGCTCTTAGCAATTTTACCAGATGTGAAAGACTTTTATTATAACAATCACTAGATTCTGTCCAGCTGAGAGGGAACAGGACATTAATATTAAGGTTTACTCAGATGAAAACAGTGTGAACATGTAGTAGCTGTACTTTATAAGACATTATGCATAGGTGTTAATATTGTAATCTCTAGCACTTCTTAAGCTATGTAGATGTAAATGTCCACAGATACAGTACAGTTCTAAACTGGGATATTGATATTCTACGTACAATCACCTGTCATTAATATCTGCTCAAACTATTGCTCCTTTTACTTTACGACTCCATTTGCTGTTAATTGCAGAATCGTTTTGAGTTAGTCACCGAATGACAAAATACAAGACAAAGCTGTGAAAATTCAGCGATGAAGTGAATTTTCACGTGTTACTGTGTAAACTCTCTTTAGCTAAAGCAACAGAACTACTCTCTTTTTCACACACACACACATATCTACTGTATGACTTCCTGGATATTCACTGCCCAAAATAATGTTCCCAATGACTACTCCACTCGTGCTTACTCCAGTTATTAGTGTTAACTGCAAACGGTTTATACGAAAACTCCTTTTTGACTGATTGTTCAAGGACTCAAAGGAGGGTATGTGTGCTACAACACGACGATTACACTAACAAAAACGCTGTTGAATGAAGAGCCTGCACTTTGTTTACAACATAACGTGATTCACTAATATGTATTTGCTTGCCATTTGCCTAGCCGTTGATGTCTGCACACCAAACTAATTGCCTTTCGTTTGTTTGTTTTTTACATATTTGAACCTTTTTTGCTCTGTACATTTTTACTTTGCAAGTTGTTTTTATGTGAATATTTTTTTTATTATTATTTTAAATGTCCAGCTGTTATTACTCTGGATTCTGATGCATCATGTATCACTCCATCTAATAAAAAATTACAGTATGATTGATTCAATGCTGCTCAGTACAACGCCTCATGCCTCTTTTGACTCATTGACTGAGAACTTCTGTTGGAGTGTTAGTGCCATCTGGTGGAAGATCATTTCTGTGCTACTTCTTTATGTGATTTCACAGACGCAAATGTGCCATTATAATTAATAATAACTCTTTTGAATATACAAATAACCGGTGCTTTACAGTAACTCAAATGCATGTTGCTTTATAAGTAACATGTGGCCACCCCTTAGTGTATACAGTACGAGCAAGAGGCTGAAGCTTTAAACTGCTCCCAATTGGTTCCATCTGTCTATGAATGAATTGGCTCCCTTCTGGTGAGCAGTTTGCACTCTGCACAGTAGCCAGCGTGTGCGTACGAATGGGCGAGTGTTTATAAGTGAGTGTAAAAGCGCCTAGAGTGGTCTGAAGCCTAGAAAGGACAAGTTCAATCCATTTATTTAAATTTCAGTTTCTCAACTACGTTCATTTGAGGTTATGGTCAGTGGTTAGTAGATTAAGATTCAATAAAGTAGTAAAGTAGTTAAAATAGTCTCCACATCGATGTTAAACATTTTAAACATTAAAATTCTGTTTACATTTTAGTGTATTAGTTTTAAAAATCTGAAAATATCTAACACTCCAATGACAAACACTGAATGACATGAGCATAATGAGTACTTGAAACTTAAAGTACATTTTTTTCTGGATAATTTAGCTGTTTTGAATGCCGGACATTTACTTATAACAGAGTATTTTTCGACAGTTACGTTAAATAAGTAAAAGTAAAATCTAAAGTTTCTCTGCCAGCTGTGCTTGAAACTTTGCACATTCTTTATATATTAGAGGAAGTTTTAATGAGAGTGGACGAGAGTCTTGACTCCTTTGAGAGAAAGATTACAGCAGCTGGTTACAGGGCCTCTCTCTCTCTCTCTCTCTCTCTCTCTCTCTGTCTCTCTCTCTGTACCAAACACACTGGGGTTGTGGCTCAGGTTAACCAATCACAGCAACGGGAGCTCACTTGAATACGAACACTTTCTGCCCACTGAAAGGAGGCTTCCCCTCTCAGACACATGACAGAGCTGTAAATGTTTAATCTATCAGAAATTGCCAGACGTTATATCTATTTTCTGAGGTCCACTGAGTCATAAAACCAACATCTTAAAGCTCAAATGAAAAGGTCTGTTGTGAGTTTTCATTGAATGTAACAAAATAATATTAAAAAATAGAAGGTTGGGAGGCTTTTATTATGTTTTTTTGTCCATTACACCAGGATCTGATGATGCATTGATTCCACATTTAACACTGACCTTTGTGGTTCTGCTGAACTGTATTGCATTATACTGAGAGGTGTTTCTAATGTTTAGAGGATCCTCTTTGATACAGAGTTAATGGAGTGGGCAAAATATTAGAAACACCTCTCACTATAATGCAACAACTCAATAGACAAACTATACACCACCCAGAATGGACATACAGTTGAATCAACGCCTCTCCAAGCAGTCTCAATAAAACCTGACTATAATCTTGATGAATGTAGGATTTATTGTGCAGGAATCTTGTGTTAGGATGCATCACTTTTAACGCAGTGCGCCCCCCTTTTCTTTGTCCCCAAATCACATTCCCATAATTCCCAAACTATTTCAGAGGCGACACGGGTTGGACTCGGGGCACGAAATTATGAAACCACCAGCGTCACTGCAGCCCGACTGCTGAGAGGTCGAACGCGGTGTGATGCAAAGTTCTTATCTCCTCCACGATGAACTTCAGTCACAGTCACTTTTTTACGTCACTACTCTCCCCCAATGCTTTTTTAAAAAAAAATTTAAAGTCGTTGTCACTCACACAAATGTAAAAAGGTATCTGTAACATTTCATCCAATAAAACCACCCGTATTAAGGGTTGCTTGAATGCATCGTCACATAAACTCTATGGATAATCTGTTAAACATCTACAGACAAAGTGAAATCTGTAGGCCGACTGTCCAATATAAGTTTTATGACAAACATATCAGCCGTGTCTGAGGTCTGACTTCTGCCAATCACCTGCACACACTTTCTCTGTTGTACACACACCTATACTGTTCATTGGCTGAGAGCAAAAACGGGCCTCCAATGAGCCCATCTGACAGTTTTATTATGGATGTTGTTAAACGCAGACACTTGGCCTATAAGGGGAATAACTACTTATTATTAAATCAATGACAAATAAAGGATAGAAGTAAAATCTGCTGGTGTTTCCAAAGTCTGCGTACTGTTCTGTACGACAGCAAGGATATAAAGGTGATTATATTTAAAGGCTTAAATGTATTGATATATTGAAGGCAGCTTTGGAAATAAACTGCAGTTTTTGCTGAAAATGCACTGAATGGGGAACAGTTGTTTTTCTAAAATGTGTCTGCACTCAGGGGGTAAATTGAACATTGACTTTTTGACAGTCATTGGACTTTGATTGGACCTTTGCGTACCGGAGTACACAGTAACGCCTCTCTGTGGATGTCATAAAAAAAAGGCAGCGAGACGATATATAAATACAGAGCCAAAGATGCACCCTTCCTTTCTGTGGAGCCGGTCTTTCATGGATTATAATCTGGCCAATCAAATCCTGCCCGGTAACAAACAACTGAGGATCAACAGGAGCCTTTAAATTTTAGACACACAGTGTAAGTATGTTTCATATCATCAGGCTACACTTTGATTGTTAGCTCATAAAAAAAAAAAAAGACATCATCATCCACTAGCTGTTCAGTTAATGATTATATGTTGGTTTTCTACAGGACAGTCCTGGTGATTTAATGTCTGTGTGTATTTGTGCAAACTTTTAACCCCAGTTTTAGGAAACATGGTGGGACTTAAACCTTCAGATGTTCCCCCTCCACTTGGGGTGAAGATGGCGAGTGCTGGGGCAGCAGCCTGTATAGCTGACATTGTCACATTTCCTCTGGACACAGCCAAAGTCAGACTACAGGTATGTTCAATTACTAATCTTTATTTATTTATAGTATCATATAACATTTTCTTCTCATTTATTGCAATGCACGCTGCAAATGTTGACAACTATTGACTGAGCAGCTCGACTTTCAACTTTGTCCACTTCATTTCCCCCCAAATCAATTGCACAGATTCACACAAGTCTGTTGCTGCAGGCTGTTAGTGAAAAACAGACTTTTGTTCTGTAAAGCTGATTTTAGACTTCTGTGATCCCAGATTCAGGGAGAGAAGATTGCAGTGGGAGGCATCCGCTACAGAGGCGTGTTTGGGACGATCACCACCATGATCAGAACAGAAGGGCCCAAGTCTCTGTACAATGGGCTGGTAGCCGGGCTGCAGAGACAGTTGTGCTTTGCCTCCATCAGAATCGGCCTCTATGACAATGTCAAAAACTTCTACACTGGTGGCAAAGACAGTAAGTGGTTACTTTTGATGCATATTTCCAAACAAATCAGAAAAATGGTTTATAGATTTCAGTGTCTCGCTGTCACAAACAGAAATCCTCACATGATAGATGAATATCCGCTCCAGTGCAGTCCAAAATAACAAAATCTCAGAGGGCTTTACCATTCATGCAACCTAGCACACCCTTTACCTTCAGACACTTAATTCGAGGATAGAGAGAGAAAGAAAAATCCCAAAAAATTCCCAGAGGAAGGGAAAAAGAGAAACCCGAGGAGAAGCCAGATGAGCAGCAGCTGCTGACAGAAGTAACAGCTGTTTTCGGACACAAGTACAAAAAAGTGTACCATATGAAGACTTTTCATATGAGGAAAATTAAGGAAATAAGTAGAGTTATATTAAATCTCCTGTTGTTTCTGTGTTTCCTTTTCCAGATCCTAATGTGTTCATTCGTATCCTGGCTGGCTGTACTACGGGTGCCATGGCAGTGTCCTTTGCACAGCCCACAGATGTGGTCAAGGTTCGATTCCAAGCCCAGATGAACCTGGATGGCGTGGCCCGTCGCTACAGTGGCACCATGCAGGCCTACAAACACATCTACCAGAACGAGGGCTTTCGTGGACTCTGGAAAGGTGCCACTTCAGGAAGCCACAGAAGTGATTTATAACGCATGGTAATAAAAAAGACATGATTATTTAATATTATTCTCTTGGCTTCTTCAGGGACGCTACCCAACATCACAAGAAACGCCTTGGTCAACTGCACAGAGCTGGTTACGTATGATCTGATCAAGGAGGCCATCCTTAGACACAACCTGTTGTCAGGTGAGTGGTGGAGCACGGTAACAAACTCACATAATGGTATCCTACAGAGGGATCTGATTGGACAGAAAGCCACACACCCACTCACCTTTTCACCTCAGCTGATAACAGCCCACATGCTGGTACAGCACATAGTGTATCTTCCCCTTACAGTGCTGTAAATACAGTAGTTAATATCATTTATCTCAATCGTTTATATTGCCCCATTCATGGAGTTACATAATCTGCTGACATGAGTTTCTATCCTGCTCAGCTCAGGACAAAAGGCCCTCTGGTTACGACCCTTCACACTCTGTCTCTCTTTTCACAGACAATCTGCCTTGCCACTTTGTATCTGCGTTTGGCGCCGGCTTTGTTACCACGGTGATTGCTTCCCCAGTAGACGTGGTGAAAACTAGATACATGAACTCACCTCCCGGCCAGTACAAGAGCGCTATCAACTGCGCCTGGACCATGATGACCAAAGAGGGGCCGACGGCTTTCTACAAAGGGTGAGGCCTTCCCTTCATTTCTTGTCCTCATATTTGTGTACCCATTTTTATCCGTCACTACAGCCCTCTCCTCTTTGTATTCCTGCAGATTTGTGCCCTCGTTCCTGAGGTTGGGATCGTGGAACGTCGTGATGTTTGTCTCATTCGAACAAATCAAGAGAGCCATGATGGTCACAAAGAAGAAGATCGAGGCCCCAAACTGAGATTTAGACTGAAAAACTTGAAGAACATGAAGAAAACCTAATGAATATCATATCAAGCTTTAGTTTTATTCTTTTTTTGTCTTGAGGTGACAAAGAGGAAAATCCTTTGTTGAAAAAGGAATATCGGACATCTTGTTTGTTCGCTTTATATTGAACTGATGTTTGAAAGAAATGCAGTTGTACCTTTATATTTATAATTTTTCATAATGAACGCATTTCAAATTTAATGGGAATGAATGGTGCAAACAGGAATAAACACCTTTGGGAAGTTGAGTTTGCACTTTAAGACCTATGAATCCAAATCTGCCAATTATACATTAAAGGCAGCTTAAACGTTTGCACCTTCATACTGGAAATAATACCGGTGCCCATAATAAAATGTAAAACAGGTTTATGTAAACCTGAAATATATTTGACTTGTCTTACAGACCCTGTGCTTGCTTATTAACTTCCACCACACGAAACACATCTCAAAACATCAAAATGTGTATTTATTAACTCTGAGTAACATTTGTTAATCATTACACACCTTCCTCGAAAGCAAAAGCATAAAAAAAACAAGGTAATAAAAACCATAACAACCATTTTGAGTTCCACATTATCTATATTACATCAATGGGGACACGTGCACATACATTAAAGTTTCAGCCATTCTCTGGATGTAAAAATCAAATTCCTGAGCAGGACAACCGTGAAAACACACCAGTCTTGTTCGCATAAATACAAACAAGACAGCTACAAATATGGTGATTAATCGCCATTTCTCAATAAGTGTCTTTTAATTGCAACAATTTGGCTTCTTGCTCACTGAAAGTGCTTAAACCCTTCGCTACAGATCTCTGCAGCAGCTCTCGATTCCCCTTTACGAAGCTTAATTAAACACTGGAATGGTCATTTATTTTTGAGGTATAGGGTGTTAGGTTTGTGCTCTATTAAAAAACCTTTAACTATCACTGTGAAGAAATAAACAGAGAATGACTAACGAATCACAAAACCAAATATAAGAGGGTTTTTTTTTGTTTTAATGTTTGAGGAATATGACCGACCAGCTTTTATGCTTCTCACCTTCTTCTGCCTGGAATGACGTCAGAGGCCACAGAGGATCAGCTATCTCTGAGCGATGTCAGTTTTTAGAGCGGACAGTGAGTGTGAGGGATACATCGGGGTCCTGTAGATGCATCTTGACGATGTCGTGGAATTTCTCTCGGTACTGATTGAACTGCATGATGCTTTCCGGCTCCTCTGCCACCCAGAATTTATCAAATTCGTACGCCAGGTAACCTAGATGACAAATAAATAATTCTCCATAAAAACTGCAAACAAATCTTGGAAAGAATCAGAAATGTTGAAAAATAACCAGACTCACAGTAGAGCTGATGAAAGTGCTGGAGCTCAGGCGTGCCCAGCACCGTATTGTAGAAGTGAGGCTTCAAAGCGCCGCTCTTCAGGAGGCTGTAGGCCATCTCTGTCAAGTTGATCCCAACTATGGCGTATGAATACCTAACATATGAGGAAAATTAGCATAAAATGCATAAACATGACAAGCATGTGAACCCTATCAACTGTAGCTTAATGGTTTAGTAACAGGTAATAATGCACAACTTTTGACACAACGCTAGCAGAAAACAGGCAGATATTAATACTGCTCGTGTGAAGGACTCTTACCCAAGTTTCGGATGGTTTGCATGGGATAACACCTGACGAGCCTCGTCTGTGTAGTTTTCACTGAAAAAACTGGAACAGAGCAGAAACATTTCAGGATAATTACTGTGGAAAAAAAAGTTCTATGTTTTACTTTTACTTGCTGGTTTAATCAAAAAATTAGATCATGTTCAACAGTGTAACTGTACATTTTGAGTCAACAATGATAAGAGATGCTAAATTGGTGAAGTACTAAAAAAATCCAACAAGCTACTGTTATGGTGAATATTTAATTATATTATAAAACATATCTAGACTAAATAAATGTTTTAAACTGTTTATCTGTGTGGGTAGTTAATAAATGTCTCACTGAGGACTCACACGAGGTTGATCAGGCCGAGCATGCCCATTCCTCTGAAGTCAGTCTTGGGGTCATCTCCCTGGAATCCAATGTCTCCCCACTGTTTGGTTATCCTCGATTCCAGTCTGACATCAGGCATCAACAGGTCCCACAACTACGAGTACAAGTACACATTGTACTGAGTTACACATGTAACTAGACTCCGGATTATGCTTTTATACTGTGCCTCGTAACTCGATTAAATTGTTTCGGTTTCACAAAAATTCTAAATGTTGTTGATCTTTGTAAAGCTTCAATTACTTTCAGTGTGTCTTATGTTAACAGGACATGTTAACTCACGGTAAGTCTATGATAATTGGTGCATCTGTCAATCAAACTGACTGATCCTGACATATGTATTCTTTGGATAAAGTGACTGCTTTACTAATGTATGGATCCAGATGTATGAATAAACACCTTCAACAGCGTGGCCTCGTGCTCTTGGTTCTCAGAACTAAAGACTTCCTTTCTCAAGTCTTCCACAGATACATACAAGCTGCTGTATCCTGTAATCTGTAACAGACAGACATGAAGGCTTTCCTTGAACCTAGAAAGGAGATTGAACAAAGAATTAAGATAATGATTCAAACATTATACTCGGCTAAAAATGACACATAAGAAGTGAGCTTACAGTGGATCTTTCTGGGGTTTGACATTCTTCACTTTCATAATCTGATCCACACATTGCTCTAGTTGATCTTTCTTGCTGTCCAAAGCTCCTCTTAAAGCCTGCAGAGGGAGAAAGCAAAGGAAAGGAGGACTTAGTCACAGAAAAGTAATGATATGTACACAGTGTCTCCTGTGTAATCTACGCTCTCTACCACAATGGAAAAAGAAAATGTTTCAAAGTCAAACTAAGATACAATAAAAAAGATGACCAAGCACTTCTGTTTCTACACTGAATGGACTGTTGATCGGAAAATGCTTATCTAGCTATAGTCAGAAATGACAAGTAGAGTCAATTCATCTCTGCTTGGCAAGAGTATTCAAAGATAAGCACTGATTAACCTCAGAGGATACTTCTTTATCAGAGTTCACACATAAAACAGTCTAACAGATAGTGAACGGGTCAGTAGTTAGTCACAGGGTGGTTCCTTTACACTTCACCTCTGTGGGACTGCATAGTTCAAACAGTATCTCACATCTGCTGCCGTCCAGATCAAGAGAATGTGATCGCATTAACTGAATCCTCCCTACATTTATGTTTGTCGTCAATGCGCCAAACAGTTGCTCCTGCCATATACCTCAAATTCTGACCCAGTTAGCATTGTTGAGGGCTTGAAGGGAGAATTTAGAAACTGTGAAACAATAATCAGTGAAAAGAAAAAACAGCTTCTGGTGTGCCTGTGTTTTGGATGATAACGTGTCTCCTTGTCTAAATCTTTCAAGGATCCGGTCTGCAGCTATGGGCCGTTAATAAAAGGAACTGTTCAGACAGACTTTGGGCTGAGTCTTTTTAATCATCGTTTTTGTAAACTCTGTACTGAAGCTTCATTTTTGCCTTGTGGTTTATGTTGTTAATACAGTAAGTAAACATGATCGGTGTGTTTGAGTGCCTACCTGTGGTGATTTTTGCTTTTGTTTCCCAGCATGCACTGGTCACTGGTTACTATGGTTGCAAATGAACTAGCGACGCGCGGCGGCTGAAACAGAGCGGTTAACATAATTTCTAGGGGCATAACCTTTTATTTATTTATTCTGCATAAGGTCCAGGAGGTGCACATGGTAATGATATTTCACTTAGCTATTTTGTGCATAATATGAAGGTTTATTTGTTTAATATTGAGCGACGTAAATGTTTCTGTGATTTGTTATGTTAACGTGTTTTTTGATGATCAGAGAGGGAGAGAAAGAAAACCTCAAAAGACATCTGCATGATTCGTGGCCAGAAGAGTCTGAGGCTCTACTTTGAGTGAGTGACCTTCCTTTTCGACTCATCAATGTCCTACAGTATCTATACAGTCCATGATAAGAATGTGTTTACTGTTTTTAAGATTCATGGTTATGCTTAACTGTGTGTCTGGACAGAATGTGTAGCGTATGATTACATATTCACAAATTCACAGTGGTAACATTTTCCTACCTTGTTCTTTGATGACCGGAGAGAATATTCTAAACAGGACACAAAAAGCAGGTTAACATAATTTTTAAAATGCATACGAAGCATGAAAAGTAGACTTAGACTAGATTTGGGATGATTCGGTTCACCTGCTTTTGTTGTCCTTGCTGCCCCAGGCTTGTATCCGGAGCATATTCTCTGAAGCTCACATTTCCCTGTTGCCTGTCTGATGAGCCACTTCAGCCAGTACCTCAGGAAGGATGTGTAGACATACTGCCAGATACACCCCAACATTTTCTACAACAGGGAAAGACAAAGACACCGGACACTTGAAGAATTCAGGCAGAATCACAGTCTGATATCAACCACACATAACACACATGAAACATTTGTCTGATGAGTCAGACTGGATGCCTGAAATGAATGTTTGACTTCCATCAGTGATGGATATCAGTGTTGTAGCACTTATGGTCACTTTTTCAAGGTCTTGGAAACCCAATTTTTATCTTGTCTCGGTCTCAGACAAAGAGGACTCTGGATTTTTATTTCAAGACTAGTCAAGACCACAACTGTAGGGATTTTACTTAATGGCTTGTACATTGTCAGTAAACTACTTGACAGCAACTACTTGAAGCTAACAAGCAATGAAAGCCAATGACTAGCTGAACACTCATGAACAATCGTGCAGTGCATTATTAATACCCAGTGAAGTAGTAGGCAAAGACTTTATTGGCATGGCAATATCATACAACAAAACTTAAAATAGCAAGACTTATATGAAATAATAGCAATATATTAATGTTGCAGCAACTAATTTGTGAGATCGGCTGAATTAATGATTATTTTTTTAATGATTAATCAGCTGATTGCTTTGTGATTAACTGTAAACGGTAAATACATAAATAAATTAAATAAATCACAATGTCTTAGAGCCAAAACTGATAAAGTCTCGTTTTGTTTTGTCCAAGGCAATTCAAACCACCAAAACATTTCATTTACTGTAATACAAGACAACAAAAGGCAACACATTTTCAAACTAATTATATGTTTTGTATGAATAATATTACCTTCAAACTAACTAGTGAACACACTGAAGTGGGTACAACATCTCTTAAATGTAAGAGTAGGACAAAGGAGAATAAAATGTAAATACTCAAGTGAAGTACCTCTGCCTCTAAAGTGTACTGAAGTACACTGCTTGAGGAAAAATACTCCTTCACTGTCTTCTGATAGTCAACACAATGTCTTGATTATGAACAGGGCTGAGTCTGTCTGAGTCATCGTGACAATGTCCATTTGTTCTGATCAGTTGAGACAATATTCTGCATTTAAAACTAGAATAATTCATTATTTGACGTGCGAGCTGTGTCACCACCGAAACACAAACACATGACCAACAATGAGACAAGGACAGCTGACGAGGGAAGCTAGCGAACGACCAAAACAATAGCTCCGTATCAGCTAACAATAACGCTAATGCTAAGCTCAGGGAAACGTGTCTATTCAGTTTATGTTAAGCTACAAAGATGTAGCGAGTTCAGTGGCGCTTTAACCGTTAACATCACTAATTAGTATTAATGCTAAGAAACTGGTAGGTAGTTACCTCTGCTTATAATAAACTAACAAAACTCACAGATGACAGTTGACCGCCTCAGACAACAGGTTGTCATTGTATTCGTTGAACTGTTAGCTAAGTTAGCTAACAAACGTTAACCTAGCGTTGGATTAGGTTACGTCGCAAGCATTTATGTACTTGATAGTATTTGAAATGAGCAAGAAGCTGAGGTTTATCTTACCCCAATGTCGCAGAGACAAAGATATACTCAAACTTATCCTCTCTTTCAAGCTATTAACTGTTTGGTGAGGGGTTAGCTACGTTTCTCTTGACAACAGTCTCGCTGTGGTGCGTTCAGGTTTCGCTCGGACGCACAGCCGTTACAACGCGAGCAATAACATGCATCTTGGAAATTTGAGATTTTTGGATGACATGCATATATATATATATATATATATTTGTTAATTCAATTATTACATGTAGATTGTTGGAAACGTTTTAAGAGAGAGTGGCTAGTAACTTATGCCAAAATGACGGACACACTGCGAGAAACGTGTGAAGTTGTAGTTAATGCTGAATGAAACGATATCCTTGAACATAGCACACGCCAACCTGGCGTTGACGCTGCCAACGCTGCGGCAGCGCCATCTACTGTCCGCTGAGTGAAGTGCAGCCTGCAGCCCATCATTCAAACAGTGTGTATTTTTGTGTGTACTATTATAGATAATTAACTACTATAGCTTGACATTAGATCAGAAGATATTAGACTAGTGGATCCGACAGAGATTGATTGATTGGACCGAGACAAAGAGCACATTTGTTAAAAATTGTTAGAGCCTATATAACTATGGTTGGTTTCAGCCTAATCAAATACTTTCCCAGTTTAACCACAAGATGATGCCAGATCCACAAAATGACTGAGTGTGTGCTAGATTAAATGATATCAAAGTCTATTTTTAAAATAGACCAATCATATATTATTGATATTTGGCTCCACTATCTCATAGATACCCTAAATATGTCATGTCTTTTCTTTTTGTCATGGTGCGTAGTCTAGCCACTAAACGTTGGCATTAGATGACACATCTTCAATATTAACTTATATTTCTTCTCACCAACTGACTCTACTGACTTTACAAACCGTCTACACACACACACACACACAAGCCCTCACCCTCACCCTGAGGCAGAAGTCTGCCATATCAACAATGCAGGAGTCTGTCCTGAGTCGCTCACCGATGGTGCACTCAACTGTAATTAAGTCACGGTCCACCTTCTCACCTAATCAGTCCCTCTGGGCTTTTGGAGGCAGGAGGTCTACACTGTACAATTACTGCATTCCAGGAGGAGCTCCTGTGTCTGACCCAGGTTTTATTTGAAAACTGAATCCCCAAAGTAACTACCCAGATTATAATAACAGCCTAAGCAGAACCAGGAAGTAGCTTATGATGTTGATATTAAATTAGTTATAACAGCACCGACAAGCTTTTTATAGCACCACAGTGAAAAGATCAAACGCGATCACTGTAAGTTTCTCTCTATAGAGGCACGTCCATGGGGTGGTCAAGGCTGACATTATAATCAAACTTGAATAATTTCTTAAGAGAAAACCAAAGTTAGGGTCCTTTGATGTGAGTGAGTATAACACTTCTGACCAAACCAACAAATACTCAAAATAATTGATGATTTGTGTTGTTTGTTAGTGCCTGAACTGACCTCTGATCCTATTGTGATAATTGAGATTGTGCATCATGACAATGACTAACAGGTTAAATTTACCAGAGCTGATTTTGGTTAAAGTCAAAGATTTTTTAAAAACAAAAACAACAGTGAAAATTTGATGAGGTAAGCTCTTGAACTACAAACTATAACACAAGATAATGTTCAATAAACAAATGGTTTGGGTTCTATATATGTTCTTCAAAACTGTTCTTAAAATCACGTCTATGACTGAAAGCACTACTCAAACTACTCGTTCTCATTCATCACCCAACAAAAAGTAAAGCAAATAAACAAGCATAGGTTCATATGCCACAGGAACTTTATTAATATAAGTCGAAGTACAAATGTTTGCTTTATGTTGTTTCTAACACTGGTCACTTCTTTTTCTCCTTCATACCCTCACCTAAACACCAATGAACAAACTTGCTTAACAACAGGAGCTGCAGCTGATGTGCCACAGAAATTTTAAACGCCTACCAGGATTTCAAAGCTCAAACACTGGCTCCGTGTTTTTCTTCTAATATCCGTCCTCTTCCTCTCCCTCACCATCACCCTCAGCAGAATCCACACCCACCTCCTCATAATCCTTCTCCAGAGCTGCCATGTCCTCTCTGGCCCCAGAGAACTCTCCCTCCTCCATGCCCTCGCCTACATACCAGTGAACAAAGGCGCGCTTACTGTACATCAGGTCAAACTTGTGGTCAAGCCGAGCCCAGGCCTCTGCAATAGCAGTGGTGTTGCTCAGCATGCACACAGACCTCTGGACCTTGGACAGGTCTCCACCAGGAACGACAGTGGGAGGCTGGTAGTTGATGCCCACTTTGAAACCTGTGGGGCACCAATCCACAAACTGGATGGTGTTCTTGGTCTTAACTGTGGCGATGGCAGCATTGACATCTTTGGGCACCACATCACCACGGTACAAAAGGCAGCATGCCATGTATTTGCCATGGCGAGGGTCACATTTGACCATCTGATTGGCTGGCTCGAAGCAGGCATTGGTAATTTCTCCCACAGTTAATTGCTCATGGTAAGCCTTCTCAGCAGAGACGACGGGAGCATAGGTGGCCAGAGGGAAGTGGATACGAGGATACGGCACCAAGTTGGTCTGGAACTCTGTCAGATCGATGTTAAGTGCCCCATCAAAACGAAGGGAAGCAGTGATGGAGGACACAATCTGACTCATCAGTCTGTTTAGGTTGGTGTAGGTAGGACGCTCGATATCCAGGTTCCTACGACAGATATCGTAGATGGCCTCATTGTCCACCATGACGGCACAGTCGGAGTGCTCTAGGGTGGTGTGGGTGGTTAGGATTGAGTTGTAGGGCTCCACCACCGCAGAGGAAACCTGGGGAGATGGGTAGATGGAGAACTCCAACTTGGACTTCTTGCCATAGTCTACAGACAGACGCTCCAACAGCAGGGAGGTGAAACCAGAGCCGGTACCCCCTCCGAAGCTGTGGAAAACCAGGAAGCCCTGAAGTCCACTGCACTGGTCAGCCTGAGGACAGAAGGACAGGGTCATTATGAACTTACAGGTTCAGTGTTTCTTTAAAAAGTTTATATGATACTTGTTATCGCCAAATGTATTACTCTATCTATAACTGATATGACAAGTAATTTAATCAGCTACACCCGATGAACATTAAATCTGTGAGCTGGCCTGACTACAAAAAGAGTTTGCTGTTGTTGTTGCTAGTCACTAATCGACAACGTTATTCTCAAAGACCGTTTGTCCTCTGCAAAAAACACCACTGCTGTTACAGGGCAGCTTAATAGCCACATTAAGAGCCTCTTCCACCATGTGTAACGCGATTACTGATTGTTGTGCTGCTCTCAGCATTTAAAAATATATTCAAGAACAATATTTACACTGGATAACCCACAAACTAAAAAAAAGAAGAAAGAAATCATGTATTTTCATATATTATGTGTTTTACTTTCATCGCAGGCTCTCAGTCTTCTCAGGAAGGTATTCCCCCTTGCTCTGAAGTGACTCACCAGTTTGCGGATCCTGTCCATCACCAGGTCAATGATCTCTTTGCCGATGGTGTAGTGTCCACGGGCGTAGTTGTTGGCAGCATCCTCCTTGCCCGTGATCAGCTGCTCAGGGTGGAACAGCTGCCGGTATGTCCCAGACCGCACCTCATCTGAAGAGGCAGGTTAACACGAAATGATTCAAGGGGCCGCTAACTAAAACCAAACCGTGACTGTGGTGTAATCAAGAGTTTACCAATGACAGTGGGCTCCAAGTCCACAAAAACAGTTCTGGGGACATGTTTCCCAGCTCCAGTCTCAGCGAAGAAGGTGTTGAAGGAATTGTCTCCTCCTCCGATAGTCTTGTCACTGGGCATCTGTCCATCAGGCTGGATCCCATGCTCCAGGCAGTAGAGCTCCCAGCAGGCATTGCCAATCTGAACGCCAGCCTGACCCACGTGTACTGAGACACACTCACGCTGGAGGAACACAAAAGAACTTTGTAACACGTCACAGTAATCCGATGCTTTCGGCTGAAGACATTGAAAGAGCTATGGCTAATAAACTGATACGTGCCACAAGTGCAACCACTGACATATCAACTGTATGTTATGTAGCGAAGCAGCAGTGGCACATGTGAGCAAGGGGAGGCAGAGAGTGATAAACATACCATGATTTCACCAGGGAAGAGAGTAATACATGGCCTAATGTCAACATTTAGATGGAGCCACTATTAGCTTTGTTAATGGACATATAGGTCACATACTCAGCTAACTTAATCCAATGCTAAATAATAATTATTAATAAAAAATAGCTGGTCACTGAGCAGAAATGTATATAACATGGACGTGTATCTGTATCTTTTAAAGAGACGTTATGAAGCTCTATTCGCCGCCATCTTAGACTCAAGTAGATTGTCAGTGAGGCTGAAGGACCTCGAATAAAAGCTATTTTGGGCAGGTTGTGATACTTTAAACTACTTTCTGTACCATACAGGCAATTTCCTCCATTCAGTTTGATTTTCCAAATTAGGGAGAGGATGTACGGATTATTTACACGGCCAACCCTTAACTGCGGTTTACCGCCATTAACTCCAACGTTACACCCAGCATCAACCTGAAACTGAGTTTAAAAGGTGACTTGATAATTAAAAAAACAAATATAATCCAATTAAATAGGAAAAACCATCTGATTAAGTGTGAAACTCGGTTAATTATTAACGCTACATCGTAGACGTTTTGTGAGAATACCTAGCTTAAAGTTTTTGACAGTTGTCGGTAACTAATGCTGATTGTCTGCAGTAATAGCCAACAGCATAGCGGGCTACCACATACTGTGATACTATCAAGTTTTCAAATAAATAAAACAACTCAAATTACATCACACTCACCATGCTGCTGGGGCTCTGCGGTATGAAGATGAAGGTAAGTTGCCTGGAGTTTCAGTTTGATGTTTCTATGGCCTGGAGGAACGGATGCGCTGGAAACCTTTTTATAGTCTCCTAGGCTGGCGAAGTATTGGCGATCGCTGATTGGTTAAATGTTACTCAGACTGATTTCCTATTGGTTAAAAATTAACCGTTAGCTTCACCCGTATTCGGAGACAATAAACGTTCGTCCATTTGTAGCCAGACAGCAAATTCATGAGAAAACAAAGCCTTTGTTTATTGTGATATTAATAAATAATGCACTACAGAGATTTAATTAAACTCATTTGTTTCATTTGAAAACTTAATTTCAGTTGAATTTCCAACTAACTTATTACTTATTTTACTTTTAGTTACTAATTATTATTAGTCTTTTTTATTATAACTATTTTCTTCTTTATTGTATTATCATTTTATTAATTTTCTTTATTTTATTTCTCAGCCTGCCTCCAGTGTTTCCTCACTGCAAGATGATGAGACGGCACTTCCTCAGTTTCTGTTGTGCTTTTTGTTTATAATGATTGTTTAAAAAGAGCTATACAAAAAAGTCTGATTGATTGATTGATACTGTATCAGTTATTAGACATGGTGGGTTACAGCATATACTTGGTCTCTTGCAGCCTCTCTATAATTAGTAGCATGCATAATAGATAATAAAATATATAAATGATTAAAATTGCTACTTCTTTTGCTGCTAATTGTACTTTATATGTTACATGTATGTTTTAATGTTTATTGTCTCTGCAGCAACCACATACACCCACTCCTATGGGGAATCGCCAGTAATAAATGAGTGGCATGTCAATAAGAGTGTGGGAGTGTGTTTTATGAGCTGGAACTAATCACCATCATTCCTGTTCTTAACCGGACAACCTGTGGACAGTGTACATTGATAGATCAGCAGCGAAGGGATACTTCTTAGAATCATTATCACTGAAGGTCACATGCTTGGTATTCAGGAAACCAGCACCTCTATAACTGCAGTACAGTAGGCTATCCACCACTGCTGATCTGTCATATGGTTATAGGGACTCTCTCATCCAAACACATGTGCATACATGAAGATAAAATGAAGATGCATACTGTATGGTCAAGAGTGATGGCTTAATCATCCTGTTATCCTTTAGATTTATCTTGTGACTTCTTGGACATCTCTTTTCCATTTTTTGCACCTCTGTCAATATTCATCAATAATACTATAATGGAAAGTATTTAATGAACTTCTTCTTCTCTAATTGGATGAGACATCACGTGAAAGTGCAGCTGAACTGAAATATCTGCATCCTCGACAGAGCATGACACTAAGCCTGCATCTCTTCTTAATGCCCTGATTATGAATGTAATGTATTAAGCAGACCTCTTAAACCCATTTCTTTATGTTCCACATGCGGTTTGCAACATAAAAACCAGCCAACGAACCAACCTGATTATATTCATAAACACAACCTGATGTTCCTCAATGCGCCCCTCCAAACAGACACGCGCTGTAAACAACACACAGGTCTTCTCATTAATCCATTATCTAAAAGAGCACAGCAAAATATGGAGTATTACATGCTGCCTTAGGACACAAACGATAACTCTGCTGGGATCTAAAAGTAATCAATTTGCAAAAGATGCTCGTATGAATGCCTGCGGCTGATACAGCACTGCCATCCTCCCTCCTCCCTCCCTCCCTCCCTCCTCCTCCTCTTCCCCCCATTCATCCATTCATCTGGTTTACTCTGCTGCACCACGTTGCCTGCGCTGGACCAGCTCAGTCCAGGATAGCACACATACCATGAGAGGTCCATTTTGTGAAAGGTTCACTTTTTCTTGGCATGAGGCAACGCCAGTAAAGCCCTAAAGATGCGGCATCCATCGGTCGGACCGTGGTGACTCATTGCGCACGGTCGGTCAGTCAGGCTGCTTGAATTTTTGCGCTTTTTGCTGTGGAGGATCGATACCTCTAAGACCCATATTCTGGTAGAAGGCGTGGCTTGGTGTCACCGACACAGGGTTGAATTTTCCATATTCATTTCTAGGGTTTTGCCTCGTCTCACTGACACGGACGCGCAAACGGCACCCTAAGGTACGGGACATAAAGCGCCTCTCTTTAAGGTAAGCCGTCCTCCTCTTTTTCATTAGGCTGTGCTTCCCTTTCGTGACAGATGTTGAATTTGTCCGCAAGGTCAAAGCAAATCAGCAAATATGAGTGGCCTCTGAGATGCTGGGGTGGGACAGGACCGCGAATATAGACTACAGTATCTACATGGCATAGAGCTTAATTGACACGATTATCAGGTCGTGTGCATCACTTTAATGTATGTAATGTTTGCGGTGGTGCATGGGTTCATGTTCTGCAGGATCTTTCTGTTATTATGTCCCCTCAAAACAACCCAGACACCAGGGCGTTTTTTAATTGTTGAATATCTAATTACAGTCAGGATATGCTTTCCATAAATATTTGCACTTTGACAACAGACACGCAGATGCATAGTGGGAGAGCACACACAAATAGGGCTACACCTGTCCATGACCCAAAACACAAGCCTCCTGTTCTGTTTTATACAAGTCACACTTATAAAATGATTCATCTTGGTTAGAAAATGCACTAAAAGGTGGATGATTAATGTTTGAATAAGAGTCCCAGGGCTGATTATTCTTTATTCTTGACATAAATATGACCTCATTTGAATAAAAGCTATCACGTTTGTTGTTGTGGAGCAGTGTGGAGAAAGGAGAATAACTCATAAGACAAGGCTGCACATTATGCAGAATGGATTATCATCAGTAATGTCACTCAAATCGCTCTCTGCGGACCACTGAAATATCAATTGGTGGTTCTTCCTCCTCTGCATGTAAACTATAGGCTGTTCTATGTGACTGAAGTCTTGATCACAGTGCAATTCATTTGTCTGACTCCAAAAGGATCAGATATATCAGACGTCTCCTCAGTGCTGGCACATTATTTGCAGGATTGGCCCAGATGCTTTTACACTTTCAAAGACAGACTGAGATGGGGTAATTTATCAGGCCCTGGGATGAGGAGATTTGTGAAACTGTAGGTCAGTGACTTGAATTTATACGAGATTGATTATGAGACACACACAGCTTTTTCAGACCTCATTGTATTTCACCAAACCTGATCATTTGTGTCTGTTTTCAGGGATCACGTTCAGGGTTATCTCTAGAAATTTATCCTCATATATCTGTGTAAGACGCTTTCTAAGAATCATTGACTTCCACATTATATTAATAATGATATGAAGTGTCCAGTTTATAATAGATCACAGCAATGAACAATCAGGTAAAGGTATGATCAGAGTGGTTAACCCCCTCTGGGAACAACAAAAGAGGGGTTGACGAGTTGGCATCTCCTCCTCGTACTGTAACACTGATTATTCTCTGCTGAATGTGGAACATCCACAATCTTGAATCAAAAATATGTTTTATCTGTAAGCACTTTCAGCCTACATATGTCTTATTATCAAAGTCTTGGTCCTGTACTTTGTTTGCTTTACTTCCATGTTTGTATACCTTGCATTTTCCTTTTGGTCTGACGTTGCATTTTTGCATACTCCTTAGGGGTTCCCCCCAGTTATTCTCTTCCTCTTTTTGTTATTTGTACAACTGGATCAAGTAACCTGAATTTGAAATAGATTTGTTATATAAGTAACAAGTTTTAGAAGAATTATTTGGATCAGGTTTTTAGCGTGGGTTCAGTTATAGCCCCAATCAAACTAATCAACAGTTAATCACAGGAATTATCACATACAAGTCTTTACAGTTAAAGAGAGGATTGTTTTTTATGATTGTATGTTATGATTGACCAGAAGACTTTGAATCACATATATCAATCTTAGTTCAATGTACGGGTCACTGATTGTTCTGTTCTGACACTGAAACGCATGTTAAAGACTGTTCAAAGAAACTACCTGTACTGCTACATGCACTTAACATGATGCTCATTTAGGCCTGGACTAATATTTGCTTCTGATCTGAATATTTTTGTCTAAATTAAGTTAATGCAAAGTGAAACTAAGTCTATTTTTATTTTCCTCCTTTAGGAAGCTGCACAAAGTGACCGGTATTGTGCATCTGTTTTAATCTTTGGATTACGACGAATATTTAAAGACTGAAACAGTGAATCCGGCATGGGAACTAACCCAAAAAGGACAGTGACAGTCCAGATGGTGCCTCAGCTGGCTGTGGTGGACACGCTGGGCAATAAGGAGCCGAATGCCAACTGGGCTAAAGAGCCCAACCTCAAACTCTCTCAGATTTGTCCAAACCCCACCCTTACATCTCCCGACCACAAACAGGATAACTTATCTCTGACTGCTTCTACTGATAACACCATCCCACATACGCAAAAAACAGCCTCCAAGGGAGGTGAACCAGTTAGCAGCGCTATGCCAGACAAACCAGCACCAGCTAATGGAAACCAGACAAAATCAGAGATTGTGACAGGTGGAGACCAACAGATGCCAGACCTGTCTCTAACAAGCCAAGGTGTGGGTGAGGCAGCAGGCGACCAGAGGGATTCTAACGCTAATATGAAAATGTTAAGTCTGGCTGATGAAAAGGAAATCTGCAAGGCTGGTGCATCGTCTGCTCATTCAGTGTCAAAGGTTGACATGCAGACCAATGACTGCAGAATAAAAGGGCCAAGTGCAGCCGAGGAAGAGTGTGCGCAGCTGACATCCTCAGCCAAAGCCACAGCGCGAGAGGACTGTAGCAAACACGTTTCTCCAAAAAATAGAAATCTTAACGACGCCTGCGAATCAGTGCAAACAGCGTCTGAACCACAACGCGATAATAAAGGGAATGCTTCAGCTTCCAAAAACAAGGACACTGCTGTACCACAGAAATCTCAAGAGCCTGATCATATACGTAGCTGCTCTCAAAGCTCTGCGAGTATGCAAGAGACACCCAAACCTAAACAAAGCGCGGAGACTGCTGCAGCGCCGTTAAGCTCCACTACACCTCCATCTCAGAGCGAAGCTGCCGAGGCCAGGATTACAAATAAGAATTCAAGTCCAAAGCATCCAGAGGAGGATTTGCCACCAGTAAAGAAACCACAAGTCTCCTCAGATAAACATCAGCCAGTGTCTTCACAGACGGAGCCCTCCCCTCTACCCCAGGCTATTCAAAACATGGCGGCATATGGGCAGGTGGCTAAGGAAGTCAGCCAGACTGATACAGCTGCATTTGAAGGACAGCAGCAGCAGCAGCACTGCAAGCTGTATAGGGAGGCTTCGACGATGACCTTATCTCTGTCATCCACCCCAGTCAAGCAGTGTCATGATATGGAGGTTCAGGCGGTGGCCAACATGTGCAGTAAGGCCGTGGCCACAAGTCCGAGCCTGCTGCCCTTCGCTGTGACCCGCAGGCCGAGTGGTGGTGGCGCAGTCCCCAGAGAGGAGGCGCAGAGCCTGGCTGTAGTTTACCAGGTTGATGGGGGTGTGGGAATACATCAAATGAACCTAAATACTCTATCTACTGATCCAAGATCAGAGAGACTCACTGTTGAGGCAGAGATGTGCCCTAATCAAAATGCCGGTGTGGTTTTCCACTCAGAGACTTTGCCCCAGCAGCAAGACAAAGGGTTAGGAGCAAAGCCTAAGGACCCCGTGTCAGGTCTGTGTAACACGCAGCCAGTTTATCAAATCAACATTGAACACAGCAACCACAAGGAACAAGGAGAGACAGGTAACTCTCAATATAAAACAGCAGTTCAGACATCTGCAGTGAAAACAGTCACTGCCGAAGCTCCCTCTCTCAAATCAGGAACACCCCCAGAGACAGCCGTTGCTACCAAGTCTAGATCTGCTGACAGCAACACTGCTGCGCTGTCTCAGGCTGATGTTACAACCAAGCCCAACCAGGCCCTGCCAAAAACAACTGCAACAAACACTAAATCAAAGTCAGCGCAAACTAAAAATAAAGCTGGAAGTCCTAAAGAAAAGGGTAAAGCTGGAGGTAAAGCCCTGACAAAGGAGACAAAGTCCAACAAACAGAAGATGGAACCGGAGAGAAAGGAAGAAGAGGATGACCAGTCAGGGAAGGATAAAGGAAAGAGCGTCCATGATGTTGTCTGGGACGAACAGGGGATGACTTGGGAGGTCTACGGCGCTTCTGTGGACCCAGAATCTCTTGGTTTTGCCATTCAGAGCCACTTACAGTGCAAAATCAAGGAGCAAGAGAGGAAACTGATCGCCCGGACCTCCTTCCGAAAGTCAGTCTCCGGTGTCGACTCGCCGAAACATGGCAGGAAGAACAAAAGGAGGCAGCAGAACATTTTCAGGTCAATGCTGCAAAATGTCAGACGGCCCAACTGCTGTGTGCGTCCCCCTCCCTCCTCCGTCCTCGAGTAGCACAGCCGCACAGAGGTAGCCAAAGTCGGACTCCTCCCTTTTTCCTAGAGGTCAAAATGTTTGTCCTCCCCTCGTCATGATTGAATGCCAAGTGAAACATTAATGGGACGACAATCCCTGTAAGTAAGTATACTGGAGTGTTGTAGCATAAAGACTGAAAACTATTTGTGATGTTTGTGATCAAAGACGGTAGGAAATAGAAATTTAAAAAAAGAACAACTCAAGACTTATTTTCTAGAAATAGATATTATAAAAAGAGAGAACATTTTTGAATAACAAAGGCAATAATAGTGAAACGCATGTATATTAGTTACAAAGGCAGTTGTGTGACCTAAAATGAAGTCCGAACCTTCACAGTAAAAGGCACTGATCATGGGGTAGACATATTACTAACTGTCAGAATATTTGTGCAAATATATTAAACCAACATCTCATTACATTTGGTGCATTTGTTATATGTTTTTGAGGTGTTTTTGGGGCCCTATATTTATAAGATTGTTGTATTTTCTTTTCGTGCACATTTATTTTGAGTGAGTTATTAAGTTGTGCAAAAAGGGACTGTATGCATACATGCACTGTTTAATCTCTGTTCTTCTTTGGTTTTCCTATTAAAACAACAAAAAACTAAGTCGAGCTTTACATATTCTTCATTTCTGACCTCTCGGCAAGGACGTCAGCCAGGTATTGCACCCCTGTTTAAGATTAAGTTGAGTCCTTGTCAAAACACAGTAGGAGTTAAACTTAAAGGTCATGGAAACATGAATCAAGCACATCAATAACCTGAAGAGGAGATGGTGTTTATGTGTGTGTGTGTAAGCCAAGTGCACATGTCAGGGGATGTGAGAGCAGCAGGCGACATCAGTGCAGTCCACGGAAGATGTGAGGGAGTGACAGACTGCAGCTGAGAGTAAAGGTACAGCGGGTTGTAGATTGAGCTGGATAAATTAGTGTCGAGCTTAATGAGAGAGTTTCTGATCTCTAATGAGGGCATGAAGTTTGTTCAGAGGTTAAGGCCAGATTGCACATGGGCCTGGACAGGAAGATTTTATAATGCATGTTTTTTTTGTTTTTTTACATGAAGCCGCTTGTTAGCATTGCTTAGTTTTACATGAGCAGAGCTTCAAGTACAGGGTTGTGTCAGCCTGAGAAAAACATCGGGGCATTGTGAAAGACGGAAAGACAGGAGAGACACAATCTTGGAGGTGCACTGTTTTAGGCATTGTCTCATGGTTTAAGTCTGAGTCGAGGATAAACAGATCATTTAAAGTGCACAGTCATAGGAGAGGAGCCCGAAATTTGGAGCTTAAAGCCTAAAATGACTCAGTGCTCATTGTTTATTGTATCGTCTGTAAAGGAGACCTGAGTGCTGGGGGAGACCCACATTACAAACATTACAAACACAACAACAGACATTATCAAATGCATGAATGACAGCAGCTATAATTCAGATATAAAAGCAATGTAAGGACATCAAGACTTTCTAAATCAAAGACAAGATGCCAGTAGTCCTGATTTTCGGCACTAGACATTAAGTCTTTAAGTCACTTAAAGGTGCCGTGCGTAATATTTAGGGGGATCCATTACAGAAATGTATCTTATTATAATGTATCTTACTTATTCATCATAAGTATGTTTTCGTTTTGTGTATAGTCATCTGAAGAATGGCTGGGTTTTACCTTAGAATAAGTCCATGTAGAGTGGGTCTTCTTGGCCATGTCTAGGTGATAACCATAGATTTGCAAAACAGATTTTTACGTGTTGTTTCCACGCATGAAAGAAGTTTTCTTTCAAGGCTACCTGCCAAAACGCCACTGATCGTGTCCCCTTATTTTAACCCAAACATTGATCTTTTTCCAAAACCAAGATCCAGTGTGTCAGATTTAGGAGACAATGTGTCACAGACATTGAACATAATACGCATAACTATATTTTAATTAGTGTATAATCACCTGAAAATAAGAATAATTTTGTTTTGTTAGGACGAGCCTATTATAGCTACAGACACAGCAGATGGTCTGCCATGTTTGACAAATTAACCCTGGTTTTATGTAGGGCCTTTTACTTTTTGTGTGTGTGTGTGTGTGTTTAGCAGCCACTATAGATTCTCCTTCATGGAAAGAACTGGCGACTTGTCCAGGGTGTACCTCTCCTCCCCTAAGTCAGCTGGGATAGGCTCCAGCCCCCAGTGACCCTGATAAGGATAAGCGGCTACAGAAAATGGACGGATGGATGGCTGCTCATGGCAGTGTGGTTTATACCGTTTGGCTGTTTATAAATCAGTAGATGCATTTTCAACGCAGATGCAATTAGAGCTGAGTCAATTAATCAATTAGTGAATCAACAGAAAACAAATTGGCTATTTCAATGGTCGCTTAATTGTTTCGATGAATTTTCAGGCAAACATTCAAAACATTTAAAAGCTCCAGGTCCTCACATGTGAGGATCTGTTGCCTATCTTTGTCTTACACTGACGCAAATTGAAGATTTTGACTATTGGTTAGCCAAAACAAGACATCAGATGACATGAATTTGGGCTCTAGGAAATTGTGATGGGATTATTTATTACTGGACCAAGCGATTAATTAATCAATAAAAAAAAAAAATAAATCAATTGATAACATATTTCTTAAGCTGCCCTCAATTGTCAAATGTATGTAGCTCAATAGAGTTTATCAAATTTAACTGGATTTTCCAGGTTCATCGTGGCGCTCTTCTGCCATCATGTGACGTTCATCATTCGGTGTAATAACATGATAACATCATTCATACAGAGAGGAATATCTCCACAAATCCATTCGTTTACGGCAAACTCTTCCTTTCAGTGTGAGTTTACTGTCCTAACTTGTGTAACACTGATTTCAGGCGACTGCTGTTATTGTCTTAACAAGCATGTCACTTCCTGTTAATATCAGGATAGCAGGGGGACAAAAGTCCTCTACTCTCGTAATCTCTGTGCTATGAAATGTCACAACCTGTAAAGACCAGCGGAGACTGAAGCGCCTAATCCTTTTCTTTGATCCACTGGGATCAGAGGACACGGCTAAGTTGTACTTCCATCTTACCTGCTCAGATTTGTGTAAGAACAAGAGCCTGTGAATGCTTTTGGAAGCAGCGGTGACACCCCCATGACCTCTTTATATATACTCTTACATAAGACAGGTCGTATTCTACAGGACACTAATCTTTAGAGTCATATTAGATGCCAAATTCAGCCTCAGGTAGATTAATGTATGTGTCTCTCTCCCCCTTCTGTTCCAGTCTAGGTCACTTTAAAACTCTGTGCACCCGGTCACCAGCCTTAATTCTGATTCTTTCTCCCTAGCTTTAATTAGCTGTGTTTCAATTTTTAATAACCCCCTACCCACTGTGTCGTTATGCCTGGTTCCTATTTGGAAGTGCAGATTAGATTCGGCCACAGGCGGTGGTTAGCACAGGGGGAGATTTATTCCAGTGACAAGGAACATGGAGAAGGATTTCAAAGGCACATGGACAAATACCACCCACTGCTGAAGTTACCAGAGGACAGCATTCAACTCGCTTTCAATATTCACCTCACTGGATGGTGCTCCATGCTTTCTATGGATATTTTAATGAACACACTTTGCACTCTATATTCTTGTCTAGAAAAAAAAAATCCTGCAGTGGAGCAAACTACTGACCCAACAGTCTAAGGCAACGGTTCTCCTCCTTCCAGTGGTAGGTCTGAAAGTATAATATCAAAAATTTGGATGAATTAAACTCTGAGATCGCTGGAATGTTATTTAAAATAAGTGTGCGTAGCTTGCACATCCATCCATCGTTAGTTATGAGCTAAAATGTGACGGCAAGATAGTAAGTGCAGGTAAAATGAAGGGTTCAAAAACAGTGCGATCGATGGGTTGTGGCTTCTATTAGGAAGACAGAAGTGCAGATCATGCCTTTTCTACCCAATTAGCAAATTAGAAAATTGCTGCCAACTAAGTCCGTAGTGGAATAAGATTGGCCTAAGCTGCTGTATATTATTGTCATAATGGTGGTACTTGGAGAAAATGTGGTGGCGTATACTGTAACTAATAGAAATGTACTGGGACCTTTGCTGCATGCAACAAATCCTATGAAAGGACCGAAACCAACACTTCTTTGGTCCTTTTTTGAAGGAACTATGCTAACCAGCAGCTGGCTCCAGCTACCATATCTATCATATGACAGTGGCATCAGTTTCATCTAACTCTCTGCAAGAACCTTACTTCCATCCCGTATCTGTCAAGCGCATTAGTTCCTACTGAAGATATAAGACTCTAAAAATGGGGCACAAATGTATAGTTTTATTTTTAAATATGACTCAGGACTTTCCTGCCACACCTGGGCACTGTAGTTTTTGGCAAAAGTTACTCAAAGAGGAATAAATAGCTCATTTGCTGGGGACTATTTTCAGACACGGTGATGGCTCCCTGATGTGTTTTTAACAGTGGAGGTATGTGGCACAGAGGAATACGATGTATCAGGCTTACAGTTATCAGGATTAGTTTATTGCTGGTTTGGGTGCTTAATGAGATTTGTTGCCAGCGGTCATAAAACAAATAAAAATATCTTTAATAGTTAAATGAGAAGTAAAGTAATATACCTTTTCTTTACAGTTATAGAGAATACTACATAAAAACTGACTGCCAGTCGAGTAATTTTCTATTTTGTTTAGCCTCAGTAATCGTCAGAGAAGTGATTAAGCAGTGCTCCCCTGTAGCTCCACATCACCATTATTGCTTTATATTTAGAAATGCAAACAGTTGTATTGTAATTAATATCTTCTGTAATAAAGAACTAATAACCTGCAACAATGTGCTGTTAAAATCGCTTTGTGATTAAATGTGCATCTTTGAAACATGACAGTGACAGTTCAGCCCTAATACCCAGCTCAAGGGCGAAATAATAATCTCTCAAGTGTTACCACTTAACAAGGAAACTCCCAGGCTGTGTCAGAAGATAAAATTAAAGATAGACCATGAGAGGAAGCCGGAGCCCCCTGTTACAGCCCAAGGGCCTCCCCTGACTCATGCTGAGATGTTGAAAATAATGGTGCTCGTACTCTGGGCGAGCAGATGGGCTGCAGGGAAAATACGGAGCAAGACGTAGATGTGAAAACAGGTATTTTAGTGTTGTATAATCATTATTTAGTAGATTTCGGTGGTTATAAAAAGAGAAATCAAGCATTCGCAAGGTATACAAGGTATATGGTGCCCTTAAATTTAATTTAATTGATAAAATTGTAGTTTTTATTGTAGACATTATTGTCAAATTAATCAGCATCTGACCTGCAGATCTTTATTGATTCCTAAATCTAATTTACAAGAGATTAAAAAGGTTTATCTACATCTGCATAATTGATACTAATCCATATTTTGAAATGCTAAATTAGGTATTCTCAAGTGGAAGATATTATACACAATCTTGCCCTCACTTCATCGTGTCAATCGCTTTTGTTTTTGACATTTCAAAGTGTAAACACTCAGTGTATGTAACTCGGTAACGGCATCCTTGGATTCTGGGGGGAATTCAGGGCAGCAGCAACATTTCTGAGCTATAATTGAAGTCCCACAGATAAGTTTCTGTCCTGGTATTGGGATTCAAGATCTGCTTGCAGTGACCCAGTTAGCTTCACAAACACATTAGCTTCCCCGGTTCATATAGAAACCCTTATAGAAGCCCTGCAGAGGCTACGTGGCATGTGGACCGAAGCTATTACCGTTATCGAGACCGGCATCAGAATAAAATGTATCCACTCACAGATGGCGTATTAGATACACTTTTATCATGGGAATAAGTGTTAATTACTATTTACAGATTTGAGATTGTGGAAGTGGGTAATTAGGGGTGGCTGGTGATCACAGTGTTGCCATATAATTCTACATAACCCGGGCTTCAAAACAGCTCCGGAGATTTATCTGCTGACTGCTGGAAGCTTTGAATGCTTCAATTTCCAGCCGTTTCTGTGCTGTTTTTCCAGTCGTTTTTCATCTTCTCTGTGCCACTTTCTCTCCCGGTGCCTTCCCCCCCCTTCAACTCCAACTCCCCGCTCCTCTCTTGTCCCAGACGCTCCCTTCTCTCTTTGAGGATGATATCATAATGAAGCATCCTAAGCCAGTAACGGCGAGGTGATTAAAGATTCTGCTGGCCTCCACACTGCAGAATATTTCTCATAAAATGGTCTGCTGCTGCTGCTCCTCTCCCTTATTCATCCTTGTATTGTTATTAGCCAGATAGCTGGAAGTGAGGCTTGTCCTCCTGATGGCTGCTCTGCTCCCAGTGGAGTATGTGGCCTACATTTGTTTGTGGTGCAACGTCGGGCTGTGAAAGTGTGTTCCTTTATCAAACAATTCCCGTTTTCTGCAGCGTACCCCCTTTTTGTCTCCTCAAACATTTGCTGTTTTGTGGCCATGCGCTGTCCTTTCTTTCCCCTTTTTTTTCCTCTCGAGTTTTGTATCCAGCATTTTAAAGCTCATTATTGATTGCTTACCATTCAGCTCACAAGCGCACTGCCACCTTTGTAACAGAGCATGCATGTGCAAACAAAAAAAGCGCGCGCACACACACACACACACACACAAACACACACATGTATATACACAAAGGTCACCTTCCCTGGCTTCATTAGAGAGTGCTTTATTACGGCTGACAGATGTGCCCATAAATCATAGCTCCCCTGGTGGGGTGAGAAGATCCAAAACAAACTGAGGGAAGGGGAGGAGAGAGATACAGTAGATAGAACGAGAGGCAGACAGACAGACATATCAATGCACTGCAGCTATTGACAGTGGTTTTCTGC
The DNA here is from genome assembly GCA_014281875.1 of Nibea albiflora. NCBI lineage: Eukaryota > Metazoa > Chordata > Actinopteri > Sciaenidae > Nibea > Nibea albiflora. The sequence continues at coordinate 7,794,647 of CM024789.1, read as the reverse complement.
CACTGAGGCAAAACCATCATAGCACCGCCTGAAGAACAATTTTTTTTCCGTCATCTTCAGCGTCTCGGTGGAGAGATAAGCAGCTTTTGTTAAATCGCTGCCTTTTGCTGAAGAGAACGAATGGAAGGAAAGTCCTTATCTTGAGAAGAAAATGCAGTGTTAAAGAGGACAGACAGACAGACGGACGGATCGCTGCTTCAGATTATAAAATATCCGGAGTGAGTCCTAGAAATGATTCTGATAATAAAAACAACAACAATCGAGCGTCTTTGTGTGGCGATTCAGCCCGGGGCGAAGATTCTCCCTGTGAAAGTCATTACCTCTGACCTCAGTGCTTTTTGTTACAACATGGCCTGCGTCACTCTGCATTGTCTGCAACACAGCAAAGGTTTTACAAAGTTAATCCTCCTTTTTTTCCTTTTTTTTTTACCTCAACACTCTGAAGTGAACCCTTTTAGGTCTATGAAAGAAACACTTTGGATAGATATCACAGTAATGTTTTAGAATAACTTCCATGCAAAGCAAGGACGTGATAGAGCAAAGCTTTTAGACACTGTTATCTTTTAGGACCATGCTACCTTGTTCAATAATCTCTCTATAATATTAACACCCAGGCTGTAGTCCGCCCCTTCAACACTCGACCAGAAACCAGAAAATGTCTCTATTTAGTAACTGACTTGGATTTTCAGCCAGGCTAACAGCGTGACCCTTGGGATGGCAATGTGTGTCAGTCGGTTGGTCCACCACTTTGGTTCAGACTGAAATATCTCAGCTTTTAAATGGGTTGTGATGAAATTTACTGCAGATATTCAAGGTCTCCAGAGGATACATCCCCGTGATTTTGATGATTCCCCCTCTAGCGCCACCATCAGGTTAACTTTTGTATTTATTCTTTGATATTTTTCAAAATCTTCCTGAAGTTTGGGACAAAGAGGATTATCAAAATATATAGATAATATTATAATATTTGGAGAGGAAGACGACACACTAGACGACTAACAAGATTAAGGAGTTCTTAAATTAATTTTAAAATTATTTTACTTTTTGGACTTATTTTGCAGATTTGACTCTTTTTAAATATTTTTTATAACTTATTTTTAATATTATTTTCTATAATCAACGATCTGATACCACTGAATGAATAATCTTTCAGCTCATTGTTTGACCATCTGACCTACAACTCAGCCACAACTCAGCCAAAATAAATACCGTACACAACCTGTGAAAATAAAATCATCGACTAGCTAGAAATTTCTACAAAGAAAAATTAAAGCTGAGAGAGTGAAGATTGGACTTCTATTCATCAGGTGGTTAGAAACGTGACTCCAACTGTCGCTGTTGAATATGTAATTACTGTTTGCCAACAAGTTTGTCAGATAAACCTAAAAGTATGATGATATGTCAATGTTGTGTTCACACCTCGTTTCTTCTGCCCCAAAGTGGCCAAAAAAGAAAAGAATTGTTGTTATTTAGTAATTTACTTCACTTCACCGGTTTTATTTGTCACTGTCGTTTATCTATGTTAATGTGCTTTATTGGTTTTATTATTTCATTTTTATTACTCGTGTGTCTGTTTTAAATTGTTTTACAGCTTACAAATACACTCATCGGTGTCACTAAGGTCCTATACAAATAAAGTTTGATTGACTGATTGTCTGCACACTGTCTATTTGTCCAGGTTAAAGTTCTCAAAGAAGAAATAATAAAACGTGTCTAAAAATCCTGGAATATCCCAAATCTGTAAGTCTGTTTTAGATGAAAAATAGACCTACAGATAATAAAAACACTGACACAGTGTCCTCAATGGGTAACAAGGTCAAGGCTTCTTGCTGATTTAAATCTGTTGACTGTCAATAAATTGCACGCTGAGAGTTGTTAATGAAGGAGCTATAAAAGAAACAGTCATTCTTTTTTAAGATAACGAACTTGCTGAGTGTTTGCTCAGCTGTAGTGAACACCAAGAATGAAAGACACAGCGCTTAGTTTCCAAGCAAATGTGAATGTGGTTAACAAAAAACAACTTGAAATACTCTACGGTTGTATAATTTTACTCTCCACCTCAGGTTGTAACCGCAAGATTATGCAAGTGGATGAATCAATTATCATGTTAATAACTAAATCTCCTGACATTATTTCAGAGGATTCATGAATATGATGAATGAATTTATCACATTTCCAGTGCCAAAGGTGAGAGTTTTCCCCTTTACCTCCTATTTCAATGAGCTCCCTTGAAAGATATCTTGATGACCTTTTGATTGGGACACCATCAATACTCTTTACCTCATGGCGATGCTACTTTATGATTTATGGCTCTGTCACAGGCTGACATGCTAAGCACCTCATCTAAAGCAGTTCAAGGTTCACCTGTGCTACCAAAGTTCAGTTCAGACCCTGATCCTCCTTATTCTGGTCATAAGTTGGTGAACTGTTTGGACGAGGCACAGTTTGGTGCGTCCACACTGCTGTGAGGAAAATGGCTCGATCCAAGGGTTTGAGCACCCTGGAAAAATGTCTGATATTTCTATTCGTGGCCATGACCGCTGCGTGCATCGCCCTTTTAGCCGTCTACTTCACGGACAAAGGTGGCTCTTCTACCCATGTAGACGGTGAGTGTGTATGCATTTATTGTATTTCCATACCAAAATGTACTTTAAAATATGTTGCAATAATCTGCTGACACGTTCTTGATATTTCTTTATATGTACTTCTTTCTAAATCTTTATTTTCTTAATTCAACTACATAATACAATTTTATGACAATATAGCAATGGTGAACGTTTTACAAGAGAAAAAGAGTTTTTACTATAACAGGCTTCAGTGCCTTGTTCATGTTTCTGTATTTAGAAACACTGTGTAGTGAACATTTCAGTAGCTGTGGGGAAATACAACAAGACAAGACAGCGACAGTGAAGAATGTCGATAGAAAATCTAAAGTGAGAGCCTCCTGAGGCCACTGCATCAGTGACTGAGCAACGCTGAAGAGCATGTCGTCAAATTGGACCTGCTGTCTCGTCTGATCGATGACAAGTTTTACTGACAGCAGTTTTTAACTGTTGATTGTATCAGCTGCAGGAGGTGAATCATCATAACTCGACTGGGTGGCAAATGATGTAACCATAAATTACACAAAACTGCTTTTCTTTCTGTGTTTTCTGCTTTAAAATCACCCCTAGAAAACAGGTTAATGTCAATGTGTCTTAAACAGCTCAAGTGTTATAAGTGCATGCAGCAAGAAATGAAACAAACTGAAACACTGAACACTGAAACAAATCTGTCCAAAATTAACCAAAGGCATTGTTTCAAATACTAAGAGATGCTTAAGTCAATTGCCGTTATTTGGTTATAAAAATGTTGTTACAACATGTCATTTAGACTCAGTTCTGCTGTAGATTTCTCTTTCCATATTTTTTTTGGCCTTTTTGGATAGATAGCTGAAGAGTGACAGGAAATGTGGGAGAGAGAGAGAGATGGGGAATGACATGCGGGAAAGAGCCGCATAGGTCAGGATTCGAACCTAGGCCCCTGCGGTGAGACTTCGCATATGGGGCGGCTGCTCTACTGACTGAGCTAAACGCTGCTCCTCCTTCAGAAAAAGATCAAGATAAGTATGGTGATTGTGAAACTTGTGAAGCTCAGAGTGTAGCAGCTCTGGATGTCGACATGTTGGCAGTCCTACCTCTGCCACCTTCTGCTGATCTAGAAATCGGCAAACAACCCATGTTTTATCGGTGGAGCTGAGGCGGGCTGAATGATGCATGGTTGTTCAGACAAGCTACCTGTAATGGCATTTACCTGTCTGTAGAGGCCTTAGCCCTAATATAATGTGAACAATTAAGTTTTTATAAAAGTTCACCCTCTGTACAGTTGCCATGAACGGGAAAATTAGCTCTAAAGATCAAAACTGCTTTTGTACCAGGCTGTAAACATGTTTATTTCTACTGTGAAGTTGGACATTTGAACATGGGGTCTTATAGAGACTGACTCGTTCTGCAGCCAGCCTCAAGTGGTCATTTGAGGAACTGCAGTTTTTGGCACTTCATGTTGGCTTTACTTCACAGCCACGTAGGTCGCCCCTTGAAGCCGTTCCCAGCTGACCTTAGTCGAGAGGCGAGGTACACCATGGTCTAGTCATCAGTCCATCACAGGGCTGACACATTCACTCTCACACCGATGGGAAATTTAGAGACAACCCTTGGGGTGGTGGGAGGAAGGCTAAACCTTCTTGCTGTGAGGTGGCAACGCTAACTACAACCTCTCTGCTTCTCCAAAGAAATTATAATATAGAGCAGAAGTGTATTGTTACTGCTATATTCATACAGCTGACTGTCCCGGCAATTTCATAGTAATAATATGTCATCACTACATCTGTAATACAGTAGACCAAGTAGTGACTTCTCCTTCACCTCTTTCCAATTTCATTTTTCATGATTTATTTTGGTCTTACGCTGGAAAAGAAACATTTCTGCTGCCTTATTTTCTCTGGAAAATGAAGCGGGTGAGTTGTTTGGGTTTGCATGAGAGGAGAAAAGTGAGAGTGAAATGAACATCAGCTGAATCAATTTGCTTTCACCATCACAGTCTATGTGACAGATAGGACATGCAATGAGGAGTAAAGACTTGCACGCTGTTGTCAGTTGCTCTGTTTTATTTATTCATGCACTATTTCAGTGTCGCAAACAAATGGAAAAAAAAAGCAGTCTGTCTTAAAAAGGATCATTGCCCCCCAAAAAACAGGATGGCTTGTTTTACACAACAGAACAACAGTGTGATTATGTCGACAGCTTATGTTCTGCCTAAATGATAAAACACATTCCAGTTTTTTGTTTTGAAACACAGCTGCTGCTCCAGCCACAAGGGAACACACGCTGCGACTGTGGATGATGACATACTGTATAATCAATGCTGTTACCAAGGCATCTCAATTGATTTTAATTTTTCACTGCAGATACTATAAGGTGTTTGTTTTTAGTCATCTGCATGTAATTTTAAATATTTCTCTTCTGTTTGTGTGCTAGATACAACTATTATATCTGTTTTTGCTCCCATTTTTCATGACTTCAAGTAAAAGATTTCCTTATATGCACAGAAATGTTTAATCCGTCCACATGAAGATGACGCAGGTGTGAAAAATAAATCATAATAAAACGTCTATCTTTATAAGATATAATTATTAGGCGCTGAACTATGCCATTTTTCCTACTCTGCTTCTGATTGGCTCCTTTGTTGGAATATCAGAGGCAGAGTAGGACGGGTAATAACATGGAAGTAGATAGTTTACTTCAACTATAGACAGTATAAATATGGACGCTGTGTCGTCATCCACAGGTTTACGAAGGAGCTGTTTTGAAGCTCAAAATATGCAGCTCTGCCTGCCGCCATGTTTGGTATTCCTGCCTCTATCACTTCCCAACTAATCTAAAAATCTGCAAAGATGTGGATCATCAGCAGACCCGAGGTCGGCCAAATGATGCCTGAGTGCTCAAACAAGCTACCTGTAACGGCAACCACCTGTTAATCAAAGCAGCCATGCTGTTAATTCTGCATGACTTTAAGACTTAATATAATTTGAACAGGTGAGTTAATAAAAATTCCCCCTCAGTACAGTTGTCATCAAGGAGGAATTAACTATAGAGACCAAAACTGTTTTTTGTAGAAGGTTTGCTAGAAAAGTTACATAATGCTGCTTTAAAGCAAACTGGCATTATACTTGTAAACATGTTAGCATGCTGATTTTAGCATTTGGCTCAGAGCACCACCCTAACTAACAGAGCTGTCTTGTTTCAAGAGGGGAAGAGGCTTTTTTCTCCACAGGCAGCACTATTAGTTAGTCCATGCCGGGTAGACGCTGTTAATTGCTGCTCAAATTCACAAATGCACAACACAGTAACAATCATCCTCCCTTTTCAGGGGGAGCTTCGGGGTGTGGTGGTCCTCAGGCGCTGTCTGCAGAGTCCGGCACCTTCACCAGCTGGAACTATCCCAACAGCTATGACAATGGGAAGAGCTGCACCTGGCACATCTCGGTGGACCCTGGCAAGGTGACATGAACCGGCATCACTGCTCTTTAAAACCTCAGTCAGTGACCTCAATCAATGAGTTACAGCCCTGCAGCTCTGGGAAACATTAGCTGCTATTAGCATGACACACCTGAATCTCTCAGCTAGCACTGCAGGAAATGTGGTTGCCAGGTAAATTGGTAATCTTTTAATATTGCAATCTTGTAGTTTGAATAATCAATACAGGCTACTATTAATGATCCGATTCAAGATAAAAGAAAGGATTAAAAACATTCAGAGGCAGGGAAATCCACAGGTTCAGAGCTACAGAAAGCAGCTTCACTTTGGGTCTTTATCTTTGGAAATACAGTGTTTATCTATGAGTTTTAAAAGAAACACAGACTACTAAAGATGTGAAATTATTCTGTGATGTCCCAAAACAATTTACCATCCCAAAATATTCATCTGAAGTACTTCCTTAAGCTCTTTTTTGTTGCTGATCAAAACAGTTCACTCATGCCAGACTGCGTCTTTTATAATGTTTGTGCGTGGTGTCTAATTAGAAGAGTTTATCAAGTTATTGTTGTCTTATGTGAGGCCAGGCAGCGGAGGACAGCTGGGATGAATGCAGTGGCAGGGTCTTGGACAGATGGCTGCCTTGTCTCCTTCATTCTCGTCAGATCTCCCGCTCACACCCACAGGAGGAAACAAAACCTTTGATTCTTCTTTCTCCGTTAGCGTTGCTGCCTTCCTGCCTGAAGCCTCTTCATGTGTTCATCTTCTGTTTGATGTCTTTAAACACACATATACATACATACGGAGCTTGCATATATCCACACACGCTCTCACACATCTATATGTGCATGTATGTTTCACACTCTTGCCGTCCCTAACAGTGGGCCTTCTCTCTTATCAGCCTCTCAGTCTGAAAAAGAGAGTAAGATGAAACACCTCTGCATCTTTCTGTTGCAGGTGATCCATCTGTGGTTTGAGGAGTTTGCTTTGGAGGATACGCAGCTCTGCACGGGAGACTTTGTCACACTGCGAGACTCTCTGGGAATCATCGGTAAATCTCACATTAAACAAACCTCCATCCAACCTCAGGAGGAAGAGGAAGTAGTTTTTTTAAAAATAGGTGCTGATTCAGAGTTTTCAGAGTCACAACTAATTCTCCAACCAGCCTGCAGAGTTTAAAACACAATAATGTGTTATGTTTCATATTCAAAGCTATGGTTTCTGGCAAGAATACACTAAATTAATAGTTACATAAATCTAAATACTCTAATATCAATACATATTCTTTTAACTGAAGCCATGGAAGGAAAAGGAGGCAACAGGCCTCGGAGAAACTGATATGTAAATGCCCGTAGCCCTCCTACATAGGAGCAAGACATTAGACAGAAAGAGACACAAAACATCTTGTATCTTTGCATCATTTTGTGGTAATTTTGCGTCTCTTTGGAGTCATTTGATATCAACAACACCTTTTTACTCATCTAAAGGGGGCACCAGGGGAGGCCAATCAGCTTCCCTGCGTCTGAAATTAGCAGCCTCGTGATCTTTCTGTTTTCATTGCAGAGGAATAAGCTGTGCAGAATTGTGCCGTCTCTTTCCACATATATAATTTGTGTGGTCTTTGTAGGTAAATACTGTGGCTACACCAAACCAAAGCCGGTGGTGTCACTGACAAACCGCCTGACGGTGTACTTTGACACCAATGAAAGAAAAACAGACCAAGGATTCAAGGCTCATTACAAAGCTGTGGCTCCGGAGCTCGCGCCAGGTAAGAAGATGAGTGGAAATCCATTTCAGCAAGAAAATTGCCTTGACTCTGGCATAATGTTGGATATCTGTCTTACAGTATATGATTGACCTAGAAAGTAAATGTCGTATGAATGGGTGCTGGATGAGGAGAAGGGAATGAAAATATGGTGGGTGGGTGTATTGTGGATATCCTTGAGGTGTACGTGGAGCTAAAGTGCCCTCCCTCCATCTCCGCTGCCAGAAATAGCCGAAGCTGGTGGCTTTCTCCAAGGTGACCAGGGGGATATGATGACCCCCGGCTTCTCTGAGCAGAACTACCCAAATGGAGCTCTGTACCAGGTACTGCCATACACACAAACAAGGACGCACAATGTGACATGGTAACATTTACTTACCCTCACCCGAGAAAGCACTGCTGACCTTTACCTGAGGGTGTTCGGTTGTAGTACATCATACTGCATAGTGTACACCGTGCAACAGACTGGAAATAAATATTGGACTCAGAGTACTTTACAAAGAAAACGATGGAGGCTATGTGAAAGAGATTGATGAGAATTGTCCAGTATTCTTACCTGTTTTTAACTGTGGATCTTTTTATTTGTGCATTTTTTAACTTCAACTTTAAATTGTTGCTGTTTTCAGTGAAAATAAGCTCAGATAAACTCACTGTGACAAAATGTGTGGCTGTGATATTAAGCCAATACGGCAGTGCCAAAAGACGCAGTTCCTCAAACGTCCACTTGAGGCTGGCTGCAGAACGAGTCAACCTCCATAAGTGCCTATATTAAAGCAGAAATAAAACATATTTACTGTTACTGTCCTGGTCTCTGTAGATAATTTCTCCATTCACAACAACTGTACTGAGTCTGAATTTTTATAGAACTCACATCTTCAAACACGTTTAAAGGTTTAAAGTCATGCATAATTGGCTGCTTTGATTGACAGGTAGGCACTGTTACAGGTGGCTTGTTTGAGCACCAAGGTGTCATTCAGCCCACCTCAGCTCCACATCTTTGCCAGTTTTTACAGTTTGGCCGGCAGTCTGCACTGACAGTATAAAACATGGAGGTTGTATCTGTGACATCACCTACAGGTTTCTGAATAACTAATCTAAAATAAGATTAACTAAAAATGGGCAAAGGTGTGGAGCTGAGTGAGGCCGGGTTGGTTGAAGAGGTGAGAAAATTCAAACTCACTCAATTCAGACTACAGTTGTTGTGAACTGTGAACTGTTTTCACACATAATTAATTTGAGATCTCAAGAAAACAAAAGGGATGGACTAGTATATTAAATCATTATTATCAACATAATGACATAAATTACTCAAGGTCTTGAGAAAACAAACAAAATGAGAAAGAAAATTACCACTACGTGACCGTTTAGCGCTTCCGTATATGTGTGCTTGTTTGCTTGTATATTTTTAGGAAGCTTCTTATGAGTTTCATGTTTCATGTGTGTTTCGAAATACTGTATTCTGTATTTATTTCAGTAAGCATATGTCCTATCTACAGTATTCTGGTATTCTAAATGTAGATTTAGCTGCGGTCTGCTCTACTGTTGGGCTACTTCTTTTGTAATTAGGACTGAGCCTTCAATAAAGTACATTGATCAGGTGAATTCAGGTTTAAACTGCTGTGACTTAGTCAATCTATTCCAGTTAAATGTACTGTACACAGAAGAGGATCAGTTTATAGAGAGGGAGAGAGAGAGTCGTGTAACTCAATACTAGAAAGATGTCCTGAGTATTGATTAGCATGTGGTTCTTAACAAACCTAAAGATTTTAGCAGAGTAAACTCGTTAGATATGGATTTCAACAGCGTCACATTGCCAGAATTTGTGGTCTTGATTATGTCGTCTCATTAAATCAGAGTCAATTTTAATGTCAGAGTTCGCATGCAGGGTTTGGACGTGGAGTCATATGGTGTTATTTGGCTGTCATCATGATTTCATCTTGCTGCGCTTTAGCTTGACAGGTCACCACCTGTCCAAACAGCAAGAGCTGAATCAGTGATAAAATTAGTTATGAGTTAGTTTGTGTCACAATGCAGCTCTGCAGAATCATCTGTTGTAATAATTCAGTGGCGCGTGCAGCCGATTGCACTCTGTATGTTCTTTAAAGTTAGTCTATGTAGTTACTAATGATTAGTGTGTGCCTCAGTTTAACTTTACTTCTAATGCTGTCATAGTGGAGGATCACGGTGCCTGAAGGCCAGAGGGTCCGTCTGCAATTCATCTCTTTTGACCTGGTCCCTGATGTCTGTGGAGACTTTGTTCAGGTCTACGATGGCTCCAACGCCGGCTCTTCTTTGCTAGGTGAGCAACATGTTTCCAGCATACAGTGAGGAATGCAAGAGAAATGGGAAAAGTGTGCTTTTTAAAACAGAAATGCATTTGCTTTTAACGCATGAGATTACCCGGCTTTAAAGTAAAGCACGCATCAGCACAGATTATGTCAAAGCTGTATGTGTGATTACAAGATGAAGAGACATTTTAGAGTTTCAGAGTATACTGTGGGCTTTGTTCAACATTAGCAATGTCAACTTTGTGGGTCCATGAATAAAAGATGAGCTCAATTAAAAGTTTGAGAAGTTGCACAATGGAAAGAGATTCAGCAGTCTATTTTGAACATAATGAATGTAAGTCTGGCTGCATTGTTAAAGCAGCCTTGATTAATTGTTAATTGTCTGAACTGAAATTTGGGGGTGTTTTGCTGTTATTGTGTAAGTCTGTGATTATTGATCACTTTTTTAACACTGACTATAATCCATCAAAGGTAAATTCTGCGGGGGGACGATGCCAAAGCCACTCGAGTCCAGCGGCAACACGATGGTGGTCCGCTTCAAATCAGACAACACTTTGACTTCTAAAGGATTCAAAGCAACTTACACCAAGTCCAGCCTTCCACCGGTTGTTACAACCACAGCTGGACCCACAACAACACCCAGACCCTCCACCCAAACCACTCCACTTCCCACATCTGGTAAGCATCCGCTCCAAGTGTACAGAGAGTGGACAGCACATGCAGAACGGATAAGACCAAAACTGTTTTTTGTCATCATGTTTATTTCTGCTGTGAAGTTGGACATTTTAACATGGGGGCTTATGGAGATTGACTCACTTCTGGAGCCAGCCTCAAGTGGCCGTTCAATGGCACTGCAGTTATCGGCTTCACTTCACAGCCACGGAGGTCACTACTAAATAACAGCAGCAGCATCGATGTTGCTGAGCCAGCTTTCCATCTCACAGAGATATTTTATCAGCCAAACTGTTATCTCTGGAAAAGTTAATACTGATACACAATAAACTATCATTATCTATGCTCACATAATCTATGAGGGTTGTTTCCCGGCCAATGAGAGCTTACATAACTGGTGTGCCTCCGTGTGCAGTATTCCCTGCACAAACACAGCTCTTATCAAGTGACAGCTACCAAATAGGGATGAATGCAAGTAGCTCTGCACACCGGAGTAGAGGGGGGGATCCCCCCTGAGGTCTATCTATTCATCACTGTATTAAAGCCATTGGCAGACAGACATGTTCTCTCCAGTGGCCAATTAAGGTACTACATAATGAACCAGCTCATGGGGCAGTTTAGTATCAAACAAAGAACATCAACTGAAAAAAAAAAAACGAAATAAAGAGAATTAATTATACTGAGCCCAGACACACAGAAAACACAGCGCGTTTGATGCAGTTTTTTTTCTTTTTAATCACCAAATGAGGTGTAAATATGATAAAATACTGTTTTACATTACTTCCTGTACTGTGTTTTTGGCAGGAGGTGGTGGTGGTCCAGTCATTCTCACCGGGCGTAAAGGAGTGCTCCAGTCTTTGGGTTACCCAAATGCATATCCTGCTCATCTGACCAGCTCCTGGAAGATAACGGTGCCCAAAGGATTCATGGTTAAATTTCAGGTCACTGACTTGGCCATCACAGGAGAGATTGGACAATGCAAGGAGGACAAGCTGATCATCTCAGATATTTACGGCACTCTAGGTAAGCTGTATCTGAATACTCTCACTGATCTAGATGTGGCCTTTTGCTTTTAATTGAATTTAGCAGCCACTAAATCCTACACACTGGACCTTTAAGATCTTGTTTTGATCCCCAGATAAATCTCAGATCATAGGTATTTCTGCTTTTTCATACCATGCCTGTCTTGAATCTGTTTTGAATGTTTTCAGGCACACACAGCGAACAAGCAACCCCCAAAAGCAGTTAATACGCATTGGCTTAGAAGATAACCATCATTAAATATGAGGACTTTGACTCGTGTTTGCTTCATGTTGCAAGACTGACAACTCAAAAATACCTATAGTGCGGCCATACAATATCTGTCCCCTGCTGTAAAACTGGTTGATTAGGATCGTCTTTGCAAACAGCCCAGCAAACTCTTTTTCATTATTCAGTTCAGTGGCTGCAGTGAGGCTGATACAGCTTTATCTACCGCTGAGTTTTCAAGGACTAGAAAACGCTGTGGTACAAGCACCCGCTCTCTGCGAAGCACACGCACACACACAGATAGGTGATGAAGAGCGTGTTAGTGATGCGTCCTGTTATTTCAGGTGGTGTGTGCGCGTAGAGAGAAATGAAAAGCAGACACGAGAGGAGGCAGATAAGGCTTTGAAAATCGGAGAAGTTTGAAAAATGATTAGCTTCAAAGGTCGGTTAAAGCAGAAAGACGTACATTATAAAAGAAGGAAGAGAACTATAATACAAAACTCTGCAATAATATTACTTTTGCAAACAAAAGCTTTGATTCATAAGCAATAAAACACATTGTGCCTCATAGAAGTACACTCATTGTTTTGCTGCTACAGCCTCACTTGGCCCGATATGACCAGTAGCTTATAGTTTAGATAAGTAGTTGACATTACAGCGCCACTTTACTGAATCCTCTACTTATGTTAAAACATTTTAGCATTTAGCATTTCACTGAGGAGTAGCTGATCTTTAGTTAAAAGTTAAACATTTCATAGCCTTTCTTTAAGCTACAGCTGACAAAAGAGCTGTAATCCTAGTACTGGGTACTGAGATCTGCAGGTTCACAAAGAGGGCTAAAAGGCAAAAAACTTTGATTTGTCTTATGGTAAAACAGATGTTACTCTTTGTCTAAAGCAGTGTATCATGGCTGCACTTCACAAAACGCACAGCTAAGTAAAAATGAACCTCTGAATGTGCGACTGTAACAAAATATATAACAATCTTTGTCAAAGACAAAGCTAAAAATAAATGTGAGAGACTGACAAATGTGAGCTAATTACTATTTAAATTAAGTCTTATGAACAATCTGCATGAATCACACATTGAATGCTGATTGATTGCTAAAACCGTGTCCTCCGTCACCCAGAAATATCATCAGAAATTGATTTGGCTGCACAAATTAGCAGCATTTTGCATTTCAGTGGCGTCATACAGTCTGTTTATCAGCAATGTGTGCTAACATTAGCAGCTTGTGCTATCTGTTCTGCTCATAGGCTCTTGTTTTTCTGTTTTTCACCTGATTTTGTGTTCACTAGCTGATGAAGTCACCCCCACAAACACACAGTAAAGTCATCTTCATTTGTTGGTGCATCCCCATCCATCAGCCGCTAACCACAGCCTCACACGAGCACACTTACTTACACCCAATCACACGTACAGTATTTACCACCTTATGTGTTTAGCTGCATTCTCTGCACCATCCCCCTCCCTGATTCCTGGCTCTGCTCTCTCCATTTACCTCCATTTTTTTTCCTTTCCTCTCCCTCATCCTCAGGCACACACTGTGGTTACATGATTCCCCCTGTAATGGTCAGTGCCAGTGACACACTATATGTCACCTTCCAGTCCGACAGCCGCCTCACAGACCGAGGATTCTCTGCCAAGTGGCAAGCTGTGTATCCTGAGGATATCACAGGTACACACACACACAGACACACACACATACACAGGAGCACACTCACACCTGAGGCACACATTGCTGCAGCAGCTCAACGCCTCATTAAGACAGAACCATAAAACATCTCACTCTGTCACATTTAGACAAAGAAAAAAAAACAGCAAAGTCATCTCATAAGCAGTGTGAACTCACAGGTCAGAGTACAGTGTGGAGCATAAAAAGCAAGATAAAACTCCTTTATCTGTTTCTTTATCCTCATTATCAGGCAAGTGCAATTATGGAACAGTTACAGTAACAGTACAACAATGTATTAATACTTCATACTTCATGTGGAGTAAAGGTCCTAAAGATAAAGGTGCATATTGATTATCAGGTAAATGCATTTGTGCATTAGTGTTGTACACACACACATATATATACTGGAAATCACAGTGATCCAGCGTGTGTTATCTGAACAAATAAACAGCTCGAGCTATATACAAATTTTGGCTGCTACAAATGTTACTCTCCAAAACTGCATACGAGCACCACCTAAATGAGTAAGATGAAACAAATGGTTAATGGAGCAGATAAAGCTTCTACTTAACCGTGAACCTCTGTTTATATTTTGTTCTGTTTACTTCAAGTCTCAAGTCTCTTTTCACAGGAAGCCCCTGTGGCTCGTCTACAGTTATCTAATTATGATTGCACATCTCACCCACTGTCTGTCTCAGTGACTCCCTCTTCCTGTTTCAGAAATCCAGGGCTGTGGCTTTTCATCCAAAGAGGAAACAGGCCGTTATCAAATCCCAGAACTGGCCTATGAACTACAAGGCTAACTCTGAGTGCATGTGGAACATCGCCGTGCCTTTGGGGAAAAAAATCACTCTGACATTCACCCACTTTGACCTGGAGCCCAGAGATTTCTTAACATTCAAATGCTACGATAACGTAGCGGTGTACGACATCAATGGTTTGACGAATGCGTTGATTACAAAGCACGGTACGTATTGTGGAGTTACTACGACAATGACTGTGAATATTATGATACATCAAAAGCAAAACCCAGCCATGAATTCATTAACCCCATTTTAATATTAATAACAAAACACTGTGTATCTACACTAGTACTTGTGTAGCCTCTGTGTCACTTTGTTGTTGTTCTTTCAATACATTTTAGGTCCATTCTGTGGGACGAAGCTGCCTGCTACCATCCGGTCAAAAGGCAACAGGCTGGTGATTCGTTTCCATACAGACTTGTTTACTGAGGGCAAAGGCTTCAGAGCCTACTGGACAACAAACCCCACTCTGCCTCCACCCACCGAGCCTCCCGCTCAGCCCAACCCCTGGGACAACATCACCATAGGTGGAGGATCTATATGAGTCTGACACAGATTGATAACTTCTTCACATACTGCACACAGCAGTGTTAAGCTTAAAGCTGCACCAATCTGCATTTTGTTAACAACGGATCAGATGATGGTGTGTAACGTGAAAGAGGTTGCTTTTCTGGTCGTTATCTTCACTTTCAAACACATGAGGCAGCCTAAATAAACCCAGTGTACACTACCGGCTCAGCACCAAACAGCAGACAGAAAAAGTTAGCGACCAGCTGTCGAAGCGGAGCACTCAGCTGGTTAGATGAACAGACAGAACAGATCTGAGTGTAAATATTAGACTTCATTTTGTCTCATAAACAGACACACTTGTGACGTTGCCTCCAAGCCAACCAAAAAAATCTGTTACTGCAGCTAAAGTCCTGAAACTATCACAGCCACGACGTAACAGAGACATCCACGGTGGAGAGCAGGCATTAAGTCAACAATTAAACTGAATTTAGTACAGTTATTCGGCGACAGAGCAGCATAATGATCTTAGGCTCAGGAAAAATCAGCATATTATTCTGATTTTGGATGATATATGAACTCAACTCCTCATTTATTACTGAAAAATAGTCAGCAGAGTAACTCTTATTGAAAGTAATATGAACATTACCAGCTTTCACCTAACTGCGATAAGCTGTAGTGTATTTTTACGACGACTACATGTATCTTATATGCCAAATGTGAAATATTGTTCCTGTATGATGTCGCCTTACATTTAATATTTGGGGTTTCTTGGGTTACACATCTCTGCGGCTATGTTACACATTGCTTTCAGGTCAGCAGAGCAGTATTTTCCACCAGTCACACATTGACCAACATTTAGTTTCAAACAGCTCCTTCGAAGCTGCACAGAGACCTGCCTTATATTCATCTGATTCATGCTTCCTCCCATCCTAACCTCTTCTTCGCACACCCGCCCCACTCCTTATTGCTGCACCTCGATGTGCAGTAAAACAAGATGATATGATGGTGCTGAGAACAAAAGCGTGAAGTGGGCTAGTGCTTCACTTTCCTCACTATCTGGCTGTCACCCGATCCTCATTCTTCACCCAGCGATGAGCCCCAGGTGGCCAAGGCTCCTGCCAAGCCAATTGCTGAAATAGAGTTTTATAGATGGACTCTGCTGCCTCTGGGGCTTTTTTCCAACCAGGCTCTGACCAGAGGTGCCCTATGTATCCAGCAAAGGAACGAGAGAGAGAGAGAGAGATGACCAAAATCCTTGGATGACCAAAAGAAATTTAAATATCTCTTTATACTGATGTTGGAAATTGTCCAGTTTAAGACCTATTGTTTGGAGGATGAGGAGGATGGTATTATGTTTGTATGAAGACACACTGAACACTGCAGACTGTATTAACGAGAGGGACATAGTTCACAGTTGCCAGTTGGTGTAATTAGAAAATAATTTCAAAAATATGAATCAGAGCGTCAGCGCCAGTATTTGAAAGCTACTATCCCGTGCAACACACGGGCTTATCTGTTAGCTGCAGATATGTGCTGTATATTCAGGCTTTGTTTATGCACAGACAAATTCATACATACACAAACAACCAGACGCCGCATATATTACAATGGCTTTCTTCTCATTTTCTAGAGTGGCCCAGTGCATGTGGGAAACCAGCCATTCCTCCTGTTGTTGTGTCACGTATTGTGAACGGCGAGCCAGCCAAGCCTCACTCCTGGCCCTGGCAAGTGTCCATGCAGGTGAGAGACTCTGCTACTACATAAAGATACAAGCTATTTACAGCATAAAATGTCAGTGCATTCAGATACAGTTTGACCAGCAGAGTCATTGTTTATTATTAAGTGATATCAAGGAGTAATTTGTTCAATCGCCTTTCTTATATGTCATATTAATTCCCTGACTGACTGCATATATGTATATATTCAACATCAGTCAGTCATCTTTAATGATCAGTATGTATGATCAGTAGGGGCAACTGTGGCTGGTAGGAGGTCGAACGTCCCATCCAATTAGATGATCGTGGTTCGATCCCCGGCTCCTCCAGTTTCCATGTCAAAGTGTCCTTGAGCAACATGCACTCAAAAAAAATATTCAGACCACTTATGCATTTCATTTCTTGCATTGCATTTTGGCCTAAAGATTTTTTTTGAGTGTACAGAGTCCTGAATTGCTCCTGAAGGCTGCACCATCTTTGCATGAATGTGTGTGAATGGTTAGCTCCCGAAAACTGCTGAGCAGTTGCCACCTTGCATGGCAGCCATCAGTGTATGAATGTGTGTGTGTGCATGCGTGACAGAGATGTGTAGTGTAAAAGCGCCTTAAGTGGAAGACTAGAAAATATATATAGTAGATTTACCATTTTATGTACATCTCTAATGACTTCTTCTGTGCTTGTCTACGTGTGTTTGTTTCAGGTCTGGCCGGATAGTCAGCCAACTCCCAAATTCTTCCATACCTGTGGTGGTACTCTTATTCATAAGAATTTCGTACTTACAGCAGCTCACTGCTTCATAAGGTAATTTTACTCTTTCATCATTTGCACATACATATACAAATTACAGTAGTGCAGTAGTTCAGGTTTTTAATGCCACTTTTTTCCCACCAAACTTTCTAGAGGCCCATTTGCTTAAACTCGGGAGGCAGTCATTGGTGTCTGTGCTTCTACCTCAGGCTTATTACAGTGCCTTGTTAGAGATGCCTCAGTGCTTTGGCTAATGGTCTACAGTGCCCTGTAGAGAGAGATGCTGGCGCAGTATGGAGACCTGTGCACTATATAGTAGTTATATGCCACAGAGATGTGGTGCAGCTCAACACAGAATATGCTGTGCATGCTCCACTATCCTGTCAGCGTATATGGTGCAGCTATAATGATGTGTATCTGGGCCTGTTACGATAAATGGTGAGGTGTTATGATGTATTAATCTGCTGACCTGCTACCCAGATATGCTGATGAGCTGCAGCGTTGGCGCATGTGCCTTGGCAAACACAACCTGACGTACACAGAGCCGAATGAACGCTGCTACACTGTGAGTGGTATCTATCGCCATGAGGGATTCAAGTATCCCACAGTGCCCACGGTGGAGTTTGACATTGCCCTGGTCAAGCTGGACATGGAGGTGATCCCCACTGATCAGATCTCGTTTGCGTGCCTTCCGTCTGAGGAGGAAATGCTGCCTGGGGGCAAGAAGTGCTACGCCACCGGCTGGGGAGATGAGACCGGTACTGCACATTTATACTAACATACTCACTTATACTCATGTTTATTCACTGAAATAATACAACAATACCTCTACGAATACACAGGTCACCTCCTGTATTGAATAGTTTGCATGCCCTCTGCTGGACTCAATGTGCAAATACCTCTTATGTTTATGTGTTTTCTAACAGTCTATAACGTCTTGTGTGATTATCAGGAGATTCCATGAATGCTAAAGTTGCAGAGGCCCTCAACCAGGTCGCCTTGCCTGTTGTGCCGTTTGACACCTGCAAGAGGATGGATTACTGGTGGTTCCAGGTCAAGCCCTCCATGATCTGCTGTGGTTATACCCTGCCTGATGAGCTCAAGTCCGTCTGCCAGGTAAAACAAGTCCTACAAGCGGACAGAACCAATACATGACAATCGGTTTTACACCATTTTGATTGATTATGATCTAACTTTACTTATATGGCATCACAGGGAGATTCAGGTGGTCCTCTGGTGTGTCAGGATACCCCCTCTAGTGCTTGGGAAGTTCATGGTATAACCAGCTTCGGCCCTATCGGATGCATTATGAATAAGAAGCCCTCTGTTTTCACCCGCTCCTCTGCCTACCTCCCCTGGATCAAAAATGTCATCCGCAGGGACACGTACAACGAGCACAGTATGAATCCAGCTGGTTTAAAGTGACCCACTTTGTTCCGAAGCTAAATATGGTACAAGAATTTATTGCTGGTTCTCACCCTCTATCCTCCCTGTGTAGCATCTGGCTGTGGAGGGCCAAAGGACTTGATTGGCACAGAAGGCACGCTGTCCTCTATGGGTTACCCTCGAAGCTACAGCAACAAAGCCAGATGTCAGTGGAACATCCAGGTGCCCTACGGCAAACTGGTCCACCTCCATTTCCACAATTTCTCCCTGGAGGAGAGTCAGATGTGCATAAATGACAAAGTCATCATCACGGACGAAACAGGAAGACTGGGTGTGTGAATACCTGCTGAGTCATTCATTGATTTGATTTTCTTTATGTTGCACTGTTGCATCTTGAACACAGTTACTGCAGTCTGTTAGTGTGTGTGAATGGCATGTCAAAGTGAAGTCGTGCACTCGGTAACTTTAATGCAATCACTTATTTCAGCTGCCTTCTGCAGGATAAAACCCAAAGGTCACCTGACTGACATTCGTACAAACTACGCCAGGTGTTTCAAATCAGGGGAATCAACCTGAGAGGTTAATCAAAGGAAGAAATCAAGAAACCAACAAGCACAAACTCAAAAAATATAGGATACGGGTCAAAATTGAAAACATCTTACATTCAAATTATGGAAGTAATCGACAAAATACAAACATATCTTCTAGGAGATGTTGGGAAAATGGTTCCAGCAAGCTATATTTTGAAAATACGCACCCACGCCTTCAGACCTACCCTCGAAACCACGCCTTCAAAGTAATGGAAGGGTCTCTATTTGTTCACAAATGGGTGAACGCACAGAGAGGGAGGGAGAAGCGGACTGAAGTTTGATGGACGTGTCAGGATCCAATCATAATAAGCAGCCTCATCAACGTGATTTGACAGTGTTTTCCCATGATTTTGCCCTCTAGACTGGACTAAAACATTTCGTTTTTTTTTTTTTTGACAAACCTTCGATTTTACTGGCTGCAATGGCGTCGTGAAGAGGTTTTCAAGCAATATGGTAAAAAACTGCCAGAGAAAACATCTCCTACAACACCTTTAATTCAATATTTAAGGTGTAATAAAGAAAACAAGATTAATTCCCATTGTTTATGTTCTATATCTGTATGAAAAATACATTTACAGTATCAAACATGATAAAGTAGTACATATACTGTATAACATCAACTCACTACCATCTCATACCGTATAGTTTTGTCTAGTTTTGTTGATCACGTTAAGTTTTTTTGTTGTTTCTGTGTGTCAACCTTAAATGTCATGTATACATGTGTATCTGTCATGCATGTAAAACAGAAACAAAAGAAGCAATGATATAATAAGGACATCCTATATATATTACACATATATAACATCACATACAAGCTGTTAGGACAGAGAGTTCCTTAGAAAGGCAAGTCTAACAGTTCTTTCGTGTTCATTTCTCTTCAGGCACACACTGCAGCCATGTTCCCCCTGTTCCCCTGGTGAGCTATGGAAACAGACTTCAGATCAGCTTCTCCTCCAATGACAAGGTGGTGGACACGGGCTTTACTGCTACCTGGAAGGCAGTGGACCCTATCGATGGTACGACAGGAGAAAATTCAACTTGACAAGACATGGAGGGAATAGCCTTCAAGCTAAAGTAATGCATCTCATTGTGTGTTTTTCTTTTTCCTCTCCGTCTCCAGCTCCTTGTGGAGGGATCTTCAGCAGTAATCTGGGTGAAATCACCTCTCCTAACTGGCCCAATGACTACCAAGCCCAGTCTGTGTGCACGTGGCGGATCGCCATTCCTTCAGCAAAAAGTGTGCATGTAGCCTTCACTGACTTTGAACTGCAAGCTGTAAACATGTTTGGAAAGTGTATCGACTATGTGGAGGTCTTCAATGGAGAAACCATGAAATCACTAGGTTGGTTACTCTGCGACACAGTTACAGTATTTCCTGTACAGATCAGTGTTATCAGTGTGTTATGATTTTTTTGTCTGTTTTTCAGGTCAGTTCTGCGGCTTTGCCCCTCCGTCCACTCTCACCATCCCGAGCAACACAGTCGTCATCCGCTTCCTCAGTAACGGAAACAATCAACAGAAAGGTTTTCGTGGTTACTGGACCACTGATCCCAATATTTTCCCAACTTTACCTCCTCCACCTGCTAACCCATGGGACAAAATCACTATCGGTGAGTGTCGGCCGAGCTCAAACTCAGCCCTACCTCTGTGATCTCGTGTGGAGGTTTCCGCTTTTAAATGGAGGTTGTTTTTTTTGCTCCCGTGACTTGGAATAGTGAGAAACTGGATTACCTGATTTTAAAATTTTAATTGAATCTCCCATTGACTGATGATAGCTCATTTATAGATAATTTAATGGTGTATTTCCTTCCCACAGACTGGCCGGTAGATTGCGGAAATCCAGCAGTGAAACCCAACAAAACCACTCCAAGGGTGGTTAATGGGGAAGAGGCAACCCCCCATTCCTGGCCCTGGCAGGTCTCCATGCAGGTACAGTCTACTCTTGTTGATCCGTGTGTCTGATTAGAAAATAACTTTTATTTGAACAAATATATTTCTCTTCCTCAGGCCTCACCGATGCTTCCCATCCCGTACATGCACGGTTGTGGAGGCTCTTTGATTCACAAAGAATGGGTCCTAACAGCTGCTCACTGTTTCATGGTGTAAGATACAAATACAGAAAACACCTACAGTACATGCTGTTTTAAAAGCTCACAGTTCTCACAGCGGCTGTGACCAATAATTTATTTGTAACAATGTAAAAACAATCTGACGATGACTACATTTACATGCACAATTTTTTTTTTTTTGCCCTTAATCCAAAATAATCCAACTAAACTGTTTACATCGCTAATAAAAATGAATATTCCAGCTGTACAAATGTAAAGATGTGCATCCTACGGCTAAATCATCAAATCATAGTAAAGTATATCCAAAAAGCTGTTTCATAATGTCTAAAAGTAGGTGCAGGCTTTTCTTTTGTGCATGAATATAAGTCAAAAATGTAAATGTTTTTGGCAGCTAACCTTAAACTGTGCACTACCTGCTCAGGACCACACAGCAGACAAACATAGTTGGCAATTAGATGATGAAAATATTGGAGCGTCAAGCAGCTGAAGAGCCAGATACTTCCCGAAACAGAGCTAAGAATGAATATTGCACTTACATTCATCAGGTTGCCCATCACATGACTCCAAATGAATGTTATTGTTGCTCTGTAACTGCTCGTTTGTTTACCAAAGAAAAAGATTAAGACAAGTTCTAATGTTAACCTTCCACACGCTTTCCAGCCCACTGAATATCCCCACTTACTGGCGCATGTGTTTGGGTAAACACCACATGAACTCCTCCATGGACGTACCCTCAGCAGAGGAATGCTATAAAGTGGATAAAATCATCCGCCACAAGGGATTCGTCTACGAGCAAGATCGCAATGACATCACCAATGACATCGCGCTGGTGCATTTGGCAACGCCTGTCAACATGACGAGGGAGATCAGCCCCATCTGTCTGCCCAAACCGGGGGTTGTGATGCCTCCCGGTACACCCTGCTTTGTCACCGGTTGGGGAGACGAGAAAGGTAGAAGGGGTCGTGCATTTTAAAATTTGTTTCATGATTATTAAAGATGTAAATCTGTGCCACAACATAAACTTTTTCTATTTAGGTAATCTGTTCCCCAAAGTGTCCGAGAAGCTAAATCAGGCGGCCCTTCCGATTGTTGACTTCAAGACCTGCAGCAAACCTGCTTACTGGTGGGACGTCCTCAGGCCCTCCATGATCTGTGCTGGCTATGAATCTCCAGATGAGCTGAAGTCCGCCTGCCAGGTGAGAGAACACATTCAGAAACTGTTTAACGCTGTCATTTTTTAGATGAGGACGGTCTCTTCAAGCTTTTCTCACACATTACATAATGTTCCCCGGCCTCCTGTGTTTGCTGTCTTTTATGTAACACCCATGTGAACTGTTTTGTTTGTGATTACTCACCCTTGATTGGAAAATGGCTGTTGGGGTTTCAGGACAGAGGAACATTATTTGTTTGCTGTCACGGGCAAACGTGCAAACAGGGACAAAAAGTTCAGAACAGTACTGAAGGCTTATTGTGTGTGGGTTTGCGGTAAATATCTGTTTTCATGTATGTGCATGCATGTTTATATACTGCATGTATGTAGACATACTTTTGTAATGGGTGCCCGATTGCTGAGTGGTCCTGATTATAACAACAAACCAACCCGCTTTGCTTCCACACATATTTGATATTTAATTTATTTGATGTTGTTTTTATTTTTTGGGTGCTTGGGGAAAGCGGCCTACAAATACAGTATAGAGTTTTATGAAACACAACACATGACAATAAAACCCTATCACAGAAAAGACTGACCTTTACAAATTCTCTGACACAGAGGTGATTTATAGTGGCTGTCACAATCATCATGTCCACCGATGCATCTTCTTACCTGTACAGTAAATCTTTGGTGACTGCCCTCTCATGCTCTCCTCGTAGGGTGACTCTGGAGGTCCGTTTGCCTGCACGGCTGCCGGAAAAGACGCGCCCTGGGAGGTGCACGGTATCGTCAGCTTCGGACCTCAGGGCTGCATCAAAGACAAGAAACCTTCGGTGTTCACTCGAGTCTCTGCCTTCAGCGACTGGATCAGCGACAACATCAAGAAGTTTATATATGAAAGTGGCAAAACCAACTAAAGCTCATGTGTTGAAATAAAGATTCTGACAGTTCATTGCCAATTCCTGTTATTTTTTTCTGCTGCTAGAGACAAAGACTTTGTAGCTTTTTATTTAGGGTACACTATTTAAGTATTGCTTTCTGCTGCTAATAGGATTTTAAGTATTGTGCTCACTGATACAGTTAAGCTCTAAGGCATCTCTCTGGCAGTGAGAGAAATCAACACTATATTTAATATTTCTCACATTTTTACAAGAAACAAAATATAATATAATAAAATAACCAAACAATAGATCCTTTTTTAAAGAGCATTTCCAGTGAGCTGACATCACTGACTACATAAAGAATGGACAGTACATGCTGAAGATTGAACTAAACTATAAACTTCAGATGAATTTCCTATAATTCAGCTGTCTAAACATAGATTTGTAATTTAAATTATATGTCTAATTATAATATGATTACAATTATTGTAACTTGTACTACAGTATATACGAAACAAAGTTATTTTTCTGTTATTTTGTTGCTGTTAAACTTTTGACAGCAACACGATTTGTTTCTGTTCAGGCCGATCCTCCAGTTGTCAGTGCTTACGACCTCCCTCCTCCTTTCTTCCCTCGGTTGCAGACAGATGAATCCTGCAGGCACAGATTTAAAGTTTTGGGTTTTAACCCCTTGATCACATGACCAGGCCGCTCAGCCAATGGGAGAGCTTGGCTCAGATTTCAGCCTAGGAGGAGAGAGGGGAGTAAAGAGGGAGGAAGAGAAAGAGACAAGCACTAATCTGTGCCCATGGTCTGGACAGCCTGCCGGCACTGACTACTTTTTTACACTCTCTCTGGATTATTATCTGTGTTGTTGTTGTTTTGGATGGCACTGTTTGAGGTGAAAGGGATTCCCACCACTGGGAAAAGTTCACGAGTTTGTCCTGGAACAGAGTGAGGAGAGGAGGAGGGAAGATAGCAGCAAGTTTTCCCCTCATCTTAGCCTCCACAGGCGTTTCTTCTGTGGGAGAATGGGGGCTGGAGCTCTGACCATCTGTGTGAGTAGAAACTACAAAGTGTTTGGCTCAAAGATTTTCCATTGAACCTGTGATTAATGGCTAAAGAATGCATGAACAAGACTGTGCTGTACTACTCAGTGTCAGTCCACACACTCTTTTTGTGATGTTCTTGTAGACATAAGTGGCTTTTTAAAACGTCAAGGAGGGACAAATGTCTCCTCGTCTCAGCTCTCTTGATGGTTTCCCTCCCTAGATTAAACTTTGCTCTCTCTGAATGCATGACGACCGGCACTGTGATGAATACTTTCACTTGCAGTAATACCAGAGAAAGCACAGGGCTTGCCAGCAAGCATGACTTAAAGTCTGCCATCCTTGCACAGCAGTGAAAAAGCAGGTATAAATACACATGGTAACCTTCGTGTTTCCTGTCTGTTGCTATAATTTTTTTCCAGTGCCTCAATGATGTCATCCTCCCACATAAAAAAAAAAAAAATAGAAACAGTGTCTTTACAAGACCACTCTAACAGTCTGATTTGTGTGTACTTTTCCAAACTGCATGTCTCTAGCAGAAGTTTCTTTTCGTTGGGCAGCTGTCGCTTCTGGTGCCTGTGGTGCTTTTGCTACCAGTTGCTTCAATGGCCACCCACATAGGGACAGAGAGGCAAGGGGAGGGAGAGGGTGGGAAGGCTGGGAAAGGAGGGCACATGCTTGGGCTTGCTATCCTCTTCGAGAACAAGTTAAGAGACACAGGAAGATGGCCTGACTTGATAGCAGTTTTTTTTTTTTCGTATTTAACCTCTTTTCTAAGACTTGTTTACCCGCTGAAACTCCACAACATGTTTCAGAAGAGTATCTAGACTAGACACTTCCCATTTTTTGAGGCTCTCATGGGGAGAGGACAGACTTTCAAGAGTCATTAGCTCCCAGAGTGTCTCAGTAGTCAGTGACAATAGGTGTCTTTCTCACTGTCAGAAGTTGCAGCGTTAAAATATTTTAAGGATGGGGGAGGGGAGGAGGAGATGGAGATAATAGGCTAATCACAGCAGACAGTCCCGGTTAACAATAGAGGCAAATGGGTACTGCCATTAAGTGTTTCCCTTTATTCTTGGCTGCTTTGGTTCACACAGGCTCTGTGGTCGTTAACAAAAACCTTCACACTGTCTGTAAACACTTTTCACTCTGAACATTGACTAAAGTAAGCGGGATGATTTTATATGTTGAGTTAACAGCTCTGGTGTAAAGGTGGAAACACAGTTAATATACTGTCTGCAAATTGGTCTTCTCAGGTTTTAATTCTTGTTTTCTTAATTAAACAGTTGTCGCATTAACTTTGCACATGATGAATATTGAATGGACCATAAATGTCTACTTATGTCTACCATAAATGTCTACTTGTGACAAACAGACTCATATACAAAGGTCAGATGTGGCATCTGAACAAGAAAGAAAGACTTCAGCAAGGAAGACTGAAACCTGTGTAGTAGTTCAATACATAACAGTACACAACACAGCTAGTTAGATCAGTGCTACCTTTATCGGAGTCTTTTTAAACAAGTATCTGTACTTCTACTTGAGTAAAAATGTGTGTATTTGCTCTTTTTATACATAAGGTTTGTGTGTATGAGCCTCCTCAGTTCTCTCTTTTGGGTCACTGTCGCAGTATGTCACTGTGTGCGTGCATGTTTGTGTGTGTTTGCATGATTGTAAAGACAGATTTAGAGGACATCTGTTCAAGAAGGCCTATCACAGTCAGACCTAGCTCAGACCGGCTTAACTCCTGAACACCTGCAGGAGTAGTAGTACTATCAGAGCGAGTTGAATGGTTCACTCATTGCTACTTAAAAAGAACTGTGACCTACTAACATTATTACCAACAATGGACTGTTGCACAAGTACAGTATACTAGAAAACTGTACAATCTGTTATTCTAAAGTTACAGTAGGGTATACTGTGCATTGAATAAAAATATCAGTCAGTTGTGAGTTGAAGTTGTGTTCAATCAATTTTCTACATCACTGGTATCAAACTCGAGGCTCAATCGTAGAGAAGGTTGATGAAAAATGTTCTGTATCATAAAAACGTAGAAGCACAAATTTTAAGATAATCTTTCTCCTACGATACAGCTACAAATATTTAAATGAACCTTGTGTGAATACAATTACAGTCTATTATATTATGATTATTATTATTATTATTAAAGTACAGCATGTCAGTGCTGTTTAGCCCATTAAGTAGTGCTCATCAGGAAGCTGCAATGGACATATTTTCACGCACCTGTCAGAAAGGAACGGATGGCTGAGCACCATTAACATCAACACATTGCCCGTACAAGCCTCTCAGATGAATGTCGTATTAACGCTGCCAGAGCATCTGCCACTGTAAAGATCTCGTCTCCTCGGCCATCTCAGCACCATCTGTGAGGTGGCTTTAAATCAGCTGAGCGTGGCACATGCCTGTACCAATTCTGTCTAAACAATTGGCCCCATACCGAGTGAATTCAAAGGTACTTCCTCTTCACCACCCACGTTTACCTTCCCAACACACTGTGTCACTGTCACTGTGGACCTCATTGTAACAAAATCATAGCCGGGGCCTCTCATTTCACCGTGTGGGTCAGTTCACTCGTTTGAAGCGGTGAACTCTGGAACGACAGCATGTCACATGGTGCAGTTGTAGCTATGGCTACAAGAGTAAAACTCTCAATCTGTGCTGCTCTGAAGTGCAGGAAGTCTTTTCCTCCTTACCCAGTGTCCTGAATCCTGCTGCTGGTTTGTGTGTCTTAACTCTCTTTGTATACAGAAAAACAGAGTTAAATGTGTGAATGAATTATATGTCCAGCTCTGTCTTACGTTGGTAAGTACGTATTACATGGAGACTTCTGTGTTTACACCCAGAGAAAGAAAATGAGAGTGTGCGGTGAACAGTCTGTGCATAGATGGAGACAGCATGTGGCACTGTTTGCTTTGACATGTTATCAGATAAGACATACTGAACAGCCGGTGAATTAACACACTAAATATATGCTTAGACTCTGGTTTACAATGTCCACTGAGGGGACTGGGGCCAGCTCGGCAGTACCAGCCACCCTCTGGTTCCCAAAGCAAGTCCCTCCAGACTGAGCTACTGCTGTGCATCATTGCCCTGCTGTGGGGGTACATGGACTACAACATGTACTTGCTTAAGTGTTAGAAATATAGGATGTAGACACTGAATCTGCATTTCATCAGAGACTGCATTTCATCCTTTTTTGTGGCTGTTAAGTGTCTTTGATACTGCACTGCTTAGTGTTGATGCTAGCTGTGACTGGGGATGCGTTCCCTTGCTGTTTCTTCATTGTGTGACACAGTCTTCCCAATACATGCAATAAGTAGTACGACATGTTGTTTTACTTAAGTAAGGTTTTTGAATGACCTGTAACAGTATTTTTCCATTATATTATTGCTATTTTTATTTTTCTTCCACCACACCAGTGGAGCACACGTACATTATACTAGTTTCTGTTGAAGTTGCCGACTCCTGAGAGGTTTTACAGAAACTTTCCAGTGAAACCTTTTTGATCTTTCATGTCTAAATGTAGACATTTGGACTTACAAGTCCTGCCACCTTTCAGCATACTATCAAACTGACAGCTGGCCATCACCTCACCTGAACATATAACTATGTGTCCACATACGTCTATTTATGCAGGTGTGTGTGTCACTCTAGCTTTGCCTTTGACTCAAGGTGTTGCGTGGTAACATGATATTTGTCGTAGCAACACATGGCAAGACCAGCCCTCCCGGCACTCAGCACACACTGTCCTCTAAGATATGACATGACAGTACCGACTGCTGGTGGTGTGCATCTATGGACTCCACAGAGACACCACCACACACACCTTTTAGTCTGTGGAGCGAGCCTCTCTCCTCCAGGACAGGTGTCTCTGTGGTGTCTAACCTGATGCAGCTCCAGCAGTTGTCCTCTGTGCCCGTAGTGTCCGCGGCTGACTGCTGCTGTCTGCTCTTCTCCCCGCAGCACAACAAGACAGCGGTTCAGGTTAAAGAAGACATGAAGAAGATGGTCCAGATACCCATGCTGCGACCCAAGACAGCCAAGCACACCAAGCTGTTTGGAGTGTCCCTGTTTGAGCTGCAGGAGAGAGGGCCTGGTGGAGAATGGTGTGCCTCTGGTGTTGAGGAGGATGGTGGAGCATCTCCGTAAGCATGGTGAGGAAAAACACAGCAACAGGTTGATTGCCTCTTTTTTTTTTTTAAAGATTTCAAGTGCTCAAGAAGAAGTAACATCATACGTTTCCTCTAAATATGAATTCATGAATACAACTAATATAGTATCTTTTAGCCTTTTCTTGCATGATTTGGTCAAGTTAAATGAATAGTATCAGTTACACAATAATCAGATATAACCACTATAATCTACTTAGTATAACCAGAAATTGCCCTAGAAAAGGACAGTTTTTAAATTGCTCCAAGCTACAGTCTGTTTCCATCCATCCATTACAATAAGTCAAGCAGGTGCAATCTACTAATAGACTTATAATGCTTGCTTAACTTATGTGAAGTCAGCAGACACTTTTGTCATTGCATTGTCACCTTAACCTGACTGTGCAACATGGTTTTGGTCTCGTCAATTTGTGCTTTCGCAGGTCCAGCTGCCCCAAAAACTTTGATGTACTTTGACAAGTGCCTGCATGCTTTTTAAAAATGAATAGTAAAAATGTGAGGCATAGATCATTTGTAAAGCTAAAACCTGAAATCACACGGGTATGAACTGGGTATTGACCTATTTATCATAATCCTTATTCTTCTGTTTGAACACTAGATGTCAGTACAAGGAAGTGGAACTCAAGTCTCCTGAACCTACAGGCCTGTTATGGTGTCATACAGTTAGCACGGGCATCACGGATTAGCGGACTCCGGTCCGGATCCGGACCGGGAAATGGCTCTGTCCGGACCGCGACCACTGGCGAAATAAGTAGTGTTTTCCCCGTAGAGCGGTTTTGAGCGCACATAGAAATTTACCGCGGGCGCTGCTACTATAGTCAATCCGGTAAACTCATGCCGGTAGCCAAGGACACCCTGCAGGGAGAGCAAGGCTGAACGCAGACATGGCTTGTTCTAAAAAGAGGAAAGTAGATACTGAAAATCGTTGTTTTAATGATGAATGGACAACTAAATATCTGTTCATTCTCCCTGCTGGCAGCTCCAAGCCTGTTTGCTTAATTTGTTCCGAGACCGTGGCATTGATTCAAAGTGGGAACTACTTTTATTTATGATAAGAGATTGAATATGTGTCTAATATCTCGCAACTTAAGTAAAAACTTAAACAATTAGTTACTTTTTAAAAATGTGGCCATGACTTTCGCTCGGACCTTCTACTTGTAAATGTAATAACCGGACCTTGGGGACTTTTAATTGAATACCCCTGCTCTAAAATCAAACCAGTGAAACACAGAGTGGATGACTCACATGTGAAATATTCACAACACTTAAAAAATAATTTGGACCAAGCTAGCTCGCTTCCAGCCAGCTAGCTTGACTTACCTGTGACTCACCTGTTCGTTGCTCCCTCGATGCTCGTCCGTGTTGAAATCGGAGAAATTTGACGGAAATTCACGACGAGAAATGAACGCAATGCAACGCAACGGACGGGTTTGTTTGTTTGGTTTGTTTGGTTTTGAGTTTTGAGTTCAGTTTAGTTTGAGTTTTTGAGTTTCAGTTTTAGGTTTGTGTTTTTGAGTTTTTGCATACCTCAGGTTGAGCCGGGGTTCGATCCCACGTCTCCACGTTGGCGGTCGGCGTCCTTCCCCACTGGACCATCTTCAGTACCGATGAAGCAGAAGAACCAGGATCAGACTGAGGGGAGGAATCATGCTGAAGATTCTCCTCCATCAGTCCTGATAGAGCTGCTGAAGAACATTTCTGTTCTTCACTTTGTCTGTCTCATCATGGAGAAGGAAAACCACGTCTCCATGTCCTTTTGGACCACATGGTCCACTGAAGCTGCTCCTCATGGCCTCCTGCAGCTTCACTGCTCCTCATGGCCTCCTGCAGCTTCACTGCTCCTCATGGCCTCCTGCAGCTTCACTGGTCCAGTGGGTTAAACACATGGCACCAACTTCCTTTTTAATCCAGAAGTCGTGAGTTCAAATCCCACTCAGAGCAGCACTGAGCAGAAGTGAAGGTGATGCAGCGTCCACTCTGTTTTCTGTATTCACGTTTGGTCGTGTTCCTCAGATCAACCTGAGCGGACAGAAGACGAAGGCAAACAAAAATAAAAGCAGGTTTGGTCATGTGATCGTCACATGACGTCTGCTGTCAGGATGTTTCCTGAATTCTCCTTCAGGGCTCAAGACAAAAAGTTTCACCGTCCTCCTGATCCACATTCAGCCGAGAACACGCTTCATCAGTCAAACTCTTCATGCACACCAGGAGAAGTGGCAGATTTACTATTTTTATCCGGGTGGAGCTGGAGGAGCTGGTGGAGCTGGAGGAGCTGGTGGAGCTGGAGGAGCTGGAGGAGCTGGTGGAGCTGGAGGAGCTGGTGGAGCTGTCAGAGTGCAGCGAAGGCTTCAGGTTTGAGCTCCTGATGTTTGTGAACAGAGGCAGCACTGATGAACCAAACAGCCCGTCATACAGTCTGAACCGAGACTGAACCAGGTCTGAACCGAGACTGAACCCGCTCAGATCAGGTGTAAATGGACCGGGCTGAACTACAGGACTCTTCTGTGCACTCTTTGTACTGTGACTGACCTGGCCACTGCAGTACCAGTTTTCACCACTAGGTGTCAGCCTCTACCTTCTTTTGGACAGTGTTCCAGCAGTGTGAAGTTTGGGGAAGGAGGAGGAGGAGAGGGAGGAGGAGGAGGAAGAGTCCATTATTAGTGAGGGCAACATATGAAAATCTGGGAACTAAATCCTTACCAAGAAATTTCTACAATCGGTTACAAGTACCCCAACTTTGACCTAACTTTGAATTTTTTAGGAGGTTTCCCACGGGAGTTGAATTTCAACATTTTAAGACATGATATTACACACCTTCCTAAACATAATTGTGAAGAAATTTCTTGGTAAGCATTTAGTTCCCAGATTGGTCAAATATCTGCTAAAATGCCCTTACTATATTCAGAGGACAGAAACATGTGAACTGTGTTTGTCCACAAACACATCATGATCAGGTGTGGCACTCAAGAGACGTCCTGTCAGGTCAGACTTGGGTTGTGGGTCGTAGTTCTTCAGGTTCTTCAGGTCTGTGTCACTGCTTCACTGTGATTGGCTCATATAAGTAAAAACTTAAACAATTAGTCACTTTTTAAAAACGTGGCCATGACCTTCGCTCGGACCTTCTACTTGGGCAAAATGTAAAAACCGGACCTTGGGGACTTTTAATTGAATACCTCTGAGTTAGCATATAGTATTATATTTGACTTCATCTTCCAGTCATGGATAAAGACTGATTACTTTTCAAACTGCTAACCACCTCTATTTTGGTATTTGCACAAAGTTATAATGTGGGCAGCCCCATGTGCACTGCCAGGCCTGACATTACTATTAATATTTACTATAAGCATTACATTTAAAAAAAGAATTCAAAAGTAAAAACTCTTTTCGGAAACGGTCTTCTTTTTGCTTTTGATCATCCACAGAGCATATTATCAGTTATTTTCATAGGAACTATTTCTTGAGTAGAAAAGGAGTTCCTTGCTTTCTTATCCTGCCATTCCCTAAGAACAACGTATATCTTCTCTACAATAGTGACGATAAATTAAAACATGAGCAAACAAATCAAAATTTAAACATTTAACTGACTTCATATCACTAGAGATGAGTGAGACAGCACTTTGTCTTGTCGTATTTAAAGGCCCTTGTCAGTAAAATATGGTTCTACAGTATCATCTAGTGGTAGCCATGGAGACCTACAACAGTGATGTTGTTAGGATGCTAATTAGCCGACTAAAGTTAGTTAACTGACATTTGATTCACAGAAAACACGTTACCCACAACAGTACTATAGAGGTAAGGCTACATAACAACATATACATTATATTCAACTTCTATTTAAAGTTGAAAGTCTAAAGGTGATGTTGTAATTACACTAACTGCTTATAATAACGGTAGTTAAAGCAAAGCTAGCATGCCTTGTGTTCAACGGTTCACCTGTATTCTTCCGCGCTGTTTAAAACGGACCGTTATCAAACGTTGGTGGCTAACATGTTTATAGAAAAGCAAGTATATTTTTGTATAAATGTAGGAGAAATAATTTTTACTATTATAATATTTACTGTGTACAAGTACAAACTGGCCTGATTATGGTGCTAGAGGAAACATTGGTGCTACATAAAAGAACAAAAGGTAAAATCAATCCAATAAAACATGGTTAAATATCAAATTTAATGGGAATTTTGCCAGTTAAAATAGTTTTTGAGCTTGTTTGGACCAGAATCACAAATCATAATGCCAAATTTAGGACTCAACTAGTGTAAAAGAAGATCACTTTTAGGGGGTCAGATTATTTAATTTCATAGCCAGTCAACTCATACTTTTTAGAAGGATTTGAGTTAACTGTAAATAAATGTTAACGTTCACAACATTTCTCTGATTTTCCTCCAGCCTTGGATCAGGAGGGTCTGTTCAGAGTCAATGGGAATGTGCGTGCCGTGGAGACCCTGAAACAGCGTCTGGAGAGCGGCGAGGATGTTGACCTTCTCAATGAATCTGACTCATGTACAGTGGCGAGCTTACTCAAACGGTACCTCAGGGACCTGCCAGAGGGTTTGGTAGACTCAGCGGTCCAACAGGCACTGATACATCACTACCAAGGTATGAAGAAGTAGTTTCAGCAACAACTTATTGCCCCAATTCTGTCATATTTTATCTGCTTATTTGTCTTGAATTATCCTACCAGCTCAAGAGGATCGGGTTTGACATCTTTACAACCATCATGTGATTCCCAAAACCACAATCTGATATTAATACCCTCACAGATGTAGTAAATATCTGGGTCATAGCTCTGAATGGATGATAAGTGAAGCTATATTTAGGTCCTGAAATGTACTATTAGCCCCGCAGTCATCTGCACCACCCAGCGCGTATAAAATCACTGCTGAGATAAGTGTGTGTATGTGGCTGGAAAAGTGATGGACCTCATATTTCTGGATCTTGGATGGCAATAAAAGGTAATGTGAGTGATTTGGCAGGGGAAGTGTCAGCACTCACTCTCTGCTCTCTTCCCCCTCTCACTGGGTTTAATCTGTTTAATAGGAGAAGAGTCATTTTGCCTTCATAACCCTCAATTTTTCAGGGCCTATGGCCAAATGCTGCATTTGAAAGCCGTTCTCTGGCACAACACTCAGCCATAACTGCTTAAATAAAATCATTTTGGTGTACTTTCTAAAAGTGACGTGACCACCTTGCCAGTATTTGACAAATTTAAAAACAGAAAAGGTGTGTGATGAATGGATGGATAGGCAGTTCAGAACCAGTGACCAACACATTCATCTCAATTAAGCTACATCTCAACAAAATATAATAAGACTGAAGTGAGACTGTGACCTGAATTAAATAAGTAAACCAACACCCCCTCAGGCTTCACACCATTTGGACTGAGAGCTTTGGGGTATACCCGCTTTTCTGGGCATTGGTCACCTATAGAGTGTATCATATAGTGATTTATTGATTCAATTCAATTTATGTGTCAAATATAATCATTCAGTTATAGTGAAATGTGACAGCCTGAGGCGGTGTCCTCGTACCGGTTCCTAGTTGCCTGAGGGAAGAAGCTCTTCCTGAGCCTCTCAGTGCTCGCCTCGTGTATCCACTACCAGGCAGTAATGTTCCCAGTGTGGTGCTCTTAGTGGTGCAGGAGTATAAATTCACCAGTGTTTGGGGAGAAAGTGGGATTTTCTCAAGTGTCTGAAGTGAAACAGTCTTTGCCTTGCCTTTCTCACCACAGAGTCATTATGCAGCGTCCAGGTTAGGTACTTGAGGCTGTCCAAAGTGAATAATCAGGGGGTATAATCCCTTCCTTGCTTCCACCCAAAGTCCGCTTTCATCTCCTTAGTCTTGCTGATGTTCAAGAGGAGGTTGTTGTCTTGACACCAGCTGGTCAGGTCCTCTACTTCCTTCAGATAGGCATTTTTGTTGTTTTCAGTGCTCAGGGCCACCACAACTGTGTCATCAGCAAACTTGACCGATGGTGTGGCTACATGGTCTTGTGTGCACAGAGAATATAGCAGGTGACACAAAACAGATCACTCTAGTGTTAAAGATGAAGGTGGACCACCTGAGGTCTGCCTGTCAAGGATCAACATGAACAGTGAGGTGTTAAGTGCCAGGTTCTTCAGCTTTGTGTCCTTCCCGGAGGGAATTATGGTGTGAGCTGCTGAGCTGTAGTTAATGAACATCTCACACAGCTTTCTTCCTTTCTTTTCTCTCTTTCTTTAGTGGATAAATGCAAAATATAAATTACTATTTTGATAATCAATTAATGTTTTTTTTGTCATGTATCCAGTGATAATCCCATACATTTGCTGGATAAAGTATCTTGTATGTGAGGGTTTTCACATTTTGTCATTGTTAATTCTAGCTTGAATGTTTGTTCTTGTTAAAAATTATAGACGTCGCTTGGAATTGTGATATTTGTCATTCTTTTTTGACACATTAGATCCTAAATGATTAACTATTTAATCAATAAAGATGACAGATTAAATAGTAATAAAAATAATCTACAATAATTATTAGTTATCTTCAGATCCAGATTCTCAGTTTCTGTCTATTTTCTGGGGCTACAGTACATTTTTGCAATGAAATATGTATCTCATATCAGCTCTGCGTGTTAATATTATATGCATGTTTTTAATAATATTATCCATAAAATCAAGCTGAGAGCATAACTATAGATTTCTTTTCAGTTAGACAAAGTTTAGATGGAACAGAAAAAACAAAAATCTCAAACGGTTTTGATATTGATGCTGCCACATTTAGTCATGTATTAGTTTTTTTTATTTTTTTTTTATTTGATTTAATTGTCAGTGTAACCTCTTTGCCAAATAGAAACTTTGTTTCTCACCTTAAAGTCCATGACCTCTGCCAGCCTCCGTCCATGTCACCACCGCAGCGATTTGGTCTTCTGATTTATTGCATGAAATATTTTTTCCATCCCTTAATCTGTGTTTGTCTAATGTAATTACCTGTAAAAACAAAATCACACACGGCCACATACTTAACACACTTATATGCGCACGTACACACACAAGCTGAACTTTACCCCCTCACCCTTTACTTACTCGGGCAGTCGTACACGAATACTCACTTTCACAGGCATGCACACACTCACGTAGACGCATGCAGAACATTTGCGTCACTCATTCATTTGGGATCAGTACCCATATCCGTTTATCCAACTCTGACCCAATTATGTACCCCGAGTAATAGCATCAACATATTTTCAGGCTCTTTGCTTTAATGCACACGTACTACTCGTTACCACAACTCAAGATTAAATGTTAGAGAGAGCAGGTGGATGGAGTTACCACTGCCTGCTGGAGACCAGCTGCAAAACTATTTATTCAACTTGGACTCGTGTTAGTCAATAAAAGCCAAGTTATGTTTTACGTTTTCTGGCTCCAAAGTGAAATAAGTTGTGTTATATCACCAAGCACACATTATTTGATTCTTGGTTATTTGATTGTGGGTGAAAAGACTTGAGCAAAATACCAAATGTCTTCTATACTGGCAAATTTTAGCCAGACGTTTCAGTTTTTCTTAACAGGAAAAGGAGTGACTATAAGAAATGAAACTTAGCATGATGCCAACCATTGACCTGTCCTGATATCTTGTTGTGTGTCTGTAGAGTGCGGTGATGAGGTCTCCTGGTCAGACATGAGAGACCTGCTCCAGCAGCTACCAGACGCCCACCACAGCCTCCTCCGCTACCTCTGTCACTTCCTCACCCTTGTGGAGGGCAACCACAAGGAAAATCGCATGACTGCCTTCAACCTCGCCACTGTGTTCGGACCCAGTGTCTTCCAGTGAGTTTTCAATTTGGGGTCAAGCTGGTAAAATGAATATCTCTTCATATTCTGAACAACATAACAATTTATCAACGTAGTTACATGTGTTATTAAAGCGTTAATACAGTTTTGGGGGCTCCTGTGGGCACCACATCAAGCTGCCTCTTAATATCAAATAAATTGAGAAGTTTATATGATGTTGATATGTTATGATAATATGTTAGCAACTAGTTACCTATAAACACATCCAGCAGATATGGAGCAACATTAACATTCATTTGGAGTCGTGTTTCTGCTGACCTGATTAACTTAGGTTGAGTATTCACTCTCTGTCTCCTTATATCACTAACTTTATCTGTCTGCAGTCAGTTTATCGCAGCTCTTTTTTTGATGAAAAATGCTGCCTATTGCTGCTGGAAATTAGGTTAGGCTAAAAGAGATCGGAGTGCTCCATAGTGATGAAGAGAAGATGGATTTGTCTGTGGATTTGTCATTACGAGAAGCAACAAGAAAAGTGGACAGTAAAAATGTCACTTATTGTATTGAATATAGTGCTTTTTTATACTTTTACCATTGCCATGCTCACAGTTTAACACTGAATTAGTAGGTCAGGGTGAAATGAATGCCTCAGTCTGTCATTGGCTTCTGTGATTCACGCTCAAGGGCACAGGAGGCAGTGCGTTCATATCCTTGAAGAACATAACTGGCATTCCTGAAAGTTTGCTGTGTTTGCCGTGACCTTTACAAAACGTGTCTATTGCAGTCTTTTAGTAACGGAGGAAGACAACTAGACAGCTAAAGCTGAAAGATTCAATCATCTTCTCCCTGTTTCCATATAGTTATTCAACGTCGGGTTCATATGTCAGAGCAGTAGGATGGGTGAATGATTACACTCTTATAACATGCAGTACATGTCAAGTAAAATAATAACCACAAGACAAATTTTGTCACTTCCTGTCACCTTTTTGTAAGTTTATACGTGAAACAGAATTAATGTCGAGGTCTGTATTTCAGACAACTTTGTAGTGGAGCCAATATGTGGTAACACCTTAAGTAGATTAACCGAGAAGAACAGGCACATGTATGCTTACAATCACAAATAAACCGAAAGTATCAACATAAAAGTTAAAGTAGACATTGAGCACATCGCTGCTGTACTGTAAGTTCTGCCTGTACTGGATTCTTTCAAAACATTTGACCAGCAGGTGGCACTGTGGTTTACTTAGTGGAGATAAAATCATGAGCAAAGTCTGCATGTGATGCCTACATTACACTAAAATGTTCACAAACGTCTCATTGCTGTTTTTGATCTGTATGAACTTCTGGAATCGAATGTTTAAGTATAACCGACTCAGCGTAGTCAGTGCCATGTGACAAATGAGAAAAGGCTGGTGTCATTTCAAATGTTACTATGATGTTCATAAATAAATGATGCATCAGTGCTGCAGCTGCCGAGCTTAGTACCTCTGTTCTCACTGATCTATTTTTGATGGGCTTACTGGACAGAGAGTTTCAAATCATACCTACAGCGGCCGTTCACCAGACTCGTGACTGACAGGCATTTCCACTAATAAACTGGGTTGTTCGGGCTGGGAGACCCTGCCTGGTAAATACATCAGGTCTAACTTGACAGAATAGAGAAGAAGATACTCTCTCATACTGTACAACCTGTTCTCCTGATCAGCCGCCGTACTTGTGTGTGTGTGCGTGTGTGTTGATGTTATATAATTAGACCTACAGCCCAGCGCACATCTCACACAGCTGTTCAGTGGCATCAGACGTTATGCTTACTAGGGCAGCTGAATTCAGGTTTCATATCGACTCGCTGATCACTGTCAATTTCGCTCACAAGCTGCAAAGTGAAAGAAGGAAAATGAAACCAGAAAACATTTAAAAAATAAATACTATTACTTTTATATTTTTAAAGAAATTTGATGAAAACTCATGTGTTTGCTTTCATTTCTTGTTTTTCCTCTCTTCTCTCTCTTTTCCAGTGTGGCTCCTGGTTTCGAGGCAATAAAGGACCAAAATATCTGTAACAAGATCATGGTCAAGCTCATCCAGAACTACAGCAGCATATTTGAGGCTGACAGAGACAGAGAAGACAGCACAGAAGAACTGTCGACCCTTATTATTGTCAAGGTGTTGTATACTCACAGGAACACCAGATGCTGATGTTTATATGAAATAGATCCGTGTTGGTGGTCAGTACAATGTAGACAACTGCCTATGAGTCACGTGTTGTGCCCATGCACTTTAAACAGTATGTGTTCCTCTCTGGCCTGTGACCTCACCCTCTGCCCACCCACTCGGAGGAGTGATGTATATAATATCTATAGGCTTATATAAGGTCATAGTGTCATGCTGAAATTGATTTAACTATTGATCTTACGTCACAGCCTCACGGGAGCAACTCCTCCACAGGTGGCTGTTTTGGACCTCTGGTTGTTGATTTATATTTGCTGCTTCGATGGTTGATATCTTTATTGATTAGCTGGTTTGTCTGGTCTGCTGCTTTTCCTGTATCCAGTATCTTCCTGCTCTGTGGCTATTGGAGGCAAGAAACAAACCAAGCACAGAAAAACATCTTTTTCAAAGTCTTATTTATTTAGCATAAAAAGTAGCAGAATTAATAAATAAATATATAAAGTAAACAGTTAAAAGTCAATATTCCTAAAACATCCTAATTCCTCAAAAAATGGCAGCTATAGTGCTGTAAATCTATAAAACTCTTGTGTGTTTCACATCCTGTGAACGTAAAGCAAACCTCAACACAGAGAGGTCAGAGAATCAAAGCTGTGACAGTGTGAACAGAGACGCACCGTCATCACATCAACCATCTAAGTTAGTGTGACATATTTTAACTTTAAATTCTTTATTTTTTATTTTAGTTATTGTTCTATTTTTATTCCCCCAAATGCATTCAGAAAATGTGGCACGAAACCACAAGAAGCTGAAGTTTGTTCCAGTACAGTAAAGAAGGTGTGTGAACAACACACCTTAACTTTAAGTCCACTTTTGGAAACACATCATTCGCTTCAGTCTGTAGCAAACATTTCAAACGTGACTTGGGCCACCTGATGCCACGGTGGGGTGACCTGGCAGTGACCATTAGTTAGGTCCCCTGTGGGTTTAACCTCTCGTCTCTTCTCTCAGGGTACCAGTCTCACCATTTTTAACATCATGAAAACATAGTGTCTGGTTTCCATGTGACACTGTGCTTACCCTGCAAAATAAAACTGCTGAAGACGTTAATAATTTGAGAAACTGAATTGCATGAAACCTGAGCTCATGACATCCAAAGGTCCAGTCATAGTAGCAGGGGAATTAAATCTGCAAACACTTTAATGATATAGTGTAATTTTTTGTGACAACAATTTAAACCTCATGTATGTCAGCGCAGTGTTATGAATGTCTGTAAGGGGCACAGCCACATGAGACTCCGCTGACCTATGGGACACCCCTCAGTCAGAATGAGATCGTCTTACACACAAACATGCACACATATGCCTCCTGACCTTCCTCTTAATGCCTTTGACTGCAGCACACATGAGCTATGCCATAAAATGATGATGAGTATTTGTGTGAGTGTCTTTGAGGTTGCAGACCTGTTAAATGTATTCTGAACCCTGCTGTTAAGGCTCATAAAAGAAAAGCAAAAGTATGAATGCACATACTCAGAAGTTCTTCCAAAATAATGCCGTGATTGTAAAAGGATATTTCCTGGCTGCTGTGTATATGAGGGTACAGTTACAACAATAAGAAACAGGAGGACAATGCCTCCTCCTGGCCTCTGTTAAGCATGATATGTTTCTTCTTTTGTTACTCTACGGTACGACATGGATTATAAAGGTGACCGTCTTCTTTTGTACTCTCTCTGGTCCTAGGAGGCACAGGTGACAGACGCAGACACAAAGAAATCACCCAGCCACCCCAGTGCAAAGACACCAACACCAGTTCCCAGGACAAAGGTGCATGCACAGCAGCAGCGCGCCTACAGGCGTCTTTGTACTAATTCTTCTCAGTATACCTGTTAGGAAATCTCCGTCTGAGTCTGGCTCCTGTGAAATGCAGTGTTGTTGTTTATGCGTGCAATTCCCAGGTCAAACTCGCTTGAACCCTTCAAATTCCCTTACATAGTCCCTTTTAAGACCGACCATGTGATCTGTGTGACGTGAATAACATGACAGGGGTATGTTTTGGAAAAGCTGAGCCATTTCTGTGTGCGTCTGTGTAGGTCCCTGTGAGCTTTAAAGATGTTATCAGTGTCAGCTGACTCGTGTATACTGCCTGAAATTGTAATCAGGTCACTGAGTGTGAACATCTTTTTCTGAACAGACAAGGGACATCACTGAGAAGTAATTTGTTCTCAGGATAGGAGTCTTTACAAATACCACTATTTCTGATTTGCATGATATTATGAAAGATGTTAGTCTGTCCCCGAATTGAGAAATCATCACATGTACTATAGTATTAATATTTGTATTTTTGTAGTTTAAGTATAGAGTAATAAAATATTTTATTTTATTATTTATGACATTTTATTTGCACACACTCGTGTGTCCGTGTCCAGGATTGTTTAAAAAGCATTTAGCTTTCTTAATCAATGCATGTACATTTAATATATACTTACAAAATAATGCTTCTATGCACTGTTATTCTAAGTCTCTTTGTTTTGTATTTCCTCTCCATACCCTTTTTAAGGCTGCACAAAAAAATCCACCACAAACTGCAGAAGCTCTGAACAAATCCTCTGCTAACACTCCACAGCCGAGGCCGAGGAAAAGGAAGGTACAGAAAACAATTTGTTTTTTGTCATTTGTCATCAATCACTATGATTAATTGTTAATGGTTAATAAGATCTATCTCTCACCTTTCCAATAAATACTTCCTGCTTTCTTATCTGCTGTATTGCCTTGGTGCTGATTAGTCTGAGGCCATCTCTCTGACATCCTCTGATGCCTGTGGCCTCACTGCTCGGTCACATGATGTGATTTGATAAAGGCAATCTGCTGCAGGAAACAACAAGACGCTTATTTGCAGGGAGAGAAAACATGGGCTATGGTATGCTGCTCCGCCTGTGCTGTGGTATTATTACAGATGAACTCAAGACAAGAGCCACAAGAGCTGCATTTTGTCATGAATTTGATTACAATCGAGGTTTACACATTTCCTGTTTTTGTGCATGCTGTAGAAACTGATCAAGGTAGAAAAGGAAAGCTACTTTTAATTGGTGCATAGATGCAGAATTGGTGCATATATGTTCAGATTTGTATATGTGACAAAATGATGTGAGTGAGATTGACAACAAAGACAGACTAAAATGATCTCTCTGTTGTTTTGATTGAAGTTTTAAACAAAGATCTGATGTCATAAATGCGGCGTAGATATCAAGACCAATGGGACTGTAGATAAAAGAAATGCTGACTGACAGCGAGATAAGCTCAGGAGGTTAAAAACATTTGCTGATGAAAGATGTTTTCTTTCCTCACTAGTCAGTGAAAATTCTCCCGCTTTAAGCAGAGCAGGTATGTAAGTAAATCTTAAGAATGTTTTTAAATGCCTGAAGTTACTTTAAGCTTTAAGCTAAGAAGGTAGATCCTTTGTCCTCTATGTGGCAAGCTAAATACACTTCCATTAAAGGTTGATGAATTACGAGCTGCATTTTAGGTTTTTATCGGACGAAATTGCGAAACTTTGAAAACAGTATTGGACAACAAATTCAATGATAGTGATTACAAATCAGGAAGAGTGAAACTATCTATCTCTCACCACTGAAATATCAACATTAAATTGTCACAGGCAACGCAAATAAGTATTTCATGTAGTTAACATCCACAAAACTAAATATAATAAATATTTCACCGTAATTCAGCAGTTACTTAAAGGTCCAGTTTGTAGGATTTATGGGGCTCTATTCATAGAATATGGCTGTAATGTAGTATAATATATAATATGCAACTATTGGTTGCTACTAGCAACATAACATTCAACTGTAACTGCTGGTGTTATAACAGTAGCCAACAGCAGTAAACTAATATGACAGGATCCAGAGTCTAACACTAAACCCATTAACTTAACCAGTGCACTGGGTATTGTACAGACTCTGCTGTAGGTTGTCTGGGGGCATGAGGTTGGCAGAAAGGTCTGCAGGGCAGACTGTGTCCTGTGTGTATGCATGACAGTAGTGGCATGAAGGGGAGACAGTATGCAGGTTACATCGTCATTGTCAGTACAGTAGGTTTACACCTGACCAACCGCTGAATGATTTCTCTAGCTAAAGGTGACGCCAACAGACTATTAGACATCCTTCACTTCCTATGAAAATTGGTTTTACTGGGGCTGGACTTCCTTAATGCTTTATAATCCCTATTAATATTATTATACCCAAACACTGCTCCATAAAAAAATGATTTCACTCTCAAGGCCAGGTCTAAGTCTATAAATTATTCAATATTTATCAGCCTCGGGTCAGGTCTAGTGGTGAGAGTACATCTCTCAGAAAAACTAACCTACCCACACACTTAATTTAGAGAGCCCTAAAGGGTGATTTATACCTGTCATTAAAAAAATACACATGTGATCAAAGGGGAACTTTATAGTGTATTGTTGGACACACAAATACAGTCATACATGAGCTTTGGACTACAGTTCTTATTGGCTGAATATTGCTAATACCTTGCTGTTTACAGCATTGCCAGAAAGCCTTGCTATGGAAGGACCAAAAAACATTTAAATACTAATGATGATAATGACTATTTTAAAAAGGTGAGTGAAAGTAGTTGTGGTGGTTGTGCAAACAACAAGAGGTATGGATCAGATTGCAAAGACACTCCTGAAAAACTAGACGTCTGGGAAATGAGCTGTCAGCAGTCAGTAAACAGAGATCAGTTAACAGAGGCCGACTACAAGTGCCTTTTGTAGCAGATTACTGGAGAGAAAGCATACCAAATTAAAATATGAAGTTACTTTATTTTGGCTCTCTTTCTTTCTCAGTCTTTCCATATTTTGGGTACAAACAAACTTTTAGTTAATCCATGATTTAGAAAGCAGGTCACATCCTCCTTTTTGGTCTGCCAGGCATCTTTGCCATCTGGCCTATTTAGCCCATACATGTTGTTGCTCTGTTTAGCTCTTCTTTATGCATAGGCAGAAACTGAGAACCAGGAATGGATGCTTCATGACAGGTCACTGGTTAACACTATTGAAAACTGACCTGCAGTTTGATTTTTAGCTATGGCTGTTTGGAGTTTCCATGACTGTGTCTGAAATCATTACCTG
This sequence comes from Nibea albiflora, assembly GCA_014281875.1. Lineage (NCBI taxonomy): Eukaryota > Metazoa > Chordata > Actinopteri > Sciaenidae > Nibea > Nibea albiflora. The sequence continues at coordinate 7,750,827 of CM024789.1, read as the reverse complement.
CTCGGTATATGGTCACACTGTATGTTTTTTTGTAATGCTGAAATGTGTCTACACACCATGAAGTGGACTAATTATATATAGTATATAAATTATATACTGTACTCTTACTACTGTCTTAAATTAGTTGAAAATTCAGAATGACATGTTGAAATTTTTTTGGATAATTTCAGTTCCCATTTATGAAACAAATTTGAAATTGGCATATTGGAGAAGTTAAAAGTATCTGTATGAATATGATGATATTCATTCAATAAAGCTTTTATTAACTTATCTTATAAAGCATATTAACTATGAAAACAACAGACTTAATCACTTAATCATAAAACACAACAACATAAACCAATAAAGGTGACAGCACCATCTCACCAACACTGTTAAAGTTCATTTTGCCTGGATTCTTGGATTTAGGGCTAAAAAAACAACTTCATGTCCACCTTTTCTCTCTGTGTTTTTTCTGTGAATGTCAAATTTAGCTAAATCGATTGCAAAGCCCTAGGAGGCAAAATCCATAACAGGTCTAGCTTCCAAGTTAATTATACTCACAAGGATTCACCCATTAAGTGCACCAATGACTAAATGGAGGCAACATTCATAGATTTTTAGAACAACCTATTAAGTTCAAACCACAAATGGAAATGTTCTGGACAAAAGCGAGCCTTTTAATTCAACCGACTTTTAACTAGAGACAAGCTTCTTTTAACATTGGTTGTTTTTGACCATTATCAATACTTAAGCCGCTGGCGTCAGACCCATTTTACTCTGTTTACCACAGCCCCAGTCGTCTATTTGGCCTCAATGTTCATTAGCAGCCATACCAGTCCTCTCCATATATATTAAGAGAAAGCGCTGTGACACATTCTTTAACACTTCTTTCAAGCTTCCATGGTTTAAAAATGCAGAAGGGTTCTCCTCATGACGTGGCTGTAGTTAGGTTAAGGTTCTTCTACTACACTACAGTGGATGGTTCACGCTGTTTATACCCACTCAGGGTCACCACGGTAAGAAAACATCCGTCTAACCTTACAGTTTTACGAGCTAACCTCTTTTTCACCTCAGCTCTTTTGTGGTTGGTTTATTGCTCTCTGATTCACCTCATAAGATCTTCGAATGCATGTTTTATAGTGACCTGAGCAAAGGTTGAAAGCTCCGGTGTGTCTCTCTTTCTCTCCCTCTCTTTCTGTGTGATGAGCTTGCTTTATTCTGCAGAAATGTTAGCAGTTGTGTATCATTTACGTCTCGTGCTTGTCTCGTATTTCCCATCACGAGACTCACCTGTTGTTGGCATCTCTTTCTCTCTCCCCCCTCTCTCTCTTTCTGTCTCTCTCTCTCTCTCTCTCTCTCTCTGGAAAACAGGTGAGGAAAGGGAAGAGTGACGGCATGACTCAGGTCCTTCCTCAGCCTCAGCCACGCCGTTCTGCTAAGTTGCCCAATGCAAGGCCCCTGTCCATACCAATAATTTTGCCCCTGACCTCCGAGCTGAGAAGCCCCAGTCCAGAGGCGATGGAGACAGCTCCCATTCCGCTGGATCGCCAAGATACCCCAGACACTGCCTCGCAACTGAGCCACCTCGATGTCAGCCCTTCTGGCAGCATGGAGGCCCTTAGCAGGTTAGTGTGTCCAAGAAAATGACAAATCATTAGCTTTTTTTTCAAGTTAAATAGAGCTTAGAGGTGTGTTAATCAAAGGTGTTAGCAGAGACAAACTGGCATTTTTAGGCAGCATTTTGTAAGCTGCATCACTGTAAATAAAATACCAGGCAGAATAAGAGATAAATATATTATATTTATAGCTGCTTCATGTGCACATTGTGCTTTTAATTAGAGCTTGCACCAGAAACTGAATTCACATACTATAATAATAAAGTCAGTTACCCCTGCAGGTTTATGATGTCATTATGATCACAGTCTTATCTGTAAGCATGATCCTTTATGGCTGCTGCAAAGCTCAACCTCGGGTCAGATAACACAAAACAAAACTTCGACCACCTACTAAACTGTTTAACTAAACTATTTCTCGTTTTGCGATGTCAAACTCTTGGTGGGATTCTAGCAGCGGTAAATAAGTTATGACCACAGTTTGCATAAGTGATGTGCAGTCAGCGGATGGAGAGGCTGAAGAATCCTGAGTGTTTGACAGCGATCAGGGATCTAAAGCCCAGGCCTCGTGGCAATGTGCCTTTGGCATGCAAACAAGCCTATTATAAGAAGCTGAAACTGGAACCACTTGGTATCGAGTATCCTCGGTCCTGGAATAGCAAGTCTACAGCTGTGTCTGTTGTTGGGGCTCTTTCCTGCTTTGACCGAGGGGTTTAGACTAGCATTAACCTCGGCTGTGATCACACCTGCACTGTTTAGCTTAAAAATCTCACTAAAAAAAACTCGTCTCACACACCCCAAATCCATTTTATCCGCTGTTTGTGTTTCCATTTCTGTGATGTGTCTCATTCAGTTTTATTACTTCACTGACAATAGGCCGTGTGTAGAATTCGTCTCAGTGAACTAACTAACTAAACCTACAAAATATTATGTGGGCTAAAGCATTAAATGTCATATGTGTGATGTTAGAGCGCTAAGATGAGAAGTGATGATGCTGTTTGGCTTCTACGACAGCATGTCGGACACACCGGTGACCTTTAGTATGACATTAATCAGAGTTGCAAACCGTGTCAGCACCAGATCCATTAACACATTACATGAAAGTTTAGTATGACACCCGCAGAGTGGACTGCTCTCACGCATACTTGTAAACTGAATTTGACTGCAATTTTCAAAAGCCATAAAAATTAAATATGATTTGTATGACATATTGTGGGCAATAAAAAGTCCATCCAAACAATTTCAAAAAGTAATTCAGTCCTCAGTTCTTCTTCTTTGCTTTTTAGATAATGAAATATGAACAGTATTGCATGTGTAACTTAACATTTGTTAAATCAACTAGGCCAGTCATCGCTCCTAATGGAACAGATGTTCCTGTCCACATGAAGTTGCAAATGTAATACTTCCAAGGTGGTAAGAGCTTTCCTCACCATGTCAGGGTATCAGTAAATCTTCTGGATTTCCCCCACACCCTTAAACTCTCCTTGTCAGGTCGCATTAGGTGACAGATATAAGGGCAGGGTGACGGGGGACTCCAGCGATGTGCGTCATCAGTCTGGACTCGCTGGTATTCACGAATAGACACCTGCAGTTTGCAAAAAAACTGAACGACATCTTCAATACAAGAAGGCTTTTTATACTCACTCGTAGTGTTGATAAATTAAAGGTACTGGAGCTATTAAATGTACAATGAGAGAGACAAAAATAGATTATGTTTATGAGTTTGGGTAAGTTTTAAGTAGCTGCGATTTTGACACATAAACTCATGACAAATATATGATAATTTTCCGTCAGTGGATTCATCTGTGTTTTCATATCTCTAGCTGCTCTCATGCCAGCTTGTCAGCTTGCTCTCACTTTCCATAGGTATGTGTCAGACATATCTGTGTCAGCACTGTTACTGTATGTGTGCAGCACCTTCAGGAGCCAATTCAGCCAAATGGGTATGTGGCATACCAAGCTACTTTAATATTTAATTTAAAATCTTATTTTTTTTAGATTTTTGTAGAATTTTAAATATGAAATTAAGAGGTTATGTTTACCTATATTTGATGTTAAAACTGTTTTATTTATTTATCTGATGGCATGCGAATTAGATATGGCACATTACATCACTCGTTCTAGGAACTACACTTGTCCTTAATCACCCCGCTCACTTCAGCACCCACTCAAAACATCATCCTCAAGGTTTCCTATTGGTGTCTCCACTTTTAGATCTTCTTGTATCCTCATTTTGACCTCTATGCTGTATCACAGTCTGACCATGTTTAACATCTTTAACATAACACCATGCCTCCTCTTTATCAAATGCTTGTATCCAGTAATTTTATATACTACAATGGTCTCACCTGTATCTGAAATATGACACCGGCCTCATTCACCACACGGGGCATATGAGCCAACATAGCAGCGTCATGTGAACTTATTATGCTCTCAACATTGCGTAGTTGCACGTAGGGGATGCATACTGGCTTTTGTGTGGGGTTGCCATGGTTCACTGAAACTTGTGATGTAACCATTGGGTTTCTTAGAAGCCCATTAGAAATAGGTGGGAGTGAGGAACGTTGCAGTGTGGTGTGAGTACAGGTTCTCTGTTGGTATAACGGTATTGTTGGCCACCTCTCAGGAAGTCTCATCCGTCAAGCCTGAAAGCCTGACAGCACATATATCCAGCAAGAAAGTGCTGGCTGGATCAAACTGGTTCTCTTGCACTTTTGAAGTTTAAGCCTTTTTTCAAAATCTCATACAGGGCAGAAGCCCCTCATCATATTTCTAGATGCCTATGTTAAATTTCAGGTCTACGAAGAGTCAAGTCACATGATATTTAGAAGTAATAGGTCAAGTAGAGTTGCTGTTTTATTTTTGAAGCTATTAACAGTTCATCCAAGAGGCTTCTTCTCATGCCTGAGAGTCCCCACCCGCAGGAGAGCTGAAGCTTCGCTGAGGTTTGAGATATTTAGTTTTATGTTTAAGTTCCTACCGCATAAGTCAGATACCTGTCTAGATAATTGGATCAAGGCAAGTATCCGACTGCAGGATGACTGCAGGCATACCGAGTCAGTAGTCAAAATCATCTACATGTGTTTAAGCATGATGGCAGTTCTGCTCTAACACCATTTTCTCTGCTGGAATGAGCATATACCAAGCATAGCTTAGCAAGACTTATCCAACAAATGCTTTAGGTCGTGACCAACACGCATTTTGTCCTCTGAGTTATTCTAAGAATGTCCAGCACCCACCGAAAAGCCAATGTCTTGGGGGTCCTGAATGGACTGGAGACTGAGCACAAGAGGACTCTGGCTACATAGTTCCCAAATCCTCCTTGGCTCTTTATTAATCAGTCCACTAAATTGCAGAAAAATAATTTCATTATAGAGTCGATGCCTTTCTTCCATCGCCAAACTGTTTTTCACTTTTTGTTTTGCATTACAAGCCAAAGAATAGCTTCACTTTACAATTAATCACAACTGTAATCGGCAGCATTAAGCCAAACTCTCCAAATTATTATTATCTGAGATTTAATAAGAATTTAGACCTTGATTTAATTACACTACAGTGAGTGTTGTTGCGTGTTGTAGAGGGATTTTGGAAAAAGTAAGACGGGTCAGGGTGTGAGGAGGAGAGGGACCCTGCCAAAACTTTCTGGAGGACCAGCATCCACTAAGCCAGACTGCCTCTGTCTACACATTTTTAAAATGTTGAAAAAGTGGAGCATGTCCAGATTTAACAACTTGCCATTGGTAGTTTTCCATTCTCCCCGGGCGGATCAGGCCCTTTCCGAGCACCCCTTCCAAAGCTTCTCGTTATCCCCTCAGTAAGGTAGTGGGTAAGCAGGATTTCCGCTTTTGCAATTCACGGCGGCAGTGACAGCACACATTATTTTAATACGCTTGCCAGACTGTGTAACACCAGTTGAGAACAGTTGAGAGTGTGGGGAAGAAATTCATTCACCCCTGACGCTCTGAAAGAATTTGGAAGTGTTTGTGCTACACCTGTATCAAGGAACACTGTACATTGTGTCATTTGAGAAGAAAGTTCAAAGAACTCATTTCATTCCTGCCTGCACTGAAACTTAAATCCTTTGTTTTGAACTTGCTGAGGTGCGTCCCAAAGGGCCAATGTGGTTTCCCTCCCCTCGGCATGCCTGCCCCTTACAGTAAACCACATGAAGGCACGTCACGTACCAAAACACATCAGAGAACATTCACCAAATTGGTCAAAAACAACTCTGTTTTTTTGAGTGTGTTGGTTCAGTAGGAAAAGTTATGTCATAGTAGAAAGAGTCTCAGTTTAATTTTGTTTATTTTCTGTTTCTCTTCAACACATTAAGCAAAACTGAATGTTTGTGCAACTTTATCAGTCAACAATATGGCGTGACTGCTCATTTTAGCCTCTGCTGACATGTATAGTGTAAAGTACAAGAAACTTTGATTTTAGTTAGGACTAAACAGAAACGAATCTTGCTTGAAATATTTATATATCATATTTATCTAGAAGATGGGGCTGCAACAGATATTTTTCTTTATGAAACAATCTGCCAATTATTTACTTCAATAAAAATATCTGAAAGTCGACCAACAGGCCAAAACCCAACAAATAAAATGTCGAAGAGCAGCAAATAATCACAGTAATCAAAATAGTTGCTGTGCTGGGTATTTTTCAGTCTGTGGACTCATCAATAAATTACCCAACTTAATTATCATTATTTATGAACAAAAAATTCTTCATACTTGTAAAGCAGTCAAGCAGTAAGTGTCAGATGTGTGGAATGGGCATTGTCTGCATCTCCTGTACCTGGTCTGTCAACATTGTTTTTAACCTGACCTTTTGTTGGAGTCCTTCCTGGTGCATATTTGTAAATTGAGAACACTGATAAAGCTCATGTTGTCCCAACAAGTACCTGCTTGTCACATGTGAATGTCCAAATAAAGTCCCAAAGTGATGAATAGTCACCCTATACTCAGCATATTCATTAATTAATATTTTATCATTTACAATCTGGTTGATTTGCAGTTTTAAACACATTTAACATGAGACATTAATTATTATTTATTTATAAAGAAGTGACTTATATTGAATGAAAAACATGCAGGGCAGCTTTTATCCAACACTTATTTATGTGTTACATGGTGTAACTGTTAAGCTTTGGTAGCAGTGTTTTTCTTCCTGCTTTGACTTTAGAGACAACAATACGGCTCTCAGCTCTGCTTAGGCAAACAAGACTAGGTTATTATGAAATTTTCAGCCTTTGCCAGGATATGAAAATGTTAAGCAACCTCAACATTCAGTGCCAATACAGAGTTCCTCTTATCGTTGCATAATTTCATCATGTGTTGTTGGCGTACGTCCAGTGGCAGCAGCAGCCTGCCTATATTCTAGAGCAGCACCCATTTTTCTCTCTCGGTTCATAATAATTACCAGAGACAAGTTCCACAAAGCCACTGATCTGTAGCACTGCAGGGCTATTATTCTGCAGACAAAAGCCAGCCTTATGCTCCTATTTTCAGCCCCAGTGACATGTAGTGATGAGAGGGGGGCGGGGGGCCTTAATGTTTTTAAGCCACAGCACTTCATGGCCACATCCTGCAATTAATTAAATATGTTTGTTTTCATATTTCAGCTCCCAAGAAGAAGAGAGGCCAATATCTCCTTTCTATATGAGGTAGGCCTCCAGTCTCTCTCTTTGCATTAGAAAGCATGCAGATCTGGGTGACAGCATGTTGTTTTGAAGTGGAGGTGTGTTGGGGGAAGTGGTTGTGTGCTGCCTTAGTGCATTATCATCAGAAACAATAGAACCACCAGCTAGAGGGAAAACAGGGCAGTGTGCACATGCAACAGTTTGCTCACCACTGTTTGGGTATTGCGGCAGAGGCAGCCACAGCACATGTTTCAGACACACCACTTCAGCAAAAGACATGTCCGGGTGTGTTTCAGCATGATGTGATTGTTAAGATTATTCAACAGTAACTATTGAATGATAAAGGAAACTGTTTCAATCATTATTTCAATCAAAAATAGTGAAGAAAAGCAAAATGTTTTTGCACGTGCTAGTGATAACATTTTATTACAGCCTCACCACACCCTCTTGATAAATGCCTGTTAATCATCAATAAGCTGCATGTCATTGTTTCTCAGTTTGCTTTCAGTGGATGTTGACCTAAGGCTTTCAAAACTAAACAGCTTGCTTAGCCAGTCAGCTACTTCTTCACTTAGTCATTTGCAGTTGGCACATTTTGGAGTGTTGTTTGCTGATATGACCTTGGAGCTGATATGGCTCCACGGTGGCCGTTTGTGTGATGAGGCATCTTTATTTCTTTTCATCAAAAAGAAGTAAACAGACAGAGGACAAAAAGCTTTGCAGCATAATTGTCAGAGTAACTAAGATCAAGGATAAAACTTTGATTGTATCGTTGCATATTTTTTTTAAAATGACATTGAAGCTTGAACATTAAGTGTCCTAAAATGTTTATTGTTTAATAAAAATCTTGCTGTTGCAGAAGAACAGGTAACAACATGTAGATTGTCACTACTAATGCGCATATACAGACTTTTGTAGCTTTTGCAAATCCATGGAGTATCAAAGGTCCCAACTAGTGTGCTAATCCAACACTGAGTCAGCTATGTACAGTGTGTGTAGTATATAACACAGTATTATAACCTGTATTACTGTAGTATGGGATATGTAATCTTTGTGTATTCATTACATAATCTCTGCACTCAGCAGATGACATTTTACTACACACAATTGCAAGTCACATGATCTCCCATGACTCATGCACACTCAGACACACAAGCAGGCTTATGTCTGTATATAGTATAAATGCATACAGTAACCTTGAGTATAGTTATTGTACTTTTATGTACACCAACTTTTCTCTTGATCGACGACAGGTAAGCTTGACAGGTCTGACAGGTATCTCTCCATGTTTCGTTCATGATCGTGTTATCTCTCCCCAATTCTGGACAGGTTAGTTCTAGAGGAATAGATTTAGCATGTTCAGTTTTGGTAGCGCTAGCAGAGGACGTATTCTCTGAAGAGTCGTCAGTTGTCAGTTGGCTCCTCTGGGAACCATGATCATCTGTACAAAGTCCAGTTGTTATTGGAACATTTGGGACTAGACCAAAGTGCTGGACCGATTAACAGATGAGCATCACCATTCATGGTGAGCTTTGGACCAATGTTTTGGCAAAATAAGCTCATGAATTTGGTGTCTTGGTTTCTTTTAATCAATGAACTGATAAAATTAGATTAATGACATTGACATGACAATGAAATCATAAGACATCCTAGTCTGCCATGCTCCAGTGACTCTGAATGACTATGATGCTTTCTCATCAATGACTAACTCCATGGCCTACTTGTACTTTGTCACATGCACACTTAACAGACAGACTTCCTCCCTCTGCTGAAGTCTGCGTGCATTCTTTCACATACATAAACGCTCAGGCTGCCACATGGAAGCTTAACCTCAGCCCAGTCAAAATGGATCATAGATCAAAATAATTTCTTATGTGTGTGTTGACCAAAGACTCTAAAGGTCCTGACTAATATCTGACTGTGGTGTAATACTGGATTACCTGAATGGATGCCCTTGGGTACACAATGCAGGGGATTTAACTGGTATAAGCCTCTGCTGTGGAAGCTTTGGAGTTGTTTCCTCCTCGTGTTTTATGCCTTAAAAAACACTTGACTTTGAAACACCAGCACAGACGCTAACTACAGAAACATATAATTTTGTACTCACGAGTATTTGCGTTGCAATTTACTTAGTTAAAAGGTCCTGAATGAAGCAATTATCTAAAGCAAACTTTAAGCTCTTGTAAAGACAACAAGACTTGCACTGCTGGCTTTTTGAATTCACACCCAACAAAACAACATAGCACAATTGTACAACTAAACCCAGACCTATCATTTCATTACAGACCTGACTTAACAGTTCAGTAAATCCTACAGACACCAACAAACTCAAAACCAGCTGATGACTTGTATAAAGACTTTGTATAAAGCCAGGTTAGCTGTTTCCCCCATCTCCAGACTTTAAGCGTCATAAATTGTTAGAGAACATTGCCACACTCAAGATATATATAGATATTATATCTGCATCATTAAGACAAAACATCACTGCCTCAATGTCAGCGTGTTGACAACCAGCTCATGGATCAGTCTTCTAATTCCTCCCCCCTTCACTCACCCTTTTGGAATTCACTGACAAATTAGAAGCACCGGTTACTGCTGGCATTAAATTCATCCCCAGTCTCTGCCCCGTCGTCTGCCTCCATCCCAACCAAGTACATTCTGTAACACCAACTTTGCTGATAACAAAGACGACAAAAAGAGCTCTCCTAGCCAGGCTGACGAGACTGATATGACCAACAAGGTCACCAAAAGTTTGCCTTATTAGGCTGTACCAAGGTCCACAAGAGCAGTAGTATTGTTCTAGAATCCAAATGATTTAATTAGCACAACAAAATCAATACTATCAACTAAAATATATCAGAAGAAAATGTGCAACAGTCCTCCGTATGCTGCCTTGACATTCTCCCTTCATTTCAAAAATATTTTTAACTGCATGGCATCAGACCGTCTGCAAATAGTCAACATTTCTCTACTTTACCCTGAAAAAAGAACAATTACACAACTTACCGATGAATAACCAAACATCATCATCCAACAAAATCATTAAAATGGCTGCTTTCAACGTCTTAACACTTTCTTGGATCTACTATAAACAATTGTCTTTAATGTTTTCTAGTCAAACATTTCTAGTCTTGACATTATTAGCTCTCTACTACATTAACTACATTATATTACTAGACAGACCAGGTGAGGGTGAGACTCTCTGTCAACAGTGGCAAACTGGTTTGAATCATATTCGAAGGACATGGAATCCTTTGTGTTAATTAACAATTACATATGAGCATACAAAAATGACGTGGAGTTCCCCAAGGCACTTTTCTTGGGCCTCTTGTTTTCTGTTTGATATCAACAGCACTATAGCACAGGTATTATACAAATACCCTTGCCTTGTGTATGTTAATTGTGCTGTGTAAACCTCAATCCAAGTTCATGTTTGCTCTGGACTGACTGGAGCAGACCTTGACCAGTCAACTTATACAACTTCTTTGTATCCCTCTTCAAGTTGGTTCATAGCTATTCTTATAATTTAAGCAAACAGTAGCATGTTTGTTTCCATGTCACTGTTTTCTCGTGTTATAATAGAAAGGCAGGGAGTGCCTCTAAAGGTATTTATAGCTGGAATAAAGCTTTTACAACAGGATAATGATATTACATAATCATTGTATTACACTTGCTGATTGGATCCCAATCAAACATTTCACTGGGGTTAGTGGTATCATTTTATATTTTTAGATATTTGTTTGAAAAGGCTTGTTGGCCTGGCTCATTCATATTCTGGTGGTGATATTTTTCTGATGCAATGATGAAACCCTCTTACCAGACATTTTCTCTTTGGCCAGTAGTTCATAACTCAGACTGTCACCATTACACACCATGCAACAATCCTGTATCGTACCTGACTGGTTTCATACTGTTGCATCTTTAACGTAAAACAAAAGTGGTGTAAAGTTGTTTCTAGCCAGTTACTTCCGCTGGCCAAATGGTTGCGCTTTATCTATACTGTGCCAACCTGAAGTCTATTTGGGACGACGATAGCTGCCACAAGATATTTAATTACGACTTTGATGCAGTTGCGCTCAGCTGTTTATTTCATTAATAGCTTAATGTGATACCGGCTGATATATAAGGAACCTGATTTCATATTACAGGTATTAGATAGTAGATTTTCCTGAACAGTGTTAGTGTAGGTTAGTGCAGTCCAGAACACCATATAGGGAGTTTTTGTAAGACTTCAGTCTTCTGAGAACTTTAACCCCCAAATCTAGTATCTATACAGTGTTTTAAAGGTTGAAGAAACACACAAAAATGGTCCAATGAATAAATTTGCTTTTGACATTTTCATCAGAATCAGTGAATTGTGGAATGTGGACATATACAAAGAATTTTACTCAGGTTGTCAGTAGTTTTCAATATACTTGGACAAAAGTTCCAATCAAGAACCATAATTCTTCTATAGGATCCCAAGATAAATCTGAAGGGTCACAAGATGATTTTAAGACATTCCTTGTTCTGTAATTTCTGGTTTCCTTTGAATTAAACAATCTGAGAAGTTCATTTTTGGTTGCTTATATAGTCCACACCAAAGTCATAACCTGTAATAAGAAGTCACAGGTGGACTGTGCTATGTTTTAAGGCGTAACAAGCCAATCAGGTTGGGAACCACTGTCTTAAACTGTTACAGTATCAGTGCTAAAACTGTACCATAGGTCACAGTACGCTTGCTTTGTATGATAACCATCTACTCCTGGCACATATTCCAGTTATATAACCGATCCTCTCATCACCTTCATATCAAGAGCAAACTGCAGCATGCGGGACAGTCTTCGAAAGACAGATCTAGAAACTTTTGTCATATTTCAAGCCTTAATGTCCACTACACTTCATAAATTCATGCCTCTGACATTTACAGGCGTTAAAGTCTAAGGTTAAGTCAACATTAGTAATCCATTAAACCATTTTCTGTTGCTTTAACCTGTTGCATGCAGAGCCAGGTCTATTATTAGGTAGTCGGCTAAACTTTTTCCTGCTGTGCACAGAGATAAATGAGCGGTTTGGTCTGCTGCCTCTGGAGCACCTGTGAGCTTTAGCTGACACAACTTTCACTACTCTGTCTCTACTTTCCATCTGTCTGAAATAAAAGTGAAAGACCTGTTTAGTCTTCACATGAGAAAAATATTGTTAGTCATGAGCTCAGGTGTTAAAACAAACAATAAAAGGAACCACATTTACGAGGATGATGTACTCGATAATCTAGTTCACGTGATAGTCACCGTTTCATCTGGTTTACTATCCTCACTTACAGTTACATAATATCAGTCCCTGCCATTTTTTTACACAGGTTCACAACAGTCACCTTCACACCGTCACTCCATTATTATCGCTCCTTTTATCAGTGCACCCTATGGGGCCTCTGCCAAGCTGTGCTATTACTGTCAACACCACTGTTTATGGAAGCTTTTCCAGGTCACCCCTATACATGGTGAGGTAGCCGTACTCCAGGAAAAGCATACATGACGTCTATGAAAGGGGTATGTTGGGGAATGAAGAATAGAATTTGTGGATCAGTTTGGTTTAATCTTGATTAAAATGGTGAGGTGTCTGAGATTTTCCCCTCAGAAACACATTGAATGAACATGAATGGTATAATCTATAGCAAAGTAAATCACTGAATCAATCACTGAACGGCACTTTGGCTCTGGAATTTCCCTCGGGATCAAGAAAGTATGTAGCTAGATGCACCTTCAGTAAGATACCAAACTGTAGGTATGTGTAGATCTATCAGCACTGGTCTACCACCTATCATTTGTTTGTTACTGTCTTCCTGCAGATTACATGCCTTTGTGGTTTTAGTAAAATTAGATTTAATTCAGTTTTATTTATATAATGCCAAATCATAGCAGACGTTATGTCATGGGGACAACAACAACAGATAAAGATACACAGCCAGAGAGCAATATGGAGACCACCTACTGACAAACAGACTACACATACTCTACTGTAGGGCTTACTGGTAGTCATAGAAGCCGGCCTCTTTGCTCTCAGAGGACCTGCTTATGCTCTGAACACAGCCGAAATTAACACTCACTCATGCACACTAGATGCCTTGGTCACCTAGGCCCAGAACCAGAGCCTGGGAGACTTTCAGCGTTGCTCAGTGACCTGTTGTGACCACCTGTTTCTGTAGTGTGAACTCGCCTGCTTCTCCTCTTGTTTTTCTCTCAGTAACCACCTCTCTCCTGTCCACTGCAGACCAGATGTGGTAAAGTAAGTGGAATTTATTACTGCCACCATAGTGCCATGAAACGTAGTGTAGCATTGCTAGTTCTTTTAACTTATTTGTTCTATTTATTATGAAACATAAAGTTTAAAATTTATTAATCCACTTCTCTCTTCTTCTTCTTTTTTTTTTTGTCTTGTCCTTAAGTTATCTGGACAGGACGATACGTTCAACAGTGGAGCAGCACCTCTTTGACGTTAATTCTCTAGGGGACCAAAGTTCAACTTCAGAGGACAGTCAGTTGACCCCGTGTCCACCATCTCCAAGTGTAACACCAACTGCCCGTCAGAGACGTCGACACCAGAGAGAGCAACAGGAGGAGGACCAGAGACACAGAGAAAGAAACAGGTACAATGAATCTGACCTCATCATGACGTTGTCTTTAGGTGCAACACTGGACACACTGGAAACACTGGAGTCTTCACATCTTGTACTGGAAAAGAACAAGATGCCATTCATTACTAAACCCTGACCTCAGTGCCTCACTGCAAAGCTACTACTTCCAGGTGGTGTTTTGGTAACAGTAAACAACCATAGTGTTTCCTTCTGTGTGGTAAGCTCAACCACTGAGACGCAGTGCAGTCATAACAACTGGAGTCATTGCAGAAAGAACCTAATCCTTGTTGATGGAGACTTTGTAGACTCTGAGAGATCAGTAACACACTGGATTAGAGGAGTGCATTAGACCAAAGACAGCAGAAAATGTCAATAAGAGCGTGGACAGTAAATAGAAAGTAAATAGAATTAGCACTAAAGCTAAACAGCACGTTAGCTGCTGGAGAAGGTATAAGTAAATGAGGCATCAGGATGACCTTGTTGTTTTGTTTCCTGAGGCATTTCACTCAATGTCAAGCTGATAAAGACAGACCAAAGTATGCCACAGAAAGAGTGAGATGGAAGGCAGATCGCGCTCACCGTTTTCTTTCCTGTCTGAAAACAGAGCCTCATCCATTAGAGCCGACACCAACAAGGAGAACATCCCGTCGAGCAGCGCAAGCAGTTCAAGCAGCGTGGGTGAGGACACGAGCAGCAGCTTTGACACGCAGGGAGGCCAGAGTGGTCACACTGAGCGGACCCCCAAAGCCAGGAAGTCGAAACACAGCCCAACTCTGGTGCAGCTCTCTGACAACCAGGACGCCAGCTCAGTGAGTCATCACGCCTTTTCTCCTCATCTCCTTTTATCTCTGTCACCATCATGGCAGTGTCTCTCCAACTTTTCTGATGGTTATTGTCTTTTTTGACTGCTTTCTTTCTCTTTTGCTTCAGTCTGTCTTTTCTATCGCAATCACAAGTCAGTCGTAGGTGTAGGTCAGTGGATAATTCAAAGAAAGCAACGTTCTTTCAGTTATTTGTAGCATTATCTAGGCTACTAAAATAAACTGCATTTTATCAACAATCTACTGGGCTGTTATCACAAACAGCATCAACACACAGCTTCTCCTCTAATGCATCTGTGATGCTGATAGGTTGTTTAAAACGTTCAGCTCAACCCCTTGTCATCCTCATTTCTGACTCACTTCAAGTAATTGTCAGTTGCAGATAACGAGAAACACTAAATGCAGACAGCAAGCGAGTTGGAAGATGACAGGAAGCTGTGCAGCTGCCTAATGGCCCTCTCCCTTCTTATTGTACAGTGGCTTGTAACATGCAGCATGCCACGCTAATTGTCGACCACTTTTTTTCCAGAAGTGGTGCAAATGTAAGGGGCACTTATGACCGTGCAATTAGCTGCAGCTTTTATCCTCTGAAGAAGATGATGCTCCAGAGGGCAACTTGTCCTTTCAGCTGTTGTCATGTGGGCACTCGAGACCACAGTGCTCCAAAGTTTGGGTCTGTTGAGTGTTCGGCATTTGTATCTGAAAATGATTCAGATACTGTAAAGTACTTTTTTTTAAAGTAGAATGGTTATCCTTTGTTTTGCTTGTTTTTTTTTAGCCTTAGAGGTTTTATTGTGTTGTTTTTTCATTGTCTGGTCTTGACAGCTTCCCTGCTGTATATATCAAAAGGAAGCAACAGGTTTATTTTTGCTCTGCGTTTTCAGCACAGCTCACATCTCAGGTTGTATTATTGTTGATAATTTTAGGCAATGTTACAAATCAATGAGCAGAATTGTTTATCCATTTACCATATTTTTGTATCAAGTTGCTGAATCAGTTACAGGATTTAGTAAAATAAAAAAAGCCATGCCTTCTGGTTATTTCATCTAAAACAGTTTCCACAAAATTTGGCAAAGTTTGTGTGTGGCTTTTGGAAAACATTTACCAGGTAGAGAGTCGAAGTCAGTTTCAAGCAAAAAATACAAAAAATGTTTGGCTCCGGTAAATTGTGTTTGAGATTTTGCACAATTATCTGACATAGAACAGCAATAATCAGTTAATCGCAGACATAGGTATCCATCTCCTGCTGTAGTACAGCATTCAAGCGTACCAGCATGACTAGATAATAAATACTCAGCTATCTCTCCCCTGCCAACCAAGACACTGTGAGTCATACCCAGAGGTGTTGTAGCGCAGTGGGAGCTCTATAGGAAGAGTATGTGAAAGCAGTTAAAGTGATGAAGAGGGCATGGTGTGAACCATGTAGATGTTGTAACATGAACCAGTCTCCGCAGACTCTCCTTACACTACAGCTGCATGAAAGCAAGTTGGATCATTATTCAAAGTTGGCTCATAAACGATATGTGCTAATGTAAAGTTCAGCTACATGGCGTGCTGCCTTACGACCGACTGATGGAAATAGATTTGTTCAGTTTACACTCTCACACTCAAGGGACAGAAACCAACCCCTTATATAAGAGTACAGATGACACACGACGCCTTGACACACATATGGTGTATATATATATATATATATATATATATATATATATACGCACACACATACACGATATGTGGCACAATCATGATTGGCTGGGCGAGTGTTGTGCTGAGTGGCTCACAGCAGAGGTTTGTTAGTGAGGGTCTGTGTCTCGGTCGGTGTGAACAGCCGCCTCTGCGAATATGAGCTTGTTATGTCAAGAGCTGCGGGGCTCTGAAACCCTCTTGAGTGTTATCTCTGGTGCTGTTCATGGCACAGCAACACGGCACGACACAATATACGCAGTATTTATCGTTCTGTTTGACCTTTTGGAGCCATCAGATCAGTTTTTTTTTTATGTGAAGTTGTTTGTACAGCTAGGTCAGGGGTGATTCTTTTAAATTGCACCACATTCGTCTCCAGCTGTCACAAAATACAGAAATGTTCGAGGGTCCAAAATCCAGGCAGGCGGAATAAAGTAGAAGAGTTAGTCTGTGGCAAGATCAGAACACTTAAGGCAAGGTCAAAAAACAGGATCAGGATTAAAAAAAAAAAGAAAAGCAGGCTGGGATATAAATGGGTGCTGGAATGCTAAGGCTCATGGCACATAGACAATCTGGCAGAGATCTAGTGGCTAAGGACTGGCGTATATATACTGAGGAGTAATGAGGGCAGTGACAAACAGGTGAGTGATGATGGCGAGCAGGTGAGAATAATCAAAGCTGGCTCGGGGAGAGAATCAGAGCATGATCCAGATACAAGACAGAATGAATGAATGAAACTAACCCTGACACCAGCCTCTGTGTTTTTGGCTTGATGCTTGATTTATGTATTTTTTCTTTATGCAGCTCATCTTCTGTTGTATTTCAGTGACATTTATTCCAAGCGTTTCAGTCTTCATGGTTCAGCACCACAAAGGTTTATGAAAGCAATCATGGTTCCTTGTTTCATGTGTCATGTAACACAAGCAAGAAATGAAAGTGGTCTTTACATATCAGTATCATATCAGCTGGTTAAGTACTTTATGGGCTCTCATTGATAGCATACGTATATAATTATGAATATATGGCAAAGGCATGAAAGGTTAATTAAAGCAGTTGTGGATATTCGAATACAGCATGGCTTGTCCCATTTTGATGGAAATCATGAAATCAGCTATGTAAATAACTAACATTCATAATGTGTGCGTCTCTTTCCAGCTCACTGAATGTGTTGGTGAGAGACCTGCAGCAAACCACATGGAGGCGTTTCAGAAAGGGTACGATCTTTGCCGTTACACGTGGTGACTCACTCACTGTTACTACCTTTTAATATAAACACACACATTATAGCACCTGCTACCCAAATGTTTGTTTTGCATTGATAAGCTACCGGCTGCTGCTTGGCATATAGTGCTGTGATGTTTATAACATACACTACTTATCTGATAAAGGCCTGATAAAGACAGGCTGCAAAAGATATATGTATGTGTATGTATGAAGTCTTTAGGGTTTTCTGAGGTTTCTGTCTCTAAGATAAACCGAAGGTCTTTGGTTGGTTAATCATACACTGATGTGATCAGTCAAAGCTTCTTTGCTGAAGTGTTTTCTCTGTTGGATTTTTCAGGAATGACATTTCCAGAAAGTACGGGCTCGCTTCTCCTCCACAGGTCGGTTCAAATTCATGATTCCTTTCCAATGAGTCTCTCTGTGTCTCGCGTTTTGCTTCAGCTCTCCTCCCTCCTTCTTCTTGCACAGTCGTTCTGCTCTGCCATGCATGCGCCACTGGAGAAAAATGAGAGTATCAGATTATGAGGAGATGGATGTGGAAGAAAGGGCTGGATATTGAATGCTATTTTGGTACTGACTGAAACGTGTTGGCAGCGCTGAGCTTCACAACCTGCCAAGTTCTGGGAAACATCGAGTGCTCACGCAGATTTGTGCTTTTCTTTAAAATTAGTCTCTAGTTTAGGCACTTGTTGGTTTGGCTTCTTCTAGAGAGAAACGTGTTCATGTTGCTGCAAATTCAGAAAAATGATTAGGTTGGTATCTGCACTGAAATGCAAGTATTGCATTAAGTGTGGTCTGTCACAAAAGGGCAGGGGGAAAACAGGATATAAAAGAAACACTGGACTGTTAAAAGAACAAAACAAAGTGAAAAAAAGTGAGCTACATTGAAATATAAATGCATGGGAGTAGGAATATGCAAGAAGTGCAGAATTAACACTTAACGATCTAACCGCAGATTTATTACCAGCGTGTCAGTGTTTTGTAACCACGGCAGCTCATTTACTGAACAGAAACTCATCCGCTGTTCCGCAGAAGCGTTAAATTTCACTTTTGACAAAGGGAGATTTTCAGAGTTCCTGCGAAAAAGGGATTTCCCACCGTTATCCTTACAGAGCCTCAATAGTTCTTCAGTCAGCTGTTCACGGCTACTTTTGATTTGAAGTTTTGTGTCACTGAAGGGGTGAGCGTAAATGAAACTAGCCACCTTCCCCATCTCCAGTTTTAATCTGGACCAACACACCACTGAAGAGAATCGCGTAGCTCTGATGGTGAATCTCTTTCTAAGCAGCCCAGATGGATTTTAGTAGCAGCTCAGGCTGCAGCTCTGCTACCACCACCAATAACAACAACCACACTGTGCCACTGAGCGGCCATCTGGAGCCGGCATGGCGCCGCTCTGAGAGGAGGCTGGTGCAGCAGCCTCTCAGCTGGTCATTAAAGCCCAGGTTACAACGCGAGCATCACACAGACGTTACCACCAGGCGATCTTTGTCTTCCTCTCAGCTGCTGTTACTCAGATTAATTAATAGACTGATCTGTCTGCACTTGTGAAAATATTCATATTTTAATGCAAATAGCAAAGAGACATCTCCATTTCTGTACCCTTATCTGATCTTTTTTAATTAAATACTAATTAAAAATCTATTTCAGGACATTTATTCTAAGTCAAACCCTTTTTTGTAAATGCATTGGTGTCTTGCGTGTCTCAATATGTCAGTGTGTGTGTCTTGTTATAGCATTAGTCCCTGTAAACCGATAACACACATGACTCCTCCATCGGAACATTTTGTACCTGCAACCTAAGAAAGGTGGAAATGAGGGCTGCAGCTCATATCTGCAGGTCAGGTTGGCTGTCTTTCAAAACAACACTGACATGTGAATTATACAGCAACATATATATCGTAGATATTTTGCAGCTGAGTCAGTTATTGTTACTTGACGATGTCTTTGTGGTCCGAAAGGACACTGAGCGCTGCAGAAGGTGGACGTGCATGTCTGCGTGTCTTTGAAATGAAATATGTGTAGAGAGCTCTGCCACACATAAATGGTATCAGGCAGGAAGCTTATGTCAGGACAAATCCACCACATTTTGTGTGTGTGTGTGTGTGTATATCCAAGGTTATACGCTTGTCTGTGTGCCATCTCAGCAAAATGCCTCTTAAATTCCTCAGTTTGCTTGTTTGTACACTCAGTGTGTTTAAGCCCCCCCAAACACAGCTTAATCATTGTCTAATGCACAATCCACACACACACACACACACACACACACACACACACACACAGACAGACAGTAGCTCTGTCTATTTCGCCCCTCCTTTGCACCAGCTGGACCTCGTGATGATGTAATCGTGGCTCAAGTGTGTTTGAGTGAACGCTGACGTTCCCGCGAACAGAGTACAGCATGTGGACTCATCTGCGTGTGCACGTACGTTTGCATTATATTTGAGCACAGCAGGACTTCAGCGAGCTGTAACATCTGTGCTCCTGTTAATCCACGTGTTACTCCTCGGAGCATCTTGAAGCGGGTTTGCATTGTTCTCTCAGCACTGATGCTGGTGACTGATCTGTTAAAACAAACAGGATGAACTAATCATCAAGTGAAAGCCATTTGCACATAAAAGGATTCAACAACAAAAATGCCCCTCGCTGTAGAAACTTTTCGGTCCCTTCTGAAGCAGATAAAATAATCGTGATGAGGCATCTCTTCTCTCAGCCGCTCTTACCTCTGAGACTCATAACATTACATAACAGTCACCCAGTAGACTCTTCTGTTTCGAACCTTAATGAGTTGTGCTTTAATTGCGTGATTACCATCAGCTGTGTTGGTAACACAAAGCAACGTAATTAACAGCGAGCAAGAATAGAACAAAGCAGACGCACTCTGCTATTAACAGCATCACGTTTTCCTTTAGATCACTTAATGGCCCATTATGTAACGGTTAGTCTTTGAATATCGGTTGTCTTGATTTAGTCTAACAAAGGTGTGAATTGGCAATTAATTGGCAAGAAAGAAGCAAGAAAAGCTCTCTATTGACTTTGACAGTAGTGTGACAAAAACACCCAAAAAAATCTTCACTCATAGTCCAACGAGGAAGACAGTGAAATATGCTCAAAAGCTGAAAACATTGTCAAGTTTGAGTTATGACTACTACTGTTTACTCTCTTTGGCACTGCGCTGCTACACCCACAGCGCGTCTGTTTCACAGTCAGAGAAGCAGCATTTATAAATATTAAAGTAATGATGGCTGAATTCCATTTAGCACCTTCGGTTTCAGGGTGCTGGTTTCCTGCATGTTGGCTCAGTGTGCGGCATTACTGTTGTTAGCAACACCTGTACTTTTTCTACTATGGCGGGTCAAAATGCCTGCTGTGATTCCATCCATCCATTTTCTGTAACCCGCTTATCCTCATCACAGTTAGGGAGCGGCAGGAGCTTATCCCAGCTGACTTAGGGCGAGATGCGGGGTACACCCTGTTCATCACGGGGCACACAGAGACAAACAACCGCTCCCACTCACATTAGTAGTATGTTAAGTTTGTAAAAGACTAATCATCACTTCCCTCTGGTGTACATTTTAATTTTATAAGTACTGCGTGATCCTGCTAAACTAACAAGAATCTACGAGTGTTTAATGAATGACAGCAACCACGGAGAGCATTTATTAATATTCACATACATATGTCGTTTTATTTGCTCACACTAGACCTTCGTTTGTTCCTGATTGGTTCCCAATTTATACTCTGTTAATTACATTTTGTATACCGTATTCCAAAGTGTTACCACTTTGTTTGTTTGGTTGCACATTAGGAGGCGAACATGTCACCTCTCTGAGTGTTATTTAGGAATCGTGTGTGTGTTTGGAATCGTGATAAGGGGACCTTGAATGTTGAATGAGTGAGCTGGTGCAGTATGTACTTACTCATGTAGGCACCGGGAAGAGAGAGGGGGGGGTTCTTTATTTGACTACACTGACGGTAAGTGCTACTCAGGGGAAATTCTCTGCCGCTAGTCCGTCACAGTCTGCACGTTCTCTGGGCACTAATTCCACTTTGTTTTCGACGTGATTCCCATCACATCGTAACAGCTGAACTCCCTGGTTTTTGTTTTCTTTTTTTGCCCCACAAGAACACACACCTGAAACTAACTGTGCCGATACACTCGTAATCGCCCGTGAACCTGCCAACAACAACTTAGTGTCATGAACACAAAAAAAACAAAACATGGGCTGTTGTAACCAGATTCAAGTGCACCCCCTTCCTGTAAGCCATCTGTGGCATTTATGAGGTCTGGTAGCAGAGTGTCTTGATGTGTTTTTTCTTAAAAATAGCTTGGTCCCACGCCCAGACAGAGGAAATGGGACCCCTTGTGCTTAGTGCTAAGTGATCCATGGACACGCTTTATATGCATGACCAGCTGAGTATGTTGGTTCACCCAAACACATTATACATTACATTATGCCAGAGTTTGATCGTCGCGGAAACTCAAAGTGGAGTTGGAGAAAGTTTGAGATAGCAGGAGAGAGTCGGGGGGGTGCTGGAGGATATGAAAACTAAACAATGGGAGCAAATAGAAGAAGTGATGAGGTGCTGGAAGAGGAGGCTTACATGTAATATCTCTGCTTTGAGCGGAATGTTTGTCTGCAGAGAGAGAGAGAGGGAGAAAACACCCAGTCAGCCTACGTGTGCTGGCTCACAATCTGCTTGCTTTTTTGTCCTCACCTCCCTCCCCTCCTCCCTCCGTCCCTCTCTCCCCGTACACCCCTCCCATGTGCTCTCGCCGCTGTGAAACAAACAAGTCCAGAGCGGCACTAGGGTGGGGAATATATGCATGTCGGGCAAGAGAGAAAGCAAAGAGGACTACTGTAGAGAGAAAACAAGAGAGGGAAGGAGAAAAGGGAGGGAGGAGAAGGAGGGGAGGGGTGAGGGATTCCAGTGGGTGAAAGACGGAGGAGGAGCCAATCCACTCCAGCTCTCTCACACACAGCCCAAAGGCTGATGGGCGGATGTTTTGGCCAGCTGAGGCAGCCAATGGCGAAGCAGGGACCAGCCCCCTCTGTTAGGGCAGGGCCAGTCTGAGGGAGTGTGTGGCTCAACTTAAAGAGTGTGCTCTCTGGCTGGTCATCGTCGTTGAGCGCTCTTTTCTTTTCTCTCATGGTTGTGCAGACGTTAAGGATGAAGATCCAGGAGTCGCCTGTCACTTGTGACACGGGGAGGGTCGGCGGCGGTGGCGAGGTGCGAGGCTCAGACCCGGATTGCGAGAAGACGAGCTGCGAGGACGTACCCCGGCTGGACCTGACAGCACTCACGGAGGACAACAACTGGGGAGGTGAGGCTACAGGCCAGCCGACTGTTGTTTTCATGCTTAGATTTTCTTCTTCCGGGCAACATTTCATTGCTAAAAGGGTCTAATACTATCTGGAATACACACCTTTTCATACAAACACACACATATACCCAGACAACACACACACTGCCCTCCACCCAGCCCTGCACATGGGTGTCTGGGTGGCAGCTGCACACCTTCTGCTGCCTCTCCTCCTCCTCCTCCTCCTCCTCCTCCTCCTCCTCCTGATGCAACTCCTTCTGCTTCTCCTGTAGGATTTAATTGTAAAAGATCCTCTTAACTTCTCTAGACATGCTGGAGACGTGTTTGTTTGCTCGGACTGGCAAGATAAGGCAGACCATTTGTTGTTTTGACCACAATTAGTCCACATGGGAACCTTGAATCTCTCAGGATGAAATATGAAAGGTGGAGCTATGCTTCGAGCTTCTCCTGAGCAAACGGTGTGGTTTCACCAGGATGTATCAGTTTCTAGACTGACCGAACTGCTGCTGTAATTCACAGTCAAAAATCAATCATTGAAGGAGAGGTGGACGGTGATAACAGCGTGCCAGGCAACCGACTGTAGAAACTTGGCTTACGTTCAGAGAGATTATGGTTGAGATTTTCAGACTTGCGATCCATTTAAAATATCTCGACATCACTCCAGGAATAGTGACGGTGACGTCTGCACATGTGCATTCAGTGCCAGCTTCGCACAGGATCAAATTTAAATGTAACGTCTGGTTAAATTATCGACCAGGTGTCATTACTTATGCAGAGTTTGCAGAAATAGTTCCAACCACTGCATCATTCGCATGTCTTGCCCTGCTCCATTTTGCTGTCAGACCTCCTTTTGAGTCTGTTATTAATGGGTTTGTTTATGCAGTGTTGGCATTCGTGCAGAGAGGAAATCATGCACAATCGCTGCGCACCGAGACAGTGATTGTTTTGTTAGGACATTGCGACACAGCAGGGGTGGGTGGGGGTTTTTTCAAGCAGTGAAAGCCAAGCATTTTGTTGAAATGTACGCTGGAATGGTAACCAACAGGTTCACTCCTATAGGGAAATACAGTTAGAGGCATGTTGAGGCATGTTTTCACATATTTCCGCTGTAAACACTGGTCCTCACTCCGACCACCACCACCGCTTCCTGTTTGATGTGGCACCCGGAGCCGAATTGTTCCACAGAATAAATCTCTCAACCTCAGCAGCCTCATGTTTGGACATTAGCCGACTATTCTTCATTTTGTGGAGCTCTCTAGTGGCCAAATGTGATTACTGAAAATCAGGTTGGAGGTGGTTGTTGTTGGTGTGCAGCGTATTGCTGCACGAGAGACGATGCATTAAATTAAATACTACAGACTTTTGCTTTAGGCTGCATAAATCTGTGTTGTTAAGTGTTTTAGTTCCCTCAAACCGTACGCGGTGTCTCCGATTGTGTGTGCTTGTAATTAAAATGTCATTTGCCCACAGGAGGATGTAACAGAGGGTAGCTTTCTACAGTTTGCTCAGGAAATTTGCAATCCACGTGGCCGTTTCACCCTCAAATTACCAAGACATTTTGCATTTCTTGTTGTTTTTCTTGGCCTCTTCGCGTCTTCTCAAACCTCCTTCCTTCCTGTACATTCTGTCCTGAATACATAACTGAGTTCGTGGCTGCGAGGACGCCACAGGGAGCCTGCATGATTGGCTCTGACAGGCCACTCAGACATACAATATATCCTTTAGGTGCATGAGATGGCAACCAGATCAGGCCCTGTGAAGCATGAGAGCCAGCGGGGCTTGCCATAGCACGAACTGTTGCAGTTGTGTAAATGCATTGTGCAAAGCCGAACTTCTTCAGTTTAGCTGGCAGGTTTATTCTTCACTGAGCCAAAGAGGGATTTATTATCCAATAAAATGTGCCAAGCTGAATCAACAGCCAGCGAGGCTGTTTAATGGTACTGTAAGGGCATGTGGGCATACTGTACAGAAGGTGTGACACTGTACAAATGGGCTTGCTGGAGAATGAGGGCAGTAAGCAGTGGCGTGAGACCTTTGTTCCAGTACACTTTGTGCCAGCGCCTGTCATGGGTACCTGATATTTCCCGCTGCTCTGTCCTTGCCAGCGACAGTGGAAAGACATCAACAAATATTTTGACAAATCTCTGAGGCTCATATCTCATGTCTCATGAGATTATAAAAGGTTTAGAGAGAAGCTTGATGTACGAAGGTTGCACACTGGTCGTTCTTTACTTCTGTTTCCCTGTTTTCATTCCTTCATCTTCTCCTTTTCTTTTATTCCTCTAGATTCTCCATTCTTTAACACTCCCTTCCTTGATTTCAAACGCATTTTTCACTCGAGTTGTTGTGATGGTAAGTGTATTGTTACATCACTGTCAGTGCTGATTTGCTTTGCTGCAAATAACATGTCAGAGAGAGAGAGGAGAGAAAGAAAGGGCTGTCTGAATGACCTTTTCCACTGCATGGCAACATGCTTGAATGATCTGGAACACTGTGGCCGAGCGTCGCACACACAACAACCTTTAGTCAAATGGCAAACTGGCATGTGTTTTTTGTTTCATTAGTCTATTTAATCCCGAACCATCAGCGAGCTGTTGATTTAAAGGATTAATTTCAAATGCCATGGAGGCTCGCTGGCCGGCTACGCCGCAATGCTCCTGGAGCCAGATAATAGAGATCAAAGGAAGACATTCGGCGTGATTAAGAGAGTTTCACCTGCCGCTGTGAGCGAGCTCTAACATGCTACTTGATAAACTGCACGTACCTAGGAGT
This sequence comes from Nibea albiflora, assembly GCA_014281875.1. Classification (NCBI taxonomy): domain Eukaryota; kingdom Metazoa; phylum Chordata; class Actinopteri; family Sciaenidae; genus Nibea; species Nibea albiflora. The sequence goes on along the minus strand of CM024789.1, from coordinate 7,725,155 downwards.
GCAGGCTGCCTCCAAGGACCAGAGTTGTAATTCAAGATAAGTCGCTTCTCGTACAGCACGACCCACGCCGGCTAAGAAAAATATGCACGAGCAGTTTTAGACCGGGCGTGCATATTTTCATGAGTGCTTTCTGACACCTTGAATGTTTACACTGACGGTTGGTTCCCTTCTGAGCTTGTTTTCTCTCCCTCCCTGTGTTATGGTTCTCTCCTTTTTCCGTTATTATTCCTGCTTTTTGTCCGCTATAGAGTTTTCCATTCTTATTCCAGCAGCGAACTCTCTCAAACAACCTGAAATTTCTCTCTGTCTGGTCTTTCTCTCATGCACACATGCTCGGATAGAAACACACGACGGGGTTTATCCAGAGTGTAAACTGCTACACAAACTCATCACCGCACCTCTCAACAGGGGGTCACACCCTGACATTATCCCACGGAGCAGCAGGCATTATTAATAGCCCCGGGGTTCGTCAGGGGTATCGGCACAGCTATTTTTCACCAGACATAATTATTACCAGAGCAGAGACTGTAACCAGGGGATGAGCAGAGAGAGAGAGGGGGGGGGGGGCTTACTCGGTTTCAGGACAACATCTGCGACAGTCGAGCCCCAGAGGAAGTTTTTATTTTTATTTTTTTAGAGATAGAGAGCAGCTTTATCATGTCCAGTAGAGCAGCTTCATCATGTCCTGTGACTTTCACAATGCCAGAGGATCCAAAAAGGCATCTGCGGGGAGAGAAATGACCTCACAGTGTGAGAAAGAAGAAGAGAGTAGGTGCTGAACTTTGGGAAATTAACATATTATTCAACTTTCCCAGAACTATTTTACCTCAAAAAATGAACCAAAATCAATTAAATAAGGGATATGAAAGGATTGTGATTTGATCCTGGATTTAGAGTTCACATCTGTACGGGAGTCCGTGCTTTATCCTGTTATTCTGTAGCTGAAGTGCTTGTGAGGATAATGTGAATCTGCTGTACTGACGTGAGCTATGTGTTGTCTGATGGCCAGCATGCACACCCTCAACATATCCAAACAAGCTGCCCCGACTAACCCGCGTTTCGTTTGCGCATCTTGTGTTTACGTCCTCGGTTTGACAGCAGAACAAGCAAAGTGTCACGTTTTAACAAGAAGCCTGTGTGTTTGTTTGCTTGTGCGTCACTCAGAACCAGTCCCGGCGTACTCGTCCCTGCAGAGGGAGAGCATGGACCGCGAGGAGGCTCGACTGTCCCCTCACGCTGGAGGGCGACTGATCCGCCAGCTGCTCGAGGAGGACAGCGACCCGATGATTTCCCCTCGCTTCTACGCCTTCGGACAGTGCCAGCAGTACCTGGACGACACTGAAGTGCCTCCCTCACCACCAAACGCACACTCCTTTGTCAGGTAAAACACGTGACTTGCTCCTGCGCGTAGAGCCTGTGTGACGGAGCTGCGGCTGACAATGTTATGACTCTCTCCAGTCGCAGACGGAGTTCGTCTCTCGGCTCCTGCGACGACGAGAAAGAGGAGCTGACATCCGCCCAGCTCACAAAGAGGATCCATGTACTGAAGAAAAAGATCCACAGGTTCGAGGAGAGGTTTGAAGAGGAGCGGAAATACAGGGTAGGTACAGCTGCACCAGCCGTTATCAAATTAAAAATCTGACCCATAAACCATAAACAAGGTTACTGACTGTCTGAGAAATCTCAAGAGAGTTGGCCTTTTTAAAATCTTATAAAAAGACTGCTGCTTCAGTTTGGCAGGTTTTCATTTGTTGTGCTGTGTTTTTGTTTCATGCAGCCCTCCCACAGTGACAAAGTTGCAAACCCAGAGGTGCTGAGATGGGTAAACGAACTGGCCAAGCTTCGCAAAGAACTAAAAGGTGAGACCTGGCCACGAACAGCACTCTTATAAACCACAGCTTATAGAAAACAAAGCTCATGCATGTTCTCCTCGTCATCAGAACACAAGCTGATGAAGTCTGAAGAGGACCTGCCGCCTCTGACCCGTCAGCGCAGCAACACGCTGCCCAAAAGCTTCGGCTCTCAGCTGGAGAAGAAGCCCCAGCAGGAGAAAGTGGCGAAGCCTCCGGTGGAAAGCACCCTGGAGACGATCATGAAGAAGCTGCAGGAGAAGAGGGAGGAGGTGAACCGCCCGGAGGACATCAAGGTGAGGCCACGACAACAACAGCGAGGCTTGATTCTGCCAACAGCGTCGCGACACAGAATGAACTCTGTGTGAACTGAAATGTTTTGACTCACTTCCTGTCACCCTGCCTTACAGGATATGACACGGGAGCAGATTGGAGCCGAGAAAATCGCCCTGCAGAAGACTCTCCTCTACTACGAGAGCATACACGGTCGTCCAGTAAGTCATCCTCCCTCAGATAAACAAACACAGAGTGTGTGTCCGTTGGCTACAAACAAAAGGATGGATGTGTGTTTCAGTTTATTGTAAATGAGTCACTCTCTCTATTAGAAAACAGAGTATGAGTCACCACAGTGTTTAAATGGCAGCCCTGCTGTTGAAGAACCGGCACACACTTTGTTAGATGGCACAATACTTGTGCTGCGCTTCTCTCGTTGTAAGTACAGCTGACCTCACTGTCACCTCGTCCCTCCTCGCATTGTGTGCCTCGGTGGTTTGTGGTTAACAGCTTTCATGCTCTGAAAAGTTGTTGTGGTTTTAGTCTGAGTTCGCTGTCATTCCTTGTTACGTTAGCACTGTGGCTAGTTGCAGGAGGACAGAAAGAGGCTAACAACATGTCTTTGTCTCCCTCTTTTTTTCTTTTCTTTTTTTTTGCTACTTCAGGTCACAAAGGGCGAGAGGCAAATTATGAAACCGCTGTACGACAGATACCGTCTGGTGAAGCAGATCCTGTGCAGAGCCTCCACCATTCCTGTCATTGTAAGTACCACACCTTTAATCTCCGCTCTTCTGCCCGGGTTGTCCAGCTGCTCTTTGACAAGCGAGCGGCAAAGATCACCACATTGTCCAAACGCCTGCAGACACTTAATCCTCAGATCATGCTGGCTTTGGTGCCTGCCGTGGGAACCCGGTGGCAGCCGTGCCACACAGACGTGTTATCCACCTTTCGGGGCTTTCTAAGTCCGGCTTTAGCAGCTCAGTGGATCTCCCAGTCGTAAAGGAGCTCATGGGTGGCAGATTGAGTTCACAGGAAGTGGCGTCACGAACAGCTGAGTGCAGGGAAGGGTCAGAAACTGCAGAAAGGAATCGCAGAAATCATTGAAGTGCGTAAACTCTGTGTAAAGTACAGACTTTCTGCCTGTAGGCTGGTGTGTATGCGTCATTTTCCAGATTATTTGTGTATTGAAGCATTTATAACATCTCTATTATATAAGATAAGATCTGCATTATAGATCCACTGAATATATCTGTTATGTAACGCACAATCTCTAATCCCCATTATGCAAATTGGGGCTGCTGCCATAGTTTGTTCTATACAATAGAAGTAACAGTGCAACAGTGTTATTATCCTGAAAAGGTCAAACGAAGCTGGAGCTGTTTATTTTATTTGTTTTTAACCCATAAAAAGCAGAACTTGTTTCCTCTGTTTCATCACTAAAACAAATATACAGTCATGATCTGCCTCTTTTTTGAAAAGTAAATCTGAAAAACTAAATTTACAGAGGCACAGACATGCTGAAAAATGATTTTTCTTGCTTGTTTTTCGACTTCTTATTTGAGTTTTATTTCACTGTTCTGTTATGATGTTTGGCTCTCACATCAAGCCAGCCCAAATAAGTCGCTAACCTCAAGCTTGGCCCCTGTATTTATTGCGGGTTTTCAAAATTATGGTCACTCTGACGTCTCTGGCAAAAGCCTGGACACAGACTTCGGTGAAAACTTGAAGGCAGTCTGTGAGCGAGCGTCACAGCGGTGGTTAACGCCTCCTTCTTAACCATCACCACAGGGCTCTCCCTCCAGCAAGCGCAGAGGTCCCCTCCTTCAGCCCATTATCGAGGGCGAAACCGCACTCTTCTTCGATGATATCAAGGTGAAGAGCTGCTGCAGCTTGAATAATCAATCGCCAGCCCCCGCCCTGCCCTGCCCCGCCCTGCTCCACCTCCCTCCACCCTCCCACCCTTTATTTAACTACCATCCACCCCTCTAATGAAGCTGATTGCTGCCTGTTGATTGGGTAGATGCCTGTTTTTTGCCAGCTCCTGTAGGGAGGTTGAATCAGTAGCTGCCTGGATTTGAGCCTTGTGATTTGTGTGCGCCGTACATATTTGAAAGGATAATTCTGGTGTGTTACGACTTATTGTGTTTTATTTTTTTCATTCTAAAAAACGTAATTTTACTTTAACGAAGTCATTTTCTGAGATTAAGTAGCATGTAAAGGTGAAGAAGACAGCCAGGCAGACTTTAAACAAACCTTCAAGGTGTTTAGTGGCATCTGGTTAAAAATGGTGGACGCTTGTTCAAAGGTGATTATACACTGATGAAAACATTGTTATGGATATTATATTTAATTTCTGTCCCTTTAAATCTGACGAAATGGACTTTTAACTGCAAGAAATAACATTTTATTACCCAAACTACCCTTTTACCAAAACATGTCCTGTGCACAGAGAGTGTATATCTAATATTATTAACCAAATAAAGGAGTTTAGATCACTGATTCCCAACCAGAGGCACTCAAACCCCAGAAAAACATACAAAAATCTGATTTAATGTTGAAAATATATCCACATCTTTGTGTTCGCAAGGAAAACAAGCAGATAATTTGGATTACAAAGTGAACTTCGATACATTTTACTACTACTACATCTTACTACATACCTACCTACTTTCTGTACTGTGAGCACCATGTTCCCTGATCTCATTAATTCATTTGATGAGTACACTTTTATAATAAGCAAATTAAATTATGGTCTAAGTTGTGATGAACCAGAATGATCCTTCAGGGCTGTTTTAGGATAAACTCAATCATGTTGTGCATTTCGCTGGATTTGTAGTGTAGACTGTTTGTAGTTGGTTACATGAAGTTGGTTGTTGTTGGACTGCGTGTCTAACTTCATCTATACATACTAACGAGTGCGGACATGAATCACAAACGAGGACCGCGGGAGCGCATCTCGCTGCAGAATCGTGATGATTTATAACCATCGATGACTAACACAGCACGATCTTCGCGCACTGCAGCGTTTGAGCCTGGACGCCTCGGTTGTCACGCCACAGCACGATGTGGCCGTCTTCACCCTCGGCCTCCAGTTTGACCTCTTTATGCCCCTGCAGGAGGAAGAGGACGGCTCAGAGGACGACGGCGAGTCAAAGACGCAGTTCACCGTGACCGTCCGGCCTGAAATCAGCGTGCTCGGCTTCCTGGATCACATGGACGAGGAAGCGGACGGTTTCATTTCACCCGTGGACGAACTCTCACCATCCAAGAACACGACAGACATGAGGCTGTCCAACCTGCACTCCGCCACCACGTAAGTCACCAAACAGTTCGAAGACACTCTGAGAAAGTAACTAAAGATTTAAATCAGTGTTTCCAATCCAAACTTCTCCAATAGCTTCAATAAAATATTTAATGTTAATATCTCTGAGGTTCGGTATTTCATTATGCCTGGCTCGTTCACAAACAGAGAGGACCGCACAGCGACTGTTTAAGTAAACTTGATAATTTATTAAATACAGCTCAGTGTAAGCAAACTGAACTGGGTTCTGTCAGCAATCAGCAGTAGAGTGTGAGTGTTGGTGCCATGAAACTGCGGGTCATACTGTAGGGCAGCCATCTCGATATCACTGAGCTTATAAAGGCTGCAAGCAGGTGACAACAATCACTCAGTCGAACCCGAAAGAGCACAACACACACTGGGTGTGTCTCCTGAACACTGAGGTCAAAGGTCAAGGAAAGATGTGAAAGAAAAGTCACGAGGACTTAGGAAAGACACTCAGGGAACCGGACTGCTACGTCATTATGTGACGATGGAAGTTCAGAAGATGAACTACAAAACTTTTTCTTCAGGTACTTTAAGGATATTTTGCTGAGTGTTTCCTCTCTCTCTCCGTCTCCTACAGGCAGGAACTTGTGGAGCAGCTCCAGGAGGCCCGGGAGGAGAAGAAGCGACTTCGTAAGGACCTGAAAGAGTTTGAGGACCAGTTTTTCAGACAAAACGGAAGGTAAGAGGAAGATTACATAAGAGAGCGCACAGACGTTCACATGATGGGTTTTCCACAGCTGAACCTTCGTCAGTTTCTTACTGTTTGTTGTCTTGTTCCCATAGAAATGTGCAAAAGGAGGACCGCTCCCCGTTGGCAGCGGAGTACAACGAATACAAGCATGTTAAAGCCAAACTGCGGCTGCTGGAAGTCCTCATCAGCAAAAGAGACTCGACTAAGATCATCTAAGAACAAATAAAAGACTCTGAAAAGGACCAGGTGTTTCAGTCTGCGGAGACACAGTCAGACACATCTCACCCTGTCGGAGAAAAGATCTCCCTTCTCGTTGCCATCTGTGCCGCTCATGTTTCTGGCTCGTGGAGAAAAAACAGCCCGTTAATCCGCTCTGTCGGGCACGGCGGGGCTTTCCTCTGCTGGAGCCTCGCGGAGAGCCGGCGACCCACGACTGATCCGGAGCGACAAAATCACCTGAGAAGTTCACGTGAAAACCAAACCTCACCTTCACAAGAGGACGTTTTTCTCAGTGACTAAGCAAAGACGCACACAAAATAACCTGAATCACACTTTTATCGCTAATAATTTATTTCCTTAGATCCTCCTGAATGTTTTTTGAACAGAAGTTATTTTTCTCACGCTTTACTGTAGAAGTCTTAAAAAAAAAAAAAAATAGATATGAAATTATTGCTATTTTTAAAAAGAAGGACTTTGCGATCAAGAAGATTTATGTGTATTTTTTTAAGGGAGACTATTTGTATAACTTCAATCAGCTACACAAGTATTCACTAAATGAATAGCTTACTCTATTTCAGTGCTGCCCATCATGTAACGTCTGAAATAATCCTAATGTTGCTTCTCTAGAAGTTAAATCGAGTATCTGCTCACTAAAAGAAGATTAAAACGACCCAAAGACGGCAACTCAGAGTACAAACTGCGAACCAAAACAGCTCATATCCAATAAAACTGCTTCTTTTCGTGATCACTGGTACTTTCTTAAACACTTTGACTGTACATTTTTATGCCCCCCCCCCCATTTTACTTCATGTCAAATAAGCTATTTCTCGTCTTGGAATCACTGGTTATGTTTTCGCTCACGAAGCTGATAAACATTGACAAGGACGTTTGTGAGTCTGGAGGACAGGACCGGTCGCTGAAAAGCTTGTTTTGTTCCCAGCGGTCTGTGTTCCTTCTCGTCCTCTCCGGAGCTTTCTTTCTTTTTGTTTTGTTGTTGTAAATATGGATCACTGTGTATGTTTACATTTCTGTGAGCGAGTACATTTTTCCTTTCTTTCTTCCAAAATGGATGATTATCAGTGTGAATTTTCGTTTTTACTGAATGTGAACACTGGCAAGGCTTAATGAATTTTGAGTGTGTACATTTTAGTACATAAATTGTATTTGTATTTTGTATATACTATGAATGAAATCATATTTTTACTGAGTTTGTTTGGCCTGTGTGTGATTTCCTTTGTGTGACTGAAGCCTATCAGGACATTTTATTCATTATTGATTGATTATTTTCTTGATTAATTTATAGTTTTTAAATATTTACTTTTGAACTAACACAAAGACATTCAGTTTACAATCATATAAGTCAGAGAAAAGAAGAAAATCCTCACATTGTAGATGCTGAAATGATTCAAACGATAAATCAAATATATATATATATAGTTTGATTAATTTGCTGTGGATCAATTAATCAGCTCTTTACTGTTTATACATGGAGACGTTTTAAATTAGCTTAAAAATAATGTCATCTATAAGAAGACAAAACAGAAAGTTAAATAAATAAATAAATATGAGGCACTGAGCTTTTACATGCACTCACTGTGGAAACGTTCTGGAAACATTGCACACAACGTTCACGCTTCCTCTTTCTGGGCCGTTTGTTAAATTCTGCAGAAATGTTTTCCTCGTGTGTCTCAGGCATCAGATGACAACATCAACCCTCTCTGTGATTTTTAAATCATTTTCCGTTAATGGTGCGTCGCATTGCAAACAAGAGTTAACGCTGCAGAAAGGTTTTTGCAGAAACACGTGAAGCTCTGATGATGTTACGCAACTGATCTGCTGTCAGCTTTAATGGAGAACTTTTATGCAACAAAAAAAAAAGAGAGTGTTTGCACTCTTTCCACATTTTCTTATGCAAGTATTAAAAAGGTTCAGGGACGTGCTGCGACACGAGGCACGCGTGCACCTGCATGCCTGCATCATTTGGACGGGTTTTACATTTCAGAGATCAGCTCCAGAGGAAGAGGAACGATTTCTCAATCACACTTTAGGACTCAGCCTGCAGTCCACTCTGCATCCAAACATGTTTAGAGCTGCTCTGTGTGGAGTTTGCATGTTCTCCCTGTGTCTGCGTGGGCTCGGCTTCCTCCCACAGTCCAAAGACATGCAGATTAATAACTGGTGACTCATAAACGTGAATGTGAGTGTGAATGGTTGTTTGTCTCTGTGTGTCCTATGATGAGCTAATGACTTGTCCAGGGTGTACCTCGCCTCTCACACTAAGGAGAGGCTCCAGCCGCACTATGACCCTGATGAGGAGTCACAGATAATGGACTGGATGGAAGATGAAGGTATTTACAGAATTTCAAAACTCAAATGGGAGTTGACAAATTCAGAACAGTTCTGCAGCTGTTAATCACATGGTCGTCCTCTGCAGACAGTTTTGACTTCACGTCCATGTTTGCGCCGTGTGAAGGAAAATCTGAGATTTCTTTCAAAATACAACAAATATGTTGGAAAGTAGTTGCCGAAAAGAATTTGAGGTTAGAGGTTAAAACAGTTTTTCACCAGTTTTCAGTCCAGGATTTTGTGGGCGGTCCTAAAGGGTGGCTCGATGACACGCTGAGGCCACCCTGAGCAGAGAGACAGAGATTACTTCATCTCGCTCAAGTGTTTTAAAGTTAGTCATACCATTTTCAGTCTCTTCGAAAACATCCAGCGGTCCTGGAGTGGAGTACTGCTCATTTCAAATGAAGTGGGTCACCCAAATTTCCTCCACAACAGCTATTTTTCTGGGGTTCATTCTAAAATAATTTCACCCATTTAGCCTTAAAGTCTTTGGTAGAGTCTCTAAAATATCACCCTGACTCTTATCTTACTATACAGTCACACTGTTACGTCAATCACTCCATATTTCCTTCATGACAAATCCTTTTGAGGTTAGTATCTGGAAAAATCCTGATTTTATAGCGCATGTTTCTCTCAGGTCTTGATAAGTTTTTGTGTCTCCATTTAGTACTTCAGCTTTAGCAAACACACACACACACACACACACACACACACTGATGACAACATGTGGGCTCCTGGCCTGGTCATCAGGATTATCAGAGCATCCGTATTGAACCTCCAACCTCGCTCTCCATCCTGCTGCTTGGAGATATGACACAAAACATTCAACTTATTTTCGTCCAATACTACAAAATCATAAAGATAAAATAAAAACACTGCAGTAAATCTGTTTTTTTTTTACACTGTATGGTTTTATTTAAAAAGTTGGCTGGAACAGAGAGCTTCGTGTAGATTTCAAACAAACAAACAAACAAAACTTTTTTTTTTCCAGTAGCACGTTAAAAGGTGCAAAAAAGTCGACTGTCGGCTGCACAAACCTTTGCATAGGACTAAACTCTGCGGGAGAACAAGAAAAAAATCAGCTTTTAATTAGACAAATATCGACTGAACATGTAGATCATGTGTGTACATGCAGTATAGAGCTAAGCGAGAGGATGAACTGTCTCAGAGGAGTCCAGTGTTTAAGACCTTTAGAAGAAGAAGAAGAGCCCAGAGTCTTTGTCACTACATTACCGGGCTGTTTCAGGTTGTTATTGCTAAATGGATGTGCCAGCGTGACCTGTAATCAGGACAAGTCTGAAGTCACATTTACACCACTGTCATGTATGAAATATAGAAAAATATAAATATATATATATGTATATATATGCAAGACCATTTCACACACTTCACGCCAATGCACGACCTAATTAAACATTTTGGATTAAGAGGATTGAGTGTAGGAATAAATACAGCATCAGGGCAAGTTTTAGAACAAGTCATGATAGATATAGTTTATATTTAGAGTATTTAATCTGCCCACACTGTTAAATATGCACTTCATGTTGTCCTGCCACAAATGTCACATTTTAATTATCTGCAACTCGGAAACAAACTAATTACACTTTCTAAATTTAAAAGGTTACATACGAAGTTTTAAAAGGACCTTTAGGGACATTCGTATATTCCCTTTCTGGTGGAGAGTTAGCGTCACGTTACCTCTGTTGAAGCGGCGCGTTTACATTCAAGCCAAGCACGTTCACGTATTCAGTTTATACCGCAGGTTTTAAATCAAGTGTCCAGTTTTACATCAACCGATGCAATTACTGGTTTGGTTTGCCAGAGCTGAAGAAAGAAGAAAGCAAAGCGATGGAGTATGGACGTCATAATCATGTGCTGGCTGGTTTGTGTGTTTACTGCCAGAAGACAAACGTTCTGCGCTGCAGGTCTAAATATGAAGCTAAATCCAGCAGCACGTCAGCTTAGCGGAGCAGAAAGGGTCCAGCTCTGTCCAAAATCTGCCAACTGGCAACTTTAAAGCTCATTAATTAACATTTTTTTTATCTCATTTGTTTGATTGTTTGATGACTTTACACGGTTATGCGGGCGATTTCTTGGCTCGGACCATAGGCTGCAAACGTCTTTTTCTGCTGTGAAGTTGGACATTTGAACGTGGGGACTTATGGATGTCATTCTATAGCCAGCCTCAAGTGGACGTTTGAGGAACTGCAGTTTTTGTCTTCACTTTACAGCCACAGAGGTTGCCGCTTGGCTTTAACCTTTTAAATACTGCTGTACACAATAAAGTAAAATAAATTATTAATAATAATAATAATAATAATAATAATAATAATGTTAGCAGTGTCAATACAAGGCTAGCTGAAATGATTTTCCTGATCAGGTCACAGATTTCATCGTAACACCTCTAACTTTCTGGTCGAAGCCAAGAAAATCGGGCACAGACGCACCGGTAAAACTGTTGAATTTTCATTTCAACTCTCATGTTTATGCAAACAAGATATCACGTATTAATTACAGAGCCTTGATAGCGCTGGAAGGCGTTTTTTTGTTGGATGGCGCTGTGTCAGCTTTCCAGAATTTAGCTGGCTGTTGGTTGCCACCTTAAAACATGAACCTTAACTCTCTGCCAGAAAGCCAATAAGCGTCTTTACCCAACTTTTTTTTTTTAATTTTTAAATGACAATCAGGTTTTTTTTTCCTTTTTTGCTCTCACTCATGAACATGCACACAGACGATAACCACTAAAGATGTAAGAGTCAGCGATTCATGAAGGTTTTGCTGTAACGTTAGAAGGCAACACTGTTGAATGCAGGTTCAAAAACAAAGTCAGCTCCTCCATGATCCGCAGCCGAAAGGAAAAGAGGGACCGCAAATGATATTCACCGTGTTTCTGCCCGATGCTCGGATACTCTTCCATCGTCCGTCTTTAGTTTCAGGCAGAGAGGACATGCTGGTGTCCTGATTTCAAAGGAGGACGAACGCTCCTCCCCGACGTCCAGGGTAAAGATTATATTCAAAGTGCTATTTACATACATATATACACAAGTTTATTCTGTCGAAAAATAACCACTCTATTTTAATAAATTAAAAATAACAAAAATCAGATATATTGTCTCAATAATAACGAATTCTTTAAAAGGTGAAAAATAGAATTTAAGGAGTCGAATATAAAATACACAAAAGAAAACGACGTAAACACCCACAGAGTTTCTCAACCTCCTCTGGTCTTTGATTTCAGGTCCCAGCATTTCAAATCATCATCATGAGAATGTATAGTTTGTTTTTTGTGACATATTGCAAATAAATAAATGGTCCTAAAAGGTTGAGAAACTTTCCCCAAAGCAATAAAAACAAGAATACTCAGCGTTTACATACATAGACCTTTCAGATTCAAGGACAATCTTGTAAGAGCATATAAAGGGAGTGACTTTCCTGCATCCCGAGGTCCACCATTACACTCTTTTGACACTGACACGGTGGTGTATTGCTGTTAAAGTGCATTATAACTGCCCGCAGAGATGCCCCCCCACCCCACCCCACCCCACCCCACCCCTCCCCCGCCTCTGCTCACACCAGGCTGAAGCCCTCGTACTGCTCCACGGCCTGAGTGAGGCGGCGGCGAAGGATCTCTTTGGTCTGGTAGCGGGGCATGTCGAGAAGGTTGTAGCAGGTGTGGGCCACCGGCAGGTAGTCCTCCTCCGCCGTGGTGGACTGGATGACGATACGCAGGCTCTCCATGCCGTGGATCGGGATCCGGTCGCTGCCGGTCAGGAACACTGCAGACAGGCAAAGGACAGAGGAGTTAAAGGGTTCCTGTGAAGATATTTTTATATATAAACTCGTGATGTAACAAAATATTTTGAAAGGATTGAAATTTTGAAAGTAGTGACTAAGACACCTGCTGATCAGGTTTTTAATAACAGACTCGTCATGAGATTCTGTAGGATTATTATTATTTTAAAAATTATGCTGAATGTATTATTTAGTTTCATGATGAGGCAATAATTATATAAATGATGTATGTCATGTAAAGATAAGTAATGACTACATTTGTTTTATTCATGCAAACCTTTTCACAACCCTCGGCATCGAGACTTAAAAAAAGCTTGATGCATTTTCTTCATCTTGTCATGTGAATTATGTTTTTATCTTCTTCTCATGTAGCGGCTTCAGGAGCGACTCCTCGGCAAAGCTCCTGAGATTATTGTCAACATGTTCAGGCTTTAGTTAAGACCGCGTGTATTCTCGTGCAGGGACGACCTGCACATTATTTCAGGATTTATAAAAATGTTTCAGGCTGTGGAGCGTGAGAATCAAACAGATCGAGCAGAGAGGCGAATAAAGGCTTACGTAAGAACTGCTTCTTCTTCTCCAGAGGGAACTCGTGGAAAACCTCCCAGAACAACCTGACCGTTGGATGCGTGGCTGAATATTCCCCTTTGTAAACCGCGTTCTGCGAAGAGAGGAGACGTGATGACGGAAAGCTTTTCCCAGTTTTATCATGACTCAAGCATTTCCTCTCTGGCAGCGACAATCAGGTTCATCAGTGAAACAAACTCCTCAGAGAATCTGCATGCAGCTCTTTATACTCTCAGCATACGGCATGAAACATTACAAACATTTCAGGCAGATTTCTCACTTTTCCTTCGATCTTACAAAACGATCGGAGGTGATGTTGTAATCTGTCCTGATGCTTGTGAAACCAACTGTCAAGATGTTCAGATCCAAAGCTACAAAAACCGTCGGCATCATCCAGATAAACTGTTTTTAAACATCTGGCCACAGAGAACTGAGGAGATTTCTAGTGTCCTTGCCTTCTTTCATTGTATTGTTGAGCCTACGTTAACCTGCATATGTTAAATAGACCTGACACTTGAGAACACATTAGGGCACACGCTCTAATAACTGTCCCATCTGTTTTTGAGTCTTCATCATTATCTTCATATCTTTAGCCATGACGTTCTGCACATTCGTGATCCCCTGAGGATAAACCATGCTGACTTTAGTGATGCCAGCAGGCCAACATTTAAATTAAACTAAAGTCGTATTCCCACCAGCCTCAGCTGTACTTTGTGCTCAGTACTAATTGTCACATTTCAGCATGGCAGCAATCATTAAAACTCATTAAACCTGTGAGCATTTAGCTCAAAGCTCTGCTGTCTTCGCACAGCCTCACAGAGCTGCTAGGCTGAACTGCGTTGCGTCGTCTCAGGACTTGAACTCTGTGCAGTGACAGTTGAGTTTAGTCTGATCACATGCTGATGATGTACAAGTCGAATTTCCAGCTCTGTCCAGAAAAATGTGATCATTGTCATCATCATCGTGCTCATCGTCACATCCACTGGGATCACTCAGGATTTGAGTCACACCACGTCAGCTACGATGTCTGTGCACGCCAAGAGACGAGCTGACCACGGACAGGAAATGGTTTGTGCTGCGGTAAGGTAAAAGTGTCACAGGACCGTTGGTCGACTACGTGCACGTACTAACCTTCTCCATCTCCTCCCAGTTGTAGTTATTGTTGCCGACCACCATGGCCATCAGCTCAGAGGGCTGGAACAGCGACAGGATCTCACCCCCGCACACCTTCAGGAAGCCCGAGGAGAAGGCCAAGTACTGCTCGCTTACCGAGTCCTGAGAACACGTAGCTCAGGTAGGCCTCCACAAACTCCTTCCTGAGAACACACACACACACACACACACACACACACAAAGTAAATGTTTAGGTCATTAATTTGTTCTTGCACAGCAGCTGCATCCTCACAAATCAGTTTATAAGGAAAGAATTCATTCAGACTTCGAGGTGTGACCGTAAACACTCGCTTCCTCCTCCATTGTGTCTGTATTTGTGTGTGTGCGTGTGTGTGACGACTTTATCACCATTTCAGCTGTGGTTTTTAAATGTTTTTTTTTTTCAGGCTCTCAGGAATTCATCGACGCCCTCTCCGTCCAGCCTGACCTGAGTTTGTTTACATCAGTGAGGACGCGCTGCCGAGGTTGCTCAGGTAGATTAAATCGATAATCTCCTCAGCCCTGCTGGATCCACCTGTGAGTCCATCAGTACGAACGCATGCGACGAATGAAACTGGAGCGCAGGACGATATGAGAGCTTTGAGGCCGATACACGTAACGAATTTAGACGGGGGGAAATTCACTGATTAACGACATGACAGCGGAGATACTGAAGTTTTAAGGTGGAATGAAATCAGACCTCTGGATGTGAATTGTGCATCGACACAACGACAGAAAGGTGCTCTTCATAAAAGATTATATATATATAACATATATATTTCCATCTCAGGTAACGTCGCAGCCATATGAAGCATCAGACAAACTGGACACACGTCTAAAATACAGCGTGGAAATAAGATAATCAGAACCTGAATATGACAACATCAAATCTCATTGAGGTCAGGGTTAATTTTGCAGGCACAAGAAATAAATGCAGAGAAAAGACACAACAAATGTCTTTTAAAAAGAGAAGTTAAAAGTTTAAATTCAACAGAGTTTCCTGAGAACTTCATTGTATTCATACGGTGCAAAGCTCTGAAAGGTGTCTACCAACAGACGATCAAGAGTTAACTTTCTGGGGAAAACGAACTCCAGCGTGAACCAGGAGGTGTTGATTCATTTCAAATTCCAAACAAACGACGCCGCTCTTTCAAAATAAAAGTGTCCTGAACCGACATCCTTTTGTTTACACACAGAAATGATGACTTGCTGTTGCTACACGCTGCCATGACATCCCGTCAAAAGAGGAAACGCTGGAAAACAAGGAAGCCCCAAAAATAAGTAAAGCTGGCCCGTTCAGAGGTAGAATAAACTCACAATAGTAGGACAGATTCGTCCAGTGAAACAATACTGATCACAGCCACAAAGTCTGACACGGACAAACACAGGAAATCATCCGGCTGACAAACTAACCTTCAGTCTCAATCGGTCTGATTGTGGATGTTTGGCACCACGTATAATTTCTGTTATTACAGTTTCGTATCTGGGTGTTGATGGGATTTTATAGGAGCAACTTGGGTCACTGACGAGCTCACCATCTGCTCAGCAGCAGCAGCAGCAGCAGCAGCCAGACATGTTGACACCGCCCGGCCCACAACTCTCTGTGGACGCGTGTAATCAATGTCACTGGCGCAAGGACGAGCTTAAGAAACGGGGTGTTGATGGTGGAGGGGGGAAAAAAAACACGCTCGGCGGTGCTTAAAATGCAAAAATCAATCTCTGTTTTCTATGTTTTAAACGCAGAACACGACCTTCAGTCGGGAACAATGGGCCATGAACTGGCAGCTGTGTGTGAGCACAGGATAATCTGCTGGGAATAAAATATATTAAAAAAAATATAAACTCATCGGTTTATCTCCCAGACAGAACGCAGTGTGGAGCTTCAAAATATTCATAGAACAAGGTAATTTCAAAATGGGACATCGAGTGAAGGACGAGCTGATGAGCTGAACTGTGGCCGGCTCACACTGGATCGGCCGAGCTGCCTCACCTGTTGTTTTTGTCCACGCTGATGCTTTCTCCTCCGGGGATGAGCTCCTTGACTTCTGTCATCCCGTAGTTATCCCTGGTGATCTGCACAGGACGACAAATAGTCTTAGATTTACCTTTCAGGAGTGTAGACGCTGTCAATACCTACTGATGCTAAGTGATCTTAAGGGTGGGATGAATACAAACAGAACACAGATCAGTCTAAAGTTAGAAACATTTTTATCAGAGCACCGGGCCAGTCTTTGTGTTTGTACCACCGAGAAGAGGAAGTTATGTCTGCCAACATTTAAAAATGTGTTTTAAAAGTTTGTTCTCTCAGTGTCACAGACAGGAAAGCGAAGTCAGAGTGTATCAGAGCGTGATTATCACATTGTTGGTAAAAAGTTAGACTTACAGCAAAGTTGAGAAGAAACGTCTCCTCCACGTCGCCTCCTTCATAGTCTAGGAGTTGTTGCAGACTCCTGCAGCAGAGCAAACAGAAGGAGCGTGATCGTGACAGCAGGGAACACACAGATGCTTATGATCGTATCAGCGTGTGGTGTAAAACTAATGAACGGTAAAAGGCAGAATCATCGTCATAAAATAAAACAGCACCTCGTGCACGTCGTCTGTGGGATCATCCGCTTGTTTTTTTGTCTGCCTTATCAGACAGTTTCATTCACCTGCTGCCAGGTTTCAATCTGCCCCGTGTTTGACTTATTAAAATGAAAACCAGGGATCAGCTGTGCCTGACGGATCAAACAGATCGAGGAACACTCAAATTATCTGCTGGATTAAGCGTGGTAATATATTAGCTAATAATACCAGAGAGGAAATGACTCGGAGGGAGGGTCGGGTTAGTTTTCCTGAAAAGAACAGGCTGGATATTTACCACCGAAAACTCAGGAAACTTGCTGAAAATCAAATACCTTATAATAACTACTGCTCTGAGGTCAGTTTACGGTATTTTAAATACTGAAAAGACAATACAGATGAATTTAATCTCAAACAAAAGCTCGTCTCTTCACTGCGAGTGTGTCGATCTTTAAAGACAGTCTAAATAAAAGAGTCCTTTGTGGTTATGTCGTCTACAGACAAACACTGCAGGCTGCACAGTCCCACATGTCGCTTTCACGGCACTAATCTGAAAATCAATAGTCAAGGAAAGGAAATGCTGACCCTTCCTGCTCAAATTCAATGAAGGGGCATTTCCCTGCGGCAGTTACGTAAGTGAGCGGCACACTGTTCTTAAACTTAAGAGAGCACAACAGGATTCGGGACAGTCAATTCACAATTTTACACAATTTAGTTACTTGTGGACAAAAAGACAGAATATCTCTCAAAG
The DNA here is from genome assembly GCA_014281875.1 of Nibea albiflora. Taxonomy (NCBI): domain Eukaryota; kingdom Metazoa; phylum Chordata; class Actinopteri; family Sciaenidae; genus Nibea; species Nibea albiflora. The sequence goes on along the minus strand of CM024789.1, from coordinate 7,707,624 downwards.
AGGGAAAAAAAAGCATATTCTTTCTCAGAGGTGCTGTTGTTGTTTACCTGGCCTCGGTGGGCGAGAGCTCCTTGAAATCCTCCAGCGTCGGCGTTACGTCGAGCAGCTTCTTGTAGAGAGCCAGAGGGAAGTGGAGGTCCACCACCGTGGAGTTGTAGATGGCCAAACCGCAGATGATCCCGATCAGGTGGAACCAGTTCTGCTCAACAAAACACTGGAAACACACACACACACACACACACACAGAGGAAATACAATTTATTAACGCCTTTATTACTCCCTCTCAGTAGCTGTCTAACGTCTGACAGCACAGGTGGTTTGGTGTCTGCCAGATATATTCTCCACATTTATTATTCAAAGATAAAAAAACAGTCTAGCCTGTGAGAGCTCCATGACGATTATATAAACCTTTTCAGCTGGCTGTTCTTCAACAAAGCAGCTGGATAACTGAAACATTTCAATAAAACATTGAATCCAAAGCTCAGAGTCAATGTGACGAGCACGTCCCTGAAAATAAACAGGTTATTAATTCAATTTAACACACTCATATAGGACAAACGTCACGGAGCAGTAAAATGACGTTTTACTGCTCCGTGAGCTCTGAGCACGTATCATGTATGTTTTTAACAAGATTTAATTAAAAGCTGTTCGACCTTGTACAAACGAACGGGGACAAAATTCTGTTTCCGCTCATCATCGGACTTGAGTGTGATTCAGGGACACGAGGGAAGTGTTTTGGAAACCTGACTGTTGCCACTGGGACGTATGAGTATGTGTAATGTCGGAAAGAGAAGCTCTCCCTGGAAATACAGGTGCAGGTCGAATGACGCAATAACATTAAATAACATTTCTCGAGGTCTATTCCAGGTTTACTGAGGTGACATATCAAACAAACAAAATAAAGCCTCCAATAAAAGATGTCTTCTGACTTATGAGTAACACGGTAAAAGCATTTAAAGCTTATGAACAATCTTCCAGGTCTGTTTGACTCTACGGTCAGCCCGGTCTCTTCAGCAGCTGATGCGACAAACCTTCCCGTTAATTTCTGTGGCGCTGTTACATTTTTGGACGTGCAGCAAAGGGAGAAGCTAGCTAGTTTGCTTAGTTCGGTCAGGGCATCAAATCTACTTGTATAGATTAAGGAGAAGATCATGGCACAAGTTAAACACGTGAAGTCAACACTGACGTCCGTCATACCGCTCCCATCTGCTCACAGATGCAGATCCCTGTTCTGTAAACAGACACGCTATGGCAGGAGTTTTGTCCCATCTGTCATAGCATCTCTTAACAAAACACCCCGGTAACCGCCATGTGCTGAGAGCTATATGTTGTGTTATATTGAATGTTTATTTTCATGGTGGTGTTGTGGTGTTACAGTATTTATGTTTTCATGTGAGGCTTTCTACAGACTGAGGCAACAAATATTCTTGTAAGGAGAATAAAGTCTGCATTCATCTATCCGTGTTTGATTTCAGGGAGGGACACGATCTGTCCTGTGCAGGGTAACTTACTTTGTCTGAGAACCACAGCAGGTTGGACTCTTTGTAATGAGTAAACATCCCGTATACGGGATCCATCAGCTCCTTCAACAGCAGCAGGAAGAACTCTTTAGTTACTCCGCCCGCGTCCACGGCCTCCTCTCCGTCAAAGATGACCTGGTGGAAGAAGACGAGCGGGTCACGAGGAGTGCGGGCGGTTCGTGGAAAAAGAACAGCGGAACTACAGCGACGCGCTCTCACCTTGAGCGGTTTCTTAGGTCCACGTCAGAGTACATGGTGAGCTCGCGTAATGTGTCGCTCACTAAGTGGTCCCTGCGCACATGGAGCACCAAGTAAGGGTTCCTAGCGAGGTGGGGTTCCAGCGTGAGCAGCATAAAGACATTGTGCAGGTTTGCACCGCTTACTGCCATCTTTGAAAAAAAAAAAAAAAGCGAAAGAGAGAGACGACTTCTTTTAAACCGCTGAAGATTAAACCCAAATTAGCGATCAAATTATTTTCACAATCACAGCAGGTACCTGCATTTGGAGTTCAGCATCTGTTTGCAGCATGGTTGTCTTGGCTTGAGCGTTCAGTATGAACGGGTAGGCACATAGGTTCACTGAGGGAAAGTCACTCTGCGAGAAGAATTCAATTAAACATACTTACTACGCTAATATTTTTTTTTAAATGTGTGATTTATAGATGTTCTTTATGTGTTTAATCTTTAAATTCAGTACCTGTGAAGGGGAGGATGATCCCACTTTCTAGAAAACAGAATGAAAAAAGAAAAGTCATTTGTCCAAAAGGAGTTATGGATAGTAAGAACTGACAAACGGCAACATACCCACAAGCAGTTATGGATAAAATTTCACACCGTCTCTGCAGACAGTGAGTGAGTGTGTGTGTGTGTGTGTGTGTAGATTCAGCAGATGTCAGGTAACAAGGAAGTGAAACTTTGTCAGAGCGTGTCAGTACTCACAATCTCAGCTTTACTCAGAAACCATTTGAGGTAGTCTTCCTGGATGTCCACCAGGTTGGTGATGTCAGGGATATAAAAGCGGTTGTACTCCACGTGACGGGCCTTCAGGTTTACCTGGGGACATGGAAAAACAAACACCTGCCTCAGCTCCGGGAAATGTCACGGCAGTCTACGGACTGCAATAAGGAAACACGCGTTTCCTCCTCGCGCGGTCATTATTATTTGACGGGAGCTGTGTGGATACCTTGTGGAGTTTCTCCAGCAGCCTCAGCGTGGCGACAAAATAGTTCTCATAGAAGACCGGCACGAGCAGCGTCTTGCCTCCCGTTAGCATGAACACAACGATGCTCTTGTACATGTCGACCATTCTGGTGAAAACGCCAGCCGTCCACGAAACACCACCAGTTATCTGCGAGGGAGCGAGAAAACGGTCAAATTTATTCACACAGCAAACATGAGAACATCTCGCTATAACCAGCGGTGGAGTGTAACTGAATACGTTTACTCAAATACTGTGGTATTGCTACTTTTACTCAAGTAAACGATCTAAGTACTTCTTCCACCACTGACCAAAACCACAAGTTATACTGTCTACTGTCTGTTTCTAGGATGAAGTAACTAATTTTTATGCTTTATCTGTATCTACGTAGGGACATCAGTATGCTTCAAGCTGTAGTTCTTGGCGGATGCTTGAACAGCATCTGAACCGTCTCCAGACCGCCGCACCTTTCCAACATCGGCATCAGGGAGATCTACATCCGACAATCCAACATTCAAGCAGGTGAGACAGTAAGCAGGGTTTGACCTTCACCCTCACAATCGCTTCAGTCACTGAACAACTTGAAAAGTCGTTGTTTGAACAGTTTAAATAAACGGCAGAAAGTTTCAAGTTTGTCCTGAGCTGAGGTTTTTTCTGTCCTTCTCGCACTGAAGCCGTTTGACCAGCGACAAACTGAACTTTACCTCAGAACTTTGCGTCGTGTTTACTCTTCGGTGATGCCGTGAGCATTTCTCGAACCGCTTTCGTGTTTGGTGGCTTAAAAATAAAACCGAGCTAAGCAGGTGACTCAGGTGGACATGAATGAGGACGCTGATGTGGTGTGATGCCACAGTGTTTGACATGACAGGATGTTCTGTGTTCTTCAAATACGATTTCAAACGACGTGATTGGGATAAAGAAAAAAAGAGAAACTTGTAGTATGTGCATGTAAGTATGATACCCAATACTTTGCTGGGGTTGGCGTCTAGCCGGAGGATGGCCATTGCCAAGGGGATGGTGAGGCGGATGTAGTTCTTGGAATCCTGCAGGGCCGGGTACTCGGACAAGATGAGGTAGATCCTCATGGCCTCGACATCAGGAGGGGAGCGCGGCAGCTGAGGGATCAACAGGCTCTCAAAACTCTTGGTGGCCTAAACAGAGGACAGAGACACACTGTGTTTATGTTGTTTTCGTAATTACACACCTCAAAGAAAAAATACGAACTGTTAGACGGAGAAAACTATTTGAAATGTTGTGCACTGTGATATGTTTGAAAACTGCAAGTATGAATAAATAAAAGAGAGAAGAAAGAAAGAGGCGGAGGAAGAGAGAAATTCATGGACTATTTATCCAAAACAGCTCGGATCAACTTGGCAGCAGAAGAAAAATATCAGTCGCTAAATTTTGGGAGAGGCTTTTAGCGGTTTGGAACTTGGCCTCGGTCTCCGCGCAGATAATAAGTCATGAACCCAAAACCTAGCATTACCGAGCTAATGTTAGAGGCTGTGACTCAGTCCTGCAGTCTGCGCCATGGATCTGCGGCAGGACTTGATGTACTTTCAAAAACAAGCCTGATACTCAGCGTGTGACAGGGATGTTTTCTGTGTAACCAGCGCTGAGTAACAAACCCAATGTTCCTCCTTTTAACGGCTTCATTACGAAGCTCAGTATCAAATCTGATATGTACGTTTTTGTTTTGTTCTCTTTTTTTCTCTCAGGTATTATTGGAATTAATGGATGGATACAAAATGATTAAATAAAGAGGTTTTGAATTAGAGTAATTGGTACATTTCATTTTCTCCGTTTCCTTTAAATCAGTCGCTTTAAACATATATTTCATGATTTTTTTTTTGGCCTGCTCGGGGTCAGCAAACACGACATCTGACGTTGTGATGTTGAACGAGTTAAGTAACAATTACCTAAACACATCCAGCAGGCACAGAGCGACATTAGCATTGATTAGGAGTCACGTTTAATTCCACCCGATGAATGGAAGATATTCACTCTCCATTAGCTCGGCTTTAATCTCCATCAAACCCTGAGGGAAATATCTGCCTCTTAAGATGCTAAAGATGCTCTCCTGTGTGCGCCAGCCAGTTACTAACTGTGTCCGTCTGATGTCTGGAGCTGTGCGGGTCGTGCACAGAGAGTTTTCATTACTGGGAAGACGGGCTGTAAAAACCAAAACAATGAGCTGAAAGATGCTAAAACGCTCTGTAAAGCTGAGGGGATTGTCACAACAAGTTAATCAATATAAAAGTATTTATTAGTGTAGCTTTAAAGACACCATCATAATGTGGCGATAATGAGACAAGAGGCTTTATAAACTAGAACTCCTTGTTTATGTCCTTGGGGTTCAGAAAAACAGGTTTTGGATATAACATGTAATGTTACCTTGAACACATTACATTATAAAACACACTATTATTCAATACCTGCTCCAGAAGTCCAGAGAAAGCTGGTTTGCTGAGCGTCGCGAACAGCATTCTGACGGAGTTGAGATCGATGCCTGGGATCTTTGGGTTGGTTTTGAAGTGGGCATCGTCACTAAGAAAGAAACCAATCAGTGTGATTACGTGTAGACTATCTATGATGTTAAAAATAGGTCATAGACTCGATGTAAAAGGCACTTTGGATTAAAACACCAGTCTGTTCCAACCCGTCATGTGGCTGAAGTTCACTGAATGGGCTCTCGGATGTAAACACACAGCCTAAAGGTGTTTAAAGTCAATCCATAAGCAGATCTCTCCTTCAGCCTCGAGAGTGAGCAAAAAGTGATAAACACGTCGACGCCGTCGCCTTCACAAAGCCAACAAAATCCCTCAGCATGAAGGACGGCTACTATTTACAGTGTCATCCTTCATGTTCTAATACCGCTGGTTTTATTTTGTCACAACACGAATTCATCAGATCTGATCTCGAGGAGACTGTTTGCCAAACAAAAAACACTGATGCAGATAGAACGGCGTGACTGTGAGTGCGAGCGCTGACCCACTTCAATCTGAGGACTCGGTTCTGGGTCACAAATGAGGCGCTAATGCAAATAAATAAGCTCCCTAGCTGCAGTTTATTTTTAACTATACTTAATACTTTTTGCCGCCCATGTGTGAATGCATGTTATACAGATTTAATGATGTATCTCTGTGTATTTTTCTACAGTTCCAGGCAGCTGTTGACTTTCACTCTTTTCCAGTTAGTATAAAAACCACTTGGCAGACTCTCAACATCAAATCTGCGGCAGCTATTTATGCAAAGATTTGAATTAAATGCTGACATGCTTAATCATATAAAGATGATGTCGTTTAGGATAAAAATAACTTCAGACATGTTCTCTGTGATGGATTGAACAACTCAAATCAAGTTTAAATTACATTTCTAAAACATAACCAGTGTGGTTTGCTCAATAGTTAGCTGTAAAGCTGCAATAACCAAAGACTCTGTAAGACTGAATGAAAATGTAGCTCTTGTATATAAATTAAATATTTTAAGTGTATCATTATGTATCAGGTTTGACCGACAGAACACAGAAACAGATTCAGACCAAGAACGGTCAAAGACTTAAATATTCCAGTTGAATTACAATAATGATCAGATTTCTGCAGCAATTGCAAAAATATATGGTTATGTTGTATTATATTTTTGTATTGTGTTTTCAGCTACAGACCAACAAACTTCTCTGTCCATTTACTTTACCGTATCTTCATATGTGCAGCTGTACGCACATGTACAGCCTCCTCAAAGTGTCATTGTCGAATAAAAGGTAATCAAATCAAGTCGCTCACTGCTCCTGCCCTCCCTATTAAAGATTATGTACTGTTATAACCAGAAAATGAGTTGATCATTTAAGTAATCCTGGTCAGTAGAACACTATCAAATACTTCATGTCTTCTCCAGAGGTCTGTTTTCCACCCTGACAGCCTCCTGAGTTCATTTCCTGGCCACGATAAGTATCTGCTGATGAGTCTGTGCTAAAAAGTCATTACACTTCCACACAGACTGATGGTCAGAGAGAAATGGAGTCTCACAGATGTCACTGACCAGACAGATAACATCTTTCCCAGCCACGACGATCAGCAGGTTTGGTCGGATAAGACGACATACCATGATAGTATGTGATCCTGTGAGGTTCCTGCTGAATAAGTTCCCAGGAGTCTAACTTACACACGAGTCTGTGCATTCAGCCACACGAGGTTCGGATTGCATAATGTGCTTTTTTTTTTTTTTTAACATGCCTGAGTTGCAAGTCACTGATAAAACTCTAGTGTGTGCATTTCTGTGCAACATTTTTGAAAGGGGGAGTGAGATTACTATGTGACCGCTGTTTGTTCGATGTGTAACGACAAACCAGGTGCATGCAGACCTTCCAAAAAATGATTTTTATGTAAAATTTTAACCTAAAGAGTCATTAGCTGCAGCTGTCAGATAAATGTAGACGACTAGAGGAACTAAGTTCATAGAAAATGGAAAGAATTCTTAATCTGAAAAGTAAAAGTAGTGGTAGCAGGTCAGTACTTAGTTAGTTTCCATCACAGAAAACCTTTGCATTAATTTAATAAGTTATAATATGTTTACGTACCTTTGGTCCAAGAAGCTGGCGTTCCAACAAGCCGTAGAGGAGAGCTGAACAATGATGTCACTGCACACGAAAACATAAACACACCAACAGAGTACAGAGAACGTTAAAATGATATCACTGATTTGTTTTAAAGACGCGGTACGATGTGAAACTGTTGTAAATAATAACTTTTATTACTTGACTTACTTTGTGACACTAGAATCTGTGCTGTACATCAGCTTTAACCTCCACGAATTTAATCTTTCATAATTGATGGGGGAGATGGATTTATTGATATTAATCACTCTGAAGTCTTCAGGGGGGAGAAAACTCTGAAAGATAAACCGAGACAACATGACAGCACTGTAACAAACATTAACAAGATTGTTTGCACTGCTACTTCCTCTGTGTGTGTGTGTGTGTGTGTGTGTGTGTGTGTGTGTGTGTGTGTGTGTGTGTGTGTGTGTGTGTGTGTGTGTGTGCACGTGTGTGTGTGCGTGGGTTAGTGCTTCAGTCTGGGTTGTGTCTCCTTCCTCCATGAGGAATAAATAAACATGCCACGCCTGAGCTCGACATTTTTTTGAGGGATAGGCTGAACGTGTATTTTGACTTTGTGCACATTCCTGTCGAGCTGCAGGAGATTTGAAGCAGACAATCGCTCCACATGCAGGACGGCGTTGCGTTAAGAGCCGGTGAAAACTGAGACCTGACTGCCTCCCTGTGGTGAAACACTGGAACTGACTAAATGTGAAGCATCAAGAAAAGAAAGGCTATTTGGGGTTTGATTTTCTGATTAAGCTGCATATTGTGGAACAGTTTTGTAATTGTTTAATTATTGATTATGTTAAGGTTTGTGGTTGTGTTGATGCTGATCAGTATTGTGACAATGATGCTTATTAAAGAACTGAGGGCAGCATAAACTGTTTGTAGACAGATATGAAGTCAAATAACGCAAATATAATAACAATAATAAATCAAGCAACAAGTTTTAAAGAGGTTGACTAACATGTTATTCACATACCTGTTCATTAGAGTATAATAAGAAACTATGGTCTCCTCCACAGATGATTTTGGTCACTGTATATTGTTTTGATTCTAATGGAAGGAAAGAGAGAGCAGCACGTTAGCCGGACAACGTTTTATAACATGATCAAATAGTTACTCAGAGTGGAAGCTCATCCGACACTAACTGGTCATTTCCCTGCTGTCTGACGGGTTGTTATTAGCCGATTACACCAATTCAGGCCCTTTTGGTTTGGCGCTCTCTGAATGTGATGGTGCTCTGTCTTTAAGAGAGCTTTTATTCTTACAGTTACAGCCTGTACGACCCAAATAAGTACCAGTAAGTGGGAACCATTCTACACAATGTCTGTGCATTAAAATAGACATTTAAGCCACTATCATATATACTGTAAAATCAGCACAGAGTCTTCAGTTTTTTACCTGTTCTATTGAAATTTCCAGTCAGGAAACTGGCTTTGATAGGAAACGGACTTCTGGCATCCCCCAGTATTCCTGTGCCCAGCTGTCCGTGGCTGTTACAACCAAACGCATACACCACACCAGAGGAAGGCACGAACGCCAGCGTGTGGTGTCTGACGAAAGAGAAAAGAAGACTTAGGATGCAGAGGGACAGGAGCAGCCTCTGTACGCAGATCAGTCAGGACAGTACAGTTGGATTTAAGCAAGTTCAATGACCCTAAAATAAATCTGATCCTCTCTCTGGTCGGACGTCTACGTGAATCTGGTGGACAAACACGAGAAATTCCTTTCACATTAACGCAGTACAAACTCCGCCAGTAACTACTGCAACAAAACTGACCACAGAGCCTCATCATCATTTTTCTGAAGCGGCGTTCACGCTCCACAAAGAGTGTGCTGAGTTGCATCAGATTAAACAGGTTCACCACGTTAAACCGTTAAACAGACAGTACCTGCCGCAGGTGATCTGGGACACCTCGGTGCCCATGAGCTCCAGCACTCGTCTGGGTAAAAGTTCATTATTGGTGGAGCCGTGACCCAGCTGACCCCACGAGCCGTCACCAAATGTAAACAAGCCGCCATCCTGACAGAGAGAAAGCACGGGGTTCATTTTTTGACGGTTGTTTGAGACAGAGAGGGACGATTTAGACTTGTGCGACTGAGGTCATCTTCGGTTGATGTATTCACATGCACGTAACTCATTATAGAACAGCAACAACTGATCTATCGATTATCTGACAGCTGAGCGAGCAGCAGCTAACCAAACTAGACTAAGGATGTGCTCAGATTATGTGAACATGTGTGGGGAGTTATCTACGTTCATACCTTTGTGAGAGCTGCTGTGTGTTCGTCTCCACAGCTGATGTGAACAACTTTCTGAGATCTCAAAAATTTGATGTGGCACGGCACGGCTCGATCTGAGGAGGTTGAGAACATAAACAACCGAAGCAAGGTCGCGGTGTTATTGACTGGTGCTAGTTTGTGCGGCGAGACGTGAGCGAACACGACAGCTACTGCATTTTGATTCAAGAATGCTGCGGCACGAAAGGTTACTCCATTCGGCAGCTGATTATTACCCTGTTTGTCATTGAGACCCAGCTGTCCTGCTTTGTTTTTGCCCCAACCGAACACGGCGCCGGACAAGGAGAGAGCAAAGCTGTGGTCTCCCCCGGCGGTTATCTTCGCCAAAGGAATTCCTGCCAGAGACTTGAGGGGATGAGGGAACAGCTTGCTCGGCTCTCCTTTCCCGAGACCGAGCTGACCGCTGGTGTTCTGGCCCCACGTGAACAGCTGGCCATCTGAGAGGGACACAGGCAAACATACAACATTTGTTGTGGTAATGTGGTACTGTCTGTATCTGTGGAGCCTCGTTCTTATAGATGCCAACTCAGTTATGAGCAGAAACAGACGTACAGCCCAGATTTATACTGTAACACATCTCTAACCTCATTTAGATGCTTTTAGATTAAACTTAAATCACTCCAAGGGTTGCACCAAAAAAATAATATAATGAAAACATACAATAATATGAAAACAGATGATGGGGTGTCAGTGATGCGTGACGTGAATCATGACATGCAGCATCCTCTGTGTCATAGCTGTCTCTCTCATATAATAACAGACACAACAATAACACTTTCACTAAAGGACACAACAGCTAATTTCTTTTAATGCGTCTGGAGGTTATAAAAGTCGTTTGTTAATGAACTTGAGCTTGTGCAGTATTTTGAGGGGGCACATTTGTGTGACTGACAGGGCCGATTATAATCAATCATAATACAACACAGTTTGTCAGTCAGGATGAATTTGGGGCGCATTCAGATGCACAGCTGTCTTCCTCCATGCATGGACACGAGTTTGGGCATGCCGCGGATGGATACGAGACTCTAAGATCTAAACTGCTGGTGTGTGTTATGAAAAGATTCAAACCTCGAGAAAGTGCAATGCAGTGCTGATTCCCACACATGACTTGAGAGATCCGGTGGTCACAGAGCCTTTTGACCAACCTATGCAGAACAAAACAAAAGCAACAAAAGATTAATATTAAAAAAAAAGATTTCTCTGTTCACTCTATGAATGTTTTACTTTTTTTTTAACCAGCTGTCGAGATGTCATTAAACATTGTGTGTATTGTATTGTGTGCTACTCCGTCACCTTGGAATTCGCACAGCCGCCTCTGCTGTCCCGAGGCCCAGCTGGCCCCCTTCACCGGCTCCCCACGCAAACACCTGACCCTGCTCGTTCACCGCCATCGAATGAGCCCGACCGCACGACACCACTATTATCTTCTGAGTGTCCAGAGCTCCTACCAGCTCTGCAAAGAGGAGGAGAGACAAAATGAGACAAATAAAGTATAAAGTAATAGATAAAATAATAAAGAACTTTGGTTTTAGTGTGCAGCTGCTGCAGAAATGCTGTTTGCAACAGGACAAAACCCGAGATTCAGAAGCTTGGTGCATATAAAACTGAAGATAACAGAAGAAAATCTGGGTTACACTCTCATGTCTTGTGGTGCAGATAATAAGAAACTGTGCAGTGGTCGACTAGTTTCCTGTTTGAGTTCCTGCATATCAAGTACGCTGAGCTTATGATTTCAAAACATTCCACAGACTTATTAAAAGGATCTATTCAAGTAGCTAAACATACCTGATGAAGTCCTATTAACTAAAGTATATATATATGGATGTATACATGGAGTGATCATACAACATGTGAGATTTCATGGAGGCAGTTTTCCGTCCTCCACGTTCCTCACAGAGGATTTTTAGGTATGCCAGAACTGTCTGTTGAAAAGGTCTAATCATTTGCTCAAGGTGCAATGATTCCTGCATTTATTCATTGTTGTCACAGCTTCACCCACATGCCGATACAGAGCAACACCAACCTCCACCCACATGATACCAACACAGACCAACCACTGTCTGCAATCGCTTCACCAGCTGATGAGAAATGGTGAAATGAGGTTATGAGGTGCAGAAAGGTGGGCTGGACTCTGTTCTGCTTTTAGACACATTTTTTTGTATCAAACAACTAAATAAGTTTAGTTGGAGAAATGAAACTCGTGACATCGTCACATTTTTGCTTAAAGTCTGCCCACTGTGGTGATAACTAGCAGCTGTAAAACAACTCAGGTTAAAAAGTCCTGCACAAGACTTTTTACCGCATTTACCCAGAAAAACAGGACGCTCAAACCACAGCATCATGAAATATTCACATGACAGAGCGTCTGCCACAGCAAGTACAGTTTCTACTGTTTCCACATAAAATCTCTCGTGGTTTCACTTTTTAAATTTTTATTATTTGTTGTGATCACGAGAAATTAGGCCCAACTCTGTCATTTCTGATACAAATGTTCGCTGTACAGAAACAAGAGGAGCTTGTGGAGGCACAGTGTTACTTGGAGCTAAATGCTCACATCATAATGCTACCGTGCTGATGTGAAGTAAAATGCAAAGTACAGATGAGGGTGAGGGGAATGCCGCTCTGCACCTTTACTCTCACAATCAGTAAGGTGGTGGCACTGGAGGAAGATCAAGATTCATCTTGTAGATGCTGAAATATTTCACTAAGTTAGTAAAGACTTTGACCTGCTGGTGTCAAAAAAAGGAAAAGTCATCAGGATCCCCAGATTCATGAGAAACTATCACTTTGGGATCTTGAATATCTGCATCAAATTTCATAGAAATCCATCTGATAGTTCAGAGATATTTCAGTCTCACGGCTGGAGTAGCGTTGATCCGGGGATGGCAATAGGCCAAAAAATTGTACACTGGTGTTAGACCATCGATTCTAATCACTACCAGTGCAAACAGACCCTGAACACACCATGTTATGTTCACCCGCATTCCCATTTGGTAACTTTCCACAGGCTGCAGGGTGGTGCAACACCCTGTAATGATTAACCAAAAATCTGCCATTCACACTGAAAGCTTACCTGGAGATGTCCCTGCTTTGTCGTGGCCCAGCTGTCCACAGCAGCCAGAGCCACATGTGTACACACTGCCATCCTGCAGGAGGAACATTGAGTGTTGCCATCCGCAGGCTACCTCCTTCAGTCCCCTGCCGCTGAACACGTGACAGCTCTTCGGCTCAAACGCGGGGTTCCTCTCCAAACCAGTACCCAACTGTCCGTCCTTTGCGTTCCCCCAACAAAGCATGATGGCGACGGGGAGAGGAGAGAGGGGATGAGCACCAATCAGAAGAGGCAGAGGGAGTGACGGCCAGATGGAGGAAGACAGAATATGTTCAGGCTTGAGAGCAGCCTCGCTTTCTCCTCTTCATGTAACTTCCAACCCTGGGAGAAACAAAGAACAGATTAATCATGTCGTCTTTCTTCATGTGCGGACACATACTGATCACTGCGTGAACACCTAAAGTAAATATGTGTTCAGAGGCTGTGAGACTGTGTGTGACAATGATGTAAGCGGTATGACAGAGGAACGGTGTGTTTAAATAAACCCTGTCAGTGTAATCCCGGCTTAAACAGCTCCGAGCAGTCCAATCCACAAGCAATACATCCATGTTACCGACTGAGTTAGCCATAACAAACAAACGCGTTCACAGAATAATAACATAATAAGATTGAGAGCAACGAGTCAAATTCCTTGAATGTGTGCACGTACTTGGCCAGAAAGGCTGATTGTGATAAGAACGAGCGTGATATAAATCTACAGACACAAAGACGAGGAGAGATGAAAGCAGCGAATGAATGCACACTGACGACGACCACATCTACCCTTCAGACATCTGACCCCAACATCATCATTGTTATGTCCACCTGAGACGGTCTGAAAAACTGTTTCCTGTCCTCACGGTAGATAAAATCTGTGTGAACGTCAACGTCACTGTTGAATGTACCGCCTGCACTCACCTGCCATTTTGTACAGGTACATCGGGCTAAAATTAATGCAGTCAAATAGAAAAACTCTCTCAGACTAAAGAATGTATTTGTAGATGTCAGCCTGTGCTATGGGAAATTTATGGCAATTTTCACAATTTTCTCACATAAATCAGGAAAAAGAACATCAGATTAATCAACAATAAATAGTGCAGCGTTCACTTCATAGTTGTTATTTTATGTTTGACATTTGTAAAGCAATTTGTAATCCCTGATTTTGATCAGCAGCGAACGGCACAACAGCGCGGCGGTCAGCACTGTTGCTTCACGGGTTCCCAGTTCACTCTCTGTGTGAAGTTTGCATGTTCACACCGGGTTCTCCGGCTTCCTCCCACAGTGCAAAGACACGCAGGTTAATAGGTTGAAAGGTCGAGAGGTGACTCTAAATTGCCCGCTGGTGTGGACGTTACTGGTTGATTATCTCTATGTGCCCTGTGATGAACCTGCGACCTGTGCAGGGTGTACACCCTCTGGAGGACCACCGCTCGCACACTGTCAGCTGGGATTGGTCCCAGGGCTGCACAATTAACTTCAAATATTACCGATTTTCATATGGCCAAGTGCAAGATCCAGGGGTAAAACGTGTGACAAAACAGCATCATGATGAAGTGCTGCAGTACTGCAGAGATGTCCTGGCCTACAAATCTTTTTTCTTTTGCTACACACGCCAACAAATGTCACTGCATGATGATTTTTTTTCGTTTTTTCATTATAAACCATCTGTACAACTGTAATATCCGTCACTATACTCTCAGTATCACTATTTTTAGCATATCATGCAGCCTTAAATATTAGTAGCAGTTAATGTAGCGCAACACAACTCAACAACAACAATGAGGGAGGAGGGTTATTGTATTAGACTGCATTATTTTTAGCTGTGAGTGGACCTAACCAGCCTGTCAAGTGGGTGTGTACTGAGAGGGTGGAAGAAGATACTGAAAATGAACTGTAAGCACACAGTTAGTTGAACACTGAATAAAACATGAATAACACCGTTATAGCTCAAATGAGCTTGATTATAGCATCCCAAACTTGGTTTGAGTCCATATTTAACACTGTGGACTGTTATTATTAAATCATTTCAACTGGATTCAGCTTAAAATGAGCCAGCAGCTGGCTGGTCTATGTGTGAACTGTACATCATCATGTATTTGAGCTTACGTTAGCCTGCTGTGACAGAGAAAGTAAAGAGGAGTGGCTCGGCTCTGCGCTGTGGAGACATGACTAAACACAGTCTGCATGGACTGTGCATGTTTACAGACATGAGCTGGTTAAACTGTTTAATAACAGACAGTTTAATGATCCACACACTACACGTTAACAGCTGACAGTTAGCTAATTAACCTTAGCGAGCTACAGCAGCGCTGACTCAGTTTAATCGCTGTCAAAAGACAAAAAAAATAATCCACCGCCTGCCCGCCTGTATTAAATTAAAAATTAGGATGTTTGTTTTAATGTGGCTCCTTCATGTGAAGTGAAAACAGGCTGCTTACCCGCACTGATGCATCCTCAAATGAAACGTCCGCTTCGGCTCAAAACAAACTAGGAAGTGTCACAGCTTCTGCTTCTTCTTCTTCTACGGTTTCTTTTAGCGGATTGTACAATCAAACTTTCAGGTTTATACCGCCACCTACCGGACCGGAAGACGTACAGCAGGAACTAGTTTATTCGTTTATTTTATTCGTTTATTTTATTAGTTTATTAGCTTAATAATTGTTTTAATAGTTTCCATTTATGTTTACCTTACCCTGAGCCAGGTGCCATAGCTCCTGTATATCAGAGATAGTTAGGAAAAAATAAATAATAATAATAATAATTATTATTATTATTATTATTATTAAACACAAAACATTAAAAACATAAATAATAGCAGTCCCATATCTAAATTAAACCAATAGTAGAATAAAATAAAGAAAGAAAGAAAAATAAAGATTTTTAAAAAAAAAAAAAATTTATGTTTCATGTTAGAGTCCAATCTGAAGCAATGAGTTTAAGGAGGAGGATCGCAGGTAGGGGAGTAGATCTCAAGGAGGTCAGAGAGGTAAGTGGGAGTATGGTTGTGCAGGGCCTTGTATGCAAGAAGTAGGATTTTATGGTGAATTCTTTTGGCAACTGGTACCCAGTAAATCTTTTTATTTAAGTAAAATAAAAAGGGCAAACAACAACGAACAGACAGAAGTGTCCTTTAGCCTTTTCAGTAAACAAGAAACAAACGGGGAAACAAAAATGTGCAAACATGAGTACTAAAGGTAATACTTTTAACCCTTTTGTTGGTTAATGAATGATAATTCATATCAAATTGACTCATTAAGACATGGCACAAAGCAATATGTCCACACTGTTACAGCAGACTCACACAGACTTGGCTTTTGGACAGACAGGATGCCTGAGCCTTGATTGTGCCAAATCGATTATATAATACGCCATGTGCCCTGTAGTCTTAAATTCCAGTGACTTATGTAATAAAAACGCACATCAGTGTGCAGTCATAGAGGAAGTAGGTGATGATTGGGCCTCCTGAATAACCGAGAACAAAATGGTAGGTGTGTGTGAGGAAGTAAACAAGTTTAACTCCACATCGGGGACCTGCAACATCAACTGCTTCTCTGATTGGCTCATCGGCAGCCCACCAATTGATAATTGGTTATATACAGCTGTCAATCTCCCTCAGTGGGCCAATCATCTGCACTGTTGTGGGGGGGCGTCAAAGTAGGCGTAGACGTTGTCCTGCACGCCGATTGGCGCGGTTCACATCACAGGCCTTAACTGAACTTTGAGGATACAAAACAGAGACTGCGATGAGACAAGGAGGGCGGCGGCTTTCATTCAGATAATAACGAGCCCTCTTCAGGAGACCGGCCGAGGATTAAACCGTATCAATAAATCCAAGACAACGAAGGTATGATATGTATCTAACACACAGCTGAAAGGTCGCAAGGAAGGTCTAACTGCCAACTTATAGCTAATGCTAACCACCTAGCTGTCGTTGTTTATCCAGCTAGCTCACGCTAACGGCGCCGAAACAAACAGCTTCTGGCTTTGAGCTGTTTATTTTCATAACATCGATAACTATGCGTTACAAAGCAGTGTTTAAATATTCTAACCAAAATACGGACACGCCCCGTTTGGTGCTCGCGTTTAGCTACATAACGGGAATGCAGATGTATTGTTAGCGCAAGGAGCTAGTGTTGCATCATTCGTGTAACGTTAACGGCGGTAAAGTAACGTCCTAACGTTACAGTTACACGTTACAGTTACTTTAAACGGTAAAAGAACGCCCTAACGTTACTTTAAAACTGTAACGCAACACTATCAAGCTATATTTTATGAATGGTGTTGCATTGGTCGTATTCTATATAGCCTATTTCGATTTGCTTAGATTAGATTAAACTCTGTTGTCATTATACAAAGTAACAAATACTTACAAATACAAGACAACTAAATGCAGTTTAGCATCTAACCAGAAGTGCAGATTATGTACTACTGATATCTAAGATATCTAAATATAGTGCAGGTATAAATATAAATATGCCTGGGGATATATACATCATACAAATGTTATAGAATATATATATATATATATATATATATATATATATATATATATATATATATATATAGCTTTATGTTTATGTTTCATATTTTATATTTTATGTTATGTTTTTTGTGCATCTACCTGTCATGTCCCTTGTACTTACATGTATACCCGTATGTACAATTGAGAGCAAAATGAACCAGAGTCAAATTCCTTAGGTGTGTGTGTGTGTGTGTGTACACACACCTGGCCAATAAGCGATGATTCTGATCGTGATTCTGATCTATGACAAAGAAAACATCTCATATCAGACAGGCAGAACTGGTAAATATTTGGCACTGTTTTGCTCGACAAATGGCAGTTACTGATTAATTTTCTGTCAACAAACTAACTTCTCCAGCTCTACTCAGACTTTTAATTTAGTAATGTGCTTTAACTTCTCTGACCCTCCCCACTGCCGTCATAACTAGGTCACTGCTTTAAGCACCTCCGGTAAATAAGTACAGGGTTTGCTGCATATTCACATGTTTCTATCTTTGTGGAGTCTGAAGTATTTGTGAATGAAGTTTGACCTTTGAGGTTAGGAAGTGGTGTTAGTTTTCAAGCCTCAAAATAATGATTTACTCTTGAGTGGCTGGTGTGTTCACATTCTTAAAAGTTAATATCTCACTCTGTTGCCAACAACACAGAGTTAAGGCTTCTGAAGAAACAAAGAACTGCTTTTGGTTGTGTTTATTAAAATTCTGTGTCCTGTCTAACTGATTAGTTTAACTTTTCTACAGTGTTCAGACAGCAAATCCCTCTACCTCTGAGCCCAGTGCTTCTCCAGTGTTTGCACTGTCAGGGTGATGTCAGCAGCCTGTCTCGTGCGCCTGGCAAGGTGCAGTGGTCCTCATGTGGGTCGCAGTGGTCTTTTGCAGATGGCCCCGGTCCCACTAACATTCCAGCAGGACAGCCACCTCCAGTTCAAACTCTCCCGGAGACACATTTACAGCCCTACAGGAAGACTGTACAGCAACACACGCTTTGATCCAGACAGCAGTGGCCGGCCCACTACTTGGGATTCGTTCGGCATCTGGGACAATCGTATCGACGAGCCCATCCTGCTGCCCTCCAGCATTCGCTATGGCAAGCCCATTCCCAAAGTCAGCTTATCGAAAGTAGGCTGCGCCTCGCTCATCGGTCAGCGCAAGGAGAATGAAGACCGCTACCAGATCTCCCAAATGACTGACGACATCATCTACTTTGCTGTGTTTGACGGGCATGGCGGGCCAGAAGCAGCTGACTTTTGTGAGAAATATATGGAGAAATTCATCAAGTGAGGAAATCATATATCTATACCAGCCATTGTCACAGGGAATTTATTTACTTATTGACCGTTTGAGTGTCTGACAATGTCATCTGATAGTGTTTTGGTGGTTGTTTCAGGGACCTTGTGAAAGAGGAGTCCAATCTGGAGTTAGTTTTAACGAAGGCCTTCCTCGAAGTAGACAAAGCTCTCATGAAGCACTTGCATTTCTCTCCAAACGGTAGGTTATTTCACGTTCCATGTACGTAGATGAAACTTTTCTTTTCTTTTGAAAAACCTGAAACTGGCATGACCCGAGCACTTTTGGTTAGCGGTCTGCCATTCAAGCCAAAGTTAATTCAATAACTGATGAGCAATAAACCAGCTACAAGTAGAGGAAACGCTAGTCATTCACTGCTTCTAGTGTTGCATCTGACGCATAGAGAAAGGTGACAAATGAAAGGAAAAGACCAGAGTATATATGTGTGTACAAACGTAACGCACGTGGCTCTTTACACACAGGGCACAAAGAGTCACGGGATGGTTTTAATGTGTACGAAAATGATCTGAATCATATGCTGTAGTCTTCGCAATCACTAGATCTCAACCCGGTTAAACACAAGCCAACACACACGACGATGCCATGGTGATTAAAGTTGTTTTTTTCCTTTTATTTGTCACCCATCTTTTTATATTTTCTCAATCTGCAAAGTATTTTGTTTAGCGTGAGCATTGACATTAATACAGGGCGTATTTTGAGCATCCCTCAAACAAATAAATGCAAGACTTTTCTCTCAGTAAGTCATGTGCTTTACATGTTTGCCCTTATCGTACAGAATCCTAGGTAGCAAATTAGCTTGACTTTTCTCAAAGGGCATTATATCTGATTACGGTTATCTGTTTTAATATCAAAGCTAGAATATCTATTATGTGGCCGTACATCGGCCACGCTGTGTGAAATGTCCCAATATGCCTGTGTGTGTGTGTGCATGTTATCTACGGCAGCTGCTGACCCAGCTAAGAGCTGGAGGCCCTTGGCACCAATGTGGATGACGAGAGGCTAGATATTGAAGGAGAGTCCAGCGGGTCCTAAATCCTGGACTACTGGAAGGTTCCCTATCTTTCTCTCACTCCTCTCTCTCTCTTCCTTTTCTTTTCTTCTCTCACCAAGTGTATGCAAAGCTTCTTGTAAGACAGTGCTTCAAGTTTGATAAGTTGTATGAGATGTATGTTGTCAGTGACAGATCTAGTCTGTGAGGTGCAGCATGTTTAATCGGCAAATCAGGTACACAAAAAAAAAAACAAATATGTAAAATCTTCAGTTCGTAATCGTATTTTTTTTCTTTGGCGAGAGCAAAGTATAAGGGCACATTCAGACAGAATCCAGTGCTGTGCGAAAACGCAGGTTTTTCCATTCATCTGCGTGGGGGTAGTGCTCTCTGGCCATGTGGGCTGCAGGAGTGTCCACCATAAAACAAAGCAACCTGCGGCGGAAAGGTTCAGCCAGGTTCAACTTTTGGAAAAACACACGTCACGCTGCGGAAGCCAATTAGACAAGTTAGACCGGTCAAAACCTCCAGTCAGCCTGAAATGTCTCTGAAAATGAGACTGTCCGGTTTCTGTCTGACTGTCTGCAATTTACGCTGCGAAATAGAGACAAGAAGAAGGTTAATTTGGTTTGCGTCCGACGTTTTTTAAACAGAAAAAGGCAGAGAGAGCGAGCATTGGCTGAGAGACATAGACAGTGAATGAGAGTGAGCGAGTGCCAGGTTCAATAAAGCCGGTTAATCAGTGAAATAAAAAGTTATTTCTTGATTGTTTCACAGCTGCTACGTTCAGCACAAATGGACCCACTGCTGCACAACCCTGTGGCAAGTCGCCACAGCGTCTGATCCTGTCTGAAGGTTTCCTAATGTAGGCCTTCAAATGTCAGCAGAGCACTACAGCTCAAATGCCATTTGCCAAACACGAGGTCATCTGTCACAAGGGTTAAATCTGCCGTGACTGGACTTGGTTGTAGATCCCTGAAGACGGTTCACCTCGCATCTCAGAGTATTTAATCCAGGCTGGATCACTGATGTTTCCGCCTGGCTCATGTGGTGTGAAAACTACACCTCGGGTGAGCTCAGGTGACCTGAACGACTGCCGTTGACACCATTCCTCGGGTGACCTCAATGACTCAGACTACAGAACAACAAGGAGTGCTAATGAACCACGTGGAAACAATGGCCTGGTCAGACTAAATACTCAGACTTCCCCACTAGTTTGTCAGAACTAAAGAAGCCACTTGGATAAGAGGTGAAACATCTTCACAGATCTTCAACCGAAGTCCAGTCGCCCCAGATTTAATTTATCTCCGAAAAAGTTGTCTGTAATAGATCTGTTGCTGAGTACAGTGTTAAAATAACACCTCCGTGTTTTCCTTCATTACAAAGAATAGTTACAAATCGCCATCATCAAGTTTTAAGTAGTTAAATTTGACTAATTATGACAGATGAGTGATGGATCCTTTAAATTTTCGAATTCTCGATAAAAGCATGCAAGACAAGAAAAAAAAAAGAGTTTAAATGAGTTTATTCTCTTTGAATATAAAGATCAACTACTGGACACCGATAAGTGTTGTGTCCGTTAACATTAGGTTCAGCTTTAGAACTTACGTCTGTTGTACAATTTGCTCTGGACCTCAACTCTGTGCTGAAACAGTTCGACCTGCATGCGTGACTGCCTCCTCTATTGTTAACTGTGTAATCTCTAGTTTGTTGTAAGTCCACTTTATGACTTCCTACCCATGTGTTCATGTTTTAGTGTGTGGATGTGAGCGTGTGAGATACACCATGTGGCTGCTGTGAACAATGTGAACAGTGACTCTTTGTGTGTGGACAAGTTTTATGGCACTTTCCGCCTCTGATGTTTCCTCTTATGTCTCTGTAGTACCCGGGGTAAATCCAGGAACCACCTCCACTGTGGCCCTGCTGCGGGACGGCATTGAGCTGGTGGTGGGCAGCGTGGGTGACAGCCGCGCCATGCTGTGCCGCAAGGGCAAGGCCCTTAAGCTCACTGTCGACCACACTCCTGAGAGGAAGGACGAGAAAGAGAGGTACACAATGACAAGGCGTTTGTTTGTCGACTGGCACAAGGTTTTCAGCATCAACACAAGTATTGTATCATCTCTGACTCTGAACAAAGGACAATACATTTACTTTGTGGGAGTGGAGAAGTTGAGAACTCCTCAAACTGGTCAAACTGCCCCACACAGACTGTATCTATCAGTATCACTGAAACTGGGCGCCATCCAATTCATCGACTAAATTACATCCAGAATAACAAGTATGAGGTCTTATTAAGAAACAGTTTCACTTCTGATATTCTGTTTTTCCAAACAAGAGTAACTGAAATCAACTGTGTAACATTGTTGTGGGTAACAGCAGGTACTAAATCATCCTTAGATGGACAGATTAGCTGGAAATTTAGGTTTTATGCATTGAGGCCTGACCCGACAACAGTTTGGTCTGACCTTTACACCATCGGGTTGATCAACTACAGTGGAATGAAAGAGTTAAAGTTGTGTTGGGTAACTTCAGCCTTCTGTGGCTAAGTTTTGATGAGTCACGTAGCTTCAAGCACGTTGTTATCAGTGCTGACAGAGTTGTATCTGCATTAAAGATAAATCATTTGTTACTATCTTAAAGTTACACTCTTCCTCCCCGAACTAAAACTCCATGCTTCTCTCCTCCTGCACCTGCCTCTAGGATAAAGAGAAGTGGAGGTTTTATCACCTGGAATAGTCTGGGACAGCCAAACGTCAACGGCAGGTTGGCCATGACGCGCAGCATCGGAGACTTTGACCTGAAGAACACGGGCGTCATCGCCGAGCCAGAGACCAAGAGAGTATCGGTATGTTTTTATGAAAGTGGAGAATATTTATCCGCTCAGTGTTTCAGGCTCCTTCATACCGAATATCAGCCTAAATAATGAGTGCATCATCAGTGATGAATCCAGCTTCTTAACGTGTAGTACCTGGGATTTGGTTGATGTTAATCATGTGTACATACAGCAGCGTGATGGCAGCACAGATTGTTTGTGTTGTATGTATGCACCTTCCACATAAGAATGTGTACAGTGCAAACATTAGTCTGTATATTGCATATTGCCCCACCTTGTAAATGTCTATGAAGACTACTGTATGATCAGGGATTATTTTAGGATTTGATATTTGTTCTCTGCTGCCGCATCGACACAGTTTAAAAAAGAAAAAAATCTTTTATGAATAAGTAATAAGTCAGGCACATGGCTGGAAATGTTAGAAAATATATCTAAATATTGTTTTCTCTCTGTTCAGCTGCACCACGTCCACGACTCGTTCCTGGCACTGACCACAGACGGGATCAACTTCATCATGAACAGTCAGGAGATCTGCAATGTCATCAACCAGTGTCACGACCCAAAGGAGGCAGCTCAGAGAATATCTGACCAGGTAAGACGTTGACATTTGGATAGAAATATGCTCATATACAACAGCACGATGTAAGAATTTCCCCTCGAGGGATCAATGAAGTATATAGCACCGTGTAAAGAAGGAGAGTGTTACAGCATGTAATGTGGCTGTTTACAGGAAGGGTTAGGGTTATTCTTTAGTCACAGTCATCGTCTTGCGGAGAGATTCATTTATAGCATGAACACTGTTGAAAGTCTTAATATCTACAAGCTCTCTAGCTTATTAACACACACACACACGTGACTCACTGTCTTATTTCAATGTTTTTGTCCCTTTTTAAAAGCTAACGGTGCTTTCAGACAGTGGGCGGTCTTCACCACAGCTGCAGCTGGGCAGCGTCGATTGTTTTCTGTGTTTTGAATCAGTGGCAGCATTCATTAATTGAACAGTAATGGAGGCAGCAGTGGAACTCGCTTGCTGCCTGGAATAAATCCCACAAAAGACCAAAATGAACCAACAATGAACTGAACCTTCTGACTTCGGATGCAGCTTATTCCTCTGAACTCCATTGGCAGCATTTATGTCTTCATGTATTAACTGTTATAGAAAATGTATATAAAAAAAAAATAGAAATAGAAATGTCTATTTGCTAATCCTAAACTATCATAAATACTGAAAAACATCTATGATGGTCCTGGAGAATTAGAGCATCTTAGGGAACGTTCAGAGAGGATCCGGCACTGCGGCATGAACGCAGCTTTTTTCATTCATTTGAGTGAGGGTAGTGCGTTTGGCTGCAGCGGTGTTGGCCACGGGGGTGTACGCCAAAAAACTCTTCAAGCTGCAACCGCCAATCAGACGATGAGACGGGTCAAAAACCTCCAGAGTCAGCCTGAAATGTCACTGAAACGGAGACTGTCCAGCTGGATTCATGGACTAAACTCTCATAATCTACCTGTTGTTCTAACTCTGTGTCTGGCTCACAATTTACGCTGCAAAATAGAGACATGAAGTTTAATTTGGTTTGTGTCTGACAGTTTAAGAGAAAGAGAGTCCATAGAAACGGTTAAAACTAAAAAGTTTAGTCCTGATTGTTTCACAGCGGACCTCCAGCAGACCCCACATCCTTACCCATCGCCGCAGGATTCTGTCTAAACGTGCTCTTGGGTCTACATCAAGTGGTGTAGAGCTTATCTAGCAAATAGCCAGTAAACAGACGTTTATACTAACGGCTAATGCGTGATTATCTCTCCTCTCTCAGGCTCTTCAGTACGGCTCCGAGGACAACAGCACAATAATCGTGGTGCCCTTCGGCGCTTGGGGAAAACACGAGAATTCCGACTCAAGTTTCTCCTTCAGCAGAAGTTTCGTGTCGAGCGGACGCTGGGCGTAGTCGGCAGCAGGACGTGGGATGAAAAGGTGCTGTCTCTGGACCTAATTAAAGTGTGCAATAAAAATCAAACAACGGTGCCCTCGTGGAAACGTTAGAAATAGTGTGCTTTGCCCAAACAATTAATACCTGATGAGGGTTACAAGATGTTATTTAGAGTAGCATGATATTTATTAGCCTCTGTGGGAGAAGAGGCGGTGAATTCATGATGTGCACTAAAAGACAAACATCCTCTTTGTTATAAGGTTTTATCTACTAGTAAGCCAATGACCTTAAAGGTGCTGAAAGCTGACAAGTGTCTGAATGGCAGACACTCGGCGAATGTCAGTGTGCCTGACTGTCTGCCGTTCAGATCATTTTTTATCTTTTTAGCTGATCATAAAGCCCAAGTTTGCACTTTGTTATTGTCACGTTTAACTCAACACCATCTGGATTTGAACAGTTTTACTTTTCTCAGCGTTAACAGCAGGACGATAAGCGTTAATTCAGCCTTCGTATGAAATAAACTAATCTACTTAAATGTTCGTAGAACATCTGGAATACTGAAACAACTGGAACGAATATAAGTAGCAGGGACATCTTAATGACTTTATTCTTTTCAACGTATGCATCTTAATTAGAGGAAATATTAACAGTCTTCGTCTTTGCTCCCGTCTTCCCCGGAAACATTCGACGCTTATTGTTTTCTTTGTACTTCTAACACTGACTTAAAAGCACCATTTTAAAAACGGCGTCGATGCTCAGTTGCACAGTCGTGACAGTTTTGGGAGAAGATGAACAAAAAAAAAAAAAACCCTGAATGTTTCTGTGATCTCGTGAACAACGTGTGAAGAGTCTGACATGTATTTAAAAATATAAGATTATTCATGTTTTCTTGCAGTTCAAGCATCGCTCACGCTTGTTGAAGTGTTAATATCTGTACTGATTTGAAGCCGGTGTTGTTCGGGGCACTAAACGGTGTTGAGGGTACAGAAATGTATAGTTTATGTTTTGTAAATAATTCTATTTATGTACATCCGGAGAACTGATCGTTCTGTGTTGCATTTACCGATAACAACTCGTCTGAAGAGGATCTCTCATATGAGAATATCTCACACGTACAGGAACTCTGCCCAGGAGCTTGTACCGTTTTAAAGCTGCACCATTTTTGACCTGTTACAATCCTCATTTTCCCCCCACGTATGTGTCACCCAGAAAGAGCGAAGCACACTTAATGCAACACTAAAGAACTGTTCAGCTAAGAGCCATGTATGACAATGTGAATGTTTGCTTCAATGCCCTCCACGAATAAAGAATACAATCAAACCCTTGCAGGGTGTAGGAGTATATAAGCTGTATACGTAAGTTCTCTTGGTTGACCTGATGTGAGTGGTTTCCGGTGTAAGGCGGACTTAAGCGTTAGATCGTGCAGTTTTCTTTTTGTTTTGTGGTTGTCACAGCTAACACTTCATATTTATCAGCCATCTGTGAGACTTCATTTGTCGCCATCCTCAAACTCATTTATAAATGTTTTGTAAATAATGTTTTCCTCCGCGTTCACACATTGAATGAAACTGATTTTATTATAAGGACTTTATCTTTATGAATAACACATCCTCATTACAGCTATTTAAAGTTCTGTGTCACACTGTGTTCAGTTTCTATTTACTGTATTTTCTTTCAATATAATCATTGCAGCTGTGGATTTGTATCTGGGACCTAAATGTGACTGTTTGAACTACACTCTTGTTAGTACTGTATTTTTGGTCTGAATGGCTGTAAGACACTTCAATTAAAAACTATCTACCAAAAAAATGATGCCGTGTTTGCCGAACTCTTCTGTGTGTCGTCGTGTTTTTATTTGTGAAACATTTTACTGCATGTCACAGTTAAAAAAATTTATTAACTGATAAACTGGATTTTTAGGAAGAGAAAGATATTTATTGAATTCAACCAATTCAAAACAACTTTATTGGCACTAAGTGTGGAAGAGTCAATAAATAAAAAGAGAGATAAGATGAAGAAAACAGTTAAAACATACACAGTGACAATAGTGAATGTAAAAACTACAACGTTTAGCCATCCGATTGCACAGGGAATTAACAATTTAGAGTAGTAGAGTTGAAGTTGCAATCAGCAACTACACTGTTAAATGCCACTAAACCTTACACACTGGTCCTTTAAATAAGAGTTTAAATGCAGGACATGTACTTGTAGCAGAGTATTTTATTTAGACTGTAGTATTGCTGCTTTTAAAAAAAGTATTTCTTTCACCGCTGCAATTTTTTTTAAAGGTCTCAAACTCAGACAAAAATCTTCATGTTTACTATGATAATGCTGAGCAAGTTTCTTGAGAGAGTCTACTTAAAAATAAGTGGGGGGGAAAAAAACCCTTGGACGTCTCCTTTTCAATCCTCCATGAGTTTGTTGGGGGCTGTGAATAAAGGGTTAAACCACTCTGCAGCTTGGTTGGATCCCAGCTGAGTGTTTGGTTGGATGGTGAGGCACCTGTCCCTGCTGTCATGAGCTGATGTTAGTCAGCCTGCTCAGTCTCTCGGCTCCGGCAGTCTGCAGCAAGACTCCTGAAGGCTGCAGCGGGACTCCAGACCAGCAGCCTTCTCACAGCGTCACAGCTCGGTAAGTCACGGCTGCAAAACTTTCGAATGCTTTTCAACAACATCATCATGGTGGTGATTGTGATTTATTGATTTATTGTCCAGCTGAGGATGGAGCAAGAAGAAATAGTTCCTTTAAATAGAGATTCACAGTTTGTTTTAAGTCCTTCTGGTCCTAAGTCGTATGTCCTATGTGTGGTTTTTAATGGGTAAATCAGTCAGGAGTTCACTATTTGATCATTTCAAGTTCACAAAGCTCCTTTAAAGTGTGAAAGTTACAAAAAATAAAGCTGTTTGAGGCAAAGAAAGGAGCTACCTTTTAAAGAAAAGCTGACCCTGAGGTTCTATGCATTAGACATTCTCAGGTTTATTTTACAAATAAAACATCTGTGGTCTCAAAATAACAGACAGAAAAACATGCTATATACTGTATAACATCACATATGCTACAGATCCTAATCTAAAAATCCACCCAGCTGTCACTGAGGCCTTACATTTTAAAATGTACCATCATCTTACCTAAAAGTTGGTAACTTCACAATACCCCTAAACATCCAGCACAGGACCTGATGATAATGATGTAGGTTGCACGAAAAAATATATCATTTATAGTTAATAAGCAGGCATTACTCATGCATTACTATAATTTCAGCCTGTGTCTTTGAAGTATTTCATATCTAGAATAGTAAAATAGTTCAAACTTAAGAAGAAAGAAGAACGTGATGAAGAAACTGTGTTTTTACTTAAGGTGGTTATTTATGCATGTTTTAATTTATAGACTGTATGAGATTTAGTATGTTTGGATGTCTATTGTCTAAGATTTTTAAACAATATTGTGGACAGTGTTTTTTAATTTCTGATTAAAACAGCTCAGTTTGCCCTTTTTTGTCCTTTTCTTCTAATCACACTGTTAAACTGCTCATCTCCTCTGAGAATATAACATTTAAAGTCTTTTTCTGATATTAATGACAATATTAGATTGGGTTGTTAAATATTATTTAGCTGACTATTCCATCTGGATTTTACTTCACAACATCCTTAAAATAATATTTGTCTGTGCAGGTTTCAGGAACATTTATGCTCCAATCTGTAATCTAAATTTTGAGATATATTTGTTTGAATGGATTAATATTACATATATGTCATGAACATTGACTGATCTGTGTCTTTAGCATAACATACTTCATATAATATATTTCTCAGTGGTACCAAAGATAGAAAAACATATTTTTAACCCTGAGATGTGTTAACGTGTCCATTTTTCTTGGACAGCATCAAACACTTGCATCGTAGTTTAATATTTGAACATAACACATCTATCTACATTTTGCTGTGAGAGATATCGAAGACGTATCCTGTAAGGTTGATGTTTTAATTCACAGAAATGCATTAATATTTAATGTTTTTTATTGGATGTGTTCTGTGCAGGAAACCCTGAGACACGTTCCTTAAGTCCGGCAGTAAAAACATTGATTTCCATCAGGTCATTTTTTTTCAGGGTGTTTGCAGCAGAGGAACGATGGAGCGAGCCAATCACATCAACATTGCAATGATAGAAGATATCGGTGCCAACGGGACGGCCAGGTCAAAGGTCATCACAGCCATGGACCAGAACAAGCAGCCGTGTGGCTCCACCGTGAGCTTCCACAACATCCAGTACAAAGTGCAGCTGAAGAGCGGCTTCTTCTGCAAGAGGAAGACGAGTCCCAGGGAAATACTGGCCGACCTCAAGTCAGTGCTTAAAATTGTACACCGTCTTTGTCTGTTGTTTCTGTTTCTTTATGTACTCAAACAAACTTAACAAGTTTTTTCTCAGAGAATAAGACAAAAAAACATCCTCAATCTGCTGATTTTTGGTTTGTTGACTCCTTTTGAGTCCTTTAATTTGGGGAACCGTGCTGCAGTAGACGAGCTCTGGTTCCTCATGGTGATTCAATATGGCTAATCAAAGCAGGACAACAGTGAATGGACTCTTGCGTTGGTTTCTTTCTGATGGTATTAAACACAGCTGACATTTCCCATGGAGGAATGAATCATTTCACACAAGTTTTTTGGGGGGCCTTTTTCCCGCCTCACTGTTAATTATATGATATTAAGCATGGTTTCTTGCATATAATCTCTCTGATGCACTAAAGAAGAAGTCTGCCAGGGAAACGAATTAAACGCCGTCACGTGATCCACTGCCAGGATTCTATTCAGTCTTTTAATTCGGTTTTATATCACAGAAAAGAGTTCTGGCGCTTTTGTGTAACTGTTCTCTCTGAAGTCGAAGGATTTGCTGTTGAATTTTTTACACCGTAGTATTGATTTTTTCGTGTGTGTGTGTGTGTGTGTGTGTGTGTGTGTGCAGCTTCCAAGAAATACTTTGCTGCAAAATCCTTTTATGATTGTTATTTTATTTGAGGTCACGGAAGTAATTTAATTTACTTTAAAGAAAATTATGTTTTAAGTGCTTAAGAGTCACATTAGTCCACTTGGGCACACATGTATCATAAAACTGATCCAGTGAAGTGGAAATCTTAGATTGTACACTTTATAAATGCCCCAGTCTTTGCCTTCAACTGAATTTATTCATGTTAAATTGGTTATAGATCGTTGTGTGTTCTTGTCTTGCAGTGGGATCATGAGACCTGGCCTCAATGCTATTCTTGGACCTACGGGAAGTGGGAAATCTTCGTGAGTATCTAATATATATATATCTAAAAGACTCACCTGCATATGTAGTAGATATATTTAAGTGTTGTTTTGCTTTGTTCTTCAAAGATTCTTGGATATTTTGGCTGCAAGGAAAGATCCTGCCGGCCTTTCAGGAGAAGTCCTCATCGACAGAGCGCCTCAGCCTCCAAACTTCAAGTGCCTCTCTGGCTACGTGGTTCAGGTGCATTTTATACTCTTTAAGTTAGCGCATAGTTGCTTATTTACACAGCCAGTCTGGTAATTACTGGTCTGGTTTGGTCTCCACCAACTCCTGACACAAGTATCTGGCTATTTATGAGCTGCTCATCAGCTAGTTGCTAACTTTTTCTGGTAAAACAGTTGCATGTCATCCAGAGGAACAACCCTTTACCCAGTGCAAAAAGGTTGAATATAGCAGCCTTGTGTGCAGCTTTCCAGTTGCAGGTCAACAGTTTTCTACATTACAGGTCTATAGAAACGTAGATTTTCAGACAACAAAGCAGCAAAGAGCAAGAGAAAACCATCAAACAAACCTTCCCTGTGTCTGACCTTTGACCTCAAGCTCTGGTCTCCGTTCCCAGGAAGACGTGGTGATGGGTACCCTGACCGTGAGGGAGAATCTGCGTTTCTCTGCAGCTCTGCGGCTGCCCAGCTCGGTGCCTCAGAGCGAGAAGGAGGCCCGAGTCAATCACCTCATTAAAGAGCTCGGCCTGACAAAGGTGGCCGACTCCAAGGTAATATACAAACTGTCTCTAAGTGTGTGCTTCAAGCTCCAGGACATCAGGTGAGGATTGTGTGGGTGTTTTTTCCCCCTCAGGTGGGCACACAGATGACCCGTGGAATCTCTGGGGGAGAGAGGAAGAGGACGAACATCGGCATGGAGCTCATTATCGATCCTTCAGTTCTCTTTCTGGACGAACCGACCACGGGACTCGATGCCAGCACTGCAAACTCAGTCCTGCTGTTACTGAAAGGGTACAAAGCTTTTCTGCCATTCCTCTGATTTTATTACGGATTATATTCAGAGATGAGGCTTTGCCTTTTCTTCAACTACACCTGAATCCACGTTTTCAGCTACAGTACACTTATTTAGACCAGATATTGAACTTATTTTAGAAAAAAAGATGATCTTAAAAAGAAAATTAAATGCAACAACTTTAATGATTTTGATTTTTGAATAAAGAGAAAGAGATGCTTTTTGGACTTGCATGCATTCATACATGTCTATTATAGGTGTATTAATAAAAACAATTATTTACTTTTAATATATCATTTCACTATGTGTCTTTCCAGAATGGCGAGTCATGGTAGGACTATAATCATGTCCATCCACCAGCCACGATACTCCATCTACAGACTGTTTGACACTCTGACTCTGCTCGTCGGTGGTAAAATGGTTTACCATGGACCGGCGCCAAACGCTTTGGACTACTTCGCCAACATCGGTAACTACGTGGAAATTTATTATCACCATAAATGGTGGCACCTGGAAATAAATGGCTAAACATCAGATAATGAAAAAACAGTAACATGTTGATATAACGTGTATTTTAAATGTTTATTGTATATTAAATGTGATCTGTGTTTCAGGTTACCCCTGTGAGCCACACAACAACCCAGCCGATTTCTTTCTGGATGTTATTAATGGAGACTCAACCATGACCAAAGTGCACGGATCTGAAGGTAACAGCATTAAATCACTTCATCAAGACTTCTGTCAAGATGATGTTTTAAGCTTGAAAGCTTGTTAGATGTCTCTGGATTTAACTGTATCTATGTATGACCAAATTTTCCTTTTTTTAAAGGGAAATTATCGTATGTAACTTTAGATACAGATTAATTTCAGGGGTTGGTAAATAATCATTTTCAGCTCCTCAATTTTTACTTTTGTGTTTGTAGTTTTTTTAGGGTTTGTTTAGTGTCTTTAGCTCTTAATATTTGACCTCTTGACCTAACCTCTTGGAAAATGACAAACAGCATTCTTCCATTTCAAGTAGAAACCATGATTTTATTTAAACCAATGCTAAAATCCGTCACTGTCCTCCTGCGTGCACGGCCAGATTTGGACTTTGATGAGATCAGCAGCTCCAGGCAGAGCATCGAGGAGCGCCTGGTCGAGGAGTTCAGGAACAGCAGCTACTCCGGCGACACGAGAGCTGAGCTGGACCGCATCGTCCAGGATAAGGAATGTATCTCGTGTTCAAAGTCACGCACCATCACCTACAACAGCTCCTTCTTCCACCAGTTTTGTTGGGTGCTGAAGAGAACCTTCCAGAACCTCATGCTGAACCCACAAACATCTGTGGCCCAGGTAGTACACCGTCCACGAGTCAGGACCTCAAAGCAACCTGATGTCTGCAGTTTCCAAATCTAACTTTGTATCGAGTCCAAGTAATGAATTATTTTTAATTATTTGCACGCCGCAGGGATGAAAATGCTCATGTGCTGGATATGAAGGCAGGGTTATGATATGTTAATTAGTGAGCATTAATGGTATCCTTTGACAGAGCCAAGCTTGCTGTTTCCACCTGTTCCACCAGCTTCATATTTACTTTCTGTTTCATTGATCTTCTCATCTAATTCACCAAAATAAGAGCGTTACGCTGCTCATTTATGTATTGGGTAACTTATTTTAAAGTGAACGGTAGCAGCTACACCTGCAAGTGGTAAAACAGCGGCATCCTGACCCAGTTAGAGTTTTAATAATTCATCCGTCTCGCTCCAAAAGGCAAAAGCGATGCACCCTTTTTATTTTGCCCTCAAGTCTTAAGTCAAGCCGAGCGTTCAAAACAGAAAAATCTCAAGCAAGTCCTCAATTTGTTTGCAACTTTAATGCAGCTGAAGTCTAAGCTACAAGTCTACATTTATGACATATACTCATTAAGTTTTTAAACTCGCTGTTGTGCCGCTATCACCTTCACTTTGTTCAAAGAGTGAAAGGAGCAGAGAAGCAATCGGTTAGTGGTGTTATGAACAGGATGCACAGACAGCACGTAGGAGAGGTCAAGTCTTAATGCCCTCATTAGTCACCCCATGGCGGCAAAATGCCGTCAGAAGTCTCTCACTTTAAGAATTATTAACAGCTAATTGGCCCTAAATAAGTCAAAATAGTCCTACAAGAGGGGCTCTAGGTGGCGTGGGCGCCGTAATCGGCTTTGGTGACTGTTGTGACCCCACTCTTGCCTCTTTGGGCCGGGATCTGAACTGATATCATATCTGGCCAAAGCCCCTTGGCCCTGATCCGGGACTCATCACATGATGGCGTCATGACCTATCCCTCCACTGCCCCGCTTTCACATGAAGGGCTATGGGGAATGAGGTGAAAAAGGCTCAACCGTATTAGCTTATCCCTTCACCCTGGGAACCGCTTAGTCCTGTCATAATCTGTAAATTGTTGGGATTAAAACGTCGCTTTCACTTTTCTCAGTCTTCTCTGTCATCTTCCCCCACCACCAGTTCTCTCAGATAGGCCGGTGTGGAGGAGGAGCAGGGCATCCACTTGACCCGCCTGATCCCCAGAAACACTGGCTTGGTTTTTGTCGAGGCCAACAATGTTTAAGTTTTATTTCAACCCCTCAGAAAGAATTCATGAAAGTCTGAAGAACCGCGGTGCTAAAGATTCAGCTTCATGGTTACGCCTTTCTTTCTCATGAAGTTAAAAATATAATTAATTTAGTGTTAGGTTTCTGGACAGTGGGGGTTTCTGGCACCCCCTCACCTATTGGCAAGGTGCGAGAAGGAAACGGCAAACTTCAGTATGAAACAAGACTTTCTAGATCGCATGCAGGACTTTCTAGAGACGGTTGTCAGTGCTTCTTCTAAATGTCTCCGTGTTTTTGTCTGCGCAGCTTGGAGTCAACATCTTCCTCGCCCTCATTGTAGGGGCCATTTTCTTCGGGGTCAAAGATGATCAGAGTGGTATCCAGAACAGGTGAGAAAACTGCCGACAAATATGTTTTTACTGCACACAGCAAGACGTGGAGCAACAAGGTCATGCCCTCTGTATCTTTTCTGGGAATTTATTAGCATTCAATATTTTTTAAAGATTCATTATTTACTAAGTTAGTTTTCCCTGTAAAATGTTTCCAGGAAAATTGTATTTCTTTTTTTTTTTTTCAGAAGAGTTGGGACACATTCTTTGTAGCTTATTTATAATCCAGAGTCACCGCTTGCTATTGCTCTAATCTCCACATGTATTATACCATGCCTACAGATATAATATTTAGATTATTTCTGTTAAAGTGTGTAAGAAGTGTGAAAAGTAGAGCAACTCCTGCACGGCTAATCCTCTTACCATATTTTATTGGGCACAACCTGGTACTCAAATCTTTCTTTCCGTGCATGCTTCAGTGGAATATAAAGTCCTAATGTCATTATATTCATGGTCAATGCATATGCAGTATGGCAGACACCACCCCTTAAACGTCTCTCGGGTTATTCAACCCTCCCTCCTTTTCACTGGGTGCGGAGCCACAGCGGAGTCAGTCACCTTTTAAGTCCCTTTATGTGTACTATAAGGACCACGCCACTTTTAGTACAATAATCTGTACTGTTGGGTCAACTCATTGTCAAAGCATTTCATTGACGTATGTTTTATTGGAGTTTAAGTAAATTAGAGTGTTTAGATTTTATGGTACTTCTGCTTCTTTAAGACTTCTAGCAGATGTCTTGTTGTTTTTATCATTTCATGGTTTATGGTATGTTTTTGATTAAACAAACAAGATATAACATGTGATTTGTGATTAATCTTCTCACATAACTCTCGGCAGTAAAGTGAAGCGGCACAGAAGAAGTAGAAACATATTCCCAAAGGGCTTCTCACGGCAAGGTTGAAGAAACATGGCATTAAAGTCTCTGCCACTTTCTCCGTCCATTGTGTTTTAAAGGAGCTCATCCCTCCTTCCACAGATACAAGTTTACAAGACATAATTCACTTAATTTCCTTCATCGTTCGCTCCATTTTACTGTTTCTGTTCTTCTTACAGGATGGGTGCTCTCTTCTTCATCACTACCAACCAGTGTTTCAGCACTGTGTCTGCGGCCGAGCTCTTCATCATCGAGAGGAAGCTCTTTGTGTGCGTAATCTGTCCGCAAGACTCAGCAAGCTAACACTGGCATAACTCGGACGTCTTAATTCAGCGTACATTTGGAATGAGTGGGTAGACCTGGAGCTTGATCTCTGCTTTCTTGAAACAGGCACGAGTACATCAGCGGATACTACAGAGTGTCGGTGTACTTCCTCGCCAAGATCCTGTCTGACATCGCTCTGCGCACCGTCACCTCTGTTATCTTCAGCTGTGTTGTCTACTTCCTCATCGGTAAGGCTCTCAGATCTATAAACTAATGACTTTATGGAAAATAGTCATCAAATAGTGTGTGTGTGTGTGTGTGCGTGCTGTGTGTGTGTGTGTGTGTGTTGTGTGTGTGTGTGTGTGTGTGTGTGTGTGTGTGTGTGGTGTGCAGGGCTCAAGTCCACAGCAGCAGCCTTTTTAATCTTCACGCTGACTGTGACTCTGGTGGCCTACACAGCCACAGCCATGACCATGGCCATCTCAGCTGACCAGAGCGTCGTGGCCCTCGCCAACATCTTCATGACCATTACGTTTGTCTTCATGATGGTGAGAGACGCAGCGTCACAGAAAAACACAACGATGCACACAAATTCACGTATATTTAGGTCACTAGTAACCCCCGTGCTTTTCCTGCTTCGATGTCAGCTGTGGACATTTAGCTTCAGTTTGTGTTTGTAGATCTTCTCTGGTCTCCTGGTGAACCTGCCCAGCATCATGGACTGGCTGGCTTGGCTGAAGTACTTCAGCATTCCTCGCTACGGCCTCGCAGTAAGTGAAGGTTATGACAGCAGGAATTTAAGTGAAATTAATATTAGGAGCTCTTATTATTACTCCTAAATACTATTTATTTGATAGTTCTGGAGAAAGGCACACACTTGTACACCTAGTTGATGCAACCAAAATCAATCGACAAACCTGATCAAATATATCAGCATGTTTATGCACGACATTATAGATATGGCAGTATTTATTGCGGCACATTTGTGGCTTTAACACTGACAAACAGAAGCACTGCAACCTACTACTGCTTCAGTACTGAATACGTCCAAATTACTGTGAATACCTACATTTAATTTTCAGACCCTCCATCGATCACCACAGATCAGCATTCAGTCTTAGTCCACAGTCTAAGACACTATGTTCACTTTGATCTGCTCGGCATTGATTGACTATGCCGTCTGTGTTCAGGCCTTGAAGATCAATGAGTTTGTGGGTTTGAAGTTCTGCGATGAGGCTGTGATCCGAAACACCAACATATCGACTACAATGACCAACTGCAGCGCGAGCACAGACGGCCTGACGTGAGTAGATTGTAGTTCAGTCCACCAGACCCGATGTTAAAAATCCACACATCTAGAATTTGCTTAATAAACATTTATGAACTCGAAAAAAAAATCAGCTTAAAAATCGACATTTAATTTGTAAGTGATCAGTTTTTTGACCTGTGTTGTTTCAGGTGTACTGGAGAGCAGTATCTGGACTACCTGGGGATAGAGTACACCACCTGGGGATTGTGGGAGAATCATGTTGCTTTGATCGTTATGGCGTTCATATTTCTCGTCATTGCCTATCTGAAACTCCGCTACATCAAGAAATTCACTTAAATGTGTGATCGATAGCTTCAGTTGCTTCCTGGCTCATGCTCTAGACTAAAACTTGCATTAGTTGATTTTTCTTGGCCCAACACTGACACATTATCAACTTATTGAGTTTTATATATTGTGAATGAAGCTAATTTACACACCCAGCCCACCAGAGTTTTCTGACATGAGTTTACATATTTTCACATGACAGGTTATTTCAAAGTAATTTATGAATATTTACATTTGCTTTTTTGTTATTTTTGAAATCAAACTATGCCGTTTCAGAACGAATTTGTAAATCAGTAGTCTTTATATGAGATTATTTCAGCTTTTGCACAATTTACATTTACACTGAATTTAATCTTTGTTGATTTTAACTCTGCACTGATGATTTGTAATTATAAATATGGTAGAATTATATCACATAAAAAGTGTTTTCTATTATTGCAAAGAAAATTTTGATACATTTATGCAACTTTTTGAACATGTATAAACATTTTCATGTAATCTTTGTCTTGGTGTTTTCTTTCAATGCAATGTTTTGTTGAGATGACATTCCCATAATTCCTACCAGATTACAGTTATTTTAAACCTAATCTACAATCTAATCTTAATATCTTTTATGAAGACCACGTCTTTAGTATGTGCTATAAATAATAATTGTCTTCATTTATGCGTTAGTCATTTTTATGGTTGTTTTATTGTCACTAAAAACGAACTATAATCTAAACCAGAGAGTAGAGGCGCCGCACCTTCATGTCAAAATGAGCCAGGTTCAGGTATCTGATTTGGGCGCCTTCATTTGGAGTTGTTCCAGGCATGTCCAACTCGGAGGAGACCCCGGCGCAGACCCAGAACCCGCTGTTGGGACTACATAGCCCATCTAGGCAGGGAACACCTTGGAAGAGCTGGAATGTGTTGCTGGGGAGAGGGACGTCTGGAACGTCCTGCTCAAACTGCTGCGAAAGAAAATGGATGTATGGAAGCGAGAAGAAGCTTAACAAATAAAACAGACTTATTTAATAACACTTTATTTTGGCATAACAGATAAAAAAGAGAAACAGATTGTAAAAAAAAAAAAAAAAAAGATAAGGCACAGGGGAAAAAATAATAAATGCATGGGTTTCCCATGAACACTAGATGCACTCCAAATTGAAGTTTGTTT
Organism: Nibea albiflora; assembly: GCA_014281875.1. NCBI lineage: Eukaryota > Metazoa > Chordata > Actinopteri > Sciaenidae > Nibea > Nibea albiflora. The sequence continues at coordinate 7,670,235 of CM024789.1, read as the reverse complement.
TAAGTTACAATATGTATCATAAAATGATAATAAGCTATTTAATTTGAAGCTTCATTGATGTACAGAAGATGAGTAAATATGACAGAACGTGCCACACTTGTACCTACTGAATATTAAAATAATCAGCAAAATTAACAGTCATAGAAAAACGCCTTTTTGGTATTTGTGTAAAATGCTAAGATGTGTGGATACAGTAATCAAAAGCAAGTGAGCATAACCTCATACTAAAATCATACGCCGAGTATGCTTGAAGGCTGGTGTATACTGTGATGTCATACTGTACTGTAAATCCTTCATCAACCTCTTTCACACATTTCCCTTCATCATCCTGTTAAAGTTATACGTGATAAAAGCTTTAGACGGTTTAGTGGATACTTGTACATGTCTCTCTGGAGAACCTTTCAGTGCATTTATTTGAGGTGCGTTTGATTTTTATCACCTCCTTTAAATTATGTCAACAACAGCTTCAATAAGATATCTCATTTTGTTCTGCGAAAATGGTCCCACGTCTTCGTTGTACCGCTGCCAGGAAATTTCCGATCGAGAGTTTCTTGCCAGAGTGGAATATTCTTCACCGCGCCAAGTCCTCACACATGGCCGCTCCCGACTGTGCTTGTGTCGAGGCCGTCGGTAGACAAGGAAGAGGGCGGACGGGGCCGGGGGCCGACAGGAGTGGCTGGCTGTGGGTGGCTGACCTGTGAGACCATGTCGTCAGACTCCCAGAGCTCTAGTTCCTCCCTCACCAGCCTCTCCATCTGCTCCCTGTGGGCGTCCGTGTCCCGTCCCAGACGCTCGTCCTGACAGACGAAAACAGATTAACGTGTACACAATGTTTATAAGACACTATGCAGGATGAGAAAATGCAGCAGGGCTTCTATTAGTGGTTTAAGATGGTGATCAAAATCTGGTGATAATTACGTGTAGATTCATCATTTATGAGCTATGTGATCGATTATTAACATACAATATTTATCATATGATATGGCAGCCTGAAGTGTATGTAAACTAACCACTGCAGCTCACCTCCATGACTCCGTCCAGCATCCTTCCCAGCAAATCTCTCCTTTTGAGTTTAGCTCTCTCCATGGCTTCCAGCTTCACGATCACAGCATCTATCTTGGACACTATGCTGCCGATAGAGTGCTCCATCCTGTCCACACGCCTCACCAGCCTGAGGAACAGAGGGCATTAGTCCCTTATTATACTACCTGATAAATGTGCCATACTTCTACAGTCTGAGGACGGCAACTTGAGCTATGTGAAAATGTATTTTCTGTATTTTTATGGACCAAACAATGACTACATCATCGCTGTATTTTAGCTTTTATGCACCCTGTTAAGTTCCACAGTCACCAAGAATCAACTTCATTTCTAGTCAAAAGTGCATGTGTTTTTTTAACCTGCATCTAAGTTACAGAGTAAGAATAATAAACGCTTCATACACTTGAAACTCTTCATAAGAGACGCCGCCTGAGCTGCTGCCACGACGACGAGAGCTGTGGCCGCTGTCCTCATCGTCATCTTCCTCCGAGTCGTCCTGGGTGCGAGGGAAGCTCCGGCCGCTGCTGGGTCTAGTCAGCGAATTGCGTTCCAGATCCAAGTCCTCCTAGCGTACGAGCAGAAACACACTGAACATCTGCAGGTGTCGTGGCTGAGTGGACGTGACCACATACGTGTTTTCTTATCAGATCAATTACTAAAGCCATCAGCTTTTGCTTAACAAGCTGTTGGCACCACCACTCACTCTCTCTTTCTCCAGGTCGTCTCTCATTTGCTGGTGTTCGTGCTCCGTCAGCTCCTGATCGCCATCGTGATCATACTTGGCAAAGATGGCCTGGATCTCTGCGTCTGTGTGGCCCTTCCTGAGCATTAGAAATAATCAAACTACAATCAGGCGCGTAGCAAGAAATTGATATTTGATACAAAACCAAACACAAACACTGAAATAATATCACAAGAGTTCATAGATTATAACATTATTTGAGTTTTGTTCACCCCTTAAGGTCCTGGCGGAGTTCATCAAAGTTCAGTTTGCCCCCGGCCTGACGCAAACTGTCGGAGATGTCGTCTACTGCCGTCTTCTTCAGCCGCAACTTCATCAGAGCTTTGTTACAACCCTGAGAGAAATAAATCACATTTGGGGTTACCTCAACAAGTCAGCTGTATAATATTATCTGAGAGGTAGCACAGACAGAATAGAAACATTATGATTGTTCATTAATCTGACAAAATAGATCCGCCACAAACTTACAATACATACAGTATACTGTATTACATCTCAGTACAAACACTTACCATTACAGCTAATCCCGTCTGCCCTCTCATCTACACTGTGCATTCCTACTATGCTTCAGGAAGGTCAGGATGTGAGAGACATCATCTCCTTTGTTTTTAGACTGGGACCTGCAGTGAGGTCTGATATCTTTTTGTAGTTTAGACTCCTCTCCCTTCTCTGAATCACCTTAGGGAGTCTTCAGACTTTGAAACTAGTACACAAACTACACTTCTGCAAAAGTAAACTTGCAAAGATGTTTCCCGAGGTCACTCTGTATCACATGATAGTCTCAGTTTCAGAGACATTTCAGGCTGACTGTGGAGAGTTTTGCCCGATCTGAGGGTCTGATTAGCGTTAGGCTACATGTTTCCAAAAGTTCAATCAACTTCTCCTCTGCACGTCGCTGTATTTTTGGGTATCTGCACCGCCTCAACCAAAACTGACTACTCCGACTCAAATGAATGGAAAACCTGCGCTCTCACCGCAGTGCTGGATCCTGTCTAAATGTTTATAGTGGAGGCCCTCTACTAACAGCTTTTCTGGGAGAGATTCTCTTTTTCTTTTCTAATGACATGTAATAATATATGTATCTCTAAAAAATACAACCAGACCCAAAATTTGCAATATTCGGAGAAGCTTCTGGAGCTTCAGGCGTACTCTGTGATCCTGTAGCTGTTCTGTCATTGTTGGCGTGGCAGCTCGTGTTGACCTAATGGAAAATATACCTAACCAAAATCACAGATACATGTACTGCAGCTCAGTACCTTCTTAATGAGGTCAGTCATTTCCATCTCAGACCTCTGCTGGGACATGTCAGCCTTTACCTCGGAGTATGTGTCATTGATGATGGCCAGGAACATGTTCTACATAGAAAGAGAGAGAAATGTAGTGGCAGTGTTAGTGAGGGGCATATTTAAACAACATGAACAACAACAGGTGTGACTGCCCTACTCACCATGAGAATAAAGAAAATGAAGAACAAAGGTAGTAAAGTAGATCAGTCCGAGCACTGGATTCGCCTCCTCTATTTCTGAGAAGTCAAAGTCTCCCAGGATGATGCGGAACTGGGTGAAACTACACAAGCAGCAAAACATTTTTTTTCAATAACAGTAAACATCAATTATTAGAGGTATTTGTACTTCTGTGGACTACACTTTGAAAGCGCTCACATGCTGGCTTGGAAAGTGCTGAAATCGTTTACTTGGGTCCCGAACACTAAGTAGGCTAGCTGAGCATACGCCAGGAAGATGATGAAGAACATGATGGCAAAACCCACGAGGTCCTTGGCACAGCGAGACATCGTGCTGGAGAGCTGGCTCATGGTCTTATTGAAGTTGATGAACTTAAAAAGCTGAGGGGATGGGAGACATTATTAACTGTTGGCGTCCACTGCGGTGGTTTTGGATAGATTAGGAACCAAAAGGAGAAAAGATTTATACCTTGACCCATGAAAAAAAGACGATGATTGCAGCCACGTTGTTGAACTGAACCTGCAGGTTCGCCAAAGACTCAAAGCTGGGGTGAGTACTGTGGTTCTCCAACAGGCCTTTGAGAAGGTTGCCAACCATGGCTGTTCTGGTTATGTTCATGATAATAGCAACAACACTCAACTGAAAAAAAGAGCAGACAACAAACTCAGACAATCTGTTCACATTTCTATGACAGGTGACTTCAATCATCCCAAATACGACTTTGATACACACCACGACGAGGAGAACATCCAGACAGTTCCACAGGCTCTTGAAGTAATGCAGGCGGTGGATGTGGATCTCCAGCACCTCCTCCACCACGTAGTAGAGGACGAATAGGCAGAACGCCACCTCGCACAGACCCACAAAGTAGTCCCAGCTCGACACATATCGTATCAGGCGCACTGTTTGGAACTGCCAGGAGGTCACCACACCACCAGTAGCAGGGAACTCCACCAATAACCTGACAAATGCATCAAACTGTGATCACAGACAATCCAAAATCTAGAAATAATCATTCGTTACAGTCTTGGATTACATAGTAAATGGATATATTGTGACTGATGAGTCTTACCTGGCGATGCAGAAGAGGTTTATGTTCCCATTGTAGACGGAGAAGTCGAGAAAAACCGCTCTGGTGCCTCTGTCCAGCCACAGGTGATCTTTGAGAAACTGCAGTTGGACAGTTGACTCCTCTCTCGTACGAGACAGATCTTGGTAGTATCCTCCACCTCCATATTTAGATACCTGACCCCAATAGCTGCTCCCATTCATCTCACTCTCTGTTGCATAGACCCACCTAAAAGACACCGGGAAGAGAAGATTTAGGATGGTGACGATGTAATGAAATACATTTTTATTCATCTGTGGTCTCCTTTTGGACTCACGGAGTTCCATTCTTGGGTCCAAAGGAGGCAGTGTCCTCGTTGCTTGGGGTGTACATGTTGTAGCAGTCCTGAACCTCGTCTCTCAGATCTTCGTGGACGGAGCAGGACTCATTGCGGACTTTGACCTGCCGGAGCCGTGGGACCCCGAGGAGGAGGTTCTCATAGTAGATGAGGCTCTGATTCTCTGGAAGGCTCTTGTTATTGTACCACACCTCCCAGTACATGCCATTGAGGAAAGGCCCCTCTGTGAACTGTGGGTGAAGAACATTAAAGAGGCATTTAGACACAAGAAACACAGTGAAGATCAGTCTTTTACCACTCAAAAAGCAAATACTCCAAACTATGAAGTTTCACATACAAGTGTACATGAAAAAACTATATAAAGACGAAAGCAAGTACGGCAAGGCACGAACCATAAATAGATAAATATTAAAGACAAGTAATAAGGCTATATATAAAATGAGAGTTGCATGAAATAATTAATTAATTACTTTGCTATAATCTCACAATAGACTGCTTAGCTTCCCTGTGCTGGGGCAACATTTCTTTCCTTTGTCTAAGTTCTGATATGTATACGGCAATTGTGAACTGCATTTCCCATGTCTGCTCGAAGGAAAACGTATCAGTGTACTTGATGGCATTATAATCTGATGAAATTCTGAAGACTAAAAGCTTTTTTATTAGTGACATTTGGGTAAATGGTTAGATTATTCACTTTCTTGCCACCGGTTACATGAGAAGATCGATACCACTCTCACATCTGCACAGTGGCTATGAGGCTATGGCCAGGAGGCACTTAGAAAAATGAAAAATGAAAAAGAGGAAACAGCTCGTCTGGTTCTGTCTGACAGTAGCAAAATACACCAACCAGCACCTCTGAAGCTCACTAATTGGGTGGTGGTAGACAGATTTTGTTACATTTAAGCAGAACCGGACTAGCAGGTTTGTTTTCCAGCTCACATGCTAAGTTGAGCCAACTGCCAGCTGGATGTAACCTCCTATCTAACAGACAGATATGAGAGTGGTATCAGATTTTCTCATTTAACTCACAGCTAGAAATCAAATAAGTGTATCTCTGTAAATGTCTACAGCTATATTGCTATACTATTCCTTTACAGTCTTGCATTTAACCTATGTGCAATGATTGCATGTTACCTTCCAGAAATCCTCCATGGTTGAGAGGCTCCTAAACGTGGCAGGATCCCCAGCAGACAGCGGCGTGTCCAGGAAAAGCTGAGACATGACTTTGGTATAGTAGTACATATTGGCACTCACCATCCCATAGGTCACTGCAGGGCAAATCACAGTTTAAATAAGCAATATTAGCACATAACAAACCCTTGTTAAAACACAGAATGACACATGATGTTTTTTGTGTACATAAACATGTTTGCATGCAGCAGGACCCTGGAAAGACTTCGCAAACTCAAAATTAGATTAAACATAATTATGCTTCACCTATGCATTACTTTTCTCTCTAGTATTTAGTTTTCATCATAGAGTAGCTCTGGAAACTGGTTTTAATAGTCAAGCTCTGTCTGGCAGAATATGCCTTAATTCAGTCTGCCAGGAAGTCATTTCCTGATCCACCCTAAACCACAGTTTGGCATTTTTCAATGCAGCAAAAAGAGAGCAGAGAGACGGCACCGTTCATTTTTTTCATCACACACTTTTTAAATGTGGGATTTTCAACAATTTGTTTATCATCCCAAAATACAGGCATCAAACCTGCTGAGTTATTGACAGTTATTGAAAAATAATTCAGCTACAAGAAAGGTGCCCAGGCCTGCGCCTTTAGTGCCACATTTTATGACTGTATTTACATCACTTTCCATGAGTCACTTTTAACAGCTGTCACTTCAGTTTAGTCCAGGATTAGTTGGGCACAACACTTACTGTATAGATATGTCACCAAAATGCTGTATTTTCATATTTTAGGTATGTTCTTTAAACTATTTAACCATTATCTACCTAAAGTTATGTTTAAACATCCACCATTCTTCTTCATGCCCAATTAAGAATGTTTTTCCCCATAACTCATTAGGTCTAGTTTGTTATGGCATACTTTGTTGAATTTCCTCTAGAACTCCATGTACTTTACTCCTTTGAACTAACTAATTATGCAATGGTTTCTGACATATGTCAGTTAAACTGTGTCTTTAAAGTATCACTTCCAAACTTAGCAAAAAGCAAAAAACCTTTAGTACTTTCACATACTTTTTCTGATCTTCTGGATCAATCGCAGCACCATGAATAATTTAAACAACTTTAAAAATCAAGCTGATTTAGTATGCATACTGACTGTTGACTGAGAATCCTAATTTTGCCATATTTCCAGTGTGAAAACACTTCATACTCTAACATACGCCTGAGCAGAATTAGTATGTGGAAGATGTAGGATGGAAAGGTGGGCTATGTTGCACATGATGAGGCTGCACAAGTCTTAGTTACTTAATGTGCAGGGAGCCTAATCGAGTCACTAACACCTAAACTTTATCAGTTTAGATTTTATTTCTCAACAGCCTCATTTTTGAGTGATTTCTGAAGGGGCACAACCTTGTGCACAAATATGTGTTACGTGTCGTTTTGCAGGATGTTTACTTACAGATACAAATAGTGATGAGGAATGCGATATATGTGAGCATCTCCCTCAGCACGTTCCTGAGGTACCTTTCTCGACTGCTGTCACTGTCCTCCATCAGCTCTGTGCCCCACAAAACTGCAAAGAAACACAAGCAAGACATTAAACATTAGCACATGGATGGTACATGGAGTGACACAGTTGCATGAATATTGAAAGACCTCCTCAGAAAATGTGTAATGATTTATGAAGATATTTAAATCAGAGAGTTGATGCTGATTTTATTTTATCAGCATTATTTTCACATTGTTTTTTTCTTGAAGCAGATTACTACATTTGTTTTACTAATTGTATCATTATACAATTTTGTTAGAATTTCTCTATTGCGGCTGATTTTATTTGATTATATAATTGTGAATTATGATTTGTTGAATACTTGATGGGTTGTAGCAGAGGAAAAACTAGGACTTTAAATCAGTGACATAACAAAGTACAAATCTGATTGATGAAAAGTTTTAAAAACTTTGGCACGCTTGACAAACTTTACAGCCCTAAACTATATATCATATATTATATGTTGTCACTGGTTGTAGTAGTAATAAACGTATACAAATAAACAAAGCATGGAGAGAGTTGCATACTTCTAATCTTCTGGAGTATCTGCTTCATACAGCTGCGGTGGTCATGCCTGTCCTGCTGCTGAGCATCCACAGTCGGGGTCGGGTAGAGTCCTCCTCTGGGGATGTGGGTGCTGCTGCCCCCGCCGGTGTAGCTGCCCAGGCCGCTGCTGCAGCTGCTGCTGGAGGCCGTGGAGACTGATCTCCTCCCGGGACTCGCTGGCGGCCAGTCAGCTTCCATAATCTCATCCTCGGGCTCAAAACCCGGGTTATCCCGACTCCACGCTTGTCTGGACGGTGGGGACGGAGTGCCTATGACTCCTCCGAGACCCAGGTCTTGATGCTGATGTTCTCCATCTCTATCCCTTCGCTTGAGTCCAGTCTGTGCGGCAACCTGCCAGCCTGGCTCTGCGGCAGCTGCTGCGGTCTGACTCGGGATGAACTCATGGTAGTTAGCACGCTGCTTTTTTTTTTTTTATCCGATGCGGGGCATCTGAAGAAGCTCAACGTTGGGTAAAAAACGCAAAAACAACGTCCGCTAAACGTTTATAACGGCTGAAGCATTTCGGGTTGTGGAGATACTCGAGTGTTAAACGCCTTAAAAACCAAAACACACAGACTGAGAAAGTTAGTCAAATAACTAAATATTGTAGATAACAGTTACATAAGCCCTTACACGGCGTGTTAAAGTCACATTAGACACTTTTAAATAAAGTTATCCTGCTCCTCATAGCCAGCGTCAGTAGTTTTATCTCTCACCAAACCGTTAGAAAACTTTCCTTGCGAAAAACTTCAAATCCGTCTCAATAAAAAAAAATGTCCGTCGTTATAAAGCGATGCCTTTAAAGCGTTTTAAAGTTGTTACCTAATAGGCTATTAAAAGTTGTTACCTAACAAGCTATTTTTCGTGGGATTGACGGCCGCATTAGAAATGTTTATGTGAAACAAGAAGGATACTTTTCTTGCCTCAGGACAGCCATCTTGTTCTTAAACTGTTCAGCCCAGAAAAAAAAACTCCTTCTCGGTCTCGTTTGTTCGGGATTCAGGTTACATTAGAAGTCATGGCGTCGCAGTAAAAGGATGGAAAGCACCTCTTTTTCATTCTAAGTCTAGATTAGGTCGTTTTTTTGTTAATAAAAGTTTCTTTAAATGAACGGTTTTAAGTTACAACTTGTAAATCTTGAACTGGTTTTGGATTGTTTTGTTGACTCCTAAAGATCAGAATTCAGTCTCCTAATATAATATATTATTTCTAGAGCTTACTGAACCCTTTACGACGATCAATAAACGTATTTATAACATGTTTAATACGCTTTTTGTGTATAGAAATGAATAAAAATGACATTACATAATCTGTCTGTTTGGGTCAGCGGTTGCTATGACAACAAGACACTTGGTTAAGATTGCTAACTGCTGTTAGCCTGTTGAACCAACTGTCTTTCAGTTACATCAACCAAAACCAAAAAGGTTTGGGGCTATTTTGAGTTTTTCCTTCTGTGTTGAAACATCTAATTTATCTTATTCATCTCATTATTTATCATTTATCTTAACCATTGGTCCCATGTAACTACAATAAGTACATTTACTCAGGTAGGTTACTATAATTAAGTATAACTTTGAGGTACTTGCACTTTACTTGAATATTTCTATGCTATGTGAAGCTAATACTCCACTTAGTTCTTTGGAGATTCAGATAACACAAAGTATAACCACCTAATAACTTATGATGGATTAAGCCACATGGCAGTACAAATTACCCTTACCTGTACTACCTGCAACTTTAGTGATGCTTACACACTAATACACTGACAATTATTACCCAGTATTATGATATATATTACTTTGAAATGGCCCATTCTGCATTATGAATACTTTTACTTTCGTGCACTATTGCAGGTAAAACAGTATTTCTATACTGTGACTACTTTTATTTAAGTACGATCTGAGTACTCTCTCCTGCACCTGTGATTATAGTGAGTTACCAACTCTGTAAAAGTATAGTACAAGCCTCATATTAGAATTTTGCAGTTTCTAGAGACATCTCTATAAATCCAAGCCTTCTTAACATTTAAATGTCCCTCAGTATGAGAGTTAAAAAAGACAACGTCTTCATAGAAAACATTACTTGCCAAGATACATATAGTTATTCAATTTTCTCCATATCTGACTCAAAACAAAAGAATTGACATGTGTCTGCTATGAGTTTCGTTTCACTGGATGTTGCTGTAATACATCTTTTCCAAAGACACAAAGCTTGTTTGGCCACTTGGTGGTGCTCAGTATCCACATTTCTTAAAGCTGGAGCTTTGTCAGTAACAAATCTATTTAAAGCATCAGGAATGCATCCCCATTGTTAAATGTGTGTGCACGTGTATCAAAGCACAACATTTAGCGCATATCAAACCATGCAATGGAGCAGCAGGCTTTGCTCTATACAGCTGATCTGCTGTGACCTCCTTCTTTATGTTTCTGTAATGCTTGGAGGCTGTGGCTTCAACAAGGAAGCTGTAATTGTTTTCTTTGCTATTGAAAAGCACAATTCTCAGTAAAGGAGTCCAGTCTGTCATAGTATCAAGAGGTATACCCAGTATATAAAACATGTTTATTCTCCTTTTGAATATTCTTCCAGAGGTTTTAGATCATCGACTGCATGTGCAAAGTCCCCCTCCAACCCACAACCCCTTCAACATAGTTCAGAAGTATTACTGTATTATTCAGGAGGACTGGGTCTAACCTGAGCACCATTTCCATCAAGGGTGAAGCGATGGACAATCTTCTTTGCAGCCACTTAATGGGGCATCAGAGCCAGCAACACTGAAAAACTGAATAAACTGATTAAGAAGGTTGATCTGTGCTGGAGGGAGCATCATGTGCATTAGTTCACATCCCCTACATGACCTCTTGATGAATCAGCAAAGCATATTAATTCAGAGTCTCCTGCAACTACACTGTAAATGTCTGTCTGTCTGTCATATCTGTCTGTATGAAAACTGTTTTCACAGGCTTAGTAGAGTGCCTCTTTAAAACTGTGGTAGGAGATGTGCACCAAAAGGGTAATTTCCCCAGGATATCTCACAAGAAATGTGTGCAAATGATATTAAAATGCAGGAAATTGCATAAATGTGTGCAAGTATCTGTGTGTTTTCAGTATAAAGAGTTTTGGAGTAACAATCAAGATAAGAAAGCACCAAATAATAGATGTTATGTTAAAATGTTATCTACAAAAAGAAAGACCTCATAAGACAGCATGAGTGTGAATATCAGCACTACTACAGTCAGTGTTTTTTTGGATGGCTTTCAGGAGAAAGTTTGGGGGGCGTGGTTATTTGTTTTGCGTCATAATTTATGTTGCCTAGTGTAAACAGTCCATTGGCTGAATCTTTGTAATGGGGGTTCCCTGCCCCAGATTGCAGGGGTAAAACAATAAATAGAAGCTATCACTTTAAATTTCCAATCTCTGGTACAGCAGAGATCATATACTGTTAGATAGATAGATCGTGGGAAATATTACAATATACACCTGGGATACTCTGTATTTCAGAACAGTTTACAGTCGGTTACTCGTAGTTATTTATTAAAAATAATTCTGTCTACTTAGATAGGTCTTTCATAAGGTAAGTTAGCCTTTCTCCAAGCTAAGTCAGCTATGAGACGGCTGGCTGACGAGCTAACGTTTAACCGTACCTGCTAATGTTAGCCGCATTGTCTGATGAAAACCACGACCGCTCGACAGACGAGATCGGTGATCATTCAAAGTTACCAGCCGGCTGTGTCGCTGCTGTACTAATAGCACATTCAGCGATTTATTTAAAAAATATGCGTATCAACTAAAAGTGTCAAACCTTACCTTCCTTTGTTTTCTTTGAGCTAGCGTAGCACTCAACTTGTTTCATTGATTCTGGCTCGACAGTCGGTGTAAGTCGGAGGGTAATTTATTATAAAGCTTGTGAAAGCTTTATATTGTGTAGCGCTTGTAACGATTATGATTCAGCCATTTATAAATTAGTAGTTTATGCTGTCAGTTTTGGAGCCCCACTGTGATAGCATGGGCATACTTTAGTGGTGCACTACGTTACAATGGCTATCGCCGGGCTCAGCGTCATGTCGGCGGCTTGATTGGGGTTTTCCTCGCTCGTAATCAACGTTAGAGTTGTTTCTGTGTGAAAGCGCATCAGAGTAACACCCTGACAGCTGTCCGTTTTTCTCTGTCGACCTATAACATCAGCGTGTTTTTATGTAATACGTCCCTCACCGCAGGTTGTGTGTGTGTTATCCGGCTGAAGGGGGAAAAACGACGACGCCACAAGTTAGCTTAGCGCCAAAGCTAACTAGCTAATGTCGCAAGCCTGATGTTGCTTTGAGATGACAGCGAAGAGGCCGGTAGTTAAGATTTAATATTCACTTAGTTGTTTTTTTACAGGCTGTGTGACGTTAATCTAGATGAAACTCTAGGCTTACGATGCTCCTGATTGTTTTTAAACAGGCGTTTACAACGGAAATCATGAATCCGTCGTGCTATGTGGCTAATGAACATGCGACAAATGTGAGAAATGGCAAAATGTTGTTAGCACAGACACGAAAGGCCTCTAACTCGTACAGCAGGCCACTTCTCTACAAAGGGACGCACAGATGTGTGAAACACGCGTATGTGTTGTAAACGTTTAGCATAAAGTAAATTAATTGTAGTTATGTCGGGTTTTCTGTGCTGTCCAACGTGAAAGCCTGCTCAGGTCGCTTCCCTTTTCACCTACAGCCGGTTTCCCTCTTTGTCTCATTGGATGAACGTGATGGCGCAGTTGGATGTTAGCTGGTGTGTTAGCCAGATAGCTCAGCAGTCAGCTGTCGTGCCTCTGCCAGAGGATTGATGTGGGTCAGAGAAAACATTGGCCTCATGAGACAAAGAAAGTGAAACGTTGTGCTACTAAAAGTAGCCGTCTTAATTTACCATATGTACTTCCTGTACTTGCTTTGCTTTCACACATCGGTGTTGTTTACCTTTGGCACAGTAAACGTTCCTGTGGACCAATATAAGCTTCCTTAAAATGGCCTGACTTCAAACAATTTATGTAGCAGTGCAACTGACTCCAGCTTAATTTTCCAAGTCATTGTCTGCTGCACTCAGTTGCCACTTGATTATATATGCCTACTCTAAGCCAATGCAGCCTAATGCAAAAGCTCTGCAACATATCCAACCTTAATAATGCAAGTTAAAAATCTCAAATTGTTTAGGAAAGGTTCGACTTTATGGTCATTTTTGAGACTACAGACCGTGGGGCTGTTGAATTGTGTTGTGTAACACAGCAATAAAATCTTAGGACGAAAGTCGAGCCTCCAGAATGATCATAATGGTTAATAATCGCAGCTCAGTTTGAACTAAAACTTAAAAAAACAAAAAACAAAACATAATAACATAGCCGTAACAAAAGTTGGATTTATTGCTGGGCTGTTGCAGTGCACTGCATTATTTTTAGCTAAGTCATAACAACCTGTCAGCTGACAGTATATAGCTGACAGTATTGTATATCTACGTTAATGTGTACTTCTAGCTGGCATCATTACAATTAAACCTTTGTTTATCTTCTGTTTCAGCACTTAATATTGTTTACCAAAGAAATGGTGATGGAGAAGCCAAGTCCCCTGCTTGTAGGGCGGGAGTTTGTGAGGCAGTATTACACACTCTTAAACAAGGCGCCAGATTTCCTGCACAGGTAAATTAACGACATGCGATGTAGTAGATATTAAATCTAAAAGTGTTTTGTAATACTTTGTACAACTAATGGTCCTATTGTGTTGCTTTCAGGTTTTATGGGAGGAATTCTTCCTATGTTCATGGAGGACTTGACCCAAGTGGGAAGCTGGCAGAAGCGGTCTACGGGCAAGCGGTAGGTGCTATTGACCAATAAGGAAGAATCACATTTAAAATACAGTGCAGGTGTCTCATATGAGTGGTGATAAATAACACTTTTTTATTGAAATTGAACATGGCACAAAATTAACAATAAGCAGCATTTGAGCAACATAGGAACTAACAATGTTGACATGATTATCAGATCTCTTCGTACCTTCTCAGTAACAGCCTTACATTAAAATATATATCAGTACTTCTGTTTGTCTGAGCAAAATGGAGAACGACTGAAAATATTGTTGCCCTGCTTTCAAGGTTGAGCTGAGTAATGAATATGAAAGTAAACGACAGACTTGCTGACCTCAGATTATTACTAACTGCCGTTATTAATCATCTTATAACACAGCTTTGTAACGGCAATAGAAATTGGCTGAAAGTACAAGTGCACTTTTTTTTTCAATGACATGAGCTATTTTCTGTTGGGGCTTCAATTCACTTAATGGTATCCTAATTAATTAAAAGCAAAATTTTGCTCAGACAAGAAATATACATTTTGACCAATTTGTCCCATCCTCCTCATTTATTTATTTCATCGTGTTATCCACTTGTTTCTGCATTTCTCAGGAAATCCACAAGAAGGTCATGTCCCTGCAGTTCAGCGAATGCCACACAAAGATCAGGCATGTGGATGCCCATGCCACACTGAGTGATGGAGTGGTGGTGCAAGTCCTTGGAGAATTGTCCAACAATGGTCAGCCCATGAGGAAGTTCATGCAAACTTTTGTGCTTGCTCCAGAGGTGAGTACTTCTGCCTGTTAGTACTATTGATGAGCAACAAGATTAAGTGTAACAAATAGCTGTTTTCTGAGATTTCTGGCTAAATTATTAACTGTAAATATAAGACTATTTAATATTTGGACATTTAATTGGCTCAGCTGGTAGAGTGTGTGTGACTTTTTTTTTTCTCAAATTTCTTCAGGGTTCAGTGGCAAACAAGTTCTACGTCCACAATGACATCTTCCGTTACGAGGACGAGGTTTTTGGAGACTCTGAAGCTGAGCTTGATGAGGGTAAGGCACTCACAAATATCTAGATGTCTGTCTTTTTAGTTCTTGTTTTTGTGATTTTTAAATGTGAGAGTGCAGATGCAAATAAGTTGTTAATTTGTTTATTTTCTTTTATCTCACTTAGAATCAGAGGAGGAAGTTGAGGAGGAGCCAGAGGAAAGGCAGCCGTCCCCTGAGCCACTTCAAGAAAGCCCCAACAGCTCCACCTATTACGAGCCTCATCCTGTCACGTAAGCTAAAACCTCATAACCTAATTAATATAACATAATAACCTAATATTTTTGTGGTTTTCCTCCTTCTTTTTAAAAAAATCTACCAATTTAAATCTCTGTGGAGCTGACAATGTGCTGATTTGTGCTCTGTAGTAATGGAGTAGAGGAGCCCATGGAGGAACCAGCTCCAGAACCAGAGCCAGAACCTGAACCAGAGCCCAAAGTAGAGGAGATCAAGCCTGAAGCAGATGAGAAGGTTCTGGAAGAGATGGAGGAGAAAGCACCTTCACCGGCCCCTGTGGAGTCTCCACCAAACACCCAGGAGCCTCCCAAGGTAAGAATAATGTGTCTCTACTGTATGTGGCACACTTGCCTCACATGAGCTTTATCATTGGCCACACTAGCCATACTTATGTCCTCATTTCAGCAGCATGGCACCCAATTCAACAGAGATTTCAGTGTGTTGCTCAAAGTTACACCTACTGATAGTAGAATGTTCATTGTCAGCGCCATAACAATGCGTTGCTGCATCCCTCACAGACTTTCTCCTGGGCCTCGGTGACCAGTAAAAACCTGCCTCCCAGTGGCACAGTCACCTCCTCTGGAATTTCACCCCATGTTGTTAAAGCGCCAAGCTCACAGGTAACCAAACTACCACTGCCACGGAGCACATTAGACGTGGGTCACTGTGTAAAAGTCTACTGCAGTGTTTATTTCAAACTTACCGTATTGATCATCAGAGAGTGGTTAACGGCATCAGTAGATTTAGCAGTTCAGTTTGTCCAGACATTTTGTCTCTTTTCTAAATAAAGGAGTCTCACTGAACACAGGCAGTGGTGGGTTTGTGGTACTGTCTTTTATTTATCTCTAGAAGAACATATATTTCCTTTTCCAGGCACTTTGTGAAACACGTTATCACTCAAGTACTGTATTCTGTTAAAGCTCATAAATCATTTGGATTTTGTACAGCAGTTTAGACTTCCTTTGGCCATACAAGCACCTGTTCTATATTATAGAAAGGAAGTCTGTTTAGCATAGTTAAAGGAACTAAATGTATAATTTATCACATTAAATGCAGAAATCAGACTAAAACTGTACTGCTCAGTTGTTTTTCAAAATTGAACTAAAATGCAGATCCAGTCCTGAACTGATGCTCTAGTTCACTGTGTGAACCAATGATGAAAAGGACGTGTGTTTCATTTAGTCTTTTTTTATTTTTATTTTTGTGTCACACCCTTCGCCCACACAGCCCAGAGTTGAAGCCAAGCCGGAGACACAGACAGCGCCTCTTCGGCCTAGAGACCAGCGCACGCGCGACAGACCAGCCTTCGCTCCACGGGGTCCCAGACCTGGTAATGCCAACACCCATGCCCCAGATTTAGGGTTTGTCACGGTCTTTTAGCTTTTCATCTGGTTTATTCTCATACCTGCACGTCTCTGTCACTATTAGATGGTGTTGCATCCTCGGAGTCACAAACGGGAAAACCACACTTGAGTTTTGTTAACAAAGGTAAACCTTACTGGTTTTTCTTTGATTACTGAGTGAGGATATTATTTAGTCACTCTCTTCTTACATGGGGCATAAGTTTTCTTGAGGCCAGGAATTTTGCTTTCATTCAAATGATTCACGTGAGCTGCTGTGATGAGTTTTTCTGATGTGCCTTTTCTTCTGACCTGCAGGCAGCAGGGGAGATGCTGAATCTGGTGACATGGACAGCAGGCGGATTGTCCGGTACCCAGACAGCCACCAACTTTTTGTTGGCAACCTCCCACATGACATTGACGAGAGTGAGCTCAAAGAGTTCTTCATGAGTAAGTTTCCTCGAAAATCAACACTTTGTCCACGTCCTCTTTCAAGCGTGAAAAAATGTTACTTTAATTAAATACTTTTTCCCCCCTTTGCAGCATACGGAAATGTTGTGGAACTCCGGATCAACACCAAGGGCGTTGGTGGGAAACTGCCCAACTTTGGATTTGTTGTCTTTGACGACTCCGATCCAGTACAAAGAATCCTGGGGGCCAAGGTAGAAGGGGCATGTATTGACATTTCATTACCCACTTTCATTCTTTTGGTGGTGGTTTGGTGACACACATTTCTGCAATCAGTCTGACCCTAAATCTGTCACTATAGCGGTGATTCGCACAGCTGCTGTCTGTTGTTTCCCATTGTCACGTCACTAACAAATCAAGCTTGTAAACGGATATCTGAGATCTGTTCAGACCACAACGAGCTGTCTGGCAACAGGTGCAAGTGAGATTAAATTAGGAACCAAGAAGTGCAGTTTCCAGCAGCAACACATTACAAAGCGGTTAATACTGCTTTGAGGCTTTCTCCAAGAAAGTAGATTAGCACAACGCTGCACCGAACAGAGTTTTCTAACTGGAACATTTGTAATTATTTTGGTTTTGGTTAGTCAGCGTGCTGGGGCTCATTGACGGCTGAATTGTTCTGTGGTAAAAGTTGAACCAGGAAGTTTTATAGGACAGCCTCACATAATCTGGGGTGGAAATTTGACTGCGCGGATGCATTGGTCTCATTAAAGGCTGTGTGTTGTTCTAGATACAGATAATACAGATATTTATCTAAATATTTTACTTTTCAGCTAAAAAGATAAAATTAGGTTTTTATTGGGTAGTTACTTTAGAAATCAATAGAAAATCTCAGTGTGAATAATCAAGCTTAATTTGGGACAAGCATTTTAACACAGTAATGTGTGTAAAATAACACAAGGGGTTTCATTGGGGCACGTTGATTCATAAAATATGATCCAGTTTGAGTAACCAATTCATTTGGACACTCTGAAAACTGAGCACGGCAACACTCGTTTCATCTCCAGGTAAACAGTAGATGTACCAAGCTCATGTAACAAGGTAATCCACCATGAGTAGCTGATTTACTACTTGTCGTACAACTTGTTGAGCCAGGTTAAACTTTTTGTTGTCTTTTGTTGTCCCAGACAACCCTGCGACACCAGGCCGGCCTCAATCAAATGAATAAAGGGGTGAATTTTTTCACAGTGGACTAAAGTCGGTCTGAACACAGCCTCAGAGATTAAATAGTTTCACTGGCAGCGACACAGAACTTGTCAGGTCATACCAATTGGACACAGAGCAGTGCTTCCATAGAGTCTGGGACAGATTAACAAACTTGTGTGCAAACCAGTGAATGATGTGGGTTGTGAAATAGACAGGGGAAATATTCAGTACTGGTTTTCTTCTGTAGTGACCTTTTTTTTCTTCTCTTCTTCTTCTTCTTCCTGCAGCCCATCATGTTTCGAGGCGAGGTGCGTCTGAATGTGGAGGAGAAGAAGACGAGGGCGGTGCGTGAACGAGAGACCCGCGGTGGCGACGAGCGTCGGGACATGAGGCGCAACGACCGGGGCCCCGGCGGTTCGCGAGGCATCGTGGGAAGCGGAATGATGCGTGAACGCGACGGGAGGGGACCACCACCTCGAGGCGGCATGGCCCCCAAACCTGGCATGGGCTCCGGACGAGGCTCTGGAGGCCAGGGAGAGGGTCGCTTCACAACCCAGCGCCGCTGAGAAGAGCACCACCTGCAGTGTGGAAATAGTACCGTGTTCTTCATCTTCAAACCGTTCACGTTAACGAAAAGAAATCTTCATGTATAAACGTATATATTTGTTTTTTGTTTTATTTTTAATTTTTTGTTCCCTCTTTGCTTTGGAATGTGACACAGCCTGTCAACCATTTGTTTGTGAAATAGACATAACAAAATAAGCAAACAAAAAAAAAATTCGCTTATTAGCTGTGAGCTGAGCATCCTTTTCGGGTATCTCAAGAATTCACAAACTTTAATTTGTAAATTCGTGAAAAAAGGCAAACCAACCAGGAGTAATCTGCCACATTAGGAGGGACTGATAAGACTTTTAACTACGACAATACAGCCCATCATTTGGAAAAGAGATTATATGCCTTGACTTAACTGGGGCGCTGCTTCACGAAATCCCTCTATTGCACATTTTATATGGTAGTTTTCTGCCCGTTACTGTTGGAGAAGAGTGAGATGCAAAATTTGTGCAGTTCCAGGGGAAAAGCTTGCCTTTTACTTTTTTCCTTTTTGAGAGACCACTGCTTCAAAATTGCATAATGCACTCATCAATATGCACTAATGGGTACTTTTGTCGTATTACATTGACATCCATGCTCGGAACGCAGCTGGAGAGACCTGTTTTGTCTCAAAGCGATACGACTTACCGGGGCAGGCCTCGCTTACAGCCTGTCCGCTGTGACCAATGTACTTTTCACACTTTTGACCCAAAACAACGCTTCAATTACTGCTGGATGGACAAGATGACAAGCAAATCTACATTATATTTTTCCTCATTTATAAATCAAAAAAAAAAAACAACAAAAAAAGCTCAAATCCTGGACTTTCACCAAATGAGTGGGGGGACAAAGGATAAACAAGAAACAAAGTCGAACAATAGAAGAGTGGTGGTAACGATGGCTGCTCGCTCGTTTTTTTTTCTTTTTCTTTTTTTTTTTTTTTGATTCAAAGTTTGTTTTTTCTTCATGTTTTTCCCTGCCAGCTAGACCGCAAAACTGGGATGGACGACACCTTCCCTTCCTCCCTCTTCCCTCCCTTCGGAGTAACCGAATAAATGTACAACAAAAATGATAGTTTACTGTATGTTTTGTTGTCTGTGTGCATTTTAATTTCTCTCTCTCGACTTGATAAGAGCATGATGGTGCCTTCTATTTCACCTTTTCCAGTCTTACTAAAGCGGTTCGGGCTTTTTGCCGCCTCCTAATGCGGAGCTGCTCGTTTTGAACTATTGTTGTCTTTTTGGGAGCAGATACAAAAAAAAAAAGAAATTGCAGTATTCACACGATTTAAGTTTTTCAGGTGCATATTTCTTTTTTTTCCATACTGTTTTACTACCTAAGATGATCTGTTGTGAGTTTTGTACATTTGTTTTGTATTGTGTCTGTTCTGGGTTTTGTAGAGACAATAGGTGCCTCGAGTTCTGTTTGATTGTTAAATGGTTAAAAGCATCTGAAGAACTACTCCCAAAAAAAAAAAGGTACATTAAAGATGGTGACAGAGGAATGCTTGGTCCGTGGTTTAACATGTCATCGCTCGACACGATTTTCGGTGAAGTTTGCCAGTTTGGAAAGAGTTCAGATACTGTCGATTCCTTCGTTTTCAGTCTGACCATAGTTTTTTGACTCATGGCAGCACTCAGGTTAATCCCTGGACTCAAAAGTTGTCAGACTGTTCTTTTTCTCAGCAACAATTTTGTAATTATCTGTGCGGGTGGGCTGGCCTGAGTCTCAGCCTACAGACTAGCAAATAATTGTGCTCACTTTTCTAGCTGTTTATGCATTTGTATTTTCATATGCTGATTATTCATTGTGCTTATTTTATTCTTTTTTTTTTTTCCATTCAAGGCAGATCTAATCTGAATGCCATAATAGTCGTCTCCTCCTCCTTGGCGCATTTTTCTTTTTACCACTCTGTAGGGAGGGAAGGCCTTTTGGTTTCAGCTGGAAAGGAAAACATGACAAACATGAGATGTTATCTTTTTTCTTTTCTTTTTTTTTTTGTTATCTTGCACTGATATGGGAAGTGAAATTTGATGTAGCATTTTTCTGGACAAATATACTTATGAGGTCTTCCTTGTCTGGTGGTATTGCACTATTTTCCCAACATTTCTGGGACAATCTGTCAGTTTGAACACAGCCTCTCTCTCCAAATTTCTCATCTGGCAATGTAGAAAAAAAAACAGTTCTCATCTTGTTAATCAGCATGAATTAATAGTCGCCCTGTTGCAGTTTAAAACAAGGTTTCATGGCGTATTTAAAGTAGTTTTCCAGAGCGATGCTCGGCTACTCTCCCTTGTAGTTGAGAATAAATATTTTCAGATGTGAGAATAGTTTTCAGTAGAGAGACTCTTAATTTGTTACCATCAGTCTATGACCTAATATTACAGAAAAATTACAGCTCTCTTGGTCTTTGAGTGTTTTTAACAGACAGCTCTTATGGGTGCCTCTACCCCCGAATGTTTATTTGTCAGGTAATTGCTTAACTCGGGCACTTGACTGCAATCATCACTTTTTACAGCAATGGTCAATGAAGAGAGTGGTGAAGAAGAGCCATCATGCTTTCAGACCAATCTGTGCTTTTACATTATTGTTGTGGTGGTGGTGGAAGAAAAAAATGTTTGAGCATATAAATTTACAGTTGGGTCGTTCTTTTTCCACTGAGGTTTTCAACAACTCGCCCTTTTTCCAAACTTTAAAGGATCCTCGTAAGAAAAAAAAATATATATATATATATATAAAACCTGTAAATTTATTTTCCTGTGGTTGAAAATGCAGTAGAGTGGATCCTCATTGTGAATCATTCCAGTCCTTTTTGAATGGAAATTAGAAGTACCTTCTTGGCTTTAGCAGGTGTGGTAAACAGTTGGCTGCCATCTTAATTTTACTGTGTTTACCCTTTACTTGTTGCTAGTACAAAAGTGTTGCAGGTGGAGAAACTTTTTTTTTTTGTTTTTGTTTTGTTTATTTAGTTTTTCTTTTTTCCTTTCTATTTTGAATGTGTTGGACTTAACATACAATAAACTACTGATATCAGCACCACTCATACCGTTTGTCATGTTTGCAGGCTCCATTTAAAAATGTAAATAAAACCGTCAACATGGGGAAGAAATCAGGCTTGCACTGGGCAAGTTTACAGGCAGATACTTCCTAGTGTGGTGTGGTGCAGGTTTAATATGTTTTTATTTCACACTTGAAGGGACGTTTTTTTTATTCTTTAAATGTTACAATTAAAAGGCAGTCCACAGATTTTACACATGGAGGTCATTGTTGGTGTTACTTTGTCAAGGCTAAAAGAAAATCCCAGCTTTGAGTTTGGTGTCAGTTAAATAAAGCCAATGCGGAAGTGCCAAAAAATGCAGTTCCTCAAACGTCCACTGGCGGCTGGCTGCAGAATGAGTCAATCTCCATAAGCCTCCATATTAAAATGTCCAACTTCACAGCAGAAATAAACATGTTTACAGCCTGGTACAAAAAACAGGTTTGGTCTCTAGAGTTCCTGATAAATGTACTGAGTAATTTTTTTTTTTAAACTCACCTACTTATATTAAGGCTTAAAGTTATGTGTAATTAACAGTGTGGCTGCTTTAATTGACAGGTTGGTGTCATTACAGGTGACTTGTTTGAGCATCCAGGTGTCATTCAGGTCTCCCAGTGATCCACGTGTGTTGGTTTGTCGAAGAGGCAGGACGACCAACATGGTGCAGACCCACCACTGTCCGTTCTTTACACTGTCAGTGCTTTGGAGACAATTATAACACAATAAGTCAGTGTTCCAAATACGATGTGTGGAGTTTAAAATGTGTTCACCTGCCTGAGATGCTAAGAAATGCATTTGTGTAAGAGTGTTGGATGTAATGTTCCCATAGCATACCAAGCAGTAAACGGATATCCCGGCTTTGTTTTAGACTTTTATCTTCTAATATTGTCCCCCAACATAATGGAAGTACTATGTAGCTGTAGTAAAACTTTAAAAGTTAAGTAAGTAAACACGCACATTAAAAACAATCTTTGCAAATGCTCCATGAGGAAGAAAATACCCAACAACTTTAAGGACTGGAAGACGCAAGCTGATGATTAACTGCTCCTTATTCATTTATAACTGGTAAACTTGCATGTTCAAAGGATTTAGCAGCACCTCCTGTATCTCCTCAGTCACCGTCACTCTCCTCTTCAGATGACATTTCACTTGATGCCGGATGAAACCTTTCAGCCAGGAGGGAGCCTCTTTGATTTCCTGTTGGACTGCTGCCGCTGTGAGGAAACCGGCCCGCCGGGAGCTGTTTATCTCTCTGAAGATCCAAGAACCGCTGAAGAGCTGAGAGGAAGCCAGGTGCACTAAATGGAAGAAGTCGCCCCCCTGCTTGTGTAAACCTGGCATTAACAGCACCTTGTCCATACACGGCTGGATTAGGCGGGAGAACGTAGTAAGGCATGATAGGTTGGTAGATCACTTTAGGTGGAGGTGGAGGAGGGGGTTTCTGAGGAGTGTTCTGTGATGGTTTAGTGACGGGGATTAGAGGTGGAGGAGTGGGGGTGATATCCAGTCAAAGGATCATCAGTGACAGGAAGAATCTGACATGGGGGGGGTCATCTCTCATCATAGCAGCAGAGGCTCCTGATAAAATAAGCAATACAAATATGATTCAGCATCACAGTTCAACCATGCAAGGATGTTATATTAAGAAGTCAATACACGTCTTACCTTGATTCTCCATTTTCTAAGGCTGCATGTTGATGTCTAGCAGGAAGAGCTCCTTGAAGAAAAGACAAATTATTATGTCTATGTCCAGCAGTTCCAATGACTGTTCATTTATTAAAAATTAACTACTTTACATCTGTATTTGTTTTTTTTACTAGTTTGAAGGCGATTTTAGTGTCACATATTTCTGTGAACCAATCAGCGTTCAGCAACGTTTGAATCAAAACAGGTATGTTAATCAAATCAATTAAATGTGATCAAACCACACAGCAAATCCTGCTGAGGCAGACAAGCTGGGTTTTAAATGTTTTAATAATTAATAACTACGGATCCTTTGATTTTAATGAACTTTGATTGATGTTTATCTACTCATAAATATTTAATGTTATATAATAATACTTTTTTTTAAGATCTGAGACGGCTCAAACTGTTTAAACTCAAACATTTAAGCCCTGACTTATATCAAAGTGTGTTAAAGAAATCAGAATAAATATATGAATTTAATATATTTAGTCTAAAGAATACTGTACGCAGCCTGTAATATATCATACATACAGGAGGACCCTCTATTTTTGGACCTCTGTCCAACATGCTGTTCTGAATAATTAATTTAAAAAATGATGGCTTAGTCTTACCTGTGTTTTCTGTCTGTGCGCACAGGAGAAAAATCACAGCCGCTGTAGTCGTCGCTTCCATCGCTGACAGAAAATGTTTCCCAAAGACCGTCTGTGAAGCTTTTTAAAACAAGACGTGGACCTTTTGTTTTCTTTACATTTATTTGTGTTATGACTCAGATGTTGTACCACACTCTGAATCCCAACTTCAATTTAGTCACCAGACTTTTAATTACTTTAATGACTGAGTGTACATGAATCAGCTTGTCTTCATTTTGTAGGTGTGGAGGGTTTGTCTAAGACTGGGAATGACAGAAATAAGACGTGCTAAAGGTGTGGTGAAACCAGATATAAGTGCAGTCATAAGACGAGGTGAGCTAATTCCCCCATTCGTGACAACTGTACTCAGTCTGGATATCTTTGTAACTCACCTGTTCAAAGTATATTAAAGTAAAGTTATGCATAATTAACAAGGTGGGTGCTTTGATTGACAGATGTTCTGCTGTTACAGATGGCGTGTTTGAGCACCCATTTCTCTGCTGATTTTTAGATTAGTCAGGCGCCAGAAGCTTGACTACCAAGATGATGGCAACCAGAGATACTACACTCTGAGGCTGTCACAGATATGCTGTCCATTCTTCATAATGTGCTCTACAATCATGTGGAAATATGAATCTTTGTGCTTTGTTACCTATAAATTAGCCTTTTTTTATATATGCATAGGGAGCAGGTCCTCTTACCTGGAGTCCACCATGTTTCTACAGTATACCCAGAACTAGACAAAATAAACACAAGCTAGAGTCTAGACAGATCACTGACAGTACAAAAAATTTGTCAGTAGATGGGTGATATCACCGATAGGTTACTATGGGAGACATTTTGAAGCTCAACATCTGTGGCTCTGAGGAGAGAGGTGGATTTTTATATTATATTATATATATTTTTTTTATTGCCACCTTGGATGGGGAGTGAGAGGTGAGCAGTATTCAGTATTAAAATCCACTAAATCCTACACACAGGAGCATTAAATGGATACACACCATGTTCTACTTTCACTTCCAGTTTTTAATTCAGAATATTTACAAGTAATGGAGTATTTACCACTTCACTACTGCGTTGGTATCATCACACACAGAGTGTATATTATTATAATTATCTCACGCAGTATGAATGAATGGGCTTTTCTTGCCCTTTAAATAAATGGACCAACTCGTCTGCTGATCAGCCACGTATCGCCACGTCTGCGCGCATGCGCACACATTGGTGTTCCGGGGTCGTTCAGTCAGTGTACACAGTGTTAAAAATCTTTACGTGCCCTTTTTTTTTTACCTTCTCTGTTCTGATAGTTACAGCACGGACCACTTAGAGGGGAGTCTTCTTTCATAAGGGGAGACGTTTTTAAACACGACACCGAGAGGACTGTCTGTAAAGATGAACTTCTTCAGAGGAGTGATGGGTGGGCAGGCAGCCGGGCCGCAGCCGTCCGGAGCGGAGACGGTAAGAGAAACCAGCCCGGCTAGCTGCCGTTAGCTTCGCTTCACACCGCTGTGTGTGACAAACAGACACCACACAAACGTCGCTAATAAAAACGCGAACTTCTACGCTTAAGGGTTATATTTTTCTCTATAAAAAAACACAGTACAACATGTTAACAGACAGGGGCCTTTCTTAATTAGAACAACGAGCTAGTCAGAAGGCTAATTAGCTCGCTAACCTAGCATATCTGTCAGTCGGCAGTTGGTCTGTCATGACATATGTGCTGTTTGCCGTGTACGTGTAGCTACAATGAATGAAAGAAAACAGGCAAACATCAGGAGCAACAGCTGTCATCTTACTAGAGTACACTCATTTTCAAATAACCTCCAACAGTACAGAAGCTACACATATTCAAACACAGGTTAAAAGATATAAATTAAGCTTTAATACCACCATAAAGAAGAGGCCAGCTATCGTTTTTTTTTTTATTGTTGCCATCAACCCACATTCGTTGATTTTGTTGACTGTTATATTATTATTTATGCAGCCAACAGACTCTGAGTATACATTTATAGTTGTTTATGTCCACTATTCACTGTCTTTTAGCTCTGTTTTTGGTGTCAACCAACCTCAGAGGGCAATATCTGCTTCTTCCATCTGTTAAATACTCCACTGTTCACTTCATCGTCACCTGGTGCTTTGCACAGTGGGTTTATCAGTGTGTTTTCACAAAGAGAGTGAACCACACTTATGGAAATGTGGACCTAATGGAAAACCAAAACAAGGAGCTGAAAGAAGCTAAAATGTTCTGTAGCTGAGAGAGACTGTACAGTCGTCGTTGTTGTCGTTGTCGTTGCTGTCCACTGTGATGTACGTATGTAAAAATTGGAAAGAAACCAGACAAATATCAGGAACAGCAGTTATTGCCTTACAGCAATACATTAACCAACTAGATAGATAGATAGATAGATAGATAGATAGATAGATAGAGTGAGTCAGTGTAAGTTTTGTGTTAACGTCCATATCCAAAAATCAGCTGTCACAGATTGAGTCTCCTCTCCCTGCACACCCTGGAGCCGTTATAAAGTGATATGGCAGTGGGCAGGAATGACTTCCTGTAGCGGTCATTTGCTCTGCTGCTCCATTTGGAGGTCATGTACAGGATGTGAGCTATTGTCCATTATGCTGAGGAAAAATATCTGTGTTTTTTAGCTTTTAATTGCTCCGCTGTTCACTATCTTCACCAGCTACTCGCTGCTTTTTCTGTCTGTCTGCTTGGTCCTGAGTACAGAGGGTTCATCGGCTACCTGAGAGCTGTGAGGGTGAAATTAAAATTGTAAAGCCATGGACCAACAGGAAAGTCAAAACAATGAGCCAGGGAAGAAAAACTGTAGAGTTGTTGTTGTTGCTATCCACTCTCATGTAAAGGTGCAGTTAACGATTGCTGTCATTATCGATTAACTTGCTCTGCTTTCTATTGATTGTTCTGTCTAGAAATTGTCAGAAAATAGAGAAAATTCTCAAGGTGACGTCTTCAGATCACACCCAATGTTACAGTCTTATTTAATTTGCAGTCAGCAGATCTTCAACGGATGTTCAGGATATAAGTCTAGTATGAAACAAACATTTTAATGCACAGCAGCACATCAGATGCTGAGTATTGTATGCAGCTCTGTTCTCTTTGGAAATGGACGAGCGTTATAGCCACATAATAAGATCTTTCTCTGGAGACATTCCTGTTTTGACTGTTCAGATATGCAGCTTGTCCCTCCTGCAAAATACATTCATCAAGACTTTCCCACTGCTGGTATATTGCTGGTATAGAGCAATTAAACATTCATCCACTGTCTTTTACTATTTATTTTCTGTGTTGTCAATTCTTGTTCACTGCAGAAGTAGTTTCTTCTGCCCCTTTCCAGAGGAAATGTCCTCTAGACCAGTGTTTCACTTCTTTGTATCTTAAATTGAAGTAATGTGACATAGCTTACTGGTTGCATAATTTTACTGGTTGTGATGCTGTTAGCCAAAGAAGAAAGAATGATTTTTAGATTCCCAAATAAGTTAAATCATCCAGTAATTTAGATCAATTTAGAGGGAAAATTAAATATGCATTATGTTGTTCAATAGAAATCATCTCAGCCCCTCAGACTGAAATTTGTGAAGATACCATGTACCCCAACAGCAACCTTATATCCACAGATCTGTCGACGTGTCACCCCCACCAAGACGTACAATTACGAAAATCTTTCCCGGGCTGAATGTGAGGCAGAAATACAGGAAAAAATAAATGTTGTTCCCTCTGTTAACAGATCCAGAAGTTGTGTGACCGGGTAGCCTCCTCAACACTATTAGAAGACCGCAGAGATGCTGTCCGTGCTCTCAAGTCCCTCTCTAAGGTAAAGTATAAACACAAAGGTATTGGAAACAGGTGCATTTCCTATCACTGGGTACACCAAGCTGAAACTGGAGCAGTCCAATATAACAGTCCTATAATAAAGCCTCACTTCATGAAGGTTTAAGTGTTCAGTTTTTGAGGTGAGTTTATGTATGATGTGGTGTTTGCGTTAATCAGCATTAGTGATGCTTCCAGCACTTTTTTATCCAGCAGCTGTCAACAAAAGAGAAAATAGCAGTTGTATTAAGTCCCTGCTCTCCTGTAATAATGTCATGTAGATCAATGGGAAGATTGGTGAAAGTTTCCTCCTCTGTCACACTGTCATATATAAAACTCTCATTTCTCAAACTCTGCTGCCTAAAATAAACTAATCGTTGACACAGGCGTCAACAAATTCAGTTCAGTTCACGGACCGTTTGGTTACTGGCTGCCCCATCAGCCGTGAGTAATGAGTTGATCAGGCATGAATAACGGGTTTAGGAGGCACATTAACATGCAGTGGTGTCAGCGCTGGTCAGAAACACTCAGATGGATGTGCAGACTTAGATCTTATTCATTATTGTCATTTTCTTTGTCTATGCTGATGGAAATTCCTTATTTCTTATATTTTTACAAAGTTCTGTTGACAATGGGTCGTTGAGCTTATGAGTATTTAATCGTACTAATGCTTCTAAGTTGAAAAAACATTTGTGTGTAGAGAAGCGGCGTCCAATTTTTATGCACCACCAACCCGAAACAAACAGACAGACAGACAAGACTGAAAAGTTTCGTGTTTGCCAGTGGCAAAGTTCAGTTATGTCTTCAGCTAATTCAGCTAACTTTTATTCTCCTGTTTTATCCATTGTAGCTTATTTTTATCTTTTATTTTACTCTAATCAGAATTTTATTTTCTGTATATGTATCTTTTATAAATTGCCTTGTATTTCTTTTATGTCTCATCTTAATGTCGTTTCATGTCTTGCATACAACACTACACTTTGGATTTTTTAAAAATAAACTCATCTTGCCTCTTTTGTAGAAATATCGCATGGAAGTTGGCACACAGGCGATGGAACACCTGATTAACATACTGCAAACTGACAGGTATTTTGATGTGCAAGGTCATGTCCATATATTGTACAATATTACCTGATGTGTTCACATATGAATATCACCAACATGATGAGAATAAACTAGTTTTCCCTACCGTTATAAGACTTGGGTGCAGAGACAAATCATTTTTTAGCAGTGCCTAAGCCGAATGAACAGAAAAAACCTCTGTCCTCTCGTCCACCATGAGCGGGACTCAGGCAGCATAAAAGTTCATTGCTCCTTTAAAGAGTTATTATGCTGTTACATAATTATTATATCAGTGGCATAAAATAACAATTTCGTTTATCAAAATTCTTTTCTGGTACAGTATTTTTGTGCAACTACTAATATCTTTCCTAAAAAGGGCATTGAGTTATGTTTGATTCAAGTTCTGTCACTGCGTTGTGTAAACACTCTTCTTCTTCCTGCTAACTGATCAGGTCTGACTCTGAAATCCTCGGGTATGCTTTGGACACTCTGTACAACATCATCTGCAACGATGAGGAGGAAGAGCAAGGTACTAAACTCCACCACAAGTATTAGAAATAATGAAATTCCATTTGAGGATAATTCCTCCTGTTTGTGTGGCTACTGTTAACAGTGTTGACTGACTTAGCCATTGTTTTGTTTGCATGTGTAAATGAGTTCCATTCATGTCAACTGGACATCAATTTGCATTCCCCTCTTCTGTACACTATTATGACTGCTTTACATAAAGATTCTCGTCTCTCTTCTCTTCCATGTTTTAACCCTACAGATGAATCAGAAGGTAAAACTCTTTGACTGTGCATGATGCCCCCCCTCCCTCTCCTAACCACCAGCAGCACTTACAAACATAGGTTCCTCTTGGGTGGGTTGTGGGGGAAAAGCACATATTAATCGACTCCTGCAGTGCACAGTAAACAGCTGATTAAGTCAAGGCTGTGTTTTGGTTGTTGTTGTGGCATGTCTTCACAAGAATCAGTCAGCTGATTCGACACAGAGCGGTTGAAATGAACGCTAGCTTTTGGGTGAGGCTGTAAACTTACTCTTGCTCTCGCAGACGCAGTAACCCCTATCCTTGTCTCAGGGAAGCATAAGAATATTCCCATTGTCGGTCAGTACTGAAACTAAGATATTCACACAGTAGTTATAGTACTGCTAGATAACTAACTTCACTAAAAACAGATGGCACCGTAAAAGTGACTAGAAGGTGTTTGGGTGGTAACTGCTTTACTAATACAATCACATCCTGAACCTCTGTCTGTTATTATGTCATGTCTCATTGCTCCTTTGTATTCCTTCACATTTTAATAGTTGTTTTTTTTTGTTGCACTGTTGTGGTGTTTGATTTTGTTTATTTTTCAATGTCAGTTCACTCATTACTAAAAATCCTCACCTTCCTCTTGCATATATATTATTTGATTTTGTTTATTGTTGATGATTTACATAGCCAACAGACTCTTTACATAAATTTAGAGGTATTTATGTCCAGTAGTCACTCTTTTTATCTCAGTTTTTGGTATCAACCAACCCTAGAGGGAAATATCTGCTTCTTTAGCTGTTAAATGCTCCACTATTCACTCTCTTCACCAGCTACTTGCTAGCCTTTTCTGTCAGTCGACTGATGCTTAGTACAATGGGTTCATCGGAGCGTTTTCAATGAAAACAGCTGCCTGAATGAGCTTTAAGAAGCTAAAATGTTTTGTAGAGCTGAGGGAAACTGTAGAGTTCAAGGGTTCATCACTACGAATGAACCCCTTCCATACAACACACAGTTGATCAATCCATTTTTGATATAAAGATATTGATTATTTTCAACGCTACAAACAAAATTCAGTTTGTCTTTGGGGTTAAAGGAAGAAACTTAGAGATGGACATAAAAAATGGGTAAAAGCAGTTAAGCTATAAGTTATGGACAGATTACAAACGCTTGGGTTTTGCAGTGGTTTTGCTAACAAGCTTGTCACACTAAACTCTCGGTTCACCCCACATAACATAACGTTATATTTATTCCTCTGTATACACAGTAGAATCCCTTTTACCATACTCCCACTCAGCTGACCCTGTTCACCCACCCACACAACTGTCTCCTCATCCTGTGTGTCGCTCTTTATTTTTCCAGAAGGCAAGTTCACAAGTATCACCCTGAGCATGAGCAAAGTTATTTAATACATTTATATATTCAATAGCATCTAGCAACTATCCAGTAATTACTGCGGTAAAACTCAGGCTGATGGCTTTGAGCAAACCAACTGGACTGACCCTAACTAAACTGATGACTCCTGTTGCGTGTTCATCAGAGATGTTACTAATTTCAGCTCTCGATCTCCTTCACAGATGAGAACGCCCAGAAGCAGGCAGATGACCTGGGAGCCCAGTTCACCGACACATTCATTCAGGACCCCGAACACGTGACTCTGCTTCTCACTCTGCTGGAGGTACTGCACTGTCTCTGCCGAGGAGGTCTGTGCTATTATGTTTGTCTAAAAAGTCTGCCTGATGAATTTATGCATTGATTTTTGTTTTTTAGGAGTTTGACTTCCATGTACGTTGGCCCGGGGTGAAGCTGTTGACCGCTCTCCTGAAGAACCAGGGTGTCCAGGTCCAGGGCATCATTCTGGTCAGCCCTATGGGTGAGTTACTCCTCTCCATGTCTGATCAAAATGTAATGTTCTGTATCAGTTTACTGAGAGCATCTATTCGCTCAAAAAAGTTGCACAGTTTCTTCATATTTTTAATATTTTTTTAGCAGCAAAATGCCCCCTCGCCTTTTAAAAAAATATTTTAACCAGTGTTTAATAAGACTTTTACTTGATGTGTTCATCTGCAGGTGTTTCCAGATTGATGGACCTATTGGCAGACTCGAGAGAAGTCATTCGCAATGATGTAAGCACTCTGTTTCCTGCTGGTTAAGATGCCGTGTTGTAGTAAAGCCTCTAAAACTAAGGACACGTTCAGGCTGACTTCAGCTCTGTGTGAAAAAATGCAGTTCTGTCATTCCTGTGAATGAGGTCAGTCCAGCTAAACAACGCAGGGTTGTCCATGATAAAGTTGTTCTTGGCTGTAAGATCGTCTGTGTTGGGTCAGTCACAAGCGCACATTCCTGGTTGATTGCTTGTGAATGCTGTATTTCTATCGTTGGACTGTCAGATGAAATAATAATTGATTCCAGAGTGGTAAGATCTTGTGTCAGGAGTGCTATAAACAGCTGTGCACTGTTTTCCAAGTCACAGATCTGTTACTCAAACAGGAATTCCTGGATTGTAGTTCCTGTCTCACTGGTCTCTAAAACAACACACCCCCACCAATGAAGCTTCCTGTTTTAATGCAGAAATGATCTCTGTCTGCTAAGTGTTTAATATAGATGTCTTTATCTTGACAAATAGACAAATGGCCACCTGTTTTTCTCTTCCACCAGGGCCTGTTGCTCCTTCAACAGCTGACAAAGAGCAATGCTGCCATTCAGAAAATAGTTGCGTTTGAAAATGCATTTGAGCGTCTTCTAGACATCATCACAGAAGAGGGCAGCAGCGATGGAGGTAAAACATTCAATACAAGATGTTCTCTAATTGAAATAGTAATATTGTTGTTTTTCTGGTGACAGTAATCTCCTGACGTGCGTCCTTTTCCCTCTGCGCAGGTATTGTGGTGGAGGACTGTTTGCTGCTTCTGCTCAACCTGCTGAAGAACAACAGCTCCAATCAGAACTTCTTCAAAGAGGGCTCCTACATTCAGAGGATGAAGCCCTGGTTTGAGGTCGGTGATGATAACTCTGGCTGGTCTGCGCAGAAGGTCACCAACCTCCACCTCATGCTGCAGGTAAGCCGGAACAGTCATGTGTAATTACAAAGTAAACAAGCAGAACAATGGGGATGTTTGTTGAAATGTTGCACAATGTTCTGTTCCCAGTTGGTGCGAGTGATGGTGTCTCCAGTGAACTCTCCTGGAGCGACAGCCAGCTGTCAGAAGTCCATGTACCAGTGCGGTCTGCTGCAGCAGCTCTGTACCATCCTCATGGCCACCGGTGTGCCTGCTGACATCCTCACTGAGGTAATGACAGCAGTATTTAGAAAGTATAATAATAAAGGTTTGACTCCATCCAGACGTCCTGCATTCAAGCTTGTGATTTCTTTCAGACCATCAACACTGTATCAGAGGTTATCAGAGGCTCACAGGTCAACCAGGACTACTTTGCATCTGTCAACGCTCCTTCCAACCCACCGAGGTGAGACACAACCAGTGGACCCAGATATTAAAATTCCAACATCCATCTGATCGCGACTTTAACCTTCTGTCTGATATCTCTTCCTCATCTCAGACCAGCCATCGTGGTGCTGCTCATGTCCATGGTGAATGAGAGGCAACCATTCGTGCTTCGCTGCGCAGTCCTCTACTGTTTCCAGTGTTTCCTCTACAAAAACCAAAAAGGCCAGAGCGAGATTGTGGCTACGCTGTTGCCTTCCACCATTGATGGTCAGTCATAGCGAGTTGTGAAATTTAGAAGTAGGATTATCGGCGGTTTTGCTCTATTTTTTTAAGAGTTTGTAGACATAAATCAGATCAGTTTAATGATGATTAAATCACTTTTATTCTAACGGCTAACGGTCTTTATAGCATCTTGTCAGAGTACATTTAATGTTTGATGATCTTACCTCTGTGAAACATTAGTCACTTTTGAAGCTTCTTACTTACTCTTGCTTCAAGGAACAGGAGCTCCTCTTGTAGAATATTGACATCTCTGGACTTTTTCAACACCATCTGTCATATTTTTAGACTTTGGATTCAACACACTTAAAACACTGACAAGCTGATATATAATGCGATGCAGGAAAAGCTATGTACATTATAGAAAATAACATCACATGTGGGTGTAGGTTGCACATCTGGTTTACAGATGATGCCTAAAAAATGATTGTTTTGTGTATTTTAGCTGTAAATTCACTCTGTATAATTGACCCAAATCAACACTGTTAACCTCAGTTTGCTTGTGTATGTAATTCGCAAAAAGCTGAATGAGGTTTGGGCATGCACAATGCACATTACCGCACTTAGAGATGGACGATTTATCTTCGGCTTTATTTAGAATTATTTATTCACTCTCTCACTCATTTTTCCCCCTCCAGCAAATTCCATCTCAGCGGGCCAGCTGCTGTGCGGAGGCCTGTTCTCAGCAGACTCTCTGTCCAACTGGTGTGCCGCTGTGGCCTTGGCTCACGCCCTGCAGGACAACCTCACCCAGAAGGAGCAGCTGCTGAGGGTTCAATTGGCCACCAGCCTGGGAAAGCCTCCTGTGTCCCTGCTGCAGCAGTGCACCAACATCCTCTCCCAGGTAGGACACTGACAGTGGCATTTAGATGCTAGAATGGTGGAGATGCCACCAGGTTTTGTGTCAGGGTAGGAAGAACAGAGACATTTGTTTTGGCAAATAAAGAAAGGTTCATATTAAAGTAAACAACAGTGAATAGATCAATGTCACATTATTGTGGTTTTGCAGGGAGATAAGATCGTCCGGCGGGTGAGTAACACGTGTGTACATGTGTGTACTGTTATTTATGTGTGTTTTGAGTGTTTGGGTGGCACCTATGCTGGTTATTTTGGCTTGGCATCTATAGTAGGGGTCATGTTGGCCCACGTTTTGGGGGATCTTGCTTCCCTTTAACCCTCTACTACCACTTCTTCATCCCTAACGTACAGCTATGACCCAGTTCTTCCTCAGTAGGGTGGCACACGGGTGCACTCCTCCTCCCCACACAAGAGGAGCGTGGAGGAGTACACAAGTGTACACCTGAGAGAGAGGTTCAGAGAAAAGATCTCAGATGATGTCGTCCTAACGTCTACTTTGACCCTGGACTGTTGTCCAGTGTTGCAAGCGGTTGTCTGTTCAGGAAGTGTGCACTGCAGCAGCTTTTGGGCTTTTTCCTGTCATAGTCAGAGGTCTCTACTCTTGTTTGTCTTTTTCTCTTATTTACGTGCCCTGCTTACAAATGCCCAGTGCAGAAGCCAGAAGATCTTATAGTTTATATTTACAAGGAGTGTTCAACTTTCAGTGTGTATTTAGACGCTTCTATAACAGGTTTAAGAGTTTTAGTTTTGAGGTTGAATTATTCAGCCACACTGGATAGAATTACTCTCTCTTCCTCCTGAGACTAGCAGGAGGTGTTTTTTTTTCTCCATTGTAGAGTCTAGTATACTAAATGTTTAGAAAATGTATGAACGTCTGTGCACCGTCTTGGTAAAACTCCTTCCTGTCACAAACTCTTTTCTTTTGGCTAGCTTGGCCTCAACTGGACCAAGTTTGGATCAGGGAAACTGGGCACCTATCCTGGGCCTCCACGTTACTTCACACCGAGACCGGCTCTAAGGCTTGTTGTAGAAATCTGCATTAGGCAACTTTTCTTTCCCTTGAAAAATGCACTCTTGAGGGCATAAAATATCATATGATATAAGTCCTGGTGGGGAAGGAGTCTGAGTAAGAGCAGGAGGTTGCTGGGCGAACTAGATAGTTAAGCTCCCCTCTACACAAAGTACCATCTTCCAGGGTAGGATTTTGGGATTGGGGATGAGTTGTGTGATCAGATCTGCAGCTATTTGTTTGGACACATGTGCTGTCAACTGATGAACATCTCACGGTGAGTTGATGGTGGAGAGAGGAAGCACGGACCTGGTGAACTGAAATGTACAGTTAAACTGTGAATATCTGCTTGAGACGCATGTTTGTCTTCAACTACTACCAGCCACATCTGTTGAAGTACGGGGAGGCAGTCTTCCTTCTTTGGTTTGGGAGCTTCTCCAGGTGAGGGCATTTGAAGCATCTCTTTGTAAGCTGAATTAGGTGAAGTAGTGTGGCATCAGGAGAAGTGCAGGTTCATACTGACCCAGCCAGCTCTCACCTATAATCCTTAACTTGGTCTAATGATCAAGGAGTATTTTGGGGTTACCCTTGAGGAAATGGTGAGGATCTTGATTATTCAGAAGTAGCATGGAATATAAGTCCCGCTTCGTTATGTTGAAACATAACAGACAGTGGAGGTGGTTTAGACGTCCTTCTGGATACTGACCCGTGGAGTCATTCCAGACACATTGTCTCTAGAAGCTTTCACTGACTAGATGGAGTCTTGAATTGTAGCCGTTCTGCTGACGTTTAACCACATTCACACACTCAAACACAGTGTACTTTTTTTTGCCGAGGCAATATGTCGTCAATTAATACTTGTGGTCATTTTCCTGTCTTTTGTTTTCCTCTTCATTTTTGCATTTCGTCACATTTGGAGACTAAATCTGAAAAGGTGATTTCGTAAGTTTTTGTAGTCTGGAATGCTGATAAGATTTTACCCACACCTTCATTGCTCAGACCTCCATACGTACTTAATTTTGGCATTGTTTATTTCACCAGAGGAAAGACGTCTGCTCTTCTTAAAGCATGATGTGCATTGAGTGTTAATGCACCAACTTGTTATCAGCCTCAAGCTACGGTGTCAAAATTGTTTGCACTGGTTTAATCTGGATTTTCATCATTTACGTTCCATGAAAATCATCCTTTCTTTTCCACAGCTGATTGAGATAAATGATTTTAAACTGCACAGTTGCGTATGTGTCCACTGGAAGCAGACTTTTGCTAAGAGGGAAGAAACTCCCGGCTGAAATCTTGAACCTCTTACCTGCTTCTCAGAGCTGTTTTCATGGAAATGCATGATCATTTATAGATCATCTTTTTATTATTGCGGTTCATTTTTCATCCTTAAAAAGCACATTTAGCAGGTTTTGCTTTGCATGAGCTGATAGTTGGAAAATTACAATTTCTTTAGACTTGGATTGCAAGTCATCGATCACTTGCAGATTGCAAATACAAACCACAATATATTTAAAGATTGTGAACTTGTGGAGGTAAAGATGAGGGTTTTTTTTAGGATGTTGATTTATTAATACAGCCTGCTCTGGTCAACATACCTTTGTTTGAACACACTGAATGTATTAATTTTGACTGTGAATGTTATAACCATATTAACTACTAATGATTGATGTGATTGGAAATAAGCGCTGATGGATTTACTTTAACATTTTTCGCAATGTTTTGCTCCTGACACGTCAGGGACGGGAATAAAATTGTCATTTGCCAAAAAAATGAATGCTTCTAACACAAACTCATATTGAAGAACTTTTCTATCAATAATTTTGTTGGATTTCTTGTTGTGTCAAACTCTGCAAATTATAACCTGTTCTTTAAATTAATTAATTGACAAGAACTGTTGCTCAACTAATGTCCCAATCTGGACTTAATCTAAAAATATAAGATCAGGATTCAAATTTTAATTAATTATGACATCAGTGGCCAGTTGTTGTGCCTTGATGTACATAACCTCCCATATCTAACACCTGATTCTCCATTGTCCAAACTCCAAATGTTTTAACGTCGCTAGAATATTAAATATTTGGTCTACCCACATTCATCTTAGAGGTGTATGGTGACATTTCTTTTTTGTCTCTTGTGCTCTACAGGGCAGTAAAGTGCAGACCAGAGTGGGCCTCCTCATGCTGCTGTGCACATGGATCAACAACTGTCCAATAGCCGTCACACACTTTCTACACAATCAGGAAAACGTTCCCTTTGTATCCTTTGAAGCAGTTTGTAACCAATACACCAGTTTTATTACAATTAATGTTAGTTTTGATAAACTGCTACCTCACTTCTTGCAGATGGATCTTGGATCTCTCTTTGAATGTATCAAAATTCTAGAAGAAAAATAGATCTACAATGAGAACGACACCATCCGCAGTCGATTTTTTCTGGTGAATAATCTCCACCTCGCTCTCCTCCTCGAGGTCAATCTCCTGACAATCACACAGCTCTGCTGCAGAGATGCAGAGAGGGAGAGAGATGAAGACACAAACGTGTTTATTTTACAAGTGCAGAGAAGGTAAAGCATCAGTAAACAGTGAACACACCTGATTAGTGCTGGTCGTTTTGACGCTACATCATTAACAACAAGCCTCCTCCACGCACGGCTCATCTGCTGCTGTGATTTGGGGATGACTTTCTAAAACATACAGCTGTCCTTGTGCGATTCAGTGAAATAGAGACTGAAAGCAGCAGGGCGGGACAGGCTGGTGTGTGGAAACGAGAGTGAAAAGCAAAACAAAGACTTTCTTTCTTCCTGCTGTGTATCGAAAGATGTCATGTTTAAAATTCCTGTGCCAACAAAGCTGTTTATGAGCATGAAGGGGAAAATCATACCCCACTTCCTGGTTTAAAAAGTGTTGTTGGAGTCTGAACCTGAACCGGTGTGGAATGAATCCTTGACCCGGCGCCTCCTGCAGCTGACAGCACAGATCTCAGAGAACTTGGGAGAGGACGAGAGGCTGGTGCAGGGCCTGTGTGCGCTACTTCTCGGCATCTGCATCTATTACAACGACAACTCGCTGGAAAACTACACCAAGTAAGTATGCACACATACGCAACGACCAAAATAATAACTAATTATAGAACAATTTAAGTGCTGTTGTCTTCACACACACATATCATCTCTGCGCCCCTCAGAGAGAAGCTAAAGCAGCTCATCGAGAAGCGCATCGGAAAGGAAAACTTCGTAGAGAAACTGGGCTTCATCACCAAACATGAGCTGTACTCGCGGGCGGCTCAGAAGCCACAGCCGGTCTTCCCATCTCCAGAGCAGATGCTGTTTGACCATGAGTTCACTAAGCTGGTCAAAGAACTGGAGGGTGAGTTTGGGGCCGCTCCACTGATGATTAATTCATGATTAGCAGCTGTTTCATGAGGTTCTTACAACTTTTCTTTCTTACTATTGTTGCAGGTATGATCACCAAAGCAGTTCACAAGTCCAGTGAGGAGGAGAAGAAGGAAGAGGAGGTGAAGAAGACATTAGAGCAGCATGACAACATTGTGACTCAGTATAAAGAGCTGATCAGAGAACAGGTAAAATAACACAGCTTTGTGTTTGTGTGTGTTTGCTGTTATTTATATTTTATATTTCTCTCATGTTGACTCATTTATTGTGACTGTACGATCCTCAGGATGCTCAGATCCAGCAGCTGAAAGAGCAAGTATCATCCATGTCATCTCAGAACGAACAAATGCAGACCACACTCACCCAGCAGCTGTCCCAGATCCAGCAGCACAAAGATCAGTACAACATCCTCAAGCTAAAATTAGGTGGGTTCACCTCACGTAACCTGACCTCATTAACTGGTAACAGGTGTTTTAATCCAATCCTAAAGGTAACAAGTTAGAGAGAAACTTCTTTATTTGTCAACCTCGACCTTATTTCCCCGTGTTTTGTGTGTAAGTGACTCATGAGAACAGCAGTTTTTAATCCTGTCCTGCAGCCATGAAACAGGCTGCAATATAATCTTTCTCAGCAATTAGACACCGTCAAACTGCGTCCACTAAAAGTTTTTGTTTTTGCAGCTCAGATTGTTCTTTCTGTCTTGTTTTAGTTTGTCAGTTACGTTGCAGATTTGGTGTTTTATAGCTCTGAACATGTTAAAATGCCAAAGTTACACAATAACACAGACAAACTAACAGATCGATGCCGCGACTGACCAGCAACTCCTGAGACCTGCAAGATAAAATTACTGTTTTTGTCAATTGGTAAATCGATTCACCAAACATCCGAGTAAGGTCAGACACTGATACTAACAGTCTGAGCCTGTCAGTGGCCAAAACAACTTTTAGTGGACCTAATTTGTCTGTGCACAATCACTGAGAAAGGATTACGTTGCAGCAGACATGGGTCAATACTGGACGAGTTTAAAATAATGTTGTCCACGTCATGTCGTTTAGACACAGAAACTGGGAAAACAAGGAAGGCCTTAGATTATATTTCTGTGCCCTGGTTCTTGTGTTCATATTTCTGTCCACCGTCTCCAATGACGAGGATGTTTTATTACTTCATTTCTGAGATAAAGGGACGACGGTGATGAGCAGTGACATCGCAAGATATGGTTTTACGACAGCGTGCACAGGGCAACCACATGCATGATTAGAGAGGCTTTAAAGGAGTACTTCAACATTTATGGATCTGAACTTTAAAAAGTTAGTTAAAAAGTTAAAAGTTAAAAAGTATTTTAAAAATAAGTTGTTGTTTTTACTTTTCAAACAAAAGATTAATAAATATACAAAACATTTTAGAGTAGCTTATATGTGTCACGCTGTTTCCCCCTGCTTCTAGTCTTTATGCTAAGCTAACAATGTCCCAGCTCTAGCGGCGTACTTAAAGCACAGACCTCAATCGTTCCCTCGAACAAGCCCACAGTTTGTTAAATTAAGTCATTCAGAAGTCATAAATTAAACTGAATTAAACTTTCCATCAGACAACAATAAACACAATATTTCAGACTTAAACCG
The DNA here is from genome assembly GCA_014281875.1 of Nibea albiflora. Taxonomy (NCBI): domain Eukaryota; kingdom Metazoa; phylum Chordata; class Actinopteri; family Sciaenidae; genus Nibea; species Nibea albiflora. Next base: position 7,630,116 of record CM024789.1, on the reverse strand, counting down.
TGAAGGAGTGACGACATTCAGATGTTGAAACGCAGTCTGACTTGTCACTTCCCTCTGAATAAGTACAGAACATAATGTGCTTAAACTGGACCTCTCCTGTAGCTCATGTTGTTTCCTTGTTTCTCTGCAGTAATGCTGAGGGTAGCAGAGTGACATCTTATCTAAAGAATTTAGATTGCGACTGAAGTGTTATCGTATGCGCATATAATGACGGCTAAAAACAGAGCCTCTAAAGAGACTCACAAACAGACTGAATGAATCTGAACTGTTTTAATATGATTATTTACTACACTAGAGTCTCTCTTTGCTGATATGTTTAGCTCCCAGATCTTAAAATCATGTGTATGTGTGTGTAACAGCAACATTTACATCATATTTTCCTGTTGGATGTAGCATTTTAATTAAAGTTTGGGCTGTTAACTTCAGGTAAAGAGAACCAGAGTAACAGCCAGGGAGACGGCTCACAGATCAACGGGCTGCAGACGGAGGAGCTCACGCAGCTCCGAGAGGAGGTGGAGGAGCTCCGCAAGCAGCACAGCCTCCTCCAGACACAACTCGGCGAGAAAGACGCGCTCATCAACACCCTGGTTAGTAAATGCCTTCTCAAAGTTGAGCTGTTGTCAGGGTGCGCAGACTTTATCACCACAATCTGTGCGTGTGTTTGTTTGTGTAAGCTTTGAGTGGAGGCTCCAGACAGAGCTCGGTGTGTTTGTGATCACAGTAACGGTGATCGCTGTTTAATCAGCAGAACATGAACCATCACAATCACATACTGTGTTTTCTCTGGTCGGATCCACTCAAACATTTAAACAGCAGGTAGACTTTGAGTAATGAATGAACACCGTAATGAACACCTTTACTACCGTGGTAACGGCCAGACAACATTACAGTAATGAACGCTAACTGCTGCAGTGTTAAGCCAAATCAGCATGACTCAAAACAAACAAATTCTTACAACAGAACTTTGAGAAACACTTGTGAGATTGTGTGGAAGTAAGTCAGGGAGAGAAAATGAATTAATTACTGTGAATTTGGATTCTTCAGTGTGATGATTTGCTGACTGTCTTTGTGTTTTCTATCACTATGAACTGTGGATCTTTTTGTTTTGAACTTTGTTCAGAAAAACAGACGTTTAAAGACCTTCAGCTATATAAATATAATATACTATCTCACATTCAGAGCTGTGCAGTATGTAAAGTTCTGCTTTCATCCTGTCACTGTGACGCTGACATTTTGTTTTCACCGTATGTGACTGTAGAGGTCGGAGACGATGCAGGCAGTTGAAGGTTCAGCAGAAGGATCAGACAACACAGAACTGCTCAAGGTGAGACTCCTCATGGTACACCTGATGCACTTTATCCAGTCTGATTGAACTCTATGACACACGTGGAGGAAATCTCCAATTAGAGACAAACAAATGAGGAAAGTTACTCCAATATTCTTTGATTTATCCAACAGAGTAAAAATAAAAAGAAGCTCACATAGGAAACGGATCTGTTTATATATGGACTCAGTTACTTATCAGACGATGTTCCTTTCCTTCCCGGTTAGGAAAATGCTTGTCAGGTCTCAGTCTCTGTCCCTGTGATTATTCTCCTCTTCACATAATCCATAGTGTCAGCTGCATCCCAGAATTCCTTCTCGTCTCTGTTCTGTGAGAGTCTGGCTGGAAAAAGCTGTGCACACCGGTGTAATAGTGTTCGGACATCCATTAAGGCCGCTCTTGCTCTGGTGATACTAATTTGGGTAGATGGCTAACCCAATCCTGGGTTCTTTTTATCTCCACACAGTCTCTGTCATAGTGCAAGACTAGCACGAGGTTTGTCTCCTGGCCTCGTCGACACAAGGCTGCGACGACCAGTTTTTATATCTCTGTCCATCCGAAGTGTCTCTTTTAGTAGTTTAGAAACAGTCTGAATATTTCCTCACCTCATCAACGTTCATTGAATGTGTGTAAAGAATGAGATGGGCACTATTCTGCAGTTTTCTTATTGTCAAAAACTCCATGGAAAAACAGAAACCAAAAAACACACAGACACTTGTTAGTAACTTGTGAATTGTCTGTCTGTTTTGGAGTCTGTGACTAACTTAAATATACCAGATTTAACTTTTTTATATCAACATTTTCCGACATTTTCAGATCGTGTATTTATATATTAACTGTGTTGTCTGTTGCAGGAGCTGGAGGCTCTGAGGAGTCAGGTCCAGTCCCAGTCGGCAGAAATCAACCAGATGACGGCCGAGAGACAAGAACTGCTCAGACGAGCTGAAGCAGGAGTAAGTACATCGTTCAAATCTGACTTTTTTTTTTAACCAATATGTCACATTATTCTTAACAGGTGATGAATTAATGAACCTTTCGCTGGTCTCCTTCAGTCCTCGGACGCTGTCGCTGGCAGTGACGGCTCATTAGACGCCGCCAAGATGGCAGAACTAGACAGCAGGCTGGCAGCACAGACGGCCGAGACAGAGAGACTCAAGGTGTGTGAGCACTTCACCTTGATATTTATACAGCAGTTGACCTCTTTGAGAGTTTTTATTTTACTCATCATTTGTATTTATGAATCATCACATTTCACGTCTGCACCCTCCACCTGTCCTCCCTCTCCTCTTCGTTGGTTCAGGAGGAGGCAAAGAGCTCGTCGGAGGCCCGGGCGGACCTGGAGCAGCAGCTGGCTTCAGCCACCAGCACGGTGGCCATCCTGCAGACGGAGAAATCAAAGCTGCAGACGGAGGTGCAAGAGTCCAAGAAGGAGCAGGACGACCTGCTGATGCTGCTCGCCGACCAGGACCAGAAGATCCACAGCCTGAAGTCGAAACTCAAAGAACTCGGAGAGACGGTAGACAAATGATCAGTGTCATGTTCTTTAATTTTAGAGGTCACCTTCCCCATCCCAAAATCAGCGAAAGTTTATTTTCCCTACATGAAGAATATTCTTTCATTCATCTCCCCGGTCATCGACATCCTCCCCGCAGAGGCTCTGTGCACTCCAGTTTGAGAACCACTAGCACAGGCAGTAAAACCCATGAACAGAAAATATGATTTTAACATTTATAAATAGTTTTCATTGCAGTTTAGGTTTAATTTACTAAAGTTGGGAACGCATGATGATTTTCGTGCCGAGTGTCGCACAGACAGTGTTGGACTGAGTTGTCTGATTCTCATGCAGATGCCCCGACAGTCAGAAAACAAACCGTAGCATGTCGTAGACAATCTTTTTTCCACAGCACCAAATAAGAGAGAGTACGACTGAATAAACCAAACGATGGCGACGGCTGTAGACTCAGAATGTTTAAATATTTTCTCTCAACTAAGAGTCGACTGCAACTAATCTAAAAAAAAACCAACTAAACACTGATTGTTTGGTGTTTGATTTTTACAAATGAATCGATTTGAATCTGGATTATCCGGACAGCTATAAACGTCTGAAAACAACAAGCGTATGTAGGAGAATCATTTAAGTTTTGTTATCAAGCCACAGCTGACCTCACACGTCCACCTCACTTTGATGACGTTCGCTCACCTCCAGCTGCTCTCGTCTCTACATCCGCCATCTCATCAAACTTTTGTGAGGTGTAAATTAGCCGGGCCGGCTGTTTTTGATAGATGTTTTCCTGCTTTGGCACCAGAATCCGCGTCATTACGCGGTTACCTAAAGCTTCAAACATGCTCGTCTCTGCAAACCTTCATACACAAAAACATCTGTGTATGATGGCGTTAATGTAATAGGTTTGTAGTCTTCAGAGCTCCCAGTATAACCAGTTAACTCGTGTTTTTTTTAGAGCAGCAGCCTCACAGACTTGTGCCGACCACTCAGCTGTGTCTCGTGTGTTTTGCTCTAGTTAGACTGTGACTCTTTGCTCGCAGGTGGACGATGAGGACGACCTCGACGCCAGGGACCAAACAGACGATGATGACGAGGAGGAGGACGATGAAGACGAGGACTAGAGGAGGAGAAAAAAAACACTGAAAGGAGAAAAAAAAGGAGAGCGACGGGAAAAGACTTGAGAAACTGAAGCATAGGACTAATATATTGAAGCAGTTTCTCTCTCCAGCTGCCATGCTATCTTCACCTTTCTTCACCCTCTGTGTCACATCAACATGTACATGTTAGTTGTATTTTTTTTGTGGTTTTTCAGCTTTCAGTGACAGCTAAAAAGATTTGAACATGTCAGTGCATTCATCTCTGCCACTTCCACCGTCAGTTTGCGATGGATTTCTACCAATTGTGTTTATCGTAATGTTATCGTCACGTAGTGTTAGCTTACTTTTGGCACACGAGTCATCTGGAAAACTTAGAGGAGGACTGAAAATGTAGCAAACTGTAACCAGATTTTCTCATTTTATCATAAACATGCTGTTTTTTTTCCCCCTTCGCCCATAACGCTCTGCTGCTGCTCGCACCAGATCCACCTACAACAGCATAAGCATCACCTCCAACGTGTCACTGTGCTGCGCCCCGTTGAATTTACCCTCACACCCTCCCCACCACCCGCCGATCAGTTGGAGTTCAGCGTGTTACAGTATTTCAACGCTCCGTTGTTGTTTCCATTTTACCCTGACGACACGGCCTAACCCGCTCTACGATATGCTGCAAAACACTGACAGAAAAGATGTAAAGACAAAAAAGATATTTTTGCAACTTTTTGTCCAGTTCTGGCATCCAGCTTCTGTATGATATTGTGTAACTTATCGATTTATGAGCCACATTGAAAATGAATAAAAGAATCTATCAGTCCGTATGCCTGTATGGAGGGATAATTGTAGATAAATTAAATTTTACTAAATCCACAATCTGACTTTTGTATTTGTCTTTTCAGGATTGTTTATTTACAGATGATACCAATATTTGTTTACCGGGGAGCGTTTACAGCGACTTTTGGGGCAGATCACAGTTTAAAAAGGGTGGTTTGATATAAATAAGTTATCATTAAATGTGGGCAAAGCAAAGATTATATTATATTATATAGGTTTGGTCATTTTGAAATAAACACTCAAGTTCAAGTGAGGGTTTATGATGTTTAGACTGAAAGAGTTTATGAAGTCAAATTCATAACTAACATCAGCGAGCAAAGCTGATGAGGAGCGTAAATATTGATAAATATAAATATTGTTCACTTGTTCTGCCACACTGAAGTTACTGTGTGGAGGTTTTGAGCTAACTTAAAGCTGAATGCTGCATGAAATAAAGGTTTTGCCATTAAATGTATTACAATGTTTTGTATAAGTAACATTCTCTAATATAAAATCTTACTTTATTTATACTGTATACATTTCCTTAAAGTTCCATAGAAATAAATAATAAGCTTCCTAAAATATAAAGTTTTAGACACCTTGTGTGAAACTAGAACTAAAGTGAGTGACACTTTAAAAAATATTGAAGTGAATGATCCTTAAACATAAATCTATGGACATTTTCATCCATTCCTGTTGATCAAACAGTAATTTTATCACCATCACTATAGGTTGACAGAATGGCTGAAATGACATCAGTTCAAACTAAAGTCTCTGCCTCCATCTGTCAGAGAAAACTTTTTCATGAACAAACAGGACGAGTTCAGAAACCAGACGACGTGAGACGTCAAGTCACGACAAGTGATTCATATGAAAGCTGAGAACGTCTCTGAAGTGCAGCGGCTTGTGACCTGCCTGTTAAATAACAAGGATTGATCTGAATGCTGCTTATCCGCAGTGCCTGGAGCACATCAGACCACTACAGTTACCTATATAGTGACAAAGGAGGCGATGCATCCATTCAAACAGGTGCTGGTGCCACCAGATTACTGCTACTCATTTCATCATTTCACAGTACAAATGCACACTTGCTTAGCTGTGAGTGGGGGTGAAATGATGAGGTTAAATGAGTCCATGGCACTGAAAGAGACAGACGTTCAGACAGAACATGTCACTTTGTTCAGTTTCTTTGCCTGCTGGCTTTTTGTGGTTGTAAATAGAGGTTTGGGCCACGGAAGTGAAGAGACAGTCCATGAAAAGATGTTATTATGTGACTCTCACTGCTGATTTCCAGTGTTCATTGTGAATATATATATATATATATTTTTGTGCTGACAGTTTTGTTGGACAGACGATATTCACATCAGTATTAGTTATTTAAAGCTGCACTTATTCATTCTCAGCATATAATAAGATAATTATCACAGGAAAGCCAATCAGCAACCTTCAGGAGGCTATGACGGACGCCCTGTCCCTCCTTTTCTGTGCAGTTACATTAATGTGTGCTTATTATTTTAATATTAAGCAAATAACAGTAGCAGCTGGTGTTAGTACTGGGAATAGTGAAAGTTAAAGACGCCGTCCATCCAACATGTAACTTTCACTTTTCTGCGTGGAAAATGACCCAAACTCTGCGGTCAGTGTGGAGAGAGGAAAAATACACGACAAAGACGGAGGTACAGTAAAGATAATGTCATAAAAACGTTTTAACGTCAGGTAGTGTGATGGAGCGGCCTAACAGCTGGTATGGATCATAATAATGCTCCCAGCTTACATTTATCAGTGGGATTTATAAAGATCGGACCTGTTCAGCAGGTCTTATACATTTAATTACGTGCATTTTATTTGTTGAATATGATGTTTTCTTTCAGAAAACACGAAAACCATCTGAGGATTCCAGTTGGAGTCAGAATGCTTCTGCGTTCCGAAGAAATGTGCATAAATAGGAGAGAGACAGAGATCACACTCATTCCCGGATGACCTTCGAAGTGGAAGGACCAGACTGGTCCTGGCTGCTTTAACAAACCGATTCTTCAGGCTGCTTTTTCTGCATCGTCGCATCGTCGTCGTGTTTTTCCTGCATCGGTCTTTTAGGTAAGGAACTTTCACAGGTTACATTTGAATTACGAAGGAGGCGCATCTGTCGAGGTGCAACTGCACTCTTAAAACGATGTCTTTAAACTCTGCCTCACTCCGTGCACGTGTGCAAAATGTTTCAAATCTGTTACTTTTACTGAACTGCGTCGTGTTGGAAAAGGGTGCATGTGTCTCTCAGCTAAACAACTCAGATTACATTTCCAATAAGCACAAAATGCATCTGCAACTGCTCAAAATGATGTCTTTAAACTTTGCCTCACTCGCTGCATGTGTGCATGTAACGTTTTTCTCTACAGGACAGGAACTCTATGTGTTTTTGTAGTTATTTCACAGAAACAGTAAGGAGGAAAGATTATTTCATGTTAATTTGTTGAATATTATGTTTTCATTCAGAAAGTCATCTGAGAATTCCATTCGGAACCAGAATGATTCTGTGTTCCGAATAAATTTGCATATTTAAGAGGGAGAGGCAGAGAGAGCGGAACTCCTTCCCGTGTCAAAATGATGTCTTTAAACTTTGCCTCACTCGCTGCATGTGTGCATGTAACGTCTTTCTTTACAGGACAGGAACTTTCATGTTAGGTTAAAGCTTTGCTCTGTGTTTTCGTAGTTCTTATTTCGCGTTAATCTGTTGAATATTACTCTGAAACAACTTAACTCTGAAACTTATTCCCAAATCACCTTTGGAGAGTTAAATCTGCCCTGCAGCTGCTTTAAAATCTGTTACTTTTACTGAACTGCATTGTGTTGGAAAAGGGTACATGTGTCTCTCAGCTAAATAACTCTCACAGATTACATTTCCAATAAGCACGAGACGTGTCAAAATGATGTCTATAAACTTTGCCTCACTCGCTGCACGTGTGCAAAATGGACTGCATGCAACGTCTTTCTTTACAGGACAGGAACTTTATGTGTTTTTGTAGTTATTTCACAGTAGCAGTGAGAAGAAAGATTATTTCATGTTAATCTGTTGAATATTACTCTGAAACAACTTAACTCTGTTTTAAATCTGTTACTTTTACTGAACTGCATTGTGTTGGAAAAGGGTTACATGTGTCTCTCAGCTAAACAACTCTCACAGATTACATTTCCAATAAGTAGGATACGCTTCTGCAACTGCACGCTCACAATGCTGTCTTTAAACTTTGCCTCACTCGCTGCATGTGTGCAAAATGGACTGCATGTAACATCAGGACAGGAACTTTTTGTAGTTCTTTCACAGTAGCAGTGAGAAGAAAGATTATTTCATGTTAATCTGTTGAATATTACTCTGAAACAATTTAACTCTGAAACTTATTCCCAAATCACCTTTGGAGAGTTAAATCTGCCCTGCAGCTGCTTTAAAATCTGTTACTTTTACTGAACTACATTGTGTTGGGAAAGGTTACATGTGTCTCTCAGCTAAATAACTCACAGATTACATTTCCAATAAGCACGAGACGTGTCAAAATGATGTCTATAAACTTTGCCTCACTCGCTGCACGTGTGCATGTAACGTCTTTCTTTACAGGACAGGAACTTTCATGTGAGGTCAAAGCTTTGTAGTAATTGCTCTCTGTTCTTTCACAGAAACAGTGAGAATGAATCAACATTCATTTCTCATTGCCCTTGGAGGAGGAAGGACAGGACAAACCAGGGAAAAGAAGCTCCAAATGTCGGCTGGCTCCCAAAGCTCAACACATGGTGGAGCAGTAGCTGCTCTGAGTTCAGCGAGGCCTAGGTCAGAGGTACAGAGGTACAGAGGTAGGCCGCAACTTATCTGCTGTTATGCTGTCCATATGCAGCTACATGTCATGATAAAGAAGGAGCAGCCAAGAAAAAGTTGGCGAGGGATAACTGAGACTGCATGTAAGATGTAAAGCAGAGCAGAATATTTATGCAACCACCAATTAACTGAACGACTGGACAGCCAAACAGTTTTTGCATTAACCAAACCTGACTCGCTAAATACAAAGCTAGCCTAACCTTTGCCAACCTCATGTAAAACAAAACAGAGTGATATGGCTCATAAGAACGGGTCAAGCATGGAAGGCTGCTTCACCGATGACGGGTAAGATCCCCCTGAAATCTTTGGGACAACCTAAGACAGGGACAGCCACGATTGCTTGACCCTGTCGCACACTGTGAGCAGGCACAGTGTGCGGCAAGCCTTCAGCCTCAAGCTAGATGTTAAACGCCTATATTATAAGCAATTTAAGTCAACCTTTAACCAAATTAAATGGTGTAAAGGAGAAACAAATAGGCGTTAATTAAGAAAAGGCATAACTAAGCTAAGGCAAAACAAAACAGTGATATGATAGGTCAGGTATGGAAGGCTGATTCACCGATGACGGGTAAGATCCTCCTGAAAACTCTGGGACAACCTAAGGCAGGGACAGTCACGATTACTTGACCTTGCCGCACACTGTGAGCAGGCACAGTGTGCGGCAAATCTGTCACCGTACAGTACATGGATACTTGATAGGTTAACTTAGTTAGAGTTAGAGTCATATCACTCATGAGAAAACGGTCAAGTATGGAAGACTGATTGACCGATGACGGGTAAGATCCTCCTGAAAACTCTGGGACAACCTAAGACAGGCACAGCCACGATTACTTGACCTTGTCGCGCACTGTGAGCAGGCACAGTGTGCGGCAGCTCCGTCACCGTGCAGTAACACAGCACAGGGTGTGACAGGACATAGAAAGGAAAAGCTTAAAGGATTACTTGAGGTTAGGCAAAAGGTTAGGTTGGTCAAGACCTAAAGGTTGGTTAAGATAAAGCAAACAGGTTTGGTCCAGTCAGGTGGTTGTTCCATGGGGTTTCATGAAAGGCACTGGTGACATCCTGAAAACAAGGATGTTACATCATTTAATACAGGAACATTTAATTGTGCCGATAACTAGGACAATGTAAGGTAGAGACATGTAGTACTTGGTATTTTAGTCCTAGTGAAGATTTCCTGTGCCACTGCAGTCCATCAGTAGGAACGTAATGTCCTCAGCCTCCTTCAGCAACTGAATGTGTCTCTACTGCATCTGATTATGGACAGCAGCAGATAGTTTGTGTCCTCAGCCTCTGTCTAGAGCTGACTGTCTCCTTTGCAACTAATTACGGATACCAGTAGAAACTGTGTGTCCAATAGGAGCTAAATGTCCTCAGCCTCCTTCAACACCTGAGGTGTCTCCTCTGCATGTCATACTAGACGGCAGCATCGAATTAATGTCCTCAGTCTCTTGTTAGACCTGAAATGTCTCCTCTGCAAATGGTTCTATGCAGTAGGATCGAATTAATGTGCTTAGCAGCACCTGAAATGTCTCCTCTGCACGTCATACTAGACGGCAGCATCGAATTATGTCCTCAGCCTCCTTCAACACCTGAAGGTGTCTCCTCTGCAACGGTCAATAGCTAGTACGGCAGCATCGAATTATGTCCTCAGCCTCCTTCAATATCCTGAAATGTCTCCTCTGCAAATGGTTCTATGCAGTAGGAGCGAAGTTATTGTGCTTAGCAGCACCTGAAATGCCTCCTCTGCACGTCATACTAGAAGGCAGCATCGAATTATGTCCTCAGCCTCCTTCAACATCTGAGGTGTCTCCTCTGCAAATGGTTCTATGCAGTAGGAGCAAATTAATGTCCTCAGCCTCCTTCAACACCTGAAATGTCTCCTCTGCACGTCATACTAGACGGCAGCATCGAATTATGTCCTCAGCCTCCTTCAACATCCTGAAATGTCTCCTCTGCAAATGGTTCTATGCAGTAGGATCGAATTAATGTGCTTAGCAGCACCTGAAATGTCTCCTCTGCACGTCGTACTAGACGGCAGCATCGAATTATGTCCTCAGCCTCCTTCAACATCTGAGGTGTCTCCTCTGCAAATGGTTCTATGCAGTAGGAGCAAATTAATGTCCTCAGCCTCCTTCAACATCTGAGGTGTCTCCTCTGCAAATGGTTCTATGCAGTAGGAGCAAATTAATGTCCTCAGCCTCCTTCAACATCTGAAATGTCTCCTCTGCACGTCATACTAGTACGGCAGCATCGAATTATGTCCTCAGCCTCCTTCAACACCTGAAATGTCTCCTCTGCACGTCATACTAGACGGCAGCATCGAATTATGTCCTCAGCCTCCTTCAACATCTGAGGTGTCTCCTCTGCAAATGGTTCTATGCAGTAGGAGCAAGTTAATGTGCTTAGCAGCACCTGAAATGTCTCCTCTGCACGTCATACTAGACGGCAGCATCGAATTATGTCCTCAGCCTCCTTCAACATCTGAGGTGTCTCCTCTGCAAATGGTTCTATGCAGTAGGATCAAATTAATGTCCTCAGCAAGCACCTGAAATGTCTCCTCTGCACGTCATACTAGACGGCAGCATCGAATTATGTCCTCAGCCTCCTTCAACATCTGAAATGTCTCCTCTGCACGTCATACTAGACGGCAGCATCGAATTATGTCCTCAGCCTCCTTCAACATCTGAGGTGTCTCCTCTGCAAATGGTTCTATGCAGTAGGAGCAAATTAATGTCCTCAGCCTCCTTCAACACCTGAAATGTCTCCTCTGCACGTCGTACTAGACGGCAGCATCGAATTATGTCCTCAGCCTCCTTCAACATCTGAGGTGTCTCCTCTGCAAATGGTTCTATGCAGTAGGATCGAATTAATGTGCTTAGCAGCACCTGAAATGTCTCCTCTGCACGTCATACTAGACGGCAGCATCGAATTATGTTCCTCAAGCCTCCTTCAAAACATCTGAGGTTTCCATCCTCTGGCAAATGGTTCTATGGCAGTAGGAGCAAATTAATTTCCTCAGCCTCCTTCAACACCTGAAAATTCTCCCTGCAAATGGTGATCTATGCAGTAAGGAGCAAGTTAATGTGCTTAGCAGCACCTGATTGTCCTCCTCTGCACGTCTACTAGACGGACATCGAATTATGTTTCCTCAGCATTCAGCCATCCTCAACATTTGAGGTTTCTCCTCTGCAAATGGTTCGATGCATTAGGAGCAAATTAATGTCGCTCACTCAGCTCCTTCAACACTGAAATGTCTCCTCTGCACGTCATACTAGACGGCAGTCATCGAATTATGTCCTCAGCCTCCTTCAACCATCTGAGGTGTCTCCTCTGCAAATGGTTCTATGCAGTAGGATCGAATTAATGTGCTTAGCAGCCCTGAAATGTCTCCTCTGCACGTCATTACTAGACGGCAGCATCGAATTATGTCCTCAGCCTCCTTCAACATCTGAGGTGTCGCCCTATGCAAATGGTTCTATGCAGTAGGAGCAATTAATGCCTCAGCCTCTCAAACACCTGAAAATGTCTCATCTGGCACGTTCATACTAGACGGCAGCATCGAATTATTTTCCTCAGGCCTTCCTTTCAACACCTGAATGGTCTCCTCTGCAACTGGTTCATATGCAGTAAGGCAGCATCGAATTAATGTCCTCAGCCTCCTTCAAACATCCTGAAGGTGTCTCCTCTGCAAATGGTTCTATGCAGTAGGAGCAAATTATGTCTCGCCTCTTAACACACTGAAATGTCTCCTCTGCCACGTCATCTAGACGGCAGCATCGAATTATGTCCTCAGCCTCCTTCAACATCTGAGGTGTCTCCTCTGCAAAATGGTTCTATGCAGTAGGAGCAAGTTAATGTGCTTAGCAGCACCTGAAATGTCTCCTCTGCACGTGTACTAGACGGCAGCATCGAATTATTCCTCAGCTCCTTCAACACCTGAAATGTCTCCTCTGCAAATGGTCTATGCAGTAGGAGCAAGTTAATGTCCTAGCCGCACCTGAAATGTCTCCTTTGCACGTCATACTAGACGGCAGCATCGAATTATGTCCTCAGCCTCCTTCAACATCTGAGGTGTCTCCTCTGCAAATGGTTCTATGCAGTAGGAGCAAATTAATGTCCTCAGCCTCCTTCAACACCTGAAATGTCTCCTCTGCAAATGGTTCTATGCAGTAGGAGCAAGTTAATGTGCTTAGCAGCACCTTGAATGTCCTCCTCTGCACGTCGTACTAGACGGCAGCATCGAATTATGTCTCAGCCTCCTTCAACATCTGAGGTGTCTCCTCTGCAAATGGTTCTATGCAGTAGGAGCAAATTAATGTCCTCAGCCTCCTTCAACACCCTGAAATGTCTCCTCTGCACGTCATACTAGACGGCAGCATCGAATTATGTCCTCAGCCTCCTTCAACACCTGAAATGTCTCCTCTGCAAATGGTTCTATGCAGTAGGAGCAAGTTAATGTGTTAGCAGCACCTGAAATGTCTCCTCTGCACGGTCATACTAGACGGCAGCATCGGAATTATGTCCTCAGCCTCCTTCAACATCTGAGGTGTCTCCTCTGCAAATGGTTTCTATGCAGTTAGGAGCAATTAATGTCCTCAGCTTCCTTCACACCTGAAATGTCTCCTCTGCAAATGGTTCTATGCAGTAGGATCGAAATTAATGGCTTAGCAGCACCTGAAATGTCTCCTCTGCCGTCGTACTAGACGGCAGCATCGAATTATGTCCTCAGCCTCCTTCAACATGATGAGGGTGTCCTCCTCTGCAAATGGTTCTATGCAGTAGGATCGAATTAATGTGCTTAGCAGCACCTGAAATGTCTCCTCTGCACGTCATACTAGACGGGCAGCATCGATTATGTCCTCAGCCTCCTTCAACACCTGAATGTCTCCTCTGCACGTCATACTAGACGGCAGCATCGAATTATGTCCTCAGCCTCCTTCAACATCTGAGGTGTCTCCTCTGCAAATGGTTCTATGCAGTAGGAGCAAGTTAATGTGCTTAGCAGCACCTGAAATGTCTCCTCTGCACGTCGTACTAGACGGCAGCATCGAATTATGTCCTCAGCCTCCTTCAACATCTGAGGTGTCTCCTCTGCAAATGGTTCTATGCAGTAGGATCGAATTAATGTGCTTAGCAGCACCTGAAATGTCTCCTCTGCACGTCGTACTAGACGGCAGCATCGAATTATGTCCTCAGCCTCCTTCAACACCTGAGGTGTCTCCTCTGCAAATGGTTCTATGCAGTAGGAGCAAATTAATGTCCTCAGCCTCCTTCAACACCTGAAATGTCTCCTCTGCACGTCATACTAGACGGCAGCATCGAATTATGTTCTCAGCCTCCTTCAACATCTGAGGTGTCTCCTCTGCAAATGGTTCTATGCAGTAGGATCGAATTAATGTGCTTAGCAGCACCTTAAATGTCTCCTCTGCACGTCGTACTAGACGGCAGCATCGAATTATGTCCTCAGCCTCCTTCAACATCTGAGGTGTCTCCTCTGCAAATGGTTCTATGCAGTAGGATCGAATTAATGTGCTTAGCAGCACCTGAAATGTCTCCTCTGCACGTCGTACTAGACGGCAGCATCGAATTATGTCCTCAGCCTCCTTCAACATCTGAGGTGTCTCCTCTGCAAATGGTTCTATGCAGTAGGATCGAATTAATGTCCTCAGCCTCCTTCAACACCTGAAATGTCTCCTCTGCAAATGGTTCTATGCAGTAGGAGCAAGTTAATGTGCTTAGCAGCACCTGAAATGTCTCCTCTGCACGTCGTACTAGACGGCAGCATCGAATTATGTCCTCAGCCTCCTTCAACACCTGAAATGTCTCCTCTGCAAATGGTTCTATGCAGTAGGAGCAAATTAATGTGCTTAGCAGCACCTGAAATGTCTCCTCTGCACGTCATACTAGACGGCAGCATCGAATTATGTCCTCAGCCTCCTTCAACATCTGAGGTGTCTCCTCTGCAAATGGTTCTATGCAGTAGGAGCAAATTAATGTCCTCAGCCTCCTTCAACACCTGAAATGTCTCCTCTGCAAATGGTTCTATGCAGTAGGATCGAATTAATGTGCTTAGCAGCACCTGAAATGTCTCCTCTGCACGTCATACTAGACGGCAGCATCGAATTATGTCCTCAGCCTCCTTCAACACCTGAAATGTCTCCTCTGCATGTCATACTAGACGGCAGCATCGAATTATGTCCTCAGCCTCCTTCAACATCTGAGGTGTCTCCTCTGCAAATGGTTCTATGCAGTAGGAGCAAGTTAATGTGCTTAGCAGCACCTGAAATGTCTCCTCTGCACGTCGTACTAGACGGCAGCATCGAATTATGTCCTCAGCCTCCTTCAATATCTGAGGTGTCTCCTCTGCAAATGGTTCTATGCAGTAGGAGCAAATTAATGTCCTCAGCCTCCTTCAACACCTGAAATGTCTCCTCTGCACGTCATACTAGACGGCAGCATCGAATTATGTCCTCAGCCTCCTTCAACATCTGAGGTGTCTCCTCTGCAAATGGTTCTATGCAGTAGGAGCAAATTAATGTCCTCAGCCTCCTTCAACACCTGAAATGTCTCCTCTGCACGTCGTACTAGACGGCAGCATCGAATTATGTCCTCAGCCTCCTTCAACATCTGAGGTGTCCCTCTGCAATGGTTCTATGCAGTAGGAGCATCATTAATGTACCTCAGCCTCCTTCAACCACCTGAAATGTCTCCTCTGCCCGTCGTACTAGACGGCCAGCATCGAATTATGTCCTTCACGCCTCCTTCAACATCTGAGGTGATCCCCTCTGCAAATGGTTCTATGCAGTAGGAGCAAATTAATGTCCTCCAGCCTCCTTCAAACACCTGGAAATGTCTCCTCTGCACGGTCCGTCACTAGACGGGCAGCATCGAATTATGTCCTCAGCCTCCTTCAACATTCTGAGGTGTCTCCCTCTGCAAATGGTTCTATGCAGTAGGATCGAATATTAATGTGGCTTAGCAGCACCTGAAATGTCCTCCTCTGCACGTCGTACTTAGCAGGGCCAGCATCGAATTATGTCCTCAGGCCTCCTTCAACACTGATGGTGTCTCCTCTGCAAATGGTTCTATGCAGTTAGGAGCAAGGTTACTGTGCTTAGCAGCACCTGAAATGTCTCCTCTGCACGTCATACTAGACGGCAGCATCGAATTATGTCCTCAGCCTCCTTCAACATCTGAGGTGTCTCCTCTGCAAATGGTTCTATGCAGTAGGAGCAAATTAATGTCCTCAGCCTCCTTCAACACCTGAAATGTCTCCTCTGCAAATGGTTCTATGCAGTAGGAGCAAATTAATGTCCTCAGCCTCCTTCAACACCTGAAATGTCTCCTCTGCACGTCATACTAGACGGCAGCATCGAATTATGTCCTCAGCCTCCTTCAACATCTGAGGTGTCTCCTCTGCAAATGGTTCTATGCAGTAGGAGCAAATTAATGTCCTCAGCCTCCTTCAACACCTGAAATGTCTCCTCTGCAAATGGTTCTATGCAGTAGGATCGAATTAATGTGCTTAGCAGCACCTGAAATGTCTCCTCTGCACGTCGTACTAGACGGCAGCATCGAATTATGTCCTCAGCCTCCTTCAACATCTGAGGTGTCTCCTCTGCAAATGGTTCTATGCAGTAGGATCGAATTAATGTGCTTAGCAGCACCTGAAATGTCTCCTCTGCACGTCATACTAGACGGCAGCATCGAATTATGTCCTTAGCCTCCTTCGGCACCTGAAATATCTCCTCTGCGCCTGTCAATGGGCAGCAGGAGCAAATTAATGTTCTCAGCCTTTTTCAGCACCTGAAATGTTTCCCCTGCACCTGGTAATAGACAGCAAGGGCCACCATACCAGCCACCATGGGCCACTATACCAGCCACCATGGGCCACTATACCAGCCACCATGGGCCACTATACCAGCCACCATGGGCCACTATACCATGACGGCGATTCCGGCATCTTCTGCGAAAAGCTGTCTGCTGAGATGACACAGATAACAACTGTGCATCGCTAATGTAGACTCCGGAGTATTTCCAGTTTCTTTCTGTCAGATTGTGTAAATGTATTGTAAAATGAAAAAATGATTTTTGTTTCATTGAATTCTGGTGAGATGAATCCACCAATCAATGAAAAATAAATATATTCAATGCACCAGAAACACTTTTGTTGCCAGTTTTAAGTCTTTTTAATGAATTCACCACCTGTAGTCTCAGTCAAAGTCTTTTTAACTGGAAAAAGGCAAATGACAAAAAGGTTTTGCACTGCTACTACTAACAGTATACAGCATAGTAAATATGCCCCGTCATTGTTTGTACTTGTACAAACTTTTTAGGGTTGCTTTTGTACAAAGCCATGTAAAAATAAGCAACAAAAGTGATGGATGAGATTTATCGTGATCTGGCGTCTGGCATCACTCTTGAGTCACCGAAGAAGGCATATTCTCTGCTAACTCTCAGTTAATTGCTGAGCTAATTACTGTACACTATTGGAAGAATAGAAAGGAATGATGAGGACTAGCAGGCACACGTAGGACCGAGCCGCTCACCGCTCTGAAATCTGCCTCAAGCTTTAAAAAGTATCAAATCTGTTATCCAGCTTTCATCTATTATTGTTGCTAATTAACACCTTTAACCTTCAGTCTGAACTTTCAGTTATATCACATGGTCTTCATCAGCAGGTCGGATTTAACATTTGAGCTCAGTCTCTGTGATTGACCACACCTAATGCAGAAAAACATTTTGTCACGCTTCCACACAGACCTGCCCCGACTGACGAGGTTTGATGTCTGGACTTCAGGATAAATAGATTTTTAATGTATGTACCTGATTTATGAGGTAGAGTCTGAATCTAGAGAAGAATTTGACAAGCCGAGGAGGAGATTTCTCGGGTGCTGCTCGTACAGGCCAGCTAACATTCTGCACATTTTGTTTAGTTTACTCAGCACCTCGGGCACAAGACTGTAAGACACTATGAAGTCTTGACAAACTCGTAGCACAGGACAAACAGACGGAGGTGAACTCAGACACCTTACAATGTTTTTTCATGAACTCCTCTCCTGATGTTTGTATTTCCTGTTTCTTCTTATTTCACAAGAGACAGTCAATTGGCACTGTCTTGTTTTCTGATCATTGTTATTATTTAAATAATATAACAAGTAAAATGATTAACTGGAAGTGTGAGTGAGATTTTACGTCTTCTTCCTGTTGTACTCCGCTACATTCACCTGACAGCTTTAGTTACTTAAATAAGAGACAGATAAGTTCTCATCAAACTGGTCAAGAGGTCCAGCTCTGTCCTGGACTAGACCCCCAGACTCCATAGTGGGGGTTTCTTATCTACCTCGTGTGTACGAGTGAATTTCTCCATCTTATCTTATCTTAAAACAAAACATTGTCGGTCTCTGGATTATTGGATTCAGGACTTTTACAACCGATTGATCGATTAATGTGGAACTTAATCAGCAGATGAATCCATAATTAAAATAATCTTTGGCTGCATGTGATGCCATGTGAGCGCCACCTCAACCAGCTACAGCACTTAAATCCTGCTTGTACTTTAATGATTAGTGACAACTAATCTAATATGTAGAGCACATTTTTCCTGATTGTTTTCAATTTACTGGTTACAGAGTATTTTTACAGTGTAGTATTTGCAGTTTTACTTCTTCTACTCTTTACTACAGTGACGTTCCTCATGGTGGCTCCAGTTTCCATGAATCCTCTTGTGATGTTTGTGTTTGAACACTGGAGGGCAACAAACACCCTCGAATACGGATTCACACACACGAAATTACATAAAGCATATTGCATGAGGAATGTACGAAAGATTTAAAGATTTAAAGATTTAAATCATGAGCTACTGTTGTTTAGAATATACTGATGTGACTTTGTGCGCCTGTTCAGGCTCCAGTAGTCTTTAAAAATTGAACAAAATGTGTTTGTTGTTACCTTTTCTCACCTTCATTCATCCAAACATGACCCTCCCCCATCTGATGTACGTTGACAGAGTGTGTTGTGTTTTTTCCACCTTCGCTTCAGTCCGACAACAGAAAGAAAAACAACGAGCTGCCCACACACGCAGAGCAGACACCATATGGACTCCATGCAAAGTGCTGATATGTATCATGCAGTGGGTGTGTATCAACACTTTGACAGCTGTAGACTGACCCGAACATCATCAGTCATTTACCTCAGCAGCCCGAGGCAAAACTGACCTGCGAGATTCTTCTTCTTCTTCTTCCCATCGGCCTGTGCTGCAGTGTGAACACAGTGTGTTCCCCTTCAGATGAGTCTCACGCAGAAGGCGACACGCGAAAGCTTCACAAAGCACAATCTGCTCCAGGTTTGATGTTTGACTGCTAGATTCAAGACACGAGTCACCTTCAAGATTTCATCTTCACAAACATCCCAGGAGCAAAAACTTTCTTTCAGACACACAGAGGTGACAGACAGTTTGTAGTCAGGGCTCAGAGACGATGGGCTGATCTGCCTGAGGAGATCAAACTCTGCCTCGTCTTTTAAAAAGTCACTTTTTTAGTTGATCTGTTTATGTTTTATTCTACGCTCTCTGTAGATTTATAGCTTCATTGTCGTTATTTGTTGTTGTAGCTTGTTTTATAGCACTTTGTAACTGCAAAGTTTATTCTTCATTAAATATAAAAGTTCTCTTTTGGGAGGAAAAGACATATTTATTAAATTCCTACAGAGCCGATTGAAGAAAGACTATAATTTGTGGTGAACTATCACCCCTTCACCTACTAGTCTGCACTCCATGCTGTGGTCCATGCTGGACCCGAACCAAACACCCTCTGGTTCCCAAGACGAGTCCCCATGCACGGACTGAGACACATCCTCCTCTACTGGTGTGAAAGTGTTTAGTTACAGTTATTATTTGTAAGACGGCTGTTTGATTTTAGGCAAGGCAGCTTGATTTACAGCTTGTTTAATTACAGTGGAGCTCAGTGTGATTTGCATCCGAGCAAAAACTAACATGAGTTTATGACAGAGAACAAGAACAAACAACGCTGACAACCACCCGACAGACAGACCAGAGACATGCAATGAATGTGAAACTAAGCTCTTGTAGAAAACATCGCATACATAACTGAACCAACAAAAACAACAAAGACTCAACAAATAAAGTAAAACACAATAAAACAGATCTCCAGTGAACCACGTGAGTTTTATTTTAAATTAAAGGCAGGATCCAAACGGGACTGCCAAGGTGGGTTGACTGACGCCTGGTTACTCAAACATTTTATTGACTGATCTGAAGTGGGAACTTATGGAGTTTGACTTGTTTGGAGCCAGCCTCAAGTGGTCGGTTGAGGAAGTGCAGTTTTGGGCCCCCCTTCCATGTTGGATTTATTTCACAGCTACAGAAGTTGCCACCTGGATTACGCGCTTATGAAAACATACATTTGAATATGTAAAACAGAAACAGAACACACAATGTGATAATGCACAAAGATGAGATTTTATCTCATCTCATCTCATTCCTCAGCTTCAACATCTGATGAGTTCTCTTTGTTTTGCACATTTACTTACTACACTTCTTTTTGGAAACACGGCCGTATTATCTAATTTCTGACAATATTTCTACACTCAAACTCAAACTTTATTTATTTATACAGCAGCTTTTATGCAAACATGCAGAACAGCCGAAAGTGCTTCAAATAAAGGCCAAGAAGAAGAAAGAAGAGAAGAAGCTCATAAGAACAACTGCATAGAAATCAAGACAATCAATGTCAGCAAGACATAAAAACAATAATAAAACAAATAAAATGTTAAAAGTAAATTAAAACTTGTTAGATGAACAAACACAGCGGATAAAAAATAAGAGAGGGTGATGATTAAGACCAATATGTCCTCCCAAATCTTACACAGTGGACCTTTAAAGGACCAAAAGGTGAGTAAAAACTTAACATTTGCATGGTTTAAACATGCAAGTATTAGAAAATTCATGCAGAAAATATAAGAAAGACATGAGCTGACATAAGAAGTTATAGTTATCCACATTTCTGCAGGTCCTGGAGATGTTTTAGTGTCATTTCATGACGCTAAACCAGGTTTCACAGACATTATCACGGTTTAAAGACACAGGAGGTTTAAACCTGGACTGCCTCGCCCCTCCCTGCCCTCACTCCTCCTCCTCCTCCTCCCTCGTCGCATCCTGTGCTCGCATCTCTCCTCATCCCTCCTTCTCCTCCTTTCTGCCGGCTCTTGTTTGTTCTTTTCTCCCCTCATGCGGAGTCCACGGGACTGATGTGCTCTGCCTGCTTCTCTCTTCACGAGGACGCTCAAGGTCGAGCCCGGCATCATGACTTTTAAATGACCATCATGCAATAACAACAATAACACGACTCGTCTCCACCCGGCAGCCCCACCACCACCACCAGCAGCAGCAGCAGCTTCACTTCTCTGAGTCCTCTTCAGGGAAAACTACCACCACCTGCCGACTCATCTCTCACCATATGACCGTCTCGAAGGTGAGTTTACTTCAGTCCAAACTCCTGCTGCAGCTCGCTTGTCACGCCGCAGGACAGACACTTTGTGCCGGGTTGATTTCGGGCGGCTCACTTGCAGCGTGGCTCCGAGCTGCGGCTCTGCCATGCGGCTTCACAGCCTCTTCTGACCGGGGCACGAAAACAACTCCGTGTGCAGGTGTATGAGCTGATTATTGTGTGGCAGCGTGTGGGTTAACCTGCATGCCTTTTTAAGTCCATGTTGCACAAACTCGTGAGCTTCTTTGATGGTGCTTTTAACCCTGTGGATGGGTGGTGTGATGTTGTTTTGTGGTCTGTACAGAAGTGCACAACTGTTTCTACTGAAAACTCGCCCAAATCACATTTTCTAAGTGATCTTTTCACCCTTTTAAATGAACATGAGGCTGCAAAATGTCAGGAAACGGATGAAAAATGATAATTATTATACTCAAATAGTTAATGTATGAACAAAAAGTATTCAGTTTACTACAGAGAAAAGCTGCAAATCTTCACATTTGAATATCTGAAACCAGCAAACTGGTATTTCTTCTCTTTGGTGAAATGAAACCAGTCTGTTCTTTGTTTTTGTTTTGTTTGCAGGACGCCTGAAGCTTCTCCAAATCTCACTTTAGAAACACAGAGTGAGATTATTTTTAGAGGTCGTTCACAGAAGTCTATAGAAACGCGCAGAAGATTCATAAATGTGTGAATGATTCACCACAAATGACACAGACTACACCCAGATTGATATACTGTATACTGGAAGAGGAATCAGTTCTGATTAATCATTCAGGTTATTTCAGGTCATTGTGAGTATTTTCTCTGTCGAGGTTTTGATAATTAGTTGGACAAATTAGTATTTTTACTGTTAATTTAATCTATCGACTGTTTTCTCAATTAATCAATGAATCATTTTAGCAAGAAGAATTAAAAAATTGAAAAATATTCAGTTTTCTATCATATATGTTAAAGAAAATCATCAAATTCAAACATTTAAGAGGTTCAAACAAGCAAGTCTTTCGTATTTTTGGCAGGAAAAATAATTTCATTACAAATCAGATATCCAAATAGGTAATTTTCTGTCAGTTGATGAATAGATGAATTCAAATTAGTTGATAGAAACAAAAGTAATCCTCAAAAATACTCAAGTTTCTGTCATTTCTGTACCTCACATCGTTCTAAATTGAATATTTTTGTTTTGTTAATTATTCGTTGGACAAAACGAGCGATCTGAAGATCTCACATCAAGTTCTGGGAACTTTTATTCTGGATCAGAAAACTGAATGAAAATGATCTTTGGCCGCAGATATCCCGTCACTAACAGTCTCTTCAGATACTGTACTGTCCCCGTTCAGTTAACGTCATCTTCATGTCTGCAAACACATCATTAGTCATAATTGAAATCTATTATTTTTGCTCTGCGGGTGGCTTCTTTCTGTCCGTCCACCAGTTCACCGGATCATTTGGATCCATTGTTTTCACTCACTCTTGTCTGGATGAACATGGACACAAACTTTAGACAAAAGAAAAGCAGTTTGAGCGCTCTGTGTTTAATGACCTGAGTCTAATGATCACCACATGCGGAACAGTCGGAGAAGTTTAAGACTTAATCGTTCCTCTAGTGTGGCATCACTTCATGTCAGTAGAGTTTAATATACATTTTCCTTATTAGCTTAGCTTAGCATAAAGGCTGGAAACAGAGGGAATAGTTAGCCTGGCCCGCTCCAGAGTGAAGCTAAGTAACTGCCACATTACATTTCTGATAAATAAATCAGATATTTGATGTTAATTAGGCATTTTTAAAGGCATTTCACTCCAAGCTAGCTGATTCCTCATGCTTTGGTCTTTAGCCTAAGGTTAGTGCTGGCTTAAGGCCGTATTCAGATAGATCAGGTGTTGCCACAAGGTTGTGTGGTGGTGTGTGGGGGTGGTGGTGGAGGGAGGGCTGCTGGCGGTGTGTCTATTTGTGCTGAATGTAAAAAGAGCTTTTTTTATTTTATTTTGCTGATTAATCAGCTTTATCGATGCCGGTGCTCCCTCACTCTCATTCACTGTCTGTGTTACTCTCTTTTTCAAACCATCGGACACAAACGGAGGGAAACCTCTTTGTTTGTTGTTGTTGTTGTTTTTTATTTTTCAGTGTAGATTTTGAGTCAGACTCAGATTTAGAAGCGGGGTACATGAAATAAACAAAGCCAGAAAAACAACAGGTAGGCTGTTAGAGTTTAGTCCATGAATCCACCCGGATAGCCTCCGTCTCTGTTTATAAGGGTACTATCGATCTTCACATGGAACTTTGTGTATTAGCACATTTCAGAAACAGCTGAATCTCTTGTTGAAAGGGTAATATATCATGACTAGGCTTTAAATTGAACATTTTACTCACTCTTAAAGGCAAAGTGTGGTTGTATGAAGTACTGATGCATAGTCAGTATGTTTCCTACACTAAACAGCGGTCAGCGTGTCCTTTCTAAACCATCTCTGACCCAGTGTAGGACTGAACGGACATGTTGGATAAGGTTATGTGGGTAGAAAATGTGTTGGCTGTCTGTGGTGTCATGCAAATGTGATCTACTAGGTGAGTATGGACGTAATCTATGTCAGCGCGTTGGATCGCCAGCCTTCCATTCACAAACCTGAACAGTGTTTCAGCCTGTAATGTGCCGAGTTTAACGCAAGCCATGACTTCTGGAGCTGTGCGCAGTGACGAGGTGTCATGCCAGCACTAGATCTGTCTCAGTAGGCCTGTCATGTAGCCAGTGACACACTCCTGCCAAAAGGAGCATTAGACTAATGAGTCTGCGACACATCTTTGCTTGTGGGGAACAGAAAACGTCCGATCTAAAATAAACCTCACCCCGTGTAGCCGTCTTTAAACTAGAGGTGAAACAGTTCATCCTCTAGATGATGTTTGTCATATTTAAATACACCAGACTCTCTTGTGTTTATTTCTACTCTCCCTACCAGCATGTTAACATATGTGCTAAAAGATGCTAATGTCAGCATTTAGCTCAAACACCAGCCTGTTTATATACAGCCTAGTTTAGCATCTTGGTAATCCAAAGCAATCAATTACAGCGTCCCATCAGATTAAAAATGAAGTCTGTGTTAACCGAGCGGCAACCTACGTGGCGGTGAGATGAAGCCAGCGCCGAAAAGGCTGGCTCCAGAAGTGAGTCAGTCTCCATAAGTCCCCATGTTAAAACGTCCAACTTCACAGCAGAAGTAAACATGTTTACAGCCTGGTACAAAAAACAGTTTTGGTCTCTATAGCTAATTTTCAATTAGCTATTTTCAATTTCAATTTAACTGTTCACGTTATATTCAGGCTTAAAGTTATGCATGATTAACAGTGTGGCTGCTTTGACTGACAAGCAGGTGCTGTGACAGGTGATTTGTTTAAGCACCAAGGCTTCATTCAGGTCTGCGAGAGCCACCACACTATGAGCTTCAATACTGCTCTTTAGAAACCTGTGGGTGTATGGTGTCGGTCTTTAAGTGGAGTTTTGTCATAGTTCTTTCAATCTAATACACATTCATTAATCCATTCATTGCTGTTGATGTAGAGTTGATGGATTGAGACCAAGACCAAGTTATCAATGAGAGGACACGCAACACGTACTGCCTGAATACCTTCTCTGTATGACTTCCTGCAAGTGATTTCCAACCTGTTTACAATCCCTCTGACACAAATCTGTTTTACTGCTGTTGTATTTTGAATTAATGAAAGGAGTCCTAAAATACCTCATTGTTATTTTCCAGCTGAATTCTTTCCACAGTTCATACATTCATCTCCAGCTCCCACTTTTCTTTTGTGTGATTGTAAACCCATATATTTGCGACACACTTGTTTTCTTCTGTAATCTTTATTAGAAATAATTGAACTGAATGATCCTTCAGGGGTTTTCCATTCTCCATGTGACGTGAAATAATTTCCCCCGTGCACTTTCATGTCGGGCCATAAAACTCTTCTCTTTATCTCTGGTATGTTCGCACAGACTGTTAACACATACCTGAGATTCTCCCACTTTGTGACTTGTAAAGTTTGTACATGTAGAAACTCAGTTTTCCGCTTCTAAGATGTATATCACTGTTTTTTCTGCTGATCTCCACAGATGAGTTATTTTCCATTTTTTATTTTGTATTTCATCTCACTGTCATCATTAAAACGGTAACCAGAGTTCAGCTTTCTTAGGTGATGGTTACAGGTATCAAAGTCCTACCTGTTGTAATAACTGCTGTGAATTGAAGGCGTGCTTGTGAGCAAACAGGCCAGTGAACCTGAGACCTCATTGGCCTCGGGCCAATAAGCCAATATGTGTCTGTCACGCTGCTTATGAGCAGTAATCGTCAAATATCAGGCGGTATAGCCTGATGTCTCTAGACAAACAGTGTGCATTTATTACCTCAGAAGTCTGTTGATATTTATTTTATGAACGCTGCAAATGTGGTGTTTTTAATTTCATGGAAGAATGAGACAAAATGAGCAGGACGTGAAACAAATTGAAAACAAATTGGTTAGTTGAAATCTGCAGCAGCTGTGAGATTATTTTATTAACAGAAACAGCGCAAATACAAGTCCTCTGATGGAAATATTTACAGTTTGTTGCAGTCTTCTGTGATAATACACTGATTATTTATTTAGGTCAGTTTAACAGCTGATCTAGAGCTTTCAATCACATCACATGAACTTCATTTAAAGATTGATTTGTAGGAGTTTACGAGACATTTACATGTATTTGTCTGCTGGTGATCATGTGAAATAATAGAAAGCTCCAGAACAGTGACTAAATGGAGGTCAAGATGAAGAATGAACTTTGAAACTGTTCACCGACAACAAGACTTTTAAAGATGTCGTCCTGGAAAACTGTGACTATTTTCTGACACTTAATCGAGTAAATTAAACAGTTTAATCGAGAATTTAAACATTAGCTGCAGCCTTGTGAGGTTTTGATGTATTCGCACTTTAATGCAAATAAGTCAAAGGCGTTAGTTGATAAGAAAAAACTGTTCCCGATGTTCAGATAGCGTTCATGCAGCCCTCTCCCGAGCACAGTTTGGACTGCAGAATGTGTCAAGTTTGCGGCATTTTGATGGATCATTAGGTGTTACTCCACACAGAGGTGAAGAAACTTGAAGAAAGCTTGGTAAGTCTTTATGTAATCAGGTCAGACTGTTACGTATGTATGTGTGTGTAGGTGTGTCCACACAAGGTGTTAATGTCCTGTAGCTTTATGATCAGCTTGGAGGTCTGCGACTAATTGTTATTTTGTTTGGATAAAAGAATTGTTGGAAAAAGACAGCACACACGCTCACAGAGCATTTTTGTTGTTGTTGTTCAATCCCTGCAAAGCTAACGAACTCAACAACCTCAGCTGTGCTTCGTGTTCAGTGCTAATGAGCAGATGTTACCGAGGTGGCGACCATTTTGAACATATCTTCTTTCTCATTGTGAGCATGTTAGCAGGCTGATTTAGCAATGTTTTCTGCCTCTTTCCTTGCCACTGTCGCCAAGTGCTTGCACATTGTGGGTATTTAGGGTATTTAGGTAGTATTTATTGAAGCTTGGCCAAGGAGAAATAGAGACACTCTCAAAGTACACCAAAAGTGCCTGAGTCGGTCTCAGATTCTGCTGAACTCATGCTGGTGGTCAGACTTCAAACCCCTACAGAGAACACCACAAGTACTATACGCCCAGAAATAGTCAAAGAGAATGACTTTACCCATGTTTGTGTTACCGCCAGCACATTCTAGTCTGGAGCCACTGTTGTCTGTTCAACCATAAGCTATCTATTATGTCTAAGAAGGCAACTTTCAGTTTCTTCGACCCAATGTTGAGATAGGCTGGCACCTGCTTTCCTCAAAGAAAGCCAAACAACTACCACTGCCTAGGCCCTCAATGCCCACGCGTGACCTTGTGTAACTTAGTACTGTCATTGTGAGCATGATGGCATGCTGACGTTAGCTAAGGTTGCGGCCTCTTGAAGGAAGTTTTTCCTTGCCACTGTCGCCATGTGCTTGCTCATGGTGGGAATTGTTGAGTCTCTGTACATAATAACTTAACCAGTTGTGGCAGATGGCGGCCCACCAATGATCTCCGTTCTGCTCGAGGTTTCTGCATGTTAAAAGGAAATTCCCTGCCACTGTCGCCATGTGCTTGCTCATGGTGGGAATTGTTGGGTTTCTGTAAATTATATTATAAAGAGTCAATGTGGAAGATGTCATGAGATTGAATTGAATTTAGCCTCAAACACTGATGTGTTTTTAAATACAGCCTCACAGAGCCACTCTCAACTCATAGTCCTGTTTTTCAGTTAATTTTGTCTATAAAAGGTTAAAAAAAACTTTAAAGAGCTCAAGAGACCAAACTAATTTTGTCCGACTAACAGTCCAAAACTGACAGACGATTACTGCACAAGAATATGAAAGAGAGAAAAGTAGAAAATTGAACCAGCAAATCTATTTACTGACTCACTGTTTCAGCAGAATAAAAATGTACCTGCTCCGTCATTACTACTGAAACTCTGTGTACTTTGTATTTCCTCTTTGCCCTCGTGCCTGCTTATATCACTGGTTTAGTAATAAGTTCGAAACACCCTAAAGCTGAGTGAGATCATCTCACATGTCCTCGGTTGCTTCACTATCAGAGTCAGATATTGTGCCTTGAGGTGGTGGAGAACCTGATGTTGCCACTAAATGATGCCTCATACATGACTATACCTACAGAACAAAGCTCGCGGGGGATTTAAGTCTCTGACTCCACCACCACCACCACTCCCTGTGGCTCACTCAACACTAAACTTAATAAAAGCCTGCTTCTCTGCACAGCAGGGTTCGAGGTGACTTCATGTTTAAGCCATGCTGGATCTCATACTGATACAGATTTTAACTGTCTCTGTCAGGACACTTAAACAAATTATATCATCTAGAAACTTTGTTTCAAAAACGTTTGTTTTGTTCAAAGAGAACAGTGATCACTCCGTCTGTCCTGTCCGGCAAACAGACTCTGTAAAGTCTGTTATTCACTAATATCTGCACCACTGACAGTATGTAGAAGGGACAGCGTGTGCATGATGTCACCCACAGGTTTCAGAAGAGCCATTTTTAAGCTCTGTCGCCTCCTCAAGCAAATCTAAAAATGGGAAAAGACACAGAACATCAGTGGACCTGAGGCTGGCCAAATGAGGCCTGGGTGCTCATGCAAGTTTGTTAATTATACATAACTTTAAGCCTTAATATAATTTGAATGGGTCTCATCCCAGTACAGAACGGGAAAATTAGCTATAGAGACCAAAACTCTTTTTTGTACCAGGCTGTAAACGTGTTTATTTCTGCTGTGAAGTTGGACATTTTAACATGGGGACTTAGGGAGACTGAGTTGTTCTGTAGCGAGCCTCAAGTGGACGTTTGAGGCCTTACTTTACAGCCACAGAGGTTAGCACTAAAACTGAGACAAAAGTCAAATCCTCACACGAGAGGAGCTTTTGACACGTTTGAATTGACTCAAATGATTAATAAATTATGTAAAATAGCTGCTGCTGTTTGATTGTTTCGGCTGTTTCGATATAACTGGTCTGCAGTTTGCTTTGTACACTGTTGAGGTGTGGTTGACGTGATAATTACACCTCATCAACATCGCTTTTTGTTAAGCAGGGAGATGTTTTATTTTTCCTTCTTGCTCTCCAGATGTTTTCCAGCGCTTCCCGTACATGTATGTGTGTGCTGTTATAGCTTCCCATTTATACTTCCGCGACTTATCTGTGTGAGTGTATTGTGTTATCTACCTCACATAACAGGTATCGAAGTTGGAGATCTACTTTAGTTCTTGTGGATGTGAATCTCTTGGATACGCTTGAGGCAGCGCTCAAACCAGTTTAAACAAATCTACCATATCTAAGTGTGCAGGCTTTAGGAAACAATCTGCTAGTGGATGTTAAGGATGATTACTGCACTTGTCCTGACAATGGTTTGGAAATCCTAAAATGCTCTTATGTAACCAGAGAGTCTGCACGTGACCGCAGAAGGCTCACTGTTATTGTCACACACAGACCGCCTGAAGACCCCCGCCTTCACCCAACACACCAGCTCCCTGCTGTTTCTTGTCACTGCAGGGCAGGTTCATTTACACAGAAAAGCATAATGACTTTTTAAACAAAGGCTTAGAAAGACCTGTTTGTTTTTCTAGCCTTCTCTCTACTGTTACATCACTGTCACTCAGATCCGTCGTGGCAGGTCGTCCTGCACGTTTCTGACATGACAGCTGTCCGACTGTTTGAGGATTATCTCGTGCTGCTCCCACGTGGGTCAAACAGGGAGGGGATTACTTCAAAAAATAGAGAGAGAGAGAGAGTCTTTGGATTTGTTCAATGTTGAGCTCACGGTGCTCTTGCACAGGATTTTCAAGGCTGCAGGGAGGTGACACTGTAAAGGCCACAGGAAAGAGGAAACCTCAGTGCAGGATTAGTCTGCTTAATGTTCTGTCACTTTCTGTATCTCGCTATTAATTTTATATTCCAGTCACAGAAAATCAAATACTTGATCGTACTTAGTGATCTTTGGACAAAGAATCAGCTGTACCAGATTAAACAAAGCCAAATCAAAAACTGCAGTTCCTCAAACATCCACTTGAGGCCGACTCCAGAAGTGAGTCAATCTCCATAAGACCCCATGTTAAAATGTCTAACCCTATGTTGGCAACCAGAGACACAGATTTTGAGCTTCAAACGACTCTTGGGCTGTCAGTGGTATTAATGCGTTAAGAAAAAAAAAAGAAAATGTTAAAAATAAACAGAGGTATGTTTTTTTCTATCTTCTCTTACTTCTTAAGCATTTTGTGACTCCCAGGTTCGTAAAGATTTTATCAATATACACATTTACTTTTTTGGTATAGTACATCAGCACCTACATTATGTATAGCACTGTTTGCGTGTGCTCCTGTTGTTTTTGTAATCAGGGGGTCTTTATTGTGAAGCAGATGGGTCAGCAGAGTCTGATTAAATATTCATGAAGAGAAGTACTCTTACAATAGTGTGTTTGTGTGTGTGTGTGTGTGTGTTCATATTGATCTGAAAGTAGCCCTAATGGTTGTACCTCATGAAAAATGCTGTCAGAGCAAATGAATACATTCTCCCTGACAAGGAAAGTGGAAACTGTGTACATTTGTTTACATTGGTATCAACAAGAGATGTCTTTCAAATACAAGTTGCATATACTAAAAGCTTTAACCTGCAAGATCCGGTCAAAACAACCTCACGTTATATCATGTAATATGGGATTGCATGGATGTTTCAGTCAATGGATTTTAAAGACATTTTATGCAGAGATTCGTGGTCACCAGAGGGTGAACCATTGTGGGTTCGATCCTGGTGCCACCAGCATTTTTACATTTGTAGTCTTTAGTGAAATGTCTTGACTGCTGTTGGATGGGTTTCTACCATATTTAGTGCAGATGTTTATAGTCCTTCAGGGTGAATTTTTCTTTTTCTTATTACTTCTAAACCTGTATCGTTTGTGAACAACCGTATTGAAGCCTCGAGTTTGGCAATCTGGACGCTGACATTTTGTTTTTTTCACAGCCAGAAATGACCATATTTGGAAGGTGGAGCCAGTGATGGCGGGCCGCACTTGGTTCTGACTTCTGAAAATGGTGACTTGCCTATATGTAAAGGTTCTTGTATTGTAACTGAATGGTACATCTAAAATATATTTCTAAAATGATGCCTTGCAGTAACAGAACCTGAATTCATATTTGAACAGTTTGATTTGAGTTTTATGAGCCTGGTGTGTTGCAGTGGATGAACTCACTGAGAATGACTGAGAATAATTCAAAAGGCCCTAAAGCATAACCAGCTTTATTTTAGTACAAATGGGACCATAATTTATAATATGAACTGTACGAAAGAAGACTTGAAACTAGCGACTGAGACCATAAACTCCTGAGAAAACTGTTTACTGAGGTAATAAATCAAGTGAGAAGCCGGTCAATTTTCCATAAAGCTCAATACAATCTGACCTTATAGTTGCAGCAAATGGAGACCCTGCTGGCCATTGGATAAAATGCAGGTTTAAGACATACACAGGGTTGGCTTCACTTCACAGATCAGGAGACTATGTCCTCTAATCCTACTGTCAATGGCCTTACCTTGTTTTGTGCTAATTAGCAATTACAGCTGCTAAACAGGTCAAAAACATGTGCTATCATTATCAGCATGTTGCATGATGCTAGCATTTAGCTCAAAGCACAACCTGACCGAGCTGCTTGCAAGACTGCAAGGAGTGTAAATACTCGTCTTTAGCCAAGCCTTGTATGTTGTGACAGCACGTTCCTTAGCTGTCTCTCAACTAGAGTTATTTTATCTTGGTGTGAGATGTCACAGACAAAACATAAGCCCGCCAGCGAGCTTCACATTCTGCGTGTCGAGTATCACAACACAGTAATGCTGTTAGCTAATGGGGGTGATCTGATTAGCGGTCGCCGCCTTCTGTCTGATAACAGGGCGTGCACTGCAGCAGTATGGCGTCTGTGTATTGTTTACAAAGAGAGGCCGAGCCTATATAAAGGCAAGCTAATCCCCTTGAGTCACAGAAAGTGAAACTCACCTTGACTACAGTTACTATGGTTAGGATGGATGCATGGCCTTAGCCGGTGAAGCCCACTGACACTGAATTAATTGAAGTGATAAGGATCCCTGTGTCCTGTTCAGACTGCTCTGAGGAACAAACTCACTGACTTTGATGAATAATTAATCGGCACATTTATTTAATATTTATAACATATATTTATCATATAGTATAAAATGCAATGAAATGCATCTCTTCATCATAATAATTCCCAAAGCAGTGCTTCTAATTTTAGAACATCAAACCTCATTTTGTGCTGTGCCACATATTTTCCCCTTCTTCTCCTCTCTTTGATGCTGAGTATTTTTAATTGTGTCAGGAGCTCGGGCTGCAAAGGCAGTCTGCAGAGCCTCGCTTCGCCGTAATTAATACAAGATAACGATCCTCTTGAGGCTGCGACCTAAGACACACTCTTGCCTCTACGATGTGATATGATCCATAATTATAATTACCTCTTATGATGTGGGGGAGAATTTTCAATTTCAAGAGTCTGGCGCTTTTTTTTTTTCTTCTTTCATTTGGCACTTAAACACACACAGGTGCAGGTGTTTTTTGCAAATGTACACTTTTTAAACTGATAACATAAAGTGCCAATTCCTTTCCTAAACGAGCAGGGCTCCACGCCAACAAAAATTAAAGTGCTCCTCTTTGCTGATAGATTTATTAAACAGCTGAAGTAACCACGTAGTAAAATCAATATGTTATCTACAGAGTCTGATCTTTTTTTTCTCTGCTAAAGACACAAAACATGCCCAGTTAACTAGCCTAATAAGTCTAATAGTGGTGTTACTTCTAGCTTTAACATGAGTGGCTCTGTCCTGTTCTTTATTTGATTTGAGGAAGTTTGTTCTCATGTGTTTCAGTGTATATGTATGTGTGTACATCCTAATTCATTTGTTGGTTATATTTTGCGTCATCTAAAGTTACTAGTAAGTAAAGGGATCAAATTCATGTAGTAGAAAATGTGTGAAAGTGTTGAAGTATAGAGTAGTGCTGTCCCCAGAAATCTTTCCGCTGATCTTGGGATGGCACACCAAAACCAAAAACCATTACTGATATAGACTGTGTTCCTGTTCTACAGTATATAGACTAGTTCAAAACTATGTCAATATGACTAAGGAATTGCATACTGATAGATAGTACTTTGTACTTTGGTTAGTGTTACTAATTATCTCATGTACATTGAATAATACTGGTAATAATCCTTTGAGTTCCACAATAATAACCGCCGCTAGAGTAAAGTAACAGAAAACTACTCAGGTTAAATGTAGAAGTACAAGTAGGCAGGTGGAAGTACGTAAAAACTGTACAGTACAGTATAGTACCTGAGTAAATAGTGAAGTGAACTGAATTATTTTCCACCACTGCATGTATGTAGCTATTGAGCACACATTTAAGACCCAGCTGTTATTTCTTCTAGTAAAACCAGCAATCATTGGCTGGAAATATGAAAAGGATTATTAATAATAAGGAGTTTTGAGTGGTAAATTATTATGGACTATGGGAGTGACGTACTGAATTACTCAACACGCTCCATTTATTACAGTAATAATTGACAACAGATTATGATCTGTTGTTTATTTAATCCTTTATTTGACTGGACTGGAAGCGCACCAATGCCAAGCAAAACATCAACATTTTCTTGAACAGTGGCTTGCTAGCTTTGATTATTTTTCGTTATGGTGACGATGACACATGTGAAGTTGAGTGAAACACATGGATACACATTGTAGTTAAAAGTCCCGGTGATGCTGTGCTCTACTGTATATCATGAAACGTCTCTTGTCCAATTAGATTACTTGGTCGTAACTAACTGTTGCACAATGAGTTACGATGGAAATCTTGACTGTCATAGCAACAGTTACCAAGGGGGCCGGGGCTTAGCGGATGATCAGTTCCCTGTAACCTAACTAAGAAATTACAGATACATATTAGTCACTCTTCAATGAAAGTATCTGACTTCCGTGTGAAATAAAGTGTTTTAATTCTCATGAAGCAAACAAAGAGAAGTAGTTGAGCCGCCATGGAGCTGACATGAACTAGACACATCAAATCTGCCACCTGTCATTTCTTCTTGTAAAGCCAGCAGCGATTAGCTGGAAATGACAAGCCTCCTTTTGTCTACGTTTGTTTTATGCAGTCATTTGGCGCTCTTATTGTAAACTGCCAGCCGCACCGAGCTACAATGGAAATCTTCACTGTCACAGCAACAGTTCGCAAACAGTTAGCATTGGTATCAAATTACAAAGTCCTTTCCAGAAAGCTTCTTAAGAAATTACAGATGCATATCACTTACCTTTCAATGAAATTATTTATAATTCATTGGACCACTTCAGGACAAAGTGTTTTAATGCTACGGCAAACAAATCAACAAGAGATGAGTACTTGAAATGCTGCCTGACGTTTGACTGTATGTGGAGCTGTCTCCAGCTCTCTCTTTCACTTTCTGTGATTTGATCATTATGTGTTCTCCGTCCAGCATATCTTGAGGCTGAACCCCTTTTATACCGTTCAGCCAATAAAAGAACTGATTTTCTTCCCAGCTCATCAAACCCAGCCGATGTTGTAGTCGTACTCCTGGATGCCAGACGCTTGTTTGCACATGTGTTTGCCTGCAAGATTACAGTCTTTGTGTCTATAAACATTATAGTAGTATGTGTGAAAACCAAGATAATAACACGCAAATGGTTCAGTGTATAACAGATTTAAACTTACACGTGATTCTTGATTTAGTTTTTGAAGTAAGTGCTCTTTGATGTGAATTCAGGGATTATTGGCTGTACAAGCTTTGTTTCGCGGCCAACGTTGATGTAAGCAGGTGAGTGAGGCTGTGATATCACTGAGTGGGAGCTGTTTCAAACAGCTGTGCTAATGCACATATCGGAGTGAATCAGACTTAAAACAATGAGGTGCGCCGCACGGGCATGCTGACATTAAAGCACACTGGAGGTGAGATCACCATCACGCAATGTACTTTAGTCATCTATATGACGAAACGTGGCTCTTTGTTTGTACCTGCAGACATCGGCAACATAGTTTAAAGATGACAACCGATCATCATTGATCATCACATACTTTGTTCCCGCCACATCACTTCCTGTCTCCTGATTGCGATCAACTCTCTGTCTTTGATCCGCTTGAATGGATCACAGTGGTCAACACCTCTGGCCTGAACGTCTGCGCACTGCTTGTTGCATGTTTGCAACTCCTACGCAGGCCGTTTCTCAGGTTCAGGCTGGAAAAGATGTGAACTAATGATTGTATTAGTACATTCAGTCACACCCTTACCTGTTGAGACACATGAGCAGATTATGATCTGAAACGTGATTGCTCTTGTCGTATCTTCATTGTGCGTTGCTGCGGTTCTTTTATAGAAGCATAGTTTGTTTTTACACCCTCCATTTCAGTCTCAGAGCATTATTAGGCAGTATGGATACAATCTATGGTCAGGTGATATGTAATTTCATATTGCAATATCATTATACAGTATATTAGTGATATATCAAGACATTTGGTTTAATCCTGTAAATGTAATATTTAAAAAAAAAGAGGGATTCATTACATGATGCAGAATATTCTGCTTATGTCATGCTCATCTTTTGAAGGCCTCTCCTTCCTGAAATCACAGAAATTTGAGTAACAATACTTCAGATCAGTGTTTGTTTTGTGTATACCACTTTGACACCTATTGATTGATATTGTTGATTCTCCTGATCCTAAAATGTCTTCTTTGGACCTGGAACTGGAGAGTTTCTAAGCCCTTCATTTTACCTTTGTTTACTGTCTCAAGTGTCTACATAGCAGGCTGATATTATTCCCCCTAGTTTAACTTGGAGATGGTTTGATAAGTTTTAAATGATTTTTCCAAGTGCCGCCAGTGGTACTTGTATCACAGTTTGAGGACCAATGCTTTAGACCAGGGGTGCCTGAGCTACCGGTCGATCGCCAGACATGATCCAGTCCAGGGGTGCCCACACTTACACGCCTCGTCAGACTGCTCTGACAATTTAAAACAGCACATTAAAAGTAAGGGAATGTATCTTTGTGACCAAAAATAATTCAAGTTAAATTTTATGTATATAGTGCCAATTCATAACAAAAGGTATCTCATGACATTTCCATATAGAGCAGGTCTAGACTGTACTCCCTATCTACAGAGGCCCAACAATCATACAACTATTTGGTGACAGTGGCGATGAGAAGGCAGAAACCTTGAGCAGGATCCAGCTCATAAATAGATTAATAGATAGAGACACCGATGCAGAACAGCAATAAAATAACTATAACCATAAACTGGATGGAGATATGACTGAAGGTGATAATAATGATAATAATAAAAATAGCATACTTAATGAACGTCACCAGGAATAGAGCAGCATGCCAAAGATCATGGGAAATCTCCCGGCAGTCTAGTCCTATAGCAGCATAACTAAGGGATGACCTGAGCCACCCCTAACTATAAGCTCTATCAAGAAGGAACGTCTGAAGCCTACTCTTAAAAATGTTCACGGTGTCTGCCTCCCGAACTCAAACTGGGAGCTCATTCCACAGCAGAGGAGTTTGATAGCTGAAAGCTCTGGCTCCCAGTCTACTTTTAGAGACTATAGGAACCCCAAGAAACCCTGCACTTTGAGAGCGCAGTGTTCTAGAGGGGTATGAGCTCTTTAAGATATGATGGTGCCTGACCATGAAGAGCCTTGTAGATGAGGACGTTAAATTCAGTTCTTGATCTTACAGGGAGAAGCTAGAATAGGAGAAATATGATCTCTGATTTTGGTTCCTGTCAGTACACGCACAGCGGCGTTCTGAATGAACTACAAAGTCTACAAAGAGACTTATTGGAACAGCCTGATAACAAGGAGTTGCAAAATTCCAAGATTCTTTACGGTGGAGAGAGTTTCTGAGGTGGTTGGGTCCAATTAGAAGAACTTCAGCTTTGTCTGGGTTGAACATCAGTGAATTGCAGGTCATCAACGTTTTTAGATCCTTAAGGCATGCTTGAAGTTTACCTAACTGATCGATAAATACAATTAAGTATCGTCGACATATCCATGAAAGTTAATGAAAGTAGGGAAATTATTTAATCTCAATACAATACTCCCCCTACAATCATCTCCAGTATCCTAAAATTGAGTGTTAATTCATATAAACTGGACATGCAGCATGAAGTGGAAACATTTTGTAATTTTTCCGTTGACTGGCCTTTGACGACTCGCTCTATCAGTGTCTTTCATGTGTGTCCGGACAGGTGTGGCGCCTCATTTGCACAGAATCAGAGAACATAACAACATGCAAATTAATAACAAATGTAAAAGGCTTGACTTTGCTTTTCTCAGAACTTGACAGTAGACATGTTAGTGCCGTAGAAAGTGATGCAAAAGTGTAGAAAGGTGTCGCCCTGACCAGTCATCCAGACGTTTATTTGCTTCCTGAATGACTCGTGTAAATTAATCTGTCTTTAATGGAGGTTTCTGTGTACACTGGACTTCAATAGCTCCAAATGACTTATTCAGTCAATGACTGCACCTGTTCGGTGAACTATATACTCGAATGTGACTGCACTGTTTGCTCAGTTGTTGAACACTTGACCATTTAAAGCCCAGAGCTGAAAACGCCTGAACCTTTCTACAGCAGTTTAGGCTTCAGACTGAAAGACAGGATTGGATTGTACTTGGCACTGAAACCAGGTGTTCTACAGTCAAAACACAGAGAGCCGGCTCATCAGGAATGACAAAGTGAGGAAGGGAAGGTCACTGTGTCTCCGTGGTGTCAAAGGCTCTGCTCTATTTTCTCACAGCAGCCAGCTATTAGTCTGCGACTGTGTGATCTGTGATTAGAGAGCAAGCCTTGTGGTTGGAGCTCTTTGGAAAGAGAGACTCGAGCCCTGTCCTTATTGATAATTGCTACAACTCACACACTCGAAAACGCAGAGGTTTAATCCTGAGCCAAGAACCGTAACGGCAAGTGGAGCCTCGGCTTCCAGAAAAGTGTTCATAAATCAATGCTGTCTATTTTGATAAGAGGAGTAGATACATGGTGACATTGGCTAATCACGCCACTGTCTGTCTGCCTGACGTGTTTAAAACATCTTTGGCACAGTCACACTATCTGCACTGTCTACACCGGCTCCTGGGTGAGCCTTGTTTAATAAGATTATACCAAGTATTTCCAAATAATTTCAGTATCAGTTCAATAATTCCCTTTTCTTTTTAGTTTTCGGTGTGTATTGTTTCTCCCAAAAGTTGTAGCTTGTGCCTTTTTATTGATGAGTCAGTTGTGTGTGTGTGTGTGTCTCTTGTGTTCCTTATCTCAGAGACAGTGTTTGACTGTTGGACTTTGCTGTGTATTTGGGGGAGATGCGTTTGCAGACAGCTTTTTATCAGTAGTGTATACGTGTGTGGGTGTGTGTGTGGTAAGTACTTCCTCAAGTACCTCAAGTATCAAGAGATCTGAGCAAGAACCAGTTGAGCGTTCACGTTTTCTTATGTGGATTTCACACAGAAAGCACCATCTTGTAAAAATGTGATGCGTTGCTTTAGATTAAAGTACCCAACAGTGTATATTGCTTCACCTCAACTAGCTACAACATTAAATTGCTGCTTACACATTAATAATTTAACAAGAGTCCACGAATTCTGCACTTACATAACCTGAAAACCTCAAAATCTGATCCAACCACACTCTCAAAGTCCTGATGCTTCGTACGCAACTTACATATGGCGGATATGATGGCAGGAAGGGAGGATGGAGCCAGGAGGGTAGAAGGTCTGTGTGGCTTGTCCGTTAATCCCAGATGTCTTCAATGAAAGTTCATGAAACTAGCCGGTGTAACATGGTCACTGCAGAGGCAGCTGTTGGTGGTGATCCTCAACTCTTTGTCAAAATGGCAACATTCATTTTTCAAGAGTTTGCAGAGATTTGCGGGACGTCGGCAGAGCTAGCTCTTAGTGTAACCGAGTGTAATGACTCGTGGGATTTTAGTCACAAAAGTTAAATACAGTACGTACGATGTGAAATTACCTTTATTTCTACAGGGTGGTCCAGTGATACCACTCTCTGTTGCATGGGTTAGACAAACATGGTACTTTTAAATAATTTATTTAAATAAAATCTGAAACACAAAAAAACCCTGAACGGTCTGCTCATTCCTCTACCTTCGGTGATTAGATGTGAGTGAGGAGCAGTCCTGATGAGCTGCATACTTTGCAACTGGTGTGCAGGCATGCACGTTTGTGCAATAACAGCGATTGATCGGCCTCTCGGCTTCACTCCTGTTTGACCCTGTGAAGGCCAGTTGTCAGCGGCCGGCTTTTTTTCGCCCCCGTCCTCTTATCGACCTGTTAGCCTCTCAGAGCCTCTAGTGCTAATGTTGCATTACATAATGCCTCAGTTTGACTTGGAGTGATAACCGCGGCCGTCCAGCTGAAGCCATGTGAATGGCCGAATGGGTTTTGAGGCGTTCTGCCAAACAATCCAGACGATGTGATTTTTAAATGCAGGTCACATCTCTTTGCTTTTACTTTGAAGGTTCTTCGTCTGCAGAGCGTCAGATCGAACTTCACAGAGGACAGATGGTTTGAAAGGGACTGCCAGAGATTATAAGATTAATTGGACATATTAGTTTGGTGTGTGTGTGTGTGTGCGTGTGTGTGGAGAACATCTGGCCTTCACTCTCATCACACAGCGCAACACATGAATGAATTAAAAAATAAGTTTTTGTTTCCGAAAATGTGTCCCAACTTTTGTCTCTTTCTCTATTAGATCAGGCAGGAGTGAAAGAGAAAGAGAAAACATGTAACAAAGGTCCCTGACCAGACTTGAATCTGTGATGTTGAGATTACATAGTTGACGTCTTTAAAGGGAGATTCATCCGTGGCTTTGAAGTGAAGCCAACAAGGAAGTGTGGTTTTGGTGTCTATAGCCAATTTCAAAGTTAATGACACTGAACGGTACTGATTTTTTTTATTAACCCACTTGTTATCAGCCTATCAAGGCTTAAAGTTATGCATAATTAACTGTGGACGCTTTGATTGACACTGTAGGTGCTTTTACAGATGGTTTGTTTGAGCACCAAGGTGTCTTTCGGGCCGGCCTTAGGTCATCTTTGCCCATTTTTAGGGGCCCAGAGCCAAAGAGTTTGAGCTTCAAGACAGCTCTGCGCGGGTGACGTCGCGCACACACAGTCCATTCTTTACACTGTCCGTGATGAAAATAAGCAGTTCCTGTCAAATTTACACCAAAAAGCCTCCATTAGTAACTGTGAATGGGGAGTTTTTCTCATTACCACACATCACTAGCACTGAAACTGAAAGTGTGTATTTGTTCAGATGTTTTTATTAGTCTTAGAATAAGAACTTTGAAATTCAGCCAGACTTTCTAGGAATGGACATCTTTAGCTAAGCAGAGATACACAGAGCGAGACGAATGTGATGTGCTTTCATTAGCTACAAATTCACAGAAAATCTGACAAGGGGGTCATGTATTATTGAGCAACGTGGGTGAAGAGGAGCGTCTCCGTCCTCTCCTTTAAAAATCTAGGGAGGAATCCTGATTGAGCAAACACTGTGGAGGAGTGACGAGTGGGAGCGGCGCTTGCAGATTACCTGCTGCTCTCTCTCTCTCTCTCTCTCTTTCCCTGAGAGGGAGGTGACTACGAGGAGGGAGAGGGAGGGAGAGAGTACACACACACACACACACACACACAAACACACACTCCTACAGCTCTCCTCCTGCTTGTTCACACACGCATTCAGGCTTCATGCTGCACACACACCCACTGTCTCCTCTGACTGACTGTGTGGACACCAAAGAAGAAGCAGCTCAGTTCGGACTCTGCTTGGGACAGGATAGTGTGTGTGTGTGTGTGTGCAGCAGTGTTGGTCCATGTGCTTGAGATAGAGCATTTTTTTGAGGGGGGTGGGACATTTTTTATTTGTCTATGACTTGCCACTCAGAGGCTGAGACGTAACTTTTTTCTCACTCAAGGACCTATTGCCGCTTCTTCTTGAGCCACTGACGACTCACTCGACAGGGTGAGTGCTGCTGAACTCCCCGGTTTGACTTTCTCACACTCCCTCTTGCTGAGTTGCACGCTCTTCCGTGTTGTCTGTCTCCTAATTTCTTTCATGTCCTGCTCTTTTGGATCTCTCTCTGCCAATTTGACATTTTGTTACTGATCTTTCACT
Organism: Nibea albiflora; assembly: GCA_014281875.1. Taxonomy (NCBI): domain Eukaryota; kingdom Metazoa; phylum Chordata; class Actinopteri; family Sciaenidae; genus Nibea; species Nibea albiflora. The sequence continues at coordinate 7,589,223 of CM024789.1, read as the reverse complement.
CTTTTAAACCTCTGCCCACAAGTGTCTCTCTGTGTGTTAGTGTGTGAGCTCACTTTTTCCCTCTGGGGATTCAAAGTCGGTGCATGTGCATGAGACAGGCTTGAACAAGATGAATGATTTTCACTCAAATAAGCTCTTTTTTTTTGTCTGAATCTGTGCCTATTTGAGAAATAAAAAAGACCTGCACAGCTCTGATTTCTTCTCTTTTGTAGTTAATTATCCGATTGCTCAAACTTGGACAAGTAGCCGCTCATTCACTGCCATGAGCGTGGAAGTATTTTCTATTTTTTGAAAATGTCAATATGAAGCTGAAGCCGTTCCACAACAGTGAAAATGACATCATCATCCACCGTCCCAGTCAAGTCATCTCTACCCACAGACGGCTATTTATGGAGGCGTCCACCCTTCAAAACACTACCATTCACTGAAATATGTGCCTTGTGGTTTGAATTGCAGTCTGTTTGAGGTCTTTTCATTAAGCCTGGTATCCTGTTTCTCACGTCAAGGTTTATGAGCGTGCAGTGCTTTTTCATCCCCGGCCGTGGACGCGAAGGTTCAGAGCTCGGATCTCAATACTTTTCCACGTCTGCAGCATCTAGTGTCACACAGTCGCCGTTAAATGCTCGGTCAAATTATTAGGCTTCGCTTTTCCTCTTTGATCTTTGGCAAGGTTCAATATTTAGTGCCGAAACACGGAGATGAAGAAAAGGGTTGAACCAGTGAGGTATTGGAAAAAGAATGGCCTGGTATGTGTACGGCAACTCTAGTATTGTGTTGGTACCCATATCAAGGATGTACAAACAGCACACAGCTTTCCTTGTTGGCCTGTGTGTGCAGTATGAGTGTGTGCAGTCAGGCTATGTGTGTGTGTGTGTGTGAGTGAGTGAGTGAGTCCATGAATTGTATTGTTTTGCAAATCGCACATGGATGTTGTTTGATAGCTAATGGACACAGGGTTTGTGTACTGAGTCAGTCAGGTTTCAATTGAGTCACAGACCAAAGTATGATGATAAGCCAATCATTCAATGTGATACCTGCCCCCCCCCCTCAGGCTTCAGTGGATGCCTGATTGAGCTGCATTGAACCAACATTTACACAGCATCAAATTACCACCGATCACAAGTCATTACAACTTTGGTCGCAGTTTTGGTGGTTTCCATTGATGATGATAATAATGTTTTTAACAAACCCAGAGGTCAGCCAAAGCAAACAATAAAATTACTACCCAAACTGTCTGTTGTAAACACTCATCACGGTTTTGCTTTGACCGTTGACGTTATAAAGAATGGATATCCGTGACGATTTCTCAAGAGCTGTCTTGAAACTTGAAAGTGTTGTGGTTCTGGCTGGCCCCGTGTTGGCAGTCCTGGCTCTGCTGCCTCCCGGCTAAACTAAAAACGGGCATTGGTGGACCTGAGATGAGCCATTTGTAATGTCCCCCCACGTGTCAATCAAAGCTGTAAACGCGTTCATTTCTGCCGTGAGGTTGGACATTTCAACATGGAAATTGATGGAGCTTGACTCGTTCTGTAGCCAGCCTCATAGCCGTTTGAGGAACAGCAGTTTTTGGCACTTCTGCATTGGCTTCACTTCACAGCCAGGCTTGGCTTTGACCTACTGTACTTGCTGTAGTTGTGCAGAAAGAAGAATTATTATCAACATTACAGGTACACCCACTTCAAAATAAAGTGCTTTGGATAAGCTGTCTAAACTTTTGGCTTGTTCACATGCTGTCTGACTTTTTTTGTGTGTGTGTTTGTTGCCCAATCAGCGTCCAAAGTAGTGAAGTCACGGTTATGATGACTAACAGAAATGGTAGTCCAAAAAAAGAAGAGCCAAGTTGTTATAAAGTAATAATCCTCTAATTACAGCTTCATATTCAGTTATACCAGACGTAGATTATAGTGATGTATATTGAAGTGAGTCATGTTGGTCTTATTTTGTCCTTGAAATAGGCTGAAAGAACTAAAATATTTGGATTACTCAGCTGTGAAGTGGACCGTGGCGTGCAGCCACGCAGATGCTGCCAAAGGATAGAGGCAGTCACCCTGATTCAGCTCTCAAAAAAACACAATTTCAAAGACATAATGTAAATCCCACAGCCGAGTTTTTTTCACGATTGGTTTCATTCACATAATCCACACTCTGTCCACAACTTCCTGACGAGGTTAATGATTAATTGACTTTATATTTCCCGTAGAACAGAGGACTATTGTGAGCTAATCTTATGATCTGGTGGATCCCAAGTCTTCCAAAAGTCACAAAACAGTGACATAATTATTACAGTAACATACAGAAGAGAAACTAAGATATGCTTTTATGATTGTGTGGGTTCGTGGCATGATGTCTGTACAAACACGCCATCACGTAGACGTCATATTATGTTTCGCTCCATCCGCGACTATATAACTTTATATACTGAGCTGCATTAACGCACAAATTCTCCAGGTGAACACTCCCAGACTGACACACAGCCACATAACCTGCCCTGTCCTTTCATACTCATTCACATGTGCGCTCCAAAGCAATGAAGCACCTATTGGATTACCAGCGTGGCTGTTATCCAATTACCAGACTGAGGTTGTAAGCCGTCATCTGTGTATGATAGCAGACAGTCTAAACCGAGTGAAGTGTGTCTCGCCTTGCTCAGACACACAATGAATACGCCTGCACGCATGCTGTTCGTCACACTGCAGTGACATGTGTTCACACCTGTACATTCCTCGTCTTGGATTTCGCTTGGAGCGTTTACAAAACATTACATACATCCCATCTGCGGATTAAGAAGGTGGGCTCGGTGCGTGCTCGGTTTTTGGAAGTAGTGAGTTTATGGATTAGGTTTGGTGCCGGGAGGTCATCATTGTCAAGCACAGGAGACAATCAGTTAGAGGTATTGATAACAGATTCGAATATTTTGAGTTTCTGCTCACAGCTTTAGGCCCAACGCTGCTTAAGTAACTGATATCTTGACACCAATAAGTAAACTTTGAACCCCTCCTCCAGTATCGAGCCTTGGCAAGCCAAAGAAAGGAGTGGCTGCTGGTGTACGCGTTTATGAGTTATGAGGCACTTAAAAGGTTGTGAGGAATAGGTGAATATGTATGCTTTGCACATCCATATACAAGTACAGACCCACACAAGGACCCGGCGCAAACCAGATGTACAATATATCTCATTTAAAAGTCATATCTCTGTTTTCAGTTTAGTTTTATGACTGTTTTTACAGCCCCCTTATTGCGGTTGCTGCCGTGACTCACTGGTCGCAGACTAAAATAAATTTCCCCTCTTCGTTTTTTTTATTTTATGTCAGACATAAAGCCCGTCAAAGAAGCCTTGTGGATAAAACTGTTTTCGTGCTGTCAGGGAACGTGCCTGAATATCTTTTGATCAGCAAGGAGCCGGTGTAAAAATAGCCAGAGTAGTGTTTTCGTCAACACTTCTGCGGAGGCGCCGAAAAAAGGGCCGCCCACCATGCAGCCTGCTGTGTACCTGCTGCAAGACACAGCTGAAAGGAAGCTTACACTGGCCTGATTACAACCTGCTTTAGATGTGACATTGGAAGGCTCACCAGCAGCAACACATGAAGGCTATTATATCAACCCAGATGTGCTCCGGTTTGCATGAACCTCTTTGAGTCCTGCAAAAAATGTGCACTGACCGGTTTGTGCATTCAGAATTCTGTGTTGAATGTAGAAATGTAAAGCAGGTAACAGTATCTCTAAAAAAATAGTTGATTCCTTTCATTTCTGTTTGGGTGGCAACCGTATCTGTTATATTCAAGTTTCCATGAGGAAGTTACCTCTTAAATAATGGTTTTATTATTTTAGAGCCGAGCTGGCGGCATTGATAGTGATCAGGAATGTGTTTTGGGCGACTGTGCATTGCGACACGTGTGTTATCAGAGTCTGAGTTTACAGAATGGGAATAAGTGACTTAACAGCTACAGCAGAGGAATGCATGTCAGTATCTACATGTAAAGAACGTCACTGCTACACCTGTGCAGAAACAATTAGTGCCACCGTCAGGTCAAATACTTTGGTCTTCTTCTGGATCATCTGTTTCCATGTGACTGGCAAACTGGGCTCCACCCAGACCAACATGCACATCAGCTGATTTGCATATTTAGTTTGGGTTTTTATGTCGAATACACACCCTGATACAACCCTCCTCATTTATCTGCACTTGGGGTCAGCACTGGGCCTTGTGCATCCCCAGTGGTTGGAGATCAACTTTGGGTTTACACGAGGAGGCGGGCGTCGATCCACCAGCCCTGTGGTCAGCAGATGAGCCACAGCCGGTGCTTTGTTGTGTTAATAGCAAAAGTCAGCTTCAATACACTACTATAAATATTTTAAAGATTAACCATTGCCGTGTTGTCAAAGTAAGCATGCTAGCATTCTGATGTGTGATTTGAAGATGTGTTCTGAGGCTCTGTGAAGTTGTATTGAGCAATTTTCATCATCTTTTGTCACTAGGTAGAGAAAAAGATCATTCAAAAACTGCAGGTTCAGCTGCAGGGATGGTCATGTGGACGTGACTGATAGTGTCTTAGAGGCACTCAGACTCTTTTAACACCTGAGAAGTTTAATGAAGCACTTCGTCAGGTGGGGAAACATTCCAGTGTGACAGCATGAGGCCTTCTTGTGATGGCCTCGGGGTAGAAGTTGAGAGGTGGTAGGTAGAGTAAGCCGAGACGTGGAGAGCCACGATCTCCACCCGTGCATTTGTGTTACTCTGAGATTCTCCTTCTTTTATTCGCCAGATTTTCTCCTTCGGTCAGTTTAATTCCCTGCACAGCTTTTTTTTTTTTTTTCCAGCCTACAGCGCTGCAGCCACACCTGCGTCATGCTAACCAAATGCTGTTATTTTTACTTCACTTGCTGTGATGTCACTCTGTTTGCATCTTGGTTGTATTTATTTAGTCATCACCTGAAAGGCCAGCGGGCGGTTCACATAAATTAGGAGAATGATGTCATTGTTTTTAAAGACAGGAATTGTTCTTAGGTGACGTTTGTTGTGCCTCCTGTTGTTTTGTTGTCTTGCTTTGCCCTATTTTTCCATTTACTCTCTCTCTCTCTTTCGGCCTCTACTGGAAGTCGTTTGCTTTGGGTCCATTTTTTTTTTTTTGTGTTAACATCTTGTCCATCAACCTCCTCCACCCCTAATTCATAAGTAATGACCATGCAGCAGGCAGGCAGCGAGCCAGACAGAGTAGCAGAGCAGACATGCTGGCTGGCCAAGGCCTCGTCCCAGTGGACCAGATCCACTTATCTTGCAGAAATAATGACATATGTATCGACTAGCTTTAAGGAAAGAGGCTAAAAACAGACTTTGGATTTGGGAAGTGTCACAGTTTCATAGTTATTAATTGTGTTATTGACTTACTGATTTATTTTATTTGCAGAATGTCGTAAAAACAACAAAGAAAATCGACTTTGTAGGCAGAAAATATTAATTACTTATTAAAATAAATAAGTGAAAACTCGTAATATACTGATATTTTAAGTCTGACGTTTTAAGTCGTTATTTTATGTCGTCATTTACAACACAATCAAACAAGGAACAAGAATATAGTAATAGTAACTCTATAGCCAACCTAAGCTTCTGATTCTTAAAGCATAAATGTTGTCACTGTTTTGATGCCAGTTTAAAGTCTGTTCCACTTTAAAGCATCAATATTTCAGAGGCAGTTTTCAGCCCTTAACGTGATCAAGGAACTATTTTCTCTGCCTTGATACAATTCATTCAAAACAACGCAGCTCAGCGCAACAGTTTGGATTTGAGGATGCAACATAGGAAGGTGTCAAATTAATTTATTTTTGGGTTTGCATATGTCTAGAATGAAGTACCTTCATAGTGATACTGTACAATAATGTGTTGTTTTGCACCTTAGATACTCATCAGACACAAAAAACACAGCCCTTATAATTAACAACTTGCTTATTTTTGTTCCATTGCATTAGTCATTTGCTCAAATTTGGAGAGGATGCTGCTCACATTTTACAAAAATGATAAGGTCTACCATTACTCTGCTCTTTTGCTTGTGAGGAAGAAGCATAAAAAGCTCCATCACCATATAGCTGTGAGAGATGATTCTCCTTGACTGACCTCCCTCCCTCCCTCTCTCCTCTCTCTCAGATGACATGGCGTCCTCAGTACCGCAGCTCCAAGTTCCGCCACGTGTTTGGTAAGCCCGCCACCAAGGAGAGCTGCTATGATGGCGTGCCAATCACACGCAGCGTCCAGGACAACAACTTCTGTGCCTGTCAACCCACGTTTCCTGGCAGTCATCACCGAGTGTGCCGGGGGAGGGGCGTTCCTGGTCCTGACTGTCAATCATGTAAGTATCTACAACCTCATGCCGGGTTTCACAGACTGATGTCAGCTTTTTTAAAGTGGCACACACGCTATTTAACTAAATGGTGATCAAATACAGATGAAAAGCCTGAAAAACATCAAATAAAATCATCTAACCAAAATAAGTTATTAGAAATTACACCAATCAATGAAAAAGAGCAGCTAAGATGGGTGAGATTGACATCAAGACATAAAAACAGCATACAACCTCGATTCCAAAAAAAGTTGGGATGCTAAGTCAATGCAAAATTCTGCAAATCCTCTTCGACCTATATTCAATTGAATGCAGTAAAAAGACAATATCTAATTAGTATATATTTATATTTAAATATTTTAAGAAGAGACTTTTGTGGCTCTGGCTGCCGCCATGTTGTATGTGCTTCTGCCGCCTCCTGGCTAATTCAAAAATCATCAAATATTTGGATCATTGGCGGACCTGAGGTGGGCTGAATGATGCCTGGTTGCTCAAACAAGCCATCTGTAACAGCAGCCACCTGTCAGTCTGTTCATTCTGCATAACTTTAAGCCTTAATATCATTTGAGTGAGTGAGTTAAATAAAAATTTACCCTCAGTACAGTTCTCATAAATTATCTATACAGACCAAAGCTGTTTTTTGTAATGTGTTTATTGCTGCTGTGAAGTTGGACATTTGAGAAACTGCAGTTTTTGGCTTCACTTCACAGCTACCCAGGTTCCCACTTAATTCTGACAGGATCAACAAAATTTCTCTCATAACTTAAATTAGTTTTGGGCAAAGTGTCAGCTGACATTTTGGGCAGTTTTCTGCTTTCATGGTGGCATTTGAGTTCAAAAAAGATTAGCTGGAGCAGAAAGTTCCCCCCCCTTTTTAAAAAATACTTGACAAATACTCAAACTTATCTCTGTTGGGCAATTTTCTCTGCTGACTGTTGAACATCGTTCACGGTCTGTCTTTGCTCTGGCGCTCACAGCACACCTGGAGAAGACAGCTCTGCTCTCAGATTATAAATAGGACAGCAGCAGCGGAGCCAAAAGTATATCTAAATACCAGGAAACCCCCTCTGGCAGCTCATTCACTACAACCTAAACATTGCATGTGGTCCCTTCTTATTATTCCGTCTTATCTCCCTCACCAACCCCAGCGTAGACGTGATTAATCAACACTCATGCAGACTTATTATTTATACACATTATCACATCCACTGGTGTTATCAGAAACAATAGTGATCTCTCAAATGAACTCCTCACTCGTGTGCTGCTTAAATTTACAGTCCCTGCTGTATAGCGATTCATCAAGCTGAACACCTCTCCCTCCTCTCTTCCTCTCTCCGGCTGTCTCCATCTTTCTAAATCGTCTCGGTGAATTATCACCACCCTCCTGGCATGGACAGGAATTGCATAGGAGCTTAGGAATGACATAACTCATCCGCTGACCCCGCTCTTCTCCCCCTTTCATTGTCTCAAAGTGGCGAAACTTCAGCCCCCCTTCGCCTGCCGCCTTCACCTCCCGTCTATGTGCATTTGCAGAAAGCAGTTAACCGAGAACATAAGTGCTCTGTTCGACTTACCTGTGCGTGTGTTTGGTTTGGCTGGAAGCACAGACAATGGTTACATCATAGCCGTGCACCAAACACACCTTACCTGCACAGTAATCTAGCCTGCAGGTGTCTGTGTCATTTCAGGGTTCTGTTCGTACAAACAGCATAATTACAAGTCATGTCGAGGCAGAAAATCTGAAGTAAGACCTTTTCCCTTGTAACAGGATCAGTGAATACCAGTGTGTGTGTCACAGGACATTTTATGTTCAGTTTGAGTCGTTTCACGTTAACATCAAGAAGCCTTCAAATGCTTGCAGGCTGGAATACTTGTCCTAACCTGCACATGGCAACATGTCCTCTTACCTAAAAGGTCTCTAAAGTATTTTTTCGGGCTTCTGAAGAAGCTGTGTGAAGTCTGTTAAATCGCCTCAAGTGATGTCACTTGAGTCAGCATCGGTTAGAAGAAAACAGCCTCTAGACAAACAAAAAACTGACGCTGTGGAGCACTGACAAGATAAAGCATGGACAGAGTATACATTGTAGTGTAGTCCTGCTTCTTCTGCCTTCCGGCTAATCTAAAAGTCGGCAAAGGCGTGGATCATCGGTGGCGATTGATGCCCGGTGAAGAAGTGAGCTTACCAAATATCTGCATATTTGTTTGAGGCTACATTAAACATTAGACTACTAGCATAACAAACCTGAATCTCCAACTAAGACAAAGGAGAGGAATGCATGAAACCAAGAATACTATATCCTGTATCGATTTTCATACATAATCTGATGCTATAGGAGTACAAGTGCTCTTTAAACAAGTAACTAAATCCCTAGATGTCATGTGAAAGGGGTTATTTGAAGTGATGAACCCACGGATAATCATCACTCAACTCTTTTATTGCCATTTAGATCATTTTCTTGGTTTAATGGGTCACAACTTTCACTGTTTTTGCTAAGTCACCCTGCAGCTGAGCAGACACCTTTTAAATTCACTGCATGCTACCTGCCCAGCTACCAAACAACAGTGAAGCATTTAGCTAAAGACCCAGATATTTCCCTCAGGAGCTGGTGAAGTGGTTTTTAGGCCATTATTACCAAGGTCAAACTGTATCCTGCAATCTCAGGGCTCCCTGCGATTTTCCCTGACCAAGGCCTGTGTACAGAGGTCGGTAAAAAGACCTTTCATTGTGGGCAGCAAAAATCTAAAATTACAGACAGTAGTCGCCTTAAATGATTTCAAGGATATGACCTTAAAGGACAGTCAGAGGGCTGCAGTGTGTAAATGCAGTTGTTTTATTCATTTTGATCTCTTCAAAGATCTTTTTTCTTACTCCACGCCTCTCTGTTTACTGTATGTCTTTGTATATCTATGTGAATTTTGATATTTTAGCTGGGCCCTTCTCCTTGAAACTGTGTCTACATGGAAGTCTAAAAACTCCAGCTGTGCTGATTTCGTTCAACACAGTCTGAGAAAATGAAAATCCTGGTGGAAAAACTCAATTATACAAAGATGATGAAGCTTAAAAACTCTGTTATTTTTTATCTTAATTCCTGAAAGGTTTGTAATTTGTGGTGTTTCTTTACAGAGTTGCAGTATTCATGCAGTCACAGTTAGATCTTTGCTTGTGCATATTAAAATATAATGATGTTATATTAAGGTTATGTGCTAAAAAACACCTCATAGAGTAATAGAAGCTGTATCGAGAGTTTAAATAATATATGCCTGTTTACCTCCTTGCCAAAGGTTAGAAGAGAATGTTAGTACCTCTGTCATGTCTGTGCAGGTAAACATGTAGACAGAGCCACCAGCCAATTTGACTAATTTAACATAAAGTTGCCAGGAAACCAGTGAAGACAGGACTGCTCCTCTCCAAGAAATAGTGTGGCACATAGCTGTGTTAAAACTTTGCACAGCTTAAACAAAACAGATGTAAGATTTTAATCTCTGTCAGACTATGAGAGTGGTGTCAATCTTCTTAACAAGAAAAGGAAATAAGCATTTTCTCAGAATGCCAAACTATTCCTTGAACCCAATAATAACCATTAGGTAATTAATATGTTTTGTATTTGTGATTGATTTGTGTATCAGACAGGTAAAGTGGACCCACACCACCCCAGGGTATCGGGCCACAGAGGCAACGTGCTAGACGTCAAGTGGAATCCATTCAACGACTACTGCATCGCCTCCTGCTCCGAGGACACGACGGTCTGTATGCAGCGAGTTACATTTTCAAAATGGCTCCACTGATGTGTTATCATTTCCCCCTGGAATATGAGCATGTAGCGGCAGGGAGATAATTTTATGGCCTTGACGTTCAGCCTTCAAGAAGAACAAGAAGTCATTCCACACATTCCTTAGCTCTGACATCTCTGAGAGGCTAAAAACACATTTCTGTACACAGAAAGAGAAAGGAAGAGTCAACAGGTTTTGCCTCCTTAAGACTATTTTTTACGAAGTGCGTCCTGGGGCTGTGTGACTTTGTTTCATAGATTTAGACTTTTAAGTGCAGCGATTGTCTGTTTTTGTGTGTGTTCTTGTTAATCTGGTGTGTGTCCACAGGTGAAAGTGTGGGAAATCCCTCCTCATGGAGTTCTGAAGAACATTACAGTACCATGGAAAGAGCTCCAGGGTCACAGCCGCAGGGTGGGCCTCATAGAGTGGCACCCGACTGCTAACAACATCCTCTTCAGTACGGCCTACGACTACAAGGTAACACAACGTATGCACTCATGCACACTGACCTTAACACAGCCACAAAGAAACTACAAAGCTGAGGACTTACTGTGAGATATACTGTGAGTAATTATGTATTACAAAGCAGCCAAACAGCTGTCCGTAGAAGCCTTGTTCTTATTAACAAATCACGATAAAGGTCACTCAAGAATTTTCTGCAACGCTCTGGTTGTTGCTGCTTTGGCCTTCTCACATGTGCACCAAAGTGCAACCTCCATGAACGTCTTTGAGGAAAGATTGAAAGTGCCGTCTGTTGGCATGATGCATTGCATCCGCCTCTCTTTATGACAGAGGTGTTTTCGCCACTCCTTGGAGTGTGCAAACAGCTATAAACATGTTCGCCTTCAGACGTGATCAGACACATTCATACCAGCCATTTCGCTTCAAGCATATCCTGTTTTTGATATCGAGAGCAGAGTGGAGTCGAGTCCGAACGAAAAAGAAACTGGAACCACTTTTAGATCTGATGTAAAAACATATGTTGCACACACAATAGTGGAGTACATTTTATTTATTTAATATCACTGTGGTAAATATGGACAGCTGCAGCACATGGATTTTTTATTTTTTACATTATTTATGATCAAAAACTAGCAGAACTTTGCTAACAGCCAAACATCAAGCGAGATATCAATAGAAAATGTTAAAACTGCATTGATTGCTTAATGTGTGGTGTGTATTTATGGGTGTGTGTGTTTTGACATCTGCAGGTGATGATCTGGAACCTGGACTGTCCCGAGCAGGTGATAAAGAACCCCGTGCGAACAATCAGCCACCACACGGACGTCGTCCTCTCCATGTCTTTCAACACAGATGGCAGCCTCTTCGCAACCACCTGCAAGGACAGGAAGGTCCGACTCATGGAGCCACGCTCAGGAAACATACTTCAGGTAACACTTTGTGTGTATTCTTAGACATTTCTGTCTGTAATTTGAGAACTACTGTGCTCTTATTTTGAAAGGCAGTTCAAATTCTGCAAGCCAGTATCACATCTTTTCTGTTTTTTTAATTATAACATGTATGTATTATGTCTGTTTTAGGTATTAAAAATACTATTTCTGGCATAAACACTGTACCAGGACCATTTATTGTTTTTAAACATAGTTTTATATACTAATCAGTGCATTTTACCTCAAGTTTTTTCTTATAATTAGCATTTTTTGAGATGCACTCTTTGCCAAAGAACCTAATTTACTTTAACTGCAATGAACAAAGTCTTTTTCTGGATCTGAAAACACAACTTTTGGATATGTATTATCATAAAATCTGTCTTAAATCAGTTAAAATAATATGTATCAGCATCCCAGCTAATAGTATATAAATGAGAGTTGCCTGCTCCTTCCCTCCCTCCCAGCCCAGGCACTCATCCAGCACCACACAGCCAAAACTGACACCTCTGGACTGAGCATAACTTCACAGACCTCTGGGGTCACCCGCCAGTGATTCACACACTTTACATTCGTCATCTGCCAAACACGTTCACGTGGACGTAAAGGAACATTACATCACAATGATATAGTGTTCAGCTGTTAGTGTTAGCCTATACCTTTTCTATGAGTATGAGTAAGTCCAATATTGTACATGCCAAATGTTTAGTATGCTTTGATTGATGTATGGTGTGTCATGTGTTCACAGGAAGCCAACTGCAAGACGCACAAAGCCGGCAAGGTGCTGATCCTGGGTAACCTGAAGTTGCTCCTCACAACAGGCACTTCACGTTGGAATGATCGACAGATGGCTCTGTGGGATCTGGTGAGAGCAACAGCTGACAGCACTACAAGTGTTTTGTGCTAAAGGCCTACTTACTCGCTTTTTTTCGGTGCTGTATTAATCACCGAATGGAGCCGGATCAGGTGTCGGTACGCGGACGTTCGGTTCATTCGATGACGTATATGGTCACTTGTTATCAGGTGACTGAAGTGTGACACTTTTAGGTCACGTGATGACACTTGAACCAGCTCCATTCAGTGATGAAGACCATGAGATCACTTTGAAAAAGGTAGAAAGTGGACCTTTGAGTTTGAGTGCTGTTCCCATGAAGAAGTTACGTTACTTTATTTCCTTCCTTGAGTTCAGTTTAACTTTGTCAGACTTCGGAGTCCATTAAAAACACAAACAGACAGTGTTCCAAACAAACTTTGATGTTCTCTGCCCTCTTGTGCTTTCAGACGTATTGTAATTCAAATTATTGACATAATCAGTAATGTGAAGTCAATACATGCAAAATTTACATTTATTAGTTACTGAATTTGTTTCCCGTTCTCTTTATTTATGAAGATTTATTCATTTTTTCCCACGGCAAATAAGCACGACTTCAACTAACAATTATTTTCATCCGCTAGTTGCTTTCTGAATTTATCTGTTAATCATCGCAGATAAATAGTGAAAAATACCCATTGTACCGCAGCTGAAAGGGATGTTCAGTTTAGTATCAGATAGAGCAGCAAGTCCACAACGCAACCAGTAAATGAAAGAGCGTTTAATTGATTATGATCGATTTAAAGCAAAGCAGGGACTGACACAGGTTTATACACAAGATTAAAGAGTTGGAACAGTGACAGAAACTGATAAAGAAAGAAAGAAAGATAGAAAACACCTGTGTGAAGTGATTTTATTCAACCCCAAAGTACAGTAAGAGCACAGACGGTAAAAGTCTTTCTTTGTCTGGATGGAAGACGACCAGATCCTGAAGTAAAAGTCTCTCTGGTTATGGATGTGCAAGATTTAGGGGGCTCTATTTACATAATATGGTTGAAGTGGAATATAAAATAACAAGACTCGCGCGTTTTTTGCATGTCTCGCTGACACTTATAGTTTCTCTTTCATGCTAAGAAGGAGAGGGTGAAGCAAAGGCGATGCAATAAGCAACTACATCACTTGATGCCACTAAATCCTACACACTGTTCCTTTGACTAGAGAAAGTTGTTGCGGTCATAAAGTTAATAATAAGTTTAACAACAAATAGTGATATAGAGGAGTTGCCTTGACTACAGAGGCCCATGTAAACAATCAACATAGGAAGCAAAAGAAGTCAGCAGCAACAAAAAAGAAGCAGTACGACAATAATAAAGAATTCATAATAATAATGAAAAAGTATGTGGAATTTATTATCTTATCAGAACAGAGGTCATGAGTCTTGGTGGCCTTGTAAAAACAGGAAAAAAAACAGCGGAGTATTGAAATAAATATAGAAAGCTAAGATAAAATTCAATGAGGGAGGAAGGTTGAATTTTTTGGACATGACAAAACAACTCATTGGTTCATCACTTTTGCTCCAGGTGATCTCATGTGTGAATCACACAGTAAAACAAAATAAACGCACAAAAGCTCTTCACATCCTGACGTCTGAGCTGCTCCTCCTCTCGCACGCACAACTCTGCCATCTAGTGGACAGTTTGATGGACAAACACTCACCACACATGAAGAACTCACTGTGTTAAAGTAGATCCAGTTCCCGATCCTGCGATCAATCACGCCTGTTAGCCTGTAAGAACAGTCGGTGTGGCAGGCCGGTGTGTTTTGACGTGAGCGAGTGTGTCGTGGGTGGGAGATTATGGCCGAAGCACGGATTAGGGATCGGGCGCTCTGTGTTTTTTAATTCAGCTCTGCAGAGTGATTCTTATGTAAAAGATTTTGATATGAGGGATTCTTACTGACGCCTAAATGTTTGTTTTTCGATCTTCTGTGTGTGTCTGCAGGACGATCTGTCTGTGCCTTTGTTACAAGAAAACCTGGACGGTTCCTCAGGAGTCATTTTTCCTTTCTACGACCCTGACACACACATGCTCTACGTTGCTGGAAAGGTGGGTCTCTAAGAGCAACTAATCCTTACGTTAACACAACACTACATGTAGTATTGTTGTTACAAATACTTCTGTTGTCTCTGTCAGGGTGATGGAAACATGAGGTACTATGAGATCAGCTCAGAAAAGCCGTACATACACTACCTAGCAGACTACCGCTCGACCCTACCTCAGAAAGGATTCGGTAAGAACACACACACACACAAACACAGCCAACAACCTGGTACTATATGCTTCTTCAGTCAAACTCCACACATGTTGTACATTTTCCTCACTTGAATGTGTGTAATACAGTGGCGGTTGATCACTCTATAGAAACTCTGCCTGCCTTCTGGCCGTGCTGACTCTCCTGCACCTGTAAGCAAAGCTGCTGTGCAAATAAGCCTGCAATATTTGAATAGCCAAACCAGCTGATGAAAGCAAAGTTGTAGATCACGTGGAGTGACACTCGGCGTGAGCTGAAGCCTGCACACTAACAGACATGTTGGAGATTTTAAAGGTGAAGACAAGGACAGCGTGCGAATGAACGGAGAAGCAGAAGATCTTCAGCGATAAAACACAAAAGCTGTTCCACCTGCTGGAAACTAGCATTATGTAGCGCTCCCTCAAACTGTTCATGCTATGGAAAGGTACATCAGCGTGTGATATAAGTGTTGATAGACTGGACTCTTAAACGTCTTGGCTGGTTACAAAAGAAGAATAATCTAAAAACTGAGATCGGGTTGCGTCGGTTTCTTTGAGTTATTGAGGAACTCGCCTTCTTTGTGGTCTTGTGTATCGAGCATTTTGCTTTGAAACTTTAGAAAATATTGTCTCTTCTATCTTTAAGGTGCAGCAGTGCAAATATAACCTCCAGTGCAAGGCTCTAATGATCTAAAATAGCACATTTACTTGGATATAGGCAGGTGATAAAAGGGTTAAAAAACCTTTTTACTGCTCATGAACCTGTGCTCAGGGTGGCTTTTGTTCTGCATTGGCACCTAATCAGTCCTTTGCTATATGAACACACTGTATATGTGCTTGTTAAAGGACTTGTATAGTTTTATTATACTCCTACTTGTCAAGCCATGGTGAGGTTACAGTACATTTTTTTGCAGCTTTGTCTTGGTTTTCTCTTACATTTCTTCTTCTCTTCTTCATCACTCAGCACTCCATTAATGCAAGTACAACAGAAGATATTTTATGTATGGCACAGTAGTCCTATAAGGTGTAAAGCTGTCTTGGTCTGTGTGACTTCCTTCAGGTGTGATGCCAAAGAGAGGTCTGGATGTGAGCTCCTGCGAGGTGTTCAGGTTCTACAAACTGGTGACAATCAAGAGCTTCATTGAGCCTCTTTCCATGATCGTACCCCGCAGGGTGAGAGTCGACTTACACCAACCTCAAACACCAGCACATATGAAGAAATGCATCTCATCTAATTCGGTGTGTGTACCTCCATGTGAATATACCGTGGTGTGTGTGTGTTTCCAGTCGGAGTCATACCAAGAAGACATCTATCCAATGACGGCTGGTAACAAACCTGCTTTGACTGCAGAGGAGTGGCTCAGCGGCATTGATAAAGGTCAGAATTAATGTGTGTGTGACATTTGTATATGTTGGTGACATGCTGGGGGATTTGCAGGTCTTCTCTTACTGATTATGGTGAAAAGCTGGTGGTGAACCGCTCCACACTAAAACACAGTCAGGGCTCAAGGTAGAGTAGAGTGACACCGGTAAAATCAATACCACACAGTTGTCATGTCATGTAACATAAACATATTGATGTTAAATAATTGTTCACTCATGACAAAAGTGACTCCCAAGTCTTTCGCCCTTACCAGGGTAGCGAGACACTTCTCTCCCCGCGTTGCCTGGTCATGCCGCTTTGCACTTCACAACATATAAAAAAAATCAGGCCTTATCTGACTCAACATACTGCCCAACTCCTGACACAGGCTGTGGTCATCTCGCTACTCAATTACTGTAACGCCCTCCTGACAGGCCTCAGCGGACTGCACAGCGAGACCCTTAAGATGATCCACACCGCGGCGGTGTGCCTGGTCGTCAATCAACCCAAAAGGTCACGTTACCCTGCAGCTCAGCAAGCTCCACCGGCTACTTGTAGCTGCCTGCATTAAATTAAAATCCATAATGTTTGCCTACAAAGTAGTCTCCAGGTCCTGCACCCACTTACTTGAATGCCCTTATGTTACGTTATGTTATGTTACCTCCTCCACTGAGCGACACCTTGCTCTACCACCTCTACGCTCAGGGAAATCCAAACTTTTCTCATCTGTTGTTCCCAGTCGGTGGAAGGTGCTACAAGTTCCTACCAGATCAGTGTCCCTCTCTACCCTAAACAAACAAAAGAGTACCTCCTCTACATGCACTACCGACAACTGGACACATTGCTGCACTAAATGTCTAAATGTAAATACAAGAAGATTATTTTGCTCTTTATAGGTGAAACTTTCATCAGCAAACTTACCTGGTTATGGTGTTTTATATTCTGTCAGCTAGTTAAATGTATAACTTTTGTCATCTAGGCCCACTGCTCATGTCTCTGAAGCCCGGAAGTCAAGTAGAAGAGTCGTATTCAGAGATGACTAAGGGGATGGGAAACTCGCTGGACAGCCGCAGGTCTCAGAGCAGACCGGGCATGCTGCAGCTGGCGTACATTCAGGGTCAACTGGAAACCAAAGACGGCAACGAGGACGGCAGCCTTACAGCAGACGGCAGGAGTCGGACACCCTTCAGCAACGGAGAAGACCTCGCACTTTGCTCTCCCCCTATGACGGAGAACGAGGTACTGAGTGATTTGAGTTTATATCCTGGTTTTAGATTTGCAGATTCAAAATCCAGTGAATTATACATTAACACACTATGATTAAATCGATCTTTGTGGTTTACACTCCAACAGAATAATTAGATTTGAATGTGGACTAAATTTCTGTATCATTATTGCACTTAACCCTGAAAATGGTTCTCCTCATAAAAGTGTTTTCACTTGCGTAACCCTGTGAATTTAAATTTTTTGAGTCTTGTCAGGCTGCATACAGACAATTTTCTCTAATGTGAATGTTAAAATGACAAGGTTTGAGCAATGGTTGAGAGACAGTAAATAGGAGAGGGAGCACTGGCCTCGATAAAGCCGGTTAGTCAGTGAAATAAAAAATTTCCTGATTGCTTCACAGCAGTTACAAAACATGCTGCCTCTATGTGGACTGAGAGGCAAAAACTAGGGGCAAAAAAGCCGATACTTACTTACCCACTGTTGTTTTGTTATTATTAATTATTGTCAGTAATATCCACTCATAGCTTCTCTCATCCTGATTATGGCAGCCGGACACTTAGACGAAACAGTTTCAGGAGATTTAAGCAACAAATTCAAACTGAAGATTAAAAGTATTTAAAAAATGATACCCTAATATTTTGTGCACGCGTTTCGCCCACAGCTTCGTCTGAAGTTCCACAAGCAGCAGGAGGAGATCCGACGACTGAGGGAGCTCCTCAACCAGAGGGACGTGCGCGTCAAACAGCTGGAGCTCGAGATTAAGAACATCAAAAACTCCCAGAGTCAGAGCTCACTTTAAGACTTTCCCGACCTGCGGAGTCGTCTCCTCGTGGGAACACATGCATTACTGTATAAACCCCATTTTTAAATCGCCACACTCTTCTTAGGGTCCGCTTTTATCCTTTAACGAGTCCCCCCCCCCATCACCACCACCTCCACCCAACACTCACTGCACAGGGGTAATTTGAAACTTTTTTTCTCTGAATCTATCGGCCTGTCACGAGGTGCACATATTCTTTGTTCATGTAAATACACTCAAACACTGAGTCTTACCCAGCTGTAACATGTTTTAAAACTCTTTGCACCTGTTGAACTTTACCGTAATTCTTTTGTACGCTTCACAGCTATGCAAGTTTATTGTAATTTTTACCTTTTTTTAATTATTATTCTCTTTGTAGCTGAGAGATAAAAGGATGTTTGTGCCTGTCATGACTGAATGATGTGGTTGTCTGTGATGTTTGAACGTTGTTGCAGGGTAGGCACAGACATCCTGTGTGATTGTACGATAGCGTTGGATTTCATTCCTATGCTTGGTGATTGTTTTTTTTTAGTTTTTTTTTTTTTGCCCCCCAATATTTAAACTACTGTAAGTGGAGATGTGGTGTTTTAATGTATGCGTGCTTGAATGAGAATGATCTAAATGAATGACAAAAATGACAACCGCCCCCCTCGCTGTGTTCACGCGATCCATTGAGCTGCATTTTTTGTTTTTATTTTGGAATGACTGGAAAATTGGCAGCAGATATCGTGTACGCCAATTCTGTAACTGATGCCATGTAGCAGCTTTGATCTTAATTTTTATATTTATTTTTTACAGTCAAAGAAAATACCATTTAATCAAGTACTTGAATTCGCAATTGTTTTTTTTTTGTTATTTTTTTTGAGGAAAATACAGCACGCAAACTGTTTTAAAAATGGACGTCGTGATGTGGAGTCACTGTGAAGAAATTATTAAAAAGCCATTGTAGAGCCGGAGTCCTGTTCCACCTCTGGGTCAGCTTGTGATCCACTAGATTTAAAGCTTGAATATACATCGACCGGCCACTTTATTAGGTACACAGTGATGACGAGTCTAACATGAATTGTACTTTTACAGAGCTTATAATGTTTCACTTTTTGTTGATGTTGTCAGAGAGGTTGCAGTTTGCAGCAGTGTTAAACTGTACTGCATTATATTGAGAGGTCACTATACATACATTAGTATGGAAGCTTATTGCTCCCTTCAGTATGAAGTTCGTCATAATTTATACTGTTAAAATGTGAAATGTTTCATGTTATAACGTGATGAGTTGGTCTCAGGTGGAGGACCCATGCAGCCTTTGGTGTCCCTCCAGCTGATCAATGAGAAACAACACTAGCTCCAGCAGGTCCGACTGTTTTTTTAATCCTCCTGTACAGCCCTATTCTAAATGTTAAAATCCTCTTTAATGTATGCGCACTTATCACAATATCATCCGCTGTGCACAGTGATAACAGAATCTCGCCATGCCGGAACCCCAGCATGAAATACAACTTTAATCAAGTCATGTAAATGAGCCATATTCCTCATTATCTGCACTCCGCACACCTTTCCTCATGCAAACATACAAACTTATCACGTTTTGTGAAGAAAAAAAAAATCACGTCATAACAATAAATTATCACGTTTTAATGAGATGAATATGATGAATATTTGATGTCATAACGTGATACTGATCATACGCTTTCATACATTAGAAACACCTGTCAGTATAATGCAGCTTTAATAATAAACAAAGTAAAATTAATACCTTTCTGACAGTGTCAACAAATATTATAAGCTTCATAACAGCAGCTGTTATGTTTACTTTAGAGTTATTGTATTGGATCACATAAGTCTGTACAGGTGTACCTAATGAAGTGGCCGGTCCTTGTATTTGTCTTTTCTGTCTCTTTGTAACATGATATTGGAGTTTCTGCTTGTATTTTAAGCTGAAAGGTCATCTGCTCCTGTCGTGGATAGTAAAATTTGAGCACCTCATAGCTCTGACGTGAGATAGTGAGAGGTAGAAAGGAGATATTGGGAGATTTGTCTGCTGTCAGAGATTTTCCCACAATATTTTATACCATCACTGTCAGCTGTATTAGGGAGGGATATCACAGATCAACAGACTGGTTGATATTCGTTAATTATAGTTTTTCATTATGAGTGTAACAGATTTTCCAGCAAATGTAATATATAAGATAAGACAGGCTTCATCTCTGACAGTGGCACTGCGCTGGTGAAGTGTTAGGTATTGTATTTTTTTACTACATTTCCCTGACGTCTTCGGTTCCTTTTGCATTGTCACAACACAAACAAGAAAATAAGCTGTTTTCCAGAGCTTGTGAAGAGTCGAGAAATTCGGTTCTCACAGGACGGCAACACTAAACTAGATAAGACAAGATAATGATCCCAGACCGGGTAAATTCAGCTGTCACAGCAGCGTGTATACACAAGGTTGATAAAACTGATTCATAAATAAGAAATCTCTAGAAGAAAGTCAGGTAGTCATGCTGGTGTTAAAAGAGCCTGACAGCTGTTGGAATGAAGGACCTGTGGAGTCTAGGGAAGCACCACCTTTACACCACCTTTGAAGGGGAGTGTGAGGCAAATGCATTCAGTTGATTGAATGCTACACCACTAGATGCCACTAAATCCTACACACTGGACCTTTAATTGGCGACTCTAAATTGTCTGTAGGTGTCATGCCATGTGTCAGTCCCGTGATGAACTGGCGACTTCATTCAGGGTGTACCTTGCCTCTCTCCCGGCTCCCCCCTTACCCTGATAGGATTGAGATTGACAGAAAATGGATGGATGGATAGAAATCCCCAGTATGATGAGGCTGGTGGAACAGAGGTGAACTCAGCAGGATGGACAGGACTTCATCTCTAAAGATGAACATTTTACTTAAATGTGACAGGGAACTTCTTAATGTTTTGTTTTTTTTTTACATGCTTATCTATGATAATCAACCAAAAAAGGCTTAATAGAAATGACTATGAGCTACACAGCATATTTACGCCGAACACTGAAGTCCATCCTAATGACATAGAGCAATCTGTTTTCCCTCAGGGCCACGGTGCAGCCAGACCAGTTTCACATATTTGTTGCTTTCAGACTCACTTGGGACAGTCAACTTGGACTGCTTCTTTTCACCCAGCGAACTTAAGCAGCTTTTTGATTGGCATGTAAATATGCATAGATGCAACGCAAATAATATAGCTGTTACCTAAGATAACCGGCCGGATATAGTACAGACTACCATGCATGCCTGTATTTACAGTATGTAGTCAGAGGCACAAGCACCGTGATGATTGTCTAGATTTGGCTTTCTAGGTTTTGGCCACTTGTCAAAGATGTAACACATGGAAACTGCCACACCGCACACATACGGACACACTGGCCTCAATACAATTGTGAACCTTTTGACCTCTGGCAGGACAGTTCTAGCACAGCTTCATTTTCTGGCTGACTTTTTGTCCAGGAGCAGCAATGCCCAGCCAACTCTAACCACCGCGGCTATTGGTTAGTCTCAACACATTCCCACAATGTGCTGCAGTTTTTACAGTTGGCCAGTCGACTTGCTCAAGGGCTGATTTGGCTGATTTAGCTTGTTCACATCACAACAGTTTAAAGTGACTGTTGTTGGGTTGTACTTCCATTTCTGTCTCAGAGCATTTAGTCAAATAGATTTTTTCCCCTCATCCAAAAACATGATTTTATTTGTGTACTATTTCTGCCTCTCTGAAGTTGATGCAAATGAAAAAGGACTGTTTAAGCATCTGCCAAAATTGTGCATTGAAAGAACAATCATTGGTTCGCTTGGGAATTCAATGCTCGCTAAACGATAAAAGCAGCTGCTGTTTTTTCAGCGACTGTTTTATACTGGCTGAACAGTTAATAGCAGTATTCTGCTCTCACTCTCTCTACTGTCGCCCCATTTCACCACCTGGGAGACCACAATGTTCAATATTAAATCAATAAAAAAAGACATTATGATATCAATAATATATTTTAAATGGTATACCTTTTAATTTGACTTAACTGAATTCCATTGGATATTATTTTCATTAATTATAGACAATTTGTATCTAAAAAAATCAAAAAATTGGCAAAGTCGTGGATCATTGGACTTGAAGCCACATGTAAATGGCACCTACTTGTCAATCAAAGTGGCCATGCTGTTAATTACCATAACTTTAAGCCTTAATATAATTTGAACAAGTGACTTAAAAACAAAGTCACCCTCAGTACAGTTGAAATTAGCTATAGAGACCAAAACTGTTTTTGTACTAGGCTGTAAACATGTCTTAACACATTTTAACATGGGAGCTTATGGAGAATGTGTTATTCATTGCATTATGGGAAATGTAGGAATGCAGCATTTTAGATATATTTTGACCTCTCTTTCTCTGAGGATGAGCTCACCAGCTTCATTCAGTTGCAAAACTAATTGCTGGAGTAACCCTTTAAATTGATGAATGAGTTCAATATTTGTATGACAACAAGACAACAAAATAATGCCTTCACTGCCAGTTAGATTAACAAATATCCACTCATACTTTGGGGATATTTGTGGTACCACCTTGTGTCAATCAGTGGCTTGCTTGTGCTTGTGCAGCTGCAAACAGAGTATAATGTCACACATTATTATAAATTACTAATAAGAAGAAGTGTGGAGTGGAGAAGGGAAGTTGTTTCTTCATAAATCTTTAGAACGGTGGTGATTGCTTTGCTGTGCTGAAACTTGTAATAGACGATGATCATTCTGTTGCTCTGTTATGAATGTGGCCAATACCAGGATCTTAGAAAACAACAAGCCAAATGAGAACAACATCGGTCCATTCCAGAGACGTCTCGGTATTAAAGCATGCACATCTCTTTACTTTATACTGGAGCAATAATGTAGCTACAGAGTCGACTGTAGCTTTCAGTGTCTGATTTAATAAACTGTTTCATTAAAGGGTTGTTGCTGGGTTCATATGAGCCTCGCTGTGCCTGTATTTTAATGCTTTTATTGTGAATATAACAAATATTATAATGAGGCTCAGGAACAAGGACATGCCTTGAACACTTGAAACTTGAGCACACCTTCAGTGTCCGTTCACTCCCTCTTTGACTCAGTTTTCACATCCCTACTGTCTCTCCTCCTCTCTCCTTTTTTTCTTCACTCTTTCATTCAAACACAGGAACCATAATATGTACAGCAACAAAGACACAGAGTCTCAACTCCTTGCCGGTTCCTTTCTGTCTTCCCACCTCAAGCCGACACCGGTCGATCTCTGAACTCCTCCATCAATCAACGACCCCAATGTCTCCTCTCATCCCATACTCCTCTATCTCTCATCCCTTCATCCACCTACCCTTCATCTCTCAACCCTGATCCCTTCATCCCTTGATCCCTTGACCCTCATCCCTTCAGTCCTCAACCTTTATCCATTCATCCCTGGGCCTCATGCCTTCCTCCCTTGACCCCCATCCCTCGACTCCCATCCCTTCATCCTTTGACTCTCATCCATTCATTCCTCAACCCTCAGCTCTCATGTCAACCCTCATCCCTTCATTGCACTAGCCTCATCCCCTCATACTTCAACCTTCATCATCCCTCCATCCTTTTATCCCCCAGCCCTCATGCCATCATCCCTTCTACAGCACATCATCTCAGTTCATACGTAATTATCTGTTAGTTGTCTGTTAAATGAACTGAAAAGGGTTTTGTTCCTTTCTTTAAATATTGTTTCTGAAACATTTATTCATAACAAAATATGAATCACACAAAATATAATTAAATATTTCTGGGAAGTCAATTTGTCTCTTTTCTCTAATAGAGTTGAATATTGTCCTGCCAAAAATAATAAATGGAAGTAAGCATTTAGTATTTCACTCAGTTGCGCAAACTAATGAATAATAGTTCACTATATTTCTGTTGCAAAAACAGCAGCCCTGCTCTCAGCTCCTGTAACCCTCAGTTGACTGTTGATTATTTGAGTTTTATTATTGAATTATTTGTATAATTATATGTAATTTCTAAAGCTTTTATTATGTTGTATTGTGGTTCATTATTAGAGGAGGAGCCCAGGAGGCTGCAACATGTGGACAGCCAACATTTTTCATACGTACATGATCGTCTAGTTTGTGTTTAAAATGAAGCCTGGAGACGATCAGCGGCCACAAACTCTTTTAAAAACAAATTATTGTTTCTCAAAAACAGTAATAGAGTTTGGTTGCTATTATTTGGCTTAATGTTAAAAATAAAGGCATTACAGACCAGTGGCATTATATGCTACACATATCTTTGCAGGTCTGTCTGAAAACAGTACTCACATGCTCATAAGTGCAGTCATTATTAAGTTACTGATCGCTATAAAATACCTGAAATCACAAGAATAAGGCGGGATCACCGAGTGATGACAAGGATAGGGAAGAAATAAAACCCACATACCATATTTTTTTTTGCTATATACAAAATTTATTTTTTTTAATTCTTGTAAAATCCTCAACTTTTTCCTTTTCTGCCCTATAAAAGTTATTCAAACGAAACAACCAGGAAAGATTCGACTGCTCACAGCTCATATTAGACGTACGCAGCCTACGACGAGGGGTCCCAAGTAGACATCGTTTTGTTGAAGGGTTTATCAAGCCCCAAAAAATGGCTGCTGTGCTCATATTTCTGCTCCACAATGGCCATGAGATGCCTTCCTACTTAGTCCAATGTAAGAGATGAGGGACAAAGTCAGCAGTTGTTGCCAAATCAAGTGGAAATCTTCCAAGCGAGATGTTTTAATATGAAAAAGACTTTGGAAGATACTTGATTTAATTATCTCAGACTGCTAAGGCACCATCTTTCACATTGTTCTCAACAGCAAAGGGTCTCCTTGTGGAAAATATGGAGTAATGATTACAGCAACCGCTACTTCCACATACAAATTGGCATGTGAGTATTGTATCAAGATAGACTTGTAAAAAAACAAAACAACCCTATCTCATTTAAGACTAGACACAAAGGCTTTTCTGTGGACTGCATACAGTCGACATCAGTGCAGAGAACACGAGAGCATAACTGCAGAGGTGGATGAGGAAAAAAATGGACGATACAGCCATCGTTTCATCCCTGTACGGTACGTTACGTTTGGGACACCAGAAAAGCGACGCAGGACGAGAGAAAAGCACAAAATGTTAACATTTTATTTACAAAGTTGTTTTTTTTTGTCATACAGAAAGTAAAAATGTAGCTACAACCTTGATTTGTGCAACAGGCGGCCACACTAAAAATCATGGCTCGCTGGTTGCACAGCTGCTATAGCAATAATTTTATTGGGAAAAATAAGGAACAGAAAAAAAAAAAAAAAGACAAAAAATGAGAAATAATAAACCCAACAACAAAAAATAATTAATCCAACAAAATATTAAAAGCACAGACCCAAAACTAGATACCAGTCCCAAAGTCCTCACACGGGAATACATAAAGAGGGATTGACAGTGAAATTGTGGAATGCTGAGTGCTGGGCTGCCTGAGAACCTCGGGGCCGTGGGGTGGGTGAGGCGGAGGGTGTTGGGTGGCTCTCAGTTCCATGGGGATGGGGGCAGGAAGAGGAGAAGAGAAAAAAAATTAGGGGGGAGGGTCAGGGGGGGGTAAGGGGCAGCTCCACTTGGCCCACCCATCCGGTACAGTCTTGCCCCATAAAAAGAGCTCAGAGCTGGGGGGGAGGGAGGCAGGGCTGGGTGGGGCGGGGTGGGGTGGGCGGGTAGACGTGGATTACAAAGGTGGTGCAAGTTGTAGGAGGGTGGTGGACGTTCGGGTTTGTGGGAGAGGAAGGGTAACTCGGTAGGCTCTCAGTTTTGCTCTTAATCGTCGTCTTCATCGTCGTCGTCGTCGTCCTCATCCTCTGGGTCTCGCTTTCTCTTCTCACCTCTGCCGGCGTCTGCTTCTGGGGGCAAAGAGGAAATCCGTGTCATGTGGTGTGTCAGGGGTGCCAAGACCACAAAACTTTGATCTTAGCAACACAGTGAATATAAAAAAGGGAATATTTCAAAACAACAAGAACCAGGCTCAGTCATGCAGGATCACATTATACAAGATTTTTTACATATATAATACTCTGTGTCAGGAATACACCAGATTTTTAACATTTATTTAATATTAACTGTCATAAGCGACTTCACTGAACTTATTTCGACATTATCTACCTCCCGTGTGATCTCTGAGAGTGTGTGCAGTGTTTAAGAATGGTCACTATCATGTTTTGCTGTCCCCTACGCGTTATAATGTTACACGATTAGCAGCTCAAAATAAACTGTGTCAGATATGCATCTCCAGTATTGACATTTTTCAGGATTTAAACAGCCCTGCTCTCCTTCCCCAGTTGTTTTAATCTTTTGACTGAAGTTCTTGTATCATTTTTTACTTGTAACTGGTCAAGTATGATGTCTTGTTTCAGTTATGTTGTGAGTGGATTAATGGATAATTGCTGGCACTTGATAAGACCCTGTGAACTTGGTGAACCCTCCTGCATAAAGCGTCCACTGTCAACAGAAACACCAGCAGATGTCGTGTTTATGTAGCGACCACACACTTGTTAATTATTTTGTCATCTGGACATAACGGAAGATTTTTCAAGAAAAAGAGTTCACTTAATCACTCCTGATTTCAGCCTTTAAAAAGATCACCGTCATGATACTGTTTCCTTCGCAGCACATTTTCAGATCTCGTATTTTTTAAACCAGTAGCTACACTTCAAGAAGTCATCTGATAAA
Source organism: Nibea albiflora (assembly GCA_014281875.1). Lineage (NCBI taxonomy): Eukaryota > Metazoa > Chordata > Actinopteri > Sciaenidae > Nibea > Nibea albiflora. Next base: position 7,562,506 of record CM024789.1, on the reverse strand, counting down.
ACACGAGTGCAAACAAACAACGTTTTTTTTTTCTTATTGTGATAATGAGTTGATTATCCTCAGATCACAACTAATTTCTCAAGATAAACACGTTTTTATTCCAGGCGTGGCCCGTCTTGGCTTCCGCATCTATTATGTCAAGTTGTATTAGGCTTTATCAGATTCACCTTGGCACCCATAAACGTACGTACATGTTCATGTTATACTCAGATCTGCAGCTTGTGTACATATAAACTGCTAAATCTGAAGATCTCTGTCCTCACTAGGCCATCCTGCATTTCCATTAAAAATAAAACTGCTTTGTGACTGCAGTTTAAGTACATTTGACTACTGACCTTTGTCCACACACACACGCCACAATTTAACATAAAAGGCAATAAGATACTGTGTGTGATCACTTTGCACACAAGCAGGAAGATTTGGAGAATAAGATGAATTCATCCAACAATTTTGGACTTAAATCTGAAGGAGTAACTTTTTTCAAACTACTGAAATGGTACATACCGTCATCATCTTCATCGTCATCCTCATCTTCTTCATCAACCTCACCATCCTGGCCGAAATCTTCCTCCTTGGTGGACAAATATTTGCAGGTTAAAAACAGAAACAGTTCACCTGAACACTAAGACAAATAAGCCAATTCTTTGCACTTCTGTTTGTTTACCTCATCTTCTCCGCTGACCTCTTCATCCTCCTCTTCTCCTTCTACCTCCTCTTCGTCCTCCTCATCGTCGTCTTCCTCGTCAAAGTCCTCCTCCTCTCCGTCCTCGTCTTCCTCCTCCTCTCCCTCTGCGATACAGACAACAACAAACCGGTCAGCCGCGAACAAAGTGAAGTCACGCTGTGGCCAGAGTGACATCATCACAGCAGAACTCCTCACCTTCGTCTTCATCATCATCTACTCCGTCTACCTCTCCGTCAGAGTCAGAGGCTTCCCTATCCTCCATGTCATAACCATCCAGGTAGGTGAGCTGGGGCAGCAGTTTGAACACACTCTCTCTGTAGTCATTCAGGTTTGTCACTTCACAGTTGAACAGGTCCAAACTCTTCAGGTTATCCAGCTTTTTCTGTGAATGAGACGCAAGAGAAGTACTGTCATGAGAAACTGCTTGAACAGCTGTTATGTCTTGAGTTAAGGATACTGCATGCCAATGTGTGTATATGGTGAATAAGGTTAGGTGATATTGTCTATAAAAAGATCAGTAGATATACGATTTGGTTATGCTTTTAAAGTCTGCGGTTGTATTTCGATGCTATATGGATGATTCCCCTACAATCTGACGTACTGCTTTAACCCTTAATGTTCTATATTACACAAAAAGACTTTTGTATTTGTTTATTTTGGTGATAAAGTTCAAATTTCTGATCTGATTTTCTTGAAAACATATTCTAACTAGAAGAATCCTGTATGTAATTGGCTCAAATGTCTCCTATTATTGGAAATTCATGCACGTGCTACTGTTGAGGAGTATAAACTAAAATCACATTTACATTAATGCAGTAAGATCTTGTATAAATATTCAAACCGCTTTGTCAAATGAAAACACATTCTGCATTAGCACAGCGTCTGCACCGATGTCACACTGCAGTAGTTTACAGTGACATACACATTTTGTAAGCATGCTGATGGGTGTGGCATGTGTGTGTGTGTGTGTGTGTGTGTGTGTGTGTGTGGAGTGAGTGCATACCAATGGTTCCAATGTGCTGATGTCTTTCAATTTGTTGCCACTCAGGTTTAGATGTGTAAGGTTGGGTAGTTTCTCTGCTAAAACATCAAGGCCGCCACTGATTCTGTTGTCACTCAACTCCAGCTGAAAGTTAGAAGAAGGAGGAAATGTGTGAGTGCAGCCGACACTTTCAACTGACAATTCAGGTTTTAAAATGAGGGACGTATGAAGGTTTTTACCTTTTTGAGTTTTCCTAGTTTAGGCAGGTTGGAGACTGAGATTAAGCCAACATTTATCAAACTGAGGAACTCCAGGTTGACAAACTCAGCTGTGAGGCCTTCGATTTTTCCTTCAACTGATCGACAATTGTCAAGGACAAGTTCTCGTACCTGAAATATGCAAAAGGTATAACATCACATTAAAAAACGACTTAAAACTCCACCTATTTATGCATTTATCGTAACTATAATCACTACTGTTTCATGGTTATAATTAAGCCTAAAACTAACTAAATTCACAATATTGCACAAAATGTTCTTCTCAAACAGAACAATGTGATTTATGTCAACAACACAACCAGAAAAGGTGTTTATTAGGGAGGGGGGTGGTGTTGTTGTTGTTTGGCAAAATGGCCCTTTACTTTATGTAAAAATGATTTAAAAGACATTTTTGTAGTTGCTGTAAAATATTAGAAAAACAAGTCTGAAGGCGGAGTTAGTTTGAGTCCGTTAAAAGCTAACACTGGTTGCGCAATTCAGATGCTTGGACCAAAAAAAAAAAAAAAAAAAAAGTTGTTGTCAAACGTCAAAGCTCACGACTTCTCAAGTTAAAAAACACCAAAATGGACACCGTGCCTCCGTCTAAACACACTTTGAATCACTGTGCGCTTAATTCACCGGAGCCGGTTAATGAATTGATTTGTCTTCGCAAATGAGGAGGAAGAGCAAGCAAAAAAAAAAAGAAAAAAAAGAGAAGCAGTAGCTTCCCCGCGGCCTGCTGATGCAGTCACTAATGACAAATGCAATGATTTTTGTGAGCTAGGTTGCTACAGGCTAGCCATTGCCCCTTTTAAACGCTGCCGTGCGGTAGAGGAGCAGCTACAGAGGTCTGTCTGCCCGCCATTAGCCAACCCAACAGCAACGGAAAGGATTGCGAATCCACCCTTAGTAAAGATTTTCTCTTTTTTCTCTCGTTAAACCAGCTTCTCATTTGGGCAAGTGGAATATTCTTTGTCGTCGAAGCGAACGACCGATATTGCCAGTTTGTTTGCAGGGTTACTGCATCGTTTTCAGGTCGAAGTGGCGAAGGAAATATATTGAGAACGGAAATTTAGTAAAAAAAACAAAGATGGAGACAGTTCCTTTCTCCCAGAGCTTCAAAGACGACAGAATGACAACATGGCGATCCCTGAGATACAGTATGCAGTTCTCTGAACACTTCAACGGCGAAAAAGTGCTGCTTAGAAAGAGTAATTGTCGCTGTTTACACATTAACGAAGCTATATTCGATGTTAAATCAGTTTTATTTCGTGCATGAGTCGAGAGGGAAAACGCCGACCGTCGAGTTTTTGGCTGCCCACGCATCAAGCGCGGTGCACCGGATCTCCGTGTCATTCAAGCAGGCACAGGCTGGCTCCGGTTAATGAAGCCGTTGGCCGACAAATCGATCAGTTTACTCGCAGACTATAAGCGGTTCAAGTTTATCTTTAATGTCAACAGCAAGAAGTGAAGGATGGCTGCTGTTTTGTCGGTTTTTATTCGAGTTTAGGTGATATTTTGTTGCCTTTTGTAAGCAGTGTAGCGAAGAGGGGGTAATATGGCGGGAACAAAAATACGAAGTTAGGTTGGCTGCTGTGTGAATCATCTGATCATCATTAAATAAGTGTGCAATGTTTAGACCGACGATATGAAAAGGGGGCAACGTGTTTGTTGGACATGTGTGCGGGGCTATTTTTAAGGGGAATTAACCGCTGCACACTCCCTTTTTTGTGTTAAACTTCCAGCCGAACATGGCTTTTTTAAAAACAAGAAAAAAAAAGCACCACGATTTTACAGGCGGTGTAGTTTGTGCAAATATCAAACTGGGGTCGGAGTAACGGCTGCTTAACGTTAAATGGTCAAAGGTATGGATGACTCGTGAATCAAGTGACTGTTTTTTTGTTGTCGCTGCTGAATCTGGCCATTTGATATTAACGTACTCTTACAGAAATTACAAGATATAAGTCGTGATCGGCGATAGCCACGTTTAACGACGGCAAAACTATTATTTTTTATGCACGGACGCCTTTTTGGAGTTGTGGAAAAAAAGATACATTTGTAATATAAATATATATATAAAAAAGCGCCCCATTTTTTTTAGCAGTTATGCTAGCATCAAACATGGCTTCCAAGGTCTGTATAAAATATAGCAGTCTGTGAATGCCAAACGCGGCGCAGGAGGGAAAATTTCCTCATATAATCAGCGTAAAAAGAAGTTTACCAAATGTGCTACAAACGGTGGAAGTCGAGCTGAATCGTGTGTGTGCACCACTGACCAAGGAGGCTGCGAAACGGTTAAAGCACTGCAATAATGCCAGCAAGAGCTGAGGAATCGCCGTTTCAAAGTAACGATTGAATATAGCTTTTCTCGTCTCGTTGCCCCTATACGCCCAATCCAGAGCAGTATAAATGATTAAGCTTGTTGTTGTGCGACTGTTTTCCGCCCTATTATAAACGAGAAACATAATCTAAAGCCCATGTGGTCACCATTACGTTAGCCACACAGGTCACTCGCAAAGCAGAAAAAGTAGCAAGCTTGGCTAGCAAGGGCTAGCCAGAAAACTAAGGGTTGGTTTTTAAAAAAGCACGACTCACATCAGACGGTGTCCTGTTTCTTAGCTCCAAGTGGATCCTCTTTTTCATGTCCATCTTGCCCTATGAAAGTTAAACTTTTCTCTCTTGGGTTTTGGTGGGATCTTCAGTCCAAAGGCAGAGATGCCCTAATGGAGGGAGAATATAGGACTGTATAATGAACTGAGCCAAACGCTAAGTTAGTCGGAGAGAGGAGAAACCATGGAGGGAAACGGGACTGAAACAAAATATATGTTCAACAGCGCCATCTGCGTCCAGAACCGCCCATCGCCTCCACAAAGGCATTGCAGTCACAAAACATGACGCTGCCCCGACACAGTGCTATGGTGCAATTTATTCCTGCAAGCAAACTACTGTACTGTTTAACAAAAACATATATATTTTGTGTGTGTTTATACACGAAAAGAAAGAACAACACGTGTGCACCATGTGCCTTTTAAAAGAAAAAAAAAACAGCCTTCACCAATTCGATAAAGTAGGTCATATGGTGAACTTTGTTTATCAGCTTAACTTAATAAAGTTGCACAGCTTTAAAACAATCCCACCTTTGACATATTTCATATTGTTATTGTTTTATATGATGTGAAAGTAGCAAATGTGACTCAAACCTGTTGCCCACCAAAGCAAAAAACAAAAACAAAAAACACACACACACACACACCTCCTTTTGTTGTTGTAAATTGTATTTCTTGATCAATAAAGTGCATAAATGGATAAACTGTGTTTGTGCTTTTGCTTCGTAAAATGTTAAGATTCTTTAAACCGTTTGGGACACACTGCCAGAAAGGAGGGGTGTGTTTGGTTTGCAGTAAAGAGAGCATTGTATATGCATATGGAGAGTAGGGCACCCCCACTAAACCCCACCCCCCTTTACTTCCTGAGACGCCAGAGCCCTGAAGAAGAAGAAGAAGTCTACTGAGCAGGAATTGTTTTAAAATGTGCACATATATCTAAATTAAAACATAAATAAACAATTATATTCTTGTTTTTTAAAAAAAGTCAAATTAAATATTTATGTTAAAGTAGTAAAGAGTTTGAATAAATGCACATACGTTCCAGAATATAATTCACAATTCTTGGCACATTATCTATAATAGTCTCTCTTCCCTTTGTGTGAGTTATATGCAAAGAATATATGCATATAAACTGTTATTAAATCAATGTTTGGTAGTTGAAAAAACACGCCAGAAGATGGCACTGTAATATCTGCTTTGGCATTCCTCAAACTTGAGTTTCATTGTGCAACAGTAGGGGTGTGTGTGTGTGTGTGTGTGTGTGAATGACAGCATTTTCTGCTCTTGGCTATAACGGTAATACTGATAATCGTCTGTCATTCAGAGAAGGAGTCCATTCCTCAAACTTGTGTTTCATTGTGCACCAGTAGATGTGTGTGTGCGTGCGTGTGTGAATGACAGCTTTTCCTGCTCTGCTCTTGGCTGTGATGGTTATGCTGATAATAGTCTGTCATTTAGAAAGGTACATTCTTGTGTTTGACTTTACCCAGCTGAAGAGTTAACAGTGTGACGCCCTGCGCTCTTTTAACGAGCTGTTTAAGGCAGTTTGAATGTGTGTGGGTCAGTTTATTCATCTCAAGTCAGTGGACATCACACAGAAGGAGATGGTAATGTTTGGTTTTGCACGGCCTTGCGAGAGGCATATTTTCCACATTAACTTGCTCACATTGTGCTACATGAACCAGACAGTAATTTAGACTGACATACAGCTCTTGTACTATAATCTTAGAAAGTGTGTGTGAGCTGCTAGAAGTCTCCTTCAATACAGACGTGAGTGAATTTAACCAAGAGACCCTCAACGTTTCCACTACAGTGCTGGAGGCAATTGGCAGTTGAGTGTTATTTACTCTGCTGGGCAGCTTCTTTCTCTGAGTGGCTCAAACACACACATCAGGGCTCAATGTGCTGTGAGAAGATTGAGAACACACCCCAACAGCGCAGCTCCTCCATCTGTGAGATAAGATGGGTATTGCCCCTACTCCAGTCGAGGACAGGATTTTTTTCCCCCTTTGCTTCATCTAATGGCTTTTTAACACACCCAGAGTTCTTTATAACATATTCGCTTTATTAGGAAAAAAAGACAGATTTATTATTGTTTGTGCAGACAACTTTGGAATATTTGATTATTTATATTTTATTCATTTAACTTTTTACTCGTTTGGTGCCGTCTGTCATTATCAAGCAATTTAGACATTAAATAATCAGTCAAAATATATTTTTGCCATTGCTAAGCAACAGCAATATTTAGCATAGACATGCCTGCAATACAGAAGCATCCTTTTCACCTTCTAGTCTGCTCACTAGTTAAATTAAACAGCAGTTCACACCGTTTTTGCTTTACTAATAAGTATATATATATATATATATATATATATATATATATATATATATATATATATATACACACACAGACATATACATACATATTTTATCCCTATCACACACTGCCCACACACATAACTTGCTTCAGTCATGTCTCTCTCTCTCTCTCTCTCTCTCTCTCTCTCCGTCTCTCTCTCTCTGTCTGTCAGTAATGTGCCAACTCCTCCAGCTTTACAAATATGATAAGGCCAGAGCTCCAAGAACTCCTCCAGAGCTATGGTAATGGTTAACCAGATAATTCATTTAGGGGTGGGAATAGAAAACAGTCAGAAGTTAAGTCTATCTTCTGGTCCGGTGTTTGCCCGCGCGCCGTCAATGAGTTGAATTCATTCATAGCAGGACTCAGAATGGAGGGGACTCTGCAACAAGAGAAACAAGGGTCAGAATATGAAAATCCGAATGAGGAACAAGGTGAACCTTTTATGTTTTTTTCTCTTTTTGAAATCAAGTATTTCCATCCTAGAAAGTTGAGTTAATTTGCATACAGTGAGGTCTCTTTAGGTCAAGTCAGACACATATGTTTTAATCCACCTCTAAACTGTGCAAATATAAGACACGTTTAATCTATCTATGTTGTATTGTATAGTTTTGCCACGTGTAGCTGGAAGAAAACTTGTTTATCAAACATACTTTTCACTCACATTTGCCTGTCGTGTAAAAAATGCTGCTCTGCATATCTTTCATTTCATACTGTCCTTTTGAAAATGCCTCCTCTGAATGGGTTTTTGTGTTATAGGTGGGATCCGTCGACGACTGAGAGACAGGGATCTTCTCAGGAAGAGAAAGGCTGAAGCAGAAGAAAAGGAAACTAACCAGTGGGTTTTGGGGTAAATTTATAGAAAACCACAGTGAATGTCAGTGCAGTTCTCTAAATTTACAGCTCTGTTTACTTGGAGTTATCATCAGTGTAGACAAATTATACAAACTCAAGTAGTTAAACATCAGAGTAATGACTGTAAACAACTGTTTTAATACGTTTTGGTCTCAGTTAGTGAGCCTTTATTTACTGGCATTATAAAACACTGTACTTCACAATGTGAAAACATTATCAGCTGCTTATCATTCCTCTGCTTTATATTGAATGTGGAGCGAGAGGCAACCAAAGGTTGCTCTGGTGTTTCTATTGACGCCCCAGATCCAGGTCAAGGACTTTGTACTATTAGCTTTGCAAAAGTAACACAAAGAGCTAATATCAATGTCCACTGTTGGTGAGGTTGATTACAATTGTATTTTCTCAGGGTGGAAAGCCAGAGGAAAAGACCAAGGGCCGGGGACAGGAGTGGTGCAAAGAAAAAAGGAAGGCCCAGGAAGAGTGAACCCACGCCGGAGATATCTGTCATTCAGGAAGAGGCAGCAGCGCCTCAGGAAGCTCCTGCAGTAGTGGTGGTGCCTGAACCAGCTGAGGTCATCCCAGCTCAAAAATCAGGCCCTCTACCCCCATTACGTGCTGCGGAGTCACAACCAGCATCTGTCCTCGCTGCTCCTGCTCCTCTGCCAGTGTTTGGATCCATCCAAAGCCCTTTGTTTGCTCCTACTCTGACTCCTCCAGCTCCTGTAATCCAGACACCAGCCCTGTTTTCACCCTCGGTTCCTGCTCCAGCTCCCACCAAAGATGTAGATACTGCTCCGATCCCTGCTCAAGATCTGGCTCCAGCTCCAGCTCCAGTTGCTGTTCCAGCCCCAGTCCTGACCCAAGCCCCAGATCCGGCAGCTCCTGCTCCTCCTGCAGTTCCCCCTCAGGTGGAAACCCTTAATGTAGAGTCCCAAGACAGTGAGCCCTTTGTCCTGATTGAGGACTTGGGCCCAGATGAGGAGGAAGACCTCTGTCTGTCTGAAGACAAAAGAGCTGATGAAGGTAAGAAGCAGGAAATTCAGACTGCCATGCTGACACATGAAACATTGCTTGGTTTTAAAATGACCTGTATCCTGTCTGTCTGTCTGCCTTTTTAGATATGAGTGGGACACCGTCGATCAACGTACCTGAACAAAACAAAATGTTCTCCACCTTGTCCTCGCCGCCTCCTCCACAGGAATATCTCCCAGGAAATTCATTCTAATTTTCTGATACACACATTTCAGATTCTGCCTCAGTTCATAAACACAGAAACCAGACTACATCCTTTTTGGTTACAGTTTGTATCTGAGTATTATTCTGGTTAGTGTGCAGCTTGTTGTTTGAACAGAACAAACATTTTGAGCATACGCATGGCTTTTTTTGACAAATGTATGAATTCAAACCAAACCTGTACGCTTATTTATTCTAACTCTATTTTGTATTTTGCATTCAGCAAACAGCAAATTAAGCTTTTATTTAAAAGTAAATAATATCAATCGATGGTAATTATGCGTTGATAATTGTGGATTTATTTGATTGAATTTTGTAAAAGTTGTTTTTTCACCTAATAAAATACACTGCCAACAATCATCGTGACTGTGGTCTCTATTATCTGTGTCATCCATGATGTACAATGTGCAAATGTGATGAATGAATAATTAAATAGGAGAGATTTCCGTTGAATGAATCTACAGATTTTTATCCCTCTAGATGCTATTATATATATTTTTGGATGATCTATCTGTTATAAAATCCAGAATTTGTCATGTTTTACTAAGGCTAAGAGAAATAACAGTACATGGAGCAAGTACATTTCATTATTGCTCACAGTGAACAGAACATCTGTATGCGTGCGGCTAATCAGTGCCTTGTTTGTTAAGGCCTATAACATCTGTACTGTTGACTGTTTGTAAAACTGGTAATTTACTTAATACTTAATACATTATGAGATTATTATAAATTAGCAGGTAACAATGGTATTTGGGTCCTCTATTGTGTGTGTGTGTGTGTGTGTGTATGTTGTATTTTACTGCTATAGTTGTTTAATTGTAACTGTTATACATCATATTATATGAGGTGATCATATGTTTGTAGCATCACCGTGAGAAACATTGAGCTTATCTTTGTGAAAATACATTTTCAAGCTAATCCATGAGAGTTTCTAATGGTTTATTTCAAAGTACAAGTACAATACTTGAGTATATATACCCAATGACACATGCCACACCGGTGGGTAAGCAGCATGCTAATGGTACAGCTGGTGAGGTGGAGCAAATTGTAACTACTTACTTCCATTTTATACTTTATACTTTTACTCCACGACACCTCAGAAGCAAATATGGTACTTTTTACTCCATTACAGTTATCTGACAAACTTCTTGTTATATACTACTAGTACTAGTAATATATTAAAGCTTCACCTCAACCAACTACAGCAGTAAAATGCTAATTACACATTAATGCATCAGTAAAGATAATAATAATACAATATATAATTGTAAAACACTAATTGGGATGATTTCTCAATATAAATACTTAGAGTATTTGTTATTTTTGATACTTTAGTAAGTAAATTTTGCTGATAATACATTAAGTTTAATAAACTATGGTTTATGGTCAACTTTTACTCTTATAAGAGTATTTTTTATTTGTATTTAATGTGTTGTTGGTACTTTTACTTAAGTAAAAGATCTAAACACTTCAAACTGTGTCCATAACACTGTTATTACGTTGCAATATGTTACACTATATTGTTGAGTAAAAGTCAAAAAATAGTAAATTCCCTCACTGGCTGTATTTTGTGCATTTATAAATAAAGTTTTGTTTTTTTAAGGGTAAATGATGAGTGACATAACTCTCTGCTGCCCTCTGCTGCCCCCCAGCATTACTGCACCGTAATGATGACTTTGCAACATTCATGCGTCATTTATGAGTCTTACCTGTGAGCAGTGTTTACTGATCACGTGCGCGTTACAAGAACAACTGGCCGTGTGAACACAGCAGCACGCAACACGGCGCACAGGATGTGAAACATTCAGAAAAAAGCTGCACACTGCTCAGAGGCTGTCACGGGAAACACTCCAACAGGAAGTGTACGTCGTGGACTTCCGCACAGAGGAGCTCCCACATGTTTCTTCGTCAGCGTGCGGTGTGCTGGTGTTAAACAGAGAAGCTAAAAGTCGACACGCCGAGGACCGTGCGCCCTTTTATTTGACTAACATGAGTCCTCTGTGTGACTGCTGCGGCGAGCACGTCGACAGGCTCAACCAGCAGGTTTCTGTGATGAGGAAAGAGATCAAGAACCTGAGGTATGTTCACAACACAGCAGCATATATGAACTCACCTTTGCAACAGTTTTGCATTGGAGCGTAATGAATTCACGCACTTCATCAGGCAGATGCTGGACAGTGCAGTCAGAGCTCATCGCAAACATATGACATCCATTCAGACTGCTGTGTCAGAGCTTGGACTCCGTGAACCTGATAAAGTCCAGAAACCAACACTGCCTGCACCAGCACCAGCACTGCCTGCACCAGCACCAGCACTGCCTGCACCAGCACCAGCACCAGCACTGCCTGCACCAGCACCAGCACCAGCACTGCCTGCACCAGCATCACCACAGGCTGCATTAGAGAAAGGTAATGTTGCATTAGTAAAGTCACCCACAATAGCATTTTTTTCACTAAACAACATCCCACCAAGCAGCGTTAACATACTGTGTTGTTGCACTTTATTCTTGAGCAACGCATCGCATGAGATAAGATAAGATGGAACTTCACATCTATTCATCTTATCTATTCAAATGTCAAGTTACTTTTTTTGATTGTTTGGTTAGTAACTGGGTCATTTAAATGTCACTAAAATAGTAAAGAGAGTCTTCAAATGTTCTGTCTTGTCTGACCAACAACAGCCCAAGATCCAAAGATAGTAAATTCACAACAATGTCAATTCAGTACCACACAAAGGCTAAGGGTCGCCTGTTATATTAAAGTTTCTCTTTTTTCTTACAAAAATACATATTTTTAGCTTTCTTTTCTAGCTCTTTAGCTTTTTAGCTTTAGATAAAATTCAGATGCCAAATGTATCATTTCCATTTGGCCCAAAAAATAAGAAGGATTAAATGATTTAATCTTTTATTTTAGTGTTTGGCCCAACAGTGTTGTATGACGGGGGGAGAGTAGCACAAGTGACCCTTGATCATTGCCATCTAACCACGGACCAATGTCCTATTTTTATTTTGGCGCTTTTAAGAATACTTTTGCTAAAACAACACATCTGTTAATTCTAACCTGTTAGAGACATTATTGTGACACTTAAATGGGACTCTGGTGCTAAACGTCTAATTTCTTTTACCAATATTCTTATTTGACAGTTGCTCAGAGGGATCTTTGTCTCTTTTGGCCCTTTCAGTTTCAGTTTACAGCATTTTGTTCTTCTTGTACCAAACATTACTCATTTTGCAAACCCTTCACGCCATCTGACTGCAGAATCAAGCTTTTGTGGCAGGCGACTCCCCATTTTCTGATTAATCAATTAATTGATTCATAGTTTCAGTACTGATATAAATATGTATACAGTAAATACAATATATATTATTATTTAATAAAAGTAGGAAACACATCCACACATGGCAAAAACAGTGCAGAGTACTGATTATTTTATAGATTACAAACAGATGTGTTTGTAAGGAGATGTGCAGATGTCTGTTAATCTGTTACAAATGTTATGAATCAAAGCAATATTTTTACCTGTGTTACTTTTCAGGAAACATCCAGACAGTCCCGATTGGTTACATCAGTTCCTGTTTCTCTGTGAAGAATGGGACCCCCAGACAGCCCACCATTTGTGGCCCCTCGAGGGCAGAACTGCGCATCCAGCAGAGTGTCTTCAATAACCCTGAGCACGCTCTGGTGGGCCTGGAGCATTACTCCCATGTCTGGTAGGTCACATACTGCATGTTTACACTCCATTTTACAGCCCAGTTCACGGTTTGGGGTCGCTATCACCCAAAATGTTAACCAGAATGTGATGACTCAAACAGGACAACATTCACCTCATTGAAGCGCAGAAGCTTCAATATCATGACTGTGTGTTTTTTGATGACAAACTTTATTTAATTTCAACTTTCAGGTGTTGTAATCAGATTGGATCAAAGCATTAAAGCTTGTTAAAATGTATTTTTATTGAGACTCGTGCTGACCTTCCCTTGCATGAATGAGGTGTCCTTTTACGTGTCTAATATGAGTTTATAAAGTCATGTGAGACCTTTATTGTGATGAAGGACTTTATATTTTATAGTAAATGAATTTTCCTTCTAACAGAAGCAATACATGTCAACACTACAGCAGTACATGCCTGTCTAACACTTGTGGACTGATGATATTACCTGCTCATTTTACACCACGTCTAAAGCCACCTCTCTGAGCATACAGACTTTGTATATCAACTCTTTGCTTCGTGTCATTTGTGGGTTTTCTCCATTTATTCTCTACAGGATCATCTTTCTCTTTCACAAAAATGGCCACCTGAGTTACAAAGCCAAGGTGAAGCCTCCCAGACTCAACGGTCAGAAAGTTGGTGTGTACTCAACACGCAGTCCACACCGACCAAATGCTTTGGGCCTAACTCTAGCTAAACTTGATAAAATCGTAGGTGAGTGTCAACAACAAATATACTAGAAATCTAAATGATCAGCTGTCAGATTTAACCGTAAATGACTGCTGGATACAAACAAATGCATTCCTACTTTTATTTTCTAGGTGATACAGTACACCTGTCAGACATTGACATGATTGCTGGTACCCCAGTCCTGGACATCAAACCCTACATCCCAGAGTACGACTCCCCCCATACCAGGATGGGCATGGACGCACAGCCTTATGACTCAAACACGGACCAGCCTACTGCGTCACTAGATGAGACAACAGATATGTTAAACATCCGTGAAGACGCAGATACCCAGTCAGACCTTGAATGTGAAAAACCCGACGACTTCGGCAGTACGGAGTGTAAAGCTGATATTCTGGTCACAGATTCAACTAAAGTCTGTGCTCAGTTTTCTCTCCACAAAGTGCTGGAGGGCGTCAGAGCGTACGTGACCCACGATGACCTACGCCAGGTGAGCTGTGAAGGCAAGGATCAAGTTTCAGACTCTCCCAAAACCAAACCACCAGATTTGACAGCGGAGCACCCTCGCTATGGCGAGGAGGCCTACAGCACCATTGCTGGCTGGATCAGAGAGCCTCCTGTTGGGAGTCTGGAGGTGCGCTTCACCCCTCATGCTCAGAGGGAGTTGGCAGAGTTCCTCCCCACACACCTGTCAGGTAAGGCAGACTCATATATGATTTATGATGTGATTAAGCTCAGAGAAAAGGGTGATGTTGTAATTTTCTCCACTGGAGGGCAGTGTTGTGAAGGAGATGAGTATGAAAACAGTCATTCACAGTATAACAGAGTGCTGCCTTGTGTCACACAGGACCCTCTGAGAGTAAGAGACCCAGGTTCAAGTTTCTGCGCAGTCCAGAGGAGGCTGCGGCCGCCATCAGAGGGGTGCTGTCAGCCGACCCACGGTCAGTCTACAGGAGGACACGCTGCAAAGACAAGCTCTTCTTCTTTACCCTTGACACGGCTGACGTCACCTGCTGGTTTGGACAAGGCTTTGCTGAAGTGCTGCAGGTCCGACCAGTTGCGCAACACGTTGCTTCAGGCTGAGAAATGCGCTCGGTGAAATTTTGAGAGCTGGAAAGACTCACATGTGCAGAGAAACAAAACAGAGCCTGTCAAATGTTCCTTGACTCACAAATGTGTGTTTCAGGGTTAAGAGTGTTTAGACTTAAAATCAGACATATAAGATGTGGGACGTTTAATTTTGTGTAAATAGATTAAATAAAAGATTTTTTAACTGATTCTTGTAACTTTTTGTCCTTGTTTTGCTTTATCACTGACAGGAACCTGTAATGGTGCAGGAATGGTAAATATTTCTACAGCTTGCTCCAGTAAAAGAGTAACAACATGACATAACACACACGCATATATATCTCTCTCTATATATCTATATTATCCAAAAAAGATGGATAAAATACAGTGACATGTTATGTCTTTATAACCGTAGATACCTAAAAGGCAACACGACACTAAAAACGCCCTAGTGTAGTGACGTTAACGTCCTGCTGGGGGGCAGCAGTGAGTGCAGGACGCGGCGCGTCCGCCAAGTGTGTATCACAAAACAAGCGAAGAAGAGAAACGGACCAATCGCAGCGCTGACATTTGTGTTTTGAATGAAACGCGGTTGATGTCAGCTCGACGCTACGTTTGTTTACGCTGTTATCGGCACTTTTACAGCGTTGGTTAAAGTCAGCTGTTGACAGTTGGAAGGTAAATGTGCTTTTATATGATTTCACGGACTGCCTCACGCTATATATTAGCTTTGTTGTTGAAAAATGTTCGTTATTTGACGCTGTGAAGTGTGTGCAAGCTAACGTCGGGTAACGTGACTTACGTTAGCTAACGGCTTACATAGACTACAAGTTTGCCAGTCTGCGCATTTGCTAAAATTATACTCAAGAAGACATTGTGTGATAATTTAGTGTTGTGGCTCGGCAGGTTTGGTTATTTGCGCTTATGAATTCGTTAATAAGCCAACTTCTAGCCAACTGCCGTTAACGTACGTCGATACGTAACGTAAAGTCTCTGAAACTACTTTTTAAAAACACGTTTAACAGGAAATTATTCGTCTTCTTTTGCAGGTGTGAAGCCAACACTCCAGAGCAATGTCTACCAGGAAGTCAAGTTCCAGTGGGGAAGGCTTGGTAAGACTTTTGTGCTCTGTTATACGCATTATGTGTTGTTGAATCACGACTAAACAAGCTGATAATGTTTTGTTTTGCCTCCTGTTCATGTTAGCCTTCAAGCAGATGTGGTGAGCGGACCCCTCTGAGAAGTCTGGACAATGAAATGCTGCATCTGTCGACTCCATCATCGAGGTTTAAATCCAAATCTCTGCTCAGTGCAGACGTGAAGACGACAAAGGTGGGTTTATATTAATATGTGGAGGTTCTTGTGTTGTTTTCAGTGTGTTTGTGACTTTTTCTAACCCTCCATTTATTTATATCAGCAGGGCGATGTTCCTCTTTGTGCCTCAGAGCACCACTTTCAGTCTCCTCCATCCACCAACGTAATACAAACCAATGCTTCCAGTATTGATGTGGCAGCATGTGGGCTTGGAGATGTAACATTTAAATCCTTCATCTGTGCTGGTGGGGAGGTTGAGATTGCTGGCTCTTCCATGTGCGCAGAAGAGAGTATTATTTTGCCCAAGGATCAAGCTGTTCAAAACACATGCCAAGCAGAAGATACAGTCATCTCCGACAGTCTGATAGTTCAGTCCTGTGGTGACCACGTAGAACACCCTTATCACAATCCGGAGACGACAGATGCTTCACGGGGGGACATCGGCGCAGCTTCTGGAGACTTGGATGATAAAGATGCCACACAAGATCTCAGAGCTTTTCAGCATGACATCTGTGGACAGCATGATGTCACTTGGAAATCCTTTGTCTGCGATGGCGGTGAGGTGGAAGTTTGCGATGTCACCAGAGTACAAGATGAAACCATTCCTCTGCCCAAAGCGCAGCTTGACAAAGCTTTACAAGACAACAGTTTGAATTCAACAAATCTCTCTGTCTGTGGCCAACCATGTCAAGAGGAACATGCAGATCATCCATACTGTAGCAGTGGAGCTGGCATTCCTGTCACTGCCACCTTCTCTGAAACCACAAATGGTTCTGAAGAACCTGCTAATGCACTGAGTGATATAACCTTCAAGCCAAGTAACTGCACTGGAGGCGAGGTTCAAATTTCAGATGGCACCAGACTTGCGGATGAGACTGTCCCTCTGCCAGCTGACCAAGCTGCAGCCTGTAGTGAATCATACAGCTATGGTACAGATCCAAGCATGTTGGCTGATGACCCAAGTGTGCAAAAGTGTGACGATCGCTTTGATCACCCATACTGTAATATTGAAAGGTTTCCATCAAGCCCGAGTGGCAACATTGCCATCACCCAGGAACCAATACCATTCAGCCTTGATGCCATGGATGAGGTTAAACAGATTAGTTTAGTGGTACCTGATAGCCAGACTGGCAGACAAGAGAGTATTACTTTCAGCCCTTTAATCAGTGCCAGGGGTGATGTTGAAGTATCAGATGACACCCAATTGTCTCAGAAGACTTCCACTATGTCTGACAACCACGCTGTGATGTGCCAGTCCCTGGATGACAACAATGGACCTACTTCCGTTACACAGGATCACATTCTAGATCACTACGACCTACAAGCACAACAACAACCTAACAGCCGCGGAGACAACGATGAAGTGGTAGATACTGATCCACCAACTGTCAGTACGTCTTCAGTTACCTCTCAAATGCATGAAACATCAAAAAAGGACTCAGTACATCCTGAAGACTGTGCATTGTCTTCAGCACTTCATAGGAGTGAGTCTGCGCTCTCAGCAGAGACTCCTACACCTGTAGACCTGCATCTGGAACATGTCTCTCAAGTGCACAATGGCGGTGGACCCCCTGAATCCAGTGAGGCAAAAGACAGCGCTCTCGGTTCATCTGAAAGCGTACCTGTTCTTTGTAACTCTGCAGAAAAACCGAATGCCAACCACCTCCCTGATGTTTTGAAAGTGCTGTCAGAGTGTCACTCAGTAGCATCAGCTTTGCAGAATGGACTACTCAGTCCTGTTGTTAGGAGAGCCTCTCTATTTGCTTTAAAGGCTCATAAGGGTCCGGTGGAGCAGTTTTTGGCTGACGATTCTGCTCTGGAGGACGAAAAGAGCTTGGTGGCTCCTGTTAACATCGACCCCACCGGGTTATGGGCAGAGCACTTGGAGAGTCCCATGCCACGTCCTCTTTTTAACTCGACTGCATTAGGTTGCAGGGCCCAGACAGGCCCAGTTGAGGATGCAGGCGTCGAGCCTTGTGCAGAGCCACAGCCTGAAGTGGAGAAGCCGGTTGTGGATATCCCTTTGATTCCAGATGGCCCCCTACAGCAGCAGCTTCGGCAGATGGCAGAGTTCCTCTTCTTGGCCTCAGGAAAGATGGGTCCCGCTGCGGCCTCTGCTCCCATTCTGCCTCCTGCTGCTGACACGGTCCCATCAACAAGAACTGCTCCTGCAGAATCCCACAGTGTCTGTGTGGGCACATCCCCTATTAAAAGGGTAGAACACAGCGTTAATACATCCGGCCAGTTCGAGAGAAAGAGGGAGTTCTCTGTAGTTGACTCCTGCACTCTGACTGACCCTCTCCTGTGGAAGTAAGTGCGGCCGCTATCTCTTATTTAATAAGACTTAGGATTCATAACTCAGCTTTCTGTGTTTTGTCTGCCCTCCTCTCACTGTTTTGCTTCTGTTCACATGCTCTCAGTGTACCTCCAGGCAGCCTGGAGGGTCTTCCCAGGCAAGAGCTGGAGCAGAGGTTAAGGTCTAGCATGATCATGGTGGAGGCTCTGGTGCAACAGTTGGCTACAGCCAGGACACACGGCCGTCCTTCTGTAGGCCCTGTGCCTTCAGATCTCAGAGAGAAACTAGTGCAGACAGACCACACTGAGCTCAGTCAGGTAAGGACACTGCAGACTTTCAGAGTTTGCACTTGTTATTCTTTCATCATAAAAGACCAGCATAACTACAGTGTCCGTTTTAACTAGTAAAAACATAGTTATGCATCTTATATTTCATTTCTGCCATAAACCTGACACATTGTACCTTTTTAAAGTTTATTTTAGTTCATTACTAACATCTCTGTTTTATATTTTGTATAGACCACATTGCACAGAGACTTATATCTGGAGGCTCTGGGCAGGATTAGTGAGTTGGAGCTGGACGGCAGTTCCCTACAGAACCTCATCCAGTGTATGCAGGACATGAGGGCCGACATGGTACGACGCAAGCACGACTCGCATGTGCTGTGTTGCAAAATTGTTTTAACTTTATAGATAAAATGTTCTGGCATGTCATTGTGTGTGATACATTTTTCCGCCTGTAAATAAAATGTGTGAAGTCACATTTTGTAATGATTTATATCATCGTATGTGAGGAAAAAAAACTGCATCGACACACCTGATTTAGTTCTTTGATAACAGTAAAGTTTGTATTTGTCCCAACAGACTTCTTTAAGCTGTGACACCGATGCTGCTCTCTTGAACATGAAGAAGATAGGAGCTGTCGTCAGAGAGGACCATCAAAGCCTTGCTTCACATGTATGTAAACGTGTTTTATGTCTTTGCCATCTGATATTGGTCGCATGCCTTTGTATAATTATCCTTTGTGTGTTATGTATGGATTGATGTGTACTGTGTATGTGTGTTTAGTACGGTCAGATGAAATCTTTATTTGAGAAAACGAAGGAGACGCAGACGGTGATGATGCAGAAGGTCAAAGATGCTCTTCACCAAAGAGATGACATGAGGGCAGAGATGGAGGAGGCCTTCACAGCCAAGGAGGCGGTAAGCACAGTCACAAATCTCTAAGTTGTTAATGTGGCCGTAGCAGTTTAATGGATGTTTCATTTCTAGCTCCATTACTATTCCAGTCCTTGTTCAAGTGGACTGTACTGCAGATCGAAGCACAAAAGGAAATTTGGGTTAATTTTTTTCTGTTGAAGAAGCCAGTATTTCTAAAATCCAGGGCTATACTTTGTCATGCTTTTGTTGTGAAAAGCTCAGATAAAATAATAATTAATTCCTGTGCCTGGTGTACCTGAATACAGTTCACAGACATTATTATGGGGAATGCCCAAACTGTCCAAGAGTCACGGATAAGTGACCTCTCAGCCACAGTGGACTGATACGCAATGCATGTCGTGTGTGCAGAACAGACCATCTCTATAAAAATATAATTTTATACATATTTGATGACAAAAGAGATGTTTTATGCTTTAATCATGTCATTCTTTACCCAGGAAGATAAGTGTCTGTCTGGTTGTCTGTTTCCAGGCCTTCAGTGTGTGTGAGCAGCTGAGGACACACTCTGCCACAGAAATCTCAGAGCTGGAGAGGATTGTAGGTTCTCACCAAGAACTATTAGCCGCCTTAAACCAGACGTACCCAGAACAGGTAACGGAGAACGCGCAAAAGCAAAAAGCGTTGTTAAATCTGTCCAGAGTAACATCCAGCAATGTGTTTAATGTTTTTTCCCCTTCTCTATTAACACAGGTTGCCTTGAACCAGGCCTGCAATGAAACACTGAATTCTGTTTCTGATGTTTTATCCACAACCATCGAGGAACAGTCCAGTTTGATGAAAGAAGTATGTTCAGTAATCAAATTAACAAAAGTCACAATCTGTTGGTCGCTGCAAAAGTTAAGATGAGCAGAAAGAAGCCTAAAATGATGTGACAAAGTGCAGCATCAGTACAACACAACGGAACCGTCTAATCATTTTATTCCCTTATACTTCACGGCTGAATGATGGCAGCATTTACATCTCTGTTTTAAATCTAATAGTGCTCATTATACTGCTGTCTTTGTGTGGCCATTTCTCCACAGCTCTGCAGAGTCAGAGGTCTTCTGCAGAGGACTGCTCCCATGCTCCTGGGGCTGAACGAGAAAGCAGCTGCTGCTTTGAGAGAGCGGGACGAGCACATCTCTGCTAGAAACCAAGCTGTCGAGGAGAGAGAGCAGGTCTGCTGTCTGTAATTTAATTGGAACACTTGGCACTGAAACTTTTTTCTCTTTGTGTCTGCTTGTCTGCTTTTATTTAAATGAACTTGTACTCAACAGATTGAAGAAGAATGGAACCAAACTAATTTGGATCTCCAAACTGCCAGAGAACAGATTAGCGATTTAAATCTGCAGGTGACAATTCTGACATCGGGTAAGAAATCGATCATTTAATTCTGCCTCTTTTCAAACATTTGTGTAAAGTCACTGTGGGTTTCATGCGAAAACATTTCTTGTCCTTAATTTCAGAGATGGGTGTGTTGCGTCAGAAGCTAACGGAAAGAGATGAGGAGAGGGGTCAGCTGGAGAGGAAGGTGACGGAGCTGTCTGCCACCGTCTCCTCCACTTTGGCCTCCTACACCTTCCTGGAGCAGGCCCTCGCTGCTGAGACCACAAAGTATGATTCCCACAGCCACACTAATCTGTCAGTGACATGCATGTGCTCAAGAATATAAAAGGAAACAAACACTGTGCTACTGAAATATTATTTTCACGTGGGATCTTGAGGAAGCAAGAACTGCAGCATCCAGGTGCTAAAACTGTTGTTGTTTCAGGTTGCAGCAGTCCTGGAAGGACATCCAACAAGCCAAGGACAGAGGAAATGAGTGAGTGTCAACAATGGTTATGTGTACTCATTAAGGATGAAGGAGTAATTTTAACATTCAAGATCAAATTCTAATGGTTTGATCTTTGAAGTTCTGAGCAAAACCAATGATCTGTTTTTATATGTTTTGTTAGTAGGGGCCTTATCCATATACAGCATATGAAGAAACAAATATCTCTAAGAGTCTGAACTACTTAAATAATGATAGAAGGAGAGAAGAATTGGACCAATAGACAACTGTGTTGTCTGAGAACAAAACCGACTCCCTGCCACACATCTGCAACACTGCTGAAACTGAAACTCATACCACTGCCTGTGTTTTGTCTGCGTCCAGGTTGGAGGCATCACTGGGTCAGTCGGAGCAGCGAGTCTCTGAGTTAAGTCAGGCTCTGGCTCAAAGCGAGGAGCAGCTCAGTCAGCTGCAGGTCCTCTCACAATCCCAGAACAATGAGATCCAGCAGCTCCAGGATGTTTGCACACAGCTCAGCGGTGTCCGGGAGATGAACGAGGTACACCTGCAGTACTTTTTCAGATACTACCCTGAAGTCTCAGAGAAGCTCTGTAAGCTGTCCTGATGACAAGACATGAAATGTTAACGACATAGATGTATTCACTCATACTGGAAAGATGCTGTCATCATGGAAACAGACTGTCTGGTTTAATTTCCTGTTGTGTGTGTGTGTGTGTTTCAGTTCTTACAGATGGAGAATGAGTTGGCGAGGGAGCAGATGTCTGAAAGTGAGCGTATGCTGAGGGCTAACCTGCAGGGACTCCGGGAGAGGAACATCCAGTGTGAAGACCTAAAAGGAGAACTTGGTCAACTTCAGTAAGTTCAAGTTAACAACAAACAGATGAATGTGTTGCTGTTATATCCACATGCTTGTAAATCATGTTGATCCGATGCGTTTATTTGCTTTGCTTTACATTTATTAAGTCTTCACTCTATAGCTGTGCGGGCAGCTGTATTCAACCTTCAACATACTCGATGCTAAACTTACTACAAATTGCCTTAAAGCTCTTTATGTAATATAATAAATGAAATGATAATGTCTGTCTGTGTCTGTGTGTGGTACAGGCTTGAGAACAGAAGTTTGCAGGAGCAGCTGGAAACCACAAGGTCAAAAGCCAGTGAAACCCAGCTGGAGCTCGAAGAGAAACTGGCACAGGCAGTCACTGAAATTACTTTGCTGCATCACACACTGAGAGGACTTACCAACGAGTTACATGCAGCTCTCAAGGACCAGGTAGCACATTAGAACCAACCACAGATTTCACAGATACATGGATACATTCTCGTAGTCTCAAGGTTCAGTTATGAGAGAAACACTTTAGTTTTAGAATCTGAACGGAACTGAAACAAACTGAAAGTGGACTGCAGCACTTTTTGATCTTATTTTTCAGAAACCAGAACCACCGAAGGATAAACCGTCTCAGTCAATCCACACCGTGGACCGTCGTCACCCCTCCAGCTCCTTTGTGGACAGCATCATGGTCGCGTTGACCTCTGAGAAAGAAGAAGACGTCAACACAGAGACCGCTCCTGGACCAGGTAGTTTAGCTCAGCTTAGTTTCTACTATTCTTTTAACCATGAACACAATTAGCAACTTGCCGACTGACAGCGATGCTGGTTGACCTCATGCTTGTGATCAGTCTGAGCGGGTCAAGGTGTATCATCCAACCTCCCGTCACGATCCGCTTCTCTCCTGGGTCAAACTCGTGTCGAACACTTGCGCTTCTTGAGCGATCGTCTGCTTCTATCGGACACGAGTGCTGCTGTAAGAATTAATTTAATAAAGTCTATGGGCAGTGACACCCAGAGATCCAGCTCGGCAGAGACAGCTGCTTGATTTGAATGTCATACATACGTGTCTCCTTTAAGAAAGGGCGTTTACATATCATCTTTTAATAGAGGGCTAAGAGTCCATTTACCCAGCAGGAGGTGGTGATGATGTGTTCTCATGCTGTGATAATCATTGTGTTTTCTTCAATGCATCAATATTATCCTTGTTTTTCTACATTATGTGCGATTATCACAGTCCACACAGATGATAAACAGGGATGTGATTTTCTGCCTATTCTGGTAGAACGCGCGGCTTAAATTGCCAACAGCATTTTGAATGAAGATGTCTCAGACTGATTTGCAGAGCTAGCGTCTTGGTTACAGGGCCCATAATTGCGTGCATACATGTGAAAAATCTAATTACACGCCTCAAACTCCTTTTTCAAAGAGGGCTTCAATGACATCGGAAAAATCTAAGCTATAGTTCGCTGTCTCCTCAGACACGCCTGAGCCACAGTGTGAAACTTTGTTCAGTGAGACGAGTGCCTTCACCCGCATCGCAGCCGTCACCCCCTAAAAAGAGTTTGAACACAGTAGAGTTGGAGCCCGAGGAGGACGAGCAGAGCAGTGTGGCCGAGCTGTTCGCTGACCTGGGCAGCACCGTCACAGAGCTCATCAGCACCCTGACGACGGTGCGACAGCGTAAAGATGCTCAGCTGGAGGAGCTGCATAACACCATGTAAGTACTGGAAAATGTGTGCGGGGTGATGATGTAAAAGGAGTATGACTACTAAATTCAGGGCTGCGACTTCACTTTTTGATAACTTTTGCTTGATAAATGACTTGAAAATTGACCGTGACATTGAAAGTGGTGCGTGTTTCATCTTCAACATTATATCATTCGTTGTTCCAGCTGTGGCCTGCAGGTGGAGCAGCAGGCCGCAAACAACAGACACCAGGCGGAGGTGTTTGAGCTGAAGCATCAGCTCAGCTCTCTGAACAGCCTGGTTGAGCGGGGAACTCAGGCACTGCAGCAGAAAAGTCAGGTGAGAATGACTGTACAACGCCAAATCTTGACTTGTGAGAGCAAACAATATTCAAAAAAGACTGATGGGAATTTTTTTTTTTGAGAAAGGTTCCTCTAAAGGTGTTTCTCTTTTCGCAGGATGACAAAACTTTGTCAAAGCTGATGTCAGAAATACAAGAGACCCAGGAAACTCTAAATAAACACAAGACTGACAGTAACGTGAGGCACAACGTCCATATATATGATTTATTCTAAAAACACTGAATACATTTAACTAAGTGTAACAGTCCTTTTTTTTATTTGTCAATTTTTTTCACAGGAATTGCGGAAGGAGGTGGTTGAGCTCCGTCGCTCTCTCCAGCAGTCGAAGGTGGAGTCTCAGTTCCTGCGGGAAGAGTTGAGAAAAGCTGGCGGGCAATCGGCTCCTCCAGCGCATTTCATGGAAGAGAAGATTCAGTTATTGAAAGAGGTAATTTCATACATTACGGTGTGAGAACTGCCAGATGCTGTGTATTTGTTATAGTATTTTTTTAGGATATCACTGAGCATACACCACTTCAGATTTAATGTTATAAATTTAATTTCCTTTAACACGGTCTCTGCTTTCCTCTGTAGGTGGAGAGACTGAAGTTGAGCCTGCAGGAGGTGGAGCAGGCCAGAGTTAAACTCCTTGAAAGGGCCAAAAGACACGTAAGCATCTGCTTGATGTATTACAGTAGTTACTGATACTACTGCACACACGCTAGCCTCTTTATTTATCTTGTAGTAATTATCTTCATACATAATCAAAGGGCTTATTAGCTGTCATATAAATGAGATTAATGACCACGATGTTGTCTCTCACAGCAAATGATCCACCAGACCAACCAGCAGAAAAGTGAGAATGAACTTCAGATATTGAACAAAATGATCAATAAAGTCAGAGAGGTGAGAGATGCTTGTCATATCACTTTTGTGTCTATTATATCCTGTAATATATTATATATATGTTATGTATATGTTATGCATGTATATTTGAGTTAATTCATGTTTTCTCCACACAGACTTTGCTGTCTTTGCCGGATGTCGTGAAGAGGAGTGAACAGCTCCAACAGCTTGTTGAATACATTGGCTGACATGTTTTATTATTGTCACGTTTTTATTGTATTTATGTCTGCGTCATGTTGTAGCTTGTCCCAGCTGTAAGTGTTTTTATTATATTTTTAGTAACTGAAATAAAACAAATTGTTTTGTTCCATTTATACTGATGTTTTTTTTTTTTTTGCATTTCAACAGTAAGTAATGTTTAATATATAAAACACACACACACACACACACAGAGGCACTAATAGTTTCTCACATAATATATTGAAAACAGATGTTTGATGCTCCAACCTGCGCAGTAAATATGACACATTTTTTTCCAGTGTCAGATGTCACGTGTAGGTGTTTTCCACCTGGTGGTAATTCGTTTGTTTTTATTTAAATTTTCCGCGTTCATGTGCCGAAGCACAGTTAAATATCTCGGTCCAGTATTTAGTTTGAACCATCCGATGATTTGCTGAGGAGAAATGTGTTCGCAGTAAACGTCTCTTGCACGCCTCTTTGATAGCTCGAGCAGCTGGCACACGTGTAATCCTATTGTTCATTTGAAATTAACCTCAAATGTGGTTGGACAGGCTGCTGAGCAATTAAAGATTAACGTTCACAAAATGTTACACAGTTGCTTTCTGTCTCTGTGTAATGTTAATAATAATAATGAGGTATACCACTGTAGGCCACATTTTACTTTATTTAAATCTCAGTGCCACTTGCTTAAGATATTGTTTGTATAATTTTACAATATAAAAAGTGTCACTGTTGTGAAAAGATTCGTCCTAATTCTTTAATAGCCTATCATTAAAACAACCAAAGCCGGTGTTTATCAAACAAATCTTCTGTCACATTTATCCCGAGTGTGGTGCTTTTCATATTTAACCCATTGTCCTTTTGAAATTATTATAATGTAACACTTGCTGATTACTGCTATCCTCGTTTAATCCGCAGATTTTAAGATTCTGCGGCTTTCAAGAAACTCCTTTCAACTCAGGATCCTTTCTTGAAAAAGTCATCTGTCAGCAAAGCTTCTTTTCTGATAGAAAATTCAAGTGTCTTCACCATAATGAAGCGTTTCCTTACGAGTCTCGTCTTGTCAGATATGCAGACTTTGTGTAAAGGAGGTTTCTGGTGTTGAGATAAAGGACTTGCACCACTTAACTTTATCGGCTGAAATATTGTGTTACAAGTCAATTCATTTTCTTGATTAGTGGATTTGTGTGGTAGATTAACTGTGTCTGTCTAAGTCTAAGTGCTGTGTTGATGTCTGGGCATGATAACTGAGGTCGGTCACGGTAGCTGGTAATACTGCGGCTCCAGACAACACTTCAGACCAGCTGAGCTGAAACAGCAAAGAAAGCAACACAAACACAAAAGAAAAAAGATGTCTGAGTTTTTTGGGGGGTTCCAGGTGACGTATGTCTCGATCTGTAGGTCTTATTTTTAATATATTACAGTTGAATTCTTTTCAAACATAACTGAAACAACTTCAGTCTGTGGCTAAGTCAGGTCAGTCTGCTGTAAACTTAGGGACATAATAAAAATTTGGTATGGGGTTTCAGGCATAGTTGCCTTAAATTGTAACACATAATACATCAATAATTTAAATATTTTATTCTTGACGAACAAAAGTGCTATATAGATTGTGTTTATTTTCCAAAAAACGTCAACCTAATATGCATTTTCATTTGGCAACAAAATACATGCAAATATACTAAAGCTGATGTTCTTCATACAAGCCACTTTTTTTTTTCTTTTTTCTTTTGCAAAGCCTATGACCATGAAGCACAATAATTTATTCTAACAGTTTCAAAGTCTGTCACTTAAACTCACCAGTAATGTAAAAAGTAAACTTGCACATTCAATTCATGACCAACAAATAATAATAATAATAAAAAAAAGAAGAAGAAGCTTGCAACCACACACACGACACTGGAGGAAGTTTTACACTCTCACATGCAGTGAAGAGGCCTCGACATTTAAATCCAAATTTATAGTTTGTATCTCAGAGTAAATAACCATCACTATGGAAAATGGGCTGTATGGTTAAAGCGGTAAATCACAGTTGTGTCAGAGAAGGTTGTTGTTTTTTTAAAAATCAGTCTGTTTAATGTCTGGCTCACTTGGTGCCGCGTCAAGTCTCTGTCACAATGAGATGCTCGGATCTAGATTCTCGGTAGCTTAGATGGCAGACACAAACCTGTCCATATTCCCAGGGTACGTGGGGTGTCTCAGGTAACCCCCGGTGTTGGAGATAGGACCTGCAGCACTGCTATACTGGGAGAAAGAGCCCAACTGCACTGGGGAGACCCTGCCGTAATGGTCCATGGGCTCTACAGACCCGTGGGCTGAGGAATGGAGGCGTCCTGTCACTGCGTACCCCTGGGTGTGGCCCTGTCCATACGAACCCTGGTGTGCATGGTGGTGCGGGTGGCTATTCGGCCCAGAATAGGTGAACCCGGGATGCGTAGAGGAGCGAGATGCTCCTCCACATGGTTGGCTTTGGAAAGCCGGGGCTCCCAGGCTGCAGGGACTTGATCCGTTTGGTAGTCCCTCAGGACTGAAGCTCCGGTTCTGCTGCTGCATCACCTCTGGCCCTTGACCTCCGAGCATGCTGGCTGGAGTCGGGTGACCTATGATGTTATTGATGCTGAACATGCGGGTCTGACCCGGTCCAAACCCAGGTGGAGATGAAGAGGGGTAATAGGCAGAAGGCAGCTGCTGCCCGTAGGTTGGACTTACTGTCATGTTGGGGTAAACTGAGTTGGCATATGCGGCTGATCTGGCAATCTGGACAGGAGAGAAAACTGGTGTCTCGTGGACGTATGAGGTGTAAGTGCTGAAGTCACAGCGCTTAAACCTCTTCCTGCGCCTCAGGAAGCTTCCGCTCTCAAACATGTCCTCTGCGTTTGGGTCTAGAGCCCAGTAGTTACCCTTTCCTGGCCGTCCCGGCTCTCTAGGAATCTTGATAAAGCAGTCATTGAGAGTCAAGTTATGGCGGATTGAGTTCTGCCATTTCTTTGAATTGTCTCTGTAGAAGGGGAAGCGCTCTGTGATGAATTTGTAGATGCCCCCCAAAGTCAGCTTGCGGTCAGGGGAATTGGCTATGGCCATGGAAATGAGCGCTATGTAGCTGTAAGGGGGTTTCCCCCGCTGGAGAGGTCTCTTCCTCCTTCGACCTCTGGGCTGCTCCTCTGTCTGCGTGGGAGGGTTGGAGACAGATGAGGTGTCTGCTAGAGAGTCCTTCTCCACTTTGACCACTGGCATTGTCATGGAGTGTTCAAACAAGTATCCCGTTAAAGACAAATTATAAATTGAACTTACTGCAAATGCCGCGCAGCGCGCACTTCCACAGTTTAGATAAAGTTCCCTGAGGAGACAGATTAAATCCTGCCCAGTGGAAAATCAAAACAAGAGATCAGCCCAGCACACAATCCTGCTAGAAAGATCACACTTGTTTCACAGTCTTTGAGTCCAAATTCCGAAGATCTTCACCTGCAGTGGAAGTTTAATTTGCGTTTTTTCCAAGAGATCCCGCTTCATGAAATGTTGCGCTTATTCCTACGGTTTGCTGTCAAGGTTATGTTGAAGAGTTGAGGTGTGAGAGCGCCATGCGTGGTGTTTAAGGTGTGTGTCAGAATGAGTCACTCGGTGTTACCTGAAGTGTAATACCTTGACAGAGCACCTGAGGGGCCACACCCCCTCAAGCATCACATGCTCTCGACATACCTCAGCTTTATAAGGGTCTATTGTTCAACAAAGTCTGCATGATTTGTGGTGGAAATTTCTAAATATAATTCAAACTCCGATTTCTATTTAATTTATCTGTGTAATACATGTGTGATATCCTGAAATGGCAAAAGATATCTATCGTCCCAATCAGAATCTCCATTTCTGATTAGATTTTAAAAAGTTTTAATTGTTCATCTAAAGAATGTACTCACCCGTCCTTACCTTGTATGTATTACTTGCAACTATCAGATTTATTCTACACAGGAGCTTTTTTAGAGTCAACCAGAACAAGCAGTTTCCTTTTTATATTCAAATTTCTCTTTAAAGCCGACCTCAGTTTATTTTAAAAAGTCCAAAATGATCCATGTTGTTTTGACGTTTAACACTAAAAGACCTCTTTAGTGGTAACTTAAGCTACGGGTTGTTTTTCTACCTTGCTTCCTTGTTTGCTTTGTGCCAGTGGTTGGACAAGCCAGCTGTGTTAAGAGATGTAAATGTTTTCCAGAGAAAGGCAGTCCTGTGATTTCAGCATGCAAAATTTAGGCCTTCATCATAATCCTGGGGCACAGCCCAAGAGACTGGAATAACCAACTCTCAACATAGAAATTGTTTTTGATTATGAATGTAGCAATACCTGCTGGATTTGTTTTAAACTGACACAGTGAGAAGTTTTTCAGTATTTTAGGCTGGGTTTTTTCTTTTTTTACCAAACTCGTCCCTGGATAGTCTAATCTGCGAAAGCTCTCCCTTTAAGCTAACACTTTAAATTTCACCGGCACCAGTGATGGAGACAATGCTGACACTCCGGTGGTATGAAGACTGGGGACTCCACAGGGGCCGGGGTTCACCACCTTAATCACTTAAACAAACACAGAGGGAAAACACAACAGCACACTCCCACTTCTCAACACCAGGCCGGGTGAACACCACGGGCATGTGTCAGAGCGGGAGCTTGGTGAGAGAGCGTGGGTTTGCTCAGACAAACAGCCCGATGAAAGGTTGAGTCCCGTGGGGAGGGCCGGGTGGGATGTGGCTCTCCTGGGCTGGACCTGCAGCTGTTTTATGATGGGGTGGTGTACACGATGGGTTAACGTGAGTCCACATACATGTTAGCTTTAATTCAGCTTTGCCATTATACTTATAAAACAGTCTTGTTTTGAGATTTTTGAGAATATCTTAAAACCTTCGCAGTCTTATTTCTTTATGTATCATTTTTTCCTCATTATGATTTGATGATTATCAGATGAATCATGGAAAGTTACAGTTGCAGTATTGTGCAATGATTGATGCGATATCATCGAAGTGAGACTAATCCATGAGCTTCATCTGGCAGTTATTTAAATTCAGATTGTGTTTATATAACTTTACTCTGCGATTTATTTATTTATGAGGAGATATTTTTAGAGCATGGCTGTTAATATTACTTACCATGTGTAGTTACATATGAAGCTACAGAGTGTTTATAGTGCACGGCCTGAGTCAGTTGTTGCTGCTTTATCTACATATTGACATATACATTTTTATTGTACAATCGTGAACAGCGCTATGTGTTTATTAGTAATCTATGAATAAACAGGGATTTGCTTATGGTTGTGTATATACAGTGGCCTGTTTATGTGTGCATGTTCACAAGGCATGCAAAGCTACCTGACACCACTGTCACTACGACGGGGAACTACACATCCTACACACATTCACAGCCTAAATGTAATCTTAGCTGATCAATCCTAGTTAGTAGACCTGCAGAAAATATATTTATTTTACATTTATTTTGATTGTTTAAGTCAAAAGATTCACAATCTTTCTTAAATATGTCGATTTTATGTCATGAATTAAAAACATTTTGGTTTTTGTCAAAGAAAACAAGCGATATGAAGACGTCTTCAGGGGCTCTGGAAATTTGTGTTGCAGGTCTGTTACATTTTTGCGTACACACAATTATAAAATCAAGAATAATATAGAGATTATAAAGAAAATACTACTGGTATAAGCTGTTATCTAATAACTGGTATGGGATTGATGATTCTCTTGTCTAAATGTCATCAAAATCTAACTTAAACGGACAAAAACAAAACAAAATACTGAGACTCTTAAATGCACCATTACTCAAAACAATAACAAGTGTTCTTAGTTATAGTTGTTAGAAAAATATATTTTAAAAAAGTGTTAATTCTTGATTTCTTGGTTTCTTTTCTTTTCTTGGTTTCCAAATCTTTGTCTTTTTGTTCACAAAAATCTGCAGCATGGTCAAATTACGTTTCAATAAATAATAAATCAAAGAAGTCAGTACAAGACAACGTTTAAGGTTTATATGAATGTAACATTTATTGCACTAATAACCGATAGAATTTTGAATTTGTCGTCTTAAACAGTTTCAACAGTAAATTTGAGTTGTGTTTTTAAGACAGTGTGAACAAAGACAATATTCAACATGTACAGTCAATATATATTAAGTTAATGCACTCTTATCCCAACGACAGTAATAATGTGTTTGATTATGTGGTTTGTTCACTTCATCTTCTGACAGACTTGATGGACATGCAGTGTAGTTTGCAGTGGACCTCACCCTTTCCCTAAGACAGGTTCTTATGCTCTATGGCTGTGAACAATCCGTGGTGAGTAATTTCTCAGGTACCCGTTGTTACTGGAGCTCAGGCTCATAGTTGCCATAGTTTGCTTATGCATCATAATTTGGCACTCGTACGGCATTTACTGTCAATATTTGTTCATGAGCCTTTTATCTCAGTGTTTGTGCTGGTGGTTTAAAATATGACTTATCCTGCTGAAAGGTGACTCTGTCAACATTTGTGATCAAGGACGTTTTATAACGAGTTAATTGCTTCAGTCACTTAAATAATTTTAAGCTCAGGTCAAATGGAAGGAGTTGTGTGGATTCGAAAAAGATGGATCTTGTTACAGTATTTTGACTTGGAATCTAATTTTATCGCCCTTTGAATGTTTGTTTTTTCACATTAAATCTGCACGAGTCGTTATTTTTATATCAACAACAGATAAAATAAATCTAAATAAAATGACACTCGTAGCATCAAACCAAATCTGCGTTTACATCAAGCAGCGGTTGATAATGTTGCTTCTTGTCTGGCTTCTGTGTTTAAATAAGCGACTGTTTGCGAACATGTTTTCCATATCAACTTCATCAGATGATAAGTGTTATCTATACTGTATCTCTGAAGTGAGTGCGTGACAAACACACACTCCATAGTGAGTAAGTAAATCGATTGTGGATTTTGTTATTTTGTCAAACCTCTGGACTCTCACGCTGCGTCACAGCTTGCAGTTTCAGTTTCTGAGCCATTATTTGTTGGATTTTTGAATCTAGCGTAGGTTTCTTCCTTTTGAAGTGCACTTGGGTTTAGCTTCACTGAGTATACGTTAGGGCCTCCATAGCCAAGGGCCCTGGAGTCATGCGTTGATGCCGCCGTGAGAGGCCTCCACCTGTCCATCACGGCACAGCGTGCAGAAGCAAATGACGGCTGGAGGCTGGGACAGCTGCACGGGAGAACAGGGCTGCAGCCAAGGCAAATGAAGAGCTCTTCACTTTGTGTCTCACATATACTTCTGGCTGTGCCAGATAGAAACGGCTCTCTCCAAACAAAGACAAACAAATTAGACATTTGAATTTGAACACTTGACTTTAACCAGTCGAGGACTGCACGTATACAGGTGCTGCACTGATACTTGATGAAAACAGGGCTCATGCAGCATTCAGTTTATCATAGAACATCTACTTTGTAGGCAAATTATTTATAATATGTCAGAAATGAAACGTACAAGTAAAATCTTTCCTTACCTCTGTGTGCTGTATATTTAAAGGAGTCATGCATTTCAAGAGCCCACTTCCAAAAAACATTTTAACCTATCAGTTATTTTATTGATTTATTGGCATTTTCTACTTTATTGGATAACTATAAAATTCAGGTGAAAGAGAGAGAGAGCGGATGACATGCAGCAAAGCACCCAGCTGGAACTGAACCTGGGTCGCTGCCATAAGGACTTTTTTAGCCTCATCAGTATTTTTTTTTAACCAAAATTATCTATATATCATTAATATTTGCACCTTTTAAGTGAGGGTAAGTCCAGTATTCAATCTTTCACTATCTTACCATCTACAGCAGCTACAACAAACGCTACCCTTCATTTCATTTGATATGTTGTTATTTTAAAAATACAGCTTAAAGCTGCTTTAAAGTCTAAAAAATACTTAAAATATATTCCTAATTAAATGTATAATATTCCTTTAAAGGCACCATAATTTGTTGTTTATAATATACTATAAATGTTTTTTTAAGAGCAGGCTTTTTTCAATCAGTGTAAATCATGTAAGATTGAGCGTTTTATTTCTATTTGAATTTGAATCTACGGCTGTTTGTGTGTGTGCGTGTGCGTGTGTGTGTTCGTGTGTGTGTGTGCGTGTGTTGAACGCTGACCCAGTCAGGCCACTGTGGAGCAAATGAGGGCTTCTTGTTTGCATTAGCAGCTGCAGGGGCTTGGTGAAGATGCAAAGTCCTGACGGTTGACTTGCTCCAAACCCGGGCCAGTTTACATAACTGAAGCACTGCACTGCCCAGGGAGCCTGCCGTTAAATCACTGTGTGTGTGAGTGAGTGTGTGTTTATGCGTGTCCCTCAGATACACATTGACAGGTGACAATAAGTGTGTGAATATACGTATGAGAATGAGTGTTGAGTAGATTTATCTCATTTATCCAGTAATTTGAAACATGCAGCTCAAGTTTGGAAGTTGTGAAGTTTTAAAGTGAGTTACAGCTCATTGTTGCACTGTTTTCAGTGTAGACGCCCTGAAAACTCACTGTACACACACTGTGTAACCCCAACCGACACACAGTTTGCACCTACCTAGGGGAGGCTAGAGGATTTAGCAGCTAGAAATTTTGGCAGTTGGTGGAGACCAAAAACAGAGCTATAAGAGAGAGAATATTGGATTTATTATTCATCTGGTGACCAGAAACATGAATCTATATCTACAGGA
Source organism: Nibea albiflora (assembly GCA_014281875.1). Lineage (NCBI taxonomy): Eukaryota > Metazoa > Chordata > Actinopteri > Sciaenidae > Nibea > Nibea albiflora. The sequence goes on along the minus strand of CM024789.1, from coordinate 7,528,810 downwards.
TGTGTATACAGTCAGCTGTTTTCTTTATCGCCATAAGAGGTAGGTGCAAAAAAATTGTTTTTGCAGGTTTATGGTGTGAACTGGTGCACAGTGCACTGCCAGATAACGAGTAGTATGAGGTGTGTGCACTGTTTAAACCACACTCCCTCGACTATGCATGCGTCATGCAATGAAAAATAAATGCAAACTACATCTATTAAATAAGGCTTCAATAGCCAAAATATGTAAAACAGCTAACTTTCTAATACATTTGCTAAATGTGTTAAATAACCATGAAATGGATGCCCTTTTATCCACATCAATTTTTAAATTAAATGAAACATGTGGTCATGATTTTCACAATAGTCAAAGGAAAAAGAAAACATTTCACATATTTCAAAGGTTTTACTAATAAATGAAATAAAATGCAAACAACAACAAAAACACAACACAGCAACTTCAAACTGACTCTCCACCTTGAATGTCTAAAAAAAAACAATTTAATGTTTTGATAATTAAAATATTCAGCTATTAAAACAGACGGTCCTAGTTTATGATGAGAATGAGTATATTAAAATAGCTTTCATTATTTTGTTTTTATTTAGTTTTCATCAACAACAGTGCAGCATACACATTCATTCTTCTTTCTCTTTCCAGCTGTAAGCAACATTTCCTCACTTTAGTCTGTTATGAGCAAGTTATGAGCACATAAGACAAACATAAACAACATAATCAGACACATATATAGTTAACAACATCAAAGTCTTTTTGAAGGTCAAACATTTGATCTGCACTGAAAGTCTTTTTGCAAACAGCTCTTCTCTTTTTCCAGCAGCCGTTTTTTTCAAGTTCCTCAATGTTGTACAAGCAACCAAATGTTTTCATTGTTTCTAATTGACCTTTATTGATTCTAAATTTCTTAGATGTTACCGATGTTAATTGGTAACCTGCAAACAAGTGCAACGGGTGCATAAAATTTGATTAACCTCCAAGCAGGCGTTGAAATGTCCGAAACACTTTTGCCTTTTCATGTTCAGGCAACACAAAAGTTATTTTCGTGCAAAATTGGCCTTAAGGCTAAAAGTCCCTGACAGTTCTTTATTAGCGTTCCTTCTCAAACAGCCCCACATAAATTAATTTAGATGAATTAATCATACAACTATTGTGTAAACATGAAACTTATTTGAATTCAGGGTGTGATCAGCCCACAAAGATTGAGATAACTAGGGCTCCCACACTGTCACAGAGTACCGATGAGGCCTTTTGAACGCGCTGGTGAAGCTGCAAGCAACAATACAGTGGTTAAATTCATCGCTGCTTGACATTTAAGGATAAGACTCGGGTCCGTCCCCAATTTCTCATCGACAAATTCCATGAAAAGATGAACAACGGCAACATGTCATGTCATCTCTCAATACTTTCCAACCTTCCAGCATGTCTGTGGCATGCTGCCACAAACTTGGTGATTTTTATTGAAGTCAAAAATATGAGTCAGTAATATATAGATATATAGTTTCTTATTTCTCACTGTAGATTTTGCAAACATTACTCAGGAGAAAATTAGGATTAGCGTGTGCTGCTACATATTTGCAATTGTAAGCTATATATATGAAGCTTATCTATATAAAGTCTATGCTGTATATAACAAACTGTAGCACCCATGTTGATTGTCACAAAAACGTGTCACCCGTGGAGGCTTATTGGACAATGAATGAGGTCTGTGTCAGAGAGGCATGAGCTAGATGATGTTAGCACCAACTCACTGTTGTTTTTGATCTTTTTACGAGATTTACTCAAAAACTGTTTGGACTTATAGGCCGCACTGGAAAAGATGAAAACTCTTCAAGGTCTGCATGGCTTAAAAACACTTATTTGTTATTTATTTTCTTCTTTAGTGCTTATAAATCTGAAACTCTGTGGTTTTCAGCGGCAAAAATGTCATGTAAACAAGTGTCATTTCCACGCAGCAAACAGTTTAAAACGCAACACTGTACACATTGTTTCTTCCTTTGTTTAAGTCCACACCCAATCCGAGTCAATTATCTACGGCTGGATAAATTTGGACTGCTCCATCAAAGCCAGACCAGCTCCATGAGTCAGCCAATGACGCTCACAATCAGTACTTGTCAACTCAAACTAATTAGCGCTGAAAATTACAACAATTATTAGTGCCGGAGGACGGGAGGTGTGATTCCAACGCTGAGGAGAATATCTGAGAAAAAAAAAAAAACCCCAACAACTTAATAATGAGAATAAACTTCTACTTTGTTTATATATTTATAAATTTGGTCTGTTCATTTATCAGCACACCATCAAATAAACCATGTTTATATTCCTTTCCATTCAGTTGTGGATCAGGTTTTCTTTGTGTGACTCACACTGCGTGACTCTCCCTCTTACCTGAGAGAGATACTACCTCTCTCCTGCGCTGTAACAGAGCTCACAATTATAGTCATGCCTGACTGCAAATGTCAGTGCATCTATGTCAGTTGGGCCCTGTTAGGATCTGTGTGTCAACACCTTATAGATGTCTCAGCCTGCACAGAGCCAAGGCAGCCGCACATGAGCATTTTTACCCATGCCTGCACCTGAAAGGAGCCCCGGTTGCACAATAGGATTGCACGTTAGGATGGTTACAGAAGTCGAGCACTATCCTCCTTATTTTGTTCTACTTCATTAACGCAGATTCATTTCTCTGTGTGTGTGTGTCTGCCGTTTGACAGCGAGGCAGAGAGGAGAATGAAGGTGGGGTGGGGGGGGAGTCAGATGAGATGTGTTGTTACCACACAGAGCTCCTGCGGCTTTGGCACGAGTATTTCCCATGAAGCAAAGCTTTTGCTGTTTTTTCTCTCTGGAGTTGTGCGGTACGTAATGGCACGCAATATTCAGTCAGCAAAGTGATGTCACTTCATTTGAACTATATAAAACTAGACGTTTTAACTGTCTTTGAATTAAAGCATCAAGCTTTTGTTTGTTTGATCCGTAAGAAGTAACCTGACTACCCGACCTTCCCCTTCCCCTGCTTTTGGTACAGATGAATCAAATGAGACATAACATGTTAAATAATTAACATTAGTACGTTGGTAGGTGGATTTTGTTATCTTGAGACAGAGCCAAGCTAAGCTGCTGCAGGCATTTGTATTTACCATACAAATATAAGAATGATTGCAATAGTCTCATCTAACTCTTGGCAACAAAGAAAACGTGCATTTCCTGAAATTCTGCACTAATCCTTTAATGCTTATCGTACATGCAGATAGAGTAAAAAGATACAAAGACACAGTTTATAAATATTACCTCAACACGACAAGATTACCAGCAGGTATACATAAGGTTTAATTAGATGTTGTCTGTCTTCCCCTGTGTGAGCCAAGCACTCACTGTCAAATCCACTTCTCCATTACTGCGGCATTAACAGTTCACGTGTTAAATCTTCTATCTCGGTTTGATCACAGGTCAAAGTGAGCTTTGGTCGCTGGCACGGCAATTGGTCAGTGATGCACAGCAAGGCTTTTGTGTGTCATTGCTGACAAGCTTTCACCGCCGCCTAAATCCTCTGATTCCTAAGCAGGAAGATACAGGTATTCATTCAGCTTCCACTGATATCCTTGAGCACATCGTTGTGTTTTCTCAGCTGTCAAACTCCTGACATGTCTTTTTAGGCTTGGCAGATAAAGCACTTGTGGAAAGGGCCTTGGCTCTGAAAATGCGTGTTTGTCATTGTATGATATTGAACTCGTTTTTTTTTTTTTTATATAAAACGAAGAGATGATTGATCTTCATATTAATCCAAACCAGTAAGTAGATCCAGTCAAAGGAGAGGTAACACCACCTCGAACACACACTGACTGTCGTCATCACTGATCGTTAAAAAAAAAAAAATTAAGAGTCTGCAGTCACACTAGCAGCACAGTGACAGTGCACGCTGAGGTATAATGTTTGCCATCTTAGTTTATTCTGTTTGCAGTAGCGCCAAACACAAAGTGGAGCTGGAGCGGATGGGAATGTTTGTTTTACAGGTCAGAGAGTCATCAAAGACATGAATGTCTGAAACCAAATTTCAAGGCAATCCATCGAGCAGTTATTTCAGCAAGATATTTCAGCGAAAAACAAATGTCAGATCACTACTGTCACTGTGATTCATCCACTGGGGATTAATGCAAGGATTCGTGTTAACTTTTGCAGCCAAGCAATTACTTCTGTCCCTTATCAGTGATCGGTTTAACCAAAGAAAGAGATACAGCGATAAAATTCTCTGGTATTTCACAAGAAAAAGACAAAAGTTTCTCTCTTTTCTGTGTCTCTACCTTGCAACTCCTAAATTAGGTGTCGTTTCCACTTCAACATCGCAAACTATACCATGGCTGCCCGGGGGAGCTCATATTTTGGGGAGTGGAGGCAGTGGTTGCATTCATAGCTGCACCCATGCAGCTCTTCCTTTGTCAGCACTTCTGATAGAACAATCAGTCATTGACATCCATCCAACCATAATAGCCTCATTTTGCGTATGAGCTCCGCGTTAAGAAGAGCCAAACTCCCTCTGTCTCTCCTGTAGTTCACATCCCGTGTGTGGCTTCAAACGTTTGTTTAATACTTATTAATTAATTATTATTTTTTTTTAATTAGCAGAGCAACAAGAGAGCCTTCCTCCGGGTCTTTGGTAGTCAAAATAAATATTTCTGACCACAGTGTGTGTTTGTTAGTCATTATTATTTTTAGTTTCACGTTACATTGTTTGGCTACGGTGTCTGCCAGCACAATTAAAACTCTTTTCCACTGCAGAGAGAAGACGCATGCAACTGTAATAGCGACGCAGCATCTTCATGCGTGACTTGACTGTGAGACTTGAGCATGACCACTCAAACAGGATGTGGTGCAGAACGGTCCACTTGTGTTTGTGTTTGTGTGTGTGTGTGTGAGAGAAAGAGAGGAAGCGGAGTGTTGGGTGTTGTAGTTCGCATGCATACCTGTATCTGGGTTGTGCAGAGGGAGGGTTGCCTTTCTGACTCAGCCTCGCATGGTAGTTGGCCAAGTAAGACAGAGTAAGAGAAATCTAGACTGGTATGTTGTTTCTTTCCAGTGCCACCTGTGTGTCTGTTACTGAGGGATTTGTACCTCCTCAATCACTGACACATGTGGATTATCTGTACTTAAGGCAAAAAGCCAATACAAGCCACATCTTGTGCGCGAGCAATCAGGCACTCAAACACAACATATCTTTCGCTTTGTGGACAGAATCTTCTGATCTGCCACCAGTGTAATTGCAGTAATTAGACGATGGAAAACAATGTTATTTCTATGTAACCCCTGAAATTTAATACATTTTAAAAACACACGTAGACACCCTGAAGCTGTAGTGTTTCTAAAACTGTTTAAGACCGATGCCATACGTGACATAATGTGGATTTATTCTCCCGCTGCCTAATGGGTTGGATGAAAAGTGGTCTTTGCGGTTTTCTCGGGCTTGTGCTTGGCGAAACTTTTTTTGCTGAACTCAGGTGCAAACACGGGTTAAAGGTGGGTCAACAGTTGAAGCATTATGAGTGAGTGTGTATGCCAGGGAGAGAGAGAGAGAGAGAGAGGAAATACAGTTGAACAATGCGGATAATCTCCCTCATCAGAAACCTCACCTGGATTTCTCTCTCTCTCTGTGCAGGTGCAGGTGGAAGTCTGCCCCAAAGCAGATACTTTCAGTTTCTTTGTTTAGCTTTCAAGGGGGGGTTGTTATGGTCTATTCACCATCTATGCCGTCATGGGGTTTATTTTAACTCAGATTATATACTTTATGTCTGCTATTATTCATATATAGAATAACTAGGACGGAGGAAGAGAAATGTGAAAGTGTGTCTTGACAACTTTATATTCAAAGAGATTAAAAGCCATCCATTCATCCGTTAGCTATACGCACTTATCCCATCAGCAATACAGACATCAACAAATCAAGTGCATTTAAAGCTCATATGATAACAGATGTAATGTATGGAGTGATTTATAGCTGAAGGATACCTCCAGTTTATCATAACTTGGATCTTTTGTAGATTTGCTGTAATAATATCGCCTCGGTGTCAGTGTGCAACGAATCGTCAATTCTTTCTGTTATCAGGAAAGTAATAATAACATTTGGCTCACGAAGTAAATTGCAGAGAGCCGACTGTTAAAAAGCAAAGAAGTCAGACGGGGAAAGAAATGTAAACTGTTGTAAGCCTCCATCACAGTTTACAGGTGATTTACAGGCGCCTGGTTCCAATCTGACCTCCAGTGCAATGATGCACAAGCTAAGTGTGCTCACTTTTAGTTTTACTTCTAAATAATGTTTTGTATTTGCTTTTTTTCTTCGTGCAGCACGTTTTCATTTCGTTTCCATTCGTATCTGACTTTGATATTTGTATGTTTCTTTGAATTGGCATCGTTTCTGAGCACATTTCTCCTGACATGTTTTGGGCCTTCCCGTCATCCACCGTAACGTTTCGCCAACGTTGCTTTGTTTTCAGATCTCGCTGAATAATTTTTTTGAGTGAGAAGTAACCACGAATGATCTTTCAAAGGCAACAGTTGGCGACAAAATTGAGAGATAAGGCTGGAATAAAAGAGGCAGCAGAAACAGAAATGTGCAGGTCTGATTGCACAAAGATAGCACGCTTGTATGATTCCTAAACATGGCTGAAACTTTGCTGCTAGACGAGTTATTCTGGATTTATTCCAAAAATAAAGTGCTTTATTTGTGTTGATAGATTGTTGTTGATTAGATTGTTGATATCTTAACTGCCCGATCACAAAGCAAAAACTGACGAGAGAAACTTCTGTAGAAACATGGCAGACTCCGAGGACACACACACCTTCTTTAAGTATAACACACTTATAAAAACACACTGTTCTGTGATATTCTGCCAATAGCATACATTTCACACACTGGACCTGGAAGAATTATTCCAATTTATTATAACTTGGGTTTTTATTGTTTAAAAATTGGGCGACTGTCACTAAATAAATGAATGAGATCTGATTGTTAAAGGGTGTTTCCTATTTTGACCCACAGCACTTACAGTACTGTAGCTAACACCATTGCTTCTGTGCAATAACGTATTATCACCAACATCTTAGGTCACCTTTGATCTTACCTCCGAGTAAATGTTTTTATATGCTCTGTTTCCAGATCTCAGCAATTAATCTGAGTGCAAGATGTTAGCATAACCACCCAAACCAAGTTGTAGTAAACAAGAATTGTCCTTTAAAGGCACCAGTTGCACTGAATCGATATCTAAAGGTGGAAACAGAAGATGTGATGGGGTCTAACATCCAAACCTGATGTGTGATCTCCAAACATATAAGACTAAAACAGTGTAGATTAGGAGTACGAAGCTTTGCTGCTGGACAAGTCAGTCCAGATTCTTTCTGAAAATAAAGACATTATTTTGATGTGTGGGTGTCTTAAGTGCCCGATGACGAGGCAAAACCAGACCCGACACCTGGATGCAAGTCGAGGACCTAAATCTGCAATAAGGATACAGATACACACATTATTAAAACAAATACTTTGAACCGCATGTGGTGTCATTGAGCTTGCGTGTTTATGTGCATGCATACATGCATGCATGCATGCATGCATGCGTGTGTGTGTCTTATTCGTGTGTGTGTGTGTGCTATTCGGGCTGTGTGTAAAGGTTAAGAAACTCAATCGCCCACACTCTGTCATGCATAGAGAGGCTTCAGCTGCACAATGGCAGTGCGATGGGTGTGACTGTCTCCGGGATTAAAGTAGGTGAATAGATCCAGAAACGGACAGGTTCCACTGCTTCTCTCGCTCTGCACTGTGACTCCTCCTTAACACAGAGTGGAAGTCCTGACTTGACACTCTTAAATGTCACAGTATCTCGAGTCTATATTGGTGGTTACATTTTGCTTTGATGCCAAACGTTGAAAAGGTGCCAGGTTCGAGCTTACGTGAGCTGATGAAACACCTTTTTTTTTTCCATGACCCCACCACCCCCCCTCAGGTTAATTGATTTGTTTGTGTATCAACTTTTTGTTTGAGACACCATTTGAATGGACTGATGGATTTGCACACCAAATGTTGTCCCATTGCACTGTTTTGCATGCCGTGCGGCTGGCCCTTAACCTGGCACCATTTGTCATGAAAGCCCTTCTCTCTGGTTCACTGTTGGCTCACACTTAAAAAACCTTTTACAAACTAAACCACTGTGGAGAATTTATGACCAGGAATAAGCTACACTGAAGTTAATGTGCTCGTTCCTGCCAAATAACTCTGGCTCAAAGGCCAGTTCGTCATAAATAGGCTGCCGTAGTTTAAGGCGAGACGATTGTTTTGTGTGAAATGAGTTATAAATTCTTCGTCAGCGCCTTTGAACACCAGCATCATGTTTCTAAAGGTTGTACTATTATAAACCTTACATATTATTTATGGGCATACCTCTGTTAACCCTAAAGCTGCATTATTTCATTACCGTTCACAGCATCGTATACATCGTTACAGCCAAAACTGGGAATTTTTCACCCTATTTGGGGTATTTTTGATGGATTTCTACAAAACATACTGTTCATGTTGTCTTTATGTTGTTTAAACAATGTAAGCCTTCATTTTGTGCCGCTGTGTACTCAAGTGACAGGCAGAGAGGGAAGACGACAAATTATTTGCTTTTGTCACCTGGAAATCATTATCCACCAAAGTGTCCAAAAAATGGGAAGAATGACATAAAAGGTTGTTTGTTTTACTTTTTAATATTACTGGGCATAGTAGAGCAGAACGTTATCTTGAGTTGGTCTTAATATGACTAATTGAATTAATTATTGAATGACAAACTTGTCTCATCATCCCTGAAGAAACCGCTAACCTTCCGAAATTTAATTATTTTGGCTCTCACTGGAGTTCATACACCATGGCAACCTTCAGATTTTTTGCATTAAGATGAGAAAATATGAAGGGATCGATCACCGGCACAAAATATTCAACGTCAAAATTGTTGATTCAAAGATACTGGTACCAACATGGATCTTTTAAAGTTTTTTTTCTGTGTCTATGTTCTGTCTCGTATCCACATTTTGTGAATTTGTTTCTTTAATTATCCACATGCAATAAGGCCACAAGTTTTTTGAGACGTTATCCGTGTATCGTGTATCATCACTTTTGGTCCTCCCAAAACGAGAAATTTGGTCTTCTCTAGTGGAATAAAGAGAATTTATACCCTGCAATAAATCTTATATACTGTTTTTGTTTATTTAACAATCATTATGTGATGTACTTACTGACTTTTTTTTCAATATCAGCTTAATTAAACTGAACTGAGAGTGAATTAAATGACCAAAAATGGTGTGTAATGTTCTTATCATGGTCAGCCCCCGTTTCCGATGCCTCCAAACCCTTTTAGGAAGTGAAAAACTCCACACCAAGGAGCCTGATGAAGACAGGGTGAGTCCTGACACACATGCTGCCCAGCAGATTATTTGGGTTTAAAATGTAAACATTTTATGGCTACATTGTCACACACACAGACACATCTTTCTCTGTTGGATTCCAGTGTGTAAGCCTGAGTGACAGACACCCTTGTGCGGGCGACAGGGCTGGTGTTGGAAGCCGGAAACAAGCCTCACTCTCCTCCAGAGTGACAGACAAGCGTGGCGTCAGACCCCCAGAGACCCTCATGGTATGATTAACAAATATGTAAGAACACACACACTCACACACTCCTCCCTGTTGGCACTTACATGCTTCTTTCAGTCCCCGCCTCCTCCCTTCAGTCCTTCTCTCTGCTCCTGCTGCCGTATAGCTGCCTGACCTGTCTTACTGCCTCGTTTGTCATCTCCAATCACTCGCGGCTCTGACAGACAGGGGCATTAGCTGCTTCTGTCTGGTGTTGAGAGCTAGGCTCTTCTGCTGAATAGAGAAACTATGTATGAACGCCACAGGAAAACATGTAATGACACACACTGGCACACTCCCACCAACAGCTGCTCCTCCGAGTGCATAAGTGAGTGTGTGTGTGTGTGTGTGTCTTAACTCTTCTTGGTTTATTTTCTTTGTCTGACTTAAATTATGGTCCCCACTATCTTTATATCTCCTTTTATGTGCTTTTTAATGTCTTCTTCTCAGGTGTGTGTTGTTAAATGTGTGTAAGAGGAGGAGGGAAGCACAGAAACCAGTGGTGGAGGAAGTATTCAGATACTTTACTTAAGTAAAAGTAGTAATACTTCAATGTAAAAATGCTCCATTACAGGTAAAAGGCTTGTAATTAAAGGTCCAGTGTGCAAGAATCTGGAATCTGTTGGCTTAAGTATATTTTATATTTTTATATGAGACTTTTATATCTACAGAGGGAGTCCTGTTCCTCTGAGTCTGCATGTTGTATCACCATGACGGACAAACCAAACACCAGCTCTAAATAGGGCCTTTCATGTTTTTCCCCGGAGTTTCACACCCACTTTAAGTTCTACTGCTAGCTTGGAAGGGGAGCGGGAAGCGAGGGGTGTTCAGTTGGTTGCAATTTGCAGGCTCACTGCTAGATGTCGCTAAATCCTGCACGCTAGACCTTTAAGTAAAAATATAGAATTATTATAAAAGTGCAAAAATGTCCCCTGATTCGTTATATTATTTATTATTCGTAGTGATGGAGTTCATTTTAGCAGTTTTATTCACTGTTGAGTTGTTTAATCTGTAGCATCATATTTTCTCACGGTATCTTTCTTCTTCTTCATTTCTTAATTTATACATTTACTATCGTTGACAAAGACATGTGAGGGACTTTAAAATGTTGCGTTCAAGAATAAAATCTCAACAAGTCTTAAAGCACAAGAATATCTAATAAGATTTTTTTTGAACCCTTGTTATTATTTTATTTGTAGCAGCTGAAGAGAGAGAGAGAGAGAGAGGGCGGATGACATGCAGGAAAGTGCCGCAGGTTGGACTCTAACCCCCGGGCTGCTTCAGCGAGGACCGACCTTTTGTAGATGAGGCACATCCGCTACCAGGTGAGCACATCTGCACATACCTAGAATAAGTTTAGCTTGATATACAGTCTCAGTTTATCAATCCCAGTTTATTAATGCAGTCTAATACAGAGCCTACCAGCATTTAGCTGCATTTCTGTGGCTTTAGGAAAGAGATGAGGGAGAGAAGGATGCAACACATTTTCCCAGCTGGACCCAAACTACTTGTCAAAACATTAACATTATTGTATCCAAAGAAATAAATGCCATTATTAAACCGCTGTTATATATGCACTTATCCTGCATATCTTGCGTGGACGAGTGCCATAAAAATAAACACATTTTGTCCACCCCACTTATATCAAATCAGGGTTGACATCACCACAAACTACAGAATCAAACACCCATAAAGATCATCAACGTGCCTCTAAAAACAAAAAACGATCGCCATAACCTTCAAGATTTTATTCCAGCACTTTTGTATTGCTCAGGTATCTGAGTGTCTTGTTGCTTGTATTTCGTAGATCTTTGTTCATTTCTTAGAAGTTGTTTTTCTTCGCCCTTTAAGAACAAACGCAGTAGTAAACTATCTACAGTATATTTTAGACGTGTGTGTAGTAGTGGAACCAGTTTTAATGGTCCGCAGCTCATGGGAGGCACCTGAGTTTGATACTTATTGTTCCCTCGGCCTCAGTGAATATGTGGAACATGTCTGTAACTGGTGTGGGTGTCTTGCGGTCTGCTGTGGTTTGAGGTTGCCCAGAAAACAGATGCAGCCTCCCATTCATGCATTAAGAGCTGCGGCTGATTCAAGTGTCAGATATGATGGAGTGGATGACTACCCTGCCAGTTTAAGCTTGCCATGGTTGGGTAGCTGAGTGGTTGGCTGAATGTGCAACTCCTCGCTCCTCTTTACACGCAAACTAAATGAATCGTTGAATCCAACTCGTGCAGACAGGCCAGTTTAGCTGGATTTTAGGAGGGACACACTCAAAACTTAGATTAAAATAGCTTCTTTGATTGAAAACAAAAGAAGAGGCTCGTCAGAGTTGATTCATTTTTAAAATGCAGAACATCTAAGCGACTGGTTGTCACCCGATGTCTGTTTAAAAAGATGGTCAAGGATCAACTGGTAGTTGTTAGAAGTGTTCATCAGCTACGGAAGTGTGTCAGCGACTGTAACGCCGCACGGCGTGGGCAGACACAATGGCTGTGAAGGATTTTTGGAAAACGAGCTGCTGTCTCTGTGGCGCAGCGTCCAAGCAAGGCCACCCACCAGGAGAAAGGGTCTGAGGAATGCTTTTTACTGGATTGCTTGTCTTGTCAACCTCCCCCCTCTCCTCCCCGTCATCCTCCTGTGTGTGTGTGTGTGTGGGCATGCGTCAGGAACGCCGTCACATACATTAGCTGGAAGAGAGCAGTGTGTGTTTGTTCATGTGAGGACCGCTGAGTGTTTAATCATGTTTTTGTTTGCCTGGACATGGATTTTTTTTCCCCACATGGACTGTGACCACCGGTGTTGTGGTTTTGAGACTGTGTGTGTGTTTTTAATTCATCACGCTGACAGATTATGGCAAGACCATGGCAAGACTTCACAAGACGGCCCTTTCTTTTCTTTACAGTCATAGTTGAACCAATTAGTCGATTTGTTGATAGTAATAATGTGTTGACTGGTGTATGAAGTGTTGCGGCTGCGGAGGGCGCTACGTGAAGCTGATAAATGCCTCAAGTGATGTCACACGAGTCATCATTTGTTGGAGTTTAGATCTAACTTTAAGACAATGAAATGTAGTTTGGCATCTAACCAGATGGTTTGTACATATAAACAGCTTGGCAGCAATTACAGGTAAAAATATAATTACAGGTGTAATTATATAGTGCCTGTTAATGAAGCTTAGTTTGAGACCAGACCTCTGTATGTTGCTCTTTATCAGTGCTCGCAGCCAGCGACTCAAGGCTACGTTAGCTGCTACTAGCATAGCACATTACATAGTGCACAAATTGCATTGTGGGCAATGTAGTCAACATGTTTTCACAAAGGGAGAATTGCATCAGTTTTGATTGATTTATTCTTTAAACTGCCCGTCATGAGTCTGACAGTGTTATATATAATATTATATAATATGATGTGACTTTCAGTCATTATTAAACAGAAAGTCACCAGTTGAAGCTTCTTATATGTGAATATTTGCTTGTTTTCTTCCTTTAAAAGTAAAATTAATATATTTGGGCACTGAACAAAACAAGTCGTTTTTTAGATTTTCTATTATTTTCTGACATTTTTAGACTAAATGATTAATCGAGAGAATAATTGTCAGTTTTATTGCTCATGGAGAGAATTGTTATCTGTCCTCTGAATCAAGATTGAAGAGAGTTTTATTGTCATTGTCTTTGTTTAAATAGGTGCCAGATATAAAGATACCAGGAGGCCTCCATTTTACTGTCAGAAGTATCTTTTATTATTGATTAATTATTTTCCTGATACATATATTAATCTTTGTATATACAATTTCAGAACGTGGCTTGCTTTGTTAAGCAAATCAGGAAACTAGGAGAAGTTAATAAATAGTGAATTTTCTTTCCATTGATTAATTATTACAACCAGAAAAACACCCGAGGTTGTCGCCTCTCCTACTTTAAAGAGGAAACTGCTTGATTCATCTGATTCATGTTTATTTTTGTCGGCACGTCAACAAGAGTCAAACCTGAAGCTGACAAAATTCTGACACGTTAGTCTCTGCACTAAAATGTACATGCAAACTTTTTTCTTTTTTTTTTTACTTTGACTAGAGTGACTGCCGCCAGCTCTTTTCATGTCTCTGGTTCGTGACTCTTTAGTTAATCTTACTCAGGTTGTACTTCAACACACTGGTGTGGAGACTGAACAACACATTTTAGGGATCTTCTGTGACGACTCTATGATCACAAGAGGATTTGTAAGTGAGTTTCAGTGTGTAAAATGTTTTTTAAGACAAGGATTTAAGTGCAGTTGTCCTCTTATAGCTCGGGCCTGCGATGGCTGTAAGAGAAAAAAAGGCAGACATGAGGCAGGAAACACTGTTTTCTATTAATCCTGCAGACTGAGCACTGTGAGTTTGCCACCACTAGAGGATGCTTTACTTCAAGTTTCAGTTTAAGAGCAGGAGAGACAGGCAGATAGCTGTCACTGTTTCATAAACAACATTTAATAGGAGACGCCCTGTATCCACAATATCCACCTGTATACATATTACAGTGCCAGTTACTTTACCTTGTGGTTTTCATAAGTGTTTGTAGTTTTATCTCACTTGCACCAAACAAACAAAGTGTTGGCAGTGTCTATATTTGCAGTTATCAGCAGAGCGACTGGCCACAGGGTGTGTGACTGTGAGGGCGACATGCTCTGATGCTGTTCAAAAGAGCTGGCTGACTTAGTCTGCTGCGGGACGTTACAGTAGACCACCTTAAAATTGGACCCGCGTCAACGCAGCAGTGTGTGTTTGTGCAGCTGGGTAGGGGTTAAAGGGCGTGGCCAGATTACTGGTAGTGACAAATAATGGGTGGGGACCAAAAGGTGTCAACTCACATCTGATGTTAACTGTCATACAGTTAGAACCTGGGCTGGCTTATCGGCGTGTCATAGATCATTCAGTTCCTCTTATCTGATGCATGAATGACAGTATTACAGCGCCCACAGTATTTTGACATGGCTTTGGCCCAAGTTTCACAAGGGAGTTGCCCATAAAACATTTAATTTTAGGCTCCTGCAGAAAGCTAAATTAAAACGTTTTACTGCTTTAATTAGTAATTTGATCTGTAACGTTGCACCATATTTTGTTTTGCATTCAAGAAACTTAATCTGCAAGATGACCCGTGACTATAACTGTAAACATGTGGTCTAGGAGTAACATGCTCCCCTGAAAGTAGAATGCTTGAGCAGCTTTCACGACTGCTGATAGCAATCAACTCACAGTTTTTACTACGGCGCTACTGTAATTCTTGTGTATATGTTTTGAGTGTGATGGCGGTTAGAGAGCAAGAAGATTCTTGGTTCGAACCTCGGCTGGCGACTTTTTGTGTGTTCAGTTCAGTTCAGGTACTCCCATGTCCAAAGACAAGCACTTCATGGGTTAACTGGTGCCTCTGAATTGTCTGTAGGTGTGAATATGAATATTTTTTGTCTCTATGTGACCTGCCATGAGCTGGCAAGCTGTCCAGGGTGTACCCTGCCTCTCGCTCTAAGTCAGCTGGGATAAGCTGTTAAAGAAAATAAATGGATGTTTTGGAGCTGTTGCACTAACAGAGTCATTAAACATTTCAGTCAACGTTTGTCTGAGGTATGAAAGAGACTTTCTTCTCTGACCTATTTTTTTCTGGTTGGATTCTTACATGAAAGAATTCACCAGGAAAATAAATAATGCATCTATCTTCTTCTGTTTGCAAGTCCCTGCTGCGCCACCTCTATATTCTGAAATATAACGGTGGAGTAAACCGGATGGTTACAAAGATATGAGAGGATTTTACATTTGGGTTGTTGAAAAATATCTATGGACAGAGAGTCGTCGGGGCGGTAACTATTTCTTGGTATTTATTTGAATAAATTACATTGACTTATCACGTTGTTTTTCTTTACATCAAGCATACAGTCTTAGAATCCAGTGCAAGAATAAAAGAAACCAAAAAGAAACCAAAAAACAATCCAAAGACAATCATGTGCAGCACAGAGAATCCCTCCTTTTTCATTGCTTCTGGATAATATACTGTATATATACATCTATACTGTATGTGTATACTTTTGTCACAGTTACAAAAATAAGATACGTTACTGTAGATGCGCGACTTTACACACAAGGTGAAAACAAAAACACAGAAAAGCTGTACAGTCCTCATTGAGGGCAAAGATACACACGATTGTTTAAAAAAAAAAGTGACAGAAAAAGAAGGAAGGAATTGTATCGCCTTTAAAAAATAAATAAATACGTGACCTTCAAACCGTATCGTTATTCTTCCCCAGCCAACAAAGTATACTGTCTGTTAAAGTTGTGCTTCCCTTTAAAACAGAAACAAACACTTAAAATGGGACATCAGTCGATTTTGCATCATTTATTGTAATTCTACTGAATATAATGAATTGGTCCTTTGATTAAAGAGACATCCATGTTTGTTTTTAATGTTGAACACTGTCAGAGACAGTATATCATAAATACCTCAGCGTCAGAGGTCCTCTGCAACCCCGTCCCCTGTGCATAACAAGCAGAGTATGCAAACCCAAATACGCAACCCGTCCCCCAAAATACACGCACAACATTACTAAGATGGGTGAAAGAAAAAAAAAAAATAGTATCACCGGTGCACAGATTATTCTGCAGGAGGGTGAATACACGGCCGATATTACAGAGAATAAAACCAGAGGGAACTGCTCAGCTGACTAAAACGTGTATTGCAATAACAGTACATCAGTTTAAGAAGGGACAACCCCCCCCCCCCACACACAATACTGCATACGACCACAGAGCTGGTTAGGGAAATAAATCATGTATAATCTTATAGCCTATTTTTCTGAGGTCTAACGTGACAGGAAAAGGTTCAAACCAGCAGCCTTTAGTCCATATTATGTTGAAGAAAAGGGTTTGCATCATTTCAATGATTTCAAAAACATTTCCACTGAGACAAAAAGAAATTATTTCTCAATCCGTTCGGCCGCCTGTGCGTGCCTGGTTATGTCTAGTCTCATTTTAATCAATGGCTTTATAGACAGCTAAACTACAGAATACTAATCGGACTAGTAGGGTTTGCTGCAGAAAGTGAGCAGTTAAGTCCTATAAGTTATTATATCACAATACATCAACCTTTTTTTTTGTTGTTTTTTTTTAAAACACAAGCTGCTGATAAAATACACGTTGGAGGATTGAAATTGATGCACCATAGTTTTCTTACGTCACTTCAAACAGGTTAAACTTCACAACTTGTGTTTTTTTTTCTTTTTCCTCGCAAATCATGTCATCACTCCACTAATCACTGGCTCAGATATGTAATGTCACATACTTAGAATACAGTTTTGCCACCTCCCGATGTAAAATAAGAGCTAACGATAGCAAGCGTCGGCCTGCTGCATCGATACAGATTTACGGACACCATGCTGTCTTGAAATCTCGAAGCTAAATTTGGGATTGATTCAGGTTTTTTTTTTTTCTTCTTCTTTTTTGCAGGTAACTTTGGTATCTAAATCACGCGCACATGTTGATATGTAAAAAAAATCAAAATACCATGGGTAACCTTGATTGTACAATCTAAACAAATCCGTTTATAACTTCTGTCAAAACTGGGAATAGTTAAAAGGTGAAGACTTCTTCTGGACAGAATTTTTCGAGCATGACGTGGGACGTTTTCTCCGGAAACTGCCCGATCGTGCCAAAAGACGACTACCATTAAAAACAAACAAAAAACTTTTTTTTTTCAATAAGATAAAACGTTTGAAACACTTGAAAACATGCTTGACCTAGAGTCTCTAACAAACATGAAGCACGTGGACCGATTTTTTTTTTTTCTTCTAGTATGTGAGAGAAAATTTTCTATCTACTGTTGAGGTTTTTTCCACAAAGTACAGTGAATGAGAAAAAGTGTGATTTTTGTAAAGCTGCTCTCATAAACTCATGACGGACTGACAGCCAACGTAAACTGAGACAAAAGCTGGTACAGAAGTGAATAAAATGACTATGGAAGCCTGAAGGTGCCTCCTGGGATAAGGGGAAGCAACAACATCGACAAGTTTTTACGCTCAAATGGTGCATACTCGTTTTAATTTCGATCTTCGTTCTTTATTGTGTTGTTGCTGTTTGGACTCCTTTTAAAGCGGAGTACGGGTGGTTTGGTAGGAATGTTTAGGAAAAAGGTTACTGGGAATACTGAAAAGAAGGAACTGGAGGCCAGGTTTTGTTTCCAGACACAGCTCGTAGTGGTGACGTCCTAGTGAGGCAGTGGCACCAGGATGTCCACATAGTTGATGGGGAAGAAGCCGGAGTTGCCGTGCAGCATCCCCTCGTACCAGTTGTCATCGATCTTGTTGGTCAGGGTGATGATATCGCCTTCCTTGAAGCCTAGCTCACCTTCATTCTCTGGGTCAAAATCGTACAGTGCACGACAGCAGGGCTGGTCCATAGGGGCTGGATACAAGAGAAGAAAAAGGGGAGTTAGAGGAGAAGATAAGGAGCCGCATTTAGATCTGAGACACAATAACCACGAGAAAAGCTTGTGAAAGGCTCACCTGGAGACCTGGCTGAAAGAGTGAAAGAAAAGGGGAGGAAGCAGAGAAGGAGGAGACAAAGCAAAAGAGACACACAATATGACCATCAGTGACCGAAAATGAATAATGAGGCATTCAGTGTTTAAAGGAATAGTTATACATTTTGGGAGAGTAGTGCAGCTAGAAGCGAGCTAGCTTAGCTTAGCATAAAGACTGGAAATATAGCAACTCACTCGCTGACTCTGAAAACTCTCTGAAAACTTTTTTACAGGTGGCAGCCCCCGTGGCTGTGAGGTGAAGTCATTGCAGAAGTAACAAAAAAATCAGTTCCTCAAACGTCCACTTGAGGCTGGCTGCAGAACAAGTCAGTCTCCATAAGCCTCTATGTTAAAATGTCCAACTTCACAGCAGAAATAAACATGTTTACAGCCTGGTACCAAAAAACATTTTGGTCTCTATAGCTAATTTCCCCGTCACAGCTGTACTGAGGGTGAATTTTTTATAGAACTCACCTGTTCAGATTTGATTAAGTCTTAAAGTTTTGCATAATTAACAGCATGGCTGATTTGATTGACAGGTTGGTGCTGTTACAGATGGCTTGTTTGAGCACCCAGGCTTCATTCAGTCTGCCTCAGCTCCACCAACGAGCGACACGTTTGCCAATTTTTAGATTAGTCGAGAGGCAGGACTATCAAGATGGCGACAGCCAGAGCCACAACACTCTGAGCTTCTCATACAGCTCCTCAGCCACTCCAAACCTGTTGGTGACGTCACAGATATGACGTCCCTTTTTTATATTCATCCTTGTAACCCCTCGTGGTCTTGAGGAAAAACAATCAAGTCCCACACGAGACGGTGGATGAGTTAGTCCCAGCAGAACAGCTAGCCTGGCTCTGTCTAATAATAATACCAGCACCTCTAGAGCTTGCCGAATTAACATCAACAATTCACCATGGGACTATAGGCACTATTTCCTGGCTCTGAGCAGTCGTCAGGCAACAAGCTGACTCTCCAGGAATTAGTCCAGCACATAACGCCCCATAAAACTAATTAATTAGTGAGCCTTAGAGGTGTTGGTGGCCGGTTTTGTTGCCTGTGGACGCAGCTGTTCCCTCCCGTACTCAGCCTTTATGCTAAGCTAGCATGGATCTATTTCTGAGCGAAATTATCTAAAAAGCTCTTTGCCCAAAATGTTCAACTATTACTTTAATAATAAAAGAAAAAGGAGCAATTTTCCAAACAAAATAGGGACAAAAGAGAAACCGGTGGTTAGACAGAAACAGCACTGCAGACGAGCTGCACTGCAAACGAAAATGCAGACACAAATATACTTCCACAAAAGTCAATTTTAAAAAAAAAGGATAAAAATAAGAGTGATCGAGAGATTTTTGCATCTCCTCCCGTGTCACTCTTGCTCACCTGGAGATCTTGCTGCAAAGGGGAAAGGAGAAAACAAGTCAAACAAGTGTTTGTCTCATAGCATTTTCTAGACGCATAGCTGATGGGTTGATGGGTAAGTATAGAAGGCGCAGCAACGAAAAAGGTCAATGAACAAAGCGAGGAGAAACACGTGTGGTTCATGAATAAGAAGAGCGCCAGACAGACAAAGGAGGATGAGACAGAGCAAAGATTGACAAGTGAACAAAACAGAAACAGCAAATGCTCGTCTGCTGGAAAGCTTTTATTGTAACTGTACGTCTGCGTTCTTTGTACAGTGAGCAGACGGCACTTGTTTTTCTGCTGTTTGTTTGTATCATTTGAGTGCAGCAATTTTCTCGCAACAAAGAGACAAACAGGAAAAAAAAAATACAAGAATGACAAAGTAATAAAAGAGATATCTCTCCGGAGATTCACTTTTGTCTCACCTGGAGACCTCGCTCCTGGAGGAGGGGGGAAACAGTAGAAGGAGTTTTAAGTGTAAGTGATGTTATTGAAGAAATGAATTCATGAGCACACAGACGGAAAAAAAAAACATATTGACAGATAAGTTTGACCTGGCTCACCTGGAGACCTCGCCCCTGGAAGAATAAACAAAAATCATAAGGGGAAAGAGAAGAGTGCAGAGTTGTATTAGTTTGCTCTGGACAGATGGATATTCTGTTCAGTACAGGTAATAACGGAAAAGTTGGAGAACAGAGCTGGGAAAAGAAATAAAATTAGGAAACACGGTAAAGACGCCGTAAATTCTCAAACATCTGCCAAACAAAGTCCAATTGTTTTCTTGAATGGCGAATGAATCTATCACGTCTGTAAATTGTGTTTTGTGTATTTCTGTGTTTCCCCACGTTTAAACTTAAATCTGTTATTGTGCACGAGTTTCTCTTAAAAAATTAGTTGTTTATGAGTGCTTAAATAAATGACTGACCAACTTTATTTGATCATATCTTAGTAAGAAACCGCCCTCTCTCTGACTAGCTGATAAAGTTCAATTCAGTTTCGCATTTTGCCTGCTACATCATCACATTGACGTATGCTGCACGTGCATACATCCATGATTAGTTTATAAGCTAAAATGTGAGGACAAGATAGTAAGCTGAGGTAAATAAATGGTTCAAAAACAATCGTGGCTCCAAACAGGAAATAATAGAAAGAGAAGTGCGGATCAGGACTTCCTTTCCAAATTAGCTTTCTGTTCTTGAACTGGACCTGTTTTGTTATTGGGAATAAACCTGCCTCCCGTGTGAACGGTCTGTAGCTGAATCAGCCTATGCTGCTGGACTGGAGTGATACTGATTATACAGTTTGTACTGTGTATATGTAGATTATGCTGCATTTTATTATGATACATCAGCAGCGTCAGTCTTGGCTTTCATCTGAGAATTTACAGTAAAAAAAGAAAAACAGAGAGAGGGTTGTTAAAGGAAAAAAGATCAGGAATTAAGAAACTAGTCCAGAAACTTTCCTTTACATCCAAATACTTGTACAAACTTTATTACTTTGTCTTCACATCAGCTAAAATATGAATGTATGCGATGTCACAGTGTATATACAGCACCAGGACTAGTTTCTGGACATGTTTCTGGACAGTAAGGTTTATATTCTGGGTCTCACCTGGAGAGCGAGCGCTGTGGATGCCTCCATTGTGGTTCTCACTGATGGAGAAGTCCAGAGACGTACGTGGTTTAGGAGTGAACTCTTTCCTTGGTTTGGTAGAAGTATCTCTTATCCTGTAAAGCGGAACACACAGAATCCCTCAATGCGCAAACAACTGAGACGCCCGGTAACATACGGTAAGAGAAAACAACCCAGGGAAACAGGAAGTGTGGGCACTGACCGTTCGTCGATCTTACTGGAGAGCTGTGTGAGGATCTCAGCAGCTCGGCTGTGGTACTCCACCTGAGCGTGGACCAGTGCAGCGAGCTGGCTCACCTGTTCAATCTGTTAAAGATGCGCATGGCTTACTGTTATATTGACACCATGACAGCTGTTACACATCACCCATAAAACGATATCGTCACGCGGTCCCTCAGCAGCTGTTCTGGAGCTTTTAATAGTACCAGACAATCTTCCTCAGTAGACGATCTTTGCAGAAGTGTTTGTCCTTCATTGCTCATATAAATGGCAACAATTAGACGGACTTCATCAGCTGAGGAAGATTGTGTGATACGATAGAAAGCTCCAGAACAGCTACTAACAGCTAACATACAGGATTCAACTCAGTTACCTGAGGGTAGTGTTTGTACAATCTAGAAATCCAAATCTATCGTCTGAAAACAATTTAGCCTCTGGGGGCAAGAGCCAGTGATTCAGAGTTTCCAGTGTAGCCAGCAGATATTTTCAGACAACAGATAATGGAGATCTGAGATATCCAAGATTTCGTCTACAGTCTGATTAGAAACTTCATATGAAGAGATGACACGTTGAATCCACCTTGAATGGTAAGAAGAGTAGAAAGGTCTTGCATGTCAAAAAATCTAAATTGTCAGCCTCTCGGCTCTGAGATTACATTTTGACAATGCGCTCCATCTTTTTTGTTCTCATCATGGAAACGAACATCCAATGCCAAAATCATGGTCCCCTGTCTACAGGCTCTGCATTCATATGCAGAGATTTATAGAGATGAATATTTGCATGGTTTTACAATCTGAGAAATAATGGCTTGCCACATACAGTGGGAACAGAAACATTAACATTCATTTGAGTCATGTTTCAGTCCAATCACTGTAAGACTGATATTCGGTCCCAATCTTTCGATTACCACAGTTTGATGGTTTAAGAAGGACAAAAGGACAAGGGGAATATCTGCAGTAGCTAGAGGAAGCAACCGTGGAAGGTACCGTACAATGTTGTCAGTGGTGAATGAATTGAACAAGGAAAGTATTAAATCATCCTTACATCACTCTCCAACAGGTTGAACATGCTCTGCTCAGCGATCTCCTTGGAGTCGTCGAATTTCTCTAGCGCTTGTCTGATCTCGTCCTCTGTCACTTTGCCCTGACGTTTCTTCTTATAATCAAAGTCCAGACGACGACCCTCCATCTTCTTCAGGTGATGCTGCAGAAGACGACCGGAAATCTGAACTCTTGACCAGGAGATGACTGATAGATTATTATGTGTGTATGAAAAGTGCGTGTGTTCCCCTACCTGAATCTCCTTCAGATCTTTTTCGTGGAGGTTCTGCAGTGGATCGATGAAGTTCTGCTTGACCTCCATGTCCAGAGCGTCCTTCACCTCTCCAAGCTCACGCATGGCCTCCCCAGCGTCAATCAGAGCAAGGCCTGGAAATATAAAAACACATTTAGAGTCTTACCCAAAAGACTCGTCAACAACAACAGCTTAGTGTCAGCTGACGGTGTAGAAAAAGTAACTCTCTCATTAGAGTCTACAGCAGATTTTGAGGACAGGTAAACATGATTTTAATGTCTTCACTTCACTTCTGAACTAAATAACAAAGCTAACTTCAGGCGTCTTGTCTTGGAAATAGGCTCATGCATTTTTTATAACACTGTTACTGTGTCCTTGAGGGAATAAAATTATGCCACTTTGTTCTGTGAAGCATAAAAAAAAAAAGTGCTTGTGCTTCTCTTTCTGTAAGAATCTGCCGCAGCTCACCAAAGTTAGATTCCTCTCCGAGCTCCCTGCCGAACCTCTGCATGGACTCTCCCAGGATGGCCTCGGTCTGTGTGTAGCCCGGTCCCTTCTCCTGTCCCCGCATACGTGACATGGAGTTCATCATGCTCATTTTGGCTCTGGTGGCTGTGAAGGCAAAAAAATCCCCAAAAACTAATGAAACCAAACATGGCTGGACTAAATTCTAGGCCTCGGGATGTTGTTTGCAGATGATTTTGATGGATTTCTTGAGCGAGTTTCAGGCAGAGCTCTTCTTTAAACACCCCAAACGACGCTGTGCCGTTTCTCCTGAAGCTGAATACATTTCATAAAAATGGAATCTTAAATGGGCAAAGCATCTTTAACTTTTAATTACTACAATAATGTCCTGAAAAATAAATAGTAATACAGCGGTTGCACTGGTTAAATGTGGTTGGAAATAACTATTATAACATTGTTCATGTGTATGAATACGTACAGAGTACGTAGCTCTTTGTTACTGTGGTTATACTGTATGGGTGCATAAATGTTATACATTTTTTTATGAACAATGCATCACATTATCATCATGCACAGCCAGTTTATGTCACCTGGATTCGGCTGCAGATACTCGGTGGTCTTCGTCATGATGTCCAGCACCGCCCGAGCGGTGGTGTCCATCTTCTGTAAACCGCAATGTCGAAACAGAAGCAGAGGGCGCACAAAGAGTTAAGAATCAGAAACACAACGTGCGATGGCTGAAATGTTGTGGGAGAGGATGAAAGAGAAATATAGCAGCAATAAAACAATTTATGGATGTATGAAGCTTTCATCTAATAGAGAGGGAGGGAAAAAAAACAGGATGAAAGAAAGTGTCGCTTTGTTCCGCAGCGTGGTGGTGAGAGAAAGACGTGCAGAGCTGAGAGCTTCTCTGTTCTTGTTTAGTGTGATGAGACTCCCAACAGCTCTGCATATTAACAAATCATCGCATGTGAAAACGCACACGGACTAACTGAACACTCGCGTACACAGATTCATTGTTGCTGACATATAGAAAGAAATGCATCGCGTTATTCAGGGAGGCACACACGTATGTGAGCAGATTCGCACACCGAGATATAGAGACACACTGAGACAGGCTTATACTGAAAGGGAATGGAGGATTCATCGATACACTTGTTATGACACGATGCCGCCTCAGTTCTTAAGAAGCGGCTCTCTGACTCGTCTGTACGCCCTCAGGACGCAGCGCCTCGTCTATATCCATAAATGGGCACTAGCCTGCAAACAAGGAAATATGTTTAGCCACAGCTGTCCAACGTTGTTTTCCGACTCTGTTATGTCCCTATCTGTTGTGTCGACGGTGTGAGGAAGTCCTGTCCAATCAGCTAACGTAGTGATGATCTGATCGGTGCCTGATTTCCTAAACACAGTCATACAGCTGCTCTGTCCCTAGATAAAATCGTGGCACTGCAGGGACATTATGGACGCAACACACCATGTTTGATGATGCTTTTGCTTTTTGTTCAAGGTCAACTAGATAAAGTTGTCATTTTCACTACAAGGCAAGCCCTGACCAAACTCACAGTCACTGGAGCAGTTAGGATTGACTGAACTGAAACTTTGCAGAGCAAACACTGGTGCGTCGTCTTTCTTTTCGACTAAAAATGTGGCAGAAAGAAGGTCACTAAATGTTTTGGATCCGCTGATAGAGAAACCTAATATAATAGATAATAGACAGATAATAGATAATAGACTATAATAGACAATAATGCATCGCACAACATTTCTTCTTCTGGTAAACTAATAATAAGCGTTTCATTCTCTGTTATGGGGACAACAGAGAGAGTTCAACTCGCCTTTTCCATTTCAGTGAAGTCCTCATCCAGCTTCGTTCCTTCTGCACCTCCAACTTTCTCGCTCACTTTCTGCAAAACAAACACAAAAAAAAAAACATGTTAGGGTTGAAGCTTGAAGCGCTGATTACAAATATGAAAAACTGCAATTTCCAGACAATGCTCAATACTGAAATGTAAGGACGAAAAGAGGCAATCTGTAGTTCTGTATAAAATAACAGCATGTGTCGTGTGACCAGACTGTCTGCAACATTGCAGAATCACAACCTCTCTCATTAATTAAAATAATGTCAAACATATACGTGAAAATCAGCTCGGCCTCGTGTTCACAGAACACAAACCCATTTCATTAATGATCACGCTGCGACATGAACCTCACAGAACAACACCGATGCTCATGAGTAACAATGTCAGGGATGTTAGAGATCTTCACATCGGTGTTAATCTCTAATGAAACAGACGATAACGTGTCAAACAAACACTTTTGCACATACACCTCTATAACTCTAGACTCTGTCCTCAGACATGACGATGTCAGCTTTACTGTTCGGCAACGCAGACATTCTCCATCAGTGCTGGAGACGGTTGCAGCAGCAGAGAGCGCGATAAGAGAAAGAGAGGAGGAGATAAAGAATGGCCAGCAACAAGCTAAAGACCTTCATAGCTTCAGACGTGGCACAGATCCACGTGCACAGACATAAACACAGATATATCTCCTCTGGGCTCTTATCCCTGCACTCTCTTCCTCAGTCTGCTGATAATATTTCCAGCCATGCCACCATCCAGCTCCAGTCTGTGATGTAACCAGATGGCCTGAAGTGCCAGCAATCTGACACAACGAGGCCAGACACGGCCCTCGGAGGATGGAGGATGGACTGAGGGAGGGGAAAAAATGCTTTCAGGGAACGTCACGATGCATGACTAAAGAAACTATGAAGACTAAGGTCAGTGGATGAAGTCTTTCCTCCGGTATGAGGCTGTAAAATGAAATCACACATGCACAGAGTACATTTATAGTTTTTATAGATTTGCTCTTTTCTTGGCTCGGTGAAGACTTTTCTCATTTTTTTTCTGGCTCTAGCGAGAACACGGAGGGGGTGATCTGTGACAGACAGGGCAGAGGGAGGGTGGGGAGTTTGCAAGACTAAGCCTGTGACAGTAGTTTATGCAGCATAAGACTTTCTAAGGATTGGTGCTCTATGAGTCATCTTAGCAAAATCTCCCATGATCCCACGGCTGTGAAACAGCTCTATATTCTGACAGCAATGCAAAACACACACACGCACGGTGGGAGTCACATTTCCTGTCATTAGTTTCACCGACACATCACTACAATGTCTTCAAATCCCCCTTGAACCGGTTGCCATGGAGACCGGTACCTTGCCCGTGCCTGGCTTATCAGGTATCGCGTATGCGTCTCTTAGCATCTGAAACTTCCTTCCTCAAAACACAAAACCAGGAGAAACGAGCCGCGCGATGGGAACGCGGCCGCTCGGAAGACGCAGACGAACGAGCCGTTAAGACTGTTATGGCGCGTCGTGTGTGCGTGTGTAGCGTGTTTGACATGTGTGCCACAGCTGTGCCACCACAAGCGATATACGTAGTGACACTTCTGGTGTTCATCCAGGCTGTATTATCACATGCTGTACTATTTTACACCTGAGATGCAATATGAGCGCAGTTACATGTGATCTCACATGGCCCAAAATGATGGCCTCTTTTTTTAGATAGAAACTGGTATTTATATATATATATATGAAAAAAATGAGGCACATATGCTTTATAGCAGACACACAGGCTTTAATGAGTCATCTCAGCTGAGGTACACGTGTTCCTAATTGACAAAGAGAAGGATAACATCAAAGGCAGACCTTTTTTTGAGCTCTAATAATCTTTTTCTAATAATAAAAGCAGCGCCTGACGGCTGTATGTAATGACACAGTCATAATTTTGGTGCTGTCAGAGGATATTTCAAATTATTCATTCCCTTCAGAGAGACTCATTAGTCTGATGTTTATTTTTTATTTTTGAGTCTTGGATAGAAGCTGTCTTTTCCTGCCATAGAAACAGGATGGCAGGAAAAGACGACAGGGGGGATGACATGGCTGGAATCTAGTCCAGGCTGCTGCGATAAGGACTGAGCCTTAGTGCACGGGGCTCGAGATGATGATTAATGTTCCACACCAGGTTGAATACGCTCAGGTGCAAAAACAGCGACGATTTATATAACAGGACGATTCATTTTACGCTGCATTTTGTGATTTTAAAGGAGGAAAGTAGGTTCACTTAGTTCCTACACTTAAAGCTCGCGTACTGTCAGTGCACGTACAGGAGCTTTAACAGTACAAATTGTGCGTAAGAGCGATGTTTACTTCACTAATACAATAAAATGTGTACAAATCAGGCTGCGGCTAACAATTATTTTGATATTATTATTTGATATTCAGTTAATGATCACACATTAAGAAAGGCAAGAAATCACGAACAGTCATCAGAAAGTAGAGGTAGAGGTTGCACAGTTATCTCACATGCTGGGACTCAGAATAGGTGAGAACTGGCTTCAAAATTTACTTTTGAAGACCAATATGGAAGAGCTCAAGGAAGACTCACCTCACACTCTAAATTAACCGTCCATCTTATTTGTGTGTTTGATTCTGCGTGTCCCACATCTCTGATTTCCTTAGCTCGGAGACAGAGAGGGGCTCTGCAGTCGGAGTAGATGGAAAACAACTCAGTCGAGCAGTTCCTGCGAGGATATGTGTACATCTTGACAGATAAAGAGCAACTGATGAATAGAAATGAGCTGTTGGTGGCTGCTTTGAGTAAGTGGAACGGTGCTGTTGTGCGCCCCGCCGCCTGTGGCTGCTGTCAACGCGTGTTCAACCTCCAGACACTTGCAAAGTGGAGAGCAAAGACAGAGCCGGTTGCTGCGCTTTGATGGCTGCAAGCTGAGGAGACAGCAATTTAGTGCAGTGATGGGAGGAAGATGCATGCCAGGGTGACACTAAAGGACTATATAGCTAGCACAGCCAATAACCACAGGACTATTGATTGATGCTTTACTTACTGTGACTTACTACACACTCAAGGAAATGTGACCCGGCTAATCTCACCTAAAGCCCAAGAAACCGGCAGTGTCCCTTTGCTTTCACGCATAAATGATCCCTGTGCGTCCCTATAATCTGTCCCTCACTCAACAACCAACCTCATCCCTCTTCTTTTTCCACCCATCACTCTCTCTCTCCCAGCCCTCCCGCTCCCTCTTCCTCATCCTCCCTGCAGGGGAAGGACACCACAAGGTGAACGGAGCAGCAGTGACAGCAGTGGGAAGTGAACCTTAAAGGGATACGTAGAATGCACAGTTGGCTGCTGGGAAATAACAGCAGTGGCGTAGACGATGCGCAACCCGTGACGTTTACATACGAGCTCAGGCGCTCGTATTCGCTAAGAAATGCCAGTGCTGACACATGCAAGGAAATGGAGCCGATTGGTGGTCCCTCTGGAGAAAGAGGCGACGCAGGCATGAGGTTTCACTGCAGGGTTCAGGCCAGGTAATTCCTACGCTGCAGCACAATTTAAACTTAAACTACGTCTTAAGATGAGCAGAGATGCATGTGAAAACAGCCCTCTAGTGAGTGATGTAACAATAAGCAAACCACATTTTTGTCTGGAGGGAAACTTTACCACTAAATGGAAATGTGCAGAGAGGAAAGAAGCTACAGGCACTTAAACAATTTCCTCCCTGATGCAAAAAAAAATCTCACATTCAATCGAGTGTAATCATAAACAAACAAGCAATTTCAGAACACTTAAAAGTAATGGAAAGAAGAATCTACAGCCACACTAGCCGCACGGACGCAGCATCCATGTAACAGACTACGAGACTTTTCACTTGAGACAACCAAATGTCAAAGAATTCACTCAGGATCACCAAAGTCATCAGGATTCAAGTGGAACTCTGTACAAACATTCATCATAATGCTTCTCACAAAAAAAGATATTTCAGTCTGGACCAAGTGGAGGGCAGACCGACATCATAAACTTTAAGCAGAGAAGACAAAGGTCGAGTAAAAAAAAGGAACACAAAAAAACGTCACACCGAAAACATTCGTCGAGGTCGCATAAGGTTTCAGTTTTCTCTCCAACTGGCTGCTATGTGAACCAAATCAGACCAGATTAACAAAAGATGCTAAATGTGGAGAGAGGAAAATAGCCCAGAGACGTTGCCAAAGGCTGCAGGGCGTCCTCCCTCCCTCCTCATCCCCAAAATCCCTTGCATCATCACACACGGGTCAGCCTGCAGAGTGTGTCCTGATTTGCTCCCACACGGGATGTGCGAGTGTTCACAGAGCCTCAGGTGACATAAACAAGGCGTGAACAGCCTGATGTAACAAGTAAACTTACACAGTGTTTACTGCTATTAAGTTATGGCAAATATGTCTATTTGTTGAGAGTTAATGAGAAGATTGATACCGCTCTCATGTCTGTACGCGAGCAGCCAGTCAAAGCCAAAAAAAAATTCACCTGCAGGCCGACAGTATTTTCTTTTCTATAAAGAGCACGGCCCACACAGATTAATGGAAACACTCCTGGCAAACACAACGCGAGAGTTTAAACAGCAGGGCTTTACACCTGTGTAAGACACCCTGAGCTAATACTATTACGGGGCCGAGGAGGAAACCGACTGGAGACACACAAAGCGCCTGTTGTTGTTCTTAAAACGGAAGTGCTGGGATTAAATTATGCTTCGCGCTGCAGAACGCGGTGCAATCAATACTACAACATCATATCTACACATGCACACACGAGCCCGAGGTTACGGAGTCAGCTCGTGTTTCTACACCTGCTTCAGTTTTTTCATATGTAAATTTCATTTGACGTTTGTGGATTAGTAGATCGATTATTACAAAAGAACTCAGAGGACAGAAAAGCTCATATTTCAGCTTTGTTTTATCCATAAACTCTAAAAAAAAAAAAACTTAATGGTGTGTGTCCAAAGCTCCAATATGATTATCTGATTGACAAGCACTTGTGCTTGTTCGTGGGCTGAACCAACTGTTTATAGCTGGCCCTTTGTTCAGCTCTCTCTCCGTCTCCAATTTATTTTTGCTTTACTTGGTACATTTCCTCCATTATTTTATTTTTATGCCAAATATGCTGTGTACAATCATTTCTCATCTCTCTGTCTCAGTGGTTAAAAGGGCTCTAAAGCTCATTGTTGGGAAAAAATAACATCAGTTAAAGATGGAAAAGTATGGTGCATTCTAAAAAAATGCATAAAGTAATGACTAAAGTAATATATGGACGCTTTTCACAACTATTCACTTGTTTTCAATAGAATTTTTGTAGCCTTTGCTTTTTTTTTTTTTCAAAGAACGAGAATATAAAACTAAGAAAAGAAACAAGAGACCTTGAAGTGAAGCCAATGTGGAAGTGACAAAAACTGCAGTTCCTCAAGCGTCAACTTGAGGCTGGCTACAGAACAAGTCAGTCTCCATAAGCCCCCATATTAAAATGTCCAACTTCACAGCAGAAGTAAACATGTTTACAGCCTGGTACAAAAAACAGTTTTGGTCTCTATATCTTATTTGGCCATTCATGACAACTGAACTGAGTCTGAATGCTTATAAAACACACCTGTTCAAATGATATTAAACTTAATCATTAAGAACAGCTGCCTTGTTTGAGGCTTCATTCAGCCCATCTCGCCTCCACGTCCATTTTTAGATTAACGTGGAACCGGTGGAGGCAGGACTGCCAAGATGGCTGCCAGAGCCCTGCACTTTGATCTTCAAAACGGGGCTCCATAAACCGATGGGTGACGTCACAGACACACGTTGTATAAATCTATGGGCGAGGCACAGCGGGGGTTTGAACTGAATGCTAAAGTCAGAGGAGAAGCCACGGGATCACCGAAGTTATTAGAATTCATCCTGACAGACACATGAATGGTCCGTCTAATGGCTGAGATATTTAGCGACAGACTGACAGTTGCACTACGAGTGTGACTACAAAGAGAATGTATGTTTTTCTAAATAAAGAGAAGAGATGCTGAATATTGAAAGAGGATTTAAAAAAAAAGAGATGGCTTTGATTTGCATTTTTAATATGGTTCCATATGTCCATGATGTATGCATGAATGCAGAGGTGCATCCATAAAACACCTGCTGAGACGTGTACATACTGCAGCAATACCGCAATTTAGCACTCTCTCCACTGCTGTGCGCCCCAAACGCATCCTTCGTTTTATATTTAGCGTTCACAACTGTCCCGTTAGCATTAGCATCAGTCACATGGCACCTAATGTGAGGCTCACTAGGGAGTGTGCCGCCTGCTGTCGCTCTCTCTCCTCCCTCCTCCCTCGCCTCCTCCCTCCTCCCCTGCTCACTAGTCTAATCCTGGCTGGGCACACAGAGGCCCCTGCTTTAAATACGACCGGGGTGGAAGAGGGAGATTAAAAATGACAGGAGTGATTAGTGAGGCTATTAGGAGGACAGCCCCTGCTGCTGGACAATAACAGGAGGATCTGACTCATCCTGACAGAATTAAAACATCCCTCGACTCCGCCTTCACCTGCCTGCTCCCTAACTGCCCTTTTTACTCCTGTGTGGGGAACGATCTGAGCGGAAACATCTCCCAACTTGTGGTGGGAAAGAGATATTCACGTTACACGTCTACCTCTCATTTAGTCTGCACACCAAGGTAGAACTAGTATATTTTTCACCCTTTTTCCCCTCTCCTTCACACTCTCCATTTTCACTTTGTGTGTTGTGAGACGGTGACGTAGGGAGACAGAAAAGTTTGGGTCAGATGGGAGTATGACAGCGAGCTGCCAAATACTGAAAAGTCAACAACAATTGCGTAACAATGCCCAGAAGATCTTTGTCTCTATTTTCTCTCCTCTTGTTTTCTTCCCTCCTTTCCACTTTTGTCTTTATCACCCCCTCTCTCTCTCTTCTCACCTCTAAATACCCTCAAGGCCTCGCTGTACTCAAACACTGTGCCGAGTATATTCACTGCTGGACTGTGACTCAACAGTATGTCCTACTGCATCTTCCATAACAGGAATCTACAGTGCCACAGATAAACCTCAGCTTCAGGCTGACCAGGACCTCTGAGCAGAGACTGCAGCACCAGGAGGACCAAACTCTGAACAGCTATTAAAACTTTAAGTAAACCCTATAATTGCACTAACCGTCCTTAAGAATAGACCTGTGCTCTCGTGGAAAGGAAAATCTATTAGCCTTAAATCCTGCGTGGGAGTGGCTGGTTCTTACTCCAACTACAGCCGTGTGGGGATGATAGAAATCCTGCAGGACATCAAGGCCGGAGGTGGCATTAGTGGGGACAAAATTCATTGATACGCCAGGTTGTGAGGTTTTACAAACCCACCAAGAAACAAGTAATGACAGCATCCTTACAAGAACATAAAGGAATCTGCTAAAGTCGAGGATTCAAGTGCAGACGAGCTCCCTGACAGGGCCGGACAGAGGTGCCACTGTTTTCTCTGTCCAAACTCAAGCAAGCATCAATCCGCTGGTTGGCCATGTTGCTTCACTGACCTCTATCCTCTCTGAGTGTGTGGCCTGTAGCTATTATAATCTGATTTGTAAGCCTTTGCATGGCTCTTATGTAAGAGCAGGGATGAGTCTGAAGCTCGGGAGATGTGTGCACACTCCAATTCATCCGTGTGCCGCTTGGAAAAAAAACGGGGATGGAGAACCAGCTGGCACTGTGTGTGTGTGCAGAAAGCATGCCAGAGTTTGTGAGCATTGGGATACGTGATGATGATGATGAGACAAAGATGGAGGATGAGTAACGGCATGCACACACACACGACATGAATGATGACGGGCTTTTGCTGAGCTGCACGACCAGACTGAGTGTCCGGTGCAGCTGATGAATAACAATGAATCTGTGAACCGTGCATTCACTTTGGATTACGCTTTCACGTTAGCACTTTTGTGGTTTGTGAAACGGAGTGCACACTTAGAAGTAAGGATAATCCTCCATCCATTCGACGTATCACTGCTTTGATGCTAAAATTACTTCTCTGATTAACTGCACATAACCAGTGCTCAGTCTTTGCTGGACAGTCACGCTCTCAGCATTCCCACGCCAGACCACCTATAGTTCTGCCAAGGAACCATGAGAAGGTGTGAACGGCTCAATGTGTTCATTTTTCTCTCTAAACTCCCTCTTGCAATCATTTTCTAACCACTCCGCCTTCTTCTTGCTCATTTGTTAATCTCACCTGTTTCTTAAACTCTATTTTCGTCTCTCCTCTTCGCTCATCTCTCTTGACATCCATCCTCTGTCCATCACTGTATAAAATCCTAATCACCACTGAGAGCTGGAGTGGTTTAACACCTCACCTGGCTGCTGTGACGTTAGAGGTGTACTCCAGGGTGTGTCGGTACACCATGACATCGCTGTTTCAGCATCATCAGAGGATGCAACAGACGTGTAAACGCTTAACCAGAAAGCTGCAGTTCATCCTGATATTTAAGTTACACTGTTTAATGGTACTACATGTTGTGTCTTAAACACATCTACTAAGCTCTGATAGTTTAATTGTTTCTCCAACTGGCTCAAACAGCCGTCAATGAGCACAACACCAGACATATTTAAATGGATTGACAGTAAGTGAAGTAGGACGCAGCAGAATTGGAACATTTGTACCGAGTGAATCTGGCTAAATCTCACTAAAAATAAAAGATTATAAAATCAAGGCTTAAAAAAAAAGCAGCTCCAGAGACCTTTTGCTAGAAAGTCCTGGAGGAGCAACTGGACTTCGGAGTTCGGTCATCAAAATGAAATCGATAAAAGATAACCACTGTTTGCACAAAATATAGTGGTTATCAGGATATTGAAAGATATCTTTCAGCATCAGTATTGGCTAAAGTCTCTCATTTTCATTCATCAGTGACAGACAGAGAGGAACCTGACCCTGAAACAATGATTTTATATTTCATCCTCACATGGGGTGACTCACCATTCGTTCACAGACACACACAGGCGTAGAAGCTACAACCGGAAACAACACACTAGCTCCCCTCTCTTTCTCTGTACTTGCTTTCCACTCTGAAATTTCCATTTCAAACACTAGTGTGTCTCTCAGAGGAAATAATGACGGCGCTTTGAGGCCTCTGGAGGACTTGACTTTTTCCCGGCACGTCACTGAAAAGGGAAACATATTTATACAGGCAAGCTCATAGTCATATAAATTTAATGTTTACCCATCAGTGTTGTGAGTTAAATCTGCGTGGGTGTAATGATGGTGTTGCCTTGGATAATGAGCACTGAAAATCGGTATTGATGATAGTTATTAAAACTCAGTTTCAGACTGCTGCCTGCACTGTGTGTGTGCATCACGGCTGCATCATTTATCTTTATAATATTTTATAATCCAACTGTCCATGGAGCTCTAGTTCTGTACTGTAGATACTTCTCAGTTTGTTAGTCATACAGGATGAACACTAGAGCAGCTGCAGCCCTTAATTAGTGCCATTTTTTAAAAACCAATTTTATGTCAAAGTGCTCTTCATATTGTCAGGACAATCAATAATATTTCGGGAGATGGCTTATTGGTATTAGAGAACAGGTGAACTGTCAAATATACGTGACGTATGACGACAAAGATCCACACACACAAGCTAAGCACATAGTCATAAATTATAAATGATCCAGTGGGATTGCAGTGTGTCGCTACATTAAGGCTTTTATACAACACACACGGGTAATCCAGGAAAGACGATACATGAATTAAAATAATCAAAGATTAAACCATTTTATGAAGCGTGACTCATTGTGAGGATCTGTGTGAGTGAGGTTCAGTAAGGATGCTGCAGTAAGGATGCTGCCATGCCATCAGAAAGACCCTCGATGTTTTGTCTGCCTCGAGAGGTGTGTGACCTTTCACACAAATAGCTGCATCTCACAGACACACACACACACACACACACACACACACACACACACACACACACACACACACACACACACACACACACACACACACACACACACACACACACACACACACACACACACACACACACACACACACACAAGAGCAGGGACAGCAGTCCTCAACCAGTTGTCACGTGCAAACCCCGCTGTTAAAAAACTCAACAAAATCCTCATTTAACACAAACACGCAGCTGCCCTCCATCGGTCGATACGATCAGAAACGATCCTCCTCACCATTCGTCAATGTGTAAAAATCCAGACTGAGCGGTGCAGTTATAATCCTCATTAGCTCACCTTTAGCTCCTTTCGGGGGTAAGTGGTCCTCGAGTTAATCTTATTTAGTCAAACTACCGCTCCCAAGCTTCAGCATTATGTCAGTTCAGTTTGACTCACATTGCATGCGTCTGACTGTTGGAGACTATCAGGAGACAGTGAAGATGAAAAGGCTTTGACTGATTTCTAACGGAAACATTTAAGTAAAGGCACAAAGTCACAGGAGTCATGAGCATAGTATGAAAAGAGAAAGTAAGAAAAGGTAAACATGCGAGAGAAGGAGAAAAAATAACACACAGTAGAGTGAAATAAAGAGCTAGGCCTGCATATTAAATTATAAAGCTGAAACAATATGTCAATTAGTTGATCAACAGTACTTTGATAATAGTTCAATTGTCAATCTTCAAGCAATAATTTCAAGACCGTAAAGGTGAATCTCTTTTTTAAATTTTGGACTGTCGGCCTGAAAAAAAAGCAGTTTGAAGACGCCACATTGGTCTTTGGGAATTTGTTTTTACGAAATCAAACAGTAAAATCAATAATCGGCAGATTAATTGATGACAAAAACACTGCATTACGTGACTGTGAGCTTAGTATACTGATGATTCAACATCAGAAACGGATCATTTAAAATCATAAAAGATGCTGTAAAATGTTCTTATCTTTTCTATTTTCTATCTATTCTTATCTTCTTATTATAGTTATTCTTTCCTCTGTCTTCATCCGTTTCATTTATGTCTGTATAGAGCACCATGTGCATGCAGCACACAGCAATCAAGGGTTCATAATGTATAATGTGATGTAAGATAAACACAATAAATATATTTATATGCATATAAATAATAAAACAAAGGGAGGACGCATTCCTACGATTGGTAGGAAGATGCTGGGTGCTTCATGCCTGCGGAGAAACAACACGTTGTCTCGACACGCTGTACCTGTACTCTGTGAG
Source organism: Nibea albiflora (assembly GCA_014281875.1). Classification (NCBI taxonomy): domain Eukaryota; kingdom Metazoa; phylum Chordata; class Actinopteri; family Sciaenidae; genus Nibea; species Nibea albiflora. Next base: position 7,492,590 of record CM024789.1, on the reverse strand, counting down.
ACTCCAACACACTAATGTCCCTGAACTCAGCACCTTGTTTCACACAAGTTTCACCGGACTTGTACAAATGCTGCCTAGCATGAAAGAAGATTCATTATCGCTGCTGATAAAGATAAACGACTTCGACTTCTAACTTCGAGCTCAACCATCGCGCGGCAGCAGAGTAATGGATCCATGAAGAAACAAGCAGCCGCGCTTTAACACAAAAATCAATAAAGCAGCTAAAAACAGATTTCTTATCCCCCAAACTCTACCACAGGCTTTCAATCACACTGCACCAATCCCTCCAAAACAAACAATAATATTAATACATCCAGAGCCCGGCATGACCCATTAAAAGAAGAGAAAAGCCTTAGCAGAACAACATCCTGTTTATTTGATATTGACTATCTGCTATTCAACACCGGTCTGATTTGATTAGATTTCCAGTCCATGAAGAAGGTCACAACAGGAGGGGAAAGACAAACCAGAGATATAATGATACCTGAATACTGATGGATACACAACATATTTTTGACATTTTATAAACAAAACCACGACCCAAAACAACGTTGAGCTGAACCTCCAACGAGTCAGAACGACCTAAAGAAAGTAAAGGTTAATAATAAAATCTGAGGGATCAATAAATGACACACTTTGTGGCCCCGCTGCCTGCACAACAATGTATTCAAGCCAGCATTATTTTTAACAACACAGGAGATGCTGGAAAACAGGTCAACACGCGCCAGTGTGTGATCTTTAGATAAAGTCGACCATGAATGCATCACTCACACTGAAACTATTTAACTGACCCATTCAAACTATGAAGCCCAATTTGGGCCACAAAAAGGATTTTGTGGCTGTAAAAACTGTGACTGTATATATCACACAGTAGATATCGTAAATATAATTGATTTAGGCGTGTTTTATGCAGACAGACACACACTTACAGAAATCAATTTATATTAAGACTAGTTTCCTCTCTGGATTGTCATACCACCTTAACTAACTTCTTTATCCGAGTCCCTGCAAAATGTACACAATTATCTACTTAAACCAATTTATCTACTTATCCACTGCAAACACCTGCTTAAATGGCTGCAAATACACACACACACACACACACACACACACACCTACATGCAAGTATAGAAAGACCCGCCCACTAATTAAATAGATAAAAATTCAAGGTGTTTAATCCACAGCTCCGCGTGTGGGTGGTGTTTGTCACTATTAAGTCTGAATGGCAGAAGAATAACTTTGTTTATAGAGAAGCCTTTGGCACTTTCTGGAAGATGATAAAGAGGTTTATTTACGGAAAGCAGCATTGTGATTAAATAACTCATTACTCATCTGCTCGGTAAACAATAACATTTGGGTAATTACCACACAAGGCAGCATGAATTTAGTAAAAATGAATTATTATATATAATAAGCTTTAATGATTTAGTCCAAAACTGAAGCTTGCATGCTGAGTCTGCCTCTCCATGTGATCAATCTTTAAAGTTTTGGACTATTTTTCACTCTCAAGCAATATAAAGAAAATGACAGCAGTGACCTATAGGTTGTGGCACCAACATCCCCAGAGGAAATAAACTAAAAATAATACTCGTCACATGGTACAATTGGCGGGTCTGGTCCATCACATGCAGCACGTTTCACAGATTACAGCTGCAGCGCTCTGATTCTGAGTCACACTCAGCTCCAATATGATGCAAAGTCACCGTGCTCTGATTAATCTGAGTATAATCCCTGACAAGCCATTCAGCCTCAGCTCTGCAGCTGGTGGGAGGACACAGTGTGTCCACGTTACATCAACTAATATGTTGTTTTTTTGTTTTTTTTTAACTAGGGAAGCACGCTCATATAAAAATACATAAAGTCCTCCCGAAACCTGATGGACGCTCGCTGTAGCTGACACTTAAATACAATAAAGTACGTTCTGTTCCCTTCCAGCTGTCATTACTGTCTCTTCATGAGCCAAATTAGGCATAAGACTGAGGACATGATGCTACAGCTGCCTGAAAGCATAGCCTCCTCTCCTCTTTTGTGCCCAACATCCTCTTCTCTCCATTTCACCCCATTACTTCCTCCTCTCATCTCTTCCTGCTCTCCTCTTTATTGCCTCTCTCTATCATCTTTCCTCCTGCTTGCTTTCTCTTACACACCCGTTGTCTAAATTGCTTTCTCTTACACACTTTTCCTGCCCCAAAACATCCTTTGTAATTCATTTCGGGAAAATTAGCCAATGCATCTGATAATATAGTACACATTATGCTGGGTCATTCTATTGAGCCTGTTTATGTTTTTAGCATAGCTCTATGGACGCTGAATATTTCAACAACTATTGGAGGGATTGTCATCAGACATTAAAGATCCCAAGAGGATGAAGCTTAGTGACCTTGATTTTTCCTCAAGCGCCACAAGGAGACGAAACAAAGTTAATAACAATAACAACAACAATAAAATTCGTTTAAGATGTGCAGTATGTGGTCTAACTGCAGAGGAGCCACAGATTTCTGTTTGTCTGCATCTTCATCATCATGGATCGTACGTGTGAGGCAGACTGTTCACTAATTCTCTTCACAAAAAGATTCTTCCCATCACCATCAAAGTGCGACACCTTTGATAAGTTCGATTTGAGACGTGACCCTTCGCATCTCGCGTCTCCCTTGTACTGAGGAATGATTGCGTTGATCTTTATTTGATGGGAAACATTAACTGTTCCTGACCTGATCCCTCCAGGCGTGCTCTGTTTTTGATTTAACGCTACTTACACTCTTGTGTTTATAGGCTATTGTGCCATTTGACCCGTCTGTGTCTGTGTCTTATCCAATAAACAATGTTTTGTTCCGTGTGGAGGTTTGATGTGGTCTTTAACTCTTATAGATCAGACGTGCAGACATAAAGCAAATAGACAGGTGACAGATGCAGCCCCTGTGCCCTAAAATAAGTGAGTTCACCTGTACAGTTTACCCGCTGTCTAAATGTTAAGAAACAAGACTAATAGTCTACAGCCACAGCAGAGGCTGATGTTTTGAATTGAGCAGCATGTGACAGGTATTGGATAGATTCTGACCTGATGATGGTGACACAAATCCACAGTGACTGCGATCGGCACCCAGGCATGAATTATACAATAAATGTACACATTTTAGTGCAGTCCATCCACTGACCTAGATATTTCAGTAAAAGCCATCACTGTCAACACTGTGGCAGCACGAGAGGAAAATTCAAGGGATGTTCAACATCATTCAGGATTGGTGGACCGACTGACCGACCAACACTGGCATCCATAAATATAGCACACGTCTCTCCAGCACGTCTCAGCCTCTAACCACAGGACGAAATCTAAAAACACAGATGATACTCTGCTTACACTGCAGTCACACAAATAAAACATACAGGCCCCGACAGGTTCACGCTCACAACAGGATAAACAGGCTGACACGGGTTGCCCAAGAAGCCAGTTTTGTGTGACTTGGTTCATGACTTCTGTTTGGACATTGACCTTTAACCTTGAGCAAATGGACTCCACGCGACAGACCTTGGCAAGGTCTCCCGGGGATGTGAAAACGTCCATAATGGCAAATTATGTTCCATGGCCCTTCATTATTTACACATCACGTCAGCAGCTCGAACAAAAGCCAATAACGAACGCGGCGAATGGGTTTCGAGGAGAGCGTACTGCACGCTTCTGGGTTATAGATTTGGGTAATAATGGTGTGACCTGAAGGTCCCTGAAGTAGAAACGTGCGTGTGAGTATGGAGATGCTTTCATTTAGTCTTATCAATATTTCCAGCTATCTCTATGCATGAAAGGAAATTGCTTTACTCTGCAGGAATGGCGACACATTAACTGTGTGATCGTCATAAACGCCGAACGATATATTCTGTTTTTATTATATCATATTATATTCAAATTCCAGCCACTCATATTAATGATCGGTATCTTTAAAAAGCATATTCTAAGAGGAAAATAAAAACAAAAATGGCCAACGGCTTATTTCCCTTCATTCATTATGTCTAACGAGACAAACCTTTACCCGCTGTCTAATAACAGGTCCTGAGAAATTCCCTTCTCCAACCTCAAGCCATCAGTCGTCTCTCCTGCAGTAGTTGATGCCCAGAATGTAAAATATACCAACTGCTGAATAAAACATAAGCCATGGCCTGAATACTGATTCTGGGAGGGAGAGAGGGCGAAAGAGAAATAAAGGAGCGGATAACCGCGGAGTAACAAACAACAGCTCACTCTCTATTAGACAAACCATAAACCATAAACGACTGCCCACCACGTACCAGTGTTGAAGCCGGCTAAACATTCATTCATTCAATGATATTTCTTCTGGATGAAAACATTTGATGAGTTTACCTCACCAGTGCGCTAATTCAAACTGTGCCAGCAGCATCTAACCACGGGACAAGCTAAGAATAGTTCAGTATCCGTCTGTCATTAACCTCCCGAACAGAGCTGACGTCAGAACACAGAGAGCTCCGCAGTTCAGTCTTCAACCCTCTTGCCGCTCAGACCACCGCTGACAGTTTAGTCAAAGTTTCTGCTGAAGTTCACCCACCCTTCTTTTAAATACTTTCTGGCCACACCTCATTACAACATGTAGAAGCGGCTCTGCCTCTGGCTCTGGCGAGTCGTGTTTATCGCATGCTCAGACAAAAAGTCACTGTTGTAATGCGCCCTAAAGGATTTATGTAGTGTCAGGGAGATTAATCAGGACATTTGTTAGAGGTGAGGTGATGGAGGTGACATTTCACACTCACACTAGTCAAAAAACTGTCACAGCTGCCTTAATATATTGCAAAACATGTCTCTGGCCAGTGAAAGACTTCTCTGTTTGAAAACTTTCAGGAGGGGAGCAGCTCCCCCGGCTTCAGAGGCTCGGTTTAAATCTGTGAGAAAGAGACTGTTTGCACTTGTCAGTACCATGGGGAAACGGCCCACTGATGGAGGCACAGAAAGGGCTCTACTGTGGCGATTAAAACATATTTCATTTAAGCTGAAAGGAAAATGACAAGCAAAAGTGACTAACAGGTCCAAGCGCTGTGAGGGAAGGAAATAAATCAAGATAAAAGGATAGGAGGTTTATTAACATTGCTGCACTGTGCTGCTGGACTGGATCCAGTGCAGCAACGCTTTTGCTGCATTGCTGAGCCACACTGGGCCAAAACTGGATGCACTGGGTTGGCTGGCACAATGTAGCCAATTCTTAAAGAGATCATTCCAACAGCGAGCCTTTGTCCTCTGACTCATGAGGAAGTAACAAACACGATACGACCTGATACTAAGCCCAGTGCCCCGAGGCATCATGTCCACATTGGACAATGCTGCAGCTCACGATTTACCTCCAGTGCCAAGGTTCAGTGCCAACGCCGGGGTAGTGCGCGACACACAGGGTGTAAAGGTCAGGGCAGTGCAGCACGTTTGAGTCAACAGACTCTAGACCTGCTGCTGGTCTCCTAAAGAGGAGCAGCGGCTAAAGTGACGTGTCACAAATACAGGAAATTACTTTTCAGTGAGGTGCCTCTTTTCTTCACCATCTCTGGCATAACTGTGTTTTCATTAGTGTGTCGTCACCAGAAAATAAGATTCATAACGTTGCGAGGTGGTTTAACTATGGTTTTTCTACAGTAGCCAAGAACGGATAAAACAAACACGCACCAGATGCCACTACACTACACAATGTACGATTTTGGGCACATTTATATAAACAGATAATATTCTGAAATGGGCCAGTCTGCAGTTCTTGGGAGTATCAGCTTTACACTTTTACTCAAGTAAAGATTTGAATTAGTGAAATCAGTCCTTAAATCAGTATTTTTGCACCACCAACAATGGTTACCATGTGTAGATATTATAAGAAGGGAACATCAGTTCTAATTTTTGCAGTCCATTTCTCAGAACCCGTGCAGCACTGATGATTAAGTTCATCATTTTCGAGGTAAAATGCCAAACAATTTCTAATTTTAGAAATTTTAGGATTTGCTGCTTATGTGTGTGAAACATTATAGTAAGTGAATATTTTTGGAATTTGTGTTCACCATGAACTGAAAAAAGATGAACAGATAAAATGATCTGTACTATAATTGGCAATAAAAACATTTGTTAGTTGCAGACCTGTCCAGAATTAATAAGTAAAAAAAAGATCAATGTCAACTGATACAATTCAGGTTGGTAGAAATTTCATCTAAATCCCTGCAGATTGACGGTTTCCCATACTTGTTCCTGTTTGACCTGGCTGAGAGCGTCCTCCTGATCTCGCCTTCAGCATCTCCTGGCTGAGTTCCCTCTCTATCTCTCTGCCACTCCCTACCTGCTCAAGGCTGCTTTCTATCTCCTTCTCTCTCTCCCCCCCTTTACTTGTCTTTCCATATCTCTCTTTCCTTGCTCCACTCTCTTTGTCCCTCCCGCCCCATCTGTTATCTTCCAGCTGGATCTGTTTTACGCTGCACTGCAGTAGGCCTCGTGAGGATCCAGGCTGGATGAGTCACCCACTCACAATCTGCTGCCCTAAAGCCCTGCAGGTGTCAGCCACATCCAAGGACCCCACTGCTGTCCATGAGCACGCACGGATGTACATGTATGTATGCCTGTATGCCTGCCTGCCTGCACGCTGCAAACTGAGAGAATAAATGCCTAAAATGTCTGAATGTGCACACACATGCATGAAGAATAATCTTAAAAAAACAAAATCCCTGATTGTATTCATTTGCCTTTAAGCTAAACTGAAATGGTTTCCATGTGATGAATCATAATGCTACACACAATACAACGAAGGCAAGACGTGTAATACTGATATTAGTATTCAGCACACACGCTGGGAAACCTCTACTGGAACCAGGGCTGACTACAAATTAAAGGATTAGTGCTCTAATATCCACTGTAAGAAATAGACACGATTTAAACTCCACTGCGCCTTCCTGATTCTACAAAACCCAAAAAGTACCCAGACAGATGACAGGGTTCGAAGACAGGTACACAGCAAGCGGCAACCTCCATGACTGTGAAGTGAGGCCTGGGTGGAAGTGCCAAAAACTGCAGTTCCTCAAATGTCCACTTGAAGCTGGCTACAGAAAAGATGTCATCTCCATAAGTCCCCATGTTAAAGTGTCCAACTTCCCAGCAGAAATAAACATGTTTACAGCCTGGTACAAAAAACTGTTTTGGTCTCTATAGCTAATTCTCAAGTTCATGACCACTGTATTGAATCTAAATTTTATATAACTCACCTGTTAAAATGATATTAAGGCTTAAAGTTATGCATAATTAATATCGTTCCTGCTTGATTGACAGGTGGCTGCTGTAACAGATGGCTACCATAGCAACCAGGCGTCATTCAGCCCACTTCAGGTCCACCAATGATCCACGTCTTTGCCAATTTTTAGATTAGCTGGGGGGAAGAGGCATTTTTTGAGCTTCAAAGCAATTCTGAGTGACGTCATGGATATGACGTCCACTCTCATACTCTCACTGGTTCACACATGTAGCTAATGTATCTGGAAAGATAATCTGTTCTCATAGACAGCGTGGATCATATAACACTTCACACTACTGATCCTCAAAGGTGTCTCTGCTTTGTTTCCCAGCTTCCCCCAGTGACACGTTTTAAATATTTCTAAAACACGATGGAGGATTTTACTACCCGGAGCGCACCACGTGACATGTCTCTTCAATCTGCAGGTGTTCTTGTGCTTTCATTTAAAAACACAAACCAAAAAAAGCACAGGTTGTCTCCAGTTTGTGCTGTCAGACTATTCCCACGTGTGTTTGTTATTCTAAACACTAAGTGACTCAACGTGGGGAAAAAAGTGTACAGTGTTCATACAAATCTGAAGACATACTTCAATTCACTGTGATTATAATTCAAATTTTAATATTATATTAAAAAATAAATATTATAGTTAATGGACCGTAGATAGCCCATATGGTGCTGATGTGAAGTCAGGAATACAGCAGGAGAAGAACAGTGAGCTGAAGCATCTCATCCTATGTTTGAAAATCTCACAAAGTGGACTGATTTGGACCTAGTTAAAAGCAGTAAATCAAACAAAAAGATTTAGTGAATCACACCTATGATTTTGAAAGTCAACTAACTCTCAAATTTTATAACCCTGACTAGTTTCTTTCTGACATCGACAAGCAGCACAGCAACCATTTTATTTAGGAAAGCTGCAGCACCAACCCCCCCCCCACAGACTCTTGTTTTTGTTGCCCCCTCCTCTCGCTCACTCTGGCACACTTTCTCAAGCTCCTGCAGTTTCTATTTAATGAACATGTTTTTGTCTTCCTGCTGGCAGCACACACTCACTCCATTGAGATAAAACATGCTCTCTGCAGCCTTGAGATAAATGGAAGAACTGGCATTCAAAGTGAAACATAACAGCAAGCAGGACTTTGAGGCTTCGGGAGATGCACCATGCAGCTATCTGTCTTTTTCTCAACTTTTAGCGGATACAACAGCCCCAAATAAAAAGCCTCACCACACTAGCATGTTCACATCTGTGCACACATGATCAGCTACAGAGCCTGACACACACACACATACAAGACTCTCTCCATGGGAAAAAAAAAGCTGTCATGGGAGTGGCATCTGCTCTACGTGTGACTCATTTTACTCTGAGGTTTGAATTGTGAGACAAGCAATCCTCACCTTTAAAAATGTGGCAGACAGAAACACTCTGTCCTAGCTTAAAATAAAAGGAGGAGGAAGAGATGGTGTCATTTTTATAGCAGGCTGATGTTATCTTCCTGACAAAGTACAAACTGTCTCAAGGCGTATGCAGAAGTACATCACTGTACAACGTAATCTATACGCTCCTGTACATGGGAGTGCGTAATGGCTTGCTGGATAAATAAAGAAATATTTTTTAAAAGGCTATTTCCAGTGGACCCGTCGGGTTTTACCCTTCATGCCTCGTGCTTCCCTTCTTTTTAAAATGGCCCCCGTTATTAATGCACCACTCTGAGCCCCAATGTCCTTGGGTGTGTGAGAGAGAGAGAGAGAGAGAAAGAGAGAGAGAGATGTCTGCCGTCAGAGAAAAGTGTGATTGTGGTTGTGTCAAATAAATTACTCAGCGATGTATGTGAGAAGGTGAAACTGGGGTTGTGTGAGTATGTGTGTGTGTGTGTGTGTGTGTGTGAGAATCTCATAAAATTCCACAAACTTCATGGCTTTCTGCCTTTTATGAGCCGTTTTTTCGCGGCAGAGTCCATAAAGTCTGTAATGAAGGAATGCTGCAAGCGTCCGCGCACAAGAACGAGGATTTTCTATCTCACAAAGCAGATGCCGTACATTTAACTTCAGACAAAGCTGCGCGGCTAATTAGCAATTAGCGACACACGGAGCCGTAAGGTCAACACAGCATTTTAGGATGTGCAATCTGTTCTAATCTACATACAAGTCAGTTTGATGTCATCGCGCCTCAACTTCTTTATTGAAATGCTATATCTTCAGACTTTACGGCGGCACAGACAAATCAGTGAGCAGAAAATATTGGATTATATATAATTATGTATTCATTTGACAAAGAACCTGCATATAATTTGCTAGATTATCTGAAATTATGATTACTGTCTGGCTGTTTTGGCCATTAACTGTTGATTCTTGATATATTGACACCACGGTATAAAATTATATACACTGTGTTGAGGATTTTATCCATATGACCCACTCTTTAGAGATGGAAATGAGAAAAGAGCTACTGTGTGTCTTGAAGGAATATTTCAACATATTGGGAAGTAACAGGGGGAATTAGTTAGCCTGGCTCTGTCTAACGGTAACAGAAATCCACCTACTTCTACAGAACACTAAGTAACATGTTATATCTCGCTTGTTTAAGCCTTGCAAAAACCGAACAGTGAAAACAACAAGGATTATGTGCAGGACTATTTATTGTCTTGGACAAGTAGCAACCGGCAGAGACTCCGAGGAAGTTACTGATCCCAGCCAAGAAATAATGCAGCACATAATCACCCTACAAAATGGATTTTGTTACCTTTGGAAAGAGCCACGCTAGCTAGTTTTCCATTGTTCCCAGTCTTTATGCTAAGGTAAGCTAACTGGCTGTAGCTTCATATTTACCATACAAACATGAGAGTGGTATGAATCTTCTCATCTAACTCTCAGCGTATATGTATCCTATCGGAGTCTTTTAAATCCTGGTCCCACTCTTTAATCCCTGTGACCTCCCTCTTCATGTTTTGGGGCGGGGGTAGTGTGGAGGTCTAGTTGGAGGATGTGTGTATAAGTAGCCAGATTGCTGTGAGTCTGGGCCTGGATTACAGGACTGTGGCACAGGAAGAGAGGGGTTGAATATGGGAGCCCTTCTGCCACTGGGCGTCTAGGGAAGAATAGTGTGTATGTGTGTGTGTGTGTGTGTGTGTGTGGGGAGGTGGTGATGGAGGGACTGAGGGGGGAGGGTGGGTATAACGGTAAGGAACAGACGGCAGGAGACCACAGAGACAGCTAACTGTGCCTAGAGCTGACTGAAGCACATTGGGAATAAATCTGAGTAACGAAGACTGCGCCATGTAAGAAAAAAAAACAAATTCAGATGCATTCACTGCATATTTACACACTCAACCACACCTCTTTATGCATGCATCACTGAGAGCCACATAACTGTATGCATATTTACAGATATAAATGCCCTCATGAAGCCTCGGCCTCGCACACACACGGATGCATTCGAGGCATGAACATCTGCAGGAGGAGAGAGGGCTCTGCTAATGGGTGACAATAGACTCATCACACAGAATTAACACAATCTGTGCAGCCATCTAATGCCCCGTGTGGGCCGCTGTCTACTCCCAATCTGATCAAATGAACTCCTTGATTAAAACTGAGAAGTGTGCTAACAGCAGAATCATGTTTTCTTTTTATTTAATCTTTAAACACGGTGAAAATCTTCCAGGAACCGTTTTATTTTTGATCTGCAAATGCCGCCCCTTCAGAATATACAGAGGGAATGTAATAACATTCCTCTGTCTGGCTTTAATCATCTACACAAGCCCCTCAAGTGTCCGTGTGACATTAACAATAACAGAATTGACTAATGGCAGCATAAATTAACTAAAAATACAACACTTGTGTGTCACCATATTGAATCCCAGCTGTTAAATTAACTCCTGTCCTCGCAAACTGCTACCTTAGCCTCAGTAATTCAGGTCCAACATGCAATTAGAAGAGTCTAATATCCACAGACGTTGACCTTCATGAGACACACTATTATCAGTGTCACAATGAAGTCATTATTCCCTCCCATCGCAGCGACAATTGCTCATAAAGATGAGATATGATGCAAACGGGGAGCTGTATCTATGAGGCCGTTTGACCATCCGCACACATACAAGGAGGGAGAGACGTGAGCGTGTTTGTGTGACTCAGCCAGGCTCCGGGTCTCCTGCTGCGTGAGGCCTGAAGCCGACTGTCAGTGTCACTGTGACTCACCCCACAGAGGAATGGACAACCTCTGTTTAGATGTGCTGGAGCTCCGGGCTAACACCGGGAATAAAGTCACTTAAAGCCTTGGAGTTAGTGGACGGCCATGGGAGCAGATCTTTGACCATAAAGGTCCAACTATAGACGAAAGACTCTCCACTCTGAAGGCCTCCAGAGTTAATGGTGGTTATACTGGGTGTGATGACTTGAGGAAGCCTCAGAGTAACCTTGAGCTGATGCACCGGGCCTACATCTAATAATACCAGCTGCTTCAGCATAAGATAGTGGAGGCATCATTTAACTCTGCTCTCCCGCATTAGGAGATACAGGCGTTTAGAGGGCGCCGAGGTCATGGCGTGCCGCTGCTGCTGGCAGCAGGAGCGGATTTCCGCCAAGGCGCACTTAAAGATTGCATAACACCTTGCGCGTTGTGGAGTTCCCACTGAGGTTGGCTGACGGAATCACTGATTTAAACCGTCCTTTGACAACATTGCAAGTGTGAGAGCGGCTGCCATAAGCTGCAGCTCTGGTGGTGGTGGTGGTGTGTTTTCCCTCCCTCTCCCTGTGCGGAATGTCATCTGAAGGGTACGGAGAGGATCTGACGTCTCCGGCATCATTGCATTTTCGTGCCACCTGCACCTCCCAGGCACGCACACACACGCACACACACACACACACAGAAACATAACACTGAATTATCAGTGCTCTCTTCCCGTCATGCAATTGAACAACCGCAATCGATTACAACCGAGGCTGCAGCGTAAAACGCCACTAATAAACGATTCTATTGGTGCAGCGCTGCACCACACCGGTCCCTCCAGCAGTGAGTACAATTCAGCACCAGGACAGCGATGAGTAAGTGATTTGGAGGTAGCAGATGGAGCTACACACGAGCACCACGAGGAGCTCATACGCGTACAAAGTCTCCGATCCAAGCACCTCTCCGACAATGTGACACCCTCGGCGTGAAGATCTGCTGAGATCTGACGGCTCAGGACGCAGCGTCCTCTTACCTGAGTGGCTTTGTGGAATTGCTTCTTCAGCCCCGCTACAGACATGTTTGCTACACGGTGGTTTCTAAAAGCGGAGATAAATGTGAACTGGTGCTGCAGGTGCGTGAGGAGGTGAAATCTCGGTCCTAATTGTATCTGGTGATGATCTTGCAGCCGTGGCTAAGTCCTGTCTACGTTGGTCTTCACCAGAGGGATCTCCTGTGAGGAAGGGGGGGGCTGACTAAAAGCTCTGATCAGGCTATTGGATGCCAAAGCCACATGTCCAAAACGGCGCTGACGTCGGAGCCAGCTCCTTTTAAAGCGGCCGCCTCCTTCTCCACCTCCTCCACCTCACCACCACCATAGCTGGGCTCGGTACTCTAAAAGGAGGCTGAGGTTATTTCTAATCTAAGCTCGTTTAGCTGATGGAAAAGAACGACGACATAGTTTGCCGTTTAATTAAGAATGAATCTGGCATCAGGATGAAACGATGGCGAGGAAAGTAAACCTCCTCTGTCCTAAGAAAGAAAAACTACAACTGTTACGGGAATTTTTAAAGAAAACCCTTGAATAAGGAGAACCGGATTCAAAGCATCAAAAGTTTAAGTTGAATTTATTGTTCTTGTACAAGAGGAGCGTTTCACAGTGCAACACACCAAATGGGTTACAGAGGAAAAGGCTCCCTGAGGAGCTCTGACAATTAGTTCTTATACATTTTCCCCAAAAATGGGCTGTCTCAACCAATTTGCATATATGCAAATTACATGCCCCCTAATCTAAATGTCACGTCTCTTATCTGTATCTGACCTTTGTTCCTAAACTTTACCTCACCCTGCCAGTCTCAGTAACATCAAAGAGAAGTGCACTTAAAGCATGTAATAAATGGGAACACACAAACATCGTAAAAGTTGAAGCATCTAAATAGCAGTGCACTCCTGATTTTTAGAACTACAGAAACACGAGCATACACTGCAACCTTTGGTGCCTTCTCCCCTGGAAAGACTCAGTGAGTGGTGACAGGCTGTTACTCCTCCAGCACCCTGGACAGCACCCATCAACACGCAGACAGACGTCTCACGACAACCTGACTAACTTCACCTCGACTCTGACACAGTGACACGGACTCCATATAGATGAACACAAAGTATGTCCAGATGCAAAAAATACTGATTTACAGTCACACGTGTTAATAATATAAATCATTAAAATGTGCAAAAACGTCTAGAGAGCTGAGAATAGAGCAGCAAATAATGCCACAAAGGACATTAATAACATAACATTCGTATTTGTACTCTTATTTAAAGAAGTTAACTGATGGTTTTTAATGACCACGTTAGTCACTTTTAATCATTTCTGTCAAGATTGTCTATACACTGACCGTCCACAGCAGCTGTGTGGTCCAGTCTGGATGTGGATCACATATTCATCAGCAGATGGAGTTCGTCCAGTTGTGACTCAATTGCAGATACTCAAATTTACATTTGAAGAATTGATTTGAATTTAGAAGAACTAAAACCGATTAAACTGCATGTTTACATGGAAGGTCTGATATAAACACATTTTGAGTCTAACTTAAAGTTTGTGAAATCTTCCTACTAGTGTCATCAAACAGCAGTGGTGGAATAAAACAATTTTCAGGTATTTGCAAAATCCTAATTCCAAAAAGCTGAGACACTGTAAAACATAAATGTAACATGCAGGATCTCCAAAAGCAATTTGAAATATGGAGTTATCAGAGCACAGCGCACTTGTCCATCTCAGCTCAGGCTCAGAGAAGATGGCTCTCTCTGTAAAGTCTTAACATGCATTTGTAGCTGTAGTGATGAACTGTGTTTACCCTACTCTGTTGTACCTGGTCAAATCACCTTTTTCCCAGCAGCCATTTTGAAGTAGTACATGAAGTAGCAGGATCAACGCAGGTGTTTCCAATGATACTAATTATGGTTCCATTCCATTAATTACAGCAGAGGCTTTCCAGTGAACCAATGTGCACCACAGCAGCACCCTGAATTAAACTGAACCTTAATTAGCAGAACTGGTAACACCTGTGTTTACCTACTATTTTTATAAAACATCCTGTCTGTCTGTCTGTCTGTCTGTCTGTCTGTCTGTCTATTCATGTCAAAATGGCTCCTGTGAAAAAGGTCTGTTATGCATTGTGAAACATTCTCTTGCTATTTGCCAACGCGGTTTTTCACAGAGCGGTGAACATTGCTCCGTCCGTGCCAGTGATCACTTGTTCACTTGTTACCACCTGACCGGTTTACCTGTGAAATCAAACAGCTGTTTTTTGAGCATTACACAACTTTCACAGTCTTTTGTTGATCCTGTCCAAACTTGAATTGAACCATGTTGCAAGGTATCAAATTTTGAATGAGTGTATATTTACAAAAATAATAAAGTTAATCAGTTTGAATATTAAATATTAGTTCTGTATTGGGCTGACAGAAGTTGAAAAGGATTTGCATCATTGCTGAAATCTGATTTATGACAGCCTAAATTAAACACAAATGTGCTTACATTCATTGATAGGTAATAGTGAAGGTGAGTTTTAAAGTGGGCTCAACCGTGTGTAATTTCTGCTGACACACACACACACATACTTTTAGCCATCCGTCCATCATGATACTCGTTAGCTGATACCATTTAAAAGCCTGCACAAATCTACAGCACAGATTCGTGTAATGGCTCTGAATTAAAGCTAAGAAGTCACCTGCATACATTTGACAGCTCAGCGGCAGCACCGCGACGCCAGATGGCTGGCCGAAAGTGGTCGGACTACTTGGGCAGGCAGACAGTCAGAGACGCATCCCATATGGCCACAATTGCAGCCCGAGAATAAGACTCGGAGTGATGATCACCAAATAGAACATCAAATCCTAAAGATGGCTATATGTGCGGGTTTGAAATGTCCCAATCAGACAAATCCAGGCTGTATATTTGAATATGCTTACATGTATGAAATCAATGACACATGCAACCTTTAGGATAGTGTGTTACAGCTGCTAAATGTTATATTTATGACACTGTTTTATCTCTTCTATGTAAATATTAAACACGGCTCACTTAATCTGATACTGAGAGGTCACTTCTTGGTGATGCGAATCAAATACAATTATTGTGTAATTGCACAACAACTATCAGGTGTTAAGGTTATTATGTATGTGTACATTTCTGGGAGGGGTATTTGTCACAGACCACAGACTATGTGTAAGCTATGCAAATAATCACGTATGAACTACATCACCAGAGGTTAAGAGCTGTCCAAAGAGGTCATGTGACCCTCCATGCATGTACACCTGCTGACTTTTCTATACGTCCACACGCATACATGTTCTCATAATGTAAACAGCAATGAATGACCCTGCCTGCAGCACGTCAGATGCAGATTAGCCTGTGTGGTGACCAATCCAAACGATACAAGATGTGAGTGTGTGTATATATACAGTTAAGTACACATGACACATCTCCTTTGTAAATATATCTATGTATTAAAAGATTAATTTGATCCCCGTGTGCAAACTCCATCACCCTCTTGTAATGATCAAACTCCACCGCAGCAGGTTATTTTAAAAAAGAGAGGAGAAACATGTGTAATGTCAGTGGCGCCATCTAATGGAGAAAGTCTGAACACACATTCAGACAGAAGGAACTATTTACTATTTATGTGTGACTCCGCGTATCCGTCCATCAGCAAATAGCAAAAGGGTAGTCTTCAAAATGGATCACAAAGGCAATTAAATCATATTTTTTATAAACCATTCATCCGAATCAGTGTCATTTATTGGCCAGATGTGTGTACACACACAAGGAAGGAAGGAAGGAAGAAAGGAAGGAAGTTGACTCCGATTCCCTGCTCTCAGTTGTGCATACAGATATAGAAATAAGTAAGACAACGGACTTGACAGGTAAACATAGACAAAAAATAACTATATACATATTTAAAAAGTATATATGTATATGCATAAATATAAATATGTATATCTATGTGCAAAAGCAGTGTAAATATCTATATGTATATATATCTACACACACACAGATCTACAGCATGATGCATGTCCACCGTCCAAGTAACCAACAGATGATGCTTTGCTTCCACCTAGTGGTTAAAAATTATGCAGCAAGTTCATGCATTTGTGCAAAACTGCCAGCCAACACACAGTACGCAGTACAGTCTGTTGTATTACTCAGATTAGACCAATAAAAGCAGCATACCTATGAAGGTTTATCACACCAAAGGTTTACTTTGTCCTGAGTCTCTCTTATTGGCTAACAGAGAAAACACGAGTGATACATCAAATCCGCTGACAGTGACCTGAGTGCAGTTCTCTGCTCAGTTTTCCTGCTCGCTGGCCTCAGCGGGCAGCTCTGATAAAGTGCTTGGTCCCACGGCTCGGTGATCCGTACGTGCGCGTGTGGCCCGAGGTGAGCGTCCATTTGTCTTAACTCAGGAGACAATAAATCTCACCTGTGCCGCACGGACAGATGGAGGCTGAGCTCAAGTGAAATATGAGATTGTTGCCATTAACTTTATTACACTGACCACTGCTCTCATTTTTGGCATCAGCAATAGCTGAAAGTTGGAATAGTAGAAGTTTCTGTTACTAACATGCTCTTAAGAGCAATGGGGGCATATTTGAGTAATATTTATATCCAGGTAGTTTTATTTGAAGGTCCAGCTGTGTATTGAATCTTACTTCAGGGGTAAATGCAGGATTTAGAGCTGAATAGCGACTTATATTCATGCCTTTATCAATGGGGACAACCTCAGACGTGGAGGCTTTGCCCCTCGACTGAGGTCATAGTCGAATGTGGCCCACAGAACTAAACTGTTGTCACCTGGCGTCCTCCACCAAGTATAGAAATTGCAAACACATATGTAGTCTCTATGGGTAAACTCTCATGACCTCTCCCTCCCTCGAAACTAAAGAGCACAACTCGGATGGAAACTGCATTAGGCTGGATCGTCCCTTCCAGCACCCCGGTATAATCTTTCCTGGGGAGGCTGAGCGGTGTGATATCCAGTGATTGAGCTACACCCTCCTCTCCCCTGTTTTAAAAATGGGCAAACAACCTCCTTCTGTCCATCAATACGCACTGACTCTGCATGACGCAGATGTAAACCAAGACAAACAAAAAGACCCAACAAAACTTTCAGCCTCTCAGAGTGAATCCCATCCCAACACTGACTACCTTCGTGACCTCTCAACTCTACCTTGTCCACAGAGCATGTACTTGCTGGACTCAGGGAAAGTATTTGTTACATCATCCTAATATTCCTGGTTGAGGTCAGCGGTTCTCCTCCGCTGCTGATAACAGCCCGGGCAAAGTCCTGCCTGCCCTTCCTGAGTCATCTCCCACTTTACCAGAACCTCTTCCAGACACTTCACAAGTCCTGACTTCCGTTCCTCACCAGTAATCATCAGCTCTGGGTAGCGACCGCAAGAATGACATCAGAGGTACAAGTAAAATTTGTGTGTGGGATCACTGTTGAAGACAGGCCGAGGTCGGAAGCTCCCAGAAGGAGCTCGGAGCAGAGCTGCTGCTCTCGTGCACTGAAAGGTGCCAGTTAAGGTGCTTCGGGCATCTGATCAGCAATCCTCTCTCCGGCACAGCCGACTGGGAGGAGAGCACGGGTCAGACCCAGAACACATGGGTTGGGAATGCCTCAGGATCCTTCATTTTTTACTTTAATTAATTGTTTATTTTAATTTTACCATGGTAGCTCAGCTAAGATGCTCAGGAGCGCTTGCTCTTGCACTCGGTTGTTTCTGTTCACCTTTGAGGCAACAATCCACATCCAAACAGACCTCTTTTTTTTTTTTTACATTAATCTTTAAAACATTAGCAAATGGTCATGTTTATATTTTGTCATAAAAAAAAAAAAAAAGCCCTGAAGAACTTCAATCTCAGGAAAGCTGTGATTATATCTGTGAGAATATTGTGTGTTTAGGCACAGATGGAAGAGACAGGACGGGCTGTGACAGAGGACCAGGGGTCATTTGTCACACATATGCCCGTCGTGTCACAGGAGGCAAACAACTAACGCACAACAGGCCGTGGTCATGTGTTTGTGTGATTTCGTAAGGCCTACCAAATCCCTGCGCCATCCCACTCCACTCAAACATGCTAATGTACCTGTGCTCTGCTCTAATTGGTCCCAGTGATGCGCGCCCTGCTCCACCTGTGTTCATGGGAAGCCTCCAGTCAGTCCTGCAGTCAGGCCCCCGCCACTCTGTGCGAGCGTGCAGTGCTAATATTATGCAAACAAACACTTCTTTGTTGTTTGGCACTTCTTGCACCGACCCGCCACTGTGGAAGAAAGGGAGAAAGTAAGTAAAGGGAGAAGGAGAAAGGGAAAAAGGAGGGGTGGGTTGGCGGGTGAGTGGAGGGGGGTGCTTGAATTCATTAGTGTGATTACCTGAGGTGTGCTACTTTACAGGGGGTAATCTGCCAGCCCGTTTCATACCCTCCAAACTCCAGCCAGTCCGCTAATGAGCGCTTGGAAAAGTTAGTCAAGGTGGAGAGGTGCTTTGAGGAGCTATACACCGCAGACTAAGGTGTTATTATATATGCTGGAGCAGAAAACAAAGGATGGCTGCCTATTTTATAACAGCTAGGTCCAGCGAAGATGGTTTTAGCTGTTGGTTTTGACTCTGAATGCACATAACAAAATATGGACAGATTATGAATTTGGAGCCTCAGAAGCAAAAAAAAATCAACATCTTGCTTAGAAGCTTGGCACATTTGAAAGCATGAAATCTCTGACAACATTATGCTGCACCCGAGAATGACAGTTTGACTGATGCGCGATATTAGGAGCCACATTTTCCACACCATTTGAGACAACATCCCAGATTAGTCATAAGGACACTGGGGATTTCTGGTCGTCGCATTCAAAGAGTCGCTTCTCTGAGGCAACGCCGAGGAACTGCAGCTTCCCTCCTACACTGTAAGAGAAGGTGGATTAGAGACCAGATCAACCCCTCTCTCACTCTCTCCCTTTTTCTGCCCAGGAGCTCAGGCCATGGCTTTAGAGAGACAGCTGCCATGAGCAAGGCTTAGGACAGCCCACGGGGACGGAGAAAGTGTGAGTGTCAAAGAACAAGAAAAGTGCAGGAACAGCTTGGTTTCGATGGACAAGACAAAAAGGTGAGAGGCAGAGGAGAGGAATCCAAAAAGGCAAGCCAGAGGATATACTGTATATATATATAGATAGATCCTGTAACTTTCCCCTTCCTTTGGCCCTATGCTCTGCTTTATCACACAGCATCAAAACATAGCTTTAGTCCCCTGAGTGGCTGGCCTTTTTATCTGCTCCCTAGCTTCCCACGGCGGGCCGCATCCACCCATAATCTGCTGCCGTTTCATGTCTGGAGCGCTGTAGAGGAGGATAAGGGACTTGTTCAAGTGAAGATCAATGAGGTTGTATACATAGCATATGTGCATCTGGAGAGTGTGATTCCTTTTTTCTTCTTCTTCTTTTTTAAAGGTGGCATCTGAATCCTAATGAAAAGGAAAATTATACATGGATGTGTCGAGGAGTCATGTGATCTAAAAGTTTGAAAAGTAATCATCATCAGACTTAAATATCACAGAGTAAATACAAAACTGTGGCAGGATTTCTGTCCCGCGCCGTAAACATCATCCACCTTTTGTTTCTGAACGTTCTCCCCGTGGATCAAACATGAAGCAGACACAACAAAAACTGTAAACATGCTGCATTATACATGTGTCAAAAACACATTTGGCTGTATGTCACAAGTGCATTGTTATTTAAGACAGTGCCAAGTGTGTGTGTGAAATCAAAGCCGACTGATATATTGGCAGGAACAGCCGGGGTGTGAAACTGTGTCAGTGCAGTAAGGGAAATCACCAGAGGCTGTTTTCTATTCACTCCACAGCTGGTTGACGAGATCTGCAAGGACTAATTGTGCATCAGTTGGAGGCTGCAGAAATTCTCGGTTTGTGCTTTGACTGTTCTTTGTACTGTGGGCTACCCGCCTTCCCACCCAAGTGGCACGCACTCACACCACAGGGAACTTAAAAGTACAACGGAGAAGCCTTGGGACACACACACACAAAAGACAAACACGCACATACACAAATCATCGATCGACCCCAAAGTCAACCCGTGACCCTGACCTCTTCTACCCCTCCAGGAACAATCTCCTGCAAGATTCTGTGGAATGAAAAAATATATATACAAGAAAGTTGGATTTAAAAAGAAGTTGGGTTGAGAGAAAGACAGAGGGAAAAAAAAAATGACACGGACTTGATTGTGTTGGAATGAATAAAAGGGGAAGGGAGAAAAACTTTGAATTTGGAACTACTGATCAAAGTAATTCCCACAGGAAACCTCGTTTAATGAGAGCTGTACAAGAAAAGAAGGGTAGAAGACAAGGAGAGAGAGAAAAGGAAGAAAAGAATGGTATGGCACGCCATTCCTGCACAGAAAATAAAGAGATGAATCATATACAGCGCCTAGCGGAATACATGGCTGTGTGTGTGTGTGTGTTGGGCGGAGGGGTGGATGTTTGAAGGGTGTTTTTCAAGATCGTTTTAACGTCTTCACTGAGGGAGCATCAGAGGCAAGGCCAGGTTAATTAAACCCAAGGGAGTACCAGCTGAAGGGGCCCGCATTTGAATATGTCACAGAAATAGCGCGAGTGTGTCAGGCGAGGCCGGGGCTCGGCGAGCAAACATGTTGACTATGCATTACACGCTAAAAGGGAAGCGAGAGAGAGAGAGAGAGGGAGAGAGAGAGAGTCAGACAGCGAGGGGTGGGGGCTCCGAGATAATTTGCGTGGCACCGATGCTTTGCTCTTCTTTACCCAGTGCGCCACCGGATTTCTCTGAGTTATTAATGTTTGTCATTAGCTGCATTACGCTGGAGGACAGTGACTGGAGAAAAAAAAAAAAAAATACAGAAATTTATATGGGACAAATATTGACAATAGCTGGCTCCTGGGTATTGGAGAAGAAGAAAAGATGCAAACTATGTTAATGAATGGTAATTAACCACCAGGGTTTGTCTCTCCTGGATCCCAGCTAAATTGGTCCCCGAGTTGCAGCTAGAGACAGTCGTGGCCTAATCCTTTATTATAAAAAGATAAAGGAAAACGACATCATTAGCATATATTTGAGAAGGGAGGGGGGATTAAAAAGTGGAATTATTTCTTTTTAATTCCTGAACGGAGGTTTCTTCACACCATTGTTAATTATACATAATAAAAAGAAAGGAGGGACGTGGTGAAGAGGAAAACAAAAGCTGGGAGAGGTAAAGAAAGTAGTAAAAAAAAAAAAGAAGAAAAAAGAAAAGGGATGACTTGAAGGGAGGAGTGTGTGGTCTCTTGTGTAGGATGCCAACTCAAGGACAGAGGAGACCAGGATCACGGTTTAATATTCCAAATGAATATTAAGAGAGCGAGGAAGAGGAAAAACAGATAAAAGGAGGTTGGAGGTAGCTATGTCAAGGATGGACCCACTCCTCTAATATAGCCCTGTGCTGAGCTGTGCGCCTATGTGGACCCTTGTTAATGATGTCAACAGCAGGGGTCACTTGTTACAGACAGGAACCATGCCAACAGTCAGCTGTCAATCATGAGAGAGGCGTGAGAACCCTGCTGTCCACCCGAGCACCCTCAGCCACCATCACACACTGACTGACAGTCCTTTGAACTGCTGGAGCTGGAAACATAAGAGAGCATTTAGACATGACCATCAAACAATATCAACAATAATGCAGTCAGTAAGGAACAAAACATGTGAAACTGGGTTTTATTTAGACGTTTTCAGACGGAAATCATTGATATTTAACATAATTATCTATTAAATTATCAACAGAAGCTTTAACAAATTCAAAACATCAAAAAAAAAAAAAAGATTCCTTCAGAAATAAATACTTTCAGTTACATTTGATGAATAAAATCCAGTCTGCTTCAATCACTAAACAGGGTCTCTGAGAGCAGTGTAGTATCAGGTCTGATAAATGGATCTACCTCCTTAAAGTGAATATTCTGCACTCTTGACTTTCTCAAAGTGTTGACTTGGCATTGCTAGGTCAAGTCCCTGCACCCTAAGGTCCTTGAGGTGCCAAATAAATTAGGGGGAGAGGTAAAAGAGAGCAAAAGAAAAAAAAAAAAGTCTAACTTAAACATTAGCGTAAGCATTTGCCTTATCACCCCAGGTCTGCGTTGAGAGTGGCTGCACTGTAAATTAGTTTGGCGCTAAAGGGCCCTGTCTGATAGACATAGTGCACTGAGCGCTAACACAGATGTCGAGGGCTCATTTACAAAAGCCGGGCTGCTGTGTTGAGCCAGTGGCCCAGAGTGAGTCGACAGCGATTTTCTCACAAATATTGGTTCTGCTGCCCCGGCTCAGCTTGGCTCAGCCCAGCTCCCACTGAGTAGGAACCGGGGAGGGAGGGAAAGGAGGGAGGGAGAAAAAGAAGAGGATGACAGTTTTCCCAGCCTCAGCCCAGGGAGTCAGGCTTTTTCGCTGACTGGTGTTGCAAGCGTGGCCAGCTCTTCTGTCAGCACTTTCCTCTCCTTCATCTTCACGCGCACAGCCTCCATTAGCTGGCCGGCAGAGGGGATCTGCAGGGGAGGGGAAGGATAGAGAAAGGGTGTGGGGGCGGCAGTAGAAGGGGTTAGAGAAAATGAGGAAAACACACAAATGCAACACAACACTGTTAAAAAAAATAAAAAAAAAAGTCTGATTTTTGACACCTGGCAGCTTTTCAGAGCCTATTTGCTGTTTTGTGAAACAACAGAACCTCAGAGGGGCCTGAGGACTTTGAGAACTTTTGAGGGACTGTCCATGTTGAGCGTTTTGACAAAGAAATTCACAAAACAGGCTACACAGCAGTAGCTTCAACGCCTAATTTAACTCTTTACTTTTTCCCTAAGCTTCCATTCTTCTCAGCCACTGGTACAGTGATGACGTAACACCTAACGGGTCTACAAAGATGGGAATTTTGTACTAAAAGTCCCCTCATAATGTAGCGAACTGGGACTGCTGAAGTTGCGTAAGAATTAATTTTGTGTTGAAAAAGGACTGCAGAAAAATGGCAACCATTTTTTTTTTGTTGGTGGGACTGAAGGCACACTGCGCTTTCCCCGGAGGCTTAAGTTGATCACTCGTCAGCAGACATGCCTCAAGGCATAATTAAAACATCACTAGACATCAACTGGGGACATTTACAGCCTTGTTGTGTTTTTACTGGACTGCATTTATGCTGGGAACGTAAGACGATGATAATTGATGTCCACTTAATCATACAGGATTATGAAAGGTTGATACTAGGGGAACTTTCCACATGTGTGTTTGCTTAGTTATTGTCAGCGATAGAAAAGAGGAAAAAGATGGTGGTGGATGGAGGTGGACAGGCTTCTCCTCGGAGTTATGGCTAATTTGGTTTTTCCTCTAAATCGACACAAGGATTTTATGGTCATTAGGGCGCCTGATCAAAGGCAGGCATTCATACTGTATCACCCATAAATATTCACTTCAAGTAATGTGCAGCTTTTTACAAGCGCCTTTCTCAAGCAGGAGGGATACAAATTCATTCCCAGAGCAATATCCCGAGTCACATGGCATGAGAGGCGAAGTGGACTGGCCAAGCTGAAAATAGTGACTTCAATATCATAAAATCTTTCGCTTTTTATCACCGGAAAGAGAATGTAAAAATATAAGCTATGGAACCGTACGCAGAGAAACTAGCTGACACGAGTCTGAAGTGCTGTAGCAAACTTTACTGAAAAACATCTGCGCCGGGGGAATACAGCACATCGTGTTGCTTTGAAGTGATTAACACAAACTCACAACACATATTGGAATTTAGGTCTGCGCCTGACATGTTTTACAGGACTGCGATGTGATTCGTCATATCAATTTCTAATAGATCCAGAGAGTGAGAAGCTCAAAAACCCATGCAAAAAAACCCAAAAAATCACACTCGGTCCCCATGCCCCTTGACACCTCTCTCCTCTTCGTTAAAGGTAACAGGAGCAGGAAACACAAGGCCCTGTGTGCCAGGAAAGCGTGTGTGTGTGTGTTTGTCTTGAGTATGTGTGTGCAGTAGGGAGTCAGTTCCAGCAGCACTGGATGCATCAAACACGCAGCGCTATTCCTCAGAGAACCACTACAGTGAAGTAACTGCTGAGACATCTCCCTCTGCCTCCGTCCTCATGGGAGGGTTCACTCTCGCCGTCTCACACACACATTCGCATAGGTGCGCACACACATACACACGAGTTCCCAATCAGCTAATTGCACTTAGAGCCACTAACTATGCAAACAAACCCACTAAAATAGAGACATAGCCACAACACGAGGCTCTATGGGACAGCAAAGAGGGAGAATGGATCATTAAAAGTACCGATGGGGGAATATGGGTAAACAACACTAACAGGTAAACATGATCTCGGTAAATCTAACATGGAACATGAATTCACAGCCAAAAAACAGACCTTAAAACTAAGAAAGAAATTCTGTCTAGCAGTTTTTTTGAGTCTTTATCGTGGACCTTGGAAAAACAACAAGTAATGAGGGGAAGAGATGATGGCTGGGCTTGAACAACGGATGTTGCGGCTCATGGTTGGCGTCTTAACCCCACAAAACCACGGGGAGTGGCCCTCTCGTTCCTTCATGAGATATCAAATGCACAAAAACTGTGTAACATGCAAGCATAGGGCCCAACATCTTCATTAAAGTTGATGTATGTCACCCAAGAGTGGTGAGACAACTTTTTGGTCTCCTGGTTGATAAATGATTGTATTGCGGTTGATAAAATACCCCTCATTCTGATTCATCTCCCCGCGGTGCATGACTCACATCAGCAGATCCTGGCATGGGGAAAAACACAAGCGCTCGCACGCAGACTCAGGGACAAGCAGGACTATCATTCTCTTTCATCTAAGTGCCACATTTGCAGAGGACAGATACCCCGCAGGATGGTTGGAGGTAAGCTGCGATGCAGCTGCTCTACTGGATCCCCTGGGCTGCTTAAGGCAGTGTTAGGAACTGGCACTAATGTTATGCTACAGTTGATTTAGCCGGCCCCCTGTCCCCTTTGGCAGAGCTAGCCAGTACCGGCAACACAGCCGCTGTTTTTGCAAGAGGTGTTGTCCCCTTTGGCAACACTAAAAAAGCTACTGTTGCATTAAGCCATGCTAACGCACATCCATTACTATTTAACAGGCCCTGCAGAGCAGACCTTTTGTCTTGGTATAATTTCATGAACATGTTTTCAGAAGTGAACTGACACGTGAAGCCGCTGACACTGACAAGTGTGTGCGCGTGTAAGACTGTGTGTTTGTGCGAGCGAAGATGAGGACAGGGGCTGCAAGCAAAAGGTGTTTTTATGAGCCAATTAAATGACATTGCTATTCTACAGCCCGGGGCACACCTCAAGGCAAGGAGCAGCTCAAAGTTGCAGCACTCCCGTGACCATTGTCTGGTAGTGGCATCAGACAAGCCAACTTTTTTTTTTTTTGTCTTAAAAGATCGATCATTCCGGCTCTTTTGTCTTCTCCCTCGGAACGGGTTAGCGCAATTATTTCCAAGGGCCCAATTTGTGAGTGGTTGTAAAGATTGTGTCAGGCTGCTGGATATCTAAATGAGTAAGAATGGAGAGGGAGGGGGAATCAGAGAGCCTAAAAGAGATATACAGGGGTACAGAATCAGGATTTGGAAGTGACTACTGAGTGTTTATTCACCGGTATTCTCCAGTTTACTGCCTTATCAATAAAACTATAATAGCTGGGGATAATTAGGTAGATGTTGCTGCTTCATTAAAGTACACTTTGATACTATAGAAGCAAAATTTAGGACCTGAAACTCCACCAGCAGTATCTACCTGTACACCTGTAACAACTTATAGATAATGTTTTTGTAAAAACAGATTTACACTACTGGTTTATTTCATAATAACTGACTAGACAGGAGCGGTTTCACAGTGGTGAAGGATCCGTGCTGTTCATCTTTGTCCCTGGCTGGCTGGCGAGCTGTCTCCAATCTAGGCCACTATTCAAGGTAAAGGAGAAGTAGTTCCAGCAGCTTCATGGCGGAGGGGGAAAACAGCTCTTTGATCTTTGATCTTCTCACTTTTGTTTGAAAATCAAATTTATCAAACGAGGGAATAACAACAACAACAACAGCGTGATAAATAGATAAAAAAAAAAAAAAAAGCTCAAGCACAAAGGCACCACACTAAAAAGTCTTGCATTTGATTATCTCCGATAATGAATATGTCACATTTGCAAAGAGGGGCTCAGGTAAGAAAATCACTAAAGCACCAACAAGCCTATTCTCTCCCTCTCCTTCGTAATTACCTACCCCTGCAGCGGAGCCGATCCCTCTCTTTTCTCCCCTTTAGGCCACTAGAGACTGATATGAAAGGGAATTGGACACTTGGGGCCACAAATACTGTAATTAAAAATCTCTCCTTTTCTTGATACGTTGTTTGGAAACATCATTTCAGTGCGCAACATGCATTTGTTAGGGATCTGACCTAAATACACCCTAGATTAAACACAGGAAAGCACCGGGTCTTTGTTTCAGGTTCCTACTCATTAGGTGTGAAAATGAGGTGATTCAGGCACGACTGGGTTATAAATTTAGAAAGGTGATATCCATACAAAAGAGATGCAACCTTTAGGTGGAATTCAGCAGTCAAGAACACCCCCGTGATTAACCGCACGGCTCACTGGCCGAGGTAATGTAGTGGGACGCAGTTACAGCAAGCGAAAGGCATCAACAAAAGTAGCTGTGCCTGTGGCGAACTGTCACAAATAAAACAAGAGGGTGCTGAGAATTGTTGCCTCTCAATGTTTGTTCACTGATGGAAGGGAATTTAACGCATCCAGTCAATGAGGAAATGTCTACTTTCATCATTAATTTCCTCTCCGCGTTAACTTAAAAAGGGAAAGTACACCATGCGCCAAAGGTCGAAACTCCTGGCAGTAATCTCAAAGCTAATAATAAGATTATTCACCTGGCCCATTTCAACCAATCTCCCGAAGCGTGCTTTTTGCTATATTGTAGCTTAAAGTAATCACCCCTGGAGTACAATGGCTAAAAAGCACGAACAAGCTGTATCTGCGATTTCTATTTATGTGAAATGCAAGTTAAACATAAGTCACAGCGTGCGTATTAACAACCCTAACACCAGCCTCCCCCTGGGAACCCCCCCCTCCCTGGTCTCTGCCACCGTTCCAGTGACATATTTACAGTACAAAGGCTCAGCTCGAGTCCCCTCCGCACGCATACAAACACACTTACAGAGACAGAAAAAGAGTCGCTGATTTAATTAGCTCAATCATTAAATGAGGCTTAATTAGAGTCACTTTCCTTTGGAGAGAAGTGTGGGACTCAGAGCTGTTCCTTGTCATTACGAAGGAATAATGAGCCACACAACGCGATGCACTACACCGCCAGCTCCCCCCCTCCGCCCTCACAGCACCAACAACAATAGAAAACTTTCTTGGAACATAAGCACTGTAAGGCATCGAGCCTTTGATATGTTTAATATGAGGGTTAATGATGTAATGCCCCTATGGAGGTGCCGATGCGGCGCAGAGGCTTTGACAGGAAGTGGCACGAATAAGAATCTTTTATTTAACTTTAGATAAATGATTTAGCATCATAGCAAGGAGCTACAGGGACCTCTCCCTAAAGTTCGATAAGGGTTTGAATTTACAGGAATGATTTCAAGCCCTGTAGTCCATCCATAAACGCCTCTGATGTTTTATAACAAGTCCGGTCCAGATTGGTCCGGCCTGTCTCTATGACCGTCTTAATGTAATGTTTACCTGCTTGTTATAGTTTGGAGGCTGATAAGAAGTGATGCTTGTACGTCTCCCCCGGGTGTGATTGCGAGGTAAATATTAGCAGGCCCAAAGCGCCACCCCATACCACTAAACCTACCCACTGTCCTCTCATAAAGAAATCAACAGAGTCAATGACTTTTTAAATGTTATTATGCTGTCATGAGGCTTGAGATGTGTGTGTGTGTGTGTGTGTGTGTGTGTGTGTGTGTGTGTACAAAATGAGTGTGAAAAATGATCTGGAGGGAGCATGTGTGTTTGCATGCATGTGCACACGCTCGCATGCACATGCTCCTCCTGTTCATTATTGGCCAGCAGCAGAAGCCAGTCATTTCCCTGTCTTCATAAAGACTTGGCCCATTAAATTCTACCTCCAGTCAATAATTAGGACTCCACAAATAAACCAAAGGCAATTAAATCAATGCTTCCCCGGGCCGGTGCCTGGACCCCATGGCCCACATGGACACTCCATCTTCTCTGCTGGCCTTATTCATGGTGGGTTGCAGTGGAGCCATACAGTACACCCCCTGGCCTGCTCATGATTATTACATAGCACCGTCCCTCGATCCTGGCTACAGAGCGCCGCTTATGGTGGCTCTCCACTGAGAGGCATAGGGTTTGATTTCATTAACTCGCCAGTGGAGGTGAGAGACGAGGAAATGAATGCAATGTTTCATTTGATTTTGAGTGGACGTGCGGGGCGGCGGTGAGGGGGCTCCGGAAAATGTATGCCACTTCTTTTGGCATGGAGGGAGCGGTAACTCAAGACGATCTCCGTGCCTGCAACACACAGTTTGCCAATGTTTTGTGGATGTCTCTCTTTCTTGTTATGTTGACATGTGGCAGCACATGACAGTGATGGCGAACAATGGCCCACACACAGAGACACGGACACACACACACACTTACATACCACTCTTAGACTCTTTCGCATCCGCGCACACACACACACGCACGCACAGGGTGAGTGATGGGTTTGCTATTGACAGGGCCACTGAGATAATAAAGTGCTGTCCCACTGGTAGCTCCATTAGGCACTGACAGTGACAAGATGAGGCTGTCGTGAGAGTGCACATGCACACACGAATATGTACACATAGCCAGACATACACACACAGATAGACACATCCTCATCTTCTTTCAGTGACAGCCAGCCAGTTAAGGACATGGATCCCTCTCTCATCTTTCCTTTCACTGGGTCTATTTCTGTCTCGGTGTCTTTTTATCCGAAGAAGAGTGTGTGTGTGTGTGTCCGAGTGCAGCTTGGGGGTAAGATCATATCACTATTAGGGGAGTGTGTTATTAGTGTCACAGGCAGGGTGACAGGCCAGGCCATTCCACTTCACAGATGTTCTGCTTGGTGAGCCTTTCATAAGCTATGACAGAGAGTAGAAAGGCAGAGAGGGTACAGTGTGAGAGTTCTTGAAGTCTATTCCCTCACTAAGAAAATGCTCGCTCCTCAGCACCAGCCGACGCGTGCAGTTCAGGCACATTATCATAGCAATCTTAAAAAACGTCAAATTAGGAGATAAAGCTTACAGACAGGCGCTGAAGGCGTAGACACTTCACGTGGTCTCTCAGCATACAAGGCTCAGGAAAGATGGAAATAAGAGAGACACAGGTGGAGACAGAGGTTGGTGTCCCCTCTATATGACAGTACGCTTTAAAAAAAAAACAGACGAAAGGAAACGGCAAGATAGAAGGAAGAGGAAAAAAGATGAGAAATAAATAAATAAACAAAAAACAGAACAAGATGGACTTGAAAGGAGATAGAAAAAGTCTGTTGCAGTGAGGGGGGATGACTGTGGAGGTCCCAGTGGTCCCCACAGGGACCTAGGGGCAAGTCTCAGCCTTGTCATACTCGGCTCTTCTCCTCCTCCACTCGACACACCAGCTCCAGCCCCCCCTCCCCGTCCTCCTCCCTTCCACCACCCCTGTTCTGCCCACGGAAAACGTCGATAGCAGGCTGCCGGTGCCGAGGTCTCTAGTGGACACTAGCTCATTCTCCCGGCATCGACAGGCCCGCCAAATCAATATTTAGTTCCCCACTAACAAGCTGCCTCGGGGTCTGAGCCAGAGAGAGAGAGAGAGAGAGAGAGTGAGAGAGAGAGAGAGAGAGAGAGAGAGAGAGAGAGAGAGAGAGAGGGAGAGGGAGGAATGCAGGACAGTAGAGGATGGCAGAGAGACAGAGAACAGGGACTGAGAGCTGTCCAGCTAGAAGGGAAAAACATGGATTCAGTAGAGTGTTGTGTGTGTGTGTGTGTGTGTGTGTGTGTGTGTGTGTGTGTGTGTGTGTGTGTGTGTGTGTTAGTGTGGGAGGGGGAGAGGAAGGTGGAAAGGTCAGAAGAAGATCTGGGGAACAAGAGAACAGCGTCTGGTGTGTGTCGTGGTGCGGAGGCGACGCATGAGTGCCTGCGGCAGCCGCTGACAAGTACACAGACAAGACACACATACACACACTCGACACTCTCAATCATACACATATCACAGCGAGCAGACGTTGACAGCACTTGAGTAAAGCTCCAGCAGAGCACTCACAGATGAGTGGCTGTGCACACAAAGACACACACACACACACACACACACACAGTGAGGATGCAGTTGGTTTTCTTTGTTTTATCTTTTTGCATCGTTTTTTTTTTTTCATTATCAGAGCCCCGAGGAGGACACATTAGGATGGGAACTAAAACTCATCCTCTATTTACTCTATTTGGAAGAAACTAGTGCCCAGATATTCCAACACTGAAGACTGACAAAGCAGCATATCAGCAATGTTCAGGCTAAAATATTTGGTATGACAGATATCGAGACAAGAACAGCCAACCATTATGAAAATGCACCTAGAGATGAAGTTTGAAAAATCAAAACTACACTCAATTGCAAAAAAAGACCTCTTGGCATTTTATGTTATTTTGTTATTCTTAACCTGACTTATATACACAGATATAGATAAATATAAATATATTTATTTATTTTAAAAATGAGAAAAATGAAAAACATTTTATTTGGTATTAATAACTACTTGTGATAATTGGCTGTTAAGCTTACTTGAGAATAAATGTTAACATCTAAGAGAAAATCCCTACCAATAAAAAAAAACTATACACTGAAAGTATGATTATATTTTGCAATAATATTAACTCTATTATGACGTTCAAGGTGCTTCAACACTTTTAATTTGACTGGGAAAACGATGAAATAGTGGTAGGGACCAACTATCCTTTCTATTAATAACGTAAAGCAATACAGATCCACAGGTCAACTTGTAATTGATATCAGTGGAAGTTTTTTGGTACACTGTACTCACTCTGATCCATTCCAATTTATTTTCGTTACCACAACCTTCAAAAAGAAAACTTTCTGCCAATTCGTCGCTTACCTTTTTGACACTCCAGTTATAAACAGGTTCTACAAACCTACACCTCGACTGAGAGCTGCACTGGGTGGAAAAATGTATTTACTATTGAGAGTGGCTGCTAATAGCCTGCGTACGAGTTCTCATCCCTGTGTACATGCAAGAAGGAGTAACTTGTGTGAGCCTGACCTTCTGTTGGAGGATGTGGTTGAGGTTGTCCAGCCACTCCTGGTCTCTTGGACTCTCTGAATGGGCCTCTGTCCCCTGCAAACACAACAGCAATTACATATGAAGGGATGGAGACTGAAAGACAAAAATCATGTTGATACTTAGAGAGAACACCTTCAATAAATCCTAGCTATCCTAATGATTTATACATGGATAAAATGTGGAACATTTCAAGTGAATCTGACTGGAGGTAAAACCTGACACTGTATCTTAACATTGGCCTCTG
The DNA here is from genome assembly GCA_014281875.1 of Nibea albiflora. NCBI lineage: Eukaryota > Metazoa > Chordata > Actinopteri > Sciaenidae > Nibea > Nibea albiflora. The sequence continues at coordinate 7,460,524 of CM024789.1, read as the reverse complement.
TGAGTCTCCTGCTTAAGGGCAGAATTGTAGCATCACACCAGCCATGACCTTGAAGAAGGTCTCTGGAGACTCAGTGGCAAGTTCTGCCAGTATACGTTTGCATGCTACTCATGTATAAAGACCTAACAGAGTGGTAGCCTTGTTACTGCTAATGAACAGGGAGGAGAGCGACTGTGTGGCCATGTACACCTCAGCACTAATGTGTTACCTCTTCCCTTCAAACCCCAGGTGTTGCTGCTCCAAATTATGTGACGAGCCTTGTACTGCCTCACAGGGACACGGGGAGGGCAGGAGGGGGGGAAAAAGTGTGTGTGTGGCTGAATCTTAAAGCAGACTGGTGGAGTTAACAGGCACAGTTCTGTGAAACAGCGATGCGGCGATTAAAAAGATTGCACTATTAACAGGGTCTGAAAATGTCACGTTTTTGTAATCTCAGTCTCAGCTACACCAAGTGTCTTTGTCACTTAAAACAACGAAGGTAGCAGTGAGTTAAGAGTTGTTGTTTTTTTTAATGGAAGATTTGCACCATTTATAAATTTAACGCTAAGCGAAACAGCGTGTAATCCCCTTTGTTTTCTGTGCCGTAAGGAGAACATTAGAAAATCCATCTCTGTCTAAGTTTCCAGTACTTTACTGTACTATGCGGCTCAAACATTAAATCAGGAAACAACAATAATAAAGGCTTTTTAACTTTTAGTGTGTCTTCTTTTTTTGGGAAACATTCACTTTCTTCTGGACAGAAATTCAGAGCAATTCCCAAACATGCCTGGTGCCCTCTTTGTACAGTCCTTTGATAGCAGTATTGCAGGCTAACTGCAGTGTATGCCTAATTGTGACTGGTTCTTAGAGTAAGTAGAGAAGAAGGTAGAGATCATCCCTGATCTGTGTGTGTGTGTGTGTGTGTGTTTACAGGGGTGAACACAGCCTCCCACTGGGGTGAACACAGCATGTGAAAGAGTGTATGTGCGCAAGTGTGCTTGTCCACCCTTGGTAGATATATACCAAAGCACTGACCCTCCATCAAACATTAGGTGGAAAACAAACTGGCCATGGCAATTATAGCCTTATTACATCTGGATCATTAACTCCACAACAAGTTGCCCAGGGATCCTGGCGCTGCTCGGCCCTCTTTAGTCCTCTGCTGCAAGCTATGGAATGGATAGAGGCAAATAATAGTGTGCAGTATGATACATATGTGTAAGCATGTGTAGAGCAGTTATGTCAGAGCGCACTTACATACCTCCCTCTTACACTGATTTTGTTACATGTGTTTGTGTGAGTGGAAGCAGCTGTATGTTTCTGTCTGACTTTGAAATATTTGGACAATGAAATTTAAAATGCAAAAAAAGGTGAAGAAAGTCCACATTTCTATGAAACAGCTGAAAATAAGGGTGCTCTCACATTTGGTGCTACGCTGTCTGTACAGAACCAGATGCTCGAATAGCCTTGTCACAGCTGCATTTCCTTTCACTAAAAACCCTCGAGCAACAGCTCAGATTTTTTTGCTGGGACAAATCAATAAACCGAGACTAATGCTCTGGAGGAAAGGAAATATGTAGCCTTTGGAAAAAGACTGTGGTCATTACACAGAGGTGAACTGTTCCCAAAATTCTCCATATAACCATAACCAGGAATAATTCATTAAAACATTTTGATGCGCCTGAAATTCAAAAATGCATTGATTTCAAACCCAAGTAGCGGTTCCCTACAATGTTAAAAACTTCTGCGGATATTGTTGACAAGAGAAATCTTCCAAACTAAAGAAAAGTAGCGATGTTGGCAATGGAGTATTCTCATTTAAAAGTAAAACTGAAAAGTAAAAGCAATCCCACCGAGCCCTGAGCTCTCATTCAGCACACTGGTATCGCACAACCAAGTGAATAAATGAATACACTTGCTATGTGTTGGACTTGTTGAAGACTGCTGGGACATCCTGATAACCTCATGTCACGTCCTCAAGTTCAAAGAAAAACATACAATCTACAAAGGTCTTGCAAAACCTCCGTACATTTTTTGGATTTAAGGGAAAAAGAAATCACATTTCTGCAAAAAGTATCATAAAACTTCGGCTCTTTAACAAATTTTTTTAATAAATTTCACCATTGTGGCAACAATGTGTCACATATGAGTTTGGATTGTGGATAGATGTATAGATATTTGAAATATTAGTTAAGCGTCACAGCTAAAGCATAGTTAAGTTCAGGCTGATTTAAGTAGGGTCCATTTACCTAAACATACAAAGACGGCTGCACGTACAGAAACAGGCCATTTCTCTTGGGATCTATTCCCAACATTCAAAATTACACCCAGTAACACATAAACACACTTAAAACTGTTAACTTCACTCTGTGACACAACATTTACAATTCTCTGGTGGGTGCGTGCATTCTCAACAGCGCTGTGATCTATGAATGTTCAATTAAGAAAACAGGAAAAACAAACCCGCCACGTTAGGGCACCAAACAGCCTGTCATTAGCAGCCATTAATGTGGCGGCGAAAGCAAGTGATGAGGAGAAGAGAGCGATTTTTACCCACAGAGGTTTCGGCTCTGATGAGGGAGGCTTTTTTGTCAAGTGAGAAACGGTTCCCTGTCATCTCCTGGGTGGAGCTGGGCTGCAAAGGGCTAAAATTGGTTTCAAGTGTGAGTAAGTGCCTGGTGCACCCTCTCTCATCTTGTGATAGATGGGAGGAAGTCCCCAGGGAGGAGAGGTTGATTGTAACATGGGATTGCTAATTGATGACATGGCTGGATATGATCTATTGTACAGAGAGGGTCCACCAACTTGTAAAAGAGCGTGAAACTCAGGACTTCTGCACGTGGGCAACAGTCAATAGCAAGAATTTTCAGCTCAATGACTGCTTTCAGTCGAATGAAAAGAGTTGTACTTACTCAACTTGAGCCATATTTAATCTTATATCAAGTCGACAGGTGCTGCAGGTGTTGACAGGTTTTTGATCTTGTCGAGAGCGAGAACACCGGCTTTAAACATGAAGCCACATCCTTCTCTATTGCACTGCAACTTCCCAATTTATTAGTGACATGCCTTGGTGTGTGGTACACCTTTACTTGCTGTTCAGCCTTGCTTACTTGCCAAAATCCTATCCACCCATCAATAAGAGAAGGTCAGACAGAAGCAGAGATGTCCAGCAATGCCAGATATTGTTGGTTATAGGTGAGATGAACGAAGAACAAAAGGCTTCTGTTTCTCCATATTTCCTCCTCTTTACACCAACGCCAATCCACAATATTTGTTCCCAGATGATGGGCTAAAGTTACGCTAGCTCCTTGCACTTCATTTAGTCTCAATTGACAAAGATGCCCAAAGCTACAAGGTGATATTGACGCTGAAACGTCTTTGCCAGTCCTCTGGTGCAATCACTGGGCGAAAACTTTTAGGATGTTTTGAAATCTTTCAGTACAGAAAATCTGTTACAGGTGTGTTGAGTGCTCAGGGCATAATCTTTACTTGATATAGATCCTCAAGAAAACATTTGTATGAAATGTTGACCCACTGTCCCTTGGCCTTACCTGGTCAGTGTCCATTATGTCCGCGAGATCATTTTCTGACATATTGAGGATGGAGGCTGCGATGGACTTGGCTTTGATCATAGACTTGGCTGAGAGGCCGCCCTTTGCTGCCACAGCGTTGCCCTGCCTCAACCTCCTCCTCTTCATCAACTGCTGCTTGACCTCTTGAACGTCTAAAAGTATTTCACTGGCCAGGGCCTGAAGGGGGAGGAGAAGAAGGAATAAAAAAGAAGAGGATGATGAAATGGATATAGAAAAACAAGAGGGATAGCTCTGCCTGGCAGATGAATAAATGAAATTGATCAAGCATGCGCCAGAGAGGCCTAGTACATTATAGAGGAATATTGAGTTTGACACACTCAGATTCTCTTCGGTTTCGCCTCAAGCTCCCTTGTAGGAATGTGGACCTGAGGGTTTGTTGCCCTGTCGATTGAAAGCTGAGGGAACACAGCTTTGATACCAAACGCACCCCAAGTTTTGCTAAAATCTCCACAGACGGAGAATCATGCATCAGAGAGAGAAAGACAGAGAGCAACTGGAAATACAGCCATTCATTTATTTATTTGCTTTCTGAATGTCTCACAGTACAACAGGGCAGCATAACACTGTTAATAATTAAGCTACAGGGCTGTTTTAAATGGTGCCCGAGTGAATGGCAACCGAGACGAGGAAGGCCTGGGATGGCACAGTTGACGGGCACTAAATGGGAGTTTGCTCTAAATACAGAGAGACAATTAAATGTTAAAACTGCCACTGTACACGAGAAAGTCAATAAAGTAAACTCCCCTTTGCTTCATTTTGAGCTTATTGATCGAGGCAATAATCTTCTGTATCATTCCCTTGTAAGCCCGCTGAAAAGCTGACCTTGGAATAGCTGGTCAGATGAGGGAAAGCTAGAGAGAGGAGAACTCACAATACACACACAAAAAAAAAAAAACACAACAGAAAATACAAAACAAAGTACAACTTTCTCTTGGACAGTATACAATATAACCAAGCAAGCAAGAAGTACAGTGTGTACAGTACATCCGTACACAAACATCAGTACAAACATACGAAAACACTCAAGTGCATTACAGTAACAAGGGTAATCACACATGAAACAAACATATCCACTCCCCTCTCTTAATTTCACACAGGTGGATCAGGTGCAGTTTACAAAGCCTGGTTCTCACAGGAGAGTGCTGAGTGAGAGGTTGGAGGCTTGCAGCTGGAGCAACGTGTGCTGCTATTTGTCTATTAGAAACATTAAATAACAAAAGAAATAATAATAATAAAAAATAAAAAAAAACACAAGCCAGGGTCAGACATTCAGAAAGTCGTGTATACAAACCGACGGGATAACATTACACAAGCCCATACAGATTTAAATAATAATGAAATAAAGAAAATGGGAAAGCAGTGGCTTCTATAAATTGACTCCGAGAGCAAACACCATTTTTTACAACTCCTGATCTCACGTCTAATGTATAAACTATAGAAGAAGAAAAGCGTGAACTGTCTCTGAAGATTCTCTCATACAAATCTTTATACCTTTATTTCACAGTGACAGCTTGAGATGGACAGGAAAGGGGGCAGAGCGAACGAACGGCATGCTGCAGTTCAGCCTTAGCACACGCGAATCAACAGGGTGCCCAAACTCCATTTCACTCATTCATCCATGCCTAGATGGAAGTCACAGAAGGAGAACCATTTAATTTTTAGACCGAGTTTCATAGGTGGCCTACTCCATCCACGTAGGAGTAAAATAAACAGAGAGCACTGATTAAACAGGAAGATGACTAACTCATAACCACCGTCCACTTCCTGATGAAGGGAGACTGCTTTAGCTCGTTTTGATGATCTGAGGGCTGTGTTTCCCCTAAAGGGACACACAGCTCATTAACACACAGCCTATTCTTTTATTTACGGCCTAATAGATATTCACTGTCACTAGTCAAGGGTTACATTCAATTGACCTAAACCCTGCATGTGGAATAATCCAGGAAGAAATTAAGGGGTGAATTTATCACTCATTCTCAGCCCTGGGAGAGACAAAGGGTGGGAGGTGGGATATGCAGGCATTCACACACATACACAAGCTATTCTAATACATGCATGGAAGATAGTGTGTGTGTGTGTGTGTGTGTGTGAACGTGTCTGTGTGAGTTTGTTAGGAGCTCTTAGCCCGGCTGGTACCACAATCACTATTGCCAGAGGGGCAATTTAGGCAGGACGAGGATTAGGGCATGGAGATGGGGATCAAATGAGCAGCAAAAAGATATCCTCTTTAATAACTAGCTACCTCTAAACCTCTTCACACACATGAGGACACAAAGGGCCATTCAAAAACATAAAGAGCAGAGCTTTTTTTCCCTAAATTTATTTATTTCATTTTGTTAGATTATGCAGGCACTGAAGTAAAACAACTGATTACTGCTGTTCACACACCCTACCGGCTTGCGCAAGATGTTTAATTATGTAACCACCTTTCACAAGAACACACAGGTAAATGTGTTGTTACGTCATTGTTGTGGGGTACGTCGTCCAAGAGAAGAAGTCTAGAGAAATTTCACGTAATTACAAAAATATCCACACACACATGCAGCCGTGTACTTTTCAGCAGGGGATGACAAGCCAAAATATTCTTTATAAGAGAACTACCTTTAGTGTGTGCAGTGTGTGTGTGTGTGTGTGTGTGCGTAGTGGAGTAGTCACTACATGCAGGGCCACTGTTTAGCAGTTCAACAGCAGTGCTTACAGCCTGGGGCGTGTGCAGGGGCCAAAAGGGTTTGCTGGCACACAATAAAGAAAAATATCCACACACAAACACACATACACATGGCAAATACAGGCACAAAGAGCAAAAAACAAGCTCATAAAGACACACACACACACACATCTACACACACACACATGTGCAGCCCTCCGGTCCTGATCAATACATGACAAGAGTAAATCTCCTCCGGACGTCAGGCAGTCCAATCAAAGGGCTTGGTGTTCTTATAGGGAATCACAGGAGCCAGGGGGAGACAAACAATGATGTGAATCCTCAACAACAACACAATGGCCCCACCTGCCTAGGGTTATGGGAATGGAGGAGAGGAGTTATACGAGCGTGAACTGTATTTCTATGCACGTCTACACGCGTTTCACATGTAATGCTGCTTCTATTTTTACAGCTACATGTAGATTGCAAGAATGCCTGTCTTCTTGACTATATATATATATAAATGTGAAAGAGTGAAGGAGTCTAGGCTAAAGGTTTAGTTGTGTGAAAGAAATCAGAGGCTGGAAAAGGAAGCAGATAAAACAGATCACATCCACCTCCGATTCTCCTCAGATGGAAGTGAGCAGTATAGTATAAGGACAAGACGGCTTGTATTTCTGGCTTGTGAGGACAAAAGAAACGAGAAACTGACACTAAACTGTGTCTGTAATCTGCCACTTGATTTATGTGCTTGTGTGCAAATACGCAGTCGCCACTATCTATCTCTGCCAAGCCCTTTTCTCCTTTGATAGACAGGTGTCAGCTAAGCAGACTTGACGGACAGTCTTTATCTGTCTCTGCCAGACACACACATAGACGACTGACGCAAACACACAAAACACACCTCAAGGTGATGGATTAGGCCGAAACAAAGACAATAGTGCCCATTCCCGTTGGGCACTCTCAGTATTCTCACAGTGGTGGCCTGTGTCTCGGTAGAAGAGAGTGCAAATGCATAATGGAACACACACACATTGTTGAAATTCAATCCATCTCTGCCTCTTAGGGGGACCCGGTTGTGGTAGCTGCAGGCTAAGCAAAGGTAGTGCTGACGTCATCCCCCACCCCCCTTAGCCACATCCCTAAGCTGCCCCCGGGGGATCCAGATGCTTGCCCAGGCCAAATGGGATGTGTAATTCCTCCAGTGTGTTTTGTCTGGGTTTCCTCCAAGTTGGACATTTCAAGATTATGTCCACAGAGATGAATCAAGAATCTCAACTGGTTCCCGGGCTCCTTCTGGATATCCTTGTGGTAATAAACAGCTGTTATTCCTTTGAGAAGAGAGACCTCAAAGGGCTGAGATGTCACTACAGTGCTTGCATCATTGATAAGGCATCATTTCACTTTCACTTGATTGGACTCTCGACTCTCTTGGAGGGCTACAGCTCAGGAGACAGAGTGGGCTGAGAGGTGGCAGTTCGATTCTATGTTGAAATGAGCAACACACTGACCCAAGATACAGATCTTTCTGATGACCTTAATGACCCCTGTCAGAAAGAGTGAAAGGCCCTGCCTCTCTTGCCTATGTTGTTTGATAGTTTGCCAGAATTTCTTGCAAGGCCATTCTAAAGTCTTCTCCATGGCATCCTGCAGTTACTCCCACAGCTTTTGCTTCCACTTCCACTGACGCTGCTGACCCCGGTACCTATCTGTTATCATTGAGTTATTTGGTTGATGCTCGGACAGGCACTGATGATCTGACTATAACTATGAGCGTCAGTCTCCACAACCAAGGCTTTGAACGTGCATTAGGACCATGGGTTTCCTCTAGATTAAATGGGCCACAAAAAATCTTCACAGATTTTCAATAGGCCTCTCTTTAGTCCAGACTTTTCCCAATTCACCTTCGGTAAGTTGCTCAGGTCTGTTCAGCAGTTTCCTGCACAACCCCAACAAACCGCCGGGTGGTTACAAGACAAACCGACACAACCTCACATGTAAGCAACCCCCAATTCTCTGGGAAAAAAAGTATTCCAGGAAAAGTAAGTATTTTCACAAGCACTGGGCAAAGAGAGTTCATACCTAGAGTAGCTGCTGTACAAAGAAGTGAACCCAGCTATATGGTATCTAGTTGGCACGGCACCACGTGGGAGGTGGTGAACCGTTTACAGAGGTCAGCATGTCAAGGCCCCCGCCTTCAACTTTTCGCTCAATTAACAATACTCCAGACCTCTACACCTAACCTTACAGGTGGTGCACCCACACAATATCATTACAATTCATAGGTGAAGAACATAAAGGCACACCACGCCCGTTTAAGATGAGTTACATGCTTTTGATGAGAAAAACTCTCCACCTATGGCCTTTGATGCCTTGCCTCTTTAGTACAGTACCTTGATGAAAGAATGAAGTTCCTCCAGCTGGGAGTAAGCCTGGCCTAGCTGCCTCTGAAGCCTGTCCAAGGCATGGGTGCTCTGCTGGGTCAACCCCTCCATTTGCTCAGTGGCTGTCTGTTGCAGTGCAGCCAAAGCCTGCTCACCGGCTCCCACACGAGCCTGCAGGGCATGTATGCGCTGCTCCTGTAAAGAAAAGTAGTAGGCAGAATTAGTCAGCTGAAGGCAAACGAGGTGCCTGTGAAAGCTATTTAGCCCACCTTGAACTTTAAAATGCTTTTTATCTAATTCCAATATTTTGAATCAGGTCTGTTTTTTAAAATTTTGGCTAGGGTATTTTTTTTTTTGTTCATAAGCTTTAAAAAATCTCTGTAGAACAATAAATATTAAAAGGTCCAGTGTAAGATCTGGAAGTATTTCTTTGGAGGAATTAAATATGATATTCGTATGTTTTCATTAGTGTGTAATACCCTGAATATATGAACCACTGTGTTTTCGTTGTCTTAAAATGAACCTGTGATATCTACAGTGGGAGCAGGTCCTCTTCCATGGAGTCCGCCATTTTGAATTGATTTAGATATGGTATTTTGCTTTTTATGTGAATTTCGCAGCCAGAGTTTTTCCTACACGCTTAGAAGGACAGGGTGAGACGTGTGGGAGATTAAGTTGGTTGTAATCTGCAACATCACTGCTAGGTGCCACTAAATCCTTTAAAAAGAACCACTGTGCATAAAATGAAGTTACTTTTCTGCTCAACTCTTTTCTTTCTACTAATTACGCACTGATAAGATGATCTGATTGGATGACTGCCACAGTGTACTATGGCAGCGATGCGACAAAGGAGTTAATTATACAGGTCGTTGACTGACCTGAACTTGTCTCTCACTGTCCAAAGCCTCACAGCACACAACAAAACAAAAACAGAAAGATTTATGTTCCATATGATAGAATTCTTGTGAGAGCTGGCAGCGCGACTGCTTTGTACCTTTTTTTCCAGGTCCTCCTTCAGTTTTGTAGAGAGGGCCTCATACTGGCTTTTCTCTGTGGTTGCAACATTTAGTCTCCGCTTTAGAGATTCAATGAGGGCCTTCCTGTTATTGGCTTCCTCTGATAAAGTTTTAACCTGTAGAGGGGTAAAGCAAGTTAAAAACAAAAACTAAGCTGAACAACGGGGACACTGTTCTGTTGCGATGGATCTGAAGTTTCCTTCAAATCAATGGCGTAAACATTTATTCTATACTGCAACAGTAATGTAAATCATTTTAACCCAGTTTCTCATGTGTACATGTACCTTCTTCTCCAGCTCCTCCACCTGTCCACTGATAACTTTTCTCCATCTCCTGCAGGAACTTCAGCCTCGTCTTCAAGTCCTCCACCAGTTGCCTTTTCATGTTCACATCTCGCTCTGTGTGGCTCGTCCTGGAAACATAACCGCAAGCACACACACACACACACATATATGGCAGAAAGCCATTAGTTCTATACGGAGACTCGCATTCATATAGAAGCAGACACTCGCTTACAGCATCTACATAGCAGAACAAACACAGACACTCGCAGAGACAGACACATACGCACACACACACACACAAAGCTGGCAGGCACAGTGTCCCCATGCAGTGCATCAGGCATGACAGCTCATTATGACAACTAAATACACTGGCATGCTGTTTGGGTAAGTGGAGGGGGGGGTGAAATAAGGATGCATATATAATTCTAACTGGCATATATTAGAACAAGTGCTCTGGCGGGGGAACGTTCCGCTAAGTGTGACTGGGGAGCCCTTTTTGACAAACTGCGTTTTGAATCAGCAGTGACACTACTTGAAAGACTGTAATCAATATTTAAATGTTTATTATTTCCAACTCAACATTACACCAGTCACATATAAAAACACCACAGCGGGGAGACTTGGCTTGGATTGCTGTGCTGATAATACTTCCCTAAAGAGAGGCAAAGGTCTCTGCATTGTAAGCTATTTATGTCTTAACTGTTGCAAACATGCACCGCATGTCACTTCCTATTTCGATAACCTGCTGTACTGACATGTTTAATATTCCAGCATTGTGCACATTATGGTGAGGCCTTGTCTTAAATGGGCTCAGTATGTTAGTATGTTTTATTCTGTTTTTATAAAAGGCAAATATGAGGCATTTTTCATGGTTGTCTACACCTTGGGGAATTAGAACAAATAGAATAAAGATCATAAGGATGCAGTTAATTAAAATGTTTTTAGCCTTTTTTTTAATTTTTTTTATTTCAAAGATGCAGTGGATCTCTCAGCTCCCACGCGCAGCGTGGCTTGTGTGTTTTAAATAAACAGATGACGCAACGCTGGAGCAAATGCTTTCGTGTAAGTAAATGTCCCTGTCTCCCTAGGTGGATAAATGCCTGAGGGCAGACTGGCTAAATAAATGTGAGCTTGTCCTATTGGAGTGACATTAAATTAAATGAGAGAGGAGTCTAGCCGGGGGTCTTTAGGGGGAAGTCGCGCTGGCTGGTTACCCCATGGATTTGGCCATTAATGAGAAAACCCATATTGAACCTTTCAGATGACTGTCTGGTGTTGACTTAAAGACGGAGAGCAGCAATAAGAGCCCCAGCGGCTCCCTCTTCCCCAATGCTAATGGCAATTAGACCGACAACATTTATTTTAGATGTTCTCTTCTTCTGCACCCCAAAAAGAATAGAGGATAAAAAAGAATGAAGGATATATGGTGCTCCTGCCAGAGCGTGTGATCTCTATTTATGAGTGTTAGTGGAAAGAGAGAAAGAGAACCTCAAACTATATCCCAATCACTCACACGTTTGTTCCCTTTGTTCTGCGCTTGTTGGCAATATTGTTCATCAAACATGCGTGTATTGTAATGATAACAGTCAGTGGTCTGAAGCGTTTGTGCGTAAGAGAGAGCGAGAGCGCACATTTCTGTGTATGTTGTTAAGAATGAAGTGCGGGTGGACGTTTCATGTGGCTGATAGACAACAGGGCTAAAGATGAAAGAAGCAGCTTCATAAATAAGGCAGGGCCATAGTGCCGGATATTGACTGAGGACATGCCGGTATACTTTGAAATTCATTTCTTTTTTTCCCCCTTCTCTTCTTTAAGGCGAAGCAGCCTTGCTCCCTGTGTGTGTGCTGAGATGTATATTTCAGAGACGTCTAGACATGTCTTTCATTCTGAGAAGGGGTCCCTCCATGGAGGCAAACGGAGAGGAAGGCTCGAAGAGATGGCGATGTTACATGTGTGCGTGAGTGAGTGAGTGTGTGACAAGAGGCTGAGGCTGTTGTGGAAACTCAGCTGAGGGATGTTCACTCTGTCTGGCTGTGATCCTCTGTGCTTTGGTCACACACAAACACAAAGCCACTGTGATTGTACACATGCCATGGATGCATTATTGAGAATGGCAGGCAGAGGACACGGCATACAAGACAAAGAGAACGAGAGGCAGGAAAGCAAAGTTGTTCTTTGTACCTTTCTCTTAGTTCAAAGATGTGATCCTAGTGCAGAATGATGATATACGCCTTTCACAATGCTGCTCAAATCTCGACAGTTTCCCTGAGTGAATTGTTTATAGCCATACATTCTGACTATGTAATGCAGCGAGTGCTACAGTAGGTGAACCATGTAACTCATTAGGGCTTGTGGCCCACAGGCCAGAGTGATGCTGTGTGGGTTTTAGTGTCATGGGCCAAAATGGTCCCTCCTGCGGCACACAATCAATACACTGCTTTGATCAGCACTCCACATCAGCTACCCACATAAGCAACACAAGACACCCACAAGCACACACTAATACGTGCACACTAATTCCTTCAGTCGTTTTTATTCGCTCGCTCATGAGAACATGCATATTTCCACAAAATGATCCACGCAGAGGAGAAGCATGCCTAAGTGGAGTGCAGCAGACAGAGTGCTGCCACATGGTGGAATCAAACACTACAGATGAGAGCTGCAGAGAATGTGCGAACATGCAGACAGAGACACGGGGAGACGGAGAGACAAAGACAGAAAGAGGGGGAAAAAAGGGGGTAAAAAAGAAACATAAAAGCTGTAGTGCAGAGCAACTGGAAGAGAAAAAAAAGCTGCAGAGAGGGAGAACTAATGAAGAAAAAGGTGTGAAACTAACTTGTCCTGCAGCTGGCGGAGCTTGTCCTCCTTCTCCTGGAGTTGGCCTCGCAGGGCTTTGTTAGCTGCCACCTGCCTTGTGACCTCCGCACTTGCACTCTGGGGGGAGGGCACACGGTGTGTGTGTTTGTTAATGTGTTGGGGTGTGTGTGATAGGGGGTGGGGAAGGTTTTCACGACACGGCTGATGACAGGTCAGGCACAGCATGCCTCCTCATTATAGCTACAGCGGGAGGGTGGAAGGTGCTAAAAGAGGTTAAAGGGAAAACAGTATTTTTCAAAGTGGATGAGATACGGGGAGTAATTAGGAAAAAATAACAATTTACACACCCAAAATACTGAATATGTTTTAACAGGGATTTTTTTTTAGCAAACATTTCGTTAATATCATTGAAATGACCTGTTATATTGTATTGTGTTTATCGCTTACAGCTCTCCATTATGACGTATGACATATGGCTGATGATGACAGGTTGGCTCTGATCATAAGACTGATGGATATTTGAATGTGCATGTGCACTTTGGTCTAAAGGGCCCGTGTCTCTTGTGGGAACTGTAACCGTGCAAGCTTTTGACAATGCGCTAACTCAGTGCGTGCACCCCCACAGTGCATCCCTCGCCTCTCCCTTTTGCTGTCACCTGACATGACTTCCTCTGCTGTGTGTAACGACAGCAGCAATCTGCTCAGTGACACTGATGAGCTGGCTGCGGAGAGGGTGATAATACTGTGGTACCACTCACACCTTATTCCCTATGATGTAGGGCACGTCTCTACTGCTATTCCCCATTTCTCATCTTTCTGACAGGTACTCTGTAATAAGATCAAATGATAAGAAATGCTAATTCATGTCGAAATCACATGCAATTTCAGGTGATGTTGAGTGTAAATTGAAAGGCTCAGGAATTTGTTTTTTTTTTTTTACGCTACATGATTTGAAAGTAAAACCTTGACAGAGTTTCTTTCAGAGTTTCTCAAGTCCTCAAGGACTGCAGACTGTTCAAACCAGTGAAATGTGAAAGTGACGCAGAAATATTGATGCTTGATAAAATACCAGGAAAATGTTTTTCCAAACTGAAAAACATAAAAGTCTGTGTATTCCAGCACTGGTCGACTGTTTGAATAATAACTTACAAAAGGAAATTCAAATTGGAATGAGCACAAATCATAAACTATACTTTCTGATTTTTGCCCATAAACTTTTCTGCACATGCAAAAATTTTACAGATTTTTGGAGCCAAACAGCATCAATACACTGAACATTTTCCTTGTTTTGATGGTATTATCTGCTCAAGCTTCACCGTGCACAAAATTGGAAATGAACATGATGCTTAACAACATCATCCTATTAAGAGATTTATCTAATAAAGCGTGCACAATAAGACAAAGCATGAGGGTAATTCATTAACCCCAGAGTTCTACTCCTAACTTCTAACCACTAACCTTAAGTCTGGTTTGAAGTTGTTTGACCTCAGCTTCTAGGGCCTGGGGGGCAGGACCAGTTGGGGTAGGCATGGTCCTGCCCAGGCAGGAGCACTCTGTGTTAACTGGTGGAGTTGGTGGTGGTGGTGGTGCTGCTGCTGCTGGTGGTGGTGGTGCAGTTTGCTGGGGGAACGTGATCTGTCTCCACTGCTCCAGCTCCATCTCCAGAACCTTTTTCTGCTGCTCCGTACCAGCCAGGTCAGAGGTCAGTTTCTGCGGATTGAGCGACAGACAGAATTGGTGGGCTAAGGCTACCACTGATGATGCTACAAATAAAAGTTGCACTTACTAGTATTAAACCAAGAAAAATCAATATTTTCATATAGGATGGCAAGAGTTAAGAAAGAATGGGAGAGGTGTTATACTGCTACATAAATTAACATAAAGAATTTTAAGTATAACCAAATATCAGCTTTCCCTACTTTGTGATGCAAAAATGTAGAACTGCTGTAAGAAAAAGAGTCCTCGGACCTACACAAGTCTTTACTTTAAATTCACATTACATGAATATGATAAACACAGACACAAAGTAAACACAATATGTTGGAAATACTGTATGCGTAAGCCACAGGAGAGCTGCAGGCTCTGCTTTAATATCTCAGCTGTGATAAATCTCCTTTTTTATGCTAATTAGGAGACAGATTATGCCGGTGCCCGGTCAATAGGGCCTAATTCTCACTGTGATTGGCATGCATAATAAAGCCATCCTGCAGAATCACAGAGCACTTTGGGACGGAGGGAGTTCAGCATTTGGTGAGTAGTTGGGTTTAGTGTGATGAACGATAATGGCACTAGCTGATCATGTACAATGTGCAGTGTATCGATGATTCTAAACATGAGCATCTGAGGTGAACACTTTTAACCACGTGTGTGTGGTGGAGCTAAAAAAAAAAGAAAAAAAAAAAAAAGCTCTTTTGGCTGCTAATTAAGAAAATATGGGGCAGAAACACGTCTCTGTAAGTTTGGTTCAATACTGCCACAATTAGCTGATCTGGTATCATTTCAAACATTGCGAATGCTTAATGGCACAAATAGGAGACACGATACATGAAGATGTATGCTGCGCACACGGGGCAAATGCTGGGACACACACGGAGACACACACACACCGCCGAATGAAACCGCAGATTCCCAGGGGTTTGCTCTCTGCTCTGCATACATGGAGGTTATTGATATCTGGTTGCTGGCTGACACCTTTTAATAGAATCCCTCTTGTTTCAGGTTTCCTCTGCACTGTTGAAGACGCACATGCCATCTCTCCAGGGAGGGAGGGAGGGAGAGAGAGAAGTAGAAGTGGTAGAGAGAGAGAGCGGGAGACTGAGGAGCAGAGAATGAAAAGTGAGGCTACGGCTGCAGTGGCAGAGGTGCACGAATTAAGAGTGGCATTGATGACACTTCCTGTAAGACAGGCTTTGATTTCACAGGCCATTTTCAGCCCTGGTGAGACAGATGACACTGACACAGACTGATGTACTGGTGGTCCATTAGTCTGGAAGAGAGGACACCTCTCTTTCTCTCTCCCATCTAAGTCGTGGCCTCACTGATTCTGCTCAGTGACACCCAATCATTAGCAGGATAAATAAAGAAACAGGCTGTTGAAACAGCCACGTACCCCAGAGCATAAACACATGCATGAATGCAAAAATCACAATTTAGTCAACGTATATTACCCCAGGGAAACACTAGCATTAATGGCCTATATACTGTGTAAGTTACTCAAACACTTCAGACTTTTTATGTGATTTCTTGTGCAACTGTCTGGAGCTTTTTAAATTCAGTCCGCTATGTCTGATGCACCCCCTAATCCTGTGATAATCCCGGCCCTTTACATGTTAGAGGAGGGTAGGACACTCCGCACGTAAAGAGATAAGGCTGGTAAATTCACGAGGCGATGTCACAGTGCACTAAGTGAAGTGTACGGGGAAGTAATGACTGAGTGAGGTAGATAATCCAAGCAACCAAATTATCCTGTATTCGGATGATACGCGTGACTAGCACATTTCTGCAAGAGCTATACTTGGTAGAATTAGGAGGGTACGCTTCACCTGTCACCTGAGTTTTTTTTTTAAGCTGCTTAAGCCACTTTAAGGCCTTTTTAACTCTTTTTAACAACTTGGGTCTTATTTTTGTAGTTTCTGGTCATTTTTTCTATCAGTAATGATAACATTAATAACAAGTTAACTGTGAATCTAGGAATATAGCAACTCTAAACGTCAAGACAGTGCAAGAAACGGGACTGGTCAGACAGCAGTGAAACAAACCTTTCAGGTTAGACAGACTTTGTTGAAAGAGAAGTGGAAGTTGTAAGAATCCATCACAGTCCACAGACTGTCTTTATGTTTCAACTTTGCCCTAAAGCACCTGCCATAGTTGTGAGTGCACAAACTTTTCCTAATCAATAAGGGATCGTTGCCGACATTGCCACACGCTTACGATTGGATTTCACTTCCAAGCAAAGAGGATTAGATATTCTGCTAAATTGTTATTTTGGATTTCCGTGTTCCAAGATCTCAGCAATCCATTTATTAGTGTAATGTCATCATATCTGACCCAAGGTGTGATAATCACCTTTTAGATTAATATGCTGGGAAGAAAGGGAAAAAATAACAATCCAAGAGTGAGCATGTTGCTGAGGACTGAGTAATTAAAGTGTCACCATGCTGTTGAACACATGTTCCCTTTAGGCTGGAACATGGAGAGCTGAGTGCAGCATGACAAAGCACATCATGCCTCTCCACTGCAGGCCTATTTCTCTCTCAGAGCTGCTAAAAAACAACAAAACAGTGTTTAACAGCAGCTATTAAGCAGATGAGACATGTATAAACTCAAAATCCAAACTCATATAAAGAATACAGAGAAGTAAAAAAATTAAAACAAATAGGAAGTAAGAGGGACTAAGGAAATAAAACTTAATGATGGAAGGAGGTAAGGAAGGAAGCAGTAAGGGGAGGACAGAATGGCCGAAGGATCAGGAGACACAGCAACACAAACAAGTTTCTGTGAAACTGCCATGCTACTTCTCACATGATGGCCCCTGTGGAGGCTGTCCTAAGCCAATTACAAGCAGAGAGTTTTAGTTGGAGAGTTGGCCAGGACCGGCTGGAACAAGCCCAAAGTCCATCACCTCTTGCCCTTTCCAGAGAGGGCAACAAGACCTGGCTTTGGCCAGTCAGTCGGCTCCAACTTTCTCTGGTGGAGTGGCATTAATACTGCAGGAGGAAAGAGGAAACAAACAGGAAGACAACAATTCCCTCTCTGTCCACTCATTCACGCAACAGTGTGTGTTTGTGTATGTGTGTGTGTGTGTGTGTGTGTTTGTGTGTGTGTGTGTGTGTGTGTGTGTGTGTGTGCGCACGTGTGCCTTTACTGCTGTGTCTGAGTCTAAGGTCTCGTTGGGCCTCAGCAATCAGATGCCTGGGTGGGAGCACAAGGGCCACTTCCTAGGTAGCAACACTATGAGGGCTGCACTCTGACCTGTGCGTACAAGTCCAATATACTGTATCTGTACTGTTCTACACAGTAAATATACAGACACATGCGCCTAATCAGGCGTCCGGTGGGCCCTCGCTGGCTGTTGCTGTGTCTGACTTCACCAAAAAGAAGTCTCCTGCCTGTCAGATTAACGACTGTGTCTGTCTAGGTGTTGGTGTGTATGTGTTTTCATATGTTACTGTGTACAAGGAGGGCCTGACAGGAAAGATACTGTTTAGGGCAAAAGAGCTTGGTGTTTTATTCATAGTCCATACCACGTGTAAGAGTTTGCTACCGGGAGGCAGATACTAAATAACTAAATGGGTGTGTGGCAGTGGACTCCATAAAAAAACAGTCACCCTGAGTGTATCTGTGCACACGGGCACACATATCTCGAGAAATGTAACTGCTAGTGACACGCAGATTGTTGTGGAGAACTGGCTTGTTGAAACATTCAGTGGGACGAGACAACAGCAGAGTCAGAGAGAGAAAAAGAGAGAGAGGGAGGGAGGGAGGGAGAGTTTCTCCTCTTCTCTCCTGCTCCGTGGTGCTGACCTCCACAGGCGAGGGTAGGCCTGTCAGCCACACTTATTAAGCATGATAAGGGCAAAGGACCTGCTACTGCTGCACTCTCAGCCCCCAGCAAACACAAAAGAACCACAAAAAGAAAGACAAAGACAGAGAAAGAAGAAACTTCCCAACACTTACAACTGGCTTTCCCCTTTACTCATCTCCGTGTTTTTCTCCCCAAGTTACCTGCGTGAGCTGCTTGCTGCTGCAGAGTTTCTCAGTGAGGGAGTTGAGCTGCGCCGTGATCTTCTCGTTGGCCCTTCGCAGCTCTCTGGCTGAAAGCACAGCATCTTTCCTGGCACTTCGCAGTATGTCAATGTGACGCTGTAGGGACTCTACGCGCTGCTGCAGAGAAGAGGAGGAGCAGTGCTGGGTCTTCATTAGCATCCTCTTCCTCCTCCACCTCCTCTTCTCTCCCCTCGTCCCTCGTTCCCAGGGCTCATGCTGTTCATCGTCTAACAGGAGGAAGTACACGCAGGCACCTCAGAGTTGACAAGTGCACAGAACAAATCCCTATTTAGAAACTACTGCTGGGAGTTAACAGGTGTCTTTGTGTATGCCAGTGAAAACTGTGGTGATTAACATTTTCCATTTATAACCAATTCAGGAGTGTCAAATTCTGAAAAAAAAAAAACACAACCAAAAAATAAAAAAACAAAGCTTGTTAAATTCTTAAATACGTGTTTCCGATCGACAGCGTGTACATACATTGAGTGTTCTTCCTGCTTCAGTTAATAGTTGATTTGATTTCTGTAGTTTTGCACGGTTGTGAAAAAGGAAAACTTATGCTACCTCGGGCCAGAACATCGGCTTGTTTTCTGCTGGATTCTGCCACCGGTGCATCCGTGTCTGACATCAGCGAACACCTGTAGGACTGAAGGAACAGAAAAGTCAGGAGGCAGGAGATGAAAAGCAGCTGTTAAATGTAACACAACCGGTTGACATGTTGTGCTTTCTGGAACGCAGCTCATAATGACACTATGATCACAGGGAGTGCTCGGTTTAACGCGACAAGACAAATCACCCCACACTTTAATAATTCACCTGAGCGTGTTCAACCGACTTCGACTCGAACGCCTCTCAGCGCGGATATTAAATCTGACAGATGCTTGCAAATGCCACCTTTGTTCAATCTCTGTCTGAAGGCCCTGATTCATTCCTACAGTATGACGTGTATGTGTGCGTGTGCGTGTACAGTCATTTGCACTCATAAGTGTGTATGCGTGCATGTGTGTGTGTGTATGTGTGACACCTCCCAACTGCACCATCGTTTGTAGCGACATCAAAGAAGCCCCCCATCCCCTCCACACCCTCCTTCTTCCCTGCCTGTTTCCTTTGTATATAGGGTCAGGTAGGATTTGATCAGTGCCAGGTTTGATCACACAGTGCCTTGCAGAGAGAGGAGGCAAGACGAACCCTTTGGTTTGTGACATAGCACGTCGTGAGGGGCCAGGGCTGTCATGGCGATGAGCCCGGGAGGAGCTGATGGGCACATTTAGCAGATCTAGAGCCGGAGAAACTAAAGGGGATCTAAGAGTAAGGGTCCTGACAGCTCCCTGGCTACATGTACAACAACAACCACCTCTTCCTCTCCACCTTCTTGAAAAGAGAAAAAGGCGAGAAGAGAGAGACAGAATATCTTTAAAGGTCCCTCCTCTTTCCTCTCTTCATCTCTCTTCTTGACGGACATATCTCTCTGGGGTTTGGAGCTGCCATGTCCTGCTGTGAAGTGGTTTGATGTGGACAAGAGCAAGGGTCCAGACCTATTGATTTCATGGTGTGGAGAGGAGAGGGGAAAGAAGGAGCGCCGACAACCACACATAGGGAAGCCTTTGTGAATGAAAGAGCAAAGTTAAAAGTGTGGCATGGACCAAATGATGCAACAAATAGTTAGCGCCGCTCGTATGCATCCATACGCTTGCCTACTGAAATAAACCTGAATAAAATGCTGCATTTGCATCTGCATTAGTTTCTTGAGCTCATGAAATGCCAACTATACAGCTGCATCACACAGCACAACACAATACTGTGCACATGATTTAAATTCAATTCAATTCTGATACCTCGACAGATTCTTTCTTAACATATAGGGAATGATTTACTCTGAACAGGCTGAAATATATAAAAAATATATAAATGATCATTTAGTTACTAATACAGTGTATGTTTCAAGAGGATGTGTTAAGGGTAAGGACGCTCTACCAGATGAGCTACCAAGGTGCCCCTTTCAGAAATAGTATGACAGTTCTATAACAGAGAACAAGAAAAATGTCACGGTTAAAACAAGCCTGACACAAACTATTCAAAGGTTGGCTAGAGACTACACACACTGCCTCAACATTAACATATGTCTGTAGATGGTTATTCCTTCTGTAAGCCAAAAATAATTAAAGGATGAAAGCAGACAGACCTTTCTGTTAGCGCGTCGTCTGTAAGTCGTGGTCCTGGAGGGCACGCCGTTGAGACTGTCCGAGTACTCTTCACCACTGTCACTGTTGAGAAAAGTTAGGAGGGTTATTAGATGCCAGAAGTTGAACCAACAACCCTGGCTCTGAAAGTACCACCACTGGACAAAAATCCAATTTACCTTTTATGGTTGATTTAGTTGACATCAAGAAAAAATATGTGCATTCCACACCCCCCTCCTTCCAACAGAAAATCAATGTCCCATCCAATTTCTGAGCTGGAAGTGTAAATGTGGGTGTAAATTAAGTGAAAAGCTGCAGTGTCTGGTGCTGATGGTGAATGCATCAACATGTATGAGAGCGGCTGTGGCCTTCATTAGCCCTCCGTGTGTGACAGACGTGTATGAGAGGCACGGCTGAGCGGAGCCAAGCAAAGTTGCATCTGATGGACACACGGTAAGGGCTTCCTGAGACACACACACACAGACACGCGCACACACACAGGTTTATTGACAGTGACCTTTGACGTGAAGGTGGAAGCCAGTGACATTTACGCTGGTGGGTTTATTAAGGTGGGGCCTGGGAGAAGCAGCTGAGGTAAAGACCACAGAGAGGATCTAACTGGAACATGACAGGGCTGGGGGCTAGTTAGGGTTAAACCCGGTCTGGAGGGGGCACAGGGACTTACTGAGGATCACTGATCACCACAAAGACCGAGGGTTACATGTAGCTGATGAAAAATGCTACCCGACAGCTAAAATTTAGCCTTATACAATCTGAAGTCCTCTCACAATTTTTGATATACTCCTCTATGTATGCATCACATGCAGATTCAAACAGACAAATGAATGAAAGGTGCTTCCATATAGGACACTGAGTGGTGAGTACAGCCTTCACAGTCACTGGATCTCAAGCTAGTTATACCAATAGCACATTTTGGAGTGATCTCTCCACCACAATTATCAAAACACCAAATGAGGGAATATCTTTTGAAAGAGCTGCTATATTGTTCTGTACACTGTACTTCTGTCTATGACACACTGAATCTGATCAAGACACTTTATGTTGGTTTTTCCTTTCCTTGTCAATAGTCTGTCACCCGTCCGCAATGTAGTGTATTCCAGCAGTGATTAAGAGCACATCAAATATGTAAACACACCAATAAACACACTATAAATATTCCAACAGAACCACTCAATACGATTCAGCGAGATATTCTACGTGCGGCCCATGTCCCCCCCCCCTCGCTCTCATTCTGTCCTGCTCTCGAACAAAACTGCTGATCTGCTCAAAATGGTCAGCTGCCTCCAGCAGCTCAAAACTTGAGAGAGGCAGCCAGAGGCAGCGATAAAAAGGAGAGGAAAAAACAAAGACTTGTCAGTAGCCTTAACGAGTCTGACATCTTTATTTGGCACTATTTAGGCCAAAACTCCTTAGGCAGAAATACTGTATATCCGGGAGAGCCTACCAGACATATTTCTGGAGAAGGCCGCTTCGAGATGAGAGACGCAGAAGGCTTTACAGTAACAAATCAGTTGACAGGTGCTTAAATAAGACAACATCTCAGTTTAGACCCCTTCTTCACAAATCCACTTAGATCCTCCTCTCAGGTAAAGTGTATATTAGACTGCTGCTTATTAGCCACATGGAGAGGCATTAGGAAAGCAGGGCATAGCTGCACCCAGTCCCTGTTAAACGGCCTCATGTGGATAGAGATGGGGTGGATTACAGCCTGATGAATTAGTTGGTGAAGAGATGGCGAGTTAGCAGGAGCGAGCGAAACAGAGAGAGTGGATAGAGAGAGGCATACAGGGAGGGAAAGTGAAGGAAAATAAATATCAGCGATAGCTCTGAGTGTTTGAAATCAAATCATTCCGACCATCACTCAATAAATGTTGGCTCAGTGGCTTTTTTGCATAAAACATACATGAAATAATTACTGTCGATGGTTCTTAATTTAGAGGGTGTTAAACAGCTTGTAGACATCTGGTACTGAGCCGAGTAGGGTCATTCAAAATTTATCTAACTAAATTAAGGCGAGGAGAGGGAAGAGGAGGGTGGGTAAGATGGAAAGGAAGTGTGTGTGTGTGTGTGTATTTGTGTGCGTGCGTGTATTGGGAGGGGGTTATGGGCTGGCTGGAAGAAAATAAGAGTTGTGCGCACGCACACACACACACACGCTTCTGAATTGACATGCCACAAGATAACCGACATGACTATACACGGGGCGGGGTTAGCTTCTGTGCATGTATGATTGTGAGTGTGTGTATTTGTGTGTGCGTGTACCGATGGAGGAGGCAAGTGGGGGGGCTCTGGTACTTGCAGGGGGATCCTTAGCGCTGTCAAGGGGGGGTTAGTGAATATGCAAAGGACCAGTAAATTAAATCAAACTGCCAAACTGTCAATTTCGGGGTAGCGTGACTAGTGCATGAAAATGGCATCACTGGAAGGTATCAAGGCTTTGGCGGCCCCCTTATCCCTGGGCTTTTCTGGCATCGGTTCAACTTTGTGTGGAGAGGTGGCTAATTTTGCATGCAAATTTCAGTCAATAAGCTCCAAGCAAGGCGTCCCAGGATATTTCAAAGGATCTGACAGTAGTTTCCCCCTCCTCTCTCCTTCTCTCTATCATTCTTGCTCGCATTCTTCTTTTGGCTCCTGAATACCAACTAGACAGACGATGAAATTCAATCACCCATTTGCTTACGCTTTGCATATGCACGGTGTCCCCACGATGCTGCGTGGCCCCCCTATAATTCAGCCAGCCCACCCTCTTCACTCCAACCACCTAAAAATAATGAGGAGGAAAGCAGTGAGAATAAGTGCGTCTGTGTGTGCGTGCGTATCATTACCTATCTATGCTCATGTCCTCCCACTCGTCCTTAGTGGGACTGGGGCTGCGGCCTTGCCAGCTGATGGCTTGATTGGGGCTGACTGTTCGGTGGCTGTGCTGGCGTAGCGGCCCTCTGAGTCTAGTTGTTTTGAATTTGACCTTGCTGCTAATGTTGCTAGTGATCCCACCTGCCCGTGCTGGTCCTAGTGCACGGTTCTTATAGAAGTCTCTGGCTGCTCTGAGGATCCCTAGCTCCTGTCTCAGCTTCAGCAATTGTTGATGAAGCTTGGTAATTTCTTTATGAGAGGCAGAAATCCGGGCTTCAAGAGCAACGATCTCGCCGCGATGCCGCTCCTCCTGGGCCAGGGCCTGGGCCTGGGCTGCCTCTTCACGGACAGCTTCCTGGGTGCGCAGATGATCCAGGGAGGCTTTGAGTCTGCAGCAGTTGCGGGCCAAGTCTTCCTTGGCCTCCAGTAGCTGCTCTTTCTCTTCCCTCAGCTTCTCTGTCTCCTCCTCTAGGGACAGCATCCTCCTCTCCAGCTGTTCAATCTGAAGGAATCAGAGACATGGGGCCTCAGGGGTAGATACTGATTTTTCCCCTTGCATATCTGTCATTTCTACCAACAAAACTTCTGAATGTACTGCTCTTGCTAGTGAAAACATGCCATGCTTGAGGTCACACTGCTCTATAGGTTACCAGTGATGTAAATGAGAAGGCCAGTTCCTGATTTGGCCTATGTGTGGTAGCATGCACACAGTGGTTTCCCTCCCTGTATGTGCCGATGTGTACATGCTGTGTGCATGAGAGGAGCAGCACCCCACTCCTCAGCCTGGCAATGCAATGGACATCTGACTGGCACCCCCATTACCCTGATCACCCCTAACTAGGCAGCAACCAGGAGCACTTAGTCTATTTGTTAGATCTTTGGTGGAGACTATTTAAGAGAACAGTGGATGCCTGCTGGGTTTGTGCCTCCAGGCAATTTTCCCCTTTTATTTGGTTCTCACTCTACTTGCTGGTGAAGCCTGGTACCTTTCAAACAAAATTAGATGGTTATCCCCACTGATGATTCGCTGCCATGAAGGGGGGCATAATGCAAGCAGGTTTTTTCTTTTTTTTTTAAAGCATGTGTGTACAAACATGTGTAACCTACAGACCTCTGATACAAAACTTACGTTAAATGACCCTTTTTTCAAAAAATTACTTTTTACTGGGATAACTACAGCCAGTACATTCACAGTTAGCCCTATTTTTGTTATTTGTATTTATTTTTTTTGATAAAAACAAAATACTTCCTAGCTGACGCTCAGCATTACAATGACTACGTGACCGATTCCACAAAGGGTGAGAACACTTCTGAATCATTCTTGATAAAAGCAACACCGGCATTGTGCGTAGTTATGGCTCTGTCGAGTCTGTTCTTTTATTGGCAATGACAAAGAACACTTAGTGATGGCATAGTGCTGTACCTTTTTAAATGACTGTTCCATTCGCTCCGAAGAAACAGAAAGCTTTTTCGGAGTGCTGCTTTTGACCTGGCGTTCCTCCACCACTTTGTGAAGCAATTCTGCGAAGGGGAACAAAGCTCGTTATTGTGACATGATGTGTCAAACTCAGGCTGCTCAATCAATAGAATGATAATAAAGAGGGTACATTAAATCAATTAGCATTACTAAGGTCTAATTTCCTTCCTAAGGTCCAGTTTCTTTCTCTTTTTTTCTTTTGTCAATCAAATCGGAAGGAACACGGAATCGTTAATGCTGTTTTCAAGGGGACCAGAATTTTCACAGCTCCTGTTTCTAACGTCTTATACCTGCCCTTTTTTCCTACCGATTAACAGAAAGTTGTTTTATTTAGTAGTCCATGCGGAAATGGGAAAACAGTGTTCAAAAGCACACACCGGTACGCGCTATGCACAAACTCTCTCTGGGGATCTTAAACAAACGAAGAGAAGTGCTTGAATCCCTCGTGAACACACAGCCTCAGGCTGCACTGCTTTGTAGTCCACTATGTTTCCCCAGTGGACAACTAATCTCCACAGACTAACATGCTGCTTTATTCTGAGAACTTCACTAGTGGCCTTGGCAAACATATGATTTAGGCTTTATGATAACAGCAGAATGCATGCAGCAGTCAAAGTCCTCGGGGGATTTGATGCGCACACATATTTATCTGCGCGTACGTAATCCAGCAAGCCTCGGTGTCACTGTTTGATAGACAGAGCACACCAGCAGAAGTAGCGATATCTTCTCTGCTCACCTAGATGCAAAGGGCAATACAAAACAATATAAAACTTTCTGCCTTTCATTCTCTCCTGTTAAACATTCATGACAGGATGACCACAATAATTTGTACAATGAGGCTGGAAGCATTAAATATTCAGGGCCTTGACTTTTCAGGTCAGTTGATCTTTTGGAGAGTGAGTTGGAAAAAGAGGCCATAGAAGGAGAGAGTACGAAGAGAGAGGAGGGTTATGTTGTGAGGAGCTGCTGCTCCCATGCTTTGCATTTGACGCTTTGCCCAGGGAAGTTTGTTACTTTGAATTAGCCTGCTCTTTTGTCTTCCCAGCATGTCACATTCAATCAGACAGAGCACCAAATAGGACAGGAGGGCTGCCGGGTTCGCTGGATACATAACCAGGTTGGGAGACAATTATCCAGCTCCGGCGCTGGTGGCTTGGGAGTTGGCACCTCAGCACTACCTTGATAAGAAGACACGGTGGCTCCCTAGTCACCCACTGTTGGAGGAGGTCCTGGCACTACGGCATATATTAACGTCCCTCCCACGTCTCCTCATGGGCTGCAACACAAAGGCCCCGTTCCTTTCATCTGCTGCCTTTCGTTAGTGTGATCCTGGCGGGAGCGCTTCAACCCTCCATCCCTTTGATCGGGTCACAGAGGTTCTTCACGAGCAAATGTTGTGGCCACTCACAATTTATTTTTTTTAACTTGCATTTGGCACTAAATATTTTGGTTTTAGTCCAGATGTAAATATTCCAAATATTGCCAAAATGTCATAGCCTTGTTTGAACGGTTTATGAATAGTACTTTATGTCCAAAAAAATAAAATATTACAGGTATTCTAACCCTTAAGCACATGCACTCCTAGTCAGTGTGGCAACAATTATTGTCATAATATAAACCAATCAATGACTATTCATGTCATTCTCTCAGATCAAGCTAACTATCATTCTGCACCCACACAGCATCTTTACACCATTTCATGGAGGATTTTCTTAAGGTTGGTATGGAACCTTAACATCAATGGTAACTTAACGAAAATAGCTTTATTGGTGAACACATTGTGCAAATTTTTAGAAACAGGAAAAAGATTTGTACATAACACAAAAGACAATAGATCAGACACTCGGGCTGGTGTGTGACATTTATATTTACTGATTATTTGTCTGACGAGATTTAAAACTAAGTACGTCCTTTTGAAGGAGATTATTTTCTAGTATTTCTGACCAGAATGTCAATAGGAGACAATCCACTATTTTAATTAGTGCCATCCTTTAAATCACATACTTGCATCTCCAACAGACACCATCATCGGTTGTGAAGAAAATTAAAGTGATCAAGGACAGATTTGTTATTGAACTGGTTAATTAAGAGCAGCGGCTGTGGTGGTCAGCTCTGACAAAAGGCTGAAGATTGGATTAAAAGTGATGTGCATTTGAACATTGGGAATGATGTATGCAGACAAGATGAACACTACCTGATCTCCCAATCAATTTGCGAGGAGTTGATCAAGTCTTAATTGAGTTGTCTTTTTAAATCCTCCGGGAGTTGTCTTATTAATTCTGCTCACTAATACAAATGGCCTAGAGGTAAGAGGATAGCTTAAAGGTGCTGTCATGTTAAACATGCATACTTTTCTATTACAGGTGATACTTAGTGATACCACTCTTTTTTACTTTGTACTGTAAGTCTGTGGCAACATCTTTAAGTAACATTGTAGAGAGAAATGTAACAAAATTAATGCAAGAATGAATTAAATCTGTTCAAATATTTCCAGACCGAAAGCAAGAAGAAAAAAGATGTACAAATCATTTTCACGCGGTTCCCATTAACCTCTTGAGGATAAATAATAATAAAAATAAGTTCACCTTGGTGTTCATTAGCGAGACACAGGTGGAGCTCCTTCACTGTGGCTCGGTCCATGGCAGCCTGGACTCGCAGCATGTCCAGCTCCTCCTCCAGTCCAGCTCTGCAGTCACAAACATAATAAACTTTTCTTTGCGCAGCTCTTACATCGAATCTATCCTTCTTAAAATATGAATGGAATAACAAATAGAAATATAAGACCCCTCCCAACACGAGCATTGTACAGTATAATGAGTATCTTTTTAAATCTCCACAAATATCTCTCCGGATTCCACTGTGGACTCATTTATTGTAGAAACTTTTATTACACATTTTAACTTGAATCTTGAACGCACTGTCTTTCTCTTCCCAGCAGAAAAGACGACACAGTGAAGAAATCAACTAATTAAAATGCTTTTTAATTCATCTGGAAATCAAAGTGACAAGCAACATGAAACGCCTAGGTAGGAAAGTACAGTGTGCGTCTGTGTGTGTGTGTGTGTGTGTGTATAACAGACAAACAGACTGGAAAGTGTGCACAATTACCTCTCTGCAATTAGCTTGATTCCTGCTAAAGGCTAATTACGTGGAGCCATGCTCGAGACTTTGCACTTTCAAGTTATTATTAGGACCCCAACTGAAGTCTACTGAGGATACACACAAGCCCGCTGAGACAACCACACCTGAAACACACACCTAATTTCCCTCCCCTCTGCTCCGCAGATTCAGAGAGAAACAGTGGAAACAAGCTCCTGCTACTGTAGTGGCATTCTTCCCTCAGTTAACCTCATTACAACAGCAGGTCTTCCTTCTGATTGACTTCTTAAGGCATGCAGTGCAGTATACATGATACACTCTGAAGTGTTTGAGGAGTAACAGGGCATTTGTGGCTATGGTGAACTACGATGAGCACAATGGCAATTAACTCAAACTCGGCACCTGTTTCAACCAATCTAATTTTGCTAGATCAACCAAGAGATTTTTCCATACATATGCCAAGAAAATGACTTGGGAAAAGTTATCGCCATAGCACAGGGAAGGAAAGTAATTAGCTTTTTAGCCCACACAGTCCAGTAGAGGCCCGGCCTAATGGCTGACCGCAGCTTAAATAAGTACACAAATGACTCTCCCTGAGGGGGGTGAGGAAGCAGATGGATATGTGTCGCTCCTCTATAGATTTTCTCCATAAATGAACTCAAGTCGATGCGGCGCCGGCATTGCCTTATGTGTCCTGGCTGTTAATGGGACAAATGAGCTGAAATATGCAGTATGTGGAGGAAGCCTGTTCCATCTCATGTTTCTCTTTTATGCCTTTTCGGATACTGATGGTATTGACACTAAACCAAAGTTCATATGCAAAACATTCAATTTTGTTGAAGGATAAGCATACTCTCTTGGATGGAGATGGGATTAAATTGCAGATGAGTTCACTGGCCAGAGGCCTCCAGTTTCACATCATAACATCGTAGACATGGAAAACTATTGCATCCTTATTCAGTAACACTCAGTCGCCGCTGTATGTGCACCAGACCGCCTTAGATGGGGACTTAGCAAAGCTAGGGATGTTACAATAGCAATAATACAGGGGTGGTGACTCGATTTCAATATCTGCCACAGTAACATGGTGAAAGCAAAAATAGTAATAATAAATATACTGAAACGTTGGTTTGTATTCTAGAATTCTGTTAGATCTGCTTTGTTAAGTTGCATGATATGATTCACGATGTTACAGACTGTTTTGTGTCAAAACATATTTGGAATCATCGCATCGGTCAACACATGTGGTTGATTTTTGGTTAAAGGTGAAAAACTCATTTAATTACACTATTGAATACCGCCACATCTGTACAACCTTTTCTCTTTTCCTGACATGTTAGAACAAATTTCAAAACTATGATTTCATTTTCAACTGCACAAAACTGTCTCCTTGTATGGTGTTGGCTTCAGTCTCCCCTTATACAGTCTCACTCCTCACACTTTGTTTCCTCGTGTGAGTACATCATTCGATAAACAGATGCTCACTATTTTTAGCCTACTGGCGTCCTGATGATGGGGAAAGAGCATCTTTGAGAATTTGCGAGGATGTTTAGGCAGCGCTGCAAAGCTGCTGTGCGTTTTAGCTAATCCCAACCTGGAGGAGGTATGTTTTAGGTCTGCATCACATTATAGCCACCTGCACAATTCCAGACCCTCTCCCTATGTTAGGCTGCCTCGGGTTACCTGCAATTTATCAGAAATGAAACCACATTTTCCTGTCATATCCAAGCACACAGTGGACAAAAGGTTCTTTACAGTTGTACCTCCTCCAAAGTAGTTCAAATCTTTTTTTAAAAAAAATCTGGACGATGAAGCAAATGAAGCTAGCCGAACAATTTTCAATTCCTTCTCAACTTGCTCGCTTCACCTAAGGTAGAATAACGCTCAGCAGGCATGAAAGCAAAACAGGTTTCTTGGCAGAAAGCAAACTAAAGGCAACAGACAGGTGTTATGTTTGGTAATGATGTGGTCTGCAATGTAAGTCTTTGTCTCACGCCGCTCTTTTGGCCCCGTTTTTGAAAACATTTTTTCTCTCGTGCAGCGCTAGAACTTCAGCCCTGAGCTATCCACTCCTTGTCATTTGATCTTGTCTCTACCTGTGTTGTACCTAACACAGCTTAGAGCACAAACTGCCAGCCTCCATCCACATGGGTGTACAACACAACATCATCTGCAGCCATTGTGCTTTCTCATGCCAGCCTCCTCTTGGTTTTCGTGCACGGCACATAAAAATACACGGGAAGAGCAGGGAATAGGGTGAGAAAGCGAAAACACCTCTAGCATTTTTATCGCTGGGGAAAGCATCTTGTTTTTGGGGGGTGTGGGGGGGATTCCCCCATGGTTAAACTCAGGCTAGAGGGCTGTTCATTCATGGAGGGAGTTTGGGTGGATAAGCCACTGCTGTCAGCAGAAATGGTGACTGGTGGAGTTTACATGGCTCAGTGCTGTAGTCCTGCTGCGGGCGTTGCAGCGGCAGCAGCAACAGTGAGTCTTTAAGAGTTAGGCTCTCCATCCGCAGGCCTCTGATATGAGAGGTAAATGGGGATTCATGTAAAAAACACTGGTGGAAACAACCTAGGATGTCCACAATATTCCCTGATCAAGAGGCTTGTTGATGCCGCTAGGTATCCTAATATGGAATAACACAATATCATAATGTTGTATTTATTAAACACGAGGAAGAGAAAGGCATTTGTATAAGTAAATACTTGTGCAGTCAATGACTATTTGAATATGCTGGGAAATCAACACCCGGCTTTCTCTACTGGTTGTATGAATTGTCTTTCTGAGGTTTGCTTCTTTGAAATAACTGTGTTCTTTATGCTCTAATTTTATCTTGTTATGAGACTACTGTAGCTGAGATGTGATGGTGCATTGAAGCTTGCATTATAATTAATAACTAAGTGTGAACCAAGTTTTTTCTTTTTTTTTTTACACAATAATTAATTTACCAAATAATTAATGAAGGAAAAACCTTAGTTGTCTGATTTAAAAACATGCATAAAACATTATGTTTGTGTGTGTATGCGTGTGTGTAAGAGCAAATGTGTCCCTCCTCCAACTAAGCCCTGGTCCGGGGGGCAAAAGACTCTCATTACTTCTAATACCTTTTAGCAAATCAAGATGAAACGAAAAGAAATAGAGGAATATGCGGAACATCAGGGTAAACTTTATTAAACTTAATTAGAGTCAACGTCGCTTACCGGGGAGGTTCACGTCCATAATGGTCACTCTCCACAGAGGAGCTCTCACTGCTGCTGCGGTGCAAATGATCTCAAAGGCTTTTTCCCCCAGTAATCGCTAGCTAATTTATGCTTTGATGTCGTCTGAGTATAGCATCTTAAAATCTGAGGGCGCACTGCATGTGTTTATTCTGTTTATGGGGCCTAAATAATCCCTGCCTCTTTTCACCAACAGACCTTTAACAACAATTAACAAGCACGGACATGGAGTGCTGCAGACAGATGCATAATGAGGCAGATAGAATGATCCCACTGCGAATTTTCTATCCCACCCTGTCTGTAGTTGCTCGCCAGCCAAGTGCTACAACCGGAAAAAAAAAAAAAATCTCAATCAACAATCATCCTTAGTGTCAATTAGTTTATTATTCTGTGCCCTTTTGCCTTAAAACACTCCAGCACGCATCTGAGAGACATACTAAACTGATCTAAATGTTCTTCTTGTCAGACTCTATTGGTGCATAATTACATCATTATAGTAGTATAGTATAGTGATAGATAGGTAGATATAAGTAGATAGAGATAGATAGATATATAGATAGAGTTATATGAAGCAATACATTAAGTGCTTTAGACAAATTGAACTTGTTTCCACATGAACGTCTGCGTTCACCTTCAATAACTAAAGTCCCGTCATCAGGTTTCTAATTGACAGAAAAGAGTTTGTACAAGTAAAACTTCTCAAATAAGCTGATTGTTTTTTTTTGGCTTTTCTTTTTTTTTTTACGTGACACTGTCATTGAAACTTCCCATTAAGTTTCTTTACCACTTCCAGGGCGGTCCTTGTAAAGTAATGTAAAAACAACTCAGCGTCTGAAAACCAGAATGGAACCGCTGATGCTTGACCACGTAAAAATTGACTGAGCCCAGTAATGCTCACTGATTCCAAAGTGCCTTAGGCACGTACGTCAGCGCAGGAACAGTTGGAACCTCCATCTTTCCACAGCCGCGCGGTGGCACACAAGCTTTGGCTCGCTGCGTGCAAAGTGTACGTGTTGTCTGGAATGATGTAAAAAGTTGTCGACGAAAAAAGCTATTTGTTGCTTTCTGCCTCCTTAGCAGAGCAGATAAACAGACCAGTTTCACCTTCTTACTCAACCTCTAATACAAGTGCAGAGATTAGAGGGGGGGCCTGGGCTTCATAACCTTCTCTTAACACTGTGGGGACCCACTGTGCAGGAGTTATCCCGGCAATATTCATTCTGGGAAATGGTCATTTGGGCCTCAAGTCAGTGTTTTACAAGTGCTGTTATTTGAGGAGGTGATAGGAAGCATCTGTGCACAATATCATG
This sequence comes from Nibea albiflora, assembly GCA_014281875.1. Taxonomy (NCBI): domain Eukaryota; kingdom Metazoa; phylum Chordata; class Actinopteri; family Sciaenidae; genus Nibea; species Nibea albiflora. Next base: position 7,427,877 of record CM024789.1, on the reverse strand, counting down.
ACAATGAGGAGGAGTGAACGAGAGACAAATGGAGAGTTTAAACAGAGACTCTCCTCTGAAGCCCGCCACTAGGCATTTAAGCTTTATAAGGGGCCTTTATTTGGCCCTAAATTCTTCAGCTGCCAGGAGTTAATTAGCCATTAGTGGATAATTTCTAACACTTATCTAGCATAACCTTCACAAGCACAATCATTATAATACGGTCAACGGAACAACAGGCTGCAACTGCTTGCCCCAAGAGTTTCCAGGCAGTTACGCTTCCACAAACTCTTGTTGTTGTAGCACTATGAAGCACACACTTTTGCCTCTCAACAGAAATTTGCATTGCAGGGAAGTAAGACTTTGTTTGTTTAAGCTGGCTTCGTGTATAGTCCCAACAACCCTATCTGCTCACTCTTGCTCCTTCTCACAACAGGTATGGAAGAAAGCGAGGAGTGGAATAAAGATGGCCATCATGATTTCGCTTAGTTTAACACGCTGAACTTTGGGTGTGTGCAGATGTGTGCCCTGGAACGGAGTTTTTCTAAAGCACAAGTTTATAGACCCCGGCCAAGTTTACTTTGCACCAGCCACCCGGGTAAGGAGGGGCCCTGGGGGCTGGAATGGAGGAGATGAGGTGGAGCTGGTCAGGGGCACATGAAGGGGATCAACACTAACCCCAGAGGACAGGCCAGTTATACAGCCAGGAAAGAGGCCAGCCGCTCTCCATCCCTCGTGGTTTCCCTCACAGGTCAGTTCCAAGGACCCTGCATGTTCACCGTAGCCCGCTTGCCCGCCCCCCCCACGCCCCACGCCCCACCCCCCACCCCCAGACCATCCAGTGCTCCACTCCGCTCAGCTCCAGTCGTGGCCGGGCAGGCGGATGGACATCCCTTAACAGGCTGCATCGGCGGCACTAGGGCTGCTAGCCTGTAATTAGCTCGGACAGCTCAGGCTTGGAGAGAGGCAGCCGGGCTATATCATAATGAGCTCAGCTGGGATTAGGAGGACAGGGCAGGGGGGTGAGCAGAGGGGAAAGCGGTAAGGGGGGGTGGGGGGCAAGTACCAGAATTCTGGCCTCAGTCTGCTGCAGCATCACAGAGGGCCGGAGGGAGGCAACTGGGAAGACGAGTAGGAAGAGGGGAAGAGGAGGGTACAGAGGCGTAGGATAGAGGAGAGAAGAGGTGAGGAGAGGTGAAGGCTAGGGGAGATAGGAGAGAGGAAGACTATGGCTTTAGGCCAAGCTTTGTGTAGCATCATAGAGGGTCAGTGTTAGTGGTGCGGTTACAGGGGCTTCTCTAGATCAAACAAGACAATGGCTATACTACACACCCAGAGACAGACTAAAAGACAAAGACGGGAGGAAGGAAAGGAAGGAAAGGAAAAACTGAGAAAGAAAGAACAAAAATAAATGAAAAGTACCTCTGGCAGAAAAGTCACAGTGTGATTAAAACAGTCACTAAACCCAAGGTCAAAATTTGAGATAATAACACGACTACAACTTACAGACTTTAAGTATTCGAGGTATCTTATTGACACTCAATAACTCTAGCAACAGGACAACCGTTTGGCATAAATGTTCCATTAAAAATGCAATTATTTCACAAAGACACAGCCAGGGATTCTGATAATGTGATTTCACTTCCTGCACTTTTATGTGTGAATTTTTGGGCAGCCAATTTTACAAATGAGCACAGAGTCTAATGATCATGCTTTGGCCCCTGCTGGCTGGTAATGATGTGGAGGGCTAGGTGGACGCTGTGAAGTTGGGAAGGGCACACTCACAATTTTAACACCCCAAAACAAGAAAGGACAGTGGGAGTGTGTGTGTGTGTCGGTATGTGTGTGTACACGTGTAAGAGAGAGAAAGGCGGTTTTTAAACACGTCCGGCGCTGGTGTTATTTCAGCCTGGCGACTTTGACAGCAGGTGACTTACTTTTCGATGGAGAGCTTCCTGGTGAGGTTTTTCAAGTAGGCCAGCTCATTCCACACTGCATCACTGTTCTCTTGTCTTAGCTGCCACGGTTCTGCACGCTGCATCCTTCCACCTGGCCTGCACACACACACAGACACACACACACAATGTATAAGAAGAAATAAGTGCAAATGTAGAGGCAAACAAAGGCACACACATAAACTGAACAGATAGCCTCACTTATGACACACACTCACATGGAAACATACTAACAAGGGAACATTTTTTGGTACTGTATGTTACCTTGCTGCCTCTGGCCAATTCACATGGGGTAACAAGGCCCCTTAGTCTCACTCTGTTTTTATTATTCAGCCATCTTTAGCAGTATTCAAATGAGCAGCCTTGACTTTGACATTTCAGTGGCAAATCATGTACACACGTATGCATGTTTGTTAAAGCCCAGGGCACTGCCCGTGTGGCAGGGCGGCGGACCATTCCCCGTGTGCCATGCAAATGTAAATAATGGCAAAAAACACACTCGCAAACAAGGTCATTCAAATGTCTACACCTCACTTATGAATACTTAATGACACTTTGTGCTCAGTGGCTGCCCCCTCCCTTGAACTTCTCCTTCAACTCACACACACACACAGACACACACACTGACTGTCCCTACTGCCCCCAAACCGCATCCCTGCACACAACCAACCCATCAATCAGTTTTATCCCAACACATTCGATTCCAATTAGCCTTTAATTTGCAAAAGAAAATGGCTTTTAGTGAGAAATCCACAGATTGCAAAAGTAGCAGATGAGAAGAGAATAGCGTTTGTGTGTCACACGCACGTACACTGACACACGCACCACAGGTTCTCATTTTTACTCAATCAATGAAGTAAAGGTGCGGAAATGGATTGTGAGGGTCACTGCTATAGCGGAGGGCTCCTTTTCCCGTGGTCATTATTGGCTATGTAGACACAGCCACGCTACGCTAATACTAGTTAAACCCTGGTGCCTGGGAGTTGGAGGCTACTAAGGAACGGCAAATGTTTTCATTTAATACTGCTAATGCCCCTGTGAGCAATTTGGAGCCCTTGAACTTATTCGCAGTGTATGTGTGTATATGTGTGCTGTCCGCGGCTTGCGTTAGTTTCCCAGAGTGCAAAGCTCCTTAACGGATAATCTCACTGTATAGTCACAGAGAGCGATACACTTTTACTCATTCTCCTGCAAGCACACAGTGAATTCAGCCTTAATCGTAACACTGTCTGGATCTGGAGAAGTACATTATATTTTACCCGCAGCTCTGTTTGTAGTGTTTCTGTGATTTTTAGGTATGTAGAGTACAAACTGCATTCCTTATGAACGGTGTATGAAGCTTTATTAAGTCACGGTAAAGCTTTATACATTTTAATTTGTTTACAGTGGGCCTAAAAGCTGTTGCACATGGAGCCATGAGAGAGCTATCTTCTTCAGGCCTCAGTGCTTCCTCCCCTATGGTATCCTAGTTTCCATTATTAAGCAGGAGGAAATAGAGAGAACTTTTCCACGCCGCTGCGGCTAATTGCTCTGATTCAGGGGGAATCTGTTTATGGGCGCAACTTTGATCAGAGTACGGATGCTTTAATAACGTTTAATTTTATTTGCTCACCCCCATCATCCCCAGTCTGATTAAAAAACTTTTTCCCTTCCCTAATATAAATACGAAGTTGGCTTTTTTCTCCCTCTCCTTCATGCCATTTTGGGAAAATATGGTGGTAATGGTGAATGGCAGGGTGGTTTCACTGGGACTGGCCAACTGCTCACTGCCTGCATGCTGATGAGCCCATGGACCCTTCGTCTACCTTGCGATAGGCTGGCAGATCTATCCTGGGCGGGACTGGCTATCACACACACTGGTGACGTCACTCGGCAGCTTGCTGTACAGCAACCAATTGTCTAATTCCATACCTTACTCTGCTGATGAGAAGTGAAGATTGATATGAGCATAACTAAAATTTAGAAAGGTATAGAGAACATATTGTTCGTGCCTAACACTAATATATTATATTTGGTGTATACTGTGTATGTATATAGCTACAGGCATATGTGTGTGGCAGGTAAAGAGTGAGACTCATTGCAGCCTTATCTTTGTGGTCCTGCACACAAAAGGGGAACAGAAAACGACCCCCCGCATCTTCCCAAAAAGGCAACAACACAGCATGGAAGCTGCAGGGAAATCCCTAACAAGCTCGAAAATGCAATGAGACTCGACGCCTATCCCCACTGACTTGTTAGGGCCCTGATTTCCAAGCACTAATGGGAGTATTTAAGTCATTTTCTATTGTCTCTCATTCGGGCTGGCATTACCCCAGTGGGTTTAACAGCTATTTAAGGATGGGGCTTAATGCCAAATGAATGCCAGGATCATAACATTGAGTGACTGGCTGGTGCCATGGAGGGCTCTGACTGAAAAGGGCAAAGCTGCCTATTGCATCAATTTTATGTCAAATCAGTCATGAAATACAGATAGGCTGACATTGATAATACAAAATGATTATCATGAACTTGTAGGTCATCTTAGCTCTTTTCTTGTAACCAGAGCCCCGTTTGTCTTTTTATATAAACGCGCTTTCTTCTCGCAAAATCGAGGTCTTCGACAAAAGTGCACCACCAGACACGACATTTCTTTGATAACCTGCTAAAATGTATAACAGCGGCACAAGTGGTGTTGACTCTGAGAGTTTTCCCTCTCTCTACATCTCTCCGTCTTTGTTCCCACTGTCTCAGACACATACTGTTGAGCCGCGCTGAGCTGACATGAGCCGAGTCGAGCCGAGCGCTGAACACGCTCTCTCTCACTCACTCCACTTTCACACGGGCTCACATTGCACTGCTGTTTTCTTTAATTAACCCAGAGAGAAAACAGCTGACGGGGTCAACACTTTACTCCTGCGTGGCCACCAAACATATGCACCTTTACTCACACTTTAAAATGGATTGAATGATGCTGTTGAAGAGAAGAAACAGAGACAGAAAGAAAAAAGTGGGAAAAGACTGGGGGAGACAATGGAGAGAACAAGACCCTTATATTAATGACATTTTCCAGCACATTTCCCGCTTTGTGCAAAATCCTGCGGTTTCTGGTGAAGATAACAGGCCGAAGCAGGAAACGACTCCCCCACGCACCCCCTCCCTCCACAGGCCTTCTCAAACACCTTGCACCCCCCAGGACCAGACACCTCCAGCCTCTGGCTCTCACATCCTAATGAACACGGAGGGAGAAGAGACACAGAAGTGCACACACACTTGGCACAAAATGGTCCAAATTGACTGGGCTTAAAACCTCTGAGCTTTTCAAAGGCAAAGGAAGGAATTTTTCCCACTTTCCCAAATCCAGCACTTAGGTCTTGTCAGACAACATGTGGAGAGCAATGAGGCCCTAAGACGATCTGTGAGTGGTTTCAGAGGGTTGTAGAATTTCACAAGGGTTTTTAACACAAAGGCAAGTTGAGTTATATATGCTTTGAAATGCCTCTTACAGACTGCTGCTGGGAGGAACTTGATCCAGGTTATTTTTTGTATGCAGAGATCATCTGTGTTTTATAAATCCAATTTTGTGCATTGTGTAAGAGTACAATATTTGTTTTGTCACGTTGTTCTAATATGTTGTTTGCCCAGAGTTGGTTACAGTGTACTCACACGCCGTTTGATTTCTCCATCTCTTTCAGCTGGTCTCTGACTGTCTTGTAGTTGCTCTGAATCAGACACAGGCGTTCACGGCGTTTATCATGAGCACTTCTCAGCTCCTCATTCTCCTCCATCTGTAAGGCACAGTGACAAGATTTATTTTTCTCCCCCCACCAAAAAGTTGTACATGTCAAATGAAACATAACTTAATTGAAAAAAGGAGCAAGCTTCATGTACACTGGCACAGCAGTGTGGCAGCGAAGTGGAGAGAAGCCCCTCGCCGTCTACATATTTAAACTGGTCTACAGCTGAAACACCTTTGCCTGTCAGAAACCAGCAGGTTCTGATTCTTTGCCTTCCTCCCTGACAAGTGCTCTCACTGGGCAACTGAGACATCATTAAAGGACGGCATTTACATGACGAGTCAGTGGGGCCACAGAACAGCAAGCAGACATACACACGCAGTCTTTGACCAGGAAGGAAAGTCATTCACTGGAGTTACCAACTGATGACCAGCACGTGTTGTGTTGGTGGGGGTTGTAGCGGCGGGTTTGTTGCTGACACTGTTGTTGACAGCTATTAAAACACAGCGAGATTGGGCTCCAGCTTTAAAGAAGGAGTATGGGAAGACAACATATAGATTTTTCTTGTCAGGGGCACCGCTCCTCCCCATCACACTGACCTTAACAGCGAGGGCGATGGAGAAAACACTTTCAACAGGCAGGACAAACAGAGGTGGAAAGAGAGCAAAGGAGGGAGAAAGGAAGCTGATGAAAATAGAGGAAAGAGAAAGAGAGAGAGGAGTGAGAAATTAGAAAGAGAAGAAAGAGAGAGAGAGAGCAAAGCAAAAGTGAAAGGAAGAGTGCAGGACAGGTTTCTGCTTGAGTGGCCAGGGCTAGGGAGAGTTGTCGAGTGCTTTCTGAAGGGAAGGAGCTTGTTTACTGCTGATATGACACGGCTGCCCTGCAGAGAGGGAAATGTGAGCCCTCAGCCCTGTTATTATTAACAAGGACAAAGAGAACAGACAGAGCACACAAACATGCACCGGACACACAACGGGTGTGCGTCCGTGCGCACACACACACTCACTCACACACGCACGCACAATGCACATTCACATTGTCAATGTGACAAGTATGGATTTTCCCTAGTGCGGATTATTCACAGAGGACATCTGCAAGACATCCTCGGCCCCTTCAAGCTGCCCCCAACCTCTCAAAAACACGGCTCTAATGAAAGGGGCCAGACCAGGGCAGTGTTAACTGGTGGAACTAGGAGCTGGGGGAGGACAGAGTTGAGGCTGGCTGATGGAGGTGGTAGGGAGGGGGGCAAGTGGCAGGGCATTAGCCACATCATGGCTTCCCAGGCTCCTTATAGAGTTTCCCCTGGGCAGCGCAGCTCTGGTCATCAGGCCACAGACCCTTGCCCACCGATCAATACACCCCCTTACTCAGCCAGCATACACATCTGTGGACGTTCTCAAGCTGAAAAATAATTACACAGCAACAGCTACTGTTTACTTGAAAGTGTGCGGAAGGAAAAAAAACAAAAAAAAAAAAACAAAAAACAAAAGGCCATCATTATGAGAATTGTTTGTTTGTCTGCTGCTGTTAGCTGCTAAGGTCAACATGTCAATGGTACAGGCTGGCGTACCCAATTTGAAAGGCATTGTATTGGAAAAAATTGGATAGGATCAACTGGAGAACATCGGACTGGATGCAGCGAAGTACTGTACTGTAAGATGCTGGAGGTGAGGTCTCAACTGTAGCTGGTAGTCGAGAGTATGTTGCACAATGCCAGATCCAGGCACTAAATCATGCTCTGAACCAATGCCTTCATTAATGTGGTCGCAGATTTGAGTTGCCAATCACGGCCTTTCTGTGCATACCTTCGCTAAATGCCCCTCAACTGGCAGACACGTAAATGGCACCATTAACTAAGACAGTCATGCGTGTCGTCTGAATGTACGTCGAGCATTACTGTCCGACTAGGTGTCTGCCGGTGATGTAATTCAGACACTTCAGATCTGACAAGAAAATGATGCCTAATGTGTTCCTGAGATTGTGTTCAAAAGGGGGATGACCTCTGCATAATCACTCACTCACTGGTCAGCCTGAAAGTTGGAAAGGATAAAGAAAGGCAAAGGAGGACAGCTTTAGGAGAAAGCCCAAATAAAAAAACAGACAATGCGAGTGGAAAATATCCTCTGCTGACATAAAATAATAGTTAGAGTCCAATTTTGAGACCTTAAAAGAAACATACGAGAGAGGTGAAAATAAGTGTATTTTGCTTGCAGTGAATTTGACAGTGAGCGGGGAAAAAAGACATGGGAATGAAGAATAGTGGAAGAAAGACGTCATAGAGCATGTGAAGGTTAAAAGACCAATAAAGCTGATTCGTTTAAGGGAAAAAAAAAAAAAACCTTGCTGCATCCACTATCACCAGCGCAACTCCTCTCCTGCTGCTTCACTGCCTACGCACGCTCTGATTGTGTGCACACACATAGGTGTGTGTGTGTGTGTGTGCGTGTGTTTGTGTGAAAGACACTGTAAGAGAAGGTCATGGAGGAGGCAGTCGCAGCACTGGTGCAATTGAACCCTTCGGAGACTGTAACAGTTACAGTGCTCCAGACCTTCCTTACAAACCCAAACAGCTGATAGCAGCAATCATATGTAAGATAGTGGCCAGAGCAACAAGCAGCTCCATTAGTCCCGTCTACTGCCCCACGCTATCAGCTGGACGCCACCATGCCATTGAACGTGGCCTATTCAGCAAAGAATACCTTTAAAGTGGTTCAAAGTCATGGGCAGTCAATAACTACTCGCATGTGGGGGAAGTACAGGGAGAGAAGATAAAGACAGAAAAGGAAAAAATAAGAGGATATACAGTGAGACCTTTAGATAAGTAGAGTAATGTAGATAAAAATGAATGGATATTATGTGTATTCATCGACGTTAGCTGGTTACCTTCAATTTCAACAGCTCCTCAAGGTCTTGTATCCTCTTTTCGGCTCCTCTTCCTCTTCCCCTCCCACTCCCCAACTCCACACTGCTGGCTGGGGACAGAGACCTGGACCGCTGCACAGGTGCACCCTGGGACAGGTAAGCCAGAAAGCGCTAGGGTAAGAACTTGAGCACATTTCACTTACACACACACACACACAGGCATACACCCATGCAACAATTAACATCTGTAGAAACACTGAAAGAATGCCAATAATGGAATTATCCATGTTCACTCCATTCCCCCCTCACCTTGAGTAAAACATGCACATTGTCTTCTTCGGTACACACACATGCACGCACAAACGAACGTGCTACCAGAGGAATAAAGCGAGCTGGAGCAGCAGTCCGCAGAAGCTGAAGGGAGGAGGCTCAGTTTTTTGTGTGTGTCTGTGTGTATGTGTGTGTTTGGAAGCGGGAGTTGCAAGCTGAGAGCGGCAAAGGTTTCTCCCTGCTACTGGCTAATGAGTATGTTCATTTCCATTTACATTGTTTCTTTGACAATAATGATGTCCCATTAGGGGAGACTAAAGGGGCTATAGATTCCAGAATGTGCTGGGCTTCATTACAAGAGGTGGGCAGGGAGGCCGCTCTAATTGCTCTACTAGGGGCCTCCAGGTTACACTTGATAGGACAACTGGAAGAGCCGCCGATTAGGAGGAGGGGGGGGCGTTTGCTAGCCAGCCTCTTCTGTAGAAATAAATAAAGAAGTGGAGAAGTGCTGGGGCCGCACTGTAGAAAAGCAGTGGGAACAATATGCTAGTGGAATATGAATATGAGAGGATATGAGGCCCCCTGCGGTGCCAGGCAGGGCTGACCAGATGGCAGGCTAAAATATGCAATGCGACTAAACGTACAACAGTCCTTGGGCTGGAGTGTGTGAGGAGTAGAGGGGGTGATGGAAGTAAAGAGGTTTATAATATCACGGTGGATCAATAAGCCCCCTCTCTTGAAAAAACGTGTTTGCGATGCGTGTCACAGGCTTTGTTATCTATTATAGTTGTATAACTTTAGATTTCAGACCTGATTTGGCGACACCTGTGGGTAACGGCAGAAACAGCAATGCATTTTAATAATACAGGTCCCAGTGCTGTATCAACTTCTGGGGGCAGCAGAAGGACCTACTCAGCAGAGCAATAGCAGTTTATATATTTGTTTGCAGTGCAGCCAAACAAAAGTTTTAAAAGTTGTTTGAGACTAAAGAGTCTTACACACCACGTCTAAGAATCCTTACCAACCATAAATACCATGGGTGTGGGTACATAATTTGAATCCTGAGTGGTGAACTCCAGCAGTAACAATGAAAATTACAAAGATAATTAGGGAATGCAAATGCTGTACTTTGAACAGCAATGAAAACCTCTGGCCAAAAATGTGGTTTGATATGAAAATAATGATGACAAGTACATATTCATGTTACTTGTCTAGTGCCAACATGTTTATTCTCATTTTATGATCACAGCGTGCATATTTGTAAAATCATTTGCCTGAGACAAACATTTGTGAGTACTCTAGTGTGATAGTGGGAATGTGCCCTTGGGCAGCAGTTGACTCCAGTGACCTGGGGTGCCCAGCTCTGCTATCATGCCTGCATGGGTGCCAACCATGTGTTCTAACTCAGCCTTAATGACTCTATGCAACTAATTAGCAGATTGATCTGCATATTCCTGAAGAGTGGCAGGCCAACTGGCTTAGCCTGTATGTGCACGGGGGAAACAGAGAGGCCAAAAGGGGAATCCAAATCCACTCCAATCCACAGACCTAAAAGTAAAGATGACCAACTATGAACTTAAATAGATTTTCAAGTAGGATTTATTTAAGCTGAATATTCCACTGTTACTGTTCCTCTGTATGCAACAACTAGAGGCGATAAACTGCTGTGTGCTTTGTCTACAAGGAGTCCAGAGAAAGATGACATGGAGACACTGACAAATGACTGAGATTTGCTGCAGATGTTCTCTCTGGTCCAGTTGGACGCCTGTCTGCTGCAGGTTCAGAAGACACATGAATGCCTTCTGTTTGTGTGGGAAGTTCTATGTTGTGACACTGCTAATGTTCCACAAGACGGGCTTGAAAGATAAAAAACAGAGCATGAGGCAAAGAAAGATGTACCCGCTGTCTACCTCGGCTCGGCAGCTGGTTGGCGGCCGCGACCTGACCTGTACATCGCACCCTGTAATGGCTCTGTAAACATGAGAGTGCAATGCAGATGGAGGGGAGGAGGGCATACAGTAGGAGGGGAATGAGGAGAGAGGCCTGTATCTAAACAGAGTCTGTATGCAAGCATGAGTAAAACTCTTATTTACTGAGGGGTCAGTGTCACTGCCTGTAAAGCAAAGAAGAAACATTTCATCCACTGCCTCCCTCCTCCCTTCACCTCTCCTCCACCCCTCTCTCCATCTCCCAGAGAGAGGGGTCACTGTCATCAATGGGCTTCTTTATGATTGCAGCAGCGTGTCATGTGTGCATCTGGTGCTCTCAAAGCTGAACTTGTTCAGGTTCCCGGGTGAATAGGAATGTTGTGCACACGCACATAAGTGCAGGATAAGACACAGTCATACAGAGATAGACATATATCGGCATGTAAACACATTGATGCACAAATAAACACAAAGCAAATGCAAGCCATCTATTAAAAGGGAGCATTAAAAAAAATCTAAATACCAAGATACACTGCCAAACAACTCACAACAACTGTAACCTGAGAACTGAAAGTTGCAGGTAAATAACACGGCATGTTGCAGCTCCTTTAAGAAATCCAGCTCTCAAACACAATACCTGAGTGAAAGCGACACTGTCTAAACTTTTTGTAAGGTTTTGTTTTCAAAGCTTTTGGTTGCCAGGCTGACCCCAGTTCTCCGAGAACTGAGTGAAGTGTCTAAATATAGGAAGAACCTTCTGCCATGACCAATCAAAGTTCCATTACCACCTAGAGGGCAACAGACGAGTGGCTTGAATTGCACAGGGTGGCCCGTCTTCCTTCATAGCTACCCGTGGCCCCAAACATTATATTCCCCAGTGTATTTCTTCCACATACACAACTAGAGCACTGCTGTCAGATACCTCACTCAATTCTCTTTCAGCCTCACTTGGTATCTCACTATGGGAGATGTTGTCCATTCCTGAATTGCATACTCTTAAGCTTCTATCATCCTGGTCCAGGAAAGTCCAAACCACATACTCTCCGCACTAGCTGTTCCATCGATGGCCTGCTGGGCCAGTATAGGTTAGCTTTAGACTCAAGGATAGCCACAGCTCCCTCACTCCGATTAATACCGGAGCTCTGAGGCTGAGCAGAAAGAATGCGTACAGCAACACGTACAGCCATGGATGAGCTGGTGCATCCATTCCCAGCCGCACCTCATCTGTAAAGAGTCATCTGACAAGAAGGCAGAACATATCTGTCATATAAATCCCTCTTTTTCTCCTTGTCATCTTGTAACATGGGCCAGTTGGTAGTCCACCAAGCTGCCGCCCACTTGTGAGGTGAAGGTCAACCTCACAGGGAAGGCTGAGCGTCCCCATGTTTGGAGCTGCCAGGCTGTGACACCTGAACCTTATCATCATTGTAGTCACTGCTGAGAAAATCCATATTAACATCAGTTTCATCTTCCTCTCCGCTGCCAGAGTCGAGGAGCTGACTGAAGGGGAGAGAGAGCTCAGAATTGGTTCTTCCTCTTTTCTCCTTAGCAATCACTTTGTAGCAAATTGTGAGCTGTGTACCAATGTGACCCGCTCGTCACCTCAGCCAATAATCACAGTTCACTTTAGGCACTTACTGAAAGAGGTGCTCTGCCCTAGGCAGCGGTGGTGGTGGGCGGCACAGAAAGCTCATTTCAACAGCTTTTGACCTTGTAAATTGGTATCATTGTTTAAATGGAGCATAATGAAGCTGAACAGGTTTATGGTTCCTTTGGAACGTCATCATATTTGGATATGAAGCAGCCAACAGCGACAACTGCTCAAAATGTTCAGGTTATTAATAATTAAGGTTCAACGTGATTTATGAAGCTGATATGATGGTTACTTTCCTAACGCTATTGAACCTTTACAACAACTCTTGAGTCCAAATCAAATATTGGCTGATGAACATGCTGCTGTGCCACATGGCGTTGAGTGTCAGTTCACTCCTATTGTAGCAGCCGCATGAAGACTGCTTTTTAATCATCACCCGGGAAATAAAATAAAGAAGAAACTAAAGAGTGAAAATAAAATGATATCTTAAACATTAATTTTATTTAATGAATTATATGTAATTTAATCATAATCTCATTCAATTTAAAGCTCGTCCCCTGTCAATCTTAGTCCATATTTCATTGTTCATTTGTGTTGTACACATTTTATCACTGAATAAAATAAAAAATATTGATCCCAACAAATATTCAAATATATTTTTTAGTTCTAACTACAATAACACATCAAGTGAAGCTCAGGCCTGTTGAGGTAGGCCAGAGACACTCCATTTCTGATGTTTTGTTTGATGCACAAGCTCTAGTAGTAAGAGTGACTACGTGTCCTATTAATGCAGATTTTTGCTACCTATATGCATTTTATACTCACAGAGGGAATGAGGGGGGTGTTGAAAAAATTCACAATGCTGAATCTTAAAAAAGTGACCTAACGGTAGGTTAGCTCACCTGACAGACAATCTTGATGGATTCATTCAAAATTGGTGTCTATTGAAAAAGCCTGCATGTGCCACTGTGTTACACACACTGATTTAAACATTTATAAATCCAATTATGACTCATGTTTTTATTCAGCTAAAAGAGGTATCAAAGATGTATTGTGCACTAAAATTTGTATTATAATTTAAAGTATCAGTAACAGGATCAAAACTGGCACATTTCTTAATAATTAATAGTAGGTGCATAATAATAATGTGTTTGTGTGTGCGTGTGTGTCCTAGGGCACACACAGCACAGCCTCCAGAACAAGGAAGCACATGAAATGATGTCAATACTGTTTATTTATTTTGTACAAAATAATTACATTACATTTATAAACTGCCAGAACAGAAGCACTTCCACTGAAGCTATAATGAGGACAGCTGTATGAATCAAACAACGTGTCTCCAGGCCAGCTTTAGAGTGAGTGAGGCCATCTAGAAACATGTCCTGCCAAACTTATGAGCGGAATACCGAGAAGATCAAAAGCTTCTTTCTTGTTCATAATGTACTGCTGAAGCGGTAAATTAGCCAGTGCCTGGGCCCAAGGCATGCATGAAACCAGCAGCACACGTCGGCCTGGTCACAGTAGGAGGGGCATTTGTGTGTGTGTGTGTGTGTGTGCGTGCGTGCGTGTTGGGGAGTTCAGGACAAAGGTTGGCAGAGGCAGGGTCTGATAAATCACATGATTCTCAACAGACCATTTCCCTTTGCTATGGCTTTGATCTAATCTGAGCGGTAACGGATAAGTGCGGGCATGTTAGCTGCTCACCCACATGCTGTCTTTGTCATAATTGGCAGTAGTGTGTGCTAACCTACCTGTTGTCTTCTGGCGGAACTGGTAGATCTGCGATGAAGGGTCTTATCCTCTGGCCTAGGATCGGAGTCTCGGGTGGAGGCCCAGTCAGAATCAGGGCTAGACCTCTGGGCTGCGGTGTCAACCTGCTCTGACACCGCTGCCTGTAAGAAAAGACAGACAGTGCATCTGAGTTTGTATTTGTGAGTGAGAAACAAAGAGAGCACAAGACAGGCTTATAGGTGAAGAGTGACAAAAAAAAGTGACAAAAAATGTGAAGACTTGGCTTGCTGTACACACACTTAGTGTACACATGTTCATCATGTGTCAGATACAACAGGATAATGTTCTCATCTGTCAAGGAAAAGTAATGATCCATAATCTTTGACATGTCACATTTGACATGCTTAACCAAGCAACGGTATGTAAACGAAAAATAAATCTGTCAGATTAATAGGCGATGTTTATTGTTTATTGTTCCCAGTTTTTTACTGGCTGTTAGCCATGATTAAAAAACAAAAACAGAAAATAAACTTAAAGAAAAGGGAAATAAACAAGCATTTATGAGTAAAGTGTTACGAGTTTATGGAATTAGGTGTCAAAATCGGGTAAAAATGAGCAATATTGGAGGCGTGTCAGTTCAGAAAATGACATGAGTAACTTTGAAACACTCTGAGTGAGATTAATTCATCTCTGTCTCTCTGCTAGAGGTGCAGGTTTATGCTCAGGGTGGCCTCAGAGTGTCATCCCGGACTGAAAACTGGTGAAAAACTGTTTTAACCTCTCCACGTTTCAGTAATATATCATTCAAACTCTTTTCACATGTTTTCAGCAACTTTTGTCAACATATTTAGTGTGTTTTGAAAGAAATCTCTGAATTGCCCTTACACAGACTTTAAACAGTTAAATTTTTTTTCCCTGCAATCAAACAAAAAAAAGCCACAGTAAATGCTAACCCCTTAACATTGAAGATCAAGCAAGCTTCTCTGTATACTTTATACTTTTCTGTTATGATTACAAATTACAGCATACACGGAAAAATCTGAGGTGAGGCAGAGGTACTAGTTCGTTCAGTGACAGTCATCGCAAAGGACCATAATGCTGTCATAAGCACACAGTGTTTTGAGGAAGCCACAATCAGTGAGCAACCAAGCAGCCTATATGTCATCTTTGGTTCAATCAGCAGGAGTAAATAAATTCAGGGTAAAGTAGAAAGGTTCAGTAGACAAACTCTTGCATACTGGATGTCCACATGACACTTTCAGATGCTGAAGTCAATAACCAGATGCGTCACGTAGCAGCGGGACCGCCATCTACCATCTCCAGCATTGTGGTGTGTGTGCTATCATGGCACGTCTATTTATCAGTGTCTATTTGTTAGTGTGTAGCAGCATCTGCACGCCTCGCGGACACAGCGGGGACTACCAAAACAAACTGAAAGGGACAAGGATAAAGCAGAGGGCCCACCCACAGAGGAATAGTTTGTGATGCGCATACACCCGCTAATGCATACACTCACATGTGTAAATTCCCATAATGCGACCATGAAAGAATTGATTTTATAATGTCCCTGCCACTTAAATATGAAATTCTATCTGCACACATTTGCTGCTGCTGTTAATAACAGTTCATATAGCCATTTATGGATATCTGTGTGTACAGAAAGAATGGCTTCAAGGGCCAGGATATATACGTTTTAGAGACAGAGTCAAAGTGCATGTACACTATTAGCTCTGTTGATGCTTGAGTCCTTTCTCTTGACATTAACACTCACCCACATACCTCTTGACTCCATCACCTCAATGCATATATTCTCACCTTTCTTTTCTTAAATCCTGAATACGAAGGTGTGAAACACACACACAAAAAAAACAGCATCACCTGCTGCTATCAACAACACATCAAATCAGAGCCTTTTGACAAACAGAGGCCTTCACAACTGTGTTGTACTTGGAGGCCATGTAGTGAAGAAAACCGCACAGGATGTCATCACCTTTTTTCCCAACGAGTCCTGATTGCATTATCAGAAACCTGGCATCTGGGCGTGACCTTGTTAACTGCCAGGGTAATCAACTTTAACCAAAGGGGAGGAGAGGGGATGATAAATTATTAGTGAGGAAGATTTTGTTCATGTTTTATTAAATTGGCCTGTCAAAGGGGGTTGGTCAAATTATCTGGGGCCTCGTTTATTGGAGGCCGGCCATATTGGCGCATCTGTTACAATTATTTATAATTTCTAGGCAGTCAGGAGGACGGACTGGGTTTTTCGGCATCAGCCACATAAAGCAATTTAGAAATTAACTGATGTGGGAGTGTCTGAGTTTTTCTCCTCTCACAATCTTTCTAATCCCCATCCTGATTTTCATCCAGCACAAAGCAGAAAAACAGGCAAACTGTGAGACAGTAAAGCAGCAAAGATGTAAACGGGGAAAGAATAAACATATTACAAGCAGCTCATTGAGAGCACTGGGCAGGGAGAGAGAGCATGTGATCGAAAGAGAAGAAGAGTGCATGCAGGTGCAGTGAAAAAAAAAGAGCAAGAGATTGTGGGGAGGCTGAGGGAGGGAGGGGGCAAAAAAAAAAAAAGAGAAAAGCCGGTCTTGGTAATTACTGAACACGATTAGGTTCTTGGGGGAACTTGTCTGGCACTCGCAGCCCTCGCTGGTGAGGATGCGGCAGGCAGGACCATATGGAGGGAGGCTTGTGATTGTGCTCCCTGAAGCTCGTGACCCGTCTGCTGCCGAGCCCTTGAGCTGAATGTGAAATGAGACTTGCCAGGCCTAATGTTCTACACATGCACCATTTATGCCACAAAACAAATCTGATCACTGTTAATTATGTAGCAGCTATAATCAGGAGGGGCCCTGCCACACACACACACACACACACACACACACACACACACACCGACACACATCTACATGCATAAGCAAATACATACTCACACAATCAGATTTCACACACATCTGTGGAGGGACAGCATACATGGAAGTGATTGGATAGGCTTCAGAAGTGAAGGCTAGAAGGTGCGAGTCCGCCCACCAGGCCAGGTGCACTTTATATTCAAGATAGTGATTCTTCAAAGAATGTGTGCGTGCATGTATGTATGAGCGTGTGTTGACCGATAGTCCAGTGAAGAGGGACTTTACAGAAGGACAGCACACAGTGAGTAGGATGTAGGATGCATGTATGCTTCTGTGTGCATGTACACAGCCCTGAGTCCTCCCACACTGTCTGTTTGACCCGAGTGTGTGTGTGTGTGCTTGAACGAGTGAGCGCACGTATCTGCAGCGGCACATGGCTGTGCTTCATTAATGAGGCGAGCTGTGCTGCACAGAGGTTCTCATCTAATGAGAGCAGTTGAGCTGGTAAAACACACCACTGGAGTCCATGTCATTAGTATGTCTCTGGCCCTGGACATGGCCCGGCTCCAAACACACGCACATAAACAAACTCGTGTTGACAACAGTATTTTACTGATAACACACTCAGCATATGCAAGATGTTTAGTGTGTTCGACAAGAATAGCGCTGTCATAAAATATTTATCAGCGTATGATTTGAAGCATTATTTTAATGCTGAACCTTTACACAGTGTCTTCACATGGAAGGGGCAGCTTAAGAGAGGTGGCACATGTAAATACTGTACAAGCAGCAGGTTGTACTAAATTTTAACATGCGCTTAGGGAGGACCTGACAGTTAACGGAGTGACATTCCAGATGGGAAAAACTGAAGAGCAGTCGAAAAAACAACCACGTGAAAGACAATTCATAAAATATCTGACATATACAAGCCTGAACGCCAGCACAGAAGATTAAAAGTTCTCTCAGTCTTTACATTGCTCCAAGGTGCACTAAGAGGTCATAAACACTAAGGAGCTGAGTTATATACAGTACATATGAACATATGAGAGAACCCCGTGGCTGAGGCCATTCTGTTTGCTGAGCTCTTGCTTGAAAATCTCATTTCAATGTTTCTTTGTAGCATTTATCGTTTTCGCTCGACGGTGGCCATTAATGATGATGATCAAAAGAAACGCCTCACCTAAGCAAAACATGACCCAGGCAAAGAGGTGGGTGTATTTATTTGTGTGTGTGTGTGTGTGTAACTAGCACTTTAATTATACATCTAAAAGTGTTTAGATTGGCTAACATAAATAACAAGCCAGAAGCAGATGTTAAAAACCATCTCGACCAGCTGAGGGAGATGCACCATGTGGGCTTCTCTCAATTTATAAAAAAAAAAGAAAAAAGGTGGGGGAAGTCTGGCCATTTGGGAAATGTTCAGGAAATGCTCCAGGTTCAGTCTTTAAAACAGATATGAGGGACTTTAATGTGTTAAAAACAATCTGCGTATATTACGCTAAAAGCATAATAATGTGGGTGTAACGCTATTATAAGTGCGTGATTCCTCCATTCTTTAAGAAAAGCTGTACGAGTTTATTTCACAGTGAGAAAACAGAGATTTACACTTGTCACTGTAGAAAAAGCATATAATATATATAATATAATAATATCATGATGGCTCTGTTCTATTCAATCGTGCCAGTGCGACAGCGAGCCAGCATGCACAATACCAGGACCATGAAACTGAAGCAGCTAAATGGAATTCAGCCATCATTGTTTAAATGATTTACATCTGTGCTGTTTGTACTGTGAAAGTCAAGCTGTCCTCTGCGCGGAAGGCCTTTCATACATTAGAAAAGTTTCAGTGCGTTTTTAAAAGATGCAGGCGCTTCTCATATATTTATATGAAACTTTTCTGGAGCGAATGATTATGCCTGATTTTCCCTGATTTTTTCCTTTCCAATGCTGATGAGAGAATAACCAGTGCTTTGAATGACTGCCCACACAATTAACAACTTACCACTCATTTACAGTGGTGAAGGTTCCAGAAAGCCTGAGGTCTGCTATGGATTCTAATGTTGGTCTTTAATCACAGCACAGCTCTGACAATAGCCAAACACTAGACAACTATAAATACAACATCGTAGTTAGGGAGATAGTTGTAAGTGATTAAATGTTCACTCTCGCTAGTTTTTTGTCCACTAATGAGGGCTCTTCTCTGCCTCTAGATTGTGATGGTGACTACCCAACCTGGCAACCCAAACTTTCCCAACCTGCCAGTTTGTTCAGGCTGCATCTCGTGGTGCATGGGGGTCACCCCGGTGCCTGACGATCGGCCAGGCCCTACAGCTAGAAGACCGGGGCATGAGGCCATTACCAGACTGACATTGTGGAGATATCTCACTTTTTTCTCAGGCATTTTTTTTGTATGTGAGCTTTTTTTTATGTGAAATATTACTGTTATAAAAAAGAAATGCAATATAAAATTTTCAACTCCCATGCAGCTTAAATTAATATAATACGTAAGGGTATCTAAATGACATAGTATGATACAGCAAGGCAGAACTATTTGGGGCCCAAAATGAGTCACCGAGCAGTTTTTATTGGGCCACCTACAGGTAGAATATCCTCGCACAACATTGCGAGGATATGCGAATTCTCTTTCCAAATTAAAATAGGAGAAGAGAACACTCTCCTCTTTATTAGAAAAAATTGAATTTGAGAACATACCATATGCTCATAGAACGGGAGTTTCTTCAAATAAATTCTGCTTTTTGCTACACTGGTCTATTGAGCCCTAATAAGAATAAGCGGTTACAAAAATTGATGGATGGATGGATGGGTGTCCTATTCACCTCAGATGCTGTCTGTGGGGCTGTTTATGGTGAGATTCAGATTTTAAATTCACAGATTGTTCTGTTCTTTATCAGTACTTTACAAATGTAGATGTTATGGCAGTTTTATTATTCCAATAAATCCTCCATGACTGTAAATTAAATATCTTCACCTTTAGGGAAAAGTGTTCAACATTTTCACAATTATCTTAAAGGGACGTCTTCTGGGCCAAACAGCTAATCAATTAATCGAGAAAATGATCGACAGATAATGAAAATAATCATTAGCTGCTGCCCTCCTAGACATTGTTCTATCTTATCTATAAGCCTTGGGTAAATCTTGTTATGCTTCCTGTAAAGAGTTAACTTGACATAAGATAGAATAGAACAGACACTCAATCTTGGTGCACAGCATGGAAGTATAACACACAATGGGTGTTATTCCTCTCACCCACCCTCCTCCTTTATCCACGCTCCCCCCTCAAAACCACGGCGGGAGGGGTGTTCAAAGCCGTCGCTCTGGTCCGTATTCAAATGAGCGCTGCGTCTCCCCCCCTGTGCTCCCGTTGCGATCAGCACTTTGATCACCTCCAATGGTAACTTCCACCAAAACATTTAAAATTAAAATCAAATCTGCCTTAACAACCTGAGCATTAGAATTTAACAGGTGTTCGGGAGGAAGTTGTTACAGAATTTGTGATTATGTGCTCGGATACACACACCTTTAGTCAAACACGCACCCACGCAGGCACACGCGTACACACGTACGCACAACCTGTCAGTGAAATTACAGAGTGGGAAACAGAAAGCCCTCCTGACTGAGCGCTATACCTTGGGATACCTGATCTGTTCACTTTGATGTCAGTAGGTAAGAAAGTTAAAGAAACAAATCAGCCAGACAGCAGCTACATGTGTTCAGTAAACAAAAGTTAATATTAATTCTTAGCATAGGTTATATAAAGGGTATTTTTGTAATTATATCTCAACCCTGAGTATGTGTGATCAGTTGGGGTTTTTTTCATATAGACCTAGACAGGAGGAACACGGGGTAGGGTGCATGTTCAGTGTGATAAAATAAACATATTGTAGATATATAGACACACACTCACATACCCTGTTCAAACATGTATGGATGTATGCATGCATGCATGCATGCCCGCACTACACACACACAGCACTAACTGCATCTTCTCTAAATGTAGTATTAATTACTGGGGGAACACTGCAGTACTGTATTTAATTACTGACTAAATGATCCATTTATATTTCACCGCTGGTTAAATTAACAGGGTTAAGTGAGACAGGGCGATTGTAACTCACTTAACATTTGAGCTGATATCTTTTAACTTCCACAGTCCGGGGGCAGCGCTGTCAGAAAATATCAACCAATCAAATTAAACAATTACAGTCTGCGGAGGCACAGAAATTACTCAACTGCTGCAAAAATATTATCTTCCACGGCTGCATCTGCTACAGAGCCGTTTCATCTGCAGCAGGACGTTGTTTGAGCTGAAGCAAAAGTCAGACTGCAGAACAGACTGAAAACACGATGGAGAACGAGTGTGTCTGGCCGAACGGTAGAAGATACAGATACCCGTGCTATTCTCAGCTCAGTGACACTCTTTGACACTGTGTGGTCTGAGGAACACCTATCACCATATCATTAGGAGTTGTTAAAGGCCACTTAAAATGTGGCTGCAGCATTAACTTACAAGAGCCCCTATTGCCTTGGGGTAACAGTTCAAAGGTAGAGAGCTAAAGCCAAACCCCTGCTGACTAACAGATGTAGAACTGTAACGCCAACATCATCTTCAAGAACATTACATGGGCTCCAATTAAATCACCTCTCTCCACCTCCTTATATATATATATATATATATATATATATATATATATATATATATATATATATATATATATATATATATATATATATATATATATATATATATAGCTAGCTGACCTGAGTATTTTAAAAGGACTTCAAGATACATGGGTGGGAGGATAGAAGGAAAATATATAAACTAACTAAGTCAGAGAGAGCACACGTGTCCAAGAGAGAGAGCTAGAGAAGATCAGATAGCTGACATGAAAGACACCGGTGCAAAGAGAGATGGATAGATCAAGCATGAAGCCGAGCGATATTAAAAGAGTGAATGTCTGTTAAAGACCATCACCACAGGCCATACTGGGGCTTGTCAGTTATTACTGTGCCTACTAATCAACCTACACACTGCTGGTTGGACACAAGACAGATGATTGAGATATAGATTGAGATAGAGAGATGTATCATAATATAGTGTGTTCATTATGTGAGGAAACACACAGCTACATTATGATAATATACATTTTGCTGTATATACCCACACAAACGTACATAAAAGCTCAACAAACTTCTACAGCGGGAAAAGGCATCATAGAAGAACACTTCTTAGCCTGGAGTCGTAATGCACTTGATAAACTTTAAAAAGAGCTGTGTGGGGAGATGGTGAAGAATGAGAACGGTGATTACCTTAAAGTTGGTTTGTCTGTTTGGGGAGGGGTAAAGGGCTGTGTGCTGAGCCTGCTGCTGCTGCTGCTGCAGCTGTATTTGTTCCTGCTGCTGCTGTAGCTGGGCCTGGAGTTGCAGGATGTGTTGGTCTTTCTGAGCCAGCAGGCTACTGAGCTCCTGGTGACTCTGACGGAGGTTGGCCTCACTCGACGTGAGGGCCTGGTAGCACTGGCTCAACTCCTTGTACAACTGTTGACAAACACAAATAGGAAATATGAGGGCAGGAGGGAAGGAGAGGAGGCATTGGAACTGCTCAAGTCAACCAGAGATGGGATTTCACTTGGAGGAATATGAGACAAAAAATCACTCATGAGATTGAGTGAAATGAAGACTGACTGATGTGCTTTCATGTGGGGATGTTTACTTATTTCCATAGTAATATTAAAGACATATGCTAAGATCATCAATGTGAGGATGAAAAGGAGGATAAAAGACAAAAAAGATAATATGAAGTGAGGCCAAAAAGTTTCCTTTAAGTTCAGATTTTATGACTAATAATTGCCTGAAATCTCTCTTCATCCCCTTCTCTGTGTAGTGCTGTGTGTAGCCCAATGGTACAGTCATCAGAGAAGGATGGTAGGTCGAGAACCCATTCACAGTAACAGGATACAGTGAGAAAAGTCCTTCTTTTCTGGCACTAGTCAAATAATTGTAGGTTATAGCTAGCTTGGAAATAAATCACCACAGCGGGTGAGGCCCGAGTGGAGTGCAACAAAGTGGTAATAATAATGAGTTTGAGGTTTGGCATGTGCGTGTATGTGTGAGTGGTACCCTCTGATAGGAGGTGGTGTCAGCAGTATGCGCCTCTTCTTGGTTCCTCAGGACTTTCTGTGTATCTAGGTTGAGTCCTTCCAGTTGCTTGATCAGATGGTTCTGCTCCGCAGCGTGTTCTGTACTCTGTCTGTACAGGGTCTGCACTTCTGCACATTCACGACTACACACACGTGCAACGTGATACATGTGAATATGTAAATATACAAAATATGTAAATATAAAAAAATGACTTTAAATATTAGACCAACAATAATGACACATTTATTAGACCTTTCTTCTGTTGACAGTGTCTAAATGTCCCTCATCATAGCATCAACATTGTTTCTGAAAGTTGTTTTGTGTCCCGCAGAATTACCAGAAAGTCCTCCTCTAACTTATAAGGACATCTTTAATCACCTCGCTAGCTGGTCTCCAGCCCCGCTGTGACTGACACGTCAGAGTGCCTCTGGCATTAAAACAGAAAAGTAGTTAAAAAAGGTTGAGATTACCACTAAGACTCCGACGGTTCTCACAGTTTTTATCATATCGACTAAAGCTTAGCCAAAGCCTGCCCCGTTTCCCTTTTCTCCCTCTTTTAAAGCGCATCCACTATGCAGGGCTTATCAAGTGGCTTTAGGTGAGCCAGTGTGGAAGAAACCTGTGTCACCCACAAGCCTCACAGCGTAGAGAGCAATATATTAACTGCTGCACACCGCAGCACACGTAAAGGGATATATACGTACATGTGTGCACAGGACAGATGCATGCTACCTTTAACTAATGAAATTCTCCAAAAATATCGCCTGGTTGTTACAAGAAAACAGACACTGAAGTGTGCTGGGCAGTGCATCAGTTGGTAGCGCTCACCGAAGTTGACTGAGTTGCCCCTCTTTTGCTGCCATCTCCCTCTCCTTGGCAGAAAGCTGGGCTGCGAGACTGCTACTGTGGCTCTGCATGGTCGACAACTCTTGCCAGGCATTGTGTAACTCCTCCTCCAACTTCTGGTGTAGAAAAGCAACAGCACACTTTCAGACACATTCACAATGAACGCCGCCTGAAAACAGTTGGAAGCAGTGATGGCACTGATGACGATCTAAGACGGTCAAAATACAGCTTTTCATGTGTTTTTGCCTTTCTATATAAAACCAAGAAAAAAATGCATCAATAATTTTTTTAAATCTCTTCTTTCCCATTCTGCGTCCGTTTCTTCAGCATCTTTTCAGACTACAAATCTACTTAAACATGTAACTGTGTTGATTGTGCATTGGGCTGTAAGCACTGTCAAAACATGTCTGAGTGCACAGCAGCACCGTGGCTGAACAGATCCAATGGAGACTGCAGCTGCTGCTATTGTGCTGCTTTCGCTGTAAAGCAGGTGTAGACAAGGCGTTAGTCACAGCTTTTCCTTAAAAAGAAGGAAGCAGTCGAGAATGGCAGGTTGCATGACATTAAAACGCACAAAGGTGCGCAAACCTTGACAGTTTAAAAGGAATTGAAAACAGTGTGACTGGGAAAGAACTAAACATATGCAAAATGTAGTCATCAATTACAGGAAAGGACATAAAAAGATGCCATAACACGCAGAGAGCACACGGATGTAAACATGTGAACAGACTGTTTGAGTTGCTTTCTTGAGTGAAAATAATTAAACATAATGCAGAGGATTGCTAAATTTGTATTGATTTAGAGCTATTACATTGTCAGGTATTTCGTTTTGTCTAAAAAAAACATAACCATACAGTAGGTGGTGTACCTTATCTACTCATGCACTGGATTAAATGATACATTCCTGAACAAATCTTTGCCATGTCAAACAAATTGGCAAGATGTATCCACTGCACACCCCATATTCTCCATCTCCATCTTTCAAATCAATGTATGATAGAAAAAATGAGGAACAGGTGGAGTGTCTTAGGCTGTGATGGATGTGCATAGACTAGTTGCTGGGCTTCATCCAGTCCAAGTATAATTACTCTGCAGCCCTGACTTATTCAAGACTTTCTGTCTGACTCTGTTTGACTAGAGTAGCAATATGTTTCATAACGATTAGTCTATAAGGAAGGGGAAAGAACGTGAGGTTCCTCTGCTGCTCTTATGTCCTGAGACTCTGGTATTCGCAGGCAGCTGATTTCTGTAAGGGCGGCAGCAGGTTGAAATGTGAATGAAAAGACTTCAAGGACTGTGATTGTGATTTAATTTTGTTTGAATGTTTAAAGAGCAACGCTGTTGTCACCGTCAAATCACTGTATGTCCACAGAGATGGGAAGTATTAATTCATAATTATGACTGGGCCAGATTCGTACAACTACCTGCTTGTATTTGGGGAGAAATAACGACAGAAAACTCACAACAACTATAAACTCTTGGTGCCCACACATGCAAATGACTTCACAAAAGCTCAATTCATTTTTTATCCCAACCAAGGAAGATCTGTCTCCTCCATGTTGAATCATAATTTTCCTTTCCTTTGAATATAGACCCTGCATATTTAAATTGTGTGCTTTGCTACAGAGATCTTTTTATATTCACATGCTGAGGAGGAAAGGGTATGAGGGAGCAGAGAGTTCAAGGTGTGCAGAAGAAAGGGAAACCTAGAGGACGGGGTGTGTGTGCGTGTCTGAATGGACTTGTCCCCGTGTTCATACTTTGACTCTGGCCTGGGCAGCATCCCTCTGGTCTCGTTGGCTGTTGGCCTGCCTCTCTTTCTCCTCCAGGTCAGCTCTCAGGGCGGCGCAGCGGGAACTTAATCCCTCTTTCTCCTCCTCTAGAGCCCGCACCACCTGCCGCTCCTCCTCCTCTTTCCTCCTGCACTCCGTCTTCATTTCCTGGATAAGAGAGGTGTGTGTGTAAGGAGGAGAGTAGGGGGTCGTGAGGGCCAAATAAACAATGGCGACGGAAGGAAAGGAATAAAAAAAAGGAGGGATTCAAACTGAGAAAATGAAAAAGGAAAGCTGGAGAAATACAAAAAGAGAAGCAACCCATGGGGTTGAGGCTGAGATGAATATGTAAACTGCGCACCGGCTTTGCTGCGGGAGCCCCCTGCATGGGCCGCTGATTGGCCAAGGTCACCTGTGCTGTATGACTGGGCCCACGCGGCCAGATGTTGGCTCGTATGAGCCGAGCCGTGCCGCAAGAGCTGGGCTCATGCAGGTACAGGGGCCAGTCTGTCAGCTTTAATGACAGGCTCCTAATGAGAATGGTGTTTGCAGCAAGACCCATTAGACTCAACCTAGGTCTCCTTTGATGCTGTCCCCCACAATTTCTCGCCATGAGACCTCACCAAGACTGTGTAAGGACCATTCCTTTATCAATTAATCATAGCCGGGTCCCATCTAAGCATAATTAGGGAGAAGCCACACCATCACATGCACAGTTTTCACTTTCCCCCACTGAAGCAGTCATTAAGTATTTATCTGCAAGTTAACAACCTGCTTTCCTTTCTCTCCGTCTTTTTCTCTCTCACACACATACACTTTCCAGCTGTTAAGTATTCTCTGTTGTCAGTAGCAAGAAAGAGAGCTAAAAGCAAGAAAGGCTGAGGCAGAGTGAAGGTGAAAAGCGAGAGAAGAAGACACAAAGAAATAGAGATTTTGTTCGAGAGGGCCGACCAATCCTCCTTCTCTTCTAAATGATTCAAACGCCTGTGGCTATAGCCACGGGGGACTTGTCGTGTTCGGTGCCACACAAAAAAAGAGACTTTTCGACTCTGAGGCCCAGACTGTCACAGAAAATTTGTTCCACCAACCTTAAGTTCCTGACTCTTATTGACCAGTTGTTCACGCAGAACTGTCAGCTCCTTCTTCATTAAGGCGCTCTCCTCGCCCACTGTCGTCCTCCTCTGTGCCAAGTTGTTAATCTCCTGCTGCTGCCCTGTCACTTTCTGTGGCAGACCGCGAGACAGAAGAAAAGACGGAGAGTGACACAGACAGAGACAAAGAAAGAGAGCCACAGGTTACGTTACGCATTTAAAACTCACAACTGGATTGTGTCCTGACCACAGTCCGAAAAACAGAACCACCACCTTTTACCCGGCATTCAAATCCGATCAGTGAAAATCATTGATTATTTTTTACCCTTGAGAAAACTGCAACCAGCCACTCGATTATTTTCATTAATTCTGATTATTTTCGCAATTATCGTTGCATCTGTGAGGCATCAGAAATGAAAAACACCCATCACAATTTCCTTGAGCCCAAGGTGACATCAATAAATGTCTTGTTTATAACACGAATGATAACAGAATTAATGCATGAAGCCATAACCAAGATGTATTGTTTACAAAAAAGCAGAACATTCTCAAAGACTTTTCCATTTTTGTTTGAAAAACTATTTAAAATCAATAATTGCTTTCCGATACATTTTCTGTCATCTGACATAGATTAATCCACTGATCGCTCCAAATAGAAAGCGACCACACACACACACTCAGCTATCAAAATCAAACTGATACTGAAGATCTACCACGAGTCATAAAATATCACGAAGCTTTGTGATGATAATTTTAATAATTCTCCAAACCAGTGGCCAACAGAAATGGTACAATGATTTTAATGACCACCCACTTTTTGATGCTGGTATATGTTCATGTTTTTTGGCAGCTTTTGTGGCCTTAGTAGGAGGAGGCTGGCCTCTTAACACTGCATCAGCTGGGGTTTGGCATTGGCTGGTAATCCACAGCCTTCTGTGGGTACACCCTCCTCTCAAATAACACTCTGCTCTGGGATGCAATTAATTGCCATGTTGAGGGAAAAATCGCTCAGATATATCCAGATAGTGGATTTAGCGTTCCTCGCTACTCGTAGCTCGGCGTGCTAAGAACAGAGGGGCTTTAATAGAGATTTATACTAGAGAGCAGAAAATAAATTCAAACGTTGATAATGAGGTAGGCAAGAACAATTTGAACCCCAGTAGTGCTCAATTGATAGAAAAATGAAAAAAAAAGAGGGGGTTTCCGCCAAGTTAAGAGGTCTAGGACAGAAAGATTAGCATTTGAAAATTCCCAGTGCAGTTCAAAAATGAAAGCTAATTATGTTACAGAAATGGAGAGAATGAAGAGTAGCGAGGGATCGGGAAAATATAGAGAAAGATGTGGAATAAAAATAATTTTTTTAAAAACAAAAAAAAAACCAAAAAGATAAGGAAGAAATAAAAACATTATCAAAGTTGGAGACTGGAGATATTAAAATGAGTGTAGGATTCTCTGTGGACTCAGTGGACCATCACATCTCCAAAAAAAAGAGAGGGAAAACCAATTAATCACTATTTGGGTATGTATGGCTCAAGACTGCGGATGAGATGATGACTGTCAGAGGGCCGGATGACACAGCACAGAGCTCAGTTCTCTTAATGAGATTCTCAGATAGCCCACAAGTTTCATTATGGACAGTTTAAAGAGGAGAGCGAGACACTTTCTAAATACACAGAAAGAAGAAGCATGTAAGTATGAAAATGGAAGAATTCATTAACAACATTTATTGGCTTTTCTGTGACAGTTTATTTGGGTTTATACTTTTACACATAGTTTGAAACTAATCTGGAGGATGATTAATGCATGAATATATTCATCACTCAATTATACAACTCTCCAATAAAATGGGCAGCTTTCCTCTATTCATCCGGTGACAGCCATTTTTATTTTTACCACACTGCAGCTGGGAAGCGGTGAGCCTAAATGCTTGACACAGCAGAGGAAATGGTAAATTTGGCAGGAACAGATTAAGAATGTGTGGCTACTTATATAATTAGCGGTGATAATTTATCCGCCCGCCAGCTACTAATAACAGTTACATTATTGCAGATCAATAAAATGTTCATTTCACCCATGCCTTTATAAACTGAAGCAGACTTCACTGAGAGGTAATAATATTTAGGATTTCCAGGAGAGTGGACCCTTCTGGAAAATAAAATCTCTGGGAAAATCTTGGTCTTGACATCAATGTAAAAAGGAAAGTATTTCATTCCTAAAGAGGCATTTACAATCAATCAAAATGAATTTTCTTGTGTGTAATATCCTACAGCAGGCCTTTCTTATAGAGAGAATATAAATAGGCCACACTTACCTTTTACTTTCAGGCCGTATATTTTATTGCTATAGTGGCTGAGAACTTGGTGGATTCTTATCTTATAAATAATAATGTAATGCAGTAACTTTGTTCTCTCATATTAAAGAGCACCCTGTTCTCTTGGATTTTGTAGCATTGTCGATGCCGTCTTATCTGGACTGCCGT
Source organism: Nibea albiflora (assembly GCA_014281875.1). NCBI lineage: Eukaryota > Metazoa > Chordata > Actinopteri > Sciaenidae > Nibea > Nibea albiflora. Next base: position 7,398,637 of record CM024789.1, on the reverse strand, counting down.
GGAAATAGAGAGAGCGCCTCCAAGTTGGTTGGTTGTCATGCTAATGCTAATGAATCAGTCATTATTTTTATACCAATTTTTAACCATGAGAACTTCCTGTTTTAATGATATGAGGTACATCTTTACATGTATGACGGCACTTTAGCAAACTCACAGTGCCTGTACTTATGGAATATTTCGGGCTCAGTCCTCTATGTTGTCTGATTAAACTAAAGTAAAGTTTGACGTAACCACATATCTTGTGCACCTTTGAGTTACTGCTGTAAGTACTGTATTGACTGGATCAGAGTAAAGATGGCTGAGGAGGGTATAATGTTAAAAAAAAAGGCTGATGACTCTATTACAGCCAGTCTCATTAGGAATGAACATGATTCTGGATGAGGGACGCTAATGAAGGAGACTGACAGATGCTTCAGTGAAGGGATGATGATTTGGAGTAGTAGTGATTTAGTGATTTAGTGATGTCATTATCATCAGCCATCACACCATCAAGAAATATTACTCAAGGGGTGGTGCAAGGCAGGTAAGAGAGAGAGAAGAAGCTGGAGGTTTTTAGTTAAAAAATACACAAGTTAATATGACATTTTTAAAATACATATTCTTTAAAGTTACACTTGACGTTTAAGAATACACATTGTTTGTCAGGCTAACCTGTGAAAAAAGACAAAAGATGATGCTAATTAAATAAAATCTGTGAAAAACGTAAAATAAGAAAACATATAAAAGAAATACTTGTAATTAATATGTCAGATAAGCAAGATTCAGCCTGGAGATGAAGCTTAGAGAGTGTGGTTGGGAGAACGTAATGAGAAATGCCCTCACTTTGGACCTTTGGCCATGGTGTTGAGGAGGGCATTTAACTTTCAGTTGCTCCACTGGAGCTGATCATTGGCGAACAGCAACAGATTTGTAAATATGGTCAGTTTATAAAAGGGATGTCAAACACAGTGTTACCTTCTGTAAAAAGCAGAGTAGTTTATGACTTTAATCGTATTATAGATCTCTGCTTAATGTAAAATAAATATTTCCTGGCCAGCCCCCTGAAATCTTACAGACATTCCCTAAACAAGTCAAACTGTACTGTACCTGTTCCAGCTCCTGTATGGTGTAGTCCTTGGACTGGAGGATCTCCAACACTTTCCTGTCTTTTATCTCAGCTTTGTGCTTCTCACTAGAGAAGAAAGAAAATAAAAATGAATAGTTGCACAGATACCACGCCTATTAAAAAAAAAAAAGAAGACCCCTAACCCCTTAAAAATGTTCATTTACGGTAACTGTTTTATCACTTTGACACAGTGGACACGGCAGATAGAGGCAAAGACAAAAGCGGAAATCTATATAGTATTTGAGTCGGTTTCATAGTCTGATGTTTCAGTGTTGTAATATGTCAATTTCCTACATCTATTCTCAAAAATCCTCAATTAGTGATAAAAGGAGAGCTTCTGCACTATCCTGCTGCTGCACCAAACTTTTCTCTCTAGCCCTCTAGCACCTCTTTTATCATAATGAACTCTTAGGGAGACAAAAACAAGGCATCAATTGGGGACCTGTTTGTTTCCACTGCTTTAGGCCACCAGGGGCCACCCATTCCCTCCACTCATCACTTGCTCCTTCTACACCTCCCATCTTTGAGGCCTTTTCTCTCGTCTCTTTGCCTCTTCTGATCAGCTAGCTCCCCTGGTAGACACTGAAATAAGTATCTGGTGTCCCTGGAGGAGCTGGAACGCAGGCTGGCCTAGCTACATCTTCTTGTATATTGGGCTGTGTTCACCATGTCCTGAGCAACCAACCAATCACTCTACAAGATCCACACAGGAAGGGGAGGGGAGGGTGAATGGCAGTTCCCAGTGGGCACCAGCGCTTGACTGGAGTCGACACAATTACCATGTCAATATCCTCCTGCGCATCAGGTGATACAATACACATACACTCTCTGGGTGCATGTTCCACCACCAGTCTCAGCGGGCCAACATACTTTGATGGGTTTCCTATGGGGCTATAAAGGAACAGAAGACGATGTGGAGAAGGAATGAGAGGCGCGGATACTGAGGAACTCTCTGCAAACTGCTGTACTGTTTTACCCCTATTAAGGGTCTACTAACAACCTCAAAAAGTATGAGATATGCAGCCATGATAGAGAAAATATCACCCTACAATGTCCTTAAAAGATAAAAAGGCAAAAAGTTAAGTATTGGATACAGTTTTACATTCATATCAATGGCAGCTGAAACCTATGTTAGTGGGGAAAACAACCAAACCCCAGAGATATCGGCATCAAAGATCATTTGAAGTCATTTTTTACCCCCTAATAAGGAGGAATACATTTAAATCCAAACTCTAAAAAGAGCTGAACCCCTGTTCTTTTTTCTGAGTTCCCATGCCACTGTTTGCTGTGGCTTAGCCACCCTGCAAAAGAGGTCATATTCAATCTCACAATTTATCCGATAAAGACAAGTGTTTGGCAGGAGCGTTTTAACTGTCCAGAATGGGTGCGGCAGAGGAAGAGTGTTTTCATTAAAAGGGTTTCCATGGTTGAACTGCTAGACCGGGGATAAGAAGGCTTAAATCAGCATCTGCACCAGATTCCGTCGTAACCCCAGTAGAATGGCCAAGGTGCCTTAAACACCCCTTGAACGACTTTCACACATATTTCTCTTCACTTGTGAGATAAAGGAATTTTCGACTATTGAGCCTCTCAGGTAGCAATTTGAAAGATGTATCTACTCACCGCTCAACCACCAAACTGACAGCCTGGGTCAAGTCTGGATTTGCCACTTGCAGGCGTTTCCATAGGGACCACACAAACTCCTTGTCTGCCTGTGAAAATAAAGAATTCAGTGAGTCAACAGCTGTTAGTCCTAATTGAGATAAATAGCTTTTGATAAGTTTGTCTCGAAATGCAGCGAGGCCTACGAGGAAAGCCACAGCACATCTCAGCTTTTCTCACTGAAAAACAAAAAAATAAATAAATAGGATGCGCAGTGACATTAGCATACGACAGAAGGGGTAGTTAATCAATAATTCAAATATCTTGTACAAAATAGTTTTTGATCTGGCCTGCCCTCTCTAATCATGAGCCTCTCTTAACAAGGATCCTCATCGCTGAGATGTGACCTTCGACTCAAGGGGAGCAAGCATTGACACTTGTCATTATGCACTATTTATGACTGGGGAGAGCGGAGATCCAAATCAAAACACAGCAGTCGAGCTTGCATTTTCTTTATTAATCAATTGCGCTCCGGATATGTTTTCCACTACAGCTCCAAAGTAACTAGCCCCAAAGAAACTCAAAACTGATGACAGAGAGAGTCATCTTCAAGTAGAAAAACCCAGCCAGCCCCTGACACATTTCCAATTCAAATTGTCTCGCTGGTTTTTCAAACATTTTTAAGCTACATTACATTTAATGAGGGACATCTAAAAACTACATTTTCTGACATTAAAAGACAGAATTATACCAAATCGACTTAATATAAAATTATCTGATAAATTATGTTCACATCATCATAAGATAAAAGTCATCCCTCCCACTGGAATCTACTGGTCTCCAATTAGTACATGAATTTTAACCCCCTTTTCAAAAGTGTCTAATCAATTATTTACTAAAATGGCAGAAGCAGACCTTGATAAGATCATGAGCTGAACATATAAAGTGGAAGGACTGTAGATCTGTGTCTGTGTATGCATCTGTCTGTGTATACAGAGTGGGAGCAGGAAGTAGGGGGATAGAGATCTCAGCAGATCAGCTCTGCAATGCAACTAACGATGGAATAAGCAGCATGGTTGACTTGAAATTGGCGGTCTCCCTCTGCCTGGCCTTTGGCTGCCATTAACTAGTTCCACAGACAAGTGTTCAGCGAGGACCCTCATCAAAAGCTCTCCTCTGCCGTATGTGTACTTAAAGATGCAGTGAGTGTGTGTTTGATGATCCCTGAATTATTAATTTTGAATCTAGCCACTGAAACACCATGGGCTAAACATACCAGAGACAGCCACTGGAATCCAGCCACATATTAATAAAATTAGCAGGGTCTACTAGGAACATTTGCTGGCTGACAGATGAGACTCTTTGTAGTTAATGGCTGTCCTGAAGTACATCTTGCCAGAGACTTTAGACATCAATGGTATTCAAATGCCACTACTTAAATGGTACACTGCACAACTAAAGGTCCCTATTAGATAGACAGAATCACTGATGTTTTACTCCAGACAAGACCACCAAGGATGGCCTCCATGTCAGTTCAACGTAAGGCAGCAGTGACTGTCAGTCTGAAGTGAACAAAATATGACCAAAAAGCTCATAATGCTACTATTTAGTTTATTGCAACTTAAAGAAACATTTAAAGTGTTAGAGGCTAAAGCTGATTTTTATTTGCTTGCTAAACTGTTTGTGGGACAAAAACCTACTTTGTGTGATCAATAGATTGAACTTTTGTGATCATTAAATGTGATGAGGAGTTTTCTAGGCTATGGGAATATGTTCAGCACAGTTCAGAAATTACAGGTAAAGTACCCCTGTAATTATACACATTCATGTACTTGCCCAAACACAGGAAATATTTAACAAGGGGAAAAAAAACATAAACTGACAGCGATTGCTTCAAACTTAGAGGTATATTGAGTATATATATTGAATTAAAAGCAAATGAAGAAAGTGTTCTTGTTTACTGAATTACACAGACACAGATGTGCTCCACTATACAGGTTTGTGAGGATACCTTGTGTTTCCTACAAACTATGGACTGACGGTATCAAACTTCCTTCTAAGCAAACTCTAAAACCTTGAAAATAAACTTTATTCACAGGAGAAATAACAGGCACACACGCGGCTATAGCCAAATAGCACCACAACAAATGCTCCTGCCCCTCGCGTGTTAGGTGGTATCTATAGTCTAATAAAAACTCAAATGTAACACATCATCTGCTGTCTACCTACCTGTACAGCAAGGTACTGTGGATATGCAAAGTGAGAAATGCTGGGTTTAGTTCACTCATGTTATTAGGCACCACCTGGTGGTGAGTATGCAAGGACAGCCTCCCTCAATCACTGACTCACAAAGTGAAGATGAAAGGTTTCCAAATTTGACCAAAATGAGCAAAATTTCTGGACAATGTGTCTCTATTTATGTGAATAAAATGAAAAATGGGAGTCTATTTATTCAAATGTACTCCAGAAGAGGACATGTACCGCACACTAATCCCTGTCTTTGTTGAGCTTTCATTAAAGTGTGGTCAGGTCATTCACAGAAGCTAAACAGTAGCAAACACCTTACCATACACTTTATGTAATTTAGTAAAATCATTTGAAATAATAACTAACTCCCTGAAAATAGACACGCTTTTTAATTTCAACTGTCCACTGTTGGTCATAAACTTCAAAGGTCTTTTATCTGATCAAAAATGAATATAATGATGATTGAAGTGAGAAACGGTTTGAGCTACTCACTTTATGAAGTGAATAATTGCAGTCTGAAATGAATGACAAGCAAAGCAAAAAAAAAGAAGCTTTTCACACAGTAAAAACAAGAGGTGCTGGAAACTGTAAGATGTAGTCAGACCAAATAAACCCCAAGAGTACGCAGTAGTGAGTCAGCCCATGAAAATATATGATTAAGAATCTTTTTATACACAGATAAGAGCAACAGTTTCATATCCTCCTTGTTTCATCTGGCTACTGAAAAGCTTAATTATACTGTATGAGAACAAGAGTTCATGTAGGTCATGATAACAGATGACAAAGAGTGTTAACCTTGCCTGCTGCATTAGTGCACGGTCAGATACTTAGATTTTACCTGAAACTAATCCTGGTGTGACACTTGAACACCTTAAAACTTTAACCAGACTTGCCAACATGTCTGGACATTTGCAGACTGAACCTGCTGACATCGGTTCAATCAAGAAAAGACATTATTTTGGGGTCATTTCATGTTGTTAGGTTATGAGCAAGCGACCCATATCGATATGTGATTCCTATAATCCACAGTGGATACCACAATCAAGCCTTTTGAACACACACACACACACACACATACCTGACATTGCATTAGCTCATCTGATAAACTCTTCACTTGCTCCTCCAAAACCACGATGCGTGCGTCTGACATTTTGGGACCTGAAAAGAAAGCAAAGCAACAAGTGACATCAGCTTGAACAACACGTGTAGCAGTGCATAACAATGATTACATGTAAATATGGTACGTTACTTTCCTGTGAGCTTGTTCGTATTTAATCGGCGGCGACAGTGTTAACGTGGAAACTACTTTATTTTAGTGAACCGACATGTCTTTAGCACACTCTTTAAAAGTGCACACAGTTCGCCTCTTACCTGTTTCGTTGCTTAGCAGTACAGTAATACAGTATTAGTATTCAGTAGTACAGTAACGGTGCTGCTGTAGTTAGCTTAGCTAAAGTTAGCCACTTAACAAACGTTCATATTTTCCGTTGACGTAAAGTCAGCGTCCATGACAACGTAACGGCACGTCCCAGCGGCTGATTGTAATTATCCGCCGGATTAAACCGTCATATCGTTTTCGATAAAAACCATAACAAACTTTCTCAGTTGAACTACGCCGTTGTCAATAACGACCGAAACGCTTTCCTCCTTTTCAAACGAACCCGCTGTTTTCCGTTTGCCGTTTATGTTTACGTCATTTTACGACGGCTACCGTTAACGTACGGCAAGGCGATCCCGGCGCCCCAGAATAGTTAGGTTTCTAAAAGGCGCGTCCGCGTGTCATTAGAGGTCCGCACGGTTCTCTGTAGCGGTCCCTCAACAATGATTTATGTCAGGGGTCTTCAACCTTTTTCAGCCCAGAGACACCCCACAAGTGTCACATTTTAAGCCTGGCTTATAATAACTTTTAGATTTACTTCATTCACCTTTTATTTTACCCCATTAACCTATTTATATGCTGGGTTATTAGCCTATATGTATTTATGATTGGTAAACATTAAGGAATATTGGAATACTTAATAAATAATAAATAAACAGTAATAGTTTTTAGTGTTTATAGTGGCTTTTTAATTTTTCAGTTATTATTATGACAAAAGTTGGCAGAACCCCTGCATTTTTTTTCACAGTAAGCTATAGTAGTAATCTTTTTCACAGTAGGATAAAGCAGAGAAGTAGAAGTGCTTTATTCATTCCTTTAGGTGAAACACTAAGAAATCACTCCAAGTAATTTATTTAATATATTAATTATTCATATCAGCGGATGATATACAGTATGTACAATGCAAATTCTACATGCTCAGGCTTTTAATTAAAAAAAATAAACAGCCTTGTCACCAATGAGGACAAGGACCAGAAAGAGAGCAAACATTACACCGGTTTTCTGCATTTTTTCTTCTGCTCTCTGCATTTGGCTACCTTTTCTGCTTGATTTTAAGATTCTTTTATTGGTTTATAAATCTGTTGTTGGTCTCAGCCTCTAGGACACTCCGGTCTTAGTGGCCTGTTATTATTGTGTATTATTGTTATAGTGTGAATAACTTTGTATTAGATTTTGTTTGTATGAAGACATATTTGTTGAACTTGTTTATCATATCAGTAAGCATAAACATACAAAGTTTGATGTCATTAAACACCACAGATTAATGTCCAAGAACAGCATCCATCCAGGCTGTAGGATCCAGGCAGCTTGACATAAAATCATGATCCTGTACACTCCTGTTCACTCTGGTGAATTGCCCCGGTGGTGACTTCTTCAATCAGCACATGTCTCCCACTGGGCTCTCATCAGGAGAACATTTTAGCTGACCAAGACCAACTCTGAGCAATAATTAAGATCTAGTCCAAACCACCATGGGTCCAATCTATTGGCTCTGAATTATAGATAACATATATGTGAAAGAGTTCTGAATCATCGAATGCCGTGGATGGAGATGATGCTACAGTATGTGCAATGCTTTATTTGTTTTCTCAACCCACTTAATCATTTTAATGCTAACCTTATCTCATAAACAGTGGCAAACTTTCCACTGAAGGGTGGGTCATGTTGATATGTATTATCTTACACTGACCTAACCAATCAAACTGATGAAGTATTAAACAAATTTTTTATCTTTTTACAGTAATCTAAAGTAGTATTTTTCCCCTGGTCAGACTTTTTGACATGCTGCAGTAGTAGTATTAGAAATTACAGTAGAAATTCACTGTTAAAATTCTTTTGATAGACACACATAGGTCCAACACACAGACAGACAGTGCACACTTGCATTAATTGTTGTAGAGAGATGTTGGACCGATGGGGTCGCCATATGGTCACACTCCAAGCAGTTAGGGGTTGGGTGCCTTGCTTTAGGCCATGCAGAAATTTTAACATTTATTTAGAATACTATATAGGGGTATTTTTTTTATTATTCTTTACATGTTTGAAAATAAATACTGTAAAATTTTAATTTATAGTTTGTCATGAATATTTGATTTCAGTTAAAGTTTTATCTTTTATCTTCATGAGTAATAAAATATCAAAACAATTGATAAAAACATTAATCAGTTAAAGACCCTTAACTTATTAAAGAAGTCTTTCTAGAGCACACAGTATTCTTTGAGAAGATTACGTGCAGTATAATATGCCCATATTTTATTTATAGACAGCCTGATGAATAAATAGTGTAACTGAAAATCAAAGGTTGAAAATATAACAACAGAAAATTACAGTAGCTTTAATTGAAAATAGCAACACTTTAATGGTAGAGAGATGTGTTATGTAGCTATTGTGCTGTTGCACACACACACACTACATCATATGAGGGATCCCCGGTGAATGAAATTGCTGTTTTACAAGGCTATAAATCCCGGTTGTTATATCAAAGATCAACAGCCACACGAATGACGGTAAAGAGAAATGACACTGAGATATAATATTGATCTTTCGGCAGTTTATCTTTAAAATGTTGTTTTTCTTTTAATAGACACACTTATACCCTACCCCTGTTGATATTTACCTTGTTTTATACGTTTTTAATGATCTGTTGCAAGGTCAAAGACATTATGCACGATACATTTTGAATCTCGATCCCATAGGGGGAGCTTTGTGAGCTGGTTGCTAGCAGGAGAAAATGAACAAAGACGTGTGTTTGACATCTGTTTTGCTGGTGAGACAAGACAACTCCATATTGTGTGGTTAATGTACTTAAGTGTCCAGCCTGACTTGGAGCACAGGGTGAGAGAAGAAAATGAAGAAATATGAGGACTGGCACTCGTCTTCAGTCAGACAAATGTTGGTTCATCTGCTCACTGTGTTACACACACACACACACACACACACACACACACACACACACACACACACACACACACAAAGAGAAAAGATGCAATTGACTTAGCATGATTAGGCTGTTCCTTGACCCACGAACACTGCCTCTCATTAAGATCCTCATTTGCGGAACAATTTTAGAGGCAGTAGACTGGTACATAATGCGCAACATCTGCCTGCCCCCTGTTTCTTGTTCAGACACACAAACTGACACATGGTATCTATGAATAAGCCTCTCTCTCTCTCTCTCTCTCTCTCTCGCTCTCTCTCTCTCTCTCTCTCTTCTCTGTCTCTCGTCACGAGGAAAAATCACCATCATACATCTGCAACAGTGATGAGTGTCTGGTCCCTGCAGTTGCACCTTTTTTTTCAGGTCAAAAGTCAGATTAAAACTGCATTTGTTCCAAAACCAACCAGCAGTTTCTCTTTGAAAATGATTAATCAAGAGGCAGATCATATAGCAAAATACAGTCAATAGAAAGTCAAATGAAGGCAAAATTTTATCTGAGGAAGCTGGTAACTAAAAAGAGATCCTCTTCTAGCTATCCACTCTTTCATCATCAAATGTGTATAATTTGGCCCCAGACACTTCCAGTTGCTTACATGTTCTACGCAGGCATGTTCCACCACGTTTTGACAATGCCTGTTGCTGCTCTTTCCGACTGAAGCAGCCTGTATCTCCCCCCTTTTAAGTGTTTGTTGTCTGTCCCACTAATGACAGATTAATCCAGATCTGAGAGCATTTTAGGTACATAAAAGACAGATCTCATCCAAGCACTCTTTCATATCACCAGTGGCATGCTTCCTGCATTTACAAAAAAAAAATCATTTTCTCACACTCACTTCAACCCCTGTCATTATTTGGTTACGTCTTTCATCTAAGAGCTTTCATTGTCTGTATGAAGCAGGTTTACAAGTCCGTTTATAATTTAATCATCAAATTCATGCGTTTCCAAGTTCTTGACTTTTCCCCTTGCGCAATTAAAATGAAAATTAATATAATGATTGAGTCAAATATGTTGCAGAATTGACATTTGGCTCTGCTTTCTTCAAAAATACACTGTTACGACATTATTAAAAGAAATAGAGAGTGTAAATGTCTTAATCTGCAGCCCACATTTGCTGTGTAAGTGAGCACTGCCATGTAGAATAATACAAGCTGAGAATATCCAGCATAGGCTACCTTTAGTAAACATTATTTTGATAACGCATTTAATCAACCTACCGAGACCGGGACCAGTCTCTGTAAAGGAAATGAAGCATGAATGAAGAATGAATCTTTAATTCAACACTTGATCATCAGCTTGTCTCCTGGCGGTCATGGGAATAGTGGGTTTGTGACTGAAAAGAGACTCACCCCTCAAGATTCATGCTCATCCTAAGTTTAAATGAGATCTCTGAAATTGATATTTGCTGACATAAATCATAGCTCAAAGGATATTTTCATCGTAAGCCGCTGTTATGATTTGTGGAGTGCTCAGAAAGAGATGGGGTCAAGATTAAACTCGCCATAATGAATAACACTTATGACACCGGTTCACATGTGGAATACAGCTGGATTTGTTTTGCTGTTTTGCTGAGATTATATCCCCTAAACTGAATGAAATAATCTCAAATGGCACAGCATGGCTTAACTTCTTTACTGGACGCAACACAATATGAGTGACTCAGATGTACAGCTGCAAATATAAACCATCCCATGCTTGACGTTGTCTTTGTGTCTAATTGCCCAACTGTTAAAATGTGAGGGGCCACCCCTTGAAACAAGACAGCTCTTGCATTGACAGTCCCAACAAGCATGCTTGTCTCACCTCTGTTCTGCCTCAGCGGACTCGCAGAGAAGTTCAAGTGCTAGGCCGCATTTAATCTACCAGGGGGAAGAAGTGACATAGAATTGTGATCATGCAAATGCACCCGTATGAAAAATTCAAGAACCAAATGACAGGCCCCGGTGTGCCGATGCTGACAGAGGAAGGAAGAAAGGCACAACATGACTACTCCATGGAGAATTGTGAAAGCACGGTCTCCGCCTGCTGCCTCAGGTAAGTGGGGATAGCGTCTGCATTAATGTGGCCCAGCTTTGATGCTGAGGGAGGAAAGAACCCGAGAACTGCGGGAGATGACAAAAGGTACTAAAGAGTCACAAGTCCCCATCTTTAAAGGAACATTGATTGTACAAATGCCAGTAGGGATGTCAAACCTGCACAGTGTTTAGTCGAACATCATTCCCTCTGCAGGGAAATGAGACAGGCTCCAACATGTGTGAGTTACATTAAGTCTTTGAACACAGTCACTTTGTAGCATGGCTGATGGCTCTATTTGTTAAGTGTCTGATGTTCTCTTGCTGAATGAGATTAGATAATAATACGCTGTTATCACACTAGGGGCCTTTTTGAAATTGAAATTGGCCATCACAAACCTTTGAAATTGCCCTCTGAATTAATGCTCAACTGCTGACATTTTAAAGATTGTTTGTACACATTTCAACACAAGTGATGCCCCGAGGAGTGATATTATACCTCTCTTTGGAGTCTGTGGGAGAATTATCAGCCACTCATGGCCTGAATGAGCATGAGCCATCCTCATGTTGAATCCTGTGAGATGGCACTCCTGTGAGATGGACTGCCTTACAAAACCCCAGGACAGAGGAACCATTGATTAGCACTTCCCTTCCCTCTTTTTCAGCCTTTAGACATACAGTATCTGTGCACCTAAATCAGACAATTCCAGCTCAAAAACCTCCCCTCATCGCAAACCTTACCACGCCATCATGTGCATTCCCGTACGCATGTGACGTCGCTGACCTCCCATAAGTCCCCCCACCACCACCCCTCACCCACACTCTGTGTGTACAAGCCTCCTTGTTCATGTCCTAACCCCATGCCCCATTGAGATGGCGTGGACCTCTGTTTGACTCCCATCTGATGACCTTTTGGTCCTATCTTCAACAGACAAGAGCCCTCATAAAGGAGGAATTGATCCACACAAGACCCACCTCTGAGAGGCAGGAGCGTCTATGTGTGTGTGTGTGTGTACATCGTTGATGCCACGAGGGCCACACTCACTCACGGCTCACGCAACTAGTGTGCCATCCGAACCCTGGTTAGCCCCCCACAGGATCTGTGGGAACAAGGAGTCAGGCTATTTCCCCTGGGCTCTTTGCTCGAGAGCTTGTCCTTTGCTTGGTGAAAGGGTAAATTAAGGTGCTGAGGTTGTATTTAAGTTCATATTTCCCTTGAGTATGAGAGAGGAGACCAAGGACATGGGACATTGATCGCACTGAGTAAATGTCGTCCAGTTGAAAAACAGCTTTTAGATGAGAAAAGTATTTGTCTTATTTCTAACACCTTTGCTTCCCTCTGTATGAGTTGAGAGAAAATTAAATGAAACTGAAATATAAAATTGTCTGCGCAAAATTTCTCTTTAGTGCGGCTCATTAAACCTTTTCATCCCTTTATGACCAAACATTTGATGCCTAAAATGAGCAGGATGTTTGCCTTTTACATTTTCTTTTGTGGACTCATTTGCTCATCCAGATTGAGAGCTGAAGGATAGAGGATGTCATATATGGACACACAAGTTATTTAATTAGAAAATACCAACAATGTGTGACATTAATCTGGCATCAGAAATGTTCCACCACAATCAGAAATAAAACTCCTGATTGGTAAAGGAATGGCTTTTAAAAACCCTTTGGGGTTCACGTCGACCGTCAGACTGACCTTTCTGGACTTGTCCATGCTTTAGTCGGAGGAACTAAATGAACACAAGGACCTCTGTGGATTTGATGGATCCACGAGTGCCGTGCAGCAGCTGATGGCCTTCCCAGGAGGTGGAACACTTCAGTAGCAGGTTCAATAGCTCATTATCAGTGGTCCCGCTGGATAATTAGTGAACAGCGGGATCCTGTCACAGGGACAAATAAACATATACTCTCCTTCTCTATCAAGCTGCTTTTACTGCTTACTTGTACAGTACATGTTTAATTTGCACAGTTTTAGTACACTAGAGAGGCCATGTGATTCATTTTTTTGAGGCCGGTACCAATATTAACACCTTTCATGGTCAAAACAATAATAAAAAGAAAATGAACAAGTTTATTGTGTTGTGTTTGTCTGTCTGTGTTTGAGAGTCTGAACACAATATGTACAAACTTGCCAGTGCTCTCTGGTGGACAAACTGGACCGGACATGTGGAGGTAATGTTTCTAACTCTGTGTCTCTACAGGCTGCATAGTGAAAGCAACCCTTCAGTTCAGCAGCAGTAGCAGCTTCAGTCCTCCATCGGTGTCTACGCAGGATGTGTTTAGCCACAGTTATGCCGTGCGCTCACCCAGGTTTTGGAAGTGGTCAGAGCTCGAAACTCGGTCACTGTGGTTAAGACGCAAACATAGAAATTGAGTAAATTTTAATTTTATTGATAAAGTGGCTGAAACGCATCCAGAGGTAATGACGTAAACAAACACATCTTTGGTATTCTTTTACTGGAATTTCTCTTGTACTGATATATGTCTCAAATTAGCAAATATTACCCAATTATTGGCTCCAATACGTAACGCCAAACTCCATTCAGTTGTGACATTTGCGCCATAATCTAAAGCATTTACACATATCTAAGTGTGCCAGTGATGTCAAAAGATAAATGCATGTCAGCATGTTGTAACTTCATAGATGATATGGTCATTAGGCTGGCAAGGCTTATCGCAGTGTTTAAATGTCACATAGTGACACTGTCTCCTAGAAATTACATTTAAATATTAAACTATCTTTTTATATTCTGGCCATAAAAGGTTCTTAGGGAACCTTAATTGCTGCTTCAGTGATGTTCAATGCCAACATTTGCATTATAGGAAGTGCTGCATTTCCCCCCACAGTAAGCAGGTCGTTGGTGGCTGTGGTTGATCTATGACATCATGTGTGCTTCCTGTGTGGTGAGGCAGCAAAAGCATCCTGGTTAAGGTAAAGATCATAGTGGAAATATTAACAAGGCAAACACGTTTCTCAGGCTTTAATTCGGTACCGGCTGTTCAGTGAAGATCAGGATCTCTCCATAATCTTAACCAGATGTACGTAAACATAACTATCAAAACAGTAAATCATGATTTAGTTGCTATGAACTGATATTGTATGATAAGAGAGAATCTTGTAGGAGAAACAAACATGTCAAAAACATTTTGCAGGTACGATTTGCACAGTTTGCAGCTTAGCGTTTCCTCGTTTTCTGATTTTAAAAGTTTCTTTTTAAATAAATTTGCTGTTGTTCATGACTATAAATGTATTTTCTAGGAGCCAGAGTTAAGCCCTCACACATACTATCCTGTCCCTGAGCTAAGATCTATATTTTTGTCTGTGTGAGGAAAATCGTATCCAAATCAACTTTTAACAACAAAAACTGATGTGATAATGGCCCCTGCTCATGTCGCCCACCCAGCCATGCAGAACCGTTGAAACGTTTATGAATTAAAGAGATAGCTAGAAGCTGAAAACATAGTACAGCTATCCAGCCATACACAGCCTTAACTACCCTATCACTCATATTGGGTTTGTCATAACAGAGATTTTTTTTAATATAATAGTTTGGCAACATGCTAACAGCAATAAAAAACAGTCATGTTTTGCTTTGATGTGCAGTTTATGTCACATTATTCTTCCACGCGGCGCCTATATGGTTAATTAACACTGCTGGATAAAAAAAAAAAAACACTCGGTCAAATTAAAGCAAGCAAGCAGAAAAAGATTCAAACACCATTTTTTTTCTGGACAATCCTTTAAAGGTTTTTTTTTTTGTTTTGTTTTGTTGCTCACATAAGTGTGTAATATCTCATTTAATTAGCAATGTAAGCCCTCTGACAAACAGGCATATGGTCCTCGCTCTCCCACGGCCTTGGCCAAGGAATGAATATGCATATCCTGGGACCTCAGTAGCTTGTTACCCTGGAATGAATTCTACATAAGCCTAATCCCTGATCTATTATTTACCCCTTGACCAAACATGCAAGTGGGGCTTCCAGACGCTTGACTTGATAGAAATGACTGCCCTGGGATTCAACTGCCTCTCTCACCCCAGTGGAGGAAGCCAGGCTGAGGCAGGCAGGCAGTCACTCTGAGGAGCTCGGTATGTCTCTTTCTGCTCCACTCTATCCTCACACATACACACACACACACACACACACACACACAAACACGCGCGTGCACGGACACACACACATACACGCACATCCCTCCCTCCTTCAACTCTTCACTCTTGAGATGTCTCAGTCAAATGTTGAGCAAATCCTCATAAAAACAAGTGCACAATGAAACTTTAATGAGCGCGCCCACTTCTGAGGGATCTGAGGGACACAACTTAGGAAATCAGTGTCACATCCCAGCAGTACACAGAGAAACCAGAAGCTATTTCCTATTGCCTAAAACAAGCGTGTGTGTGTGTGTGTGTGTGTGTGTGTGCGTGTGTATGTGTCCGTGTGTGAGTGCGTGTGCGCGCATGAAGCATGCGTGAACTGCACTCGCGAGGTCAGAGAAAGTGAAAAAAAGTGCAAGTCTGCTTAAATGAAATGCAGCCCTCAAAAGTTAATAAGAGCGTTTAAAAGATGGCAGAAAATTCGGAAACATTTGTGTTTATTTTGTGTTATTTTTCTGCCCGTTTGGCCACATGTGATCGATTTTCTCAGAGGTGATACAGTTTAAAACACATAGATGACTATCTGTGCGTAAAACACAGATTATTTTCAACTGCAATATATCCGCACCAAACACACACAGTGAGAAAAAATATCACAGAATCACTGCTGCTTTTCATCACGAGCTGTAATGCGCGCCTCTTTGCCGATTTCTTATCTTGGAGCTGAGGTTTTTTTTTTTTGCACATTTTTGTCGCACAAAGATTTGACTCTTCCTCCTGACACAACATCGTTAATCAGCTCAACGGGCACAGAAAGCCTCTGGACGCACAGTCACTCGGGTTACAGTCACACACGGCGTGTAAAACACTGGTCTGAATTCACCCAACAGAACACAGCAGCCACCTTCTCTCCAGCCCCGGACCGTCCGCAGCTCTCCTCGGCGCACTGCGCTGACTCTGCAGAAGGAAATCATCGGGGGAGTGTTAAGAAGGCGTTTTTTTTTTAGCGTTTTTCTCAAGGTAGGACAAGCAGTTACGACCCGAGCTTCTGGTTGTCAGCTATCCTTACTGTCTCCTTTGACTTGTTCAGTTTACGGTTTGGGGAAAAAAGAAGAAGGGACCGAGTGTCGTGGTCGCGCGTTCTCTCTCCGTGAGACCGACGCGTTTCCAAACGTCTTGACGCGCGTTTTTTTCCCTCAGTGAGGCAGCAACAGAAGACCTCGGGATAAAAAAAAAAAGTGAGTGACTGTTTTCCCTTGTTGTACCTAAAACTGTCATAAACGACGATGATAAGTTTATGAAAGGAACAACCCGACAGCGAATCACCCCAGACAGCGTGCGGTATTGAAGAGGAGAAAGTTCCCCACTTGAGGGCGAAATCAGACTTTTTTGAGGACGCCAAGTTTGAAAAGTGCCAGGAGCCCCGGGGTCTGTCAGATACAACATGCAGCGATGGTAAATATAAAATCTCCGCTTGTGCTTACTTAAGTTATCCAGATCAAACACGCCACTGCTATAAATTAGGAGAATTGGTAACTTTTTCTCTCACAACTTCTGCTGCTGGTTTGTCATCTGAACTCATCAGAGCAGATAAAAAAAAGTTAGCCAAGACTTCCTGAGCAACTTTTTCATTTTTTAGTGTCCCACACTTGTTTTTCATTGACATGAGTCATGCGTTAGATTTGCTCATATGCCTGCTTTTAAAAGAAAATGAACTTCTTCTGCTTTTCTTTTTTTTGGGGGGGGGGGGGGTTCTGTTCCATCTCTGTCTTACAAAATCAATACTGAACATTGTAGCATTCGTGAGCATATTAAGGCCTTAATCAGACATGAGACAGAATCTGTGACACCCGAAGTAAGTTAGTAAATTGTTACTTCACTTAATATACTTTTAGAGTTTTCGTCATGCCTTGAAAGTCTTACTCAATTCTCTGCTCCCTATAGACGCATTAAGAACCTTTACTTGACGTCTTTAGGGGCAAGTCGTTCACTCACACACAGTGTAAAGGTCTGTTTAATTGTTCACATGCCTTTTACGTCGTCAGGCACTCGTGCTACCTGTAGATTTTGGGCCTTCACATTGATAAACTCATGCAAAGCAGTGAATGCTATAATTTAATACAATTTAGTGCAACAGCAAGAGAGCAAATACACAGGAACGAGCCTGATAAAAAAAAAAAAAGTGTAATGGGTGTTTGCTTAAATAAATGTGAGCAGACTTCATAGCTGCCAGCAACATTTCTTCGCTTATTTTTTAGGCCTAAAATCCCTCTGCTGAAAATCCTGCTTCACCTTTCTGCAGAATTCCTTCTTGTGGGGCATGCAATTTTTTTTTCTCTCCTTGCAACGTTTTATTGATTTCTTCAGATATTTGCTGTCTTGTTTCAGTTGATTTTTTGGACTGTCTGTGGAAGTCTTTATCAGGACTACGGTGTGTTTGCCTGCATTCTATGTCAATGCAAACAAAAGCTCCAGGTAATTTCAATTGTTGCTTTAAACAATCTCAGTAATTGGAGCCGAACGACTCTGCAGTCTGACAGCAGTCAGTGATTTTTCGCCACCTTACCTTGCCTGTTTTTGGTGTCCCCTCGCCACAGTACGTCTAAAGGGGGAAAACTCGTGGCCAGCGTATGACAGTGAAACACAAGCAGGAGTACACAGAGGCATTTCATGTCAGCGTAAGACATTTCAGCGTGGACATATCCGAATGCTTCGGGAGACAGGGAAGAAGGAGGGAGAGGGGTAGAAAAAGAGAAACAGTGAGAGAGGGAGAGATTGAGATGAATGGCCTCACTTAAAAGCACCACAAAAGTACCTTCACACTTTCATCAGCGAGATGTGTGTGAGATTAATGCCTAGCACAGTATTTTGGCCTGGCCTGAGTGTGTCAGGGATGTTTCATGAGCCTGAGCTGGTGCTGCAACTACAGTGAAGAATGCCAATTTACATTCCTGGAGTGTCATTTCATTACTTTTATCTCCATGCTGCTCTCTCTCTGCCACACTGGTCAAGGATCTGTACAATTCAGATTTTCTTTACTACACCAGTCACGCATGTTAAGATGCCGGTATTCCTTTTTGTCTTTGTGTTTCTGCCTCTCTTGCGTGTGTCAGATAATTATAGACTTATTACGTACTCCGAGCTATTGGCAGAGAATAAGTGCAGATGTGTTTCTGCAGGAAAACCACCA
Organism: Nibea albiflora; assembly: GCA_014281875.1. NCBI lineage: Eukaryota > Metazoa > Chordata > Actinopteri > Sciaenidae > Nibea > Nibea albiflora. The sequence continues at coordinate 7,380,067 of CM024789.1, read as the reverse complement.
AAATATATATTTCGAGAAAGACAACAACTGCACATAAAATAATGGAAGAAATGTCGAGGTAAATGTCCTCGTTAGGCACTGAGTAGATTCCCCGGTTCGTCCTACAGCGCTGCTACGTGAGGTTAAAGAAAAAGTTAAAGTTGTCAGCGAGGCTGCAGCTAGGTCGTGATTCCTCTGGGTCTGTGGGAATCAGAGAGGGGAGAGTGTGTGAGAGTGTGTGTGTGCGGGGTGGGAGTCACTGGTTAGTCGGTTCAATAATCTGCTGGACAGGTAGGCCTGTGACGCCCCCCTTAGAGAGGCTGCTAATGAAGAGAAAGGCTGCTTAGTGGTGCTCTGCTCTGACCCCACCAACCCTCCCTGTCCCCCCTGCTGGCTTCTTCTGATTACTGCTCACATCGAGAACTCTTTCCTCCTCTCTTCTCCCTCTTCTCCATCCTCTCTATTTGCTCTGGTTTTCTTACTTTCTCACTCCCTGCCTCTTCATTTGAAAAGAATGGCTGCGCTAAGCGTGTAAAGTGCGCTCTTTTGATAACTCATTTGGCGCATTTATATATTTTCTGCTCCGAGTTCGCGCTTCTTATTATTTGTGCACTTGATCAATCGAGAGAGAGATAATCGCTGTGTGACCTTCCCACGTGTTTTCTGTGCAATTTCAGTCACGACGAAGCTGCACTCTAACGTTAAGATGTGTGCTTTCACCTGGCTAACAGGTACAGACGCTCAGCAACGCTGAGAGAGCAGTTCACTTACCTCTCCCCCTCCTCTGCAGCTGATACTCATCAACGTTTCTGCAGTGTTTTTTGTTCTCGCTGTGTTTTATTTATCCAGGAGTGGGTCACTGCTCTAACACTGTGGCTCTGCTCCTCTCCATCTGTCCTCAGCCCCAATAATCTCTTGAGTGACTTGATAGTGTGTCTTGGCAGTGACAGAAAAGGTAATATTTTGAAAGAGGCGAGTGGGGTCATATACCTAGTGGTGGCTTGAGATGAAAATCTTTGAACGAGACACTGTAACCGAAGCTGCAGGCTTTAGCGACTAAACAGAGACACTGTGAAATGTTCAAACAAATTGGATCGCGGGACTCCTAATTTAATAAAGAGCACAGTGTGAGACATACTTGATTTAAAACAATATACATATAGAGGACATAATTGCATTTTTGTACCTCAGCACACAAAGTAAGAAACTAAATCTTCACACACTTAGATTCACAAAAAAACTCTCCAATTTCTTTTGAATACATTATGAAATTTGGTCTGTGTTCCTGTGAAGTTAAAAAAAAGAAGAGAGAAATAAATAACAGAAGGTAATGAATATGGTTAACAGCTGTTATGACATGAACATTTAAGATGTGTTTAGTCTTGCACTATCACGCACGACTGATATCTATAAGAGTTTTTTTTATCTGCTAAATGATAGTATTGTCTTGGTGGTGAGAAGGTAGATCACACTTGGAGATGGCAAGTTAATCAGATTAAAATCAGACTTGGTGCTACAAGCTGTGTTTAAACTGTAAGCTGATACTTGTACTTACATGTGTTCAATTTTTTAGTGCCACCCCCCCCCCCCTACAAGCTTCATTTCACATGCTAATCCAAACACGATCGTATTCCTTAAGGAAGGAATCAGGAAAACTTTGGTCTTTAGTACATGAACACACCCAGTGTGTGCAGAAGCCACACACTCCCTCAGCCTTTATTTGTTTAAAGTGAGAAATGATAGAACACATTTTGCACAACTCAGCCTTTAGAAATACACCCCTGCTGCATTTTTCTGTCTTCCTAGACACACTCGTGATTCTTACATTTTCAGCTGTAATTTGGGGTGGCTTTAATTAATTCTGTCTCGAACTAATTACCGGCAACCGTGTAAAATAAACACTTCAGTGTCACTGGGTGGCAACTGTCCGATCGGTAGGGAAATTACATTTCACTTGTAATCTATACGTTCTTCAGCGGGGCAAGAATATAATTCATGTCGACGCTATAGAAATACCAGAGACGCTGGACCTGCGTAACGAACAGGAGTATAGTTGTAACCAAATGGCTCAGTTGGGAGGTATAGGGTTATGTGGTATAATTTATATTTTATAGCTCCCTCCTGCACTGACTGCACTCCAGAATAAAGTTGTTCGATTTTGTTCCATGAACAGTGAGTGAGAAAATCTGGGATTTCACTTGTGATGGAAACTCCAGACACCACTTTGTTCCTTGCTTTCTTCTTGTATTTTTTATTTTCCTGTTGAGTCTCATTTCTTGCTCTCAGATAAAGACACCAAACTGCTGCCGTTACCATACATAGCGTATATGTGGATGTTTGTTTATTTGACTGTTTGCATTTTTTTTTCTTTCCTTTTTTTTTTCTTTCTTTTTTTTTTTTTTGTGGGTGTGTGCGATAGTGGCCCATGCCCAGTGACTCAAAAGGCATGGAAAGATCTCCTCAGGCTATACAGAGTGATTTGATTAAAGGAGAATAATTTGCCCTAAAGGTGTCTTTTCTCTTCTCTCCAAAAAAGCTAGTGGAAGAAATCTGATATGACAAGATAAGTGGTGGCTCATGAAAAATTCCTGAGGACTGAGACGTAGCACGTTGACTTTGGAATTATTGCCCTGAGTGTTTAGTTCCTCGCAAGTAACTGTGCCTGACAATGTTATTTTTACCTGAATAGCCTTTGAAATGATTCTTTGGGATCCCAGTCCAGATTTCCCTAATTTAAAACCTGTTTATGTTCTGTCCAAAGAAAGGACAAAGTAAACTCCACACTTCATTCCAGACATTTTCCTCTTCAGGCTACTTTGAGACTACGCCAAAGTGCTCTAAAGGTATGGCACCGCATATACCACAATACCAGTTCCATAAGAAAAATATTTATTGTGGCTTGAACAACCATAACAGTAGTTCTGAATGCTGTATTCTACACAGGCTTTATACCTTTAACAGGGTCTATTGTCTTGATCTTTTGCTTGGCTTGGTTGCAGTTTCCACCTTCTTTCAGCAACTCAAGTGAGATGGTTACTTGCTATCAAGTATGGCCTTGTTTCCTGATGCAATGCTTCCCTTCCTCCCCTAGTCTTACCATGGTGGCAGGGGAAATGTACCAGGTAGATGTTGTAGGCAATGATGTTTGCTTGTGAATAGCACTCTGCAGGCTGGTCTCCCACCTTTTGTTGCATCGCTTCCATCCATAGCAGAGATTGCGTCAGTCTCTCTATACCTCTGTCCAGCTCTTCACACTGTCCTGACTCAGTATGTTGGATGGTTTTTTTTACGTTGGCAATGTTGAAGTTCTAAGGAATCAGTGTGGGTTGACCTCCTTGCAGGTCTCAAACAGGAGATGTTGTGCAACATGATGCGTGCGAGGCCACCGGTGAAACAGAGGCTTGGTCAGAGATGGATGATGTGAGGGCATTCACGCTGGCTTGGTTACGCTGCAGGATCCCACTGAGAGTATGTACACTCTGAAGCCCCCCTTCACTGGATTGTCCAATGAAGATGTATTTGCACCAGTCTTTTTTACTTGTTTGTTCACTTCTACTTGGGAGCTCCCTGATTTGTGTACAACCATTTTGAAGCCTCATGTTTGGCATTATGGACACTGCCATCCTGGCTTAGTGGAACCAGAAGTCTCTTACCAGAAGAGAGCGTAGAGCTGACTGCTGACGTATTGCGAGTTGGATTGTGCTGGGTTTTGACCAGTTTTGAAGCAGTAAAAACTGAATCTTGATTTGTGTTCGATCAGGTCTGCTTTATTTTACAATTCTGATCCGAGTTGTTGTGCTAGATGCGGTCACAAGGTATAGAAAAATTACTTCTATACCCCGGTTTATTTATCTATTTTACTGTAAGTGGACCACAATTTATGAAATGAACATCATCCTGTATGGGAGAGGACTTAAAACTAGTGATTGAGACCATAAACTCATTAGGAAACAGTTTACTGGGGCAATAAATCAAGAGAGAAGTAGAATCATTTTTCCGTGTGTTACCATGAGTCTCTGTGAGTTGCTGCCTTTGTGAATACTGAATACCTTGGTCATTTAAACAGTCAGTACCAGGAAGTGTTGGGGAGTCTGTCCTGAATGCATTACATGAAAATTTCATTATGCTTCTTCACAGGAGCGATTTGGAAAGCTTATAAAGCCCATTAGTGCACTCGATGTATGCTCATAGAACAAGGGTTACAGTGTGTTACCTTTATTTTATCTCTTTTAACTTTACTCTTGACATTACTGCTTACAAGGTCTTAAAGCATACCATACATTTTTAGCTTGTTTTTCTGCCTTCCAGTCAGCCATGAGTCATTTCAGTCATTTCAGAGGGTTCAAACTACGTTGGGATAAGTTGTCGATTACGGTGAACATTTTGTGCTGCAAAAATAGATGCTTCAGTTTATTCCAGTATGCAAGGTTTGAGTGCACTCTCCATCATACTTTGGTAGGAAGTACTGCCAGGGTTGAATAAGTGAACATGGGGACAGTCATGTGACTCCATAAATGTATCACACGTGAGTAATGCAATGCTAGCTTGAATAATATAAACATAAGATGACATTGTGTATTTAGTTGATTACATGTGTCCCATCGGACAAACCTTTTTCCAATGTGTGGATTAGCAGAAGTGAACAGATGTTCACTGAAGGCATTTCTAGAGCAGCTCTGCAAAATCTTCATGGAGGACAAATTCATGGTATGTACTGTAGATGAAATGTTTTTACGTTTCATTTTAATATAACATAATAGACAGGGAGCGGCAGCTTATTCTTATTTTTTCTGTAAAATGCATTCAGCATTATAATGTAAAATTTATTTTGTTATGTTTCAATCCAACAGGTCTTTTGTTGGTCTTGTCCAGACACACTCACGATGTATTCGAGTGCTCATTGAGTAGATCTTTTTCTGTTTGACACTTCCCGCGTTCTTATAAATTAAAATTAAGTTACAGCCTTTACCTGTGACATTTAAAGTTGTATTCAAGTTGTGATTTCTTGTCAAACACAAAAAGCTATCTGTTCGGACTTCGGAAGACGTAAACAGTTAATAAATCATATTTTGATTTAACGTTTAAGCTGCATGTTTTTTATTACTTTCTAACTTACAGCATGTGTACACACGATGTGTTGCAGATGCATTCTTTCAGCTGTCCATCTCACTTGCATCTGAATTAACAGATGCGCTCCTATTTTAATCACTACAGATGTCTGTCGCTTTACTTGCACTGTACATGCATAAATGCGGCCCAAAGTGTATTTTCATGCTTCAAGTCTATTTTGTTCCATTTCACGTGCAAAACTACAGTTGGGCCCTGAGCGCTGCCAAAACACGGGTGACCTATACTCAATACTATGCCTGATCGCATCCTGTGTAGACACAGACGGAGGACTGGGGCTGCTGCTGCTCACGCTACGCCTCCTGTGTAGAGGTTTGGGTAGCCGTACATGAAACAGTGGTTATTTGGAGAATAATGTGTGGTTGTACAGTGTTAGGTCTTCCATATGTTATGGGACTTTTTAACTATTGTGGTATAGTGGTATTGTAATTTGACCACCATAACACTATATCACATTATACAGGGGTACAAATGGGTTGGCTGGGGAGGAAATGTGACCAAGTTACAGCACTGCTGCACATTCACACCTGTATGGAGCCAGCTGGCCCATCTATTGCAGGATCAAAGAGCGCAGGACTAGCAGCCCAGTACAGAAACTCCTGTTAGCCTAAATAACCAGCTGACACGCCTGACAGACAATTATTTATAGGTTGTTGCCCCTTTTTAAAAACATTTTATCACACTTTTAAATGTTAAGAGAATACCACCTTAACAGCAACAGCTTATTAAATATATTTGGTCTGACTACAGACTAATCAGGTAGCTCCATTTGAGGTAGAGAGTTTTGAGTATATTGTTCTAGATTTTTTTTCTCTGTTCCTCTACGAACACATTAGTCAGCTGTAAAGCCCACATCTGGCTCTTATTGAGCGTTCAGGTTGGGGAGTTAGGAGTGGATAACATTAATATATGTGTTCATGTCGGTGTGTAATAACCAATGTGTAAATCCTGTATATGCCGGGACAAGAGGGAGCAGTAGTCACCTTGGCTTTTCAAGACTTTGTCCAGGTTTTTATCTGAAAACGATTCTTATATGAACATATTGATAATGTGTCTGACACACTTGTAACCTTGTAGGCTGAATATATAATCCAACTTCTCTTACCCAGTCTGCATCACTGCAGAGTTTGGAACTTTTGTCCTTGTATGAACTATGTTAGCCATTCTGGATATTACTTTGAAGAAATAAATGAAGTGCATTGTGTATGCAGTCAGTGAAGTTGCGAATATTTTCATGTATTCATTTACCGAGTCCTTCCTTACAGCATCGGTTGTTTCGGTAACTACCCCCAAAGGACGTTTGTTTATGTTCAAATAACAAAGGCTTCTAGCAGCCATAGCAATTATGACTTGTCAGTCGGTAGCAAAGGAGAAAGTTGAGTAACGTTTCCATAGAGCCACATAGAGAGGAGGTCATGGTGGTTTCCATGGGAGACTGCCGTTTGCTTCCCGTTTCCTACCGACAGTCAAAATTGGTTTCTTTTAACCAAGACAAACCCAAACCACGATGTAAGTACTAAGTACCCATTTTAAACCAAACTATGCTCTTTCCCTAATCATAACCAAGTAGTGTTTGTGCCGAAGCTTAACCAAACCTTAACCATACTGCTGTCACATCATGAAACACTTTAAAAAAAAAAAAATTTTATGTGCGTTTTTCCGACAGTGATTTGTTACGGTTTTTGGAACTTCAGAAGTCTGAACCCTGCTGATATGGGCGTCAGATCAGAAACGCTTTCATGTGTTGTTGATATTAAAAAAAAAAAAAAAAAAGACTTGGTAATGTACCAGTTGGGCAAACTTGATGCATTCACTGAGAGCCAGGAAGGTCAGCCTTTTAAGCATTTTTAAACAGTCGCAGCTATGTAGCTAAACATGGTCACTACCTGCTACGAACTAAAGATAGTGAGCGTCTAAGTTCGTTGTGCTTGCAGTGGGTCTTGACCTCATGGTTTGGCAGGAACACACAGATTAACTCTGAAGTGATTAAACGCAATCTAATAAAAACTTCCTCATTCAGTCTGATGCTATTAAACCTGACCGTGACATTTACATATCAGTGTTTCAATCTACTTCCCAATCTCAATAGGGTAATCAGGTTGAATTGATTTTGCTGCATCTATCGGCTGTACTGTGGCATACGATGCATTGCCACACACCTGGATGACACGTTAGAAGTCCTACCCCGTGATTGCTGGTGACAAAGTTGCTATTTACGGCGGTAATCATAGTAATTAAGCAGTCTAAGGATGATGGGATTGTGTGTGTTTGTTTGCGTCTTACTTAACTTTTCCTGTTTGAGGGAAACTTAATGCTCGTAAAGTGCGTGCGCCGGGCACATCTGTATGTGTGCGATTGCATCCGTGCGTGTTTTCACATCAATCTTTGGCTGTGTGTGTGTGTGTGTGTGTTTTTGGAGCTGAGGGTTAATCTGCTGACAGGTAGTGTGTCAGGAGGGGACAGTGGCGCTTTTGAGACAGACACAAGAGACGAGTCTCAGGGAGAGGGAGAGAGAAAGAGGGCCTCTTTCATGTGACTCTGCATTCCACCAAGGCACAGGCAGGCAGAGGCACAAGACGAGACATGCGTCCCCCCTCGTCACTCCCTCTGCCTCCTCCCTCACTGCACCCACTCTCCCGCCCTCTCCTCCCCATCCAGCCTCCACCCCTCCCCTCTGCCGGTGACCTTAACATTTATCAAAGAACCCCATGCTGGAATTCCTCTTCAGCATCTGTGTCCTGGTGGGAGAGTCAGACACACACACATATACATGACTCAGACACACGTAGAAGTGCGCACACACACACACACACACACACACACACACACACACCCTGTCGCAGACCAATCTGTTTTGAATATTGTGGCGCTGTGGAGGGGCTGTCCTTGTTGTTCGCCGAGCTGAGGAGGCCGGCCTCGAGACACTCACACACAGAGACACGGACACATGCTTGCGCACACATTCTCTCCTCCTTCTTGTTTCTTTATTGTACCTCCTGTCACTTTGTCCTATTCATTTAACCTTTCATTAGAGCCAGCAGACAGCGCTGTGTGTGTCTGCACAGCTTCAGGAACAATGCCAAAAAAGCCCCACTGTCACAGTTATTAGATTCCTCTGGCCCCCTTTTACCCCGGCAACTCAATATTGAGAGGGGGAGAGTGAAGGAGGGAAGCAGGATGAGGGAGGGGAGAAGAGGGAGGAAAAAGGGGGTGCAGGGCTGATGCTGCCACCCAACTCCTATGGCGAAGGATCCTCTTGACTTGTCAAGGACATGTGCCACATGTTGATAGTAGACAGGTCTCAGACGGAACAAGGACAGGAATGTTAGCCACGACGGGATAGAGGGAGACAGTGAAAAGGAGAGGACAGGCGTGGTGTGACTGTCTTGTGCTGTGGCGAGGAAGCACCCTGGAGGAGTTCGACTGAAAACACAAACAGTTTGTGGAGGAATTCTGTTTTTAATGGATAGCCAGGAGGGGCAGCCGGGTCCCCAAGGAAGGACGGACCAGACCAGCGCCCCCCCCCCTCCTCCCTCTCCCTCCCTTCTTGTCGCTCTGACTCTCTCTCTCTCTCTCTCTCTCTCTCTGTGTCTTCCTGCACAGCGAGCCACGTGAAGAAAATAATCGTTTTATGACCCCTGTTATGAGCTGTATGTGCGTGTGTGTGTGTGAGAGCTCTAAATTGACTATCAAAAATCATCTTTTGCATTTTGAATGAAGATCACATCCCACGTTATTTGATTGCTTTCACAGTTAGTAGCATTTACATAGTCCAACAGGTGATGTAGATAAAAAAGAACATCACTTATTTACTATTTCCTCTGTAACAAATACTCAATAGTTTACTCTATGGATATAAATCAGCTGTAATTTTAGGCACTTATATATCATCACCATAATTAACCCTCACTGACAGGTATGATGTCATATAACTGCAATTTACACATTCATCAAGTGTGAATATGAGCTCTGTGGGGGTTTTTATCAAGTATTGACGTGGAGACACGACTATAGACAGACTATTTTCTGTTTCACCGTGAGAATGACGTAATGTTATCACTCTGAATTTGAACGCTTATAGATTATCTTCCGCTAGCGTGTACAGTCACATCAGCTTTTCACTGAGCAAAACGTCCCGCAACAGAAGTGCAATGTGACGTGATAATCAGATGGAATAAGAGTTCTTTAATCCATTTTACTGACGAGACAAATAACCAGCCTCTCTCCTAGAAATTATGAACTGTTTTCTCGTTTACGTTGTTGGAGCAAACGTAATCACTGCTTAGATTATGTTCAGTGGTGCACCTGGGTTGCAGGGGAGGAGACCAGGCAGGGCATCCTGAGTCCCACATGTGGTCCTAAAAGCACTCAGGTTAAAGTTAGGAAAGATTGTGATAAACACTTATTGTCTCCTGTTTCAACTCACTGCTGACTTTTTATGTTTTAAACTAAGAACACAATACTTCTCTAACCTTATGAAGGTCTACGAGTGACTGAACACAACCATAACCAGAAAGTTTAAGAATGCTGCAATCAACACTATTAAATTGCAAGATTTGATATTTTGTCTCACAAAACATCTCAGCGACTTGCCAAATATGTTCATTAAAAACATTTCCTCGTGATGTTTACAGAAAATGTAAACCAGCTACCTTCAAAATGCATTTGCTGTTGCAAATTAGTCAGATATTTAAACGCAATTTCAAGGAGACAGGTTTGGAATAACAGATACTGGTCGTATTTCTAGTGGACTGTAATTTTTTATTTAGTCTGGCTCAGGTAATACCTGGTAATGTCTCCCATCTCAAGGCCTTTAAATCCACAAATTCCCTTTGCACGGCCTTCTTGCGCACAGGTTTGGATGGATTTTTATCAAGTGCTGAACCAAAACTAAACTTTATGTAAAATGCAAAAGGGTTTATGTACCAAAGTATATCCATTTTTCAGGTTCATGGCTGAAATGTGTATGTGTAGGTGAAGAAACTGCTTTGATGAAGACTGTGCTGCCTCTCTGGTAACTCTCCGGAGAGCCCAGTGCAGTCCAGTGAAGCTCAGTAAAGCTGTGTTTAGGTCAGTCCAGCCCAGTCAGCAGGCAGCGAACAGTGATCCTCCAGTAATACATTAGCTGAAATGAATCAAAGCCTGGAGTGGAAAGGCATTGGTCACTCTGGTGGTGGTGGTGGTGGTGGTTGTGGGGCGGGGGGTGGCAATGAATCGCTCACCTGTCATTAGAGATTGAGCCAGGGCACACACACACACACATGAACACGCGCACACACACACACACACATTTTCTCTGCCCTGAAGACAGAGGCCCAGAAACAGAGCAACAGTCTGAACCCTGACCATCAGGCAGCAGTCTTGATGAAGTCCATCTCTCACTTCTGTCACCCCTCTGCTCCGAACACTCCCTCTCTCCTCCCTCTGAGGCCACCGTTCGCTCTGTGTGACTGACTCTTTATTATCCTCATCCCGTCACTTAGTTGGAGTGGTGACCAGCAGTCTGTCTCTCCTCTGTCCTCTCTGTCATCCCCTCTTCCACCCTCTCCCTCTGCCTCGAGGCTGTCGATCCACCTGTCTGCCCCACATCTCTCTAATTCTCTGATTGGACTCTCTCTTTCCTCTCTCAGGGCTGTAATTGATGGCGGTGTTATTGTGTCCATTTCTCTGGCCCTAAAGCTGTTCCTCCAGGTCAGCACTACTCTTACCATTTAAGACATGCTGGGAATGGGGTAGACAGTGAAAACCCTTTTTCGTGTCTGTGTGTGAGCGTGTTCCTGTGTGTGTGTGCAAATGTGTGAGACCTCTAAAAAAAACAAAAAAAAAACAGGGTTACCCATTTACTTGACTTGTCTGTTTAAGCAATCAACGCGTACCTGGTTGGTTTGCCGAACTCTTTTTAAAAATTCAAAACGATCTTGACATTCAGTCGTGAACTATTTCGTCATTTGAATAAGGAACGATATTTCCTCAGAGCTCCATGTTCCTTCTGAAGTGTAATGTTTGCCCTTGGCTGCCATAGAAATGCACACACTGGCTTTGATTGTGTGCTTTGTTTGGAGGTTCTTTCTTTTAGCATATTTTAAACTGAATTTGCAAAGTAATTACAAAGTATGGCGTGAAGTAGTTTTCAAAGTATCCCCCCATGAAATAAAATCTCTACCTGTTAAGAAGTTTTAATTATTTCTTTATTATTTTCTTACTTGTCACCTGTACAATAATCAAGGTCCCCTGTGCTTAAAATTTACTATATTTAAATTTTTTTTTAACTTTTCATTTTATGTCAATTGAAACTAGATTTACAAGGTTAAGTATGAGTTGAACATTATTTATTTGGCACCTGCAAATCTATTCACATTTGACCACCTGACTCCTTTTTCCTTAGCTTGATTGTGTGATGTATGAGGATGCTGGGAGGACTTATCTCTTTCCGTCGACTAGGATTCAGCAACAGTGCTTTGGTAGAAGAACAGACGTAGAGTTTCTTTTATCCAATAAGCTTTTTATTTCTCTCTTTTTCCGTCTCTCTCTTTGTCGTCGTCTCTGTCTTTCTCTCTTTCTCTCTCACTCTAGCCCCCAATCCCTCCCCAGCACGGGCCTTGTATTTATTACCCTCTAAGTAATCACTTTGCTTTCTCTTTTGATAGACTGTTATTGCTCTAACTAGCCGAGGTCCCTATAGGTATTTGGAGGCTTTCCAGTTTTATTAGACAAAGGCCTCATTATTCAAGGCCAGCATTAAGACTACCATTAGATCCATTTGCCCCCTAGTCACATGTATCCAGTTGCAGCCAATTCATATTATAGCCCTGGCACACTTAGTATTTACAACACAAACATACTCATTCCCTCTTGTCAAAGTTAAATATAGATGATATTGAGAAAGCATTGCCACTTTGTGAGAGGTAGCTGTGAAGTTGTCTCTGCTTGTCTCTGCTTTACAATAATAGAGTTTTTGCGCACGTTTCATAAATAATATGAAGTCAACATCAGTGTCTAGGAACATGAAACTTTTTTTCCAAAGTTAAACTTAAGTTCATAGCATTTCTGGGCATTTCTGGGCATGCAATGCTGTTAACTTGAGTAGAGCTGCAAGGAGTACTCGAGTAATTTGAGTACAAAAAATACTTCTTTTTCTCGCCGAGTATTTGTTTAATCATTAATTTCGTTTAAGTAGTCACTTACGTTCATCCCTGGGGATGGAGAGTGACAGGAACGGTAGGAGCGAGCGATGGGGAACGACATGCAGCCAAGGGCCACAGGTCAGACTCGAACCCCGGGCCGCTGCTCAGCCTTCGCACACGGGGCGGATGCTCCACCAACCAAGCCAGTCAACAGTCTAGCGACCCGGAATAATGGAGCTACAAAGCATGAGCTGGTTTTGCTGGTCTTTATTCCTCAGCTTGAACACTACCGTGGGCCGTAGCCAACACCAAAACATTAAAACACACAATCAAACCGGCATATAGCGTTATCAGCATTAGCTCTGTCACGTCCCTCTCCCTACACACAGACACACACACACCCCGGACACACTCCCACAGGTCCTCCGCTAATCCCAGCAGGCTACTTCGCCGCCATCGTTGCCACGGCAACTGCCATGACTGACAGGCTTCACAGCCTCTGATATCGTCATTCCCCAGACGTCCTGCAACCCCATGCAGTACAGCCTAACTGAGCACAACCCAAACAGCCGCAGTGTATACACGTCCATTACAGTAAAAAAAAAATAATACTGATTACTCGATTAATCGCTGAAATATTCAGTAGAATACTCGACTTCAAAAAGAATCAATAGCTACAGCCCTAAACTTAGGTGATGCCCTGCTGACTGGAGCATGTCGTAGCCTGGTTTTAGCATTGGCACGAGACACGTTATAACACAATATTAAACAACACCACATAGTAGTATAATCTTCATGAAGGCATGAAAGTGACAACCAAGTGGAAATACTTTTAATTTCAGTTTGACTTTGTGAGGTCCCCCAATATGTCAAACATCCCCGATATTACAATTTTAATATTATATATATGTATTAAGCAGCATAATCCCAAAAGAAACTGCACAGCTGCAAATTAAAAAAAAAAAAGTTGAGAGGTCCATATGCTGAAGCTCACTCCTAAGCATCAAATAATCACCAGTTTCAGTCGAGAGCACACACAACGCATCTTGTGTTCGCTCTTTCATCGCACACACAAGTTTCTATTGTGACTTCCTCCTTGGGCTGCCAACACGCCCTCCACCCGGGGGATCCAAAGCATAAACAAACAGACGCACAACTTGTGGCGGAGAGGCAAAGAGATTTAAGGTGCCCCAATTTTGATTTCTTCCATTTCTTTGTTGCAGCTTTTTAATTTCTTTGTAGCCATCTGTGTCTCCAATATGGTGTTCATCCCTCCTAATCGATGGCCCCTTATTGGGTTTCTGCGTTTGGTCAAATATCTCATCGCTCTCTGGCCCCTCAGGCAGCAGTATCCAAACTAATAAGAAATCTCCTCAGTCTCTTGGGTTGGGTCTACAGATGAAAAAAATGATTAGTGCAGAGATAGTATGTATCAGTGACCGAAACCAGATTTTCAACAAGTTTGCCAACTTAAAACTAAAACTTCCAACAAAGACGTTGACATGTTGACTGATCCTCGAGGAGAATGTTTGCCCATGTGAACACTGAGCCGGTCTTATTTGAAAGAGTCTCTTTTCTTTCTGTTTTCGGCTTCCTAAGCAGATCTCCACGCCCAAGAATCAGAACTTTTCAAAAATAGACAAATCAGAAAATGCTGGGGTTGCACGGTGGTGTGCAGGGCGAAAAAGTAAGCTCATTTGAAGCCAGCTTCCTGTAATGTCAGTGTAGCCGATGTTTATTTTGCATGTGTGAAATAATCATTTTATTGATTGTCTAACTTCAGGAGAGCAGGGATTTTCACCTTGACACCTTATAAGGTATCCACAATCAGATCACCATTTTATTCTCGGTCAGTTGTCTGACAGCAGTAACAAGATGCGAATGGGAATGAAAGTTGTGTTTGGCAATGCTGAAACACGGAATAAGTCAAGTCAATTTTATTTATGTGGCCCAAAATCACAAATTTTCCTCAACGACGAGCAGGAGGGAGGCAACAGAGCTGATGTTCAACATCTTGACGCCAAGCAGGGTAGCCACAGTCTGTGACTCAATCTTTGCAAAATTTATTATTTGCAAACAAAAGAGTGTGCAAGAAGAGAGTTAGCCATTGAACTTTCATTGTTGTTTTCCAGGTTGGACTTCACGAAATTATCCTGAAAACGTCCTTGCACGTAAATGTGAATGTAGAGAGAGAGAATCGAATAAATCTTTAACATCCCCGAGGGGCAATTTGGCTTGCAAAGTTTTCAGATTCTTTGGCTTCAGTGTGGACATGGTCTCAGACAGCTGTGTTTGCTTGTTGTGGGGATGAGTCAAATTTGTTGCAGCCATCCTTTCCCAGGTGGTACTTCTGAATGCGGCCTATTGTACCTGAAATCGTTGAGCACTTGAGATTTTGTTTGTTAACACTGGTTCAAAGTACACTTGGTACACATAATACAGCCCGATACAATAATATTGCTGCGGCGCTGGTACATAATTTGCGGTAAAGAAATAAGCAAACATGCACATAGCTGTGTCCACACTGTTGTATTACATGTTAGGACGCTGACTGAAAAACATGAATGATCAGAGCTGCTGTACAAATCTAACCTCAACTTTTTGGCGTTAACCTTCATTTAATCTTCTTTTTAACTCCTAAAATGAAACTCCTTGAGAGAACCTCCTTAAAATATCCGTACTCTAAAAGCCTCAAACATTTTCTCTTGCAAAGATAGATATATAGTATATGAGCACACACACACACACACACACACACACACACACACACAGAGGCTCTCAAACACACAGTAGGAAATAAGACGTCTCTTCAAAAGTGGCTGAACCTGCAAGGAGGGTCAGGGTAAAACAGGGAGAGACTCATGCAGTAACACACTAAAGTTAGACATAATCTATATCTCTCCTATATATATATACATACATATAAACAGAGTGTGTGTTAGACAGAAAGAGAGAGAGTGGGAGGCGAGTGTGTGTGTGTGTGTGTGTGTGTGTGTGCATAGAGAAAGGGAGCGGAGCGAAAGGAAGAGAGAGAGTGCCACTTTGGAGTAAAGCTGTCATTACTCCGGCTGGCGCACTCCCTCATAAATACTGATAATGAGATGTTTTCAGCAGCCTAATCATTTGCCAATGTAGCAGTAGGTAATGTGAGAGGAACAGTCTTTCCTCTACTTCTGTCTGGAGATGACACTTCAGATTCTATTTAGTCATTACCGCAACTAGTCTTAAAGTGGAACAATAGAAAAGGATAGTTTTACTTGTGCTGCTCTGTGATTACAGCTGAAGCGACGCAAAAAAAAAAAAAAAAAACAGCAAAGGGAAAAATCTCCCTCTACGGCTTTTATAGGCAAAATGCAGATGTAATTTACGCTTCTTTTACTTTTCCTAAGAAATGACAGAATTAGTGATGATCAACCCACTTTATTTAACCTTTATTTATCCAGGGAAGTTTTACAGAGGAACTCTCCGACACCAGTCCAACAGCCGACTGCGCTCCGTTTGACTAAATTTGCATCGTTCGAGCTGTAATTAGCGACACGTTCTCTCCTGTTCATTTTTCCCTGTTTTGTTTATCAAAACAAACACCAAACTTGTGACCCATGCGCGAGTCCCTGTTGCCGCTGCAATTTGCTAGCGGCAATCATCTGTGAAACAGGAAGCTGCCACCCTCTGCAGTCTACTTGTAAGCTTGCAAAACACTTAGTTGAAATGAAACCCTGATCGGCTACAATTGGAGCAGTTTTAGATCGAGGGCTGAGGCCACGCTACTCATAATCTTGCAATGGCCAATGATCTTGGGCTTCTACTGTACGGATATCCAGAAAATGGACAACTGTTCTGGAGTCTGATCAACAACCTGAAACGCCTGAATGACGAGAGAGACACATTTCACACTTTGCATCCGATCTTCTACTGACAGTCAGCGTGGTTTCGTTTAACCGTGACATCCAAAATCTTTAACACCCGTTAATGATAGAGGTGGCTGATCAGAAAACAGATGTGAAACAGTGTCTGTGTGGCATGAACCTGTTTTGTGGTTTACGCTGAAAGATTTGTGGCTTTCACCTTTAGCTGCCTCCTTTCTTAGCGGCTCTTTGTTGTATCTACGTACCAAAACTCAAGGCGAATGATGGTATCAGGCACATTTGACATAGAATAAATGTGCTTTTGAGACAAACCTTGAGTTTCCATGTCAAAACATCGTCTCTGTAAAGCCCAGGCAAGGTTGCACAACTTGTTTGTACGTGTGTGGGTCTGTGTATTTGGAACTTCTCTCTCATCATTTGTACTAACAGGTTGACTGTGTGATGTCCTAAAAGAGTTTGGGAGTTTCCCCTCACCAGGACGGCCACATGAAGGACCTCAGACGCCCCCCTCTGCTCTTGCCCCCTGGCTCAGAAGGCACAGAGATCTCTGGAGGCATACCCGGGAAAAAATAAACAAGAAAATGTCTTTGAAAAGCAGCCATTGACACTCCACTATATATATCTTTCCTATGGGCCATCACTGTAATGGATGTTCCCTAAGAAGCTCTATGAAAGCACTGTACACCATGTCATCTTCCGCTGCCTATCTTCCACTGGCCATTAACCAGCATCCTTGATCATTTTAATAGTCCCTCCATATACTGCCTCTCTCCGACTCCACAGTGATTGGACAAACACTGGTGTCCCTGGTGATATGAGAGGAATACATTGAGGAGCTATTGTGGTTTTCCATGGCCTCGCCTGTGTATTGTTTACTGGGTCTGCTTGATTGCTCTCTGTCCAAATCAGAGGGTACAGGCAGGCAGGGCAGGGGTCTACAGGGACGAACTGTGTTGTGGACTGTCCCAACGTGCTAAGAATATTCACTCAACCCATGGCTCTGAGGGGGAACCCATCCATAGCTCAGTAAACACACACATAGTGGGAGTCATACATATGTGCACCAGGGACCATATGGCCGTGCATAAATGTAGGGGTGTGTATTTGAGAGTGTGTGCGGTAGGAAGCCATGTCTGTCTCCACGTCACAGATAATTACCCCCTGTGTGACTCTGCTTTCCACAGTGGGGAAATACGGCAGACCCTCCTCATTGACAGTGGCACATAGAGCTCAGCCATGATACCAACCACATGCTGTTTAAAATGAAATACCAGCAGCTAGATATGGGCTGAATATATACATCTTTTCTCTGGTCTTTGCTTTACTTTTTAATGACCTTTTTTCATCTCTGACCATAGCTCTAGGTCACATATATCATTGCTAGTGGCAGCCATTTTCACAGAAATAGAAAAAAGAGCTGCGTGCTCTGTTGTAATCTTCACCCACCTCTGATTTCTATCGGTTAATCCCTTCCTTAAAACTCATAATTAAGCTAATTAGACACTCGATCTTTGTACAATTGCTCCTTATTGGCCAGATAGCAGGAATCTTCCAAGAGCAAGGTTACATCTCTGAGTTAGAATTCGATAAATACTGAAAAGCCAGCGCAGTCATTCATGCTTTAAATACTTTTAATAGATTGAATTTTTCACTTAATCTGCTGTGCAGTTTATTTTCAGACACGCGCGTGTGTTTTTTTTGACGATCTTTGTGGAATTCACGTTTCACGGTCGCGATTTCAGAGCAGGTCTGGTCCTCAAGGCTGCCTTGGGTAACCTTGCTAACCAGGAGGTCACACACAGAAGAAGCGAGAAAATTATAGACTTTCTATAGACTATAGAAAAAAAGGGTAGCATTAAGGCAAGCAAGAGCGACTTTCATTTTCAGCATGCTAGTTTTGCTTTATCCAAGAGTCATTTGGATCAATGAACCCATGGAAGAGAGACTAGCTAGGCCCCCTCCTTCCCTGTAGCTACTACAATAAGCTCAGCAAGTGTTGACTAATGAGTAACATGAACAAAAAGTAACGTCGAATGCTAATATTAGCTAGTCGTCTCCACTGTAAATACTGCATTATTCCTTATATTAGCATAAACCTGTCAGCATAAATGTACTCTTGTCATCAGTGTCAGCCCGTGTTCCATAACCAGCATTATATGAGATTGCTAAAAAGAGGAAAAAACAGCAACATTGTAACAGTCAACTGTTGCCATGGGAAATGCCCGTTCAGAGGCCACAAGGTTAAACAGTTTCTCAAATATGTCCAAAAATGGTTTCTTCGAAAACCATTTTTTATACTTTGAATGTAGGCGAGGCAAAGAAAGAGAGTGACAGTTTTTTGTTTTTTTTTCTACTTTAAGGACTCATTTTACTGTTCCTTGCCCGTGATGCTGTCATGCGGTCGTGAATTTGCAGCAGCTGAGTGAAATAAGATTTGATTATCACCGAAAGATGTTAGCAGAATTCAATCTCTATGTTTGTTTGTGCGTGTAAAAGTTTTGACCCCGTCTCTGAGGGCTGCGGTGACTTGATGTTGTTTAGACTCATCTCTCTGCCTCCTCCTCCCCCCTGGAGACCTGTCTTTGTAGCCATCCCAGCATCCTGTTCACTGCTCCGCTGCATCCATATCGCACTAATGATCATGGGAGTGGACAGCTGCTTAATGCAGTAGTGTCATCAGTGCTGTTTTCTGATAGCAGCTCCATTGCACTTGACGGGACTCAAATGTATCTGCTGCACGCGAGCCCCCCACATTTAGCAGATCGACTAATGTGATTTTGGAACACCTCGGTAAAGGTGTATTAGATGTGTGCCATATCACGGTTGCAGTTTATGATTACAAGACACATCGCATTAGGAGTGTATGATTACAGACAGCGTTCTTATCATTTTTCACTGCTCGTAATGTCAAATTTCAATCTGTGGCTCTCAATTACATTCTGAATATGTGATAAATTACTATTAGATTAAAGCAATAGGAGGAACTCTTCTGTTTAACTTTCCATAATATCATGAAAATAGGAATTCATGACACGAACCCAGTTATTTCCCTCTTCTCCCCTCATGCTTGACATACTCATGGTTTGGTGACTACTTGGCGACCCATCATGCACTAGAGGGGTGCCCTCTTGGCCAGTAATGGTCACCTGACCGCAGTGTATGCAATTATCCAATCATGCGCTCTCTCTCTCTCTCACACTCCGCTGGAGCGCTCCTGTCCGGTGCAGCTAAAATAACAGCGGAGCAGTTGGAATAATACTACGCGGTACAAGTTTTTCAGAACAGTGTGAAAGGAAAGGTACGCCCGCTCAAGGTGAACATGTGGGATCTTAACATTTGGCTGCTTTGTGCGTGTCTGTGTGCCAAATTTGTGTGTTCTAAACTTAACTTTAACGGGTCACTTCACTTAAATCACAAAAACACATCTCATCTATCTCTGGTGGTACCCGTTCGTACTTTTCAACAATTTGGCTTGCAGGCAGGCTGAAAAAAAATAAAAAGGTCACAGGAATACTCTGATGAGTACACAGTAAATAAAAAGTTATGAGAGCATTACACCACTTTCAAAGAATTCATCTGTGCGAATGCTACCTCGCCCACCTGTGTTTGACTGGAAAGAAAGCCTCTTATCAGTCACCATTGTTTTGTTTGTCCAAGTTGAGGAGAGATATCTGCTGCCACTCTGATGCAATGTCCTCGCAGACGTAAGCAGATTTCACTGGAACAACTTGAAAAGAAAGAAAGAGTCCCGTTAAAGCTACTGATGGTGTCTCCCATGAGTTATTCAGCATATCGGGGACACTATTTCTGGAAAGAGATGGTGCTGTTGAGGTTTTTTTTCTCTCGATGTAATTCTTCTGTGGTTTGAGAAAATACATTTAAAAAATCCTGTTGAGCTCCATTGTATTGAAATCTAAACGTAAATATAACCATCTGCATAGCTACATATCACTAGAATACGTATACATCTATACTTTTGTAATTTGGGCGAACCCGTCTTTTAAATCTGTCAGTGACTAAATGAGAGCGATTATGTGTACTTATGTGAAGAGATGAGGGGATGGACCACCACAGCTCCTCACTCATCTCAGATCCCCGTCTGTCCGTCTGTCTCTCCTCGTTTTTTTTTCCTTTCCCTTCTCTTCTTTTCTCTTTCCTCTCCTTTCTCTCTGTCTCTCCTCCCATCCTCCCTTCATGCAGTTCATATTTCAGTTTGCTCCCAGGAGCTCGCAGGTCTGTGCCAGACGGAAATTCGCTGAGGCTGCAGGAGCCCCCTTGGAGGCCACATGGAGGAGGGACAGGAGGGGAACAATCAGGCCCAGTCCTCCCTTGCTATCCCTCCCTCTCGTTCTCTCCCTTTCCTATGTACTTTTTTCTCCCTTTCCCTCTTCTTTTTTTTTTTTCTCTTTCTCCCTTACTCTCGTTTCCTCTCTCTCCCGTCTCTCTCCCTGTCTCCTCTGTATCCAGCCTGCCAGGCTACACAGGTCCTCAGGGTGACTTGCTCTTGGCTCAGGTCCCTCAGCTCAGAGCCCTCTCCTCTCCTCCTTCACCCACTGCTTCCCACCCAACGCCTCCTCCTCCTCCTCCTCCTCCTATTGCTCCTGCTCCCCCCTCCTCTCCCTCCACTCTCCTCCTTCGTTCTCCAGCACTCTCCCCGGGGGGAAGACGGTGAGGCCATCCAGTCCTGAGCTGTCCATCAGCGAGGGTGTTTACTTGCAGCGTGACAGGCCGACACATCTGGAGCGCATATTCACTAGTGTTCACACTCTTTCTCCCTCTCACTCTTTTGCCGGCCCTCTATCCCAACGCTGCCACCAGACACATTCCTCCCACTCATTTCAGGGCCCTTTGTCGTCGTTATGGCGAGCCCACCTCTAACTTTCATAAACTCACTAAAAGTACACGCAAACACACACAAGGACACACACACACACACGCAGAGATTTGTTTTCATCCATTTTTCCTCTTTCTTTCACCCCTCCAGTGGTTTTTCAGTTGCATGACAGAAATTGGAGTTAACCACCGGCAGGGGTGGGCTGAGGGGGCGGCAGAGCAGTGATGGGGATCGGGGAGGGGGGGGGGGGACAAAAGTCAGCCTTCTCTCATCCACTTCTCTCTCTCTCCCTCTTCTTTTATCTGTGTCCCTATCGCTGTCCCCTTTTTTTCCCTCCACACTTTTCAGTGAGTGCAAACTAATTACAGCAGCTCCTCTGCTTCTTTTAGGAAACCCATGACTACTGGTCTAATGAAGTGACACTCTTTCTTCATCCTGTGTCTCTCTTTCCCCCCTTTTTGCTCACTCATCTCCCACCACCCCCTCCCACCCTGCATCCCACCCACCCACCCCTGTCTGTTTTCCCAACATTCCTGTGCTGGTGTGTGACTGTGATGGCTTGTCATCTCACAGGAATGTCCTGCTCTCCCACCTCGTCCCCCCGATTTGGCGTGAAGCATTTGCTCCTGGTTTCCGACTGCACATGTACACACACACACACACACACGCACGCACACACACATATACACACACACTTGAAATGCTAGCTTTTAAAAAATGTGTTCATGCAGATGGTGTCCATTGGGCTGCATACCTACTCTTGGCGTGCGGCCACAACAAGCACAGCCATTCTCAGATAGTCCCCAGCTTGTTTTTCAACTGTAGAAAGTGTGCACAAAGTTATTTTATCTTATGTTGCCTGTGGTAAAAAAGAGCCATTTACTCTCTTTGGTAAACCCAAGGAATTCTCTTGATTACACTGATGACTAAATACGGCCTACCAGAGGAGTTTTTCTTAAGAAAAACATTTGTTTCATACAGATTTATACAGTATATGCAGAATATATCCACTTATAAAACACACAATTTGCAGCCCATAAACCGGGGTTAGGCAGCATTATCCAAAATGATTTCTGAATAGCATTATTGGCTACACGCAACAAATGTTGATTTTTTTCCCCTTCTCCTTAATTGAACATGGCTCCAGTTGTACAAGTATCAAATAGAGGAGACTCTACAATATGAAGCACATGTGACATTAAGGCAAGTTTGAGCTTGGAGAGGGACACATAATGACTTTCCTCTCCAGCCCAGGCATGTTTTATACTCCACAGTCTACATATGGTGAGGACTTATCAGAGGCCTAATGGCACACAGAAACATGCTACACTCAATGACCCGAGGGAACACTTTCGATGGAAGGTAATAAGGGAGAATATTGTGCGTACGTTGCACTTATATGTGTGTGTGTGTGTGTGTGTGTGTGTGTGTGTGTGAGTGCACGTGACATAGTCTCCTGATTGGCATCATCCCCTGGAAGTCAGGCTCCTTCTAGATCCGGGTGACGTCTGTGCATGTGTGTGATTATTTGTGCGTGCGTGATTATTTGTCTCTGTGAATGCGTGTGTGTGTGTGTGTGTGTGTGTGTGTATGTGTGTATGTGTAGGAGATATCACCAGGCTCTCATGTTTATTCAGCTCAACGCCTGGATGACCAGGACTTATCCGCTGTCCTGATTACCCTGCCTGGCCTGCCACCATTAATCCTTCAGAGACCTCAGGCCCCTTAAACAACCCTATCTTACACACACACATGCAGAAACACACACACAAAGCCACACATTCATCTACAGCATATATATATATATATCGAGGACACACTGTATTCCTCATATGCAGATAGCTCTGCTCTACCCTGAATTAAACCATACTGTTTTCATTTTTCTCTCTCGTTCCTCTTTTATCAGGGTTGTCCTCAGGGCAGAGTGTCTGCGTCTTTGTGTATACGTGTGTGTTTGTGTGTACGCTCTGTCATTTGGGCCTCCAGGAACCTTCCAGGCATCTCTCTAGGTCCCCAGTCCCTTTAATTCCCATTGAATTGTGTGTGTGTGTGTGTGTGTGTGAGAGAGAGAGAGGTAGAGAAAGACAGAAAAAAATGCAGAGGGAGAAGTGATTCAGTCTAATTTGTGCCACAGTATTTTCTTTATCAGCTCTAGTAAGTCTTTGTGAAGGCCCACATAATTATATTTTATGTTGAGTAAAAAATACTGTATTGTAGCTCTTTTCCCATAACAACCATATTTTTCTTAGGAGACACAAGGTTTTTCTGGTAAGGGGCCTGTTGGAGCAAACTGAGTGTGCAAGCATGTGTCTGCTATTGTGCATGTGTGTGTGAGTATGCATACATGTGTATTCAGGACACCGGGGTTCTTTTCAGTAATAGTCACTGGGCCAAGACATAATATTGACCATGGCTGTGTTCCCTCTTCTGGTTTTGCCCATAATAAATGATGCAGATTAGAAAAGTAGAAACACATTGGGCTGATAAGTAGCCTTTGGAGCTCGCCTGCCATGCCATTGAGGAGGGAGGGGAGCTCTCTTTTTTTCTCACTTCGCCTCAATTCTAAAGGATAGCGGTGACTCAAGGGCAGAGACGCTGTGTGTGTGTGTGTGTGCGTGTGAAGTTTTAACTGTGGTCTGTGTACGTTTAGAGCGAGCGGGTGGTGAGGGTGTTTGGACTCTGAAGGAATGGCGATGGTGTGCGTTGCCAAGTCCCATTTGAATATATACACAGTAGGGAACCCTCTCATTATAAACAGAAGCTCACACTCGTGGGTGTGCGTGCACGTAAAAAACACACACACAAGCACAAAGACACACAAAGGATGGGGACAAAACTCTGGAACTAGTACAGTTGGAATAAAAAGCATGGCTAATTCATATCTCGAGGAAATCTAAGCTAAAGTTGAAAACTGTGTGTGTTGTGTGTTGGGAGGGTATTTGTTTTAATGTGTCTCCGCTTGCCATTTCAAATGAAACGCCTGTTGACACTCAGTGTTGCTTTTATCTTTCACTGTTTGTCTCTTTCTACCTTTCCGTCTCACTCCCTTCTTTCTCCGTTTCATTTATATTGGGAGGGACCACTTGACCACCTGAGCAGACGCGCACACACACACACTCAGTGTTGACACACACTGAGTCGTCTCTGACTCCTTCCCCTCCTCTGACACTGCTCCCTCTCTCCCCTCCTGTCCCTGTCTTCTCCTTTTTCCCATAACAAATAACAGCGCAGAATTCCCCTCGCTTCTCTCCTGGGGAATTTTCATTACCGCCCAGTCCCCCTGCCCAGAAGGACTCCCCGCCTTGAACTGTTCAACAGCTGTGGTGTGGACGCTCTCTTCCAAAACAGGCCCACTGTTCACAAACACCCGCCGGACTCAGGGTGGGGACTCTGTGTCAACCTCCACAGCTCCAGAACAGAGCTTCCCTCGCATGTGGCCCACCCCAGGGCCCCCTCGCCTGGGGAGGGAGGAGGCCTGACGCTGGACCCTTGCCTCTCCTTGTATTAGATTGAGAGCAGCTTTCAGTGGGCCTGCGTACAGGACAGATGTTTAAGGACAAACCACATTTTTAACAACTTATTTTAAGTTGTTGGCCATCATTTCTTTTCATGTTCTGTCGATAAACGCCTCCCCCAAACAGCGATTGTCTAATCATAGCTTAGCAACCATAACTAGACACAACGAATCTGCCAAGCTTTGGATTTTATCTGCTCTAACATGAGCTGCAATGTCTGGCTAACTCCCGGTCCACCAACAACATTAACCAATTTTTACTTGCTTGGCCAATAACGATTCATAACAGTCTAACTTAGTTTGCTGGCTTTAACAAGATTATGTTTTTGAAAAGAAAAACATTCGCGACTAGGCGGCAACCTCTGTAGCTGTGATTTGAAGCCAGTGCAGAAGTGCCGTTCCGTGCAGTTCCTCAACTGGCCACTTAAGGTTTATATTCCGGCTTACAGTTAGGCAAAGTTAACAGCCACTTTGACGGATGCGTGGTTGCCGTTACAGACGGTTTGTTTGAGCACCCAGGTGTCACTCAGCCCACCTCAGGTCTACGGATGAGCCACGTCTTTGCCGTCTTTTTTTTTTAGATTAGAGGTGGCGGTGGCAGGACTGACAGGATGGCTATAACACAATAACAGATAGATAGATAGATAGATAGATAGATAGATAGATAGATAGATAGATAGACGGAGTATAGCTAAATACAGCTTCTGCCCTTAGCAAGAGTAAGGCGAGGTGCTGTAATCAAAGGCGATTACTCATCGCATGCTGTGACGCCCCACAGTCAAATGCAAAGCAGCTTAAATTAAAACACACTTCATTTGAATAGATGAAAACTACATGGGAGATGAGTCGCCTTGTATCCCCGATTGGCGACATCGGTTTCCGTCTGATCAGCAGTATGTGATTTGCTGGCTGGAGGGGTTTTCATAGAGGTGGCAGTGTATTTGCTGGCTTCTCTAGAACTGTGTGTGTGTGTGCGTGTGTGTGTGTTGTGTGTGTGTGCATGTGAGGCTCCTATCTCAACTCTTCTTTGGAATAAGTTAGGAACACTTGGCAGCAATGACAGTGGAAGTCCCCAGCACTTGGCCACAGCGCTGTGTGTGTGTGTATGTCTGTGCATGTAGGAAACGGCCCATTTGAATGTACTGGAACAGAGATGGGATCAGTGTGTGGGAGGTATTTTGTTCATATACCAAAAATGAGATTATTAAGGAGCAGACAATGCTTGACCACAGAAACACAGCATGTTCCCATGTTACATCAGTGTCACAGGTCATTTGTGTCCTTTTAAGGGATAGTTCACTGCAAAATGGGAATTGAGCCTTTGTTTTACTACTTCTCTTCTTGAACCGAAGCTTTAAGAAACATCATTTCTATTCCATTGTTCAACTCCACAAATGATTTTTTTATATATTTTGTGAAGGAGCTGCTTCCTCTATTTAATAGTTTTAGAAAGGGTTGAGGAGAAACAGCATATTAGAACACAATGAAATACCAAGTAACTCATGTTTCCATGAGCTGGGTACATCAAAATAAACAGCTAGAGACACTAATTCTCCAGCTGGGTGTCATTAAACTACTGTAGAAGAACAGCGCGATGAGATGACATAATGAACAGAGCGCCAGTCAAATCGCAAATGATGTAAAACTGTGAGGAAAATGTGATGAAATGTGTACGAGTGTAAGAATTCAACTCTGTTTTCTTCAAGCTGATGCTTAAACACAGCTTCGTTAAGGATATCACATTCCCTTTGGACAACATCTTGTCACTCTTAGCCCAGTTATCATTTAAGGGGATTAACGTCTGAGGGTGAAGCTGCGTGTACAGGATGCTCTCAGAAGCCAGCGGGAGGTACGGCTGTGTAGTGAAATGGTTTATTTGTTTGGGAGACACCTGGCCCAAGTGGAGGAGCTCGAAACACTATAAGGTTTCTGCTCCTGACCTCCCTCCCTCCTCCTCCTCCTCCTCCTCCTCCTCCTTCTTGTCCTCCTCCCTCTGTACTCTTCCCCTCTCTCCGGTGGACTGTTTTGCCGCTGTCCCCCCGTCCGTCCACATTCCTTTCACCAGGATACCTCTCCATCCTGTCCCAGAGGAGTGTGTCCGTCTTTGTGCGTACATGTATGTGTGTGTGTTGTGTGTGTATTAAAGGAGGTGGCCTACAGGCCTTGCCTCTGGTCACTTTATTAAAGTGTGTTTTAATTTACTCCTGTGCTTCTGTGAGCCCCTGCATCCTGACACACACACACACACACACACACAGCAGCCCCTCCTGAGACATGGCTTATTAACTCCGCTCCTGTCTGTCAGAGAGTTGGTGGGGGGGCCAATACTTCCGAACCACATTCCTCAGTCTGGTCTGGTCACGTTGATTCTCGAAATCTTTTTAATACAGTCACATAGTGAGACACACACTGTCATGCAGACGGACAACGCGCAACCTAAACGTGCGCACGTCCTCACGGATGAACCATAAACACGCACACACGTGGTGTTACGTCTTAGTCTTTACAGGGTCAGACCCAGAGCTCAGCCACCAGCAGCGGAGCTACATTTGTTATCTTAACAATTAACATGGTGATAATTGGTTAAATACCACTTAGCAATAATCGCTACGTTTGGCAATGCAATTACCACAGAATCAGATTTGCTCGGCCTCAGAGATCTAATAAAAAGCATATGGCCTCGGAGGATTTAGCTGAAACTGATGAAATAATTATTTTTGTTATACTTCAGAATTGACAGTTTCATCATGATTGCATTTGTCTACCATACTGTATATCTCTATCTACCATTTCTTCCATAATTTATGTGTCTCACAGTCCCCTCTCCCTCCCCCTCCCCTCCCTCTGTACATTATTTCCTGAGTCTCTCCTGTGTCTCAGTATTAAATATGGAGGGAGGAGCTGGAGTCTGTCTCAAAGGAAAGGAGAGAAGTCATGTTGGGCTATCCTAAGGTCCTGGTGTGTGATGCTGGGGCCTCAGGCCCTCAACCTAGTCTCACAGCAGAGCCTTCAGGGCACAGCCAGAGGGGATTCTCTGTGTACGTTAGCAGCTGTGTGCTTGTGTGTGTATGTGTGTGTGTGTGTGTGACACTGTGTTTCTATCTAACAGGGACTCTAGTAGACCTAAGGAGCATAAAATAGGATGCGTGCGGTGCATGGTTTTAGATCTGTGTATGCACATGAGTGTGAGTGTGTGTCACCGTGGTGACTTGTGCGCGTCCTCCTGCTGAATGTCGAGTGACAGAGCTGGCCTGCTTTACATGTGTCACTTGTGAGTAGCTTGTGAAAAATGTATTAAGAGTGGAAGAAGGGCCAGCTGGGGTAAGAAAGGACCGCGGGAGTGAGATAGAGGGGTGAGAGAGAAGGGAGGGAGTCAGGGGAGTAAGGGGCACAGCTGTAGGGGATTAATGCCCAGAGTGGAGGAGCTGGAGCTGGAGCCCAGGAATGTTCCCCAGCGCCCCCTCAAGAGGGAGGTGAAGAGGGAGGGAGTGCAAGGAGAGATGAGGGCACTGGCCTCAGATGTGTCCTGTAATGCACAATCTTTACGTATGTTTGTTGGAGAAGCAAGTGTGTGTGTGGGTGGGGGGGGTTGAGGGGGTGTGCGGCTGGCTGTATTTCATCCTTGTCAGTCTTATCCACTGTCTCAATCTACCCCCACCATCTCCACCTCCACCCCACCTACTCCTCCTCGGGCTCTTTGGCAGTGATCAGCCCTAATTCACAAGACTTCTTCTCTCCATGCCGTTCCTCCCTGCCTGCTCTCTGTGTCACATTCTTTGTCTTGTGAGCGCCGTGATTTATGGACGGACACAGGAAGCAGTGTGTGCGTGTAATTGCACGGTTATGGTCAAGAGTGAGGGAGAGGGGCGTCTATCAGACATCCCAAATCTGTCGCGAAACTATCGATCAATTTTTTTTCCTCTCGTGATCGCTTCGCTGTGTTCGCTGCGTCCTGAATGGCAGCCTAAAGCGATGAGGGCCGTATGAAATAATAAACAGGAGTTTAACAGAGTGAGGGTTCAAGCGAGGAAGTCGGTTCGTCTTTGGAAACCTTGGTGAGATTTACTGGAAGAAGTGTGATGGCGAACTCGTGTTTGGACTCTTCACTCCCACTTAGGGGAGTTTGAGCTATCGTGGTGTTGTGGCAGAATTGGTTTCCTCCTCCGTAGCTGTGCCCTCCACTGCCTCCTCTTCACATCAGTCCCCTCTTTGTTTCTTTGTGGGCTCCGGAGCCTTCGCCTCCTGTCACTCCACCCAAACTCCTGGTGTTGACAGTTGTAAGGGCCAACCCACCCATTTCCCCGTGACATGTTCAATGGGGCTGCACTGATCCCCACTGACGACTCTGAAGAGGTGACCGCGGCGATGGAATGGAGCGCCTGTCGTCATGACCGTAAACCTGTCTGTCCATCCTCCTGCTTGCTCACCCGTGTCTCTCTTCCTCCCATTTGGAAACCACTCCACCTGGTTCGGACAATTACCCCACGTCCGCTCGTCTCTCCGTCGCTGCCTTAACTCCTCTTCCAGCCACTTAAGTCGTGATGGGCTAAAAGGGATGCTTCAGCCACCGCCTGGACCCAGCACTGTTATTAGATGCTCGGAGTTTTGTTGACAGCCCATAAAAAAAGCTGTACCCTCTCATTGTGTGTCTGTATGTGTAAAACTGTGTTAAAAACCATACTCCGCCTCAATGGAATTTACCACAACTGCTGAGTGTCTGTCCATTAATGTCTCTGCATGTGTTTAAGCCCTCCGGATCTGTCCTTCCTGCTAAAAATCGTTTGCACGACTGAAAGAGAAAGGGAAACCTCTCTAAGCTGTGATCCCGTCCTGTACACCTTGTCCTGCCACCGAGTACAAGCTCAAACACTCTTCCCAGCAGCAGGGTGGGGTGAGACAACAGGCCAGCCAGCCATCCAGGAAGGAGCGCAGGGAGCACGGGGATACAGGTCTCAACACATCACCTTCAAGTCACTAATGCTAACACTCAATCCTCTCCTCCTTCCAAACGATGATACACTTCAGGTGCAGAACACACATTTCAATTCATGCACGCACATTTACGTCAAAGACTAGTCTTTCCAGTGCGCGCACATAAACACAAAGTTATGCTTCCTCTCACTGTCATTAGCCATAAGAAGGACTTCAAACGCCAGGTGATATCATAGCAGCCTGGGAACAAACAGCGCAGTTTCCTTAATCTTCACATGACTTCTCAGCACTTAGCCGATGCTTAATTGCCAGGGAAAGTTTTAACATCTGCTTTTATTCAATAGTCTTTATTGGCATGAGTCACCCTCTATGCTACTGCCAGCCGCTCTCTACACCCAGCATCACGTATTAAAAAAAAAAACAGAGAAGGAAAAACAGAATTTAACTGAAATTCCTGCCCACACAATGACTGATAAATAAATAAGGTACAAGCCAGGCTTTCATGGGCACTTAGTCCTTAGAGGAGCAGGGCTTCATAATTCCAAAGCCATGAAAAAATCACAGGATAACAAGGGGAGTAAAAGGCTGTGCTGCTATATTTATGGGGTAATCATTAAGGGGAAATGCAATTTGAAGTGGGCGGATGGAACTTTGGGGTTTGCATTGTTGCTCCTGCAGGGGCAATGCGTTGTCTTCTCATATAACCCGTGTCTACTTGTCTCACTAACATGTCACTTTTAATCATTGTTTTTTGGGGATATTTTGTCTTCATTAAATAGTAGACACTAGAGAGATAACAGGAAATGAAGAGGAGAGACAGGGAATGACATGCAACGAAGGTCTTTGGCTGGACATCGAGGAACCAGGGGATTTTTTCGTGTATAGATATGAAAAGAGATTTTGTCTCCAAACTCCTCCAAAGTCCTGC
This sequence comes from Nibea albiflora, assembly GCA_014281875.1. Taxonomy (NCBI): domain Eukaryota; kingdom Metazoa; phylum Chordata; class Actinopteri; family Sciaenidae; genus Nibea; species Nibea albiflora. The sequence goes on along the minus strand of CM024789.1, from coordinate 7,349,763 downwards.
TGAAACATTTATATACCAAACTAGTATTCCTGTTCTGGTTTCATTTTAAATACATTTTTATAAAGTGTCCTCAATAACCTTATATAATCTATTCCCAGAAATGTCTTGAGTTTCAAACTGTGCAGAAGGAAGCAGCCTGCACGGCCTGATGAACTATTAATGGTCTGAATAGGGATCAGTAATTATTGTCCCCCCGTGAAGCCGGAGATAAAAATGGCAGATCTTTTTCTTTAGGCACAGTTGAGGGTCCTCTGTGGGCACTTTTAATGCTACTGATACAGGATATAGTCACTGAAATACTCTAACTGAAATACTGTCGCTAACCTGTGGTTAGCGACAGTTTTTCTTGTGTGTTCTTTCATGTGTGATGTGTGAGTGCGTGTTTGTGTGAATCTGTTGCAGTGTAGTGGTCAAAGCAGAGCCAGGATGTCACCATGACCTGGTCACTATGTGGGATCATGACTGAGGAAGGGAGGGAACGTGGAGAGTGAAAGATAGATTAAGTCAGAGAGGTTTGGATAAGGACCTTACGTAGACACCAAAATATGTGCAAATATATTATATATTTGTGGATGGTAACAGTGACTGTCCAATCATAGCTTCGCTAGTTACTGGAAGGAGCAATCATTCAGTGAATGGGTTCGTACTGTGCTATCTTTTTCTTGAGGCTTTCCAAAATCTAAAATAACAGAAAACCGTGTATGTAATGGATTAAACAGTTTGTTAAGGTCAGGAAACAATGTTACTACTCATATTATCTACCAAGCGTTACTTATAGGCCACAGAGCACATCATTAACTGATTAAATGGGGATTTTACAGGTTAAATAAAAGAAGTAGAGGTACCCAACTGCCTGGAAGCCTGGTCTAGATGGTAGGGCAGAGCCACGTTAGCAGCTCCTTCCTGTTCTTTGTTGGGTTTAAACTCGTAAACTAGTGTTAAGTTCCAGTACACATTGGTTAGTTTATCCTAAAAGCTTCCTAAACGAGAAAACATAGACTGACCCTGAAGTATGGGCACCGTGCCATTTTTTCAGATGCCCCATTTGTCCGAGAGTGCTTTATTCCAATGACAAGCACCCATTGCTCCAAAGGCAAGGGTTCAGAAAAGACACACAGATGCAGCTAACCTACTTATTTTAACCCAAACTGTGATCTTTTCTTATGTTTTGATGCCTAAGCTTGACTATGGTCACCTGACTACGACAATGAAGGTTTCCCTGATCCCTGCACATCCATATATTCCAAGATAGGGTAATTCTCCAGGGGGAATAACGGGCACAACAGAACAATGGGCTTTCAAAGCAGTGGGCTTTTGTTTTAAGGCAAATGTTCCTTTGGCCCAATGGGACATTTTTCTGACTATTGAGCTGCTGAAAAAAAGGACAGTCCCCTAACTAAGCAGCCAAAAAGCAAAGAAGAACGAAGAAGAGTTGAATAGACTGCTACTTCTACCTTTGTATACCTCTGTCTGAAATGAAAGACCGATCTTTATCGTTGTATACTGTATATGTGCTAGACGCGCGTAGCAGCTAAGCGTGACAGGGGTGAACGATTAATTGCAGTAAGTGTATAAATGAAACAAAAAAGCCACCGCAAAACTGGAAATCCCAAGTTATCTGGGACAAAGTTATCTTTAAGATAACATATATTCAACCTTTATTCCATTTCGTGCAAGTCAAATCCATCTTCCCCAGAAATATCTGATACATCTGGCAAGCCTGTGATTTGACACCGAGCCAAGGAATTTGTACAGTGGAGAAAAAACAGGGAGAGACTGATAAAAGGGAAATAATTTTTGGCTAAAGGTTAAAACAGACCAAAGGATGGAGTGTCTGGACAGAGGTAGCCGTACGGTTGTATTCAGATTTGCAGAAAAAGGGACACAAATAGGGAAGACAGGAGGAAAACGAAAAAGAAAAGAAAGGATAGAGGCTGAGAAGAGGAAAGTCAGAGGAGTTGGAGGCTTTGGGTGGAGTGTTTTTAGGTGTCTGGCTGTAACAGCATGGGTCTCTCCCCTGACACCTCCACAACTTATCATCCCCGCATTCCTGCACAGGGACACTCCCCTGCCCACTGACACTGTGTATGTGTGTGTGTGTGCCGTTTTAAGTGAAAGGGCACGTTGGCCTCCCTCTCCCAGGACATCTGGCTGCTGAAGGGTTTGTGTAAGACATGTTTATGTATGTGCGTGTGTGTGTGTGTGTGTGGGGTGGAGGGAGTGAAAGAGCGGCATAAGAGAAAACCAACAGGCAAAGTAAGAGAGAGGGAGAGAAAAAAAAAAGCTGTATTGTGAGTGTCACAAACACAGTTTCCCTTCACCACCTTAGCAGGGCCGTAGGTTGTGGCAGAAAGTACAGAAAACATCTCAGGGATTTCCTGCTATTCAAAACAGCCCCAGAGTCCCATCTCCACTCCAACCTCACATTCTGTCCACCTCCTTGAAGCTCTTGAAGTGAGGGGTGGGGCTGCAGACCCTCGTTAATTCATTAAGGCATCCGAGTGTGTGTTAGCGTGTGTGTGTGTGCGTGTGAGGCAGGCCAGAGGAAGTTCCCTGTGAACTTTACTGATTACAGCAGGAGTGATGTGTGTTGTTACAGCAGCTTGGTAGACAATGGGATGTTGTGCAATGACAAAGGTGAAACTGCAGCTATCTCTGACCTGCTTCTTTGTGAGACGCAGGCTGCAAATGAAAAATTAAATCATTTCTTGGAGGACTTCCAGGTTGTTTATTAACTCAAGTGGGGAAAAAACACTTAGCTGTGTGTAGCTTTAGTTAGAATTAGTCAATTTATGATAAACTTTCTGTATCTTATAGCATACAGTCATAGACAGACATAAAAAAAGTAATGTAGTGTCGCCTCACGCTGTCCTTCTTACTGTGAAGTTATACAGTATGTGTATTATATTCTATATCTGCCATATTATAAATATGGCACCGGATCTTTAAGTTACTCTTGACGAGCTGGATGGTTAACTTTTTTTCTGGCAAGCTGTAGTCAGTGAAAGTTTCACCCTGCGACTTGACTTTTATTTCACTGGCTCTAAAAAATACTATCACGTGCAGATTTAATGACAACAGCAGCAACAACAACAACAAAGAAGCCTTCAAATATTCGCTAAATTAGGTAAATTGGTTAATGTTTCTACGAGGTGGGCTAACTTAAAAGTTGACTTTTCTCTAACTGCTAAACAAAGGAACTCTGTCAGAATCTCAACAAAGAGCGACTGAAGATGTGATGTGATTATTAATATGTAGAAAGTAATTGCAACTCGGTCGTTCATAGATTCATTTCATCTGTCAGAAAAATCTAAAATGCATATTTCCTCATTACATCATCACAAAAAGTAATATATCTACTGGATGTAAAGTTACAGGAGGTATTGAGAGTATGATTTATGTGGGATTATAATGTTCAACAAATATCTGTAAAGACATATACCTGTAGGAAAGTTAATAGGGGATTTTATTGTAGCTCTAGTGTTCTTCTTCTCTTAAAGACAGCCTCCTTATTGCTCTTGAGCGTGGACTGCTGTGTTTCTTTGAGTCACTGGCTGGCTGCCGTCAACATGTGGCTCGTACAGTCACCAGAGCCTGAGGGCACAAAAAGCTCTGATGGAACCGCTGTTGGCACAACAGAGGGCCGGGGAGGCGGGTGGCTCTGTAAAGTTATCTCTTTGATAGGAAAGTGTGTGTGTGCGTATGCGCGGTTGTAGCTACAGGGAGTGTGTGCTGTTTTTTTACGAGTGCTCCTTCCCATTTCACCCGCCTATAGCTTTGCTTTTAGACTGTGATTAATAGGAGCTTGAGAAGGCCATCAGAGAAATGCAACTTTGCACAACTATTAAATGTTTGCTGTGCTCTGCAAGAGTGAACGCAAAAACCTCCTCTACTGTAATGTGATCAGATTGTGTTAACTATGGCACGGTAGTTTAAGCATGCGGTGCGACTTAAATTCAAGTATGGTACATGGGTTACACGGGAATGAAGACAGACATCAGGAGGTTTTAAATGAATATGTGAAAGTTGCAGTCGAGCAGTTGGCACTTTGACTTTAATTTCTGGACATTGTCTTACTCAATTCTGGTATATCTGGTGTGTCTCTGCACATGATTTTGTGTTTGCAAATGTGTGTATGTTTGTGTATCTATGAGTGTGTGCGTGTGTGTGTGTGTGTGTGTGTGTGTGCCAAGCCCTTGTGCCCTCCCCTGTGCCCTCCCCTGTCTCCACGCCTGGATGCTAACCGCTAGTGAAGGCTAGCCAATTATCCCCAATCAAGCTACCCTCTCTGGAACTGGCGCGAGAGGAAGCTCCCACTAGAGCTTATACTAGTCATTATGGGGCACATCCTGACATTAACTTTCTTCTTTTCCTCCTTGACTTCATCTCTCCTTATTCTTTTCTTTCCCTTCCTTTCCCTTTATTTCTCTCTTCCTTCTTTCCTCCTTTCTTCTCTCCTCTCCCCTCGGTTTTTCTCTCACTTTCCCTCCTGCCCCCTAACTGAAGGCCCGTTGCGGCCATTGCTGAAGCGAGGCAGCAATCAAACACACAAACTAAAAGCACATGGGTGCTAATTCAAGCCTTCCTAATAATGCATTAAGGAAATTTGGGGTTGATGATGGAGGGAAGAAACGTAGGCCATGCGTGACGTCATTTGCAAAAGAAGAATGTGTGTTTTCGTGTGTCAACTAGAGATGCGGAGTGCTTGGCATTGCTTGAAAGATCGTGTGTGTGTGTGTGTGCACATGTGTGTACCTACAGGGAATATGGCAGGGAGGCAGTGAATTCAGGGAAATGTCATCCCCCCACACACACACACACTTCTCCTCCCCTCTAGAGACGGAGAGACAGATTGGACTGAAATCAACTCAGGTAATTTACCTGCATAGAGACAGTGATTACCTCTCTCCTGCCCGTATTTCTACCTTTTTATTTTTTGGTCCTCTTTCTGGTCTCTCAAACTTTCTAAAATCTTTGCTCCAGGACCTAATTTGCAGTCCTCAGTCCTGTTCAGTCAGAGAAGCTCCACATGTTTGATGTGAACTGTAGGGTGACATTGCCTTGTCTCTGCTCAGCCAGATCAGCAGGCAGCCAGAGAGAGAGAGAGAGAGACTAGGCGAGGTGTGGTGCCTGTAGGTGATCCACTTCATTCTACTCCTGTCTTGTCGTGACAGGACCGGCATTAAATGGAAGTAGTCATTGACGGAGCAGTGACAGGCCCAACCCTCCACACACCCCCTGAGTGTGTGTGTGTGTGTGTATGTGTACAAGCTAGCATGCAAGCTTTCATATGCATTTTTCTAGTCTCTCATTGGGACCTGACAACTGAATGGCACATGAATGGCACTTTTTCCCACTGCTCATCAAGCGGTGGCCATGTTATGTTAATGGCAGTTGTATCTATGCGCAATAAAATGCACTTTCCTTTAATTTCCATATATAGTACTTATGTGTCAAAGAGCTCGGGGTGTGCGCGCAAAAACTACACACTTGAGATCAGCTTATCAGACGTCTCAATCATCACGTCATCTTGATATTTTCACCACCAGATGTAAAATATCATAGAGGGTTACATTTTGCTCCAATCAGCTGGCACCTGTGAGATCAATGAAAAAGGTGAGAGCCATCACATCAGATGACGGCTGACGAAAAAAAAAAAAAAAAAAACACACACTGTGTGTCGTTTAATACTTCAGACGCGGCCTCTCTTCTCATAGTGATGGTATATACGTGTGTGTGTGTGTGTGTGTTTCGAGCCAATTAGATGTGTCTTTTAGATTCGGAGTGTAAGTTGAACATCGGCTCTCTTCATCGTCGAAAGGCGCATCTCAAATTAGTGAGTACCCCCCCCCCCCATCCACTCACCCACCCCGATCCACCTCCTCCTCCTCCTTCTGCCTAGCCTATCACCATCTCTCCCTCCTTTGCTCCTGTGAAGACACAGCGGCCCCCGGGGCCCTGAAATGTCTCCACACGCTGGAAATTGAATCAAACGGCATCAATCAGGACACCCTTTTTTCCTCCCCCCCCTTTCACTTCTTCTTCCTCCTCGCCCCTTCTTCTTTTTTTTTTTTGTCTGTTTGGTGTCTCTAAGCAGTCTGCCAGAGTATATAAACTACACCACTAGGAAGCTCTATTGCATATGAAGTAAAACAGCAGCACCATAAAGGATTTTTTTTAAGGCTGCTGATGCTTTGAATTAGTGTTCATTCATCTAAGTCAGATTGCAGGCGGCACTTTTTTATTTTAAGTATTCTATCGGCCCGATGCCTTATAAACATCATCCCGCTGACACACACACACGCACACACACACACACACACACACAGTGATATTATTATCCTCCTCTTCTGTGGCTCTATGCTGTAAAATGAGTTTGCCCCAACTCCATTAAAACCCGCGCCAGCCTCTCCCCTGACGCTGCCGCCCTATTTGCATGTGCTAGTGAGCCACTCCACGGAACAAAGGATCTCCTCTCTTCCTCCTCTCCTCCTTCACTCCGTCCCACTGGAATGCGCGATAAGTGGGCAGATGACATTCACGGAGAAAGACTGCAATAAAGTGACTCTCCCTCCATCTCCTCCTCTCCCCTTTTTCCTCTTCCTCGATCACTCCCTCATCTCCGTGCCACCCCATCAGAGGCAGAAAGGGGATATTGCGAATGACACGGGCAAATCAGCAGTAAATGGGCACTAATTTGATTGACATCTGGGCTGCTGTCACCGAGGTGGGCGAGGACCGGCCCCAGCCAGCAGACAGCGAGCGGCGTTTACCCAGTGCACAAAAAGCCAGCTTTCAACTAAATCACTTCTTGTCCGGTGGGCCCTGCCTCCTCGTCCCTCTCTCCCTTTCCTTCGCTCCTCCTGTATCTTCCTCCCCACCTCCCGCCACCCACCGCCGACCGACTTGCCAGATTCTAATTGCGTGTGTCCTTCCTCTCAGTGCAATTTTCCCATTACCGCCACAAGAGCAGCCGCACAGCTCATCTGAAGCGAGGTTGTCTCCGAAATATGTACCTCCAGGTTAACCCTTCGCTAGCTTTGCAGAGACTTCTTCAAAGCACAAGCTGCATGGCGGAGAGGGAGAATGTGTTTATGGTTTCATCAGGACCAAATTCCTCTATTTTGGTCTGTTTTTATGCACTTTGGTACATAGTTGTTAATACTAGACCACTATTCCTTGTTAACAAAGTTAATCAGTTGGTTGAGTGTCAGAACTAAAATTTCTTTGTTTTCTTTCTTTTCCATGTGTTCCTGCCGCTGTCTCAATGTTCCAAAGGTAAGTTTCTTCTCTCTGATTTTGTACTCTCCACAGACAGAGCCTCAGAGCTCACCACTGTTAGCTCGCGTGCTAGGTGTGGCATGGCTAAAAGGCCCCAACGTGCACGTCGCTCACTTGCACACCATGCGCGCATTCATCTCTCGTCACAATCAAAGCATGTTTAATTCAAGGCATCAAGCCTTTCTTTCTCTAATCCTCTTTTTCTCTTTCTTTCTGTTCCCCTCTTTTCCGCCACACTTCATTTTATTTATGTCTGTGATGTTGGACTGCGCCAACAGCAATGCCCAGGGCAAACAGCAGAGGCACCCATGGCAATGAAATGCTAATAAGTGCTGTGTCATTTCAACACACGCAATTCACAGGGGTGTTTTGTGTGTGTGCATGCACAGGCATGTGAATACGTCTTTGTGGGAGTGTGTGTGCATGGGTATGTGCATAAGCTAAATGTCACAGTGTAAGTAATAAAACACATCAAGTGTAACGTACTGTATATTTATTATTAAGTTTCATTTCAAATCTAACTTTGCACTGACGCAGATACACAGACCTCATTTTTTAAACTTGTCCTCCCTCGACACAAGAGGTTGGTGCAGGTACCTTGAGTGCCATTTGTGTGCGATTCCTCAGGCAGAGTGAGATTGTTTTCTCCACATGTTGCAACTTTGCTCTAAAAACGTATGCTTGAGGTTACCCTGCAATCAAATTCTTTACAGTTAATAAGACTGCTTGCTAATTGCGGTAGTAATATCACACCTCCCTCTGTTGGTTAACTCATAAGGCAGCATGTTTTCAGCATCTAATCTGACTCATCATACATTGCCAAAGTGCATCTGTCCATACGAGCTCCAAAGATTAAATCAAGCACAAGCACCAGCAGGTTGATTCGAAATGACAATTCAGACTTCTGCAGAGGAGCTGGAACAGTTTCCCAGCTAAAACACTGACACAGGTCAGACACGTGGAAAAACCTAAAGACAATTAAAACTTCTCTCTCAGTTTTACATCACTGAACTTCGGCAGGATCACATATTCCAAACAAACACACCAGGTTAGTGGACAGAGAGGGAGACAGCGCTGCATAGCCTTCTTTCCAACATATCTGGCAAATTATATCACCTTCTTTTTTTTTTATTGCAACAGAGTTGCAGTAGACATGTTGCTGTAATAACTGACATGATGTGATAGCATGGAATCATGGCTGATAAAATTGCATTCAATTTCAAAGACAAGTTGCCAGGAACAGGATAAAAAGTGAAGCCAAAGTAACAAGTAAAAATGAAGACACAGCCAAAGGCAATTTAATACAACTCACTGCCTCACTTGGGTAAAAGGGGAGCCACCACATCCTCTACATCGCTGTAAGTCGCTGACTTACAAAAACAGAGCCTAAAAGCAACTGGTGAATGTGTGAAACCGCCCTAATTTATTAACTGAATAGTATATATTTATATGCTGCAGGTCTTGATTTTCTCTTTATGGACTTACACAAACAAAATGACTTATTTACTAACCATCAGACCATGTCACCACTGAGGAGCTCTGTTTGGCCTCTACCTCGAGGTGTCCTGACTCAGCCCTGTAAAGATGACACAAGATGTGCTTCGTTGCTCGTGTACTAGTTTTCTATCACACTTCGCTTTAATACAGTACATGTCTTGTGTGTTCTGGAGGCGAGTGCAGAACGGGGGTGGCATTGGGGACCCATTGCCCTGGGGCCAAACCTGCATTAGACAGAGGAAACAACTGCACACACACACACAAACACGCCATTAAAGAAATAAAACCGTGTTTTCACTTTGAAACAACTCTGCTCAGCATATTGAATACTCTGATTTTTTTGTATTTCAAGAGAGCTGGAAGAGATAAATCCAGGATGTGAGCGAGCGAGGAAACAAGGTTGTCCATTAGTCAGCTGCTGTGATAGTCTAAAGAAGCCACCCCTGGCCCTTAATGGCTTCTCTGCAATAATTGCTACACTACCTCCTCTGTTCCTATTCACTACTACGTGACATGTTTTTACTGGAGCCACTGCTGTACATGTCCACATCCTAGTTATAGTCAAAGCACCTCTGAGGAGCATTGTGCTTTTTAAGTATTGCTCTAATAGAAAGGGTCCGGGTAAAGATGGGACTGTGATGGGAAATGAAAGGTCTTTTTTTTTTGCTGCCTCCGTCTCTTTCCTGCCCTCTACTGCATTTCTTTAGCTCTCTCCTCACCCTCTACTTTACTCTCTTGGCTGCAAGCTGTATTGATGTAGAAAGTTAGAGGCTCTCAACGTGTGAAGGGCCACGTTTCTCATGTCTGCTCTTCAGACAACACAGAAATGCTCCTAATGGTTTGGAAATGCTAAATGTTTTGGGGACTCTTCAGGTTTCTTGATAAAGTTCTGACCCTTCTGCCCATCGTCACACAAAGAAATAGCCTACTTCTCTAGCAGGTTGTGTCACCCTAAGGGTTCTTATACTTTTGTGATGTTGTGTGTGTGTGTGTGTGTTTGTTTGTGTGTGACAGAGAGAGACAGGAAGGCAGAACAAGTAAGAGAGAGAGACAGGGATGAATGGAGAGTCTCACAGGTCCTCCAACTCAACCCAGGTTAATGGAAACCATTATCACACACAGCCACTCTGTCTGTACAATCAGAGCCTCTCTCTCCGAGGGAGGCACTTTGTCACACACTCTCACACACACACAAACACACACACACACACACACACACACACACACACATACACTGAATATATTTGCGCCATATTCTTCAGGCGTCGCTACTTGTTTAGCTTTCTAATGTACAAACTGTTCCTCAGCCCGCCCCAGGAGAGGCTAATTGTTTTAGCATGTAGCTGCCACTCTTATTTTGAGCACGGAGGAACACTAGGGGTCATTTTACCGAGATGAGTCAGAAACCGTTAGCTAACAGGCCTGACTCAAATCTCCCCGCTTTCTCTTTTGTTCTGCTGAGCAGCTTCCTGAACCTGAAAACGCTTTCATATCAAGCAGCAAATGTGACCCAACAAACAGTTTTTTCTTCGCGAACAAAGAAAAGAAACAAACGCCGCAGTGACATAGATTTGCCTGCTACATTCGCTGCGAGGCACAAGGCAGCATCAAACATTTAACACTATGTGAGACACACTTAAAAGAGCCTAACAGTTGTTTGCTGTGGAAAGATTTTGGACAGTTGTACTAGTCTATATTTGTGCCACTGAGCAGAAGGTGCAAAACAAGTAGTGATTCCTTTGAAAGGGAAAAATGCTATCCTCCCACGGTGGCTTGACTGCTGAAGGCACAAAGAGGTGAAAAGTCATATCTAGTCATAATCTGTGTATTTGCCAAAAGTGGATATCTGCATGGCATTCAATGAGTGTTTCGCTGTGTAAAGCCACAGCTGAAGCTGAAAAGTACTCAAGTATTCAAAATCACACTCATTTAAATGAACACTTTTTCCACTATTTGATGGCGAGAAGGTGACAGGAAATGAGAGGAAAGAGAGAAGAGGGATGAGATGAAGCAAAAATTCTGAAGGCCAACCAGGAAACCCCAAAATTGTACCGACATTTAACACAGTCTGAAAAATCTGTCCCTTTAACATGCCGATGTGCTGTTCACCTCTTTGCCCAGAAAGGTTCAGTATGGTATATAAAAGTAAGTAATGTCATTGTTTATTTGATATTTTATAGCTTATAATGAACCTCATTTGCCACAAGCCGAAGCCCCTTGTGTCTGTCACCATCTTGACAGACTGAGCCCGCCCGAGTGACGACGTATAAGCAAGGCTGGATTACAGACACCGGCAAATTGGCCTCCTGCACGAAGGCCTCAGACCCTGGGGAATCGCCGGGAGTTTGATTATTTAGAAAGTATTGAGAATATGCACCACAAATGCATAATATCAGCTGACATGAATAATCTCGTGTCTCATGACGGGTCCTGCTTGAGTACTTATCTTGAGGCCCTCTGGTCCTTGTGTGTCTCGTTTTTTTTTTTTAGACATTCATCAGTGTTGCTAAAGTAAAGTACTTTGTGTTTAGTCGTATTTAAACACAACAAACCTAGGGCCAGGTGGGAGGAATGAAGGGTTAATGAAGCCCAGGAGCTAATTTTTTTTTTATCAGGATAACCCGGCCGTGTCAGTGAGAATGAACAGGAAGGGTTGTGTGTTTTTGAGTCAGCTGAGATCACAGCTGAAAAGTTGACATTAAAAGAGAGCATTAGAAGTTAACTGATGACGGAAATGCAGTTATGATGATGTATCATACACACCCACACCGTGTTGGAAATGTTTCTTCAATAGAAACTTTAATATTTAATTATTTATCTCAGAATATGGACGGTAAACCTCAGCGAACTGATGAAAGAAAACCACAATGAGGAGCTGAAGGACTTAAGATCTCTGTAGTTGCTGAACGCATTCTTGTGCTCTTCAGTGTCCAGCTCCCTAACTGTAAGCAGCATGCGTATTTGTGTATGGACACATGCCACTGTCTCTGTGTTGATCCTGTCTCAATCAGAAAGGAATTGACCCATCACAAAAGCCACAATATTGCATTGTAAACACACACACACGTACACACACACGAGCAGTAACCCTACGTTCCCCTGTAAACAGTTTACAGCGCCTTCTCTCTCCCTTATGCAGACACAAGCCAAAGCGTCAGTGTTGTGTTCAGCTAATCCTACTGTTTAGGCGTTGTTGGCGGCCTCTAGTTTGGACTATGCATGACTTGAGGGGAAAAAAAAAGTGTTTTTGTGCGCGCATGTTTGGTTATGTCACATACATTAAGGACCCCGTCTTTAGCTCCCCACCACGCACTAATCTTTGTCTGTATCAATCTTTATAGTTTGTTTGGGTTCTGTCTCTCCTCCGCGAATCCCTCTGCCCCTCCCCAAACCCATTTGTTTAGCTGAGCTCGTGCTTGTTTTCTTGTCATTCTCCCCTTGATTGAGGTTGACCCAGCCATCTTCACAACCTCATAGTATACACACACACACACACACACACACACACACAGATCTGTGTGTATAGACACTGTGTGGTTTTGGCTCACTTTGTGTAGCAACGGCCCAAGGTAGGAAATGCTGTTTAGATTAAGTGTGTTCTGATGTCCTCTGAAGCCTTGTTCCTGCTGGATCACGACCCGTTTGTACCACAAACCTCTCTAGCACTACACACGGAAACACCAGTGGTTTAGGGTTAGGCATAGGACAGTGGAGGTTTCTGTTTTACTAACCTCTCACCACATCCTCTGTGTGACTCTGTGACTTTGACCGAAGGGAAATGATTACCTTTGTTGGGAATTGCATTATTTTTAGAAAAATGATGCATGCTTTTTGCGCCTGTGCCACCGTTTAATTGGTTTAACCCGTGTCGAGGCATGTATCTTTTCAGCCTATACGTTTCATTCTTCCTACTTTTTTTCTTTTGTTTTCAGGCTGCACTGTAAACAGCTGAAATGAAAGCTTGTTTTATATATGTGCGGGTTTTTGAACCAGATTTTTCATTTGATTTCCTTAGAGGTGCTCACGACTGCCAAACACTGTAGTCCAGCCAACTAGGGCACCTAAATAACAGCTATCAGAAAAATAAAGAGCTGACATCTGATGCCTGCTCAATGTTTTAATAGTGGAGAAAAGGAAAAAAAAAATTTGTCCATAAAGTCAGTGTGGTCTCCTTGTTTTCTCTCACCAGGGCAGTCCTTAGCTGTGAACTTTCCACATAATCATCTCTGCTGGAAAAGGAGAAAAAATATAGATATTCATTAATCGATTGGCTGAACTCATTTTGTGTGGTTGTTCCTCCAAATTTTGGCTGGTTACCATTTTTTTAGACTGAGATATCCTGGCTTTTAGACCCGTATGGGTCAAGGCTGTATCCTACACTTCCCATAATGCAACAGGCCTTCTACTGACAAGTCTCAAGTCCAAGACGAGACAACTTGGATGACATCATAAGAGTTTTTTTTTCTCAGAAGATTGCACGCCACATTTCACTAATGTTCTCACAGACTTTTTTTAGTTCATCATATCATGAAAGTAATGAAGTTTCAAGAACTTTAGATTTCAATAGTTTTTTTTGTCTACCTCCTTACCATTTAACTTGATCCCAGCAAACTTCTTTAAAACTTTAGAATAATTGCTTTGCTGTAAACGATTTTTATGCAGTGAAGGTGAAAAAAGTTCAGATGACGCAAACGTCGGGAGAAAGACGACACGAAACAGAAAAAAAGAAAAGCATTAGAGAAATGAAAAGTTATTTTGCCGGTGCAGACGTTTTTTTTGTGTGTGTGTGTGTGTGTGTGTGTGTGTGTGTGTGTGTGTGTGTGTGAGGCTCTGTATGAAAAGTGATGTGATGAGATCAGCAAGAAGCTGCAGAGACACCTCCCCTACACTTGTCTCAGTGGTCCCAGCATCATTACCAGCACCACTGCGTTACACTGCCTTATCTGTTGTGGCAACTGAACTGATACAGTGACAGCCACTCCTCCAGGAAACACACACACACACACACACATATATATACCCACACAATGCTCAATGCCGTACTCACACGCTCACCAATCTACAGCAGTTTTCCCCGTGGGTCCTCTTCATTGAGGCTGCAGTCTACAGCATGTGTGTGGTGGCAAAGGGGCGATAGGACGAATAGTTATTTTATATATCTGTAATGTTTAATGTTTATGATCAGATAATGAAATATTATGTGACATCTGAGCTTCCCTGAAGATCTGACAAAGTCAGGAGAGGGCAGTCAAGTCTCTCTGTGTGTTGTTTCGCAATTTCCACACACTCATTGGACACACACACACACCTGCACAGCGTACATACATGCACACTTGTGTTCTGCCACTTCTTCAACTAACCCCACATGCCTTTGATTTGTGAGCTCAGTCGATTCGGTCGCACAGACTCATTTAAAAATTACTGCTCAGGTGGGAACCGTGGATGTGTGGGTGAGTAAGCCTGTGTGTGTGTGTGTGTGGCAGGCTCTGTGACTTCATTCATTTTAGTGGCTGAAAACGTAGCCCACACCTGTTCAACTTGCCATGCTAACGTTCTCGACTGGTGTTAGTCACATTAACGCTTTGAACCTCACACACACACGCATATTCCATCTGCTATTTAAACTCCAGTAGAACCCAGTAAAGTTAAGATTCATTTTTATGTAGTTGGCTCTTTTGCTGTCCAAGCTCAAGGCCTCCACGCTGCCATGTGCCTTGTGCTGCTTTGCACCTGGTAAAGTGGCTATAACTGGTTTAAATGGCAAAACTGATTTCCTCTTTAAATTACTCAGATTCAAAATGTCTGCCTCTCTTCTTACCTGCTCCTTCCATCTCAAGCCATCCTGTTAAATGATTGTTTTATTTCCATTTTCCTCTCCCTCCCTGCCTGTCTGCCTCACTCTCTCTCTCTCTCCCTCTGTTTGTGTATGAAATGATGTAAGTCGATTTATGATATGTATGGAGAGCTGGGGAAAGCAGATTTTTTTTCTTTGTTGTTGACATGAGAGGTAGTGCATGACAGTCTAATGTAGCCACAACCACATGTGGTTATATATGTCTAATATTGTATGTTTGCTTTTGGCAGCGGAGCAGAGGATGACTATTGTTGCCCCTTTCGGACCCACTCCTATTAATCATGAGTGTGCGTGTCTGTGGGTGTGCACGTGTTACTGAGAAGGCATGCACGTAATGCTCGCTGTGAGGTGAAGGAACCTGTAAATACATCAACCTAGAGCCTACGCTGTCTATGTACTGAAATATACACACTCACAGTGAGGACAGGGAGTAAGACAACAAAGATCTGTAACTGACATACTGCACTGCGTCATCGCTGTAAAACATTACATCTGACATTTCGGTGCATAATGACTTCATTATATCTGAACATGAATTACTCAGCACTACTTTTGACTGCAAATACACAGGCAAAAAAAAGTCTACTCGTGTTTGAGTCAGTACCTCATTACAGTAATCCCATTTCTTCACCGACTAATGAAGTGCCGCAACAGATTATTCTTTATTTTGTGTTAATCGCGTTCAAATGATTAAACTACTCAACACACCGTCTGATCGCGTACAGAGCGATGCATCCAATTCTATTTTTAAAAACCATACCCGATTAATTGACTATTTAAAGTAAATATATTAATTTACACCTGCTTATTTGAACTGTTGCCTAGCAACGGCAGCTGTAAGCAACCAGTAGCCCGATAAAGCACTGGAAATACAGATGTTGGAAAGCATTCAAGGCTTGGTGCTAAGTTACAGCAGGAAAAGTGCAGCTTCTGTCACCAGTTTGAATTTATTTTAATTACTTAATTATGTTTTGTTCACTATGTGTGTGTGTGTGTGTGTGTGTGTGTGTACCTGTATTGGTATCAGATTTAGAAAATAACATAAAACAGAGATTAATATGTAAATGTATGTGTAGTAATTGAAGTAATTGTGTTACAGTCTTGAAAGGGATTAACCGTCAGTCATTTATAGCTGTTTCTAAGAAGTTATTTCATTTATCAAATCTTACCACAAGACCAACTTTAAATTCAACTTTAGTATTATTATTATTCGGGTTGAAATTTAGTTTCCAGAGCAGCAATAAACACACAGGACCCAGAAAAATATAACAGTGAATATGTAACAATGTGGAGCCAAGGACATGCAGCAGGATAAAATGCTTTTATAAAATATGAATAAATAATGCAAGATTAGATTTTCTTTTTAAACATTTTGACGACATTTCATCTGAAGAGAGGGAAAAATGTAAAAATGTAAGATAAGATATATTTTTGTACAATATTTATTTGACAGATTTGAAGCGTCTAAGGTGATTATTCTTGCGTTAATGTCTTGCCTGTAATGTAAGTGATGGTTAAGACTGGCAGAGTGTATATGAGGTGTGTTCAGTTGTCCTACTGTCGAAGCAAACACCAAAGTGACCAAGTGACACAGAGGAAGCTGTCCCTGTGCTTTACCCAGAGCCCCGGAGTAATTGTATTCAGTTAAAAGTCGTGTTTAGAGTTAATGCTAACAGTGTCAAACATGTTCACTGCGCAATCATTTAATTTCAGGATTATCCGAGGCTCTATTTTGGGGGCCGTGCGTACCCTCACATCAGTCCGCGCAGTAGCACGGTGGCCTCTGCTTTGTTTTATGACACATTTCATGAAAACACGATTCAGCGGTTAAATAAACGCACAACTTTAGTGTACTTTCATGTATCGTAAATTGCTGTTTTATTAATTTTGGATTTTTACGGATAAGTGTCTGTTTTTACATTTTGAACTGCGTGTACGTGTGTGTGGTGTGTGTGTGTGTGTGTGTGACCATGGACGGGTCCTATATGGAAGCAATTACTGGCAGCGAGGGCCCTCAGACACCCACAGTGCCTCTCACTCTGGGCCAAGCGGAATGTATCTCCCTCCCCCCTCTCCCCTTTCTCTTTCTGTCTCTCCATTTCTCCTTCTTTTTCTCCCTCTGTCTTTTTTTTTTTTTTTTTAACTACCTCTCTCTCTCTTTCTCTCTCTGTGGACTAAATTACTTTCGTATGAGCCCCAACAAAGGGGCAAGGTGAAACCCCTTTTCTATTTTTTTTTTTTATTGGGAACAAAAACCCCGGACATATTTTAATTCACATCACACATTTCCAATTTGCGCAAACAAGCCCTGAAAATACCAGCGCTAATTAGACTAAACCTAATGTGTGTGTGTGTGTGTGTGTGTGTGTGTGTGCTTACATGTGTGCATGCTCCATGAAAAGAGAGGCCAGCTCCAGTTGCATTACTGTATCCCCTTTGGGTGCTGCGCTGGCTAGTTAGTATGCGTAGCCAGAGCCATGTAGGATATGAGTTTTTGGGGGGTCCCTGCATCATGTGGTTTGGGTGGAAGCGAGCTGCTACGGTGGCCGTTGTCCTCCAAATCTACAGCGAGTATTGAGACTTTGTTTGTGAAGGTAAGGAGGTCTTTCTTTTTTTTTTTTCAGGACATCCTAATTTAGAATTTAATGCTTGAAACACCAGAAGAAATTGAATTAGTGGTAAAGCATCCACTGAAAAAAAAAGAAAAAGAAAAACAACAACCCACAGATAAACTGGCAGCAAGCAGTGACAGGATTGCAGTTGTCAGGGTTTGGCAAACCGTTGTCACCCCCTCTCTTGTTACAGTAAAGAAAAGCTCAATGGAGGAACATTGTCAGCCCTGCCAGCGGTCTCTCTTCCTCCTGTCTGTGGGAACTGAGAAGTCGGTATTTGCCATGTGTATATCCCTCCAAACTGACTCTAAATGAGATAAATAAGTTCAGACTAAATTGGCAGCTTGCGTCCAAAGTGATTATTCTTCCCTTAATGTCTCCTCATTGGAATGGGAAAAGACTTGGCCTAAACGGGAATACCGCGGGGTGTGGCAAGGCGGTCTTTTCCAACACAAAGAAGTGACGAGTGATGGCAGCCAGAGTTTACTTGTCAAGGTTTTTAAACACACACACACGCACATGCAGCGTTCTCATGTGCTAACCCTGTCCTCTTCAAACAGTTTGTCTCTCACTCTACACTCCTCCAAACTTGGCCCATAACAGGGTCTTGCATTCCCTTCCCATGAGTCCTAGCGAGGCTAGTCAGCAGAAGGACCCCAGATTGTGCTGGCTGCGTCGCCGCCTGCCTCGTTTGGGAGCGTGCCTGGGCCCTCCGTCTCAGTAACCTTGGTTTGCCCCCTCTGTTTGTGAATTCCTGCCGCTCCAATAGGACCACACTGTCCCCAGCAAAACGCTTTCTGGCAGTGGGCAGCTGGACAGACCGGTGGGAAAGTGAAGCGAAAGCTCAGATTGTCTTTCAGGCGAATAAATAAAGCATGATTGTAGTGTTTCACCTTAAAGTAATTTATGTACAAATATGGAGAAAAAAAAGCTGAGACTTGGAGTGTGTTTGTTATGAATAACACGCTGCCAGGTCAAGAGTCACAAGGAAGTGATGTCTGATGGTGAATAATCTGTCACAGTCTTAGACACACATAATTACCATTTAAGCTTATCTTATCGGATCACCGGCGCTTTGCGCTCTGCTCCGATACAATCGCGCTTGTGATTGGTGCTCTAGGTTGAGCTAAGGGTCGGGATTGGTGACTCAAGTCCAAGCAGAGGTTGCGATAGGTGAGTTTCGAAGCGTCAGATTTCATCTTGTGGCGGTGTTTTGTGTCTGCCAACACCCAGACTGTGGAGTGTTTAGCCTTCACTGCTAGTTCTGCTGTCTAAGGAATTTCACAGGCTTGAGTAATTTTTAGTTATGTCTCTCCTTCTCTCTCTTTCTTTATGCCCTTTCCCTCTCGTTCACTCAATTTTGTTTAAAATCATAGTTATTTGCGGTATGGCGCTGGATAGTTTGTGGTTTTCGGACCGGCTGTATTATTCCAGTATTAGGTATCTAGTCTTTCACCATAATGTTATAAGAGGCTTCCTTGGCTTAAAATATCAGATAACTGAAAATGGTATAAACATTAGTAGTCTATTCTTTCAGTATTTTTCAAGGTCCCATTTCAATAGAGTTACAGTTTGGAGCTTTGATAATCTATCGTATATTCTGGTGTTGGTTCATTTGTGAGGGCAGTCCACTGATTTTACACATCATGGTCCGTTTACAGGTGCTAATGCTGCATATGTGAAAAATAACTGTTCGAAGTCTGTAGTGGCTGTAGAGCCAGCTGCGCGATGTCTGATAAATTCAGTCTGAATAACATCAGCTGGAGCTGAATACCACGTCTTAAAGTTTGAAAAGAAACATTAGCGGCTCGCATTGTCGGTAACGTAGGCGCCGGGTTTTGACAAGGAAGACTCACAATGACAAGAGTGGCAGATAATTTTGATATTTTTCAACTTTCAAGTGACTAAGCTTTGAATTTTGTCCAGTGTTGCATCCTTACGCTCAAATTACGTCCATTAAAAGTGCTTGTTTTTGCTATTGACAGGCTCAGACTGTTATTATAAGTGTTACGGAGAAATGAAACATTTACGTTCAAGTATGTTTTGCCTGAACCGGGCTGTGAAATCTCTGTGGGCCTAGTGTCGCAGCACCCACAGGGAATCCCACCAGTCTCCCGAGCTTTGCACCCTTCTCGGGCTGTCGCTCTCCTTGTCGTCCCCCTCGTAGTCTTATCCATACGCTCGAATCCATCAAACTCAAAGTCACACTGTTGAAATCAGCTAAATATTCAGCCATAACCCTGAAAGTCTTTTACACAGCACTAAACTTTCGCTTTCTGTGCTCCAGCACAGCAAACTTTTCCTGGCTGGCATCCTTATGCTCATGTTTCCACTGTTGACCTCCTGTAACAGGTCTTGATTTCTCCCAAGATTTCAGAATTAGACTTCTCCTTGAGCGAGACTCGGTTCGACACACAGTGGGTCGAGCAAAAAGTACAGAAAACATTTCATTCCTCTGTAGGGTCGTTGTGGTATTGTCAGACACTTAGAATAACAATCTGAGCTGCTCAGTGGCAAAAACAAGCACTTTTAGTTGATATATCTTGACGGTGCGCAATTGCCCTTAAGGATTACATTGTAGCCTGTATTGCAGGCTGCCCCCATCAGTCACTTTGACACAAAAACATGAGAAAATAAAGTCCAGGTTGAAAAATACAAAAGATAGCCTTTGAGTCATTTGTCAAAGTAAAATAAGGCTTCTCCAGCGTGTGTGGGTTTGCTACCTTTCTATTTTATATCATTGAAAATTCAGTATATTTTATTTTTAGACTGTTTGTCAGACAAAACAACATTTCAAGACGTTTTTTTTTTTTACTCAACGGTTAATTAATTATCAGCAAAGAATTATGGAAATTGTGCAAACAATCTTCAACCTGCTCATTTCTAAGCGGTTCATCTATTCTCCTTCCTGCTTGTCTGCCCACATTCTTTGCCGGCTCTGCTGCCTGTCTTATCTGTTTGCTTGACGGTCCACTGTGTCACAACGCTACTAATGGCCATTGCTGAGCCAGCCACTTTCTAAATGACACCCTCCTCCGCTCAATACAGCTGCCCTGCAGTTACACACTCGCTCCTCCACCCCCCTTTTTTCTCCAGTCTCCACCACCACCGGCTCCTCTCATGCACAACACAGTGGATTCCCTCCCTCGTGTGAAAGAAAAGCAGTTTCTTGTCAATTTTCTCTCAATATTTTCCACTCAACATGCCTCTTGATGAAAGAACCCCGTCTTGTCTCTCTCACGCACACGCACACACACACACACACACACACACACTTTCATGCATCACATATCACCGGTTGAATGACTGACTGACGGTGTACGACTGGAGCATCTTCTCCCCGCTGATAGCAGCGCCCTCACCAACAGGATGATTCGTTCATTCATCATTCATCCCTCTCCCACTTCTCTCTCTATCGTTTTCCTCCTTCTTCACATCACAACCCTTTCTCTCCTTTTAATCATCTTTATCTTGTTGTATGTGTGTGTGTGTGGTGTGTGTGTGTGTGTGTGTGTGTGTGTGTGTTTGTGCGTTTGTGTACAGCGGCAGAAGATGTGGTGAAACGTTTCCTCTATTGTAAATTCTTCTAAAGACATATGGAAGCCAAATTGAGCTTGGCCTTAGTTCGAATACAGCAACCCTGCCAGACTAAATCCTGGATCAAAACACACTCGTGATCACGCTCATTCTCCACACATATCAGCTCTCCAACCTCTGCATACCCCAGGTGCCACTTGTATTTAATGTAGTTCAAATGACTTTATTAACTCTCAAAGGAAAAACAGCAGCGCTCGACTGGATGTTCATCTCGTCTTCCTCTACACTCACACGCTCACAAACTTCCCCCTCAAAGTTCATTGGTTAATCAGTCGGGGGCTTCCAGCATCCTAAAAGATGGTGGTGGCAACATTTTGGCACTGGCAACTCATAACTGGATTGCTGTAATTATTCATTGGGAGAGTGATGCCTTCCAGGGGCTGAAGATTGATTAGGTTTGATATGCGACTTAGTGTAATCTGTCTTTGACCAGGGCTCCTGTCCAAATTGGCAGGAATAATAAAAAGAGAGGAAGTTATTTTTAAAGGGAGAGGAGAAGCGAGCGAGCAAATGAAGACGGAGGTGGGTGGACAAAGGGAAGAGAGAAAGATTGAGGCACATCCTGTGTCGTGTCTCTTGTGGCGCTCTTTGCCATACACAAACCATCAATCTGCAGACAACAACGCGAGGCAACCATTTTGTTTACAGTCGGGCAAAGCCGCTCCAACGTTAAAATACAGGCACCTCTCATCGTCGGCGTTATTGTGTACTCGGTTAAAAGTGTTAGTTGCGCGAGCGCATTTTTGCCTCGCTTGTTTTGTCAGGCGGACCAACGCGATCCTCGGTTGTCTCATTTTCCACGACTAAAGTGTGTCTTCAGTTAATCCTCCAGTGTAAGCATGGCAGAACTTAAAAGGCTCTGATTAGGCTGTTGTGTCCCACAGGTTGGCTAGATATAAACTCGTGACACACTCACAGTGCCCATACGTACCCCGGAGACCTCTCTTTGTGTTAATTAAAGGAGTCTCAACTGCAATTAGCAGGCTTTACAATGAGCATAGCCACAGATAGACACATACGTGCACACACATACACACACACTGAAACAGACACATCCAGACTGTGAACACATTTATGGGCCCACAAACACTCTGTACAGTTACTTAAGTATCACTATGCATTTTGCTGTTAGGTCAACTATATCTGCGTCTGGCTGCCGGTCTGGATTTTAAGGTCATTTTTAGCTTGACTTTAAACGACCAAAATGAAGGTTGAACGCTGCAGAAAAATCTTAATTTGCTTGACTGTTGTGAAATAAAAATCTTATTTTCTTAAAAAGGATCTTACAAAACTTTCCAAAAACTACCGCAAAACCAGAATAGGCTGGATACTTAGAAAATAAATTGGGTTAGAGTGAGTGTTTCGATCTTTTAACATTTTTAAAAAACAGATTTAAAAAAAAAAAAAATCAGACAATGGGTGAGCTCATTTTACCTCTTGTCAGCGTAAAAAACGTTTGTTTGAAGAATTTCCTGAGGATCAAGTTCATTTTTTTATATACTACCACAGGGGTGGATCTTTTTTTGAAAACTGCTAAAGACAAAAAAAAAAAATGCTGCGACTGGAAAGAAGTCACTCGTTAAAGGTTAGGTTCACCCAAATTACAAAATAAAAGATTTTTTTTTTCAGTTTTAGATCACGGAGATTTCTCCAATCATAACACCAAAACTGTCTTCATGATAGATATTTATTTTTTTTTCCAGTTTTCAAGGACTATTACACTTAGAGAATCTCGGCTCATACGGTCACTCGTGTAAGTCTGCTCCACCCACATAAACTCAGTGGCCGTGTTCCACTCCCTGTTAGACCTAAACATAGAGCCCGGGTCCGTGGTGGCCAAATGGCCCATCATCCTGTCTTCTTATATACCAAATTAGACCAGAGCTGTCCCAGTGTGCTCCAGCCTCGTCCGCAGGAAATCAAAGCCAGGTGGAACTTAAGTGAATGAAGCCCCACTTTGGCACATTCTAGCTGGGGAAGTGGTGGCAAGAGCAAGGACCCCCCCTGGAGCTTGTCAGAGGTTGGGAGAAGACACACACAGGCAGACACACACACAGGTGCGAATACCTATTTGCTGATGTTCACACAGGGGCACAAACTCACAGTGGATAGGCGCTGTCAACTCTGTGGCAATACTGCTTAGCCACTCCACTCCCGTATTTACTTATTTATTGGCAGCGATGGCCGCGATGACAGAGCCACTCACTCTCAGAAAGCCTCCCAGCCTGGACGACGTCCCTTCAAGCAATGGCGTAAAAATTTTAAGAGCCCCGGGCCTGGTTTGATGACTTTGACGCGAGTTAGCATGTAGTCGAGTTGTCGGGTGCATTCAGGGGGCTAACTGTTCTAATGCGTTTACCCGCTTGCCTTGTGAGTGTGTCTCCGTGTGTCTCAAAGCGAAGCGAAGTGTCACTTAATAATTTAGTCGTTGGTTACGTCCCCCTCGCCATCCATCCATCCATTCACAGCCCTTTATGTCTTGCCTCTGGGAATGCGGCAGCCATCCCTCTGCCTCTCAGGGAGTGATAGAACAAGCAGAGACAGGTGACAGAATCCGGCGTGGTGGTGTGTGAGGACAAAGCGGGAAAGATTGACTGCGAGAGAAAGAGAGGCAGACAGCACAGCGAACATAAACGCTGAGAAACAGACAAGAATTAAAGGAGCTCGGGGTGATTTACGAGTGACTGGAAGATAATGAACAGCAGCCACTTTTTTGAATCTAAATTTTTACAATGCAGCTTCATAACACGGAGCCTCACGTCCATTCTGACATTAAATCTGTCTTATGTATTAAAGCGATGCAACGCACACACACACACACACACAAAATGGAATATATGCCCATGCTTGACACGCAGACACACACACACACACACACACACAAACACACACACACACACAGCTGGGTTTCTGGCATCTGTGCATGCCAGATGTAGACAGGAGATCTTTCTCTCTCTCATCACTGTTTTCAGACTAATAGGTTCTTGTTCTCCATGGAAGTGGTTCTAAGGCGAGAGCTGGAACTTAAAGCCCGCACGCCAAACCTGTGGCCACGGTTGTAATAATCAAATAATGTAACTTGGCCACGTGTAAGAATGTGTGTTAATACACGAGAGCTTTCAACAAAGTCTCCAAATGCCAGTGGTCTCCTATATACTTTAATATGACTTGATGTTCACTTAACCCCCCCTCTTCCTCGTAATTGAAACCTGATGGTGGAATAATAATCGTTTCTTCATATTTTTTTTTCAGCTTTCTGCATTCACTAAGCTGATTTTTTGCCGGGGCTGCGGGACAGTATTCAATTACAAGAGGTTTGGTGGAGAGGCGAGGGCATTGCGATGAGCTTTACACTTACAACCTCGACATGGGTTCACTGGTGGAGAAGCTTAGATGACTTTTTAATGCGCGCATCGTTCTTTCGGTGCAAACGTGCACAACTTGAACGATAAAAAAAAAATCTCTTCTGCACTTCCTGCTTTTTTTTTTCTCCTCGTACACACGGTTGAAAAAAGACGGAGAAGACGGACGAGCTGTGAGTGAGAATTTTTCATTTCATTTTTTTTTTTTTTTTGATTGAAATTCTCCTTCTTCACAAACTCAAAGTCCCAAACCAAAAACTTGCTTGTTTGCTAAGTGGTTTTACTACCGCAGAATGATTTGTGTGACATTTATTTGGGAGTTTTTTTTGGCCGTGGAGTCACCACTGTTTGTGTGTTTGTCGTGTTGTTAGCGGTTATGTTCCTTGTCATGTGTGTGCCATAAATAAAGACTCCCCTGGCTAATGTAACCCACATGTTTTTTTGTTCCCACCTCCCTCCCAGCTCAGCATTTGTTTTCGAGGAGGAATCAGATGGTACGCAGCTCTTTAGAGCCGCCTCTCAACTTTTGTGAGGTCATTGAATTTTAGTTTTTTATATCAAAAGCAGCCGTGGACTTCCCTGTTACTCACAAAGGCTAACCGGTATAACGTGTGATTCCCATTACTTCACTACCTCACCACCTAGCAGATGTACAGCTGGTCACTGATGACCCCTCTTGAAACATTTGGACACATAGTCATACCCAGACGTGACTGACAAATCCCGGTTTGTTTGAATTTTTGTCTCAGTTCAACAGAAATGATTCATTTCGCATGCAGAATATAAGATGACCCTGACCATTAGACGCCTTCCTCATTTCCAACACCTGGATTTGGAGGAGGACATCTCCTTTTGGGAATGTTTCCCCAGGATACTAATCGTAGAGGAAAGTCCTCATCCTTGAATCCTTGTAAATGTAAAAGCATTGTAGCTCACACTCTCTGCTGTCACACTCTTGGACTATGTTCTCTGGTTGTCAGCATTCACAAGATTGTCCTTTTGAGCTCATCATTAAATTCGGAGTCCAATAATTCTTGGCTGCCTGACAGATGATTTGGTCCCCGTTTTTTTTCCAGGAAAGCTTTTGACCAGTCTTCATTCGGAAGGAATTTATTTCCTACGTGGCAACACAACAAGTTACACGAGCCATGACAACTCTCTCCTAGAAACTGCAGCAATGCGTTAAATATAACTTCAGTTAACATGATGAAGAAATGTTAACCAACAGTTCATTCAATGTCCAGTCTTTTAAGTCTAAACACACCCACAAAAAAAGCTTAAAGTGCGACAGTCACTATGAGTGCATGGTGACTATCGCACAGCTTCTTAGTGGGTGTGTTTAGTCACTGGCAGCTTCGGATTAAGCCGAGGGAAAGATCCCACAGTGACTTAAAGTACAAGACTTTACATGTTTATTAACATTTAACCACAAAACCTTTTAACAAAAAGTGATATTGTGGCATCTAAACCCGACAAACAGGACTTAATATTGTGTATCCCATTGTCTGGAGTCAAAATCCTGTTACCCCCCCACGACCCCGACTAGCTCCCTGTGACTCCGTTATGACACATAAAAGTGGTGATTCATTCACTCTGAACTGAAGTTATTATCAACCACAGCATAACGGGTAAAAATCAATTCAGAAATGTACGGAGACTGCAGCGTTCATCACAAGGTAACCTACACGAACACTTTTAGGGATGACTAACCGTAAAATGACTTGAATAAACTTACTGACCGACAATGCAACACTCTCTGTAACAGCCGGTCAGAGTGGCAAAATGTCCGATGTTGGAAATACGTGACCGTCAAGTTCTCAAATCTAATACGACCCGCATCTTCTCTAATGTCATTTCTACACAAACATCAGTGTTTTGGGCCACTATGCTAATTTAATCAAACTTTTCTGTTCCTGTCAGTATTTTGTCCCACCACCACAACAAACAGCGATCTTCAAGCAGCAACAGTTATAAAGGTCACTGTAGCAGCTACTGACATTATGCTCTCTTTTATGTGAGCCTTCAGGGAGAGGAGAAAGTGTTTCAGTGGGTGTCAAAGGCAGCAGAAAGCTAAAAGAGGTAAAGATATATTAGCGAGGTCAGAAGGGGGGGAAAAAAATCTCACAAGAGTGAGAAAGGAAGAGTAAAAACAGAATAATGAGAGATGGGAAGTTTGCAAAGAGAAGAGAAGGACTTTTCAAACTCTCAGCGCCGGTTTCGGTGGAGATCGGGTTAGTGGTGGTGGTGGTGGGGAGGCTGTACAATGGGGGCGCTGGCAGGGTTGCCACGGCAGCGTTCCGGATGGGCAGGCGGTCTCCTCTCAGGGGGTGAGGGGGGGGACGTGGGGCTGTCAGGGAGCCTGGCAGGTAGAGACACAACGCCCTGTGACTGGGGGGGAGCACGGGTCAGTGAGAGAGGACAGGAGCGAAGGGGATGGAGGCAGCGGAGGGGTGAGGTGGAGGCCTGTCTGATGAGGTGAGAAGAGAGAGTAGAAGGGGAGGGAGACGTGAGGGAAGTAAATGAGGCTGGATGAGGAGAAGAGCCAGAGATGATTAGAAGAGAATTATCCAAGTGTGTGTGTGGATGACTGTGGAGTTAGTGGAGGAAATAAGAGGAAGAAAAGGCAGAAGGATGGGGCTCAGGGTGCCCTGATATACACGTCTGTGAAATGCCCTGAAACCGCTACAGTCAATAGGCAAGTGATGGAACTCGACCTCTTCTTCGTCTGCTGTCTCCCCGTCCTTTCTTTTCCCAGACAGTATTCCCACGCCTCTTGGTTCATATGTAACCCTTTCCTTGATGCACCACACCTATGTTGTGCTTTCACACAGCAAGCTTGTGCAAGGGCGGTGCGTAAAACGAACAGCAGCGCGTCATCCTTCAAAGCAGCCATAGGATGCTCCAGACGGCATCAAAATATTCTTTTTCTCATCTCAGATTTTCTGTCATGCTTTTTCTACTCAAGTTCTGGGAGGATCAGAGATCTTCAGCAACCCAGATGATGCACAAATCACCTTTTCGGACACCTTTTCTTCTCCAGCTTCTAAAGTTCTCAAGTTAAATTGACACCCCTCTCCATTAAAAACAGTTTAATTTGTCCTTTAGGTTATCCATTAATCGTGCATAATGGATTGTCCCTTCAGGTAAGAACTTAAAGTTTTGGATGTTGGATGGAGGTCTTTTGGCGACAAGAAAATGCACTCAGGAAAGAAAGTCCAAAATATCTTTTGGTAATAACTTTGATTGCTTCATTCTGTAAATGCTGCCAGTAAAATAACTAAAAGGCACAATATTGCTCGGTTTCTTGCAGACTGTAAATTGACAACCTATTTTCTCTCAAGTTGATCAATCAGTTACTTGATGACTTGTCATTTTTGCAACCAGAATTTCAGTTCACAGCTTCTCAAATGTGAACATTTGCTTGCCTCAGTAAATTGGACACTTTGGGGGTTTGGACTGTTGGTTGGACAGAATAAGAACACATTTCTAAAACAATCAGTTGTTCCAATAATGGAGAATCAGTTGAAGACGATGCATTGCATATATGACACTGTCCGGTGTATTTTGGGGTAATGAAAAGTCTGCTGTCTTACCGGGGATAACCGACAAAAAGAGGTGGGATTGTATGTAGTGGGGTGAAAGCGTGGTGCAGAAAAAGGAAGCCGACAGATTGCTGTCGGATGTGCTGTAATTTGGTGAGAAGAACCACCCCGGGGTCAGAGGTGCTCATGTGTGCTGGATATGAGCGTGTGTGTGTGTGTGTATGACGTTTTGTGCAGCAGTCGATGCGATGGTGCTGATAAAATTGTACGCTCCGTCTCCTGACCTCATGAGTGAAGAAGGAGTCTCTCCTTCTTGGAAAAAAAAAAATAAAGAAACGAGCACATGGAGCACTTGATACATAACATGTGTCATTAGGTCATGAATTGCCAAATAGGCATTAGCAGATTGTGCTCTCAGCCATTAACCTTTTGCCATTTTACGTTATCACAAATACAGCTGGAAATCGTAAATAACTCACAAGCCTCGAAGATGACGCTCCGCTGGCGTTTTTTCCTCCGTTTTTGTCACAAAGGTGCACTTATTAGCAGAGGCCAGATTGCAGCGATCAGTGACACAGACAATCATGTGGCTCTCGCTCGTTTCTCTCAGACCTTTCGGTGCCCTCGTCTGTGCCTCACTTCGCCGTTCTCCCCCTCTTGTCTCTCCCGTTATTACAAGCGAAGGGCTGTTCCTGTCGGTGTCATATGATGTCTTGTGGCCCTGTAGTGGTAGCAGAACAGTGACAGTTCTATCCCTGTGCCATCTGATCGACACACCATTCCTTGTCACATGCAGACACACACGTTGCCTGTCTGAGTGGGTGTGTGTGTGTGTGCGCGCAGGCTTGTATGACCATAAATCAGGTCACCCACAGTACCAGCCCTCGAGGCATGTGCTCCTGCTTATGTCTCTTACTGTACAAAGGCTGCCCTCACTCTTTTGGAAATGCCACTTCCCACCAGTGTTGAATCATGATTATTGTTGTTTTGGTCTGTTTATCTGAAATAATTTGACCTCAAATAGACAAAAAAAAAAAAAAATCTCAGACCTTTCAATCGGGAGAAAAGTTTGGATTACAAAAGAGGTCACAGGATGAACTCCTGCAGCAGTCTGAAGTGAACCAGTGTTCTCTCGCGCCGCGTTTGAGAGGCATCCTTCTCAGCAAAGAGACACTCATCAACCTTTTTCTACTGGCCGTAACCATTTGTTTCTGCAGCAGATAATCACCATCACTGCACAAATTATGTTGTTCCACTTTCCCCTCTCTCTGCCCTCTGCTTCAGTCCATTTGCCCTTATTTTAGTGTGTAAAAGGCCAATTTGAGTTTGGCTCGGTTGTGATTTCATTCCATGAAAAATTATACCACCTCAGGAAAAAAAAAACAAAAACAAATAATACTTAAAAAAAAAAAAAAAACAGAAAAATAACAAAAGACAAGTATCATAATTGTGACTTTTTTGATGAGGTCTGCATCTGTTTCGTAGACACTTTGCATGGAAAATGAAAAGTACTTTGCCTCTCAAGACATAAGAGCGCAGAAAGGAGAATTGGTTCTCTTGAGACTCTTCTAACAACCCAGTGATGTCGCACCCAATTTCGGAGCTATTTGACCCATTAGATGTCAATGTTTGGGAAACAAACAGGCAGTGCTGAGAGGTCTGATGGGTGTAATAATGTGGGTTTGGTGATGGAGGGGGCTTCTCAAACACATTTGTAGCTCATAGTCAAAGGACAAAAAGTTGAACAAGAGATCAACAAGTCTGACTTTGACTGTTTTACCTGATGTGCTCCGCTAACATACTTTTAAAATCTGATTTTCTAATCACAGCTTGTGAATGGCTGGAATAATATTTATACCGTATGTAAAGAATATTAAATTCATCCACACCAGTGACAGAAAAAATATCATATCTCATTATTATATGGCACCATACATGGTATTATGTAGAGAGTTAAGAGTCAAAATTCAACAATTTATACGATAGTCGTGCACAGAGGAAGGTTTCAGTGTCATACAGTACTCAGAGTTAATCAAATTGCTCTGTGTGTTTATCTTGTCTAACAAATTGTACAAAAATAATAAATAAAACGCTTAAAAATCAATTTATAAGAGAAGAAAACAAACAAAACAAAGAAATAACAGCGTGTAACGACTAATGAATTCATATAATGGATATCGCTGCCAAAGTACATCTAAAAAAAAAAGATGAGTCATACAGTAGTATGTAACACTATGAGAGTTCACTCCGCTGGCTGAAATCCATCGATCGAAATTTTATATTTATTCAAGGCGATGTGTTGTCAAGGAAAGAAACAAAAATAAGGAAAGAAGGACTTCTATTATTATAATTACTGTTTCCTTGAATATTAGTTGAAAATGTTTTTGCTTCTTCCTTTCACATAGAATAGAGTGATTCTTCTTCTTATTATTATTATTTTTTAAAAGACATTAAAATCTCTTGCGATGTATGTGGGATGACTCAAATCTTAGGTAGTCAGTCGCTGCAGGATTTATTATTTAACACACTGTAGGCATTTACACAAAAGCTATGTAAGTTTGGGATTTATGGAGCAGAAGACGGGACACCTGAGAGCCGGACCGTGCTGCATGTTTGCTGCTGTTCTCTTATTGAAAGTATTTGTTTCCTCAACCACGTCTTTGCAAACAAGTGCTGTCCAACATGTTGGACACTATCTGTACTTTCTGTTTTGATTTGCGACGTGATTGTGTGTGTGATTACACAGTAATTATATAATTGCAATAGCTATATATTTTTAAAATGTCAGCATGGACTTATGTCGTCTTTCGTTAGCATTTCAGGGCTGTGGTGGCAACATGTTTGGATAACGTGTTCCTACAAATCTGACTCTGGTAACGCAGGCTTTGCTCTGGAACTCTTCAATCTTCACGATCCCTTTCTGACTGCTTGTTGGCTTGTACCTCAGACTGAGCGCGTGAGCCGCCGGGGAATAAGGATGCTATGGCAGAGCTTTAACCTCGTGCACACACTTGTATTGATCCATACAAGCCTCAGTGACTGTTGCTACAGAGCAGGCTGCACTCTGTCATACAGGGCTCCCTCCCTGTCACTGGTCGGTGGCAGCTAAGGAGGACTAGCGCACACCGGCATCCAACACACACCCATCCGCCTCTGGGCTAACGCGCTGCCACCAACGCTGCCCTCTCCCCCCCTGCCTCACCCGACCACCCTCACTCCCCCCATCCCCTTTTTTCTTTCCCTTTTTCTCTACCTCACTTTTCCTCTAATGAGTTGCAACACTGATAACGAGCCTGATGATCTTCCATTGATTCGGCTATCACTTGCTTGTCTGGTAATTGATCCGTAGCTGAGCCTCTAGTTAATTATATGGGCTTCGACATGGACCCCTGCCCCGGGGGGAATTCTCAAGTCCTGCACAATAATAGTTTTAATAAAGGAGCCCGAGGTTCTCCTGCATGCTTTTTTTCCCCCACTCCTTCCTGCTTCCCAGCATTTTTCACCTTTCCATTTCCTCCTTCCTCCCGATCTCCCCCCCCCCCCCCGAAATTTCTCAATCTCTGTATTTTTACTTCTGTGTCTCCTCTTCGTTTCCTCTGTCATCACAGCCATTACCATCAGCAGAGCCGAGGGGGAAGGAAGGGAGAGTGGGGACGGCGGAGGGTTGCGGGCTGGGAGAGATGTGGAGGGAGAGTGAGCAATATTGGCAGAGTCCACTCCTCCCTCCCACAAATAACAGCCATTAACCAGCCAGGTCAGAAGCTGAGCCACCAGCTTGACTTGAAACACTGAGTGCCACTCGACAAACCCACAGACTTGCACATTTACAGACGAGAGGGAGGGAGCAGAGAGCGAGAGAGGGAGAGGAGCGTGAGCCGGAGAGCAAAAAGGAACCTCTGCCGCTAAATTGTCACTTAATATAATTAGCCCAAGCCTCGTGCATTACCTTTTCAATAAGTTGTTAAGAGCAGAGTGTGCGGTACATGGACAGGAGGTGACACATTACGCCTTTTTACGACAATGCTGCTTGTGGCTTCTGACAAGGCGCAGGCCACTATGCGAAACATTAAATGAAGAAAAGAATAGAAGGGAAGAGCGAGAGGGGGGGGGGGGGCCTGCAGTAAAAGAAAGACAGAGCGAGGTAAAGAGACCTAGAAGTGGTGAAAAACATCACGAGAGACAAAAGCAAAAGGATTAAGATGTAGGCAGGGAAGGAGAGAGGAGTGATGTAAATTGAGCTCAAGACAAAAGACACAATTGCACATTTTCAAAGTGGTAAGACGCGCGCTGTACACTTTTCTCTCTGCCAGCAGAAATCCCTTGTACATAACAGTAACGACCGGTGTGATAATCTCAGCAAAGGTTAACAGTATACTGCCATTAGTACACTGTACAAAAGGCTTTTAGCCGACCGACCAAGCAGCTGTCTACAGCAATTTACCACAAAATTTGAAGTGACTTTATATATCAGAAGCCATTTAACGTGGTAGTGCAGAGAAGTTCTCTTTCTGCCCCTTTCTCTTTTGTTCCACGGCCGTGGAAAGATCACAGTGACATCTCCCTCTCGCCGCGGACTGAGGCACCTGGGCTGTCATTTCTCTAATGATGGTGGGGTGGAAAAAGACGGGGCGGAGAAGAGGAGATGGGAGATTTAAAGGGATGAGGAGAAGAAGAAGAAGAAGGAGGAGGAGGTGGAGGGGGAATGTCTTCATTGTTTGAGATGTGTCCTATGCTGTGTCAAAGGGAGCACAGATCTCCTTCCTCCTCCTTCTTCTTCTTCTTCTTCTTTTTTTTCTCTTTGGTTTTATCCTCCTGTGTGTCTTTTTCTCCGTGTCTGCCTCCCTTTACTCCTCCATCCCTCATTTTATTCCCTTACCTTTGCTGCTGTGGGGACCAATTTGGCTAAAATGGAACCTCTTCCTCATTTTTTTCTTAATTAAAATCTGAGAGCCTCCGCGGGTGGGGGTGGGGGGCGGAGGGGGGTTCCTGCATGTGTGTGTGTGTGTGTGTGTGTGTGTGTTCATACACAATGCAGTGGCAGATTGCCTGCGTTCCATTAGTCTTTCATTAGAGTGCTTGAAAATCAAACAAAGGCATGATATTTTTTTAGAGATAACAAGTCTATTGATATTTTTTGTTTTTGTTTTTTTACATTTTTTATTGTGTTTCATTGCTGCCCTGCACATCGGAGCCACTCTGAGCTGCGATCAAAGAACCTTTCTGTTGAATACAATCCTGCGTTTTCAGTTCTTCAAAACAAAGAAACATGCTTTTCTTCAAGCTGTTTCCTTCAAGGTAAATACTGAGATCTTTGGCTAAGCACCGTGCGTACGTGCGTGCGTGCGTGCGTGCGTGTGTGTGTGTGTGTGTGTGGCGGGATGGTCCCTCAGGGAAAGTAAGTTGCTCTGAGACGTGCCGGCCACTCGCAGCGCAAATGGTAATAAGGAAGAGGGACAAACGCTCCCCCCGCTTCTCCTGCTCTGCGATGACGCTTGCCCCCCTAGCAGAGGAGGGGTGTGTGTGCGTGTGTGTGTGTGTGTGTGTGTGTGTGTGTGAAGAAGCGTGCAGTGCGATGTCATTGAACATCTCAGAGTGTAGCGGCACAGTTGACTCAGTT
This sequence comes from Nibea albiflora, assembly GCA_014281875.1. NCBI lineage: Eukaryota > Metazoa > Chordata > Actinopteri > Sciaenidae > Nibea > Nibea albiflora. The sequence goes on along the minus strand of CM024789.1, from coordinate 7,316,401 downwards.
GAGCTTGCACCGGCCCCGACACACACACACACACGCTCGCTTTCCCCTCATCCACACACACACACACACACACAGACACTCAGAGAGCCACCGTCTCTCTCTCTCACTCGCTCGCTCTCACATGCTCTCACTCTCTCTCTCTCGCGCGCGCGCACAACACACACACACACACACACAGGCTCAGGCGCTCAGCTCAGTTCCTCAGCGGCTGCAGCGGAGTACAGAGGAGTCAGAGAGAGAGAGAGAGAGAGAGAGAGAGAGAGAGGCGCAGGGAGAGAGGAAAAGAGAGAGGACAGGCGGCGAGGCACGGACGTCGAGAGAGGGACACAATCACAGAGAGCGAGGGAGAGAGAGGAAAGGAGAGAGAACGGGAGAGAGAGAGAGAGAGAAAGAGAGAGAGAGAGAGGAGCGGGAGGCAGGGAGAGCTGGATAGCTGGTGGCTCACTCCCACACCTCATCTTCACTTTGCTGGGACAGGCACAGAATTGATGGTAAGAGACATTCGTGCATTTTATTGGCTCAACTGTTTGCTTTACGCGCCGCTTTTCGCTGGACTTTGATTATTTTTTTGGTTTCTTTTGCATTTAAAATTTTTATTTATCTTTTTTTTTTTTTTTTTGACTTTTGGAACATTTCTGAGCAGATTGTGTTCATGTTGTTTTCTGCCATGCCGTTTATTTACGTTTGACATTCAGTTTTGACAGTGTTTGCTGTTTCGGCTCCACAGTGCAGCTCACACTTTCTGCTTCATTTCTATTTTTTTTAAGACTCATTCATGACATTAGAAAACACAGATCCATTACACAGATTACAGAGAATTCATCACATTTGCTTCTATCCATGTGTGCATGTGTTCAGTGCTGAGTGTGCAGATGGCAGCTCACAGGAACTTTTTCTACTTTTTTTTTTTTTTTTTAGTAAATAAAAATCTCTTATGTTAGAGTCCTGTGTGTGTCCGTGTCTGAGGGTGTGTGTGCATGCACGCATGCTGCTGAACATGTGTTTCATTGTGTGTGTTTGCGTGTGAGTGTGTTTACGTTGAGTCCATGTCCAAGTACAAAATGACTGACAGATGGATTAAAGCAAAAAAAAAAAAAACTGAGGCCACAGGCAACATCATGCACCCCTCCTCGCTAATTCCCATCGCCCCCCCCTCTTTTTCCTCGCACTCCATTCTTGCTCACCTCCTCATCAGCCCCCTCCTCACCTCCATCCGTCTCCTCATCCTTCCTCACCTCCAGTGCTCTGCTCATCTTGCCCTGTCCAAGACGAGGCCCCCGAGGAAATTCACTGCAAGCCCTCTCTTCTCTCCCTTCTTGAGAATTAACTCCACACACACACTCCTCCGCCACCAGGGCTGCCAAGAAACCTCACACACATCTACTCCCTCAACTCCCCTCTTTGCTGTTATCCTCCTGCTCGAGAAGCAGGACCCGCACGAGACGGAGGAAAAAAAAAAAAAAAAAAAGGCAACAAGACCCCAAAAGAACCCACCTTCACTGACTTTCTTTTTTTCTTCTCTCCTCCTTCACACTCCCACATCCCTCCTGCCCTCCCTCTCTGTCTCTCCCTCTCTCTGTCTAAGTCCAAGGAGGCAGAGTTGGATGTGAGAGGCAGTGAGTGCGACACAGTCCCACAAGAGCCCAGCACAGACCCGGAGCCGCCCAGGCCACCTCCAGCTAAGGCTAACGGACCCAACGGCACCGCTGGCGTTTGCACGAGCATCCCCTCCAGTAGCCACAGTAGCAGCACCACCAGCAACGGCAGCAGCAGCAGCAGCAGCAGCAGCAGCAGCAGCAGCAGAAGTGGTCTGGGTGGCATTAGCATCGTTAGCAGCAGTGCTGAGGGAGCAGGCGAAAGCTCCATGCAGTTCAGCACCAGACCGCCTAGTGCTGAGCAGCCGGGCTTCATGGGGACATGGCAGCAGCAGAGCACTGACAGCAACCTCCTCTACAGAATGTCCCAGCAGGTACGTCAGCTCAGCCTCAGCCCTTCATCCTCTCCATCTCTGTCTCCTCTCTCCTTCCTCACTTTTTCAACCTACAGTCAAGGACCAAACTTTAATTTTTCCCCACTTGGTGTGTGTTCAGACCTTTGCTACTGTGATTCTCACCGCCTCGTGCTCTGTGTGTGAAAAAGAGAGTTTGTACATAATGTGTGTCAGTAGGTGTGTGTATGTAATTCAGGGGAGATGGATGTGTGATTTGTTTGTGATATTTCAAAGTAAGAGTCTTTACTTAGAACTTTTTATTTATTTATTTTTGCACTTTTGGAATGTATGAGATTTGATGTTGTTCTGTGTGTGTGTGTGTCTTTATGTTGTTGTTTTATACACACACCATGCCTGACTGTGTTTTCATTCATGTAGACTCTGTGTGTGTGTGTGTGTGTGTGTGTGTTTCTTTTTTAATTTGCCTAACTCAGTCATTTTCTGCTCTGTAGACTCACTAAAAATAGCAGGAAAAAAGAAACATATTTTAATGCAAAATTTGCACAATATCAGATAATTCATTTATTTCACCATTTGATGGATTATCCCTTGTCCGGGTTCGTTACATACATGCTTAAGTCTCCGTAATTGGTCTGTGAGCGGGTGTGGAGTTTAAAAGCAAGCAATAGCAGTGTTTTGGTAACCTCAGTGCCGATAAAGACTCGGGAAGGGGCACCCCTCTGGGACCGGCTAATTGACTTCATGTGGCCGAGGCAGGAAGCCCCTTGCGCGGCTACAGAAGAGCAGAGGAGCCGTGAATGAACACAGGCTCAGCCTGCAAAAGTAATGATGATAACGGATAGCCTGCACCGGGTCCACATTTCCTCCCGACATGTCTCGTCTCTTATCGTGGATGTTACACTGATTTTCTCTCTTGTTTAGTAGCCTCTTTTATTTTTTGTTATTTTTATGAAAAGAGTCGTTTTCAAGACGAGCCCCAAAGTTAGAACAGGAGAGTTATTTTTAAAAGGGGACGGGGGGGATTTTGTGGTTTCGTCGGATAAATGTCAGGTAAGGAGAGGGAAGAGGAGGGAGAGTGCGCGTACGTGCGTGTGTGTGAGCGTGTGTCCGTTCGCGCGCACGTGTGTGTGAGGGGGAGACAGTAAAGATAGAGGATGGTTGTTAGGTTGCAGTTAATCATAGCGGGACCTGCAGGCTCTCCGTACCATGCACATGCTGTTACGCACTCAGGCCACAGCGGTTCTTGCGCAACAGCATCGCCGCAGCTCTGTGTTGTAAATGATGAGAAACTTATTCTGTCACCTTGACGGTATTTTCAGAGTATTTATAGACTTTTGTTGTTGTTGTTGTTGTTTGAAAATCCCAGAGGTCTAATCGTGAAGGTGAAACTAATGCGTGGAGGCTATAAAACATATTCCGATGTAACTTCTGGGAACATTTTGTGCATTTTAACCAAAGACTTACATTTTTTTCGGACTGAGCTGCACTTCTCATGCACATCACATATTTTTTTTCTCCTAAAGAAACGATCATACAAGAACTCTTGATAAGTGAACTGGGTGATCCGGGGTGCGTTGTTCTCAGAGAGGAGATCGCTCCTCTTCTCTCCTCATCTCTCCCCGGTTTGAAAGCAGGTGGATGGGCCCCTGCGCTCAGCATCTGCTGGGACCCCCACGTTTGCATCCCCAATCCTTTTTACAAATGCGCACCGTTGTTTCAATATAATCAGCTGTGGGACTCGCTGTTATTTATCCTTCCTCGCACCACTTAGAAGACATCTTCCCATGTTTAGTAGGCATGACATAAATTCTCCGAAGGAAGCCTGTTCCTTGACAGACTCGCCTTCTTGGAATCTAACCGATAATGACTTTGTGTTTGCCGAGGCTGGCGCACCCTGGGGTGTTGGAGGAGAGGAATGCGTTATGGGCTTGTGTTTCAAAATCTTCCCCTCTCTCCCTCTCCTTAAAGATCAACTGGGTGACACGAGGGATGCGGTATTTTATCATTGTTAGACCAAATTATATTTCCATCTGATCGATAGAGACGCGAAACAGCTCTGCGCAATGCGTTTAGGACAGATGCGGCTGCGTGGTGAGGCGCAGGGCATCACCAAGCCCCCCCAAAAAACGCGTTAAGCAGTACCTTTGACATTCCCCGTAAACCACAAACACACAAAGCAAGACTTCATAAACGAGGGGGGGAAAAATATATGAGTTTAACACGAATCCGTCCTGAAGGATGCAGATGACAGAGAGGGGCGTACAGCAGGTGTCTGATCACGTCGGTGCGTAAAACATCAGTGAAAGTAAAGAAAGTGACGATTTTAATGATCAAATTATGAATCAGGAGATGTGATGTTGAAGCTTTGTTTTTTTATTCTTCTTCTTCTCACGGTGTTTTATAGCACAAATCTCGCCATAAAAAAGCAGCACCTGCCTCCTTCAGCGTCAAGAAAATGACTGAGACAAAACAGATGTGAACGAGAGAAAGAAAGCCTCCTCAGCCACTCACTGATTTTTGATTCACCCCAGCAGCTTTTCACGTGTTTTCGGCTGTAATTGTGAATTATTTCATAATTCATATATGTATTTATTTCCACGTTCACTTCGATGTTTGCGAGACAATGAAACATTTAAGCCCCCCAAATATTTAGCTAGAGGCGATGCTGAGAAACAGAAAAGGTGAATTTATTAATAATCTGATATTCGCTGTTTTGTTTGTCGTGTTGGGGCTGCATATTGATAATCGAACAGTTTTGCACGGTCGCGTTTTTTTCTCCAAACTAACGAAATTAACAACAGTGGCGATTAAAGCACGACTGTAAGCGAGCCATTCACACCTTTCATAACAGGCCTTAATAGGCTTTTAATCTTTTTTTTTTTTCCTAAGCCACACAGCTGCAGATTCACAGCCTCTATAATCCACGCGAGTGTGTCAACAGGAAACAACACGAAGAGCATGAAATTTAAATGAAATCAATGAAATGGATTCGATAAATACTGCCTGTTTTCTCAGCTTCCTAATGTTCAGAAAAACGGTGCACATTTTTTTTTTTTTTTTTTTTACAAAACACTGCAAGAGGGAACTTTGATAATTGTTTTTTTTTTATGGGGGGGGGGAATGCAAACATTAATTAGGAGTTGAATTATTTCCCAGCCATTACGGAGTGATAATATTTGGAGCCTTAATTGACCCGCTGCTGTACATGCGTGGCTATGAATATCGACCCTTGCAAGTTAAAAACCCGGGAGTTAAGTGATACTGCGAGCCTAATTGGCTCATCAGGGATAATTCCTGCACAATAGCAGCAGCCGGAGGCCGCGACTTTTTCTTTGCTTTTTATTTAAAAAAATAAAATAAATATATTTTATCCTCCGCTTCAGGTCGGAGGAATGTGGGAACAACTCAAGGTTGTAAAAGCTCGTAAAAAAAAAAAAAATGTGCTTGAACCTCCACCTGAGGATCTGATGCTGCCACCCAGGCTTACAGCAGACCTCCGAGGGGGGAGAAAGGGGGAGGGGGGAAGAAAAGAAAAAAGAAATCAGTGCATGTCTTCAATCTTTAAAAAAAAAAAAAATCTCTAAAATAGATTCTTCCTTTTTCTTTTTGCAAGGGTGCTGTAACGCGGCTTCCTTTGAAGTGCGACAGGTCGACTATGGGCCGAGACCTGGAAGAGGTACAGTGGCATTACAGCTTCTGTCTGCTCTCAGTGCTGCCTGCTCCATCTCACACGGAGACCCTGACAGACACGAATCAACACCAGGCTGTTGTTAGAAATAAGTCTAGAATTTTCTGTGATAATAATAATAACAATAATAATTATGATAATAATATTTTTTCTTTAAAATTGGAAGTTTTTGCTTTCCTTGAATTTCACATCCATTTTTGTAAATCTCCCCTTTTTCATTTGCAAACTAACCCACAAGCCTGCAGCATTTCATTTCTACTCACATCATGCATTTGCAAATTTAAAATGTTTATCAAAATTAAACTAAATGCTGTAGCACTGATGGATTGTGATAAATGTGGATATATTTTTAAATCAGTAATTTTTCTACCTTATTGAAGAAAAAAAAAAACTGTCCGCTTATTTTAGAACAAAAAAAAAAAAAAAAAAATCCAACCTAAACATCTAAATTTCTGAAGTTTGGCTTCAGTTCTTCCATTTCCATCTTCCTTCAGTATTCTCTCCTGTTTTCGTGTCTTGTGTCGTGTTTAAATGTTTTGTTTGGATCCATTTTTACAATCACATTGCCTGATTTTTCCCCCTTCTCCTTTATATTTCGTTAATGCAGCGCAGCCTATGCACTCCTGTCTGTGTGTGTTAAACGCTGGAACGTGAACGCTGCTGAGGCTCTCAGGGCACGGTGACAGACATATTTGTGGAGTAACACGCTCCGCTTTGTTTTGTCTGACTGGAAGAAATGAGGTTGATATTATCCTCTTCAGTGCAGATCACACAACGTGCTAATCTGCCCATTAACACACTGATACACTTACAGTGGTCAGTGCGTGTGTGTGTGCGTGCGCACGCGTTGTTTTACACAGTGGGGTACAGGCGTGTTGCATATGTGGTGCATATGCATTGCTTCTTACCATCGTGTGGGATTGGGCAGTGATTCGATGCATGTGTGTGGAATTATCCACAGTCGGTGAACGTGTGTGTGTGTGCGTGTGTGTGTCGTTACACTCAACTGTTATTATTTCCATGTCTGTCTTTGATGGGTCGTTGCACACAGAGCATATGGATGCCTATACGTACATGTATCTGGTGTCAGGCGTGTGTGTGTGTGTGTGTGTGTGTGTGTGCGTGCGTGCTCTGACACTGAAGTTAATGCATGTGCATGTGTGCGTTAAGGCTTTTGTGTCTGTGCTTTTGCCATTTATTTTTCTGAGTGGGTGGCTAAATACTCATATGCCAGTTGTGTGAGTGAGTGTGTGTGCAGTTTTGTGGGTGTGTGTGTCCTCTCTCTCTCTCTCTCTCTCTCTCCCCCTCTCTCCCTCTCTCTCGTTCTCTGTGAGTGTGTGTTTCTGTGTGTTGGCTCTGGCTCCATGTGTGTGTGGGTGCGAGGTGAAGTGTCTCTTGGCTGGCCTTGGCTGGAGAGCTGGAGGAGAGCAGAGGTGAAAGAGGAGATTTGCAGAAAAGACACGCACCACTTCCCCCATTACTACTTTTTCTTTTCCTTCTTCTACTACGTCTCTGTCTCTCACTGCTTCTTCTTCTTCTCCTCTCACTCGCTTTTCCTCCCTCTCCTTATTCCCCACACCTCAACCCCCCCCCCCTGTTTTCTCGCTCTTCTTCTCGACTTATCTTCCCCACCTTAAAAACTATCTCCACCACCGGTCCTCCACGTGCTAATCCAGATTGTTTTATTCTGGAGCTACTGTCTTCATAGGGAGGGCTCTTGAGACTGAACCTGTGTAACGCAGGACCACTTTGGGCGTTGCGCGCGTTTAATGCGTTTACAGGATTACCACTTGTAATAAGACACAAGGACAAGTGTCAGAAGGGGAATAATGTTTCTTTATTGAGGGGAAGTGGCCGGCTGTTTGCACCTGATTGGAGAAGGTTTAAAGCTACTCCTTCACCAGAACACATCCCACCAACAGCACCTGCCTCTAACTGTAAAGTTGCGGTTGGGCTCTTACACTCTTTAATGCAATTATTGCAGTGCTCCTGGCTGGTTTAGAGGGTGCCAGATAACAACGAGCAGCGCCGAGAAAAGGCCACTGTGGCATTCGCTCAGCGAGCATCTCTCTCAGCCTTTGTGCATATGCAACAATGACGATGTGAGTCTTTCCTGAAGGCAGCATAATTTCTGCAAGAGAGAGCACAGGAGCGGGAGAGCGAGGTTGAGTGGGAAGGTGGCTGCAGCTACTTGTATATTTACTGCATGTGTGTGTGTGTGTGTGTGTGTGTGCACTATTAAGAACCCATCTAGTTTGACGGAGTAGGAGGATGTACAAGGTCCCATTCATGCTGTGGTCCCCTCTATATTTACCCAGGCACCAACCAGGGAGATATGACGTCCACAACATTTTTACTGGCTTTCTTAAATCTGTTTTTTTTGCATCACCAAACACATCCTTTCATTTTTATTGAAACGTTAACATTCATTAATATAATTTCTTTCCCTTTTATGCCATTTAATATTCCATAAATAAATGTTTTATGCCATTCTCTTGCATCCACAGCACACTCCTACAGTATATGTTTAAGTGGATAAAATCAACGTCCGTTTAATTCCATCGTTTTTCTTTTTCTTTTGTGGAGACTGCCGAGGAAATCTGTCAATACGACTGCTCGCGCAGACGCCTCCATTCTCCTCTCTCTGCCTCATCTCTTACTTCAATGGTCTTTTTTTTTAAAAAAAAGACATTTTTACTCTCATCTTTATATTAAATACAGAAAAAGAAAAAAATCTGCATTTCACATGGCCATGATCATGTGTGTCCCAGGTCAGACAGTAACCCCTCCAGTCGCGCAGTAATGCCTTGAAGGACCAGTGTTATGGTTAAGCGCCGACCCTGACTCCGTGTGCGAGACCCGGGGCAAAAAGCGATCAATAAGCATCATGTGAGCATCACTCACGGGTTCCATGTCAGCTGTTTCCTGTTTTTTTCCCGAGGAGACGGCCGCATCGCAGCCATGAGTGAATGCACGGATAATGGGGAGGGTGCAGAACGTAGGGCCGCTATCATGGAAGTCCAAAGACTCTCTTTATCGTGCGTCTGGCAGGGGCAGCGCGCTCTGCGTCGTGTGTGTGTCGGGGAACGACAGAAATGCAAAGCCATCTGCTCTGCTCTTATCAGACGGCTGAGCGATGAAATCTACCACAGCTCAGTCTTTCCCAGGGACTTCTTTTAATCCTCTGCTGGGATGCGTGTGTGAGTTAGTATGTGATGTGTGAGTTGCTTTTGACAAAATCATCACTCTAGTACCAGGGATCTGAAGAGGGATCGGAGCATTTAGGATATTCACGTGGTATTCTGAGCTGTCGGTCTGATTAGTTTTAAATAGACGTTGGTTGAATACGTGATGAGGTAACGTCATGCGTGTGCCATGTGATTAGCCCTCCTTTGAGAAAATAATGTATAATATTAGAAATAAAGAAGAGGGAGCATTTTTATAGAAGAGTGTAGATTCCTTTTGATATTTTTGCACACTTTTTGTTTTCGCGGATTCGTTTGAGATATTTTAGTTTGATCAGAAATCCACATTTTTACACTTCATGTGATTTCTTTATCGCTTTGTCCGCTGATGGCTGTTTAAACAACTGAACGCACTCTTTTCGCTCCGTTTTCCTTTTTTCATTTTCTGCATTTTCTTTCAAAAGTGTGGGCTGTTAGTTATTTGTCTTTGTGTAGTTTCCTGCAGTGAGGAAAAGTCGCCGGTGTGAAGAGGAAGTGTGTGTTTGAAGGGCCAGTCGTTCAGGATGTCACCACCCCGCCACTGGCTAATGAGGGGGGACATAAGCACGGGGCCAGGGCAGCAACACACACACACACACCCACCCACACACACACACACACTCTCTCTCTCTCTTTCACACACACAAACACGGCAGGAATGCAGCAGCTGTCACCAAGGTCCAGGCAGTTATGAAAGGGTTGAAATATAATTGTGTGTGTGTGTGTGAAGTGGCAGTACCAGGGGTCATGAGAGTGCTGAGAGCCGGGAGGGGCTCGTGTTTGCTTCGGTGACCCAGAGATTGCCACCGGCAGAGGAGATCATCGCACGTGGTCGACCTAAGTGAAACGAGAACGAGAGAGTCGGAGACGTTGTACAGATTTCGCAGCATTCTGTAGTATTTTAAGACGTGAACATATGGCAGAGGCATTGTTGTGAGAGGCTGTTCTTTCCCGTTCAGTATCCAGAGGAAGGTGACATTAGGTGTGACCTGCGCTAAGTGACAGGAACTTGGGCATACTTTCACCACGGCTTCTCCCTTTTCCTGTTATTCCTCAACTCCTGTTATTTTGTTTTCCTTGGAGCCGCGCCAGAGCAACGGGCAAATCGGCAGCCTACTATTTTTACGTCCGTCTTAAGGACCCCTGTCTGCTCGCTCTGCCTGCCAATTTGCCCCATCAGCAGTGGCAGCGAAGAAGAGCTCTCAAGGCACAGAGCCTTTCATTTTTTCTGTTGGCGATGTGACTAATGCTGTCACTGTTATTTGAAAAAGCACTCAGAGTGAATTGCTATTATTATTGTTAAAACCATCATCATCATCATCAGGCTTATTTATGGTTATGGATAATTATGGTAATTTTGTTCAGGGCTCACAGTTGACTCTGTCTCTTTCCCCCTGCTAATCCAACATGTACTGTTGAGTATGTGCGTGCCTGTGTGTGTGTGTGTGTGTGTATTGTACATTTTCGTTGGGCTGGTAATTTACTAAACTTTGTTGTGCAAAGAAAATGGTTTTCTAACAGGTAACAGTGATTTCATGTCCTCACTTCACATGTGAAGGAGAACTTGTTACATCCCTTAATGCATACGCTGAACTTTGTGGCTTATGTGTGTGTGTGTGTGAGGGAGGAGGTGGAGTAGTACAGAGAGCCCCCCCTCCTCTCCACACACACACACACAGACACACACACACACACACACACTATTTTCTGTTTCATTTGTTTCTCTCAAGTCATTTTCGCTCCCATGTTTCACTCTCCGTCTACAGTATCTCTCCGCTCTGTTCTGTTCTGTCTCCAGCTTACAGTGGAGATTTGATTGCTAGAGGCCCAGGGAGGATTTTAGGGAGGTTTTTGGAGAAGGGAGGCTAGTGGTACAGGCTGTGGTAGGCTTGTAGCCAATGTACACACACGCTCAAAGATATTCAGTGCTACAGGCATAGATACCTACTTTCACACACTCCTATTATGTCTTTTCTTTATACAGATTGTGTAAATTGCTTCCTAACAATGTTGTCATTTTAACCCCCCCCCCCGAAAAAAAACCCAGAGTCTGAACTCATTAGCTACTTTTTTCTTGCGAGCAAAGTGTTAAAGCAACATGTGTAAGCATTTGTTTGTGCTCTCTGCTGACTTTGTAAAGATGTTTGCGCTGTTGGATTAATAACATTTAATGGCCACTGTTAAATGCAGCTGCCTTGGCATCCCACTGCTCGTGTTTTTCTGGCAAACTGAGACTCTGGGTGGCTTTTGTTTTTGTGAGTGTGTGTTGTGTGTATATATACGCAGTGCAATGAAATACCACAGCGTGTGTGTGGGCCGAGAAGCACAGCGCGCGTGTGTGTGTGTGTGTTGTCACCGAGCATCTGAATGTGACACGCACACACATCACATATCGAGCAGCATTCCTCTTCACTTTCTAACAATCTATAATGTCAATTAACTCACAAATGATCTAATTAGCCTACTGTGATACACATCAATTGGTTTGACCCCATATCTGCGGGCAAGCAGCCAGGGGTGGGAGGTCACCGTGCATGACCTCTGGCGCCGCACACATCGCTGGCCGCTCGGCCTCGCGCGACATTTACGGCGCGATTGAAGTGACAGCTTCGGTCTTTTTAAAAAAACGGGGCCAAGTGAGAATTCTTGTAAAGACAAAGCTCTGTTTTTCAGTGCGAGTTAAAAGATTTTCGTCTTGTTATGCGTGCACACATATAACCACACACACACAAACACACACACACACACATATACACTTGCTTTTTCTGTGTTGATGTTTTCTCTGTAAATGGCCTGAGCTGCCTCTTCCATTGTCGGGAAACACACTCAGCGATAAGTGCTTTGTTGGAGCGTCGTTCGCTGCATGATGTGTGTGACTCTGACTGGCATTTAATATTTCATGGCATTTAATCCATTTGCTATGTTTCCTCCAAATACAAAAAAAAAAAAAAAAAAAATCTGAAGCTTTTGTTTCCTTTATCCAAGCCATTACTTCACAGCTTGTTGATCAGTTTAGATTTGTAAAGGGTGGCAACAACGGATTTATCGCCTAGATTTACTGCTATTTTTCTGCACGACCATTAAGCCGATAAATTTAGCATCGTCCTTGTGACTTACGCAGGGGCTCAGGAGGGCAAAGGTGAGCCTCCGGGTGACCGCGTATAACTCAATCACATAAATAAAAAAAACATATATCATAAGCAAACAGCTGTGGGATTTATTACAGGCGGGGGGAAAAAAAAAGTGAAATGAGAGCACTTAAAGAGCAGTCAGGTTTACAGGATGTAGCAGCGAAGAAAGAAAGCGCATTATGACAAAGAAGAGGAAAAGGATCCGACAGCTTGTGCATCAGTCAGAAGGTGAGGAGGAGGCTCTCTTTGAGATCAATTGGTAATAGGCTGAAGTCACAGAGGCGATTAGAGGCGTCGACTTGCCTGTGTTGTAAATGCTGTCAGATCTGTTAAAGGAAGCCTAATACCTCTCAGGTTGAAAGCTGTAATAACATCAACTGTAACTGGATACGCGGGGAAGTGCAAGCGAGACTGCGAGAGGAAGGCGAAAGTGTTTCATTGTGTGGTAGTGCGTGTGTGTGTGTGCATTGTCTAGGTGTGTGTTTGCGTGTATATGGCCTGGTGTTCAGCAGCGGCAGCACGCATAAAGGCGAGAGCCGCGGGGTTGCTCCTGGCATTTTTTCGGCCACCAGATGCCTGTCACTGCTTTAACGGAGGAGGGGGGAAAAAAAGAGCAGGGGATGAGGAGGGGAGAAGGACAAAGAGGAGGGAGGGAGACATGGAGGAGAGGTGAGGGGGGGGACGGGGCGCGCCACCGCTGTTCAAATCATGTCACGTAGCGCTAATTCATCCAGCCTCATTAGAGAGAGGGAAGGGACCAGAGGGCCTCTCTCAGGACAGGGCCCTGGCTCAAGCACACACACTCACACACACACACACACACACACACACACAGCCACATGCAGATATGTGCATACACACATTGTCTCAGTTTTTTGTCTTGCACATACTTACACACAGATGCAATTTCTCTCTTCCTCGCACACCAGCAGACACACACACACACACACACACACACGTAGACGCGTAGACATACATACACAGATGACACTGGCACATGGCGCAGTGCGGGGGCAGTTTGGGGAATAGAAAATTGCCTTCTCAGGAAGGCCCCGGCCAATTAAGGACCTGACCGTATTGAATGTCAAGTGTTAATTTGGGCACCCGCCCCCCCCCCCCCCCCCACACCTCTCCTTCCCTCCCTCCAGCCCCCACCCTTCAATTTCCCAGCAGTGGTGGAGGTGGTGGTGGTGGTGGTGTGTGTGTGTGTGTGTGTCCCAGAGATGAGCAAATACATGTCAAGCCAAAGTTGATTGCCTGCTCCGTATTATGTGTCGCGAGGCAAGTGGCAAATGTGCTCCCTCCTTTTAGCCTTTCACGTAACCCCCTGAGGGACGCCCGCGATGGAAGGAGGAGGAGAGAGGGAGGATTAACTGTACCGCGGTGATAAGAATGAGGGGTTTTACACTGGGGAAGAAGGGAGAGAGAGGGAGGAGGAGGCGGGGGAGTGAAGGGGACAGACAGGGAGAGAAGTAGAAAGAGGGCACAGGGTTTGTTTGATCTCACAGGACTGGGTGGTGACTTTGATAGTCTTTTAATTGCCTTCATTTTTGCAGAGGTGACGTCCCTGGCAGACACTCTCCGAGTAAATAGTCTTAAATAGGGAATGAGTAAATTTCCTTAAAAGTTTAGAGAGCCATTTATTTTCCAAAAAAGGGCTCTATTAACTTTATGAGAAAACTTTAAATGATGTCAACGTGATGGCTGCGCGTTACACTCGCAGCCGCCTGGCACGGTCCAGGGGCAGACATGGTTGTTTGTGAGTTGGACTGATGGTAAATGCCCACCTCCTTACCTCCATGATCTAATAGACATCCACTTAGTCTTAATGGGCAGATTCCCTTTCTCCTCTCGTGATGACTGTTGCACTCTTTAAAGGTGGAATTGCCTGCTTGTCTTTCCTATCAGCCCCCACCACCACCTCCACCAACCCCACCCCCTCTCTCTCTCTCCTCTATATCTCATGTTCACTTCTTCTCTCCCAGGATAGAGGGGAGTATTTCTAACAAAATAAATATTAATGCATCGCTCGCATTCACACCAATGCCAGTTCTCCTGCTTCAGTCAGCCCTCTGGCTACATCTGTTAGTGAAAGGCCCTTTGTTTTACATTAACGCCGGTGTATTTTACGCGAGCGTGTGCGCCCGTGTTTGCGTGTTCGGGAGTGTGTGTGTGTGTGTGTGTGTCCAGTGATAGTAGTGATGTTGTGAAATTGAATAGAGAGGGTGAGTATTGATCATTTCCCCCTGTGTGTTATTAGTGCCTGCTGCTACTGACAAAGAGAGCATGAGCCACCCGCACAAACACAAACTGACAAACACATACATACACTCACACACACACCATGGAGCCATGTTTACTCAAGAAATACAGTATGTTATTTGCATGTTTTGACAACCGTGATTCATTGCATCAACAGGAAAAAAGAGATACTTTCCTGCTACATAATATTTTATGGAAATATCAACATTATTGCCCAGAAGTGGTGGTGAAATCCTGTAAAATTACAGCTCCTGTAGTGTTATGACAGACTGGGTTATATGTCACTGACTTATATGCGTCAAGGGTCTTTTCAAATAGAGCCAATTTTTTGCCCTCTCAGCTCACGCGCGGGCCACACACACATTTACGTTCTTGATTATTACAATCTGTTTTGTCAATCTGCCGTAAGTGATAACACGTTTCGGGTTCACAAAGGTCACGGCGAAGTGTAATTCAATCACTGATCACTGATATCCAAACAGCACCATTCACACAGGCCTCCAGGGCCAGGGGAGAGGGAGCGTGTTAAAACCCAAGCCTGAGTGCTCCGTCTCCGGGTAGATAGTCGTGTCTGCAGGGCCTCCGGAGCTCCAGTGGTCAGCTAGGACAGAGAGGTCTGTCAAGCCCTAATTGATCACCCTGACCTGGGGAACCGAGGACAAAGGGAGCGGAGTGTGGAAAGATGCAATAGATACAGCTAAAGGGAAAAGAAAGAAATAAAAAAAAAGGGGAAAAATCTCACGTACGGTGGCTTAATCTCTCTGGACTGGCCATTTTTCCCCTCCAGATGATAGATATAGTAAGCCTAGCGTGTGACACAGATGGATAATGCAGGCGTCTGGGGTGATAGAGTTATAAATTAACACATTACTGGACCTTAATGTGGACTACTGTGGACGACCACACACCAACATCATCAACCCTCCAGGCGCACGCACGCACACACACACATAAAACACACACACACACACA
The DNA here is from genome assembly GCA_014281875.1 of Nibea albiflora. Taxonomy (NCBI): domain Eukaryota; kingdom Metazoa; phylum Chordata; class Actinopteri; family Sciaenidae; genus Nibea; species Nibea albiflora. Next base: position 7,301,173 of record CM024789.1, on the reverse strand, counting down.
CACACACACACACACACACACACACACACAAACACGCCCACAGTCTCACTGATGCGTCTCGCTGAGCTCAGGGTGCGGATTGTACTCCTCAAGTGGCATTGATTTGTTAAAGTGCTGAATTAGCAGTAGAAGTCCAGCTGCTGGCGCTTCTCTACTTTCTTTCTTTCTTTTCTTTCCTTTTTTTCCCCCCCTGTATTTTACAATTTCACTCTCTTAACGTCTCCTTCTCTTTCACTCCTTCCTTGTTACTTCACTCCACTCGCTCAAATGCTCAATTTTCTCCAGCTCACATGAACTTTCTTCGTCTCCTCTCTCCCCTTAACCCAACGACCCCTTTTTGCTCGGTCACAATTTCTCCTTCAAGCAACTTTGTCCTTCTTGGTCGTCCTGGCAAGTGCCTCGTTTCTGCCCCCCCCCACACCCCCCGACTTTTCTGTCTCCAGCTGGAAGGTTTCACCTAAAAGAACAGTTGTTTTTTCTCTCCTCCTTCTTGTGGCCCACACAATACTGCCAGCCAAAACTGTTATGTCCCTGACTTTAAGACTGAAAGGGAAGTGGTCTGTGTGTGTGTGTGTGTGGCTGTGGATTGGTATTTAATAGCCAGACATACAGAAGAGCTAATATCCAGAGCAGCAGTAGCCTGCACATTGTAAGGCCACACACAGTGACAAGGTCCTGTTCAGCAAGCTGTATTTAAAACTCACCCAACTCCTGAAGTGCAAAGCAATGGCTCACACATCTACAAGCTAACCACAGTGAATTCCACTGGCGTAAATGTCATTTAACAACAAATGAGTGCCGCTGGAAACTGAGCGTTGTACAGTAAGGGTCACTGGTCCCTCTGTCTGCTGAGTATGTAGTGGTGTGTTGTACTTGGGCTTATGAGTTGGACAGACTGTCTGCTTTCTGAGTCTCAGTCAAGGCCTCCAGCCAAGAGGTGCAGATTTGTTAGTGTCTGCTCCATTATCACCCATCACTCTCATGGTTTGTTGTATGTGTGCGAGTGCGTGAGGAACAGAGGGAGAGAGGAGAGTAAAGAGACTGTCCCCCTCTCTCTTGCTTGCTGTGGTCCAGCCCAAACAGTTACCATCTGGTGACCAGTGACTGACCCTTTTCTTGACACAAACATAGACACACACACACACGCACGCACACTGAGTGCCGGACTGTATCCAAGTGATGAGTGAGTGACCACCCAAGCCCCCCCCCCCTCACGCCTCCACTACGTCCTTCCAATGCATGAGTGTCCGTCTCTGCCAGACCTCCCAGGTCCCTCCCCTCACTGCACATGATTGGTCGATGAAAGGTTGATAGGCGACTGATCTGTCCACAGCTCCAATAAAATGCTCAATAAAGCACCGATCCCGGCCCTGACAGGGCTAATAGAAAAACACCTAAGAGGAAAAGGGACCTAAACACACATATAGTACACACGGCTGCACACACGCGCAAATCACCGTGGCCCAAAATAAGCACATATCTGTTCGCTAGTTTCAACCACACTGCTGATTTTGAGCTGTTTTTGCTTTTCTTGTGTTTGCTTGATTTAGCGAGCCCCCACTTGTGGCACAGTCGGAGTGACATCTGGCATTTCATTTTATTGTAATCTTTGAGCTAAAAGGATCAGCCGGCCTCTTGATTAGTTGAACAGAAAATGAATCTCCAATTATTTCGAAAAAAGAATAATTGTTGGCCTAATTGGCTTGTCAGATAAAATAAGACTTTAGAACAAATTACCTTTTTTTTTTTTTTTCCTGACATTTTATAGACCAAACATTTAATCACTAAATTAAACAAGTAATCGCCAGATTCATCGAAAATAAAATGAATTGCTGCTTGCAGCCGTGGTCCACATACGCGGTGCAATGCGGGGAGCTTCAAAGACAAACTTGAAATGGGAAGTATATTTGGTTGACAGGAAAGACCAGTCATTGTTTTTGTGTGTAATGAGGCGCTACAAGAGAAAACTGGTGTGTGTGGTTGGGTGACAGAGACGTGAGCACTAAGGTCGGAGGGAGAGAAGAAGTGACACATGCATCACAGGGCTGTGACATGCCAGGGTCACGACAAAGGTCACGCTGTGCAGAGAACACACACTCCTTTAGCTTCTCTTCTTGGCGTGTGTGTGAAAGTGCGTTTGTGTGCGAAAAGTGTGTCAAGGAGTGACTGTCCCTTCAGAGGAAACGGGAAGCAGAGGCAAACTCAACCTCTGCTTCTCCTGGCTGGTGTAGCCGGGAGAACAAGGACTGAGCGGAGAGCAGGTCACGGGCAGGGCCTAATGGCAGTGTGATGTTGTGGCTACAGCTCTACCTTCAGGTTAAATGCAGTGCAGGGACAGAGAGTGAAAGAGAGAGGAAGTGGAGTGTGTTGGGAGAGTGAAGAAGAAAAAAAAAGGGGGGGAGCAGAGAGAGACAGAGCGACAAAGAGAAACGGAGTGAAAGCACAAGTGGAGCATCTCAGCAAGAAAAACACTTAAAGTGAGGGATAGTGAGGAGGGATGGAGGGGGGGGGGCTGAATGAGGGAGGAGGAATAATGGAGGGGGAGCGAGCGGGGCGTTGGTCCCTCGCCTGAGGCTGATGCATTGTGACAGTCACTTAGAAGGATTTCACTTCTCCTAAACTGTGGCTTGCAGGAAGAAACACCATAAGTTGGGACAATTATGGGCTGAAGGAGATATGACAGGACACATGCAGAGCGAGCCGCAGAGGGAGAGAGGAAGTGAAGCAAGAGGGGGTGGTGGTGGTGGTGGTGGTGGTGAAACAAAGACTGAGTGTGTGTGTGTGTGTGTGCACGCACGGGAGAACACAATCATATCATCTGCTTGCATTTGGCAGATTGGTCTGTATATGTCCAAGTACTGTGTGTGTGTGTGTTTGCCTGTGGGGGCCAGGGAGGGGTTTCTTTCTCGGTGCACGCCATGTCAGGGAGGGCCGGCGTCTCGCTCCTCATGGTACCGTATGTTACCACTCTGACTCCCTCATTCCTTCGCCTCATGTCTGTAACTTAACCTGGTGACGGAGGGTAGGAGGGAGAGAAAGAATGAAGAAAATTTGTAAAAAAAAAAAAAAAAAGAAAAGAAGAAAAAAGTTTGGATTTAAATGCTGCCAAGAAAACAGGCCCCTGTTCTTTGCTTGATTTGATTTCTTCCTGTGATTTTTATTTTTGCATGCTAATAGTTTGGTTTTTCATGTCACAGCCCTGATAAGTGTCCCAAAAGTTCTTTTTTTTGCTACAGTACATTGGATTACCCCTGTGCTGCAAGCTCTGCCAAGAATGTCACTGTAATTTGAGTGTAAGTGGATTCCAAGAAATACACTTTTCCTGTTTCATTGAGTCGTTTTGCTTTCAGCGCTATTATGTCCTTCGTGCGAGTGAGGTGCCGGTGAAATTGTCTCTGTTTTTCTCTGGCTTGTGTCTTTCCGCATGCCACCTACAGTTACAGTTCACCTACAGTTCTCTTAATTCTCTTTCCATTTGTGTGTTTCTGTCTGTGTGTGTGTGTGCGCACGAGCGTACAGTGCAGTAAATAATGACAACGGCGAAAAGAGGTTTCATTTTGAAAAATATACCACACTTGACCGCTTCGGGATACCATCTATTCAAACGTAAACAGATAGATGTGTCTCTCTCCCTCTGTCTTTGTCTCGATCTTTCCTCCTCGTTTTGTCATGTCTCTTAAATGTTTTTATTTCCTTGCGCGTTCAGCAGACAAAACTACACAGTGCTACACACACAGAGCCCATGAGCCACTTATAAAGAAATCAAGCCAAAGTAAGGCTCATTTAAATTGACCTATTCTGGTGGTTATATGGGTGTAGACGCTGGTATTAGTGGCATTTTAGGTATTTAGGATGTGGTTACATCTTTGGGATCTTTCTACTTTGTTAGCAAGAACACAGCCTGCAGATTATTAAAATTCAGATCAAATTCAGGTTTAGATTGCTAAGAACAGCACATACAGTGCTTGCGTCTCTGATATCTTTGATTCAGAAGATGTAGATAATGATTCTGTGTAACCCACTGCAGCCACAAAGACACAGTTTTCCCTGCAGTGATGTATAAACTAAGCTTTAGTCTTCTGTCCTCTCGCCGTGTTCCCTCCCTGCTTTGCTCCCGCCTCATCAGTATGGCCGTTGTGTTTGCTGAGCTGGCTTTTGATAGACTTTCGTTTGGTTTGGTCATCTGAGATTTGGCATTAGCTCTCCCCTCTCTTCTTTTCTCTCTATCTCTTTGCTTCCCCCCTCTCATTCTTCTCTCCTGCGGGAGTTATTCAGATGTACCTTCAGACCGGCTGCGTGAGGCAGTGATGGAGGGATGGATGGATTGTTGGATGGAGGGTGGAAGGAGGGGTAGACTGAGACAGAGGTTGAGGGGTATTAGACCCCTGAACACAGCTGGGACCCCAACTATCAAAGAGATGGTAATGACCGTCTGCTAGCATTAGAGAAGCCGGGATGAAAGAATGGCCAACAAACCCACTGAGGGAGGAGAGTTTGGCACTGTGTCGAGCCTCAGCACATAACCACCACTGCCACCTCCGCCTGTACAGATTTCACTTAACCCTAAAGGAACCAGAATAAAACTCAAGCAGGTCAGAGGAGAGTCATATTAGTAAAAAACAATCCTGTATGCATTCATATTTCATATTAAGTTGTCAGCAGTCACGGTGATCACCACGTTTAGCATCTGGTAAACCTTCAACAACTGGACTTGGTGGATTTCATTTTCTTACCAGTACCCATGGCAACACATCCACACTGACACAGAGTGCCTTGCCTTTTTTTTTTTTTTTTTTTTTATTTAATACTCGGTGCTATTTTTGGTCTCAACGCCTGCTAAGAACTTTTTTTTTTAAAGCAAACAAACACACCATAGAAGATCCCAGAAGTTGTTTATGTTTAATCATGGGCGGGCGGACCTATCCCAGCTTAACTGAAGCCACGTCCTGTCAGTTATTAGCGTATAAGTAAAATAGAAGGACTATTACCCATACCCACTTGCAGAAGTCATTACCCGTGACAGGGGTCAAGAAGGGTTGTGGGCTAAGCACTCCATCGTCCATAGAGTCAATAAAGGACTCATGTCTGTCCACAATGACCCTTACAGTGATCTATTTAAGCTGAAAAGCAATGTTGGTGGCATAGTCAGCAGATTTGGATCCGTGTTGCGACTTGCCGAAGCTTCTCCCAAAGCGGTTTGAATGCCACGGTGAAATCTCTTTTACTGTGACAAAAAACAAAAACGTATTTGTTTGCAAAGGAGCGCCCGCGGGCCGAGGAGCATGCATTTTCTGGCCCTTAGTCCATTTTTACAACTGGGATAGCTGCAGCTCACCATACAGTCCACGCAGGCTTAAATAATTTATCTCCCCTTGGTATCCCTCGATCTTGTGCTCTCTCTTCATGTCGCTCTCTGTTGCTCCCTCCCTTCCCCCCCCCCCCTCGCTCCTCTTAGCGCTTGCTTCATTTGTTTGCTTTGAGGAGCTAAATCTTGTTTGCGCGTATTAATAAGTCAAGGCGGATTATCCCCCCCCCCCCTCTACCCCAGCCCCCATAGCGTCCTATGTAGCGTCTGCTTACACTGTATCTGCAGCCGGGTGGCTCTGTTTGCTGAATGCCCCCCCCCTCCTCCTCCTCCATACCAAAGAGGCCTAGTGTGCTAGGCTAATTAGATTAATTCCGATGCCTGTAATGATTGCTCGCCATCTATTTTTAATGACTGGTGCATATCAAAGAGTAGTAAAGCATGCTACCAGCAAAGCCTTGCTCCCAGTCCCCCGGTGTGTCAGGCACTGTTGGGGGGCACACTTAGCTTAGTGTTAGAGTGTTAGCATATTGCCATTGTGTACGTATGTTTGTGTGTTTGTGTCACGGCGGGCTAAGAAGGAACATGTGTTCAGCTTGGCCTCTGTTTGGCCTCCTCAAAAAAAAAAAACACATCACAAATAAATAAATCAGCATTGACTCGATGACATGACATTGTGATTTTTTTTGCGGTTATGATATACGTACTTCCAGCTGTTGTTGTTTCCGAGTGCTGCTCATACAGATTCTTTTTTTTTTAATTTTGGAGGGACTGGAAAATGTAATAGACGACCAAGGTTAGGTTGTGCTGCAAAACAGATGCTGAACTAATTTAAAATCTGCATAAAGTAAACAGTATTAGTGTTACCTTTTTTTTTTTTTTTTGCTCTATTACTCCCATGTGATGTTTTTTTTTCTCTTTCAAAACATATCCTGTTTTCCCAGCTTCCTCTCACTTGTAGTAAATCAAAAAATAAACCGTCTTCATAGTATGTCATCAACCATTAAGCCGTGACTTACACCTTTCCGTCCCTGAACACGTGTGTTCATCGCCCCTCTTTATGCATTTGAGATGTTGCTCATCTTTAATAGATAGATCTAAGTCTCTTCACCCCTCTGTCTCTTGGCCCTGTAAAAGGGAGTATAAATATTTGAGAGGCAAAGCAGTTCAAAAGTGGGGAGGGGGGGAAAGGGGCATTTAGCGTAGCCATTTGGAAACACAAATCTGAAATGAGAGACTGTGAAGAGCAAAAGGAGGAATGAAAGGAAGGGCCTAAGATCACGAGGCGAGAACCAGAAGTCATTCAGAACAAGCCTTCTATATGCATATCTGTCTCTCTCTCTCTCCTGATTTCCTTCTTCTGTTCCTCTCTCTCTCTCTCTCGCGCTGAATAAATACGTGCAACTTACAACTCACACACTCACAGGGTAGATTTCCATAAAATATTAAAGGAGGTGTTTCCTGTAATTATAGCACTGTTTGCCTCTGCCTCAAAGCCTGATCTGTAATTAAACAGGATTGCACACGCATATGCCAAAGTACAGCACGCACAAACACACCTCCGCGCCCCCAGACACACACACACACACACACACACACACACGCACAGACTGAGTGAGGTGCAGATTTGTGAGTAGATCGCTGTAATTCATACTCTCTCATAACACATGCTCAAATTTGTACACACACACACTCAATGGACTCATTCATAGACAAGTGCTCGTAGGCATCGAGGCTTGAGCAAACACACACCTTCCACCTCCTCACACACACACAGACACACACACCCATTCCCACAAGGAAAAAAAAAAAAATCAGGAGTCTGTAATCTGCTATCTTTCCTAGACACCCTATTGTGATGTTATCTCCATAACTATCCATATATTGATCCACCTCCCTTCTTCCTCCTCTTTAATTCTCTCTCCATCTGCCCCACTCCCTCCCACCCTTCATCCACCCAGCCCTAATCTAATCTGGCTATGCCACTAATGGCAGCCATTCCCAGCCATGAACAAGTGCCATAATGTGCTCTGGTAAGCCGTTATGATGTGAAATGACCCTATTGATTGGCTTGCATCCCCACTGACAAAAAAAGAAGTGGCGGCAGTCACTTATTACTGTTAATGAGCTGTGGGATGGGCCATAAGTGGCGCGGCACACGTGCACACCTCGCACGCGCGCGCACACAAACACCTGCAACGTGTGCACAAATGCGGACTCGCGCTCTTTGCATAATTACGTAGGCATTACTCCTACCTGTCTGTGTCCCGCCACAGTTCGGCTCGTTAGCGACGGGAGGTCTCACCGTGTGGGCGAGTGACGAGCTTTTAATGGCCGCCACTTGGCATTGTCATGTCGCGTTTTCGATGACTGTTGCATCTGTTTCTATTTTTGCGTCTGTTGTACACACCTGGTGTGTCTGTAATGAACAAGGCAAAAGACTGCCACTTAGTCTGACAAATGATACGAGCTTTTGCTTTTTGAGTAAAGCATGTTTTAGCCCAGAAGCCCAGATGTGAGCTGATGCAGACAGTGTAATAGGAGCTGTAGCAGCGGTAAGTGTAATGATGGCCAAAACAAAACTGGGAGGTTTGGTTAGACACCAGTGCGTCGAGGCCACAGGGGTAGATCTGACTCCGACGCTGCGCCGTGCAGACAGAGGCAGGGTGTGTATGCCAAGCTGCCTCATGAATGAGGGGAATCTTCGTTTTTTGCTTATGCCTCTGTACGTACGCGGCCACCGCATGTTTTCCAGAGTTGGCAGTAACTCTGGGGGATAATCTACGGGACATATCCAATCAGCCACAGTGCATGTGCGACACATGTTTTTTTATTCAATCTTCTTGTCTTTTCATCTTCCGCCACCACCAGAACGCTTCCTGCTATTTTCTTCCCAGCTCGGGACAAACGAATAACAGATGTGAGAGGTTGGAACGCACCCACCCCTCCACCTCTCCCCTTCCCCTCCTCCTGTTCTGTGACTAGTCTGCGACAACCTTTGCACTCTCGCTCTCTCCTCTCTCCCTCTTTCCCGCTCTTTTGTTTCCCCGAAGCCTGCCCATCCCTCGTCCGCTATGTGGGGACATAAAGCTGCACCCATCTCCCACCCGCTCCCACTGGATGACTCTGTCTTATTCTGAGACAGTTTCTGCCTCTTTTGTGTCTGCGTGTGTGCGACTTGGATCATTTTAGTGGTCCTCGGGGGTCCCCCCCCGTCTATGCAGTGAATCAGAGATTTACTTAATTTACTGGAATGACAAGTCAGCGAGGATTGGAAGAATAACTGTGTCATACAGTTGTTTTTTGCATTTTACTGAGACACATCATTGATTTGTGACGAACTCAGAAGGGGAACAACAGGAATTTATGTGGAAAGTAAAACCCTTTGTAGCGGAGTCACCTCACTATAAAATGTCATTTGCATTTTTTTCCCCAAACAGTTCGCAGCAGCTAAGACATGGAAACGTTTCGAAATCAGGTTTCCTGGTTTTGCCTGTGAAGTTCTGAACAGGTTTTCTGCTTTGTGGCACAAACGCGGCTCAGACGCTGCCATACAAATCAATCAGGAACTTTAGTAATTAAACTATAATTCAATACATTTGCTTATTTATTAGATCCTCAAACGAATAAATCAATGGCGTATCAATGTTGCATAGTTGAAAAGATTTATTTATACAAGGCCGTGGCTGGAACAGAGGATATAGTGAGGTGTCTGGGAAGAGTCAATATTTTCATATGTAAGCCTGTGAAATTAATGACCTAATATCTGCAATGAGAAAGCTCGTTTTAAAGGCATAATCCTCTCGCTGTTTCTTGGGAAGACAAGAGCAACTGAATCAATGAAGGTTTAGGCTCTGGGAAATTATAACTGCATATACACGCGCGCACATGCATGAGCCCTCACACGCAAACACACGCTGTTTCTATCCAAGACAACACACACACGTACACAGACCTGGTATGCCGCTGCAGGAGACTTTTATTCGATCACACAAACATGTGACAATAAGTGCTATTAAATTGGTATTAATGTTCTTTTATTCAAGGTGATTAAGGCTGATTAAATAACATCTTACCTACAGCCTTATTTTTGTGTGGAACAAAAAGCAGTGCATGACACTTGGCAGTCCTTAAAAGTAGCAATCAGTTACTGTATTAAATCCAAGGGCCAAATACGAGGGGAAACTGTACCTGCACTTTAAATAGTGAAAACATATGTTGGAGGAGTGATTTTGAATTTTACCGTAACATGCGCCAGTCCGCAAGCGGTACGCTTTGAGAATTCATTCTCAGTTCGCGCAGCAGATCCTCACCAAGCTTATCGGTTACAATGCCAGGAAAGACAAAGGCTCTTACGCATTCATGAAAAGAACGGCGGTTTCCTGCACACACACACACGCACGCTCACACATGTAGAATTAAAATGCCATTACTTAGCTGGAACGGAGGAGCTCAACAAGACGGAGGAGTCGGGGAAAAGGAGAAAAAGAGAGACCAAAATGGTACTTAATTCTTTCATTATCCAAATGAATGAAAATCACATCAATGCGTCAAGACAAGGCCATGCATCTGTCTCAAAATTAGCTTGCCAATTATGCGGGGAAGTTAATGAAGGCAGGGGCTCAGTGTGGCGATAGCTCGCAGCCGTCAAAAAGCCTTTTGATTCCATTTGGAGGAAAGACCTCTGAGGGCAGTCTGAAGCTGCGCCAGATGACCTTCTTTATCTGACCTCTGACCTCTGCAGTGGCTCGGGAACTGGGCTGATAGCTGATTTGTTGGCTCGCCCGATAGCACAGAGAAAGAGTGTGTTTGTGGAAGTCTTGTTTTTTTTTTTTTTACTGAAACTTCTCAGTACTTGCTATAGATATTCACAACAACAATTACATGCTGGTTGGGTGACTTGTTAACAGAGTTGCAGCCTTGCAGCACAGTGACCCCGCGCTCATGCGATGTGACTGCCAACACTGTGTCTCTACAGCATGTTTTGGTATCCATAGGAGGCCACAGCGGCTGAGGAAAACAGAAAGAAGAGGATGGTAGGGGGCATGTAGAGGACAATCATTAGACTGCACAGAAGGAGGGATGAGGAGAGGCGGCTGGGTGTGAGAGGAAGAGAGCGGGAAGCTCAGTGGTCCCCGAGCATCTGGCAACGCGTCGCGGGGAGCCACGGTCCCTGTCATTAATAGTGATGAAATCATTTAAGCCATCAGGACTAAACGAGCCAGTTAAGAGACACTCAACGCTACACTTCTGTCTTGAGACGGAGAGGCATCGCTCGGTGCGCCGCTGGCATTGACACACACGCAAGGAAAATGGATGTGCGCGTGTGTGGAAGCTGACAGGGTGTAGAAACTACATTATCTATGTACATTACTGTGTTTTTTACTCAGAGGGTGGTGCCCCCTGCTTTTTGCAAGATAAAAGTTGTGCCACTTTCGAAATCGGTTGTAGTAGCGCGTTCTGAATTTTAATTACGTGTTCTTAATTTAGACTGTACGTGGAAACTAAATGAGGCCATTTGTGTCTGTATTTTGGAAAGATGATTCTCTACGGATGAAATCATATTTTTCTTTAAATGCTGTTTTAAAGTATCAGATTTATTGTCATATGTTACAGTAATAAAAATTCGAGTAATACACATGCTTGCAGGAAAGCGTTTAGCTCTTGGCAACATCTGGTCACCAGAAATGGCGGTACAAAGTAGACAACGGACAGCTACGGTGATTGTAAAAGCAGAAGATGAAGAAATGTACATAATGAGCAGCCGGGAATAACTTAGACAATTCAGCGTGATCATTAAGAGTAACACAATCTCGACAAGTTGAAATTCAGAACATGCTGTTTACAGTTATTTGGTTTGTGCCTCTTAAACCTTGTGGTGATTTTTTGCCAAAAACTGTGTATCTTGGTTAAATGGAGGCCCATTGTGTTGACATGAGGACCACAGGGCTGAAAAGCATTACAAGCTCACCACTAAATGAGTAGAACAGTAAATGTGGTCCTTTTTATATCGAGTTCCCGCCTCAGCGGCAGCTCTGCTGAAACAGTTTGAACAACAAACAGGTCAATTACCTAGTCCAGGCACTACCTGTACATTAACTCAATGTTCCCCGCCGTATGCGCATTATGTCGGTGGATCCTCGGCTGTTTATTTATGGATTCATTTTGAGAGCGAGAGGTCAGCGCGAGGAACACGAATTGTCTGTCTTTGCATGGTACAAGTTGGTGGAATCAAGCAACACGCTGTATTACTGGTGTGCCACAATTTACAAGAGATGTGCCATCATTAGAGCTGTAGCGAGTGAAGAACCAAACCACTGGCTAAATCTGCCATGAAATACTAGACTGCTGCAATAAAACCTGAGCATCTGCACCAAACTGGAAACAGATGAACCCCGTCAAGGATACATTGTGCTCCCCCACCCCCCCAATCCTTGTTTCCTACGAGGCTGCGGGTCTTCTCTGGATGAGTGGTGAGAATCGTGATTTTGTGCATAATTACATGTGTCGATGTGCGTGCACGGTGTGCAGCCTATGCCGATCGAGTGTGTGTGTGTGTGAGAGATGGAGAGAGAGCGAGAGTGAGAGAAGGGTGTGCACACTGGTCTACTCTTGTCGGCCTTTGTGTGTATCATGTTATGGCCTACACAAGTACCGAGGCCACAAAGGAAATCCACTGCCAACAACAGCACAGCTACTGGCAAGGAGCCATACTACCCCAGAGGCTTATGGGATAGGGTTTTCAACCAGAGACAAAGTGTAGGAGGGTGAAATCTGTAAGGGTCACCCGGTGTTATATTGTGTATAGTGTCCAGTTATTCCGCAGAAACTGTCAAATGTTTTCCTAGAATTCCATTTTCCTCACATTTCTCAATAATGACTATTTTCATCCTGTACATGTGGAGATAAAAAGCAACGCTCGGCCCATTGGCTGCTCTGCACTCGATGTACAAGTCAGGCTATTAATTCCAAGTATTACACTGATGTAGAGCAGAGTACCAGAGATTTATAGAGTACATTAGGAGTCAGACGAGAACGTTATGGTGCTTATTGTGAATTAGGGCATGGGCTTTCTGCCTTGTTTGCTCCTGGGGAGAGGTCCTGATATCCCGTTACTTCCTCAAACCCCTCACTCAGAGGGGACAAGTGTGCTTTTTCCATCTCACTTCCAGACAACTTATTTCCAGTGTGTTGCCTTTTGGGTTATATAATGATATTTGATCATTGGATGGCCGTGTTGGATGGCTGGTTACGCTATACAGATGTGCCGTGGTGATTGGTTTATTAGCCTTATAAACATAATGATGTGGCGTGTTTGCCTCTTTGGAAACGTGGACTGAAGTACGATGGCTGGGTCGCGCCTCTTTCTTATTCTCCCGGTGGCTCAGTTCAGACGACGTGTTACACGTTTGCGGTAATTCATCTGCTAATAGCCGACGTTTTCTAACGGCGTAATGTAGGATTTGAACCCAGAGACAGAAACTACCACGCTCACCACTAAGCTAGCCTCTCCTTTGTCTTGTCATCCTTTTCTCCCCCCTTCTCTCCAGTGAGCATCAGCACTGCCTTTTCGTCAGCGGCGGTGCCGTCTATTGACAGAGCAGTACATTCTAGACATATCTGGGGGATTAAGTTGCAAATTTAAGCAATGGGAAAATCAATGGGTTCCTCTTTTAATTCATGAGAAAGGCTGTCACTGTGAAAAAACAGTAGGGAGATGTGGCTGTTTAGATCACATTCATCCAGGGAGAAGCCGAGGAGGAGGAGGGAGGAGGAGGAGAGAGTGAGGACAGCATCCTTTAAATCTCTCCATCAAACAGGGGCAAGGCTGGTGGTGGCTTGCCAGAGATAAAACCACCAGAGGAAGCATAGATTCTTTGTTTCCACCTTTATGAGTGCTGCCATTTGTTTGACTGGGCTCTCATAGACTAGCTGCTGTAGATTTTAATGTGATACAGCGTTCATTTTTCTTTATCAGAAAGCAATGCACTCTGGTTTGGGAGCAGGAGTGTGTTTCTTGTCCGCGTCTGTGTAGAAACACTCGTAGTCAGCAGTGCAGGGAGAGGCTGCTGCAAAGGTTTTTAAGTACTACCTGGACTCCCGGCCAATAAAAACAGATATCTGCCTGCACAGATGTATATTTTCACTCTTTTTTTTCATGTTAAGCTGAGAGGTCCTCCAGCCCTTTTGTTTTCATCTGCAGGGAATCCAATCGCAGATCTTTCTGTTATTTAAACTTTTGCCACCAGAAAGTAAGAGTACAGCAGGCTATTAGAGGTGACAGGAGAGAAGGATGTGAGGAAGGAAACCTTGCCATGATTGCAGAAAAACACTGAAGTCACCCTAATTCCTGAACATTAGACATTTCTGGCGAACATTCAGTAAAGTCATCACATCCCCGTGTTTTATGACTCCTCTAAACAAGTCGCGTTCATCTCCTGGTTACACTCTGGTACTGTGTATCCCCTGCTGACTTCAGGGAATTTGATTTTTTTTAATGAACAGCTCAATATCTAATTCATTAAAGTGGCTGTTTTATTTGATGCATTTTCCTTACTCCGGCTGAACCAAGGGAGCAAGCCAGGGGGATGAAGGGGAGATGGCCCCATTGATGGACGTCCAGTTACACACACAACGCGCTTCGAGTGTGTGTCTGCATGTGTCCCTCGGAGAGACTCGGAAGGGCTCCGGTCGATTGTGGCTCTCTTCTCCGCGGGGGCTGAGAGCGGGAGTTTTACTCGGTTTGACTGCTGAAGGACGGGAGCTGTAATTGGCCTTCCACACGCTCTCTCTCGTCATTAGAGGCAGGCCGAGGGGGAGGGCTTAACGGTCGGCGCGGGGCGCACTGCCAGTGCTTTTTTTCTCTTTCTCTGGGCTTCTACCCGGCAGTGAAAAAGCATACGGAGGCATATTAGGCTTTAGTAGGTGTATTAAAAATGTCACCTTTGGCTCTGCTTTGTGCGTTCTTATGTACGTTTTACGTGAACGTCACTAGGGGGTAGATATCTCACAGCCTTTAGGGGCCTGCCCACACTTTATTCAGTCATCGGTTGGTCTGGATGTGGGAGGGTTGGTTTTGTGAGACCTGAAAAACACCTGTGGCTTGAGTGTCAATTGTCGCTGTGTTTTGTTCTCACTTATTCTGAAGAAAAGACTTCACTCACAGACCTTCAACCACCTGCTCCTCTACATGAGCCAGCAAAACACACACACACTTATTTCCATTTCATCCGTAGAGGTCCGGTTCGGGCACGTAACAGTACATACCCTCAACTGCTCTGTAATTAGCTCATCTCTCATTTAGCGGCTCCTTTGTGGTTCCCTCTGATCAACTGTCTTATCTCCGCATAGATCACACTCACACAGTAGCAGTAGATACAAGAGGCACAGTTCATCCGGAGGTATATCATAGAAACATGAATTGCATAATATATATATATAAAAAACAAGAATCTGATATACGGTAGGTTGAAGGCCCTGAAGAGAAAAAAAGTATAGAGAGAAAAGGTGTATTAAAGTGAAGCAGAGGGCCTTGGTGGAAATATGACGGGGTCAGAATAAGAGTGGAAGGAGCTCCCTGGCGAGGGCCCGGGGGGGCGGCTTGGGATGTGTCAGGTGCATGAGCCGCGCTCTGTGCTGGGCAGTGTTGTTGTTACACCGAGGGCAGCGCCACAAGTCCGAAAGTATTGATTTCCCGCCTTGTCGAGAGGCAGAGAACTGTCATGTGGAGAGCACTGACCTTGGTACACACACTAAGACAACTATTCCCCCCGGCCCCCCACGGCACAGAGAGGAGAAGAGAAGAGAGGAGCAGATGCAAGACACAGCAGCGGCAGGCAACAAACAACAATGAGGCTACCGAGTCTCCTGCACGGGAGGGGAAGGTGGAGGAGGAGGAAGAAGAGAGAGAGAGGAGGTGAGCTTGAGAGAAAGAGAGGAAAGAGAGAGAGAGGGAGCTTTCAGAAAAAGAAAAAAAAGTAGGAAGGAGGAAGCAAGAAAGAAAAAGAGAGAGAGAGAGGGGAGCTAACAGTCAAAGCCAGGGCCAGTTCCCCTGAGTTGTCAGTGGGCAGCCCAGTGTCTGGTTATCACACTGTTTGAAATGACAATGGCTTGACTTGTATTTTCCTCCTGAGACCCAACTCAGATCTATAAGCCGGGGAGGGGAAGGAAGGAGGGAGAGGAGGGAGGCAGGGGTGGGTTAGAGGAGCGGCGAAAAGAGAAAAGGCCGGTCATAAAAGGAGACGATAGAAGAGTGAGAGGGAGCTAGGAAATAGTAAGAGAGAGAGAGAGAGAGCATGACAAAAAGAAAAGTGGGGGGAGGAGGGGGGGGGGTGAAAGGAGTAGAGAGATTGACTCCTTCTGTCTCTGTATCACTGCTGTAGTTGTAGCCTTTGACATCTACAGAGAGAGACAGAGAGGAAGGAAGAGAGAGAGGAGGCAGCAGCAGAAGCAGCAGCAGCAGCAGCAGCTCAAGTGAAATGTTTTTCATGTGGAAGCTCCATCAGGATTTGACAACAAAAAGGGCTCCCTGTCACCTGCAGCTACACGGCGGGGCTCATCCCCAGTCACTGCCGAGCGCAGCGCACAGAGACAGACAGAGGAAACACAAGCCTACAAAGAGCTCTCCTCGGGTTAGATCAGGGTGACAGACACTTAAGAGACCCAGCTTTAGTCACACATCTCTCGCCTCAGATCAGGGTGTTTTGCTAACAAGCTCAGCAGCGAGTCCCCCCCCCCCCCCCACCACCACCACCTCTCTTGCGCTTGTACACTGAAGCTTATGAATAAAGGCCACTTTTTCGTGAAGACTTCTGTGTGGAGTTGTGAGGAAATCTATTCACAAAGTCTCTTTTTTTCGGGGGGGAATCTGAGAGAAACGGAGTCCTAATTGAATTAGCTGGCTTATTAGTGTTTGACATTGTAAGCTATAAGTAAGAAAGTGGGGACTTGGAAAGTGTATTTAAATAGCAGTGTTGGTTTTGGTTCTAATTTTACACTCTCCTGACACACATTATTCCCCTCAGCTGCAGTTAGGCCCAGATATGGTAATGCTAATAATACGTGTGCGAGGGGATTTAAGTGGCTCGCTCACCTCAATTGCCAGGCCTGTGGAAAACGCGGTGGTCTATAAACCTGGTGGCTAAAGCCTCGTCAACTGGCGTGCGCTCATCATTTATGGATAAAGCACAAACAGCGGAATGGGTGCATTCAAAGATGAGAAGAAGCAACCTTCCTCCTCCTACGCCCATCTTTGTCTGCTCACAATCCTCTTATTTCGACAACGTCTTCAAGGGTATAAAGAAACAGACTAAGCGCACCTTTGGCCATAATGCTGTTTAGTAGCCTTGATGCTGAGGTTTGCCTCTGTTAGTCTGCCTTAATTTGGTCAAACGTAATTGCTAATTACGCTCGCTTTCATTATCTCAGTGTGTGAAATCCAAGGGCTTTACCAGTATTATCTTTACTCAATGAAAGAAAGAAAGGACCTTTGATCAAGATTAACCGCGTATACTCTCCTCTGGCCTGTGCAAACACAAACCCGTGGACACAAACTTAATGAATCTGTTTCATCTGTCTTCTTGACTTTCTCTCTCTTTGTTGTCAATATTCACCTCCCCACGCCCCGAGAACACAATTTTTAAGAAGTACAGCTCCGTGCTTTTGTATTAAAATAACACCATGCACTCATATTGAATCCTTGTTTATCTTTTTAGTAGTCTCTTCTTGCTGCACTTACACAGTCAGTAAAGTCAGTAAAGTGTTAAAAACGGCCGGGGCAGTGATTAACATAATCTTTTGCCTCATGCTGATTGTCAGCTTCCTTTGGGAGCACAAAAGGAACCTCGTGGCTTTTCAACGCATCACCGCGACCGTCTCAAACACACGGGAACACAAACACTGGCATTTATTGCACCTCCCCAAAAATATAGCGGGACAACTGGCAGCAAACAAATGAATAAATGTAAGCCTCCGCAATTAGCCCCGGCCCTCAGTGGATCCATAATGGATCTCGCTACACAAAACGATTACATGCCACTTGAGATAATGACAGATTGTGCTAAAAGGAGCGACTCGTTCAGCTCTCTTTGGGGGTATCACGCCATTTGTGTCTGCGGTGAAAAGGGACGTGCCAGTGAGGCCTCAGACTCCCTGGGTGCCAGGGGAGAGGAGGCGTAATGCCAGGCGAATCCCCCGCTCGACACATGATAAACTTGGGGACAGGTGACTAAAGTGAAGCAGACCATTCCTCGCATTCCGGACAAGTTAGCGGGTAATGACACGCCTGCAAACGGCCTGTCAAATGTCACTTTCACCTCTCTTAAAGACAGCAGGGGGGAAAGACTCTGAGCAGTGTCGACAGGTATGATGAAACGAGGGCGCATCAGCGTTGGGTACTGTGATAATACGATGGCAACTGCTTTGTCTGTCTGTGCCGAGCTCAGAGAGGGTTTTATTGTCCTCATTCCAACATCAAATTTGGCCTCTTCTCAACAGCTATCAAATATAGTGTTGAGCGCAAATGCCAGCGCGCTACACAGCAACTTCCACGCCAGAGAGTGGAGTTTGTAAATACATAGTGATAATGAAATCCACAACACAAACAAGTTCAGCTCATCATCCAGGATGAAGATGATCACTTAGCGCTGTTTTTTTTTATAGCCATAAAATATTGGGGAAAACAAGACGAGTATGAATGAGGACATGAATGTGTGTCCACCAATGTTGAGTGAAGTGTGGCAACAAGTCCAGTGCGAGTTTTGGTTTGGTGACCTCATAAATCATATTTGTTGTGAGGTTGAGCTACTTTCTTCACATTTATTTAAAATATATGGCCTTGGCTTCAAAAATTCAGAGGCAGCAGACGCTTTTTAAAAAAAGAGAGTGTGGAACGTAATAATCTCAGCACACAACACAACTGCATTTAATTTCCATCCTTATTTGTCTCTGTGTGTTGTTTGTTTTTTTCTGCCCCGGCTTGTATCTATCCCACGTATTCCCCACTGCCCATGACATACTGGAAATGCCTGGTTAAGTGCTGTTCTGACATTAGCTGAGTGTAGTCACAGCATTTGGCCTGGGGACAAATGCTAGAAAGGCCCTATAAATATGAATGCCACCCACCCCTCCTTCTTCTCTCCCGCTCTCCCTCGGCTCCCCTGATGAGTTCGCATGTGTCTGTGTGGTGTGTGTCTGCGTGTGGCACGCCATTTGCTCTGTCACACCATGTCCCCGCTGTTTGTTTACTCACACTGACAGAGATACACTCGCTTGCCGTCGGTGCTCACCACCTACGCCTGCTAACCAAGTGCCAAAGAGCTCACCTAATGCTCCAACTCCTCCTGTAAATAATGCGTCCGCCAATGCCAGGCAGCTAGCATAGCGCGGCGGCCCCAGCTGTCTGAGCTATTTCATAGGCTGATGGGTCTGTTAGCCAGCACGTCACTCTCGGTTTCGCCTGCGTGCACGTGTGTTAGCGAGTGTCACTGTCACCTGCTGTTACAACGCGAGGCATCGCACCAGGAAAGCGCAGTGCTGCATGAAAATGATGCCAGGCGAAGTCATTCGAAGTCTTCCTGTGTGCCCACCTCGGGCCCCCGGCACTGCCGCGGCCCTGTGGGTGCCCCGTGGCTGCACCGATGCCAGCACGTGTGGAGCTGCAGGGAGGGTCCCCGTGGGGAGGAAGTGGGCCATTAGTACAGTCCTTGCCCCGGCGTTTTACTCCACTTCAGTACACATCACAGAGGGCCGCCCTCTCACTAACTAGCTAACACATGCTAATTAGTCTGGCGACAGAGCCAGTTCCTTCTTGCTTTGGGAGCATATGTGTGTAGCTCCAGAGCAAAGCTGGCTGAGAGGACCTGGCCAGGGACTGATGCTGCTTCATTAAATTTTCTTTAATGTGCTTCAAATAAATGTGGAACAGTAGCTTAATAGTTTAGAGAAGCCTGGAATATATGAATGATGGAGCCAGAGTTCAGCCTTATCTTGGGTAACGCACAACGCGCGGCTTCAAACAGGCATCAGACATAAATAAACTGTTGTGCTTTTTGACTTTCCCTACCTTTCAGATTAGTGTGGCGTGCCGTCTGCTCTCCAACCAACACAGCATTCCTGCAACGTCTTCATTTTCTGGAAACGAGAACAACCACAGCCTTAATGAAACTTAATGATGATAGTCATAACACAACAATAATCCAGCGGTCTGGAAAACTAATCAATGCGTCTTCTCTCCTTCCCCTAATGACCTGTGAAAACAAAGCAATAAAAAGGCGGTGTGTGTTTATTTTGGCCAAAGCAACAGGCTGATAAGAGCGGCTGGCTGATTAGCAACGAGCAAAGCCAAGACGGTCACAAAGATTAGGACAGGACACAAAGCGAATGTCATCAAATGAGGTAAAGGTATGTGCATTTCAAGAACTTTCCTCTCGATGGAAAGTCTTCAGGCCCCTTTACAAAAGCGCATTCATTCCACCACAGTAGCCTTGTTATCTACGTGTTAAACGGATGCGAATTTCCTGTTTCATGTCCTTACGCTATGATTTTCCTGTTACTGTAACTCTAGCGAGCGGTGGTAGTTTGTCATCTCAGTAATGCGATGATAAACACATGTTGTTTCCCCCCGTCTTCTGTGTGAAGTGGCTGACCGGCGTAGCTCTCGTTTTAGCATGCGTCTTGTCTTCTGGTCTCTGGCTGATTCCTCCCAGACTCTGGCCCTTCACCACAAATCATTGTGGTGTGCTGTGCGCAGCTTCGGGACGCAAATGTGCCCCCAAAGTGGTGCGAAGGCACCGTTCTTTAGATTCAACTTTTTCCTTTTTCAGTTAGACAAAACCAGACTTTTTTTTCTTTCTTCCGTTCTTTTAAACTGGCTCATGATTTCCACAGTTTCTTTACAGCATGATGTAAAGTGTTGGTTTGAGTGAGCGCTTTTAATTAGCCAAGTACAGATAGGGAGATTTTGCTTTCATGGTGTAAAGGGAATTAGAAAAACCCCCAAAAAAAGGGGGGGGGAATCAGTCCTTGATGAACAGCAGTAAGATTTTTGTCACCATGTGTTGCAACACATCATCTGCATTTAGCCACTTATACAAATAAGGAATAATGAGCATGCAATTTACATCAGTGAAATTATGATACGTACGCGTGCTGCACAAGCACACAGAGGAAAAGACCACCTCTGCACCGTTCTCTTGGGTCCAAACCAAATATAAGTCATGCATACTGTATTAGGACACACAGGGTTTCTGAAATTCTCAGAATTAAAATGATTTAACAAGCCCAGTAATAAATGTATTTCTTATTCCCTGGTCAGATCATATGAATTCCTAAACACACAACACATTTCACATGACAACATGGGAGATCAGTGTCAGGTGGATTACATGGGATGATGGGGTGATGTGTCTTTTTTTTTTTCTGGTTGCTGGAGAGCCTGGTGTCCTGATTAAAAATTTCAGCTCCACTGCCTTTCTAATTAATTAGCGAGGCCACTCAGAGGAGCGCTGTGGACCAATTAGTCTCTAGCAAGCCGATGATGCCTATCGCTACAGCATCACTGTACAGCTGTCGCTCCCCACTCCGAGGACGGCTGGGGATGGACCCTCAGGTGCTCACACAGGTTCAAACAGCAGCGTGCGTGCATGCACGGTGCTTCAGATGCATGCATACACAAAGCATAATAACATTATTAATAGAAATCATTTAAAAACAAGAGATAAACAAAATATACGCATACTCATGAAGACCGCTCTCTTTATATCCCTTTGAAGATTAATGGAAAATAAGTGTTTTAAGCCTGGATTACATAAAAACATCACTTGTAATCACTCAGTGAGTCTAAAGGAGTCTGCCTTGGGAGTTTGGCTGCAGACAGCGATGGAAAGAAATGTTGATTATTAATTACTCAATGTTCAGAAAACAAATCCACAATATTAGACAAGTCATTTAGGTAAATTATCAAATATTGGCTGAAGTTCCTGAAATCCAGCAATTTTCTCCTTTAAATATGCTGGATCTTTTTTACTTTCATCTTCATGGGCATCATCTGGGCTTCATCTGATTATTTATTCTATAAATTAAGCAATTGACAGACTTTTGAGGGCAGTTTTTTTTCTAGTACTAATGAAAGAAATCATTGGTTGCAGCTGCAATTCGAAACAGTAATAACACTGCAAATTTCGGTCATTTGGTGCAAACTAAAAATAGCACCTCTATTCAAAGATACTATGAGGCGATGCAGCTGGAGAACAGGAATATGCTTCTAAAGGAAACAAAGATATTGCTAAGACCAACAGTTCTGTTTGCCACATTGTAGGAACTGTGTGGTAAAGACTTGTAATGCCATGAATTTGCTTTTCCCGTCTAACAGTAGCTGACATTGTGAGCTGCGCGGCTGCGAAAGTCAGGACAAAAGCCACCTAAAGACGCTGAAGCCGAACCCCCCTTTCATCCTGTTCCCCTCCGCAGAAAAGCAGACGAAATAAGATGGATCCGTTTCCGTTTCTTAGGTCTTGATGGTAAATTCATCCTGCGCGCTGACCACAGGGCTGGGTGGGGAGGCTGGAGGGTGGGGAGGTGTCTGCATTTCTCTCGGAGGGTTGGCAGAGTTTGCTGACTTTGTGAGAACGGACTAGTTATAAGAGCGAGGAAGCTCATTTCCACTTCAAGGGGTCGTCTGAAACATGGCATCAGCAGGCCTCTCTGTTAGCTCCCGCTCTCGCTTGCTGTACGCTCGCACATGTGTGCGTGTGTGTGTGTGCTAATGCATGTGCGCGCTTTTAGACACACACACACACACACACGCTTCATCTGATCGTATCACATTCACAGATATTAATAATGCCTCCCCATCGCCTCCACTCCGAAACTCTAATGTTTATTCGTACTTGAGGAAAATGCGCTGATACAGTTTTTCTCCGAGACTGAAAAACAGCCAAAAGCTAACAAAAATGTGGAACTTCAAAGCCCCCCATGGTGGTGGGTACACATTAATGAACACATCACACACACACACGCAACGTCCTGCAAACCATCTCTTACAAGCTTAATTACAAATTCGAGGGTGGATTGGCACATTTGAGCATAAAAGGACGTGTGTGTGTGTGGTGTGTGTGTGTTGTGCAGTGCAGATACACGCGAACACGAGTCCCTTCGCAAGCACAAACAGTCGATACTGTAGTGGCTGATTAGTATGAGAAGAGGGGGTGAATATTGGAGAAGGACTCTCAAGAGCCACCCATGAAACATGGAGAGGATGTCAAAGCATTTTGTTCCCATCTCGTTCATTAGATCTAACTCAGGCTAGTGGACGCTCAGAGTGTTTTTAAGTTCATTCACAGTCGCGCACACACACACACACACACACAACACACACACACACACACACCAAAGACAAAAAAAATGGGCACGCGCTGAAAACAAAGCGGCTCGAAACAGTTTTAGTTATTAGATCTGCGTGTCTGACATTTTGTCGACATATGTAATTAATTTAGCCTTTCTATTGGGAAAGTCCAAAGAGCCCAATTAACATGGCTAATATTGCTGCATCGTGTAAAAACATCATTTTTTTTTTAAATACAGAGGGAATATTCAAATGACTTGCCTTCATTATTCAAATGTATAAGCAAAGTCATCACTGGGGAAAGAGACAAGATGTGATTCACACTCGCAGGAACAAGAAAATGATAATCAATCTTTTATTTCTGCAAAGCAATCAAATATTCAGCGTGTGCGCTTTTCCTTTATCTTGCTTTTCTTTATCTGTGTCATCTGAAAGGAATACGAGCGCTTCTCGCATTTGTCACGTTCACGGATATTAATTTAGACGCTTATTTCTGTGTACACTGACTAAGTGACACGTTGCAGTGATAGCTGTTAATTATTTAATTCGCCAGATGTGGAAATCTCGGCAGCGCGTTTGCACGAGCCTGGCATTTAATTGAAAGTATACATTAAGTCGAGGCTTTACAGGATGAGGATTTTTTGACTTTTACAGTTGGTCCGGTCCACATGGTCAGACTGGAAGCCAGGCCAAGACTCACACGGTTGCCAAATCCCACCACCTTTGTAAGTAACACCCGGCAGAGATGGAATCAGACAAATAATATTCTTAATTTAGAGAGTGAAAATGTAAAGGTCGGAGGCGGCAGTGAGGGACGTCTTCGAGTTTATTTGAATCTGTTTTTATAGATCGCCATTGTGGTACTGTGTTTTCTATTTTCACGGCTCGTTCGGGTATTTGTTTTCTAGCGAACTCAGGGGCCCCACTTCTGCAAGGCCCGGGCTCTTGGCTCAACTCTCCCACTCGTATAGCTATAACAAAGTCAATATTACAAAGAGGTAACACATGTCGAGGTATGCTTCGGGTCTGCCCTGGCGCTGTGATCCTGGATTGGGACACGCACACACACTCGAACACACACACACACACACACCATGTAAAAGAATGCATGCTTTCAATAGTAGGCTGCCTACCACCACGAGGAAAAATGTATCCCACCTTTTTTCATCTCTTTGCAAATTTGTTCTCTGGTTGAAGCTGGTATTTTGGCTTTCGCACATGTTCATATATGTGTGGGAACGTGTGTGAACTTCTCTTCCTACTGTGTTATGGGGTGAGCGCAAAGTACTTGTTGGTGTCTGTGCGTTCACATAAATTTTGAGCGTGGCGCGCGTGTGTGTGTGTGTGTGAGGGCCAGTTTGTTTTGTTTTTCCCTTACTTCAGCACATCTGAGAGAGCTTTTCTGGAACTCCTGAGCCCTGTCCAAACAAAGATGGCCGAATGTGAGGGATGGAGAGGAGGTGGATCATGGCGTGCGTGCCTGTGTGTGTGTCTACGTGTGTGCGTGTGTTTGTGATTTTTCAAGTAAGCTGGGACCAGAAGGGCCTTGCGAAAAAAACGAGGGGGGGGGGGGGGGGGGAAGAAACCGAGCCCCTGAGAAAGGCAGCTGGAAACACGGAGACTTGTGGTCTTTCTCCCCCTCACCACCACCACCACACCACACACACACACACTGCACACACAGACACACACCTACTTCTCCTCCTCACCCCCCACCTCTCCCCTCTCTCTCTCTCTCTCTCTCTCTCCTTGGTCCAGCTGCACTCAGATGTGTCAGCCTGCTCCACTCACCCCAACCCCCGCCTCACCCCCGCGCTCCCAAACTCAATGCCACTGCCAAGGAGAGAGAGAGAGAGAGAGAGAGAGAAAGAGGGAGAGTGAGGGAGAGTGTCGCAGCTGGTAATACTTACTGGCCATTTTACCGCGGTAAAGGCATGAGATTCATTAGGCCAGGGCCCGCGAGTTTTGTGCTGAGTACCGGCCGTGTTATTGTTAGGATGTGGTAAAATTATAAATATGAAGGGGTGAGGGGTGGGGGGAGATTTGGATGGAGGGGGTTTACATAGATCTAAGTGTAAGGGCTGGAGAGGAGGCGAGAGCAAGGTGGTGGTGGTGGTAGGGGGGAAGGAGGAGGAAGGGGAGAAACATGCCACTCATTAACTCCTCTGCCACAGTCTTGTTTCTCATGATTGGGTGGCAATAAAAAAGTCTGTCACAATTTGTCAAAGTTAATGACTCAATGGCACACTAGCTCTCAAGGGCTGGAAGACACGCTAACATATGTCGAATTAGTCAATAGCTTTATAATTGCAGAAATAAGGATTCCGGCTTTAGCCAAATGAAGCGGACTTAGAGGGTCCTGTGAGGGAATTTGCAATTTGGTCAGGTCGATTGCAGAATGGCAATCATGAAAGCTTGGCACCGCTTTCCTCACGCAACTGTAGAGTTGCTTTCTTTTGCTTGCCTTCCTTCCTTCCTTCCTTTCCTCCTTCCCTCCCACCTGTTTGAGCCGCTCTGTGTCTCCCTTGTGACCTGTGACTCTGGAACAGCGTCTAGCCTCCACTCCAACCCCTCTATCTGTGAACTTTGTAAGACAGATAAAGACTAAGACACCCAGACGGACTTTCCTTTGGTCTGCCGTCTCCCTCCCTCTCCGATTGTCCCACCGCACACACACACACATGCACACACACTGACACACGCTCATGTGAAGACACTCCTCACTCCTCTCCCTCATTGTGTGGCTTTGGGAGTGACACACTTGTCATTGCAGTAATGTAGCCATTGGCTGAGCACTCTTTCGGTCTCTCCCTCCCCTCTCTCTGTCTGTATCTCTGTCCTGTGTCCTGTTTTTTTTCTGTGTCATTTGCTGACCGAGACTGTAAATACTAATAAATGTCACAGCTTATTCTTGGAGTGTTGTATCTAAAGAGGGATCTACGAAACTGAATCAGGAGCAGTCTTCTCACTATGCTGGCTAAGGTAAATGCTTGCACGAATCTGCAAATAACAACAAACCGGGCCACTTTTTGGGGGGGGGGTATTTTATAACGTGGCATTTTCTAGACGCAACAAATAAGTAAGTAGATGTAGCACTTGGTTGCAAATAATATGAATGGGGGCAATTATCCCCGGTTCAGTATATCTTATACATAGTTTTGTATTTCCACAGCTGTTGGGTGTGCAGGCCCAGGTGTTTACAAGTAAACCACCATGCTGACACACTGTTTGAACAAAACTCTGAGGAAAGAAACAAATATTATTGCCCAGTCGTGTGTCTTGAAAACCAGCCAATTCGTCTACAGTAGTGTTCGGTTTAGTTGAAAAAACGCATATACATAATTTGGAGATTGCTTACACACAATTAGTGCGGGCTTTTTTACATTAAAAATGGTCAAAGAAAATAAAGAGCTATTGGCGAGATTAAATCTAGGAACTCCTCCAAGATTTCTCTGGCTGGGAGCTGCTTTGAGTAGGGGAATTCACTGAGTGTGGGTGTTTGTGTGTGTGTGTCTGTGCACATGTTTGCATGAGAGGGAATGTGGGAGAGTGTGTGGGCGCTTGTGTGCGTGTGTGTGTAGTTCAGGAGGTAGAGTCCCACCCTGTAGACTAGTGTGATGACTAAATGTCAATTTGGGGGAGTCTCAGCAGAGCTGGCCTCCTGTCGTCATGCTGCTGTCAAGCCTGCCGGCCGTGTGTATGTGTCCCGTCGCCCACGCCAACCAATGATTGCCATGGAGATGTCCCCTCACAGAGAGGGGTCGGCAATACGTCTGGGCTCTGACTAATACTTTCTGTTTGTGTTAGGGCGTAGATGGGGAGGGAAGTAAAGAGCAGACGATGTCGGTCTTCTCTCCCCTCTTCTCTATTTCCGTCGACCTCCCCTCTATCGCTTATTCCGTTTTTTTTCCTGTCCCCTTCTCCTCTTACTCCCTCTCTCCTTCCTCTTTTCTATCCTTTTCCCCTCCTCTCAAACATGTGTCTGGTCGCACTGTGTGGTCATGTCAGTCCCTCAAGTCTCCAGACAGAAACCTAGCGTGTTGTTGCAGTGCCGGCTGTCACTGCGATATTTGCATTCGGCGGGGGCGATCAGTGGGCCAGCAAGTGCAGGTGTCAAGTCTGACAGGGAGTTGTCCTTTTCTGGCGCAGGTCGCTCCCTCTGATAGGCTGAAGGTCGGAGCAGATCTCGTATATATACTGACGACAATCTTTTATTTTCTTTCCTTTTCCTGTCCACACAATGGCCAGTGATAAGGACACGTGTCGCCGGGCAGCGCAAAGTCTAACAGCCCTGCAGAGTGATTCCTGGCTTTTCTTTGATTTTATTGCTGAAACAATGAGTTCATTAATACAAAATTAACTGACAATTTGGATTATTGATTAAACTTTGCATGATAAAAGTCATTTAAGTCATTTCAGCTTCTCAAATATGAGGATTTCCTGCTTTTCTTTGTCGTATATCGCTGCAAATATATGTTTGATTTCCAGATGGGTAAAAAAGTGAACTGAAGTTGCCAGCTTGAACTCTGGGAGCACATTTTATAGTTTCTAGACTAACTGATTAATCATTTGTAAACCGTCAAGCGCGATTGAAAAGGATTCTGATGATTCTCGGAGCAGTTTGAGGTTTAAACGACATCCATTTTGAACTTAGAAGCGTAATACAAACGATATAACAGATAAAGATCCCTTAAATCCTCGATAAAGACTTAAACCTAAAACAGTGTGTGGTGGATAAAGTCATGTATTTGGTTATTTGTTATACAAATTGTTGCTAAAAAGATTCAAGCATTAGATCTCTTAAATGTGCTAAGTAGAGCGTTATGTTCAACATATTTAGATTTGAAAAATAAACTTTTAAGACAACAAACTTTGAGCCGCCCGCCAACATGGTTTCTGTACAGCAATTTGTTATTTATTGTCTAGATAAACTTGCACCAAAAGTTGCGTCATCCAGGAGAAAATTGGGAGACCCAGCCTGACATCTTTTCCAAAGAACTTTCTCAACCTTTCCTACCTCCCCTCATCAGCTTTCCTCTGCCTCCTCCACCTTTGCTGCAACACTTCTTCCCCACCTTTCCGATACACCAGCTTGCCTGGCTCCCCCCCCCCCTCAAACCCACCCCCTTTTGCTCTCCTGCTATCTCACTTCTTTTCCTTTTTTCGCGTGCGTTCCCTTCATTCTCTCTCTTTCTCTCCTTCCATTCCTTCCCCTGCCTCCCCTAGCACCCTGCTTTGAACCTGGCCTTGAATCTGTGCACCCAGAGGTCTGTCACTGGGCAGATGGTTTGATCTCTGGCTGGGGAAATGCTTTGAGGAGAGCTGAGAGGGGCCAGGGGCCTGGACTGGGGTCCTCTGCCTCGACCTGCTGTCCACAAAAAAGATGGGAGAAACCGGTGCTCCCTTGATGCTTCGGTATTTGAACTGACAGCGTAGTCCAGTGTTATCAGTGTGGTACAGCTCTCCATCTATACAGGCTGCACTGACTGAGAGCATGGCATATGATAGCAAGATCACAGGGTTGTGTTTCCAGCCCAGTATTGTGATATTATGCTCCCTCTCCCTCTCTGTTTCACAATATCAAAGCCAGCTGGGTCCTTTAGCCGTCCACTTCATAAACAAGCATGACTGTCCTGAAGTACACGCACAGCTATTTATCATGTGAGTGAGTCAGAGTGAAAAGTTTCGTCACTGATCTGATTTGAAATTTCTCGGGGAGGTGCTCATCGCGGGGGAAATTTAGTTTCTGTGACTATGTCAAACCACACGGAGAAAGCAGGAATGTTGGAAGCAGAAACGGAGCCGCTTTTTGTGCTTGTTTGATTGTGGGAGTAAAAAAAAAAAAACATGGGTGTTGTTGTGTCTGTGTTTGAAGGAGTGCGCGGCGCTGAGTCATATCTGACAGCTGACACACACGAAAAAGACAAGCGGACCTCTAGCCAAAGTTGAAAGTGGACGTTATCTGGACAACACATGTCATCGCTCGCAATTCAACTTGCCCAGTTATGAAATCCAGGTTCATGTTACTGATTAGTTATTGTAATTTCCGTACCAGCAGACGGCAGAACCATGTTTTGATGCTTTCACGGGACAGATGGCATCTCAAAGGGGCTGCTAACTATAAAAACAATGAGCCGTGCCAAACTGTGACATTTTCCTCTTGCAACGTTAATCTGATTACATATGAACCAGACTTGATATTTCCTCTGCTACATCTGTCAGTGGCACCTGCGGGCTCAGAGTTACGACCCCTCCATTCTTTGGGTCAGCAAGACCTAACACTGCCTCATGAACACAAAACTGTGTTGCGGTAACAGCAGGTGAAAGCAAAGTGCAACAAGCCCGAGAGGCGCTGCCAAACATCTGAAAGTTATGTGTCAGATTTTCACAGACAAAATATGTTCACAGATGAATTTTATTGTTCCCCAGTTTTTGTTAAATGTTTATTTACCTCTGCTCACTTCATTTCCAAACTCCGCTTTCAGATTTCGGCCCTTTTCAGTTTGAGTCCAAGTAGTTTACAGTTAAGTTACTTAAAAAGGGGCTAAATCTAAACACCGTAATAGCTTTTGTATACATTTTATCAGATGTGACATACATTAACTGACTGACAATGAATCTCAGAATCTGTCAAGTCGCAAAGAGCAGTAATTAAGGGTGCGTGCAAATAACAGACATGGCTGCTCTCATTTGTTTGACTTAAAGAAAGGAGAGGAAAGAAAGGAAGAAAAGAGAGGGGTCCCAGGTCTTCGTATGAATACATGAAAACACATGCTTCTCTTCTCCTTCTGTAATCCACCAGGGACTCACGCCCCATTTGGTTCCCATTAGCATAGCTCTGGTCGCTCTGCCCTGTGTCAAAGCCCAGACGCACAGCTGCACAAAGGACAGGGACCTCTGGCTCTGTGACTGCCAGCCGCTGGGCTCAAAACCAGAACTGACATGGAGGACGGATCTTACACTGTGGGGATTTCAGAGAGAAGAGACTAGCCTTTTTCTGTCGGCGGCTACGGTTTCCCCCCCCACCCCCCATGCGCTGTGTAACGGTTTTACACTGAAGTCAGTGCACAAGTGATTAATCGTTGTTTATTTTGTACCACTTTGTAAGGCAGGAAAGCTCTGTTTCAAGTCACATCCAATGTACAAAATCAAACAAGCAAAAATTAGCCTTGGCATGAGGTATTTGCTCCCCTGTATTTTGTGGCGTGCTGTGTCTGACTACAAAGACTTTCTTTATTCGGCGTGTTTTATTTGTCACCTGTTTCCAATATGGACACTGTGAAGTCCTGATCTATCTGACGGAGCCAGGGCCCGTTTTATGACACGCAAAGCTGCTGTGCCTCTTTTCCTACACACGTTGGCTGCACATTTCTGGCAGGAAATTGACAGCATTTCAGCAGCTAACTCATGGATGAGATAATATCTTGTGGGTGGAAGAGAGGACAAGATGCTCCCAGTGTTTTACAGTGACCCTAAGCAGAGACAAATTTAAATCTGAAGCTGCTGCTGCAAAGATGAGGCGCACACACGCACGCATGTGCGCACATACACACGGGGTTTTCATTTAAATCTCGGCTTTGCTTAACTCACCAAACAAGAAATGTGGTCTGTGGCTGTGTGTCGAACATGGTAAAGGTTTCAATTAAAGTAGGAGGAACAATACCCACCCAGCATCCAGCAGCTGTCTGGGTTGGCTTTCCATTGTACGCTGTCAAGGGAGGATACAGAGAGGCTGAAAGGGACTCGTGGTGTTTTAGTGGTGTTTTCGATGGCATATAGTTACAACGTCAACCTTGAAAAATGACAGGGTAGTAATACAGTTGTACAGGATATTAGTTTAGGATCACCCTGAGTTCTATGGTTTCATAGGATTTGTAGTGGCCAAGACACTGTCTTTGTTGATCTCTACATATGCTGCTTAGTTTAGGGTTGGACTCATTTGCATGTTTCAGTATTGATCCCGAGCCACATAGCCCATCCTTCCCAGTCTGTTTAAAATCCTCTTGGACCCGACTCCACAAGTCCAGGCTGAAGCCATCTTGTTCTGCAGCTCCTCTTTCCTGCATATCTTCAGTCCATCTGTCCCACTAACAGTCTTTTAATTGAGAGTCCTCCCTGGTCTGATGCTGGCCATTGCTGACTGTCAGTGTTTATACAATTGGGCTGGGACAGGGACTGCGAGCCAAGCAAAACATCCATGAAACATCAAGCCTCCAGCTAAACAAAACCCAGCAGTGAGACACACACACTTGAGCCAGATAAGGGCTGAAAATGATGCTTTCTGAACACAGCTAGGTTAAGTTGTTGACCATAGCGGTAACACAGCAGCTGCGAGAGAGTGTTGACTGTTGTCTGGGTCTAATTGCTACAGCATTGTGGGATTTTCTTCACTTACTAACAGCTTTCACTTTCTAGCTGCTCATTTTTCTAGTGATTTACGAAGTCTTATACACACTCGCTCACACTCACTCACACACAGACACACACACACACACCCCTCTGTCCTTTTCCTCACCGTCGTCCTCTTTAGTTTTGAGCCAAAGAGGAAACCCTGGCGAGACGCTAGCACACTGACTAATGCTGTGTATCTGGCCAGGCCTCAGATAACACAGCCTCCTCCCCCGGCCTGCTGTGACAAATATGTGCGAGTGTAGCGGTGGGATCCGGGCCCAAGCTTGTCCCTGACCCAGCCCAGGCCAGACGCAGGTTAAACCACGGCCAAATGCAACCCAGATCCTTGCTGGCCACAGAAGCAGAGTGTTGAGTACGTGAGAGTCATGGGAAGAAGTCTTTATAATTGTGTCTTTCTTGCTTCCCCTGACAAGCCACACACACAGACAAACTCAGACTCACACGGGAGATGAGGTTGTTTTTGATGGCAATCTATGACACATGTCTGTTGCCTCTATTAAAAATTCTGTAATGAGTCTGTAGTCTTTCATCTTATTGCATACGAGCGCCTCTGATGCCGTCACATCACAAACATCTGCTGCGTTACTCTTCTCTTACACGTTCCTAACTGAATGTGGAACAATGCACAAATTAATCCCGAAGAAATAACAGGCACAGTACGTTCCCTCCCTTCCCTTTTCTCCCGTCAGTGCCTTCTCAGTTGAGGGGGGCTCGCTGCTTTAATGCTTCTTGATGCTGCTGTCTGCTTAATGGGCCAGATATGAGAGGTGCTGCTAGCCAGCGTAATAAGTCAGTGATTAGAGGGCGCCTTGTCACAGCAGCAGCCTCGCAGACAGTGGCACGCTCTAATTGCCGTATTAGACGCCCCTTAACTATCTTGTCAGCTGTCAGACCCCAGCTCGTAAACAGAAGAGGTGCATTTGATATCCGCAATTGTTTATTTCCGTCTGCTGCTGTTAGCGCTGCCCGCACGGAGACGTAATTAGGAAGGCCAAATTTACTAAATTTGGGTACTCCAGTTTGAGTTTGCAAGAAGAGTTATAAGAGTTCACTTAAAATTCAAGTGTGTGGTCGGTGGCCAACATGATTAGGGCAGCAATTAAAGAGAATTTTTACTATCTGCTGATAATTTTAGTGATTACTAGATTAACTGGACTATAAAATGTCAATAAATAGTGACAATGCCCATTGCATTTAACCAGAGTTCACATTTGTGAACCTGGAACCAGTGAATGTTTAGCATTTTTGCTTAGAAAAGTAATAAATTATCCAAAAAGAGAGCAGTGCAACAGCAGCTTTTTGATGATTTGGTGTCACTGTTTGTTTAAAATCCAGAAAACAACAATAAATTCAATCAAACCTTCATTCTGAACCATAAATTCAAACCTGCTGACAAGATTGTAGACGCAACATCATACAATAACATCCAAACGTGAAGAACAGATTTATAAAGCTGCTTTATGAACACAGATGTTGCATCAAAGGCAGGGCGCAGACTTTCTGAGTATCCTGTATCTGAAAGGTCACAGGTTTGACCCCCAGCCAAGGCCAATGAATGTTCATGAACAAGTCGTGTCTGCTGCCTAAGTGTCCTTGAGGGGAACGTTGAACTCACTTTGCTCCGGATAAGAACGGCAGCTCAGCGCATAATGTATGTACACTCAAACTGACACGCGCTGTATAATCCTCACACACGGTGAGGATTGCCACTCCTGCACCTGGAGAGCTTAAAAATGGTGTAAAGTCCAATAATCTCCGTCTCCTGTCTCATTCGGTGTCAAACAGTGAGGTGACATGGTTAGAAGTGGCGTAATTTTGTGTTTAATCTTGGATTAGTCCATGTTCACTTTGATACTTCCAGTTACTAATCTGGTTTACAACACCTCAGGGCGAGCACGGGGGGGGATTCTGATAGATTTTATGGTCCCTTAGTAGATTATAAGACAGCTGAGTTTTATATCCTGTGGTCTAATCCACTGACTACGTTACATTATTTGCTGCTGTTAAATACCAGAATGTGCACTTGGGTCAATACTGGTGGGTTGGTGTTTGTACGTGACTAAAGAGCAAAAAACGTTGTTATATTACTGATCATGCATTGACTTCGGTCGTGACACGTAAAGGCTTTTCTATCTGAAAGTGCTGATTGACTGTTTCTGACGTTGTGAAATGTAGCCGCGTTGGACTCCAACCTACGACCCTTTGGGAGCGTGTGTGTGCGTGTCTGTGTCACATTATTGTCACTCTGTTTGCCTTATAAGAATAACAGCGAGACATTACGAGATAACATATTTAGTGCTGGATTGTAAATTCATAAAGTTTCACGCTCTGACAGTTTGGGCTCCGGCGTGAGGACAAGCAGGCGTCTTTGTCGCCGTCGCTCACATGTATCTCCACAGATAGTACAGACCTGACGCTCGCTGAGTGATGAATTTAGGACTTTCCTGTCGAAATACTTCACAGCACTACACCCAATTTCCTGCCTGGAGCATTCCTCAAATTTTTTTTAGCGATTACAGATTTCTTTTCGTTACAGTCTAAAGAATTTTACACATATGTGTAAAATCCTTTAGTCATTCAGCACTGACTCAACACCGCATGTGCCAAATGTAAAATACATTATCCTCATCATGTGGATTTGCTGTTTATTATGACAAGTCATTTACTCAGGTTTTTTTTTTTTATTCTAATGCCAGCAGCCAACATACTTTGAATACATGCTAATGTTAAGGAAATACAATATTTGATTTAAGATAAGTATATGTTTTAAGACTGAAATGGTTCCAAGATTTTTTTTTTCCCTCCTCCTGCACCAACCCTCCTACAGCTGCAGATTCCCTTTAGGCAGTTTAGGCTGCAGAAGTGTTACTATCTTTACTCACCAATTCATCTTGATAATGTAAAAAATGTCTGATAAACAAAGAGCTGCCAATGCTTATTAAGATTCATGTTTGTCATTCCTTTTTTTTTTCTTCCTTTCACTCCTTTTATTCTGTCGTCTTGTTTCTCCGTGTCAGTGGGAAATTTACAGCTCCCAGCTGCTGCGCTCATTTGGATGATGAAGCTGTATTCATTTGTGTGGATTTCTGTGTATATCATACATTTTCTCCGCGCTGTACCGTCTCTCTTTATTGTTTGAAGGATGTGAAACATCTTATAGGATCAAATGACCTCCTGCAAAATGTGTCTGAATTTTTTTTTCGTCAGAGTTTTTAACGGCCCTTTGTGAAGGCTTAAGCCTCGGCAGACGGCGCATTGTGCTGTACCGAGTTGCCCTCGTCAAGTCTGGACACTTAACCTCTCACTACTAAAAGCTTTCTGGGGTCAGACTAAGTGCAGCTACAGTGTTGAGTAATGGAGCCTCAGTCAAAACAAGTTACAGTTCTGTTTTCAGGAAGGGAAGTTCTTTGTCGGTTCACATGAACTCTGGGAAATTACCATATATATAAAAAAGCAGATTCACACGCTGAAATGAAATAGGAGTCGGGAAATTGGGGATTTGGTGAACGGGAGTTATTCTTTGTGGCAGTGGCTGCAACTGTTTTGTATTACACGTGTCACATTTTTAAGTAACAGTTTTACAGTAAAGTATTATGTTCAGTGTGGGATGAGCTTTAGGGATTTGCAGTTCTGCAGCAGACTATGTAATAATTTGCCTCTGTGCTTCTTACTTGTATTTATGACCGCTGGTTTGATAACTGCTCCTTCTCAGCCTTTTCTTTGTTATCTCTCCTTTGTGCTCGAGCTGTGATTGACGTGGATTTGTCTCTTTCTGTCCTGTGTCCCCGCAGGCCATTCGCTGCACACTGGTGAACTGCACATGTGAGTGTTTCCAGCCAGGGAAGATTCACCTACGAACATGTGACCAGTGCAAACATGGCTGGGTAGCTCACGGTAAGTAAAGTCTTTGTTGGGGTGATGGCTGTATAGAAATCTGGTGTAAATAAGGGCATGTAAGAATAGAGATCCGGACCTAAATATATGTTTAATGTTTAAATATTTTTTTATTTACTTCAGACTGGAGCTTTTCTTTTTCTGTGGTGGTGAATGTGCCAGAATCCAAATTTTCACTCATTTTCTATAGTAGAAGTAACTTTGATGTTTTTGTTTGCTCCTATATTTTTCTGTTGCTTTCAACGTCTTGTTTTTGCACCTTAGATCAAAAAAAAAAAAGGGGGGGGGGAGTGAACACAACCACAAGACAGATAGCGAAGCAAGAGACCACACGTTATGAGTTTTTCACGCGGGTATTAAAAAAAAAAGGGGGGGGGGCAAGAAAGTACAAAGAGAAGGAGGAGGGGAAAAAAAGAAAAAAGAAAACACCTGTTTGGCTTGCGTCCGCACAAGAGTGGGCCACGGGCCCTTCAGCGGATCGCACAGGACCCCATTGACTATTTTTTAATCTCTCCCTCTGAACTGTCAGGCACCCATCTCTCCTCTCCCCCACTTTTCATTTAATGTCGGCATTGGCAGGGACTCTGACAAGTAGTTCTTCATTTTTTATTATGTTCGTGTCTGGCTGTGCTATGTTGTCAGGCAAAGCCCTCGTCAGCAGGAAAAAAGCCGTCCCAGGATCAGAGAGAGACCCAACCAGGTGTCACCCAGACAGGCAGGGAAAGGGGGGGGGTATGAGGTAAGGGAAGAGAGAGGGATTGAGACGGAGAGGAAGAAAGAGCGAGTCGACCAGGTGTCGCACAGACAGCCAGAGAGGAGAGAGAGGTGACTGAGGTTGCGATAGGAGGGGAAACAACTAATCCACCTTGCAAATGTGGGACTTCTTTTCGCCCAGAATTGGGCAACATACATCTAACATGTAGCCTGTTGCTGAACTTTCAGCCTTACACTGACACTGCAGATACTACTTGGTACTGAGAGAAAGTACTGAGTACTCACTACAGTTGCTATATTCTCCTAGAAATACACTATTGGACAGTAGTACAAGTACAGTATTGGAATACAGAAAAGGACATGGTTCTAACAGTAACATGATTAGAGTTAGTGTATTAATAATGCAGATATTGACACAA
This sequence comes from Nibea albiflora, assembly GCA_014281875.1. Taxonomy (NCBI): domain Eukaryota; kingdom Metazoa; phylum Chordata; class Actinopteri; family Sciaenidae; genus Nibea; species Nibea albiflora. The sequence goes on along the minus strand of CM024789.1, from coordinate 7,265,088 downwards.
CATTTCATTTTTGTTGTTGTTATACCACCATTATCCTGAAAAGCATGACAAGCACTGTAATATGTTATTTGCCTCAGTCGATACACAAATAGAGAAAATGGCATTTTTCCACTTTTTGTCTTTTGATCGATTGCATCCCAAAACTCAGTTACGAAACCAAACCTACATGCTTGACTCCACATAAATCATTTGAGCGCGTACCCGATTAGCCACAAAGAGAAAGAATTAAGATTTGAGACAAAACAAGGTGGACGTAATGCAGGTTGGAGTCGAGATGGAGACAGAAGAGACAAATAAAAACAGAGTTGCAAGAGCAGCGTAAATGTGAAAGAGCAAGAGATTAGATTAAAGAGAAATAATGGCAGATAATTACATTAATGTCATTGCTTTTATCTGATTTATATGTTATTGTCAGCTAGTGCTGACCGTGCAGTAGCCTCTGAATGTAGATTTTAGATGAGAAACTTGATAGTCTTTAACCGGGCCTTTCTGTTGTGCGTGTGTGTGCTTTTTCTTTTCTCCTTCCCCTTCCACACAGCTCTGGACAAGCTGAGCACCCAGCACCTGTACCACCCGACCCAGGTGGAGATCGTTCAGTCCAACGTGGTGTTCGACATCAGCAGCCTGATGCTGTACGGCACCCAGGCGGTGCCTGTCAGGCTGAAGATCCTTCTCGACCGCCTCTTCTCCGTGCTGAAGCAGGAAGAGGTGCTGCACATCCTGCACGGCCTGGGCTGGACCCTCCGAGACTACGTCAGGGGCTACATACTGCAGGTCAGTGAGCAACACGCGTGCTATAACACTAAAACACATGTAAAGCATCATATGGGCTTAGTGTAAATGTCAACCCGGGGTATTAGCCGTGCTTACACACAAATACATCCCCCACACGTGCTTTTATATCTGCCTGCAATCTTTGGTGATTTTTTGAAAGTGGGGATAACGTCCACGGTGATCACTACCCATTACTTTCTCGCCAAGTGTATCTACAAATTTCTCCGGCATTGCAATTATTTTGAGAGGTATTGATCAAAAGCAGAATGGTGACAATCTAGGCCACTTCAGTCCCATTGCCCATCCATTTCCTTCACATTTTCCCTGCTGTTACTTCTGCTTCAGTCTGGCCCCTTTTCCTGCCCTGTCAACACTATGCCCCTCCGCTGGAAAAGGGAAAGGAATTAAAAAAAAAAAAAAAAAAAAAAAGGTAGAGAAAAATGTCACGCCAGCAAACTATAAAACCACTGTAGTGTGTTTCCTCTCTCCATCCATCCTTCCCTCCACCACTCCCTCCCATATAATTGCAGTCAGACACATTTCTCAATCAAAGGTACGGAGGTTTTGGTGTTGAAACCCAAACCAAAGTGTTCCTGAATGAATTAGTTAAGAGCAAGTGAACATGTGCATGTGGTTAGCTGTGTGTGTCTGTGTGTGTGTGTGAGTATGTGTATATATATACGTGTGTGTGTGTGTGTGTTGTGTGCACATGTGCTTATCTGTATGCGTATATGGTTTAGTGTTCCAAGAGTGTAAGTGGAACAGCATGGTGAGGAGAGGGTGGTTTGTATGTGGAAACAGCTTCTGTGAGTAAAGCGCTCACAGATCCAGTCCTTTTCTCTTAAAGTCTTACAGAACAGACACACACACACGCACACACGCAGAAAATAAATATAGAGAACTACAGTTATATAGTAAACACTGTTTGCTTGTTTGGGGGTCACAATTTAAATTCAATTTGTATTTTAGAGACAAAAGTAAAAATAATATACATATAATATAAAATAAATACCTGAAATTATAATATATCTCTCTCTAAATTATTATATCATTAAGTCAGTGACATTAACATATTTTGTTATAGTTTTACATTAGAAATATTTTCTATTAAAACCTTTAATTTTTATTATAAAGGAATCTGTGAAAGTATATTGTATGATTGACTGATAAATGGTCTATTAAATAGCAAATAAAGGGTAAAAAAAAAAAAAAAAGTGAACCCAGGGCGATATCTCAAAACATCGTTCAAAACCTCCCAAAATATTCATTTTAAAATAATATGGAGCGGTGACAAGAAGGAAATCCACGGAGGAGGTTATTTGCCATTTTTGCCGGATTAAGCAGCGAAAATTATCGATTATCAAAATTGTTGCTTTCGTATTTTTTAAATAATCGATTAATCGGCCAACTGTTCCAGCTCTAAAAGACATTCTCGTCATTTGAATACCTCCCCCCAAGGAACCAAAGTAAAACGCTCCAAATCTGCGGTGTGAGAAAGCCTTGTTTTGAGCACTGTGGTTCCCATAGTCGTAGCCTCTGTGTTTATATCAGCTGGTTCTAATAGTCAGCTGGTGGGAGCACCGTTGCTCAACTGCTCAGCCTCATGTCACGCTACTGGCTAAATCCTCTAGATCTCCTCAGAAGGGCTTCAAAGGGGCCGCGGCCGCGGAGAAGCAGCCAGTCACTTAAGGACAGTAAGTAGTCATTGTACGGCCCTATTAGCCTGTAAGTAGCTATGAAATTCAATCATCTTCCCAGAGCCTCCGGGCAACGCTTTGTGTCAGGGGTGTGTTCCCCACCACTATGCCGCGCTAAATGAGAGATAAAATGAGGAGAACAGTATTGCAGATGATAGGTAATAAGTTGTCTTTTTGATATTGATGTCAGGGGACATTATTTGATGATAAATTACTTTACTGTGATCCTAGCAGTCAGGCGTTCAAATGCTTGCTTGTACTGATTTAGAATTTGAATGAAAATGTGTTTAGGCCACAGGAGTAATCATGTTAATTTCTATTTTAATGAGCTACGCTATAAATCACTATAATTATCCAGCAAATAAATCCACTATTTCTGAATTATGATCTAATGAAACCACTTTTGAACATACATTTCACATTGTCTTTGTGAGCGCTGCATGCACTTAAAGGCACTCTTTGTTTTTCTCCCCTCTGATCATCTACCTCTGACGTCTTCTCCGCGAGGAAGTCACAATAACACTGAACACTGAAACAAAAAAGAATCAGTGTGTGTGTGTGTTTGCTGGGTGTCAGTGTGTATAGGTGTCAGTGATGCGCCAGAGAACTCAGGACACTGAGCTGACAGAGTATACCTGCAGCTCCTCTGATGCCTGACCACTGAATGTATGCAGGCGCAGGAAACCACACACTTATAGTTCACCAAACACGCGCTGAAAACACAGACGCCGTCTGGCATCTGCCTTCACCTACACATTCCCTCTCCATTTGTGACACTAATTTAAACGAGGTTAAATAGCTAGCGAGCCTACAGAGCGAAAATTGAAGGCTGCAATCGTGTATTACACCCCCGTCACGACGCCTTCCCTTTCTATTAGTGCTATCATTGTGTGAAGTGGATGCCAGTGTTTGTGGTACCCACTGACCTTTCCTCCGATCCGAATCGCAGCCTACTTCTTACCCTTCTGTTTGACTCTCCCGATGAAGATGTTTAGGATATCTCAGATGCTGTTTTTCATCAGGACTGAGCTCACACTGGTGCGCCAGAATAGCCAGGGACGAGTCACTCGTGTTTGATTCATTCATGTTACAAGCGTCCAGCGTCGTCTCGTAATAACATTTCCATGTTAGTGCTGATCCATTATCGATATTATCGGTGCGATCCTGGTGAATCGACTCATATTTTCCACAGTGATGCAAAAAACGTCACTTCCAGTTCTAACTTTCAGAAGGAATTCACTCACGTCAACGCCCCCGATAAGCTTCGCCCTCCTCCGTCCTCTCTGCCATTCACAGCACAGCAATATGAATACATCGTAGAGGTGTGACTAAATATGCGTGCACTCTGCAATTTACCTTTGTAATAGGCTCCTTAAACTGAAGAAATTAATCGATATTATTAAAAGCTCAATGGCTTATCTAGTGGTCGGAATTTTGATTTGTAAAGGAGAGGAATTATACATGACATCAATAACCATTAAAATGAACGATTGTCTTTCTCTCCCTCTCCTTTGATCCTTCTATAAACCATTTGCAGCCTGACCTTCAGTCCACAAACCGCTCTCTTATAGCATTATTAACACACTCGCAGAGCCGCAAATTCACACAGCCAGTTCTTACAGCATTACCATAAACGTATGCCTGCAGGTGTCTCTGCGTTAACGTGAGCGTAATGAGTCGAGATGTATTTAAGTTCCCAATAAACAAGTTCCTGCTGCCAGACGAACCAGAGGAGAATACCTCCCTGTCATCACATTTTCACGAGTTTAAAAGTTATTTAATGATCTTTGCAATGTCCCTTAACACTGGCTGGCTTCTGTTCTGTGAAATACTCCATAAGTAGATTATCCTGAAAACTCACACAGCCACCTTTCATTTGTCAGACAAAAAAAAAAAAATATATATATATATTTTGTTGGTTGGATCACTTTTCTCAGCTTCTCCTGCAGCTCAATAATTGCTGCTAACAATATTTCACCGCAAAGGTGCTGTTACATTAGAAGCCACTGGTTAAGTAGCTTCAGTATAAATCCACATTTTTGGAAGAATTATGTTAAGCGTAGCAGTTGGATGTTGACATCTTTGTTATGTACACAGTAAAAAAAAAACATTTTGAGGCTTAAAACATTCGATTTTTAAGATTATCTACACCTTTCAAAAGAGCCGTGTGAAGTCCGAGAGGTCACAATTTGGCGACTATGTCATCTGAAAACCTGGAAATCACCAAAATTAAAGCCCCAACGTTTCCAGCAGACGGTCACGACCAAGAGTTATGTGTGTATCTCTGTGTGTAATATTTTTTTTTCTACCTTTTACACTGCTTTATTTCTCTGCTATTTCTCCCCTATCCCCCTGACTTCAAGTTCAATCCAAGGCATTATGTGAACAACACAGACACATTTATTCATTGCCAGAATTCCTTGCCCTTCACTTTGGCAGGACTTTTACCTTCTCCACTCCTCAGCCCCTTCATCCTTTTCTCCCCTCGCTCCCTCCCTCTCTACTCATCCCTCTCTCCTCTCCCATGGTTGTTTCCAGACAGACCCACAGCCAATGTGCACCAGATGCCCCCTCGACTCCACCCCATCCCCGCAGCCTGTCACTGCTCACTCCTCTGTTCGATACAGACAGATGGAATTGCTATCAGTACTGGTTTCTCTCTCCCTGTCTCAGCCTCTGTCTCCCACACTCCACGCTGTCTATTTTGTCTTCCTCTTTCTTATCCCTTACCAAGTGAAAAATAAGTAGAGAGAGAGAGAGAGAATGAGTGGAAAGAGAGAGAGAGAGACGCGGCATTTGCAGCCAACATATGGGCCGAAGCCCAGGGTTTTCCTGAGCGACATTCTCAGTAATGTTCTGTCCTTGTAGAACATTGGGCTGCCTCCACTTTTATGAGATGTGGTTTTCCTGACTCCACACGGCTTCCAGGAGACCCAGATGGAACCGCTAACAACCCCCACCACCGCCACGCAACCACACACACACACACACACACACACTGTACACACACAAACAGTCTTAACCCTAATTGCACACACACTCGGAGGAATGCTTATTCAAACTATCAGCCACGCACACACACACACACACACACACAGCCACAAAATCACACTCGTGTACCTCAATGGCCCTCGAACAACAGGCTTTGTTTCAGTGGCAGATGCCTGAGCATGAGGGTGTGTTTAAAGTTATTAATGCAGTGAAAGAATGTCCGTAAATTTCTTGGTTATTTATCTACTTACTTTATTATTTCTCTAATGAGCATGAACGCTGGATGGAGTTTTTTTTTTTTCTTTTTTCCAAGTCTTGGAGGGCCGCAGGAGGGCTGTGCTCTTATTTCTTTTTTTTTTTTAAAAAGAAAAAAAACTTGTGACTGTAATGTTGTACATGTGTACTTACACATGTGGAATATGAGATGTAATTACATGGATTAGGGTGCAACAGCGTTCGTGTAAGACAGGAAACCATTTCCAGTTGCAGGTGGGTCCTGAGGCCTTAGCAAAGGTACCACTCGGCTTCTCTATAGTGGTTTAGAAAGGTATTTATTGAGTTAGAGTCACATTTCAAAATTTCTGTCTTTTTTTTTTTTCTTTCTTTGCTTTTCCTCCCCCTCACTCCCCCCTCTCTCCGCTTTCTGTCTCTCACTCTGTCAACTGTGAAGGGCACCATATCTCTTGATCCTCGCCTGAGAAACTTCCATTTTAGGTAGTCGGGCTCCGTGCAACAACATTTTTTGGACACAATCCCCTTCTCCAATCTCCTCCATACGGCACACTTGTAACCCCTATTTTCCTCCTGTCCTCCTCTCCTCCTCTCCACCCTCCATCACCTCCCAGTGCCTCCCCTTCTCTCAGAACCTGTTTTCTGTTATCACTACTTAATGCCTCACCCTGGGAGATGGACGGGGGAGAGAGCATTCTCCTAAGGTGGAAATTCTTACGTTCATATGGTTATGATTTGGTGGGGAGGTCAGGCTCGATTTTTGCTGGAAGGCTTACGGTTGGCTCTGTGCTGGCCGTGCTGAGCTCCAAGCACTTCAAAGAGGGCCGGTGTACTGAATCAAGGTGATTCTCACCCCCCCCCCCCCCCCCCACCCCCAACACACACACACACACCCTGCACACACATACACACACTTGTCCTGCGTAGCACTCTTAAGGGTGTCTTCTCCCTTCTTATTCTCAATCGCTCAGTTCTGCGTAAGCTAGAGATAAAAGGATGTGATTTCAGATTAGAGGATCAGTCAGAAGAGGTAGAGGAGCATTATCAGCAAGGCATTAAACCTTTACTATTTGATAACATAACCGCTGTTTACTTACAAAAAATAAATACAGCTTCATCAACGTGAAATATCAAATCCAGCATCCGTAAACTAATCTAAAAATCCTGTAACGTTTGCAGAAATCATCATGCCTCTTCGCTGTCACTTTTCTCACAGCTTCCAAAGCTCACAGCCGGCTCCCTACACAAGTCCTGCCCATGTCAAATCCTCCGTCCCTCGCTTTTGAATCCTGAACCCGAGCCTCAAATGAATTCAAGCTGCAGAAGCAAGGTTACCAGCAGGTTACATTGTATGCAGGAATTTGGGAAGTAATTCCCCTTATATTGGATTTGGAAAGTAGTCTAAATTTTACCATAGATGCTACAAGGCCTCACAAGCTGCTGCAAGTTTAAAACGGAGCAAAAAATAATAGTGCTAAATAATGATATAAAAGCGGTTTTGCTTGGTTATATATCCTTAAAACACCTTTGCACATGCTATTAAGTGGATATTGAGAAGAAAACAGCTCCCGAAGAGAGAAAGTGAAATTGTTTTCATAGGGTTCATCTTTTCATTGCTCTAAATCTCCATGTCCTGAACTCTATATAATATGTTTGTTTCTTCAGCTACACAGAGGCCTGAGGTGAAGCTTGGCTGACTGAATGTTACTGATCTTTTTTGTCAGAGAGCTTTCAAGATGGTCTGCAGAGACAAATGCAGAAGCGAACCCCTGTGTTTGCGTGTCACGCAGTCAAATATTTTAATTACAAAGTCCTCAGTTATTTCTTTAAAATCACATTTTGTGTCAGCCGCCTCTTTATATTTTATGCTCTGTCCACGCGAAGTCATTTTCACCCTCTCACAGCTCGACTTGTTTAATACTTCTACCGCCGCCTCCACTGTCACCTCTAGGTCATTTCTATGTCTCTGGCAGAGAATTAAGGATGTTTTCTCAGTGTGTGTACTCTGGTCTTAGCTTTTATGAACCACAGTACTGCGCTGTCTTGTGTGTGTGTGTGTTTTTTTTTTTTTTTTAAATCTTTACATTGCTTTTTCAAAGCGAGACCATTGCTACAGCAACAACATTCAGCGCTGTGATGTGCTCTTCTCCTCCTGTCTCTTTTTCTCAAACACTCGCTGTGGTTCAACCCTTTCCCATCTGCCTCATAAATGTTTAGTGTCACCTGGCTTTTTACTAACTGCGCACACACACACACACACACACACAGTATTCAGAGTTAGCCAATATGATTTTTCCTATAGTTTTTTGGGTATTTTTTTTTATTAAAGGAGTTGCTCGCTGATTAAAAACATATTTTTTTTGTCCTGAACATTATCAGAGCAGGCCTGTAGGATCAGTTCATGTAGTGAAGTCAAGGATCATCGACGCTGCATCACAGGACCTGATAAAGAGCCAATACACACGGCAATTTCTTCTCAAGAGACGCTTAAGTAATTACACCACATTTGGAAATCCCTTTAATGCATCCATTACATGCATGGTGGCCACATGTATATTTCAAAATGTTATTTTAAGTTACGATGAGTGACCCCGTATTTGGTCAAATTTAAAGATCATGAATATTCCATGCCATAGCATATGGGAGTAAGGGGCGTGTGTATGTGTGTGTGTGTGTGTGTGTGTGTGTGTGTGTGTGTAGGCGTTGCTCTAATAAAATCAGATTGGGGAGTTAGCATGCAGTGCAGGGCAAACATGGGAAGTGAAAATGATATGTTTAACATACATGGTCAGGTCTAGTGGCTCCCATGGGATCCCAGTAGGGGTTTGATCAAACTACACTCCGTTAGGCTGCACACACACACACACACACACACACACACACACACACACACACAGTATATGAGCGACACCTTCTTACCCATTTCCCTCTCAAATCCCCATGATAAGACTGACTTCAAAGCATCGCAGCCAATCCTACAGCTTTAACTTGAGATGCTGGTTTGATTCACCGGCTGCATCTCTTCCCATGGCCCCCACTACACCCCAACACACACACACACACACACACACACAACCTCACTCGTGTTCGGTCTATATCTGAGAAAAGCAGCTGTCTCTCCGTCCAGCTCATGGTGTCTCCAAATCTAAGCGAAGAAAAGGAGCCACCAGTGCTTTTCTTCTTCCCCTCTAAGTTCCACTGGCATGTCATGATTAGAATAAAAAGGAATATTCTGCCTGTATTAATGGGGTGCCCTCTTTTTCCTCATCCCCTCTGAACACCCTGTTCCTTCCTTCTCCACGCCTGCTCCATGTGATATGCATTACACTGATCAGTGTAATGGGATCTCTGGTTCTCTCGCTGCGCATTTGACTTTCTCTTTTTACCCAGTGTCCGTGCCCCCCCCGGAGAATTCCCTCAACAGGTCCTGGCTGCCGCCCTGGCGTGGCTGAAGCTCCCCATGAGACGCTCTCGTAGTCAGCTGCGCACCCTAATTGAAACTGGAAATGTGCCAGGCTGCTTATCAGGAATTTTTATTTACCTCTGCCAGACTCTGCCCTCTTTACTTTTCAAAGAGGGCCATGTTATAATTGCCTCCTCAAACAGAATCCCTTCTCTTTCTGTCAGCATCCCTCGCTCCATATATCCTTTTTCATAAGTTATAATATCCTGTCTCGCCTGCGCTGGAAGGAGGAAATGGCTTCTGAATTCTGAAGTGGCTTTTCAGGGGGCTACGGGGGGTTTGTTGTTGCAGAGGGAAATTGAATTTTACTTCAAGGTCAGCGACACTAATGACGATGTGGGAAGGTGTTGATCTCGTGTAGCTCTGGTTTGTCTAGCAGCACCCGACTGTATCGATCGGCACGGGAGATTCTAGTCCTGCATTGATTGTCACACTGAATTGTTTGGGAGTGCGGTGGAAATCACTACTGTGGTATAAATGGTGATTTGGGACTGGAGTCACTCTCACGGGTCCGTTACTTATAGACAGAAGAGTGTTTCAAACAAAAAGAACACTCACAAAGCGGGGGGGAAATCAGTACGGTAGCTACAGTATATAAATGTCCAGAACTGCTTCCCACATTATGACTGCTGCTTAATATAGCAGTTGTAAGCACACACACACACTCTAAATACCACTTGAGGATTGTGCGCACACACTCACGCATACGATACCTTCCCAGGCACAAAAAGAAAACACATCCACCCAAACACACACACACACACACACACACAAGTAAGAATTTTAACCAATCACTTTCATGATTCACTGCTGCTTGTATGCAAGATGGTTAGTTATGGGTAGGTGCCCTGCGGTGTGAGTGAATGTGTGTCACTTCCCCCACAAATGGAAACATTTAGACACTGAAGTGTGTCCTGAGGTGAGAGCTGTAGAAGCTCTCACTCATAAAGTAGCGGGGAGGCAGCCTGTGGAGGAAATGAGCTAGGCAGACTGGTGGAGGGAGAGGAGCGTGACACACACTGAAGGACCTCACACACACTACACACACACACACACACACATACACACACACATGCTTCTTGTGAACCACACACTGGTGACTGGCTGTGGTTGTGCTTTGTACACCGTGTCTATCACCATCTCGTTTTTCACCAGCGGCCCCAGCTGTGTTTGACTTCCTGTGTTTCTACGTGATATTGTGGTGCCATTGGCGGAAAAAAAGGACACGGCCGGTACTGTGCCTCCGTGTTGTGCGGTGGTGGTTAAAAGGTTCACTGACCCCACTGTGAACCAACACCGGTGCCGAGACACCTGTGGAAGTTCACCGCAGAATACAAAATAATGTGGGACGGTTGCTGAAACATAATGAAGCTTCTCAGTTTAGACCTAACCGATTCGTTATTTTAAATTCCACTTTTTTTTTTTTTAAAGAAGTCAACACCTTACCAGCTCACTAGCTTGTTGTAAAAGCTCCATCTCTTATGCGTCTGCTCAGCTTTATCCTCTTTCGTTATCCCCTCTCTCTCTCTCTCTCCGACGTGTTGTGCATGAGCGCCTTTATTAAGCAGGATGACCTGTCATGCAGGTGTAAAGAGAAGGTGATGACTAACCCCTGCCCCCTTCACACATCCTCCTTCTCTCTCTCTCTCTCTCTTCCTCTGCCTGTGGTCTAAAGAAAGACGCTGTCTCTCCTCTACCAATTGGTCTGGGTTCACTTCACCTCAGACAGGAGAGGGGATGTGGACAGAGGGGGGGGGGGGGGGCCTTGAAGCCTCAGCCTTCTCAGAGAAGGACCGAAGAAAACTTCAAAGTCAGTTGAAATCCGTCGTAGGTCAGCCTGTTTTTTAAATGGTGATTAGTATTAGCATGCACTCCCAGCTTAGAGACATTTTTTTGTTTGTTTGTTTGTTTTTATCCCCGGCCATGCCAATAAACAATCAGCGCATTAAGTGGCGAGCAAATGGAATCAATTCATCCAGTTTTGCGCAGATGAGTGCAGAAAACGAGGCGTGAAGCAGCCGCTCTCTGTGTTTGGAGTGGCTAATTAGGAGCCCATTACAGGGCATCTCAGCATGGTGCTACCCTGATTGTTTATTAGAATTTCACGAAGGTGAAGGAGAGTGAGAGAGGGAGAGAAAGAAAAGGGGACTAATAGTAGTAATAAATGGATAATAAATGGATACCTAACAGAGACTCACACACCACACACACACACGCAGCCGTGGTGAATGCCAGCCCCTGGGCCTCCTACAAAAAGGGCTCTTGTAAAAGTGGGGGAAAAAAAGAAAAATCTCTACCAGCACCGTGCATATGCTTGGCTCCGTCCTCTTAAAGACTGTCTTATTAAATGGGTAAGTGGCTGAGTGCTGGGACCACCAAGTGCGCCATGCTGTCACTGGCACACTGCTCTCTGTGGGCTGAGTGCTGCAGGCGTAGACAGGATATGATATAGGGTCACCAGAAATGATGGTTTCACACTCTGTGATACATCAGTTCCCAGCACTCACGGCCTTCGGGTGGCATTTCTAAGACTTCTCTGCTCTTGGATTTTGCTGTAGAAGATGCGGAGCAAAGTTAGAGCCTCCCACAACTCTACCTTGAGAGCGCGCGTGTGTGTGTGTGTGTTTCTGTGTGTGTTGGAAGGCAAAGGCAGTAATCAACAAAGACAACAGGGCCTTCTGAAGAGGGAAGATCAATAGACTGCTACAGGTGACTGACCTCGGTGAGCACAGACACATACATGGAGGATAACTACACACAAACACACACATTCAGGCGTAGGCACATGCAACAGTAAGTACTTGTGGCATGCTCTCCTCCTGTGCTGTCTCCAGCTAACCTCTGGTTTACACTGTATATGTGTGAGTGTGTAAGTGTACGCTCACACACAACACCAAGTATTACTCTCTCATCTTCAGGATCTAAGGCTCAGTGCCAGCTGGTGCTTTGGTGCCAGGCACTGCCTTATCACCTCCCCGGCACACACACGCACGCACACACACACACACACACACACATACTTGCATTCTTACTCACATGTGCACTTTAAACAACCTTGTTGCAATAGTTTGTGCACAGGCGCTCACACACAGTCGTACATGATGATCTGCCCTCCGCATAAACAAAGATAAGAGCAGAACGGCCAGCGCAAGGCCCCAAGAGGTACAAAGCTATTACTGGGAGACCACAGTCGCGTGGCTGTGTGTGTACGTGTATGTGTGTGCGGTCACGTTTGTGTTTATGCAGTGCTAGTTGCAGAGCAGAACTCTTGGAACGGCAGCCCGGAGTTTTGTGTGTCGCCACCATTTGCCAGCACTGCAGCCCCAACCGCCGCTAACTGCTTAACGGGAGACTGCAACTGGTAGCGTGAGGCGCTAAACTCCTCTCTGACTTCCTGTCAAAGTCTTTGCCACCAGCCGTCACTGTGTAAAGACTCGAAAGTGATCTGGCAATATAATCACAGCAAGTCACAGAACAATATGCCAAAGGGCTCTGACAATTTGACAATGACTTTGTCAGCTGTCGTGTCTCACACTAAGGATTGAATCACACCTTTGTCAAGCAGCGCGGCCTGCTTAGGCATGAGGTGTGCTGTCTCCGTCTTGATCCCTGACAAAAATCCAGCCCACTGAGGCGACACGGTACAAAGCGTTTTCCCACTTTGCCAAGCTGACAAACCTAATTACTGTGGTAAAATTCTTGGGATCATTCCTAGATCAAGTCTCCTTAGTGCTGTGAGCTGCACGCTCAGTGTCCCTCAGGAAAGAAATTCCATTGATTTCCCAGATCTGAACACCGAACATGTCTCAGAGCTTTGTGATTACGCGCTGAAATTCCCACCGTTTTACCTTTAGAGTTACAGCAATCACAGGGTAGAAAATATATGTTTTTGCCCGTTGAGTGAGGTGAAATCTCATTACCCATTTATAAGCTTTAAAAACCTTGAGGCAGCAGTACAAAGTGTTGTAAAAGTTTGCCAGTGGTGACATCTATGACTCAACTTGCCATTTATTAATGTTTCAAGAGGTTTTTACAGGTCCGTATGCTACACAAAATCAACCCCTTTTCAACACAGTCTGATTTGAAAGCTAAAAATAGACGGTTTCAGGCACTTTTCTCTGGCGGAGTGACAGAAGCTCGCCTTTGTGTAGCGGTGGAATGAATTCCTCCACATTATGACCACATCAGTTCCTTCAGCTCTTTGAAATAAACGAAGGACAGAGTCTGTTGTTATCAGAGCGTAGGCCCAGCCACCTTCTCCCTTTATGGGCATGTTTCGCTAATCTTGCTACTGGCCTCTGCTTTTTAAGTCGAAACAGGTGTTGCACTTATAACGCAATCTTGTATTAGTGCGAGCACCTCAGCTCACACTCCTCCAAGGTCCGTGTTTTCTTTACAGATTCCTTTCTTGGCTACGAGACCCACACCTTGTTCCTAACATGAGTTAGTGACTTGAGGACGAGAGTCATTAAAGCTATTTTGATACGGGTGTTCATTTTAAGATGGACTTGTTAGGGGTCAGATATACTTGTCCTGTCGATGCTTCAAAAAAGCATAAAGGATTCATGTGCTGGCACTAAACCAGTCCAGATAAAAGTCACGTCCACTGTGAGTCACAACTCATCATTTCTGTTTTTGCCATCCGCTGTATGCGTGTTAGCAGGTAGGTGAGTTTTATTGTCCGCCTTAAAATAAAAAGCGATATAAAGTAAAAATCAATCTGGCACAAGACCCAGCAAAGGTTTCTGCTTTAGTCCCCTCAGCCACCCTCCTCTCCGCCTTTTTCTTCCATTTTCATGTCTAAGGATAGAGAGATTAAAGGGAGGCCATGTCTCAACCCTGAAGAACTGCCATCACTCACAGATGAGCAGTGCCAAGCTCCTCTCTCTCTCCTGCTCTCTTTCCCTGTCTCTCTATCCGTTGGATACACAACATCCCCTGGTGCTCTTTGGCCCTTCTCTTCATCCTCAACCCACTCACACACACATCACACCCATGATTTACTGTCATACACTCCTCTGTGTGTGTGTGTGTGTGTGTATGCACGCGTGTGTGCACACATGTGCTCTGTCTGCATGGCAGCGGCCACATCAAATACACTAAAGCAGCACTCCTTTGAGACATTACCCCATCCATTCTCATTCCCCCCATAGTGATTCCAATACAGAAAAAAGTCAACATTTCAAAACCTGAAAAAATTAATAAATAAAAGTAAAGGCAGACTACATCTGGCACAATGTCTGTACTTAAGGTTTCCAAGTATGTGTCTGGGGAGGAGATCTGGTGGGACGGAGCCCGAGTCGGCTTGGAAGCAGTAGAAACGGATGTCACACTGGAAATTTATACGGTGCGGTTCAGGGAGCAACGGCTGTAAATTGACAAGTGATGCTTGTGAGCAGCGTTACCCGTCTGTTTCCCTTTCTCTCATCTTCTATCTTTTTCCGCTCATCTTTTCTTCTCTTAGCGTAGCTGTTACCTCTTACATCTGTGCTCGCCCCCGAGCATTATTGTTAACGGGTGAGAGGTACGAAAACAAGCCAGAAGACTAAAAAGGGGAAAAGGTAGCTGCGCGCTGAGACGTGGGAGAAAATTACTTGTGTTCGCCTCGTAACATGAAATAGTGACAGACAAAATATGTACTACATCTGAAGCCAATATCTTTAATCTTTAAGCAATGTTTTGCTTGGATGAACGTGACCCTTAAGTCCTGTTTTGGCAGTGATGAGATGAAGTGAAGGGTAACTATAACACAACTCTAACAATATAAATACAGCATCGACAGAAAAACCTGAAAAGGCTTCTTTTTTTTTTTTTTTTAATTGCATGTTCTCTTACTGACATTAACTATAATCCCTGTCTTCTCTTCCTGGAAAAATGTTTAATATAGCCTTGTCTATTAGCCGCAGTGTTCAGGCTGAGCATGAGTGTGTGTGTACATCTGTGAACCCATGTGCACGCCGGGGCACGTGTGTGTATCTGTGCTATAGTTTGATCGGGTCATTCTACTGTATAAATGTCTCTAATGGCAGCACTCTTTTTTTAATAATGCAAGATCCTCTTACCACTGTCCCACCTCCCCATCACATCACGTTTGGAGTGACAGCCACATGAGCCACCATTCCCACCCCGCTCTGTCTACAGTAGGTCACCAAGACACAGAGAGAGAGAGAGAGAGAGAGGGGAGCCTTTGCCAGGACCATGGCACTGAGAGCGATGCACACAAGGGAGACAATTGGCTCGTTGCAGTAATTTAGCAATTGAAGGCATTTGTGAGAGAGAGCTGCTCTCTAAGAGATCAGCTGTGGTGTGATGATTCACCAAATCTAGCATCTGACTTGCAATTTTGAGGTTAAAATCTAATTTGATTTGCAGTTTTTTGCTCCTCTTAACAGAGAATGAATGAGTCTTCACTTATAATCTGATAATATGTGATGTAATTATGTAAACAATGGTTTTCTGGTGGATCCGGCAGTTAACACACGCACCGTAAAAAAACTGCGACGTCCCCATATTTGTTGAATCTCCTCTCCCCATGTTTTCTTGTCTTTACAATCCCAATACACAGACACAAAGAAAGCGATGAATAAAGGGAAATATATGACGACATAAAACAAAACAAACTGAGCTGTCCTCTGAACGGCGCACAATATCCTAGTGTTATGGCGGTCCATGTGGGGAGCATATGTTGCAGAAGTTTGTGGAGGACCGCAGCAACTGTAGCCGGCCAATGATGCCACAATCTGACAAAGAAATTGTAGCTCCAGTGGATATTTTCGATAATTGAAAATCATTTCAGTTTTTCGATATATCACATCAAAAATCAGCACCCTCTAAAGTGAACCCCTCTGAGGGAATGATTTGTCTCGCCGATACCGCCTCGCTAGTACGAGTCGACGCTCGCACTGCCTGGGCAATGCTCAGCAATGACATCTGGTAGACTGTGTTCTTCTCCCACCAGCACTGCCGCGCGCCAATTGAGAACCGACAGATGCCAAGACCACTGTGGCAGCTCTGTCTTGCTTCCCTTTCTCACTCACTCTTTTTTTTTTTTTTTTTTTTTTTTGCTCCCAGTGTACCAATTCTCTCTGATACGGGAAACATGCTGTCACATCTGGGCCTTGCAGAGAGGAAGAGAGACATGAAGGGAGAGAAAATACATGACAAAGATGGGTAGAAGGATCATCAGGGCGCAAAGACAGGAACTCTCACACAGCTGCTCACACACACACACACACATGTGATATGTCACAGGCCCAAACATCAATGTGTGCGCCGTGAGGATGATGCCCTTCAGGGTGACAGCGTGATAAGAAGGTTATATTATAGTGTAGCACCAGTGCAGGCTGGTGCGCGTTACTTGCCGCACCCCTACATCGCCTCTTCCGCCCCCCCACCACCCCTCTCATTAACCTCGACTCTGATTGCCCCCAGGACTCCCTCGTGCTAATTAGAGGAGGGGTGGTAGATGGGGTGGGAATATGTCTACGATGCATGCACCCCTGTACAAACACACACACACACACACACAATTTTGCGCAGCTGACAGAAAGGCTTCTGCCACTGTAGGTGTGAGAATGAAAGGCTTGTCTGCTATTGTTTCATCTGCGTTCTGAAAGTGTTGGCAACCGCAGGGTTAACCCCAGCAGGTGACGGTTAGCAGCGCTGTTGATTCCTTTTTGCATGCAGACAACCTTCATCTCCGTCGTCTTGATTTAGCCGCGCTAAATCAAGAAGTGAGCATTTTGTCTCAACACGACACAATTAGGGCTGAACGGAGTGTGAAACTGCGAATTGATCATTTCTTTTTGCCCCCCCCCCCCCCCCTCCCCTTGTCACTCTCGTGTTATAATGATATTATGATTTGTTAACAATCCTTAATGAGACATTCAAATGGAAATATAATACAATAACATACTATGATACAATTAATGTGATTCCTTCATATTTTAATGAGGATTGACCTTTTGTGGTGAGATGCTTAGGGGGATGCAGATTAACTCATTGCCAAGTTGAAGCGCTTCACAAACACACACACACACACACACGCACGCAGAGTCTCACACAGTGACTGTTCCCAGCTCCATGGCGAATTAAAGCCTATTTACAGAAAGTCTGTGCGACCTCTTCCAGTACAGACGTTTCAAATAGCACTTTGACATCTTCATTCAGGAGGCTTTTGTGTTTTGCCGAGCAATTTGTATAGAGGATAAAGAAAGGCCGCTTTTCCTTTTCTTCTTCTTCTCCTTTTTTTTTTTTTTTTCCCCCGGTTAAACACGCTGTTAGTGACAAGCACGAGCAGACACAAACATGTTGTGGGAGTTGTACAGCAAATAGCCATTTGTACCTGGACTGGACCCGTGGAGAGATGAGGAAGAAAGAACGAAGGAGAGGGACGAAGAGAGAGGCGCATGGTGTGTGTGTGTGTGTGTGTGTGTGTGGGGGGGGGGGTTATAGATATATAGAGGTGGGGGGAGATGGAGAGCAAAAAGGAGAGTATTTAAGAGCACTTCAGTGCCAGCGTAGATGTAGTCACTTCTCCCAGTGGACAAAACCAGACCCCCTCTGCACCATGGCATGATTTTTCACTTTAGCAAGCACCACTCAGTACTCTTTCGGTCCCCCTCTCCTTTTCCCTCAGTCACTGCGTGCTTCAATGATTCCATCATTCCCTTTCATTCACTCTGACTATAAGGGGCACAAGTGCACGCACAGACACACACACACACACAATTTGACCCATTTGCCCCCCTGCCAAGGGTAGTAAATAATTCCATTGTGAGGGCCATTAGCGAGCATCTCAAGGGTTAAGAGGGGAAATACAGAGGCTGTCAGATGGGCGATTAGACAATAAGAAGATGAAATGTCTACTATTGTTCGTTGCTTATTGTTTCACAGAGCTCACATTAGACCTGGGCCTAATTCATATGCTTAATGTCCTTTTATTTACCCTGCGTCTCTCTCAGGAGGCTACGCACTGTAGAGATGAAGACATTTACACACATATGCACAGACATATACACACATTATTTGTATTGCTACCTCTCTCACATGTGGCAGCAGGTTACTCTGCCAAAGTCTAATGATCAACAGACCCGGCTCCCATCGCTGTTTAGGATTCAGCATCCCTTCAGACTTAAGGAAATGTAAGATGCAATTATGCAAAATATAGAGAGGGCAGAGCCAAAACTCTTCGCCTGTCCTCCCGCATTCCAACAGCAAAACCAAACTGTTTGTGTTAATGTACCGGCCTGTGGTGTGTGTGTGTGTGTGTGTGTGTGTGTGTGTGTGTTTCTGTATGAGTAGGGCCTGAAGCAATGCAGCTTGCCATCTTAGTCAAGGACTGTACCATACATGGCTATACCAGCGTCTTGCCAGTGACATAGCCTTTTAAGAATTAGTGTCACCAAGCCAGAAACCTCACTAAGGGAACTCTAAACACTGCACTGCATCCTAATTGTGTGTGTAGCCTGTGTGTCAGTGCATGACGCGTACGTGCGGCGTGTCTTCATGCGTCTGTGTATCGCCACATACCCTGAAGTCAGTCCCGTGCGCATGAACCTGTGGACACACTAACGGGTCCTCTGAGCCTTTAGTTCAGCCACTGTCAGAGGGATCCTTGTATTTTTCCACAGGCATGTCAGAGGATTACACAGTCCCTCTGCTGTTTCACTGACCCCCCCACACCCCTTTACAGTGTACACACACACACACACACACACACACACACACACACACACACACACACATCAAAGCAGCTCAGCGTAGTGCCCAGCACTGAGCTAGGGGCACACTGGCCTACTCACTCAGCAGGCCGCTGGCACACACTCCACATCTGCCTGCGGGGATTGCCAATGGCAATCTTGGCCTCTGTGTGTGCGTGTGCGTGTTTGTGTATTAGAAAATAACAACATATGTTCTTTGTTGGGTGTGTGTATGTCTGAAAAAGTGTTTACAACTACTTATATGACACTTTTGTGGTAGAGCTAGTAAGAAAAAAAGCTTTCACTTCATCTGAAATATCCCAGATCTCCATGTTTTTTTTAAGTCAGCACTTGGGAAAAAACATCAGTTTCAATCATATATCAGCTTGATTCCAAGACCAGGGTCCAATAATTTTATTGAACGTTTAGGAAAAGCAGAACTACACAAAACACTGGTACTTTAGTCCACTTCATTTTCATATTTTTCTTTCTTTCAGAAAGCAATGTAGGCAGGATAATGAATGGGATATGACCCTTTGCCAGCATTTTTGGTTATTAACTATAAATCAAACATGTGTTTTCGATACCAGAAGTAAAATGAACTAAATCAACTTGAAATCAGACAATCAGGTACACGTAAATGGGTATTGGGTAGCAATGAACAGGAGTTATAACACAGCATGAATTATTAAAGCATCGAGGTACATTGGCCGAAGGGAAGATATGGTGCGTGTGAATTACCCCTGATCAATATATAGAGTTTAGTGGTAACATGGTTCCTAATTACGTCCCCGTTTGACCAAGGGCTCACCTCTTCTCCCACCTTTTTGTTTTCTTCTCCTTCCAAGCTCTGCTCCCATCCCACTCCTCCTCTGTCAGGCGCTTTGGCCTACACACAGGGCAACTATACAAGTACAATACAAATCAATGGGTTCGCACATTAACACAGACACACAGCAGACAAGGAAAGGGCTTCAAGACCTCTAAACTCTAGCCCTCCAGGTTGATCAATAGTCAGAAAAATAGCATTAACAGCCCATCGCACTCTTTCCATCGCTTTCATTCTTCACTAATCATTCTTTCAATGCTATCTCTCCCGGCCCTTCCCCTTTTCTCCTGCGGCGGAGAGGAAAGTTTATTTCCCAGAGCTCCTTAGAAATCCCAGAAGCCTGTATGCCCCCATCTCACCTCCAAGCCACAGCCAGACACCGTGTTAGAAGCTATTACTATCGTTAGCCCCCCCCCCTTCCATCCCAACAAGACTCAGACAGAATCTGGACATTAGCTAATCCATACTTATTGCATCTGGGTTCCTCTCACAGCCTTGTAATTCATATGGAGAGACATATTAGCGCGACATATTAGGCTGGCAACAGGTCTACGAGGTGAGATGCTACGCTGACACTAAATTGACTTAGCTGGAGCCTCGCGGGACGTTGTAGGGCACCGCTGCTCACTGACGACTAAGGCCCAGTCTGCCTGTATTGAGTTTCTGTGATGGCTGTTTAGCTTGTAGTGCTACACAGTGCAGGGAGGGGGGTGGTGGAAGGTGCTCTGGCTCATTGCGTTTACTGACAGGAACCCTGCAGACCACAAGGCTATAGGGATCAATAGGCATTGCACTGCACAGCACTGTCAGGCCAAGCCAGACCCAAACACGGGAAGATTGCATTACACATGGGCTTAGATCAGGACAAGCCTAGAGTGTTATTAGCACAGCAGAAAAAACATTCAATTTGTACTCAGATTCAGGAAAGCATTTCATTTTCTAATGGATACCTCTATACACACACTGTTTAACATTCGTGCAAACACAACCCGACCCGATACGTCTCAACATCAGACACACACAGACGCACGCACACAGGTTATGTTTTTGTCTGGTGATCCTGAGCCTCCAGGTGGCCCTGCAGCCCTTCTCTGAACAAACAGAACAGAGGTTTGCTCCACTTCCCCCATGTCACCGAGGCCAAGTCCAGACATTGTGCGGCCCACCGGGCTGCTGACACGGCCACCCAGCCTGTCAGGGATTTGCTGCCGGGTCAAAGAGTTGACATTTATTAAAGGAAGTTGCATGGAGAGTTACAGGGAGTTGACAGTCCTCTTGTCACGTCGCGCTCCAGAATTCAGAAACCTGTGCGGCACACACCCTTCTCTGTTTCCAACAATAAAAGAAACAATGAAGCTGTTAAGTGCAGTATGACCCTCCCTGGGCCCACTACAATGAGAATGACAGCTTTCATATCCCTGCTTAGTGCCACTGGAGTTACAGTTCTCTACTGTGAATTACAACCTATGATCCATTTGAAGGAGTGATCACCTTGTAGGTATAAAATACAGATGTTTGATTTGGGACAAATATTCAGATCTTAAAAAATAACAACAATCACATGAGAAAATCTTAAAATTACTCTTAGTGGGGAGCATGAACGGTTCTAAATGAATATTTGCAGGCCGCATGAGGGAATGCAAAGTTTAGTGGACCGTGAGGAACAATGAAAGTCTAAAAAAGAGAAGTCGAATGAAATGGATTGAGTGTGTTGAGGACCAGATGTGCCGTGGATGGATCAAACATCTGCTGGCTCTGCGAGGCCTCAGCGGTCTTGAATGACCCCCATCATCCAACCTTTCTCACCATGCGTACCGATAAACCTTTTGTTCTCTACTGTCTGACCTCTCATACAGATCAAGAGTTTTTGTTTTTGTAACAATGCTTGAAAAATGACTGATTTCATTCAAAGCATTCAATATTAGAGTTATTCATCTGAGTTATTATATGGCATATGGTCGCAAACATGAACAGGAATACAAAAAAAAAGAAACTTTTACAGCGCAGAATCTATCTTTTTTTTTTCTGTTATTGTTCTCGATCCTGTGTGTTTTGATGGTCTAGAGCTTTTCTTGGTGTATAAGTTACAGTACAAAGAGGCAGCACCAGATGGTAATGGTGTTTATTTTTGCAGTAAGTAATCACCATTCTGGAACTTATGACAGTAGACAGGCCCAGGGACCTGGAACCATGCCCCGAGAGACCTGAGCACCACTTCCTGTTGTACCCACAAGATCGCAGACACGAGCGTACACACTTATCGCACACGCGTGCACATGCATGCACACATAAACACGAACATCCTCTGGGCTGCCGATGTGAGCCCCTGGGCCACAGGGATAGATGTGTTCTGGCACATAGGTTTGAGTAGTGTAAATTACTCTGCAGCCACACTGGCACCCTCCGCCTCCAAGATGAATGAGCCAACTTACATGCCAGGCAACAATTCCAGTGAGGCTGGAGTTTAAAAACACGGATACTGCACTGTTTGTAATTTGGGACCATTTTACCTACTCGGTGTATTATTTCACTTTGATGAAACACCAATATCCTTAACACACACACCATTGCACACTTCCGTGATGAATGGCTCAGTCTTAGGTGTCACTTACAATATTGTTATTAGTGTTTCAATGCTAAGAAACAATTAAAGCCCATAAACACAAGTTTAAAATGTCTAATTCATGCGTCTAAATATTTAATCACAGCTACAGCTAGTACATTTTACCTGAATCTATCTATCTATCTATCTATCTATGGTAGCTTGGTTGTTTTATAATGTACTTGTACCTCGATTACATGATCCACAGTATATCTTTGTGCCTAAGATTTTATGTCTTTATGAGAGGTCAGAAATGCAAGCATGTATGTTATATTATACAAGTTACAGAGCATGTAACAGACTAATAAAAGCTGATTTAAACCCCAGGATGTTGAATTTGCATGCTAGGGAACCAAGCCAACCACACCACAAGGACAAAACCTGGAGCACTTGCTCAGCAGTCACTTGTATCCACCTGTATTTATTAAAGTCTGCCATATTTTTTTTAAATCTAAAATTAATATTTAAGTTTTTAACACAGAAATAGTGAATGATTTACAATTACAAAGTCCTGAACAACACATTGTTGCCAATTTGCCAGTTTGTGTCATACATTACTAGTTAACATGACAGACACAGACTCCTTGGGGGCACCCAGACCCCCCTAGCGGCTCTTCCCCTGTATGTGAATCAGGCCGGCAGTGAAATACTGTCAGGGAGAGGAGCGGGGTGGAGAGAAGGTACCAGAGAGAGAGAGGCTCGAGTTAATGGTCTTGCATCTTCCTGGCAGCATGTCAATAATGGCTCTGATCACATTAAGTAAAGAGTCCATTAGCTTATTCTCTTTCCTCCTGCATGCTCCATAGCAAAAGCACAGGAGAAAGCTGAAAAGCTCTTCTAATGCAGTGTGGCTGCGTGTTACAGACACCTCTATCTGTTCCCAGCCAGACCAAAACAAAATGACTCGGGAGGGTTACCTACAGCACAATCCATTATCCATTCACATCAATTTCCTTTTACACAGTAACGTGATGTGTGGATTATTTTGATTGCGCGGAGATCAATGTTTCGTTCCAGGTAGTACAGAAGAAATTTCAGGGAAAATGTAACAAATCGGATTGCAAAAACTTTATAGTATACAGTATAGTCAGAAACAGGTTGTCACATATTGGTTTTATGAGCTCATGTAAAGTTTTCAATAGCAATAAATACTCATTTATGCTTTTATCAGATTCTAAGTTTCACTTTTTTTAAGCACGGCTACTTACCAAGTACTTTGTGATTCCATTAATAGCCTAAGGATATAATGTGATAAGGGCCGGTTATTACACAGAAGAGGAACAGAAATGACAGATACATCAAGACATGGTAGAAACATGCAACTACGTGGCCAAAGAGCAAATTGTGAGCATATGTTAATGCACCTTCTCTGCACCGGCCTCATGCCAAAATAGTAATCAAGACAAAGGAGATGTGAAATAAAAGGGAAAGAAAAGCAGGTTGTCAGCTCCACACCACCCCCCAACTCCACCAACACACACACACACACACACACTGGACAGACAGACCATTTCTCAGCCGCCTCACTGCTCTCCATTGGCCCTGGAGGGGGCACAGCGGCCCCCACATCTGTCTCCCAGGCCCACGACAGACCTGGCTGCTCCATCCAGACCCAGCAGATCACACGAATCATCCTCAATTAATGTGAACCATCAGGCGTTCCCTCGCTGCTTCAATCACTCCACCCCTCTTCTCTGAGGCAACCCCTCGAGCTCAGTGCTAGGCCCGCTGAGTTTTACACATTGACTACGGCTACGGTTCCTTAGCACAGTTGGGTGAGGCAAGCCAACGTTATTGTGTATGCTTTGTGAAAACTGACAGGGAATCAATACATCAGTCCAGACCCAGACGTTGCTCACATGTAAGTGCTGCGAGGCGGTTCGTCAGAGGTTCTGAACTCAGAGAACAGCCGACTTTGCTCTGTAGCTCACCGGGGCCTGAAATGGCTTCCATGTGCCGCCCCATCTGCACCTCTGCTGGGCTGTGTCCAAAGGACTGTCCTTTCCACTTTTTAAAGACGCAGAGGAACAGCTTTAAAACAAAAAGTGGTGGTGATGGTGGGGGTGGAGGTCACCGGGGGGGGACTGGATGAATCAGAGGTTAGGGGACCTTTTTTAAAATGACAGGTTTGTTTTCAAAAACAGATAATGAAAAAAGACAAGTCAGTGGGAGAAGAAATGGAAACTGTTTACTAAAGGCCACCTGGAACATGGGATGTGCCAGATTGTGACTCACCCGTCTGTGGTAAAGTCCTCTGTAATAACCCCCCGACCCCCCCCTCCCTATTCTCCTCGCAGTCTGCAACTGCACTATAAATCTCACTCCAGTCGATTAGTGTGCCCTTAGCAACAACTAACACACAGTCATGAAATTTTAACCAAAGCCATGAGTTAAATCAGGTTGAGAGGTGAAGGCAGGGTATCTCGAGGCCTGTTGGTTGATCAGTGTGTCTGGCCCGGTGAAATAAGCCCTGTGGCCTCTTCACATTTACTCACACCAGAGCCCGACAAGCTGTCCTCTCTGGCAGTATTGAGCATAATATTGACCACAGTGATGCCCTTTGCATGGCTGCTAATTAAATGATAAACTAGAAACTAAATTCTTACCAGGAACATCACTTCCGTGTATATTTCCATGTCTGCTGTCTTTAAAAGGGATGAGCGTAATATGGAAAACAGATTTTGGCAAGTCTGCCCCGTGTCTTTGTAGCAACATACTTTTAAACCAGACTTCCTCCATCAATGCTGAAATTAGTGGCTGTCATCCTTCAAAAATAAAAGATCGAAAAAGAAATGTTCAGTCGATTTATACAAGCTACTGATTGTCTTTTTACAGTTTATACATGATTTTGAGCAGCTGTTTTATGTGTTGTATCTCATTGCCCACCAAAGTGTCACTGAAAATTGTCACTTATTAAAACCAGACCACTTTCTGGGTTGCCCTGGTAGCTCATGGCTCATGTGGTACCACCACATGCACGCCATATACTGAGGATGAGCTTTTCCTGTGTATATTTCAAAAAGACACTTGGCTAAGTGATGGCTTCATTTGCGAAATGCCTGTCCATGTAATAAGCAACCACGAGGAGAAATCATTGTGACTGATTGATCCACAGAGATATCACCATCTTTGATGACAGGATGATTTTACTGCTCTCTACTTAATGATGTGTCAGTGGTGTCATCTTGTACATCATTAGTTAACTCGTTGTCTTCATGCTGTAGAGTTTTAGAGTTGGCGTTCCTGCAGTTTAGAGTGAACTGAAGAGGGCAGATATACAAGGTTGCACTGAAAAGGTTACACATTCTTTTGATGTTCAGAGCATAAAGGAGGAATTTACCACGATCACAGAGTGCAAATTTCAACCTCTATGATTCTTACAAATGTCCTCCACCCACATCTGGACGTAGCTACTGATTTCCCTGTGGTCCATCACAGGGGAAGAAGTAGAGCTGGTTGTTCACACATGACCTCTGACCTGCCATTGGGGAGCCAATGGGGGAGCAGCCTGTGTCTTGGGAGCTCCTGCCCTCTGATGTGATGGCTCCAGGCAGTGGGCTTTGCGTGAACCCATCCCCCATGGCACCCTTCGCCACTAGATCCTCTGCATTATTCATACGGCCTGAGATGGGTTGGGGAGAGAAACAGAATATGGAAAAGGAAGCACCGAGGTTCAAGACCTTCTCAGATCACAAGGAACTTCTGCTTAACCTCCCTTGAAGTGGCGAACACAGGGATAGAGCTGTTTTTTTAAGGAACTGGATCTGAAAGCAGGACTGGAGATCAATGGGGATTCCCTCGAGGCTCTGTGGAGATCGCATTCACTGCAAGGTGATTGGTGAATCAATGTGGTTCCCATGGTTCACTTTGCCATTGTGAGAACTGATCCTCCGCATTGCAAGTGATACTGTCTTATGAGCGTTTCAGTTGCTCTTATGTTAATGTTGAACCAGTGTAGTGTCATCCTACACACCTACACAGATTGCACATAAATAGATATGTTAACATGAAATGTAAATATCAGAGGAGCTATATGACACAAGCCCTATGGGGTTAGGAGATCTCCTATTTGATACACTTTACACAGGCACAAGTCAACATGTATTTATAGCTAATATTTTCCCTTTTTTTGGTCTTTGACTAGCATGGCATCTCTCCATCGCTTTCCAAATACACTCAGTCACTGAGTACGATAGGTGATGATTAGTGAAAAGCATATACATGTTAAGCTGTTAATCCCTAATGCACACCATGCAGCCTAACAAAGCTGCACACCCAGGCTCTTAATACAGCCCAGCACATAACCTGATAATTGCATAACTGCCTGATTTGTTTCAACTGACACTGGTGCCCCAGCCCATGACAAGGCCATCATTTGCTCATCCCCATTGTCAGCAATTTGCAAGGTGGATACCCCGCCGCACACCCACCACACAACATCCAGCGCCACAGTGTTAGAGACAGCCATGAATTAAGAATGCGTTGCAGAGGCAGAGAGATGAATAAATACAGCCGTTGCTAGGTTAATTCTGAGAGACATGGAGGCAGGCAGATAAAATAAACTAACAGCAGCAGGCTGTCCACCAGATAAAGTGGGTACTCCATCGTCTCTCTGCTGTAATTATTGGCTAATAGTCATTAACCTGGCAAACAGAGGTTTAGCGGTATTGTTTAAAGGACTCTGGGATGCATAATGACAGACTAATATGTCATAGCACTGGGGGAGATGGGGGAGGGGTGGATTAATGAGATTTTACTGGAGGGAGTGTACAAGAAGAGGTGGGGCACGCCTGGAAAATATAGGAGAAAGAGGGCCACATTAAGCTAATTGGAAGATGAGTCCCTACTTGTAAAAGTGCTTCTAATGGCATATTTGTTTCTCTCGCACAGCATCACAAGGCTAATGCAGGGGAGTGGAGTTGTGAGACTTACTGTAGTAAGGACTACAGGGGCCTGTGTTTGTCTGCAAATGCGTGTCAGCTCATACTTTAGATACTCGTGCGCACATTTCTTCTCATCTTTGATTGTTTATTAATTGTTATCGGGGTTAACTGCGTTAAACATTCCTCTCTTGGATTTAACATGGCTACTATAAAGTGATATATTTCAAAATGTAGTGGCTATAAATGAGGTACTGCAGTGGAAAGAAACAGCCATGTATTGAAAGCCCTCTTGGCATAGAAACCAGTAGTAGTTTCCACATGGACTGAACCTTAATCAAGTTTGTCCCCTCACATCCTTTTCTAGACCGATTTGCTCCATTTTTTGAATGTGTGTTGACTGTGTGCTCCAAGCCCGACCCCAGCCCAAATGCTTGTTGACTGGCCTCCAAAACTCAATTGACCAGTGAACGAGGAGTGCTTGGATAGCCTCCTTTCAGACAGGGTCTAGTGCGTAGCAGAACTGCTGACCTGTTCTGACAGCTGGCTGGCCCTTCCTAAAACTAATGGGTTGCAGTTTGGCCCGTGTCATTGTGTTTTGACTTTTGTTTGACTTCATGAGTGGGGAAGTGGAGGCACAGGGTAGGACTAGTAGAGGATAAAATAAATGTCTAAACAATGTTTGATTCAGTCAGTGATTGAAATGGGGATGGATAACAGCCCGTGGGTTTGGAGAGCAACAATGTTGTGGATGTGTGTAAACTTACAAAGCTTAATTTAATGATATTATTTATGTCTTGACACTAATCCCTAAAATTGTATCAATGGAACTCTCATTTAAATGACCTCCTCTCTGGAAACTCGTGGATCTTATGAATGTTATTTCAATCTCAATTTGACAAACAAACATCAAAGTGGTGCAGTTAGGACATTTACATTAAGATGTCTTAAACTGGTTTGAATTGCATTAAATGTGGCTGACCAATGATCCCAGAAATGCAGGAAGTCCTATCTATTGCTGTTTACTGCTTTTGAAACAGACACACTGTTCATAGGAATAATACACTTTAATTACATGTAGAATTTTTCGTGCTTCTCACAGCACAGTAGCAATTCCACAAACGAATGTCACAAATTAATCTTTTTCGTCACTAGAAAATAATACAAGGCTTCCACTTCCACTTCTTAGAACTACAATTTCTAAAGAAATGTGGTTGTTGAACTATTTAAAGATTCACTTTCTAATTTGCTTTCATTTTTTTGTTTCAATTAAATCAAATGGAAGTACTAATGCCCAGATGGCCATGCAGCATGAAATAATAGTGCCCAGGCTAGAATTTAAAGTCATACCTCGAGGCAAAAACTCCAGAGCTCACACAGAATGAAAGTGTAAAATGTTTTTTAATGTATATTTAACAACAAATACCCCAGTGACTATTGATGTTTCGTCTCAGAAGAATCTATTTCTCCAGTATATCTGAGGGCATGATATGAAACCACTCACACTTTTATTTTTCTCTGTTTTTCTGCTTTTTTTCCCTCCATGTCTCTCCCATACTCTCTCTCTTTCGCTGTCTCTCTTTAAACATTTATCTTCTGTTTTCTCCTTACAGGCCCTTTGTGCTTTGTGATGTTGGTTTTTACAGCTTTTTACTTGCCAGAGTTGCCATTTATCTTTTATAGATGCCAGCAGCTAGAAGCACATATGAAATGTTACCATTTCACTGTGACTAATTGTCATCGCTTTCGTTACTCCCTTGATGTCACTTGCGCCTGGTCCCCAAGGAACCTGTGTGTGAAATGAAGTATTTACACTACGACTCGCTGTCTCGCTCCTCTGTTTCTATCTCGTTCACGCAAACACTCATGCAGCACCGTCTTATATAACAACAGCAGTATGAGGATAATTTTGTTGAGAGTTCTGTCATCAGCTGCTATGATGCAGGCATAAATGGGTTCATACAACAGGACAAAAGCACCGAGTTAAACATTCATTCCCACAAACTCAGTGATTCAACCACAAGCTTGATTCTCAGGCCTCGCCAAAATTGTTTTCCCAGAATCCCTGGCCATCTTTTCATGTTTGACAGTGTCTATATCGAAGTCTAAGGCTTTTTATTTTTCAGCCGTTAATAGCACATCTCTGAAAGACACTAGCCAAGTAAAGAGCTCTATCTGGAGTAATGCCCAAGTCCCGTCGGAGTAGTTCTGGTCTCTTAGGATGAAAACTTATTTCTCACCATTCCCAAGCATCCAAAAATACAGGAACTGGAACTGCCAAGGATTATTATAAATTATCTATTGTTATTAGTTGCTGTTTTACATTTGTGTCCCTTTTTTAAGATAGCCACCATCAACTGAAAATGCAGCATTAGTGGAAGTTGTCCTAAATGACATAGTTGTACAAAGTATTTCACATTGATATTTAATACTAACATAATGCTATGACTAATATTGATAGTAAAACAGGTTATATACACCTCACTAATATTAAAGCATGAGAGCCTGTCAAATGAAAGGAACACAAGCTCAGTGCCATTGTCAAGGCACTCAAACACAACCTTTAATAAACATGTGTTTTTCCTCTTTGAATCTCCAAAGCCATTCACTGATCCACAGTGTAGCAGTCCCAACCTCCCTGGAGCATTTCACTGCCTTAGAGATGGAACACACAAAGAAAAAAGTCTGCTAACCAATGTACGATTAGTGGCTTGCATTAATTATTCTATTATTTCTGGTAATCATTTTTTTTCTCTGGCTCATACAATTTTGTAAATCTCCCTGGGTACAATTTGTGTACAGAGGGAGTCCCAGCAACAGTTCACATATTTTACAAAGCTGTTTTTGTCTCACAGATTAACATCCCAACAATGCTGGAAGTCACAGAGACCTGCTAATCGCCCCACCTCAGTGCTTTTGATTTGTTTGCTTGAGACTCAATTAAACTCTTGCCTACCCTCATCACTGTGTGATTAATGATCAAATTTGCAGGACTGATTTATAGGAAAAATAAATGAGTGAAAAGTGGATGGTAAAGAGGGATAGCAGGTGGTGGTGTAGGGTGGGGGTTCGACAAAGCTCTGTTAGTTACTTGTCGCTCCAGGAGCCTCTGAATTTCATGAGCAGAAAAGCTTGCCCTTACAAACTAACCCTTGCTCTATCTTCTCCTTTGACCACACTGATTATGCACAATCAATAATGGTTTGTATTTTTGTCTTCTCTCTTGTCTTTTCTTGGGCATCTAGGACGCTGCAGGCAAGGTGCTAGACCGCTGGACCATCATGTCCCGAGAAGAGGAGATCATCACCCTGCAGCAGTTCTTGCGCTTTGGTGAGACCAAGTCCATTGTGGAGCTGATGGCCATTCAGGAGAAGGAAGGTCAGGCAGTAACAGTTCCCTCCTCCAAGACAGACTCCGGAATTAGGACATTCATTGAAAGCAACAACAGGACCCGCAGCCCAGGGCTCCTGACACATCTGGAAAACAGTAGCCCATCCAGCATTCACCATTTTGAGAATATTCCCAACAGCTTAGCCTTCCTCCTGCCCTTCCAGTACATCAACCCAGTCTCTGCCCCCATGCTCGGCTTGCCCCCCAATGGCCTGCCGATGGAGCAGTCTGGTATCCGACTCCGGGAGCCCAGCTTGCCAAATCAAGGCGAACAGGTGGAGACCAGTGAGTCAGAAGTGTCTCTGTCACCCTTCCGTACAGGCCAGAGCCCTAGCCGTGGAGCCCTGGGAGGCATCAACAACAACATTGAACCCAAGACAGAGCCCAACAACAGGGCATCACCCATCTCACCAACACCTTCCACCCAGCAGGCTCAACAACAGCAGCAACAGCAGACACAGCTCCAGCAGCAACAGCAGCAGGGCCAACAGCAGTCCCAAACTCAATCTCAGCAAACCAACAGCTTGAGTGACCACCAGGTCCACCACCACTTTGTTAAGGACGAGCACTCTAAAAGCATCAGTCATGCTTCCTTTTCCTCCAAGATGCATCGCATGCGCCGCATGGGATCCACCTCAAGGAAGGGTCGCGTTTGCTGCAACTCTTGTGGCAAAACCTTTTATGACAAAGGCACACTTAAGATACATTATAATGCTGTGCACTTGAAGATCAAACACCGTTGCACTATTGAGGGTTGCAATATGGTCTTCAGTTCACTACGCAGCCGCAACCGCCACAGTGCCAATCCCAATCCACGGTTGCATATGCCCATGCTGCGCAACAACCGCGACAAGGACCTCATCCGTGCCAATTCAACCCCTGGTACACCTGTCATCTCAAGCACCAAGAATGGTGGCTTCACACTCACCAGCCCTGGAAGGCCACCACTGGGCTTCACTACCCCACCGGTAGACCCAATGCTTCAGTCACCCCTGCAAAGCCCGCTGGTATTCCCCACCCTGAAGTCAGTGCAACCAGTCCAGCCAGTGCCCCCATTCTACCGTACACTACTGTCCCCTGCAGACCTTGTCAGTCCTCCAGTGTCACTGCCCACCAGCCCCATCCTGCCCACCACCACCAACAGTACCACCCTAATGGACCAACAGCATATCATGGCTGCTGCAGGTGTGGCATCACATAATAATGTTCATGTTCATATGTCAGAGGCAGGACCCATGCCCAACCGCTTACATACACACAGTGCCAATCACGACCTCTCCACTGGCAGCATAGACCCCACGCCCAAAAAGAAGCCTCGTAAGTCTAGCATGCCAGTGAAGATTGAGAAGGAAGTAATTGATGTGGCGGATGAATACGAGGACAAAGATGATGATGACGACGATAACCTTCACCATAATCACCACCATCACCAGTCATCACTTCTTCACAACAATATCAAAATGAATGGTAATTGTAACAGCAACAACAACAGTGGGAATGGTAATGGAAACCACAGTGGTGGTAGTGGGCAGCAATCCCCATCCCAGGATGAGATGAGCCCTGGCCTAGCTCTGAGAGGCATGATGAGACAGAGTGAAGATGAATGCCGGGAAGGCACTGGTAGTGACAGCAGGGGTGGAAATGATCTTCAAGGCTCTGGCGAGCTACGTTGTATGGACAGCTTCACCTCTGAGGACCAGGACCACGAGAGAGACTTTGAGAATGAGTCTGAAACCTCTGATTCCAAAATGTTCTACCGTGACGAGCTGATCGATGTGGAGGAACAGCAAAAACACATGAGGGGTGGAAGGGGTCTGGTCAAGGAACAAGACGATGAGAATGGTGAGGAAGCCCATTTGAGAAAGGAAATGGAAGGCAAGGGTCATTCCTCACCCTCCCCTCATCAGCCCCCTATCAAGATAAAGGAAGAGCTCAACGATCCTACTTACGACATGTTCTGCATGGGCCAGTACGGCCTCTACAACGGAGGTATGGCCGCGGCTGCTGCCGCCGCTGCAAGCATGGCTGCTCTGCATGAGAGCTTCATCTCTTCAATGAGCTACGGTGCGAGCCCACCCAAATTCCCTTCTTCCCAATCACCAGAGGGAGACCCATGCTCAAGTCCTGACCCCAAGATCTGCTACGTGTGTAAGAAGAGCTTCAAGAGCTCCTATAGCATGAAACTGCACTACAAGAATGTGCACCTCAAAGAGATGCATGTGTGCACTGTGGCTGGCTGCAACGCTGCCTTCCCTTCCCGGAGGAGCCGAGACAGGTTAGTGCTAGATCTTGGTATTTATAACCATTTTATTTCTATGTATTTGCAACAGTCGCAGGTAGGTTTATTGAAAATGTTTAATTCAATCTTTATTATCTATTATATTCTACATTATGGCGCTATATAAAACTACAGAATATATATGTAAAGGTTTTCTGAAAGGATATAGCAGTTTCATACAGTTAAATATATGTATCACCATTTTTGTGAGAGATATGCCCTTTCATTTCGTTTTAATAAAACAAGATTTAGCTGCAGCTTTTCATTACTGTATGACATTTACCTAGATAGGCTATCACTTAACATCTGTTAGCTAATTGAACACTAAATTGATTCAGGGACATCTGCTCCTTGTCAAGTCAAAGTTCAGAAGAGTAGGGTGTCAGGATGAGAAACACACGCGCGCATTCAAACAAGCACTAGGTCGTACACATCAACCCTGCAGCTGCGGTGTGTTGTTTACCTGCCCTCAGTACCTCACCTTGTCACAGGGAGGTGAAGGCGCATATATTAACATAGACAGCGGTTTGTCAAACCGCTGCATTTATTAGCGCATTAGAAGGTGAGGCTAGCCATACTCACCTGGGCTTGTTAGCACATATCAGTCCCTCACACTCACTCCTCGGAATATATGAGCAGCAGTGGCAGCAGATTGATGGCATAACACACATACTGTATGTACACTGAAGGGTACATACTTGTACCCTGTTCCCGCTTTAAGGGATTACAAACAACAGCATCATGGGAGTACTTTTAAGTGTTAAAAAGGCCAGTCTGTAAAACTTCTCTTTCACGATCCTTTACATTTAACTGGTAATAAAATCCATTAGAATTACTAGACAAATTAGACAGATATCAAAATAACTGTAACTGTATGTGAATTCATATTTCAAGTTTGGTATCAGAAAAACATATTTCCTTGCCAATCATGTGTAAAACAATAGTCACTTGTCCAAATTATCGGTGTAGAATGGCCTTGACACAAAACTGTAAATTCCTTCCCACCCCTCTTAAATATATATATACTAAAACTTTATATATACCAAACTTGCTGCTCCTTTTCTACCCCCAAGTCTTTCGATTACATTTGTTGTTTCGGTGGCATCTGTTCCTACCACTGTTTGTTCATTAGCAGAATGTAAATAGAGCAGGTGATTGTCAGACTCTATTAGAATGGATGTGGGACGGGAACGGGGGAAGCAGAACAGGAGACAAGTTAGCGTTAGTGAAAGTGTAACCCTGCTGCTCACCTGACACAGCTGTGCCAACAGCAGCAAATGACAGGGAGTGTTATAATAGCATGCATTGCCACTGGTGACTTTGTTACCTCCCCTCTTTTGACAAGGCTTTAGCAATAGAGAAACGCCTAAGGCAGCACTGGCCAGCTGTGTAACATGTGCATGCACACGTAGGTATGCACACTCCCCTGCACACACAAATGCAAACACATGTACAAATAGATATCAGAGAAAACTATTTGTATGCACCTTATCTCTGTGTAATTAGTCTCTTAATGCTGTACAACAGTTGCTGGATATAAACAATTAACTGCCTTATCTGAACTTTTAAATGGCAAGAAGAGAGCTCTGCTGTACGTTAGTAGGGGCATTTAACACTATAAATGATTTCACCACTAGAGAAGTACACCTAAGAGTAAAGTGCCATTAGTAATCAGCAGATATTGCTTAGATTTTTATTGGTGCTAAGGTTGATACTGTGAGTTTAATTCCTACGGCTGCCTCGCTTTTTTTTTTTTTTTGTCTGTTATGTAATTTATTATCCTCATACTGAACTCTGCTGTCACGACCCCGTGATGATCAGGGAAATCTAAATGTGGCGACAACAAGAGAGAAGAAAAAAATCATTAGAATAGAAGAGGGGAAAAGGATGGAAAGGAGAAGCTGCATTTTCTCAGGCGTTTGCTATCAAAGCCAGGGGTGAGTGGAGTGCTTTAGACAGGCGCAGAGGGTTCAAAGATTAGACTGTATTGCATTAAGAAAAAGTAACACCTCAACATGAACTCTTCCTATGCTCGCTCTCTTCATGTGTCAGCCAAGATGTGTGTGTGTGTGTGCGTGAGTGACAGTTTGACTCCATGATGAGAAAAACATCAGCATATAAATGCCATTCAAACACATAACGTGGCAGAACATATGGGAGATGGAGATAACTTTGTAGCAAGGAAGGACAATTGCTGCTGTGAACATAATGCATCTTTGATACAGTATAGCTCTGAGTGTGAGACCTAAGCGCACTATTGTTTCCATACTTTTTTCTGTGGGGGATAAATTCCTGATAGCATATGGGACATATTACTCTGCCGCTGGTTCAAACAGGGAACAAAACAACAGAAAGAAGGGCATTGCATAGCTAGAGGAATCCTGGGGCTTTGAGACGAGTCAATACACAAGCCGGGCTCTCATCAAATCTGTCCCTGGGTAATCCTCTAATGACATAATGCACGCTCGAGTGTAATAGTAGTAATAAAATAGGAATATAATTTAGTTGTTTTCATAAGAGCATTTGCTCGGATCAGATTAAGAAACTGCATGTACAAAATAATGTTAAGAATGTTTATTGCTAGTGAATTAGATAAGTCAGAATCCATTCTTTCTCCAACTTAGATATTTTTTGCCAACGCTGCAGTAATAATTAATAAGCTGCTCTTTCCCGTACTTTGCCTCAGACACACAGGATTGATAAAAACATCACTCAATACGTAACAGGACCCTTAGAATAATAACCACATTGAATTTAAATAAGAGGAAAGTAAACCGGTGTTATTTGTTGCTGTTTTTACAGCTGAATAATTACATCAGAATTATAATATGGAGCCGGGCCCAGCTTTCTCTCTTTTCAATACCTCCCAGACAGCTGTTGACACCCATCAATAGGGAAGTACCTCTGCATATCTGATTAGTCCATTGACCAAGCGAAAAGCCGAAGGCGCGTAAACACACCATCAGACGCTGGCATCAAAAGCTCCCGTATCAAAGTGAAGAAGAAAACAGAGGAGAGGTCATTTGATCTACCCAGAAAAACAACCGAGAGCCAATGACATTGTCAGAGTAGGACACAGTGTAAATGTGTTGCCACGGAGGAAAAAAATAAAATGAGGAAGAAAAAAAAAAAGAGCATCACAAGTGTTTGTTCAGTTTGGACGCCTGCCCTATTTATAAGACTGAAGGATTTCACACACACACACTAATACACAAACATTAGTGCACATGAATACGGCACATACACACTCAGTCAGGAAAACAGGAAGGGATAATTTAATGTGCCCTTGAGCAAGCATGTAATGTGTGTGTGTTTTTGAGTGTAAAACAGAGACCAACATAGGAGTGTGTGTGTGTGTGCTTTTACAGTCTGGTGTTTTCTCCCAGCCTCCCAGCCGCCTGCTGCACGGAGGTAAATGATTGCATATTTATTGTGGGGAGTGAGCAGCGTCGGCAGAAGTGTTGAAGAAGCTGCATGATTAACTGCTGGAAAGACGCGCATACCAGTAATCATCACTGTTATTGGCCTCGTTAATCATATTTTTTAAACCGTTGACAAGACTTGCCTTACTTATCTCATTTTTATCAGCCTACCCTACCTCTCTTTTTTTTTTTTTTTTTAACCTTCACTCCACCCTTTTTAACCTGCTCCTATGTCGCTACGGCAAGTAGGTGTCCTCCCTCTTCCACATTCCCATGGTGCAGCAGTGCACAGCCCGTGGTCCCTGCACGGGCCACTGCAAACGGAGAGAGTGAAGGTTAATTATGTTGGAGATTCTCTTTCCTCCCCTCTCCTTCCTCTCGGTCCCCTCACGGCATGTGGGCCTGGCTCCGCTGCTTCACAATCAGCTCTCTGTTTGTCTCTTATAAACAAAGGGCACGCGGCTCATAGAGAGAATATGTTAGCAAAAAGCCACCCACCCCAGTTCAAAATATCTGCTGATTAAAATACGGAAACTTGAAACATTACATTCCTTTGGTTTAGCTTTCCTTGTGAACATGTTTCTCTTGTTCTTCCTTATTCTCTCTGTTTTTTGGGGGGGGGGTTTTTGCAGAGAATAAAAGGAATTATTTTATTCTTAGATAAACGCCCATGCAAGCACACTATCTTCAATGAAATTCTAAGAAAAAAAAAGACATTTTGTACATAAAAATGTTCTTCATGTGATATTATTTGATATCTATGCACTCAGTTATGCGAGGATCCTCCAATCGTTGTTTGTAGCCTGTGCTGTTGAACCGACTGTAACAATGCAAAGTGGCTGTATCAGTGACAGAGAGTGATAAATGCTACTAACACTCTTGTCCTCCCACTTACACCTAAAACCTCATAACACACTCCAAATGACAGGAAAGACAAAGAACCACTCGTGTCAGTTTAATACCACTCAGCCTTTCATCTCATTTACACATTATGACTCATTTAGACACACATATTCGCACACACACACACACAAACACAGGCGCTGACACAAAAACAAGGGGCAAGGGCCATCAGATGAACCTAAAGATGATTAACGCCGGTTGGGACAGACACACGCTCTCTCGCGCTGCCTCCTCTGCACAGTCAAAAATGGGCTCTCTAGAGGCCTCCCCCATCTTTTGGGCAAAGATGAGACTGTCAAATTGGTTTGCCAGCCACATTACTGGCCAACAGGGAGGCAGAGACGGAGGAGGAGGAGAGGGGGGCACACTAAGGAGTTGGGTTTGGGGGAGGAAAAGATAGAGCGTGTGGAAGTGGAGTGATGGAGGCGAAGGGATGGAGGGGAGTGGGAAATGGGGCAGAAAGTCTAAATTTGATAAATGAAGGGATAAGTGCATTATGCCCACTGTGTGTGGATTCAGCTGATTTTGATTATTTAGGGCAAGGAGGCATTGCCAACACAGGAGTTTAATAATAATGTGTATGCAAATGACCAAAAACCTCTGCTCCTTCTCTCTTCTTTAGCTCTTGAGTTATGGTTAGACATGACATGTCATAAAATGACTTTTTCCTTCCCTTTATTTTATTTTCATATATTTGTAAAAGACTGTGGAAGTAAATGTGAATATTTTTCATGAGATATTGTTGTAATATTCAAACAATGTGGTGTGCATTTTCAGTATTTAAACTGGCAACTGTAGCTATAGCAGACTACTTACTGCATGATATTTAGCATGTTTGACTTTAATATCTAAAACTGAGATAGCCATGGTTAACTTAGAGCTTATTAGCAGTGAGAAGGTGTTGTTATAGAGATGGAGAAGTTGTTGCAAAGGACCTGCCTACCTGAGCATCATCCACAGCATCCTGAACTTCAGGCGTAAATTGAGCAAATGTGGCCCCTTTACACGTCAAAGCCCGTTCCTGCAGAAATTGTGCCGGTTTCCTTACATGCCGATCGCCGATTAAGGCATATTTCAGTGTCTTAGTACGCTGTGGCCTCTCACAGCCAGGCGTCCACACATGTATTTGACTAGAGAGGGCTACAGCGCCACAGACATTGAATCATGACTCCCATATTTTAGCCATAAGCTAACACCATATGGGTGCAACTGTACTATCAAAGGATAAAAAAAAAAAGAACAAAGGATTTATATAGTCCTTTTGATCGAAGTCCCACTATATGGAAGTAGTATATTTTCTGTTTTTTCTCACACACACACACACACACACACACATACACACACACACACACACAAACAGACAAAAGCATGTGCAAACACACACACACACGTGCAGTGACAGCCACGGCCAATCGATTTGCCACGCTCTCTCTCCTCAATGCTGACGATGCTTGAGTGGACGGGCTCCTGGTTGCCTGGTTTACAGAAAAGGGTCCCTCCAATGAATGTATTTTTACCTCTTGCAGGACAATGTCGGATAGGGAAGTAAATAATTAAAGGAAAGGGACCCTTTTTGACTGCATCAACCCTGCCACTGCTGGTAAGCTCTACTATCCATTGTGACTCCATTTTTGCCCGTCCTGCTAAGGATGACCGTTTTCTTTTCTTTTTTTTTTTGTCTTATTTAATTTACACACATGTGCCCTCCCTGCATGGAAACCCCTCACATTAAAAAGGCACTGAGTGTTTGCATATTATTCTTATTTGATGTAAGTGCTGACCTGATATGAGAGGAATGGGCCATGTGTATGTCGTATCTGACATCGGTCATTAGTTGCCTAAGTTTCCTTTCTGTGTTATGCAGTTTTGTTGTGACATGTGTGCAGTGGGTCCCCTTGTTTTCCGACTTGGCAACTGTGAAATTGGAGCGAAAAAGCATTGAATTAGATTTTTCAAGCCCATTTCACCTTGCATCCTTTAGCATGGCTTTGTGTGCTAACTTGAAATCCTCACTAATCGTATCCTGGCTTAAGCATGGCACTTGTTACTTAGTTTCTTTCATCAGCTGTAACACACTGTGTGATACAGTTTGCCTTGTGTTTGGGAAAAAAATTGCCCATCTTAATTAAATCCAGGGCTACATAAAGACATGTTCATTGAGGTGCTCGATTAAGCCACCTCCAATAGGGAACGAATGCGATAATGCTGTCAGGGCCTAGTGCTAATATGCTATCCAGTTCCCCTCGATTATCACATTACCACAGCTCGAATCAATTGATAAACTCCCATTCAATATGGTGGAGTATTTAATTGAGTCAGA
The DNA here is from genome assembly GCA_014281875.1 of Nibea albiflora. NCBI lineage: Eukaryota > Metazoa > Chordata > Actinopteri > Sciaenidae > Nibea > Nibea albiflora. The sequence goes on along the minus strand of CM024789.1, from coordinate 7,225,607 downwards.
GTCTATTGGATTTGAGGGCTGTGCAGTGCAGACATGCTGACAGCGGTAAACACTAGCTGGATGCTCTCTCTCTCTGTGCGATCTTAGAGCACTTTTCTGAAGAGAGCTGCAGGGTGAATTTCTCTCTCTGTGTGACTGTTTGTGTACCTCAACTGGTAGTAATAATTACATAGGTAGCGGCTGTGAGATATTGAATAGTTGTAGCCTTGACAATATAACAAGATAAATTAGTGTAAGTACAAATATATATATTTCAACACTGTGAATTTTTTTTTTTGCATACACTGGCAGCATTCTGATTTACAACTCTGTCTGTCTCTCCCCATTAGGCACAGCTCCAACATCAACCTGCACCGCAAACTGCTGACCAAAGAGCTGGACGACATTGTCCTGGACCCCCAACTCACGCCACTGCCCAAGGACCTGCGAGCCGAGTTACTGGCCAAGATCTATGCCGGGCACCACATGGGCTTGGACCCTATGGCCGGGATGGGCATCGGAGGCGGCAGCCTCGGGCCCACTGGCCTGAACCACAGTGTCCGTTCCCACATGAGCATCGAGTATCCCCACCACCCTCTCAACCAAAACCTTAAAAACCACCACACCAACGGCTTCTCCCGGGGCCAGCCAGACGACTACATGGTGCTGGACCTGAGCACCACATCCAGTGTTCAATCCAGCAGCAGTGTCCACTCCTCACACGAGTCAGACGAGGGCAGCGATGAAGGCATCCTATTGGATGACCTGGAGGAGGAGGAGGGAGAAGAGGATGAGGAGGGGGGCAACAGTGAGGGGGAGGACTGCTCCCAGCGTGCCGAGGGGCGGGCCGAAAGGGGGCATCGGGATGAGACTGGAGAACTAAGAGGGGAAGGGCATGGTGAGGGTTTGGAAACTTCCTCCTCACCTTTCCTCCTTTCGTCTACCGGGGGCAGTAACTGTGGCAGCAGTGGGATCCTCTGCAACATCTGCCACAAAATGTACAGCAACAAAGGGACCCTGCGCGTGCACTACAAGACTGTGCACCTGCGTGAGATGCACAAGTGCAAAATCCCCGGTTGCAACATGGTGTTCAGCTCTGTGCGCAGCCGTAACCGACACTCTCAGAACCCCAACCTCCATAAAAACATGCCCTTCTCCACAATAATAGACTAAATAATGACTTGTTACTCTACCCTGCTGTCAGTCTGCCCGCTCCTCCCTTCATTCCTCATCCTTATTCCTCCTCAAATTAGCTTTTAACCCCAGCCCAGGGCCATCAAATACAAGCTAAATGCCTGTATGCCTCCTGCCCGTCCTCTGTAAGTCATTGCAAGACATTTCTGTGTCCCTCTATAAAATTCATTGACTCTAAATACAATTTATTATTGTGACCTTTGACTTTTCCTCCTTTGGAAGAACAGGATGACGCCCTTGATCGTGGAGTTTGCTTTATAACTAAACTCCAGTTGTTGTTTTTTTTCATAAGCCCCTCCATCTTTCCTTTCAAACGTCTCCCCACCTTGTTTTTATGTCCGTCTCCAAAGAATCTATTCAAACTCTTATTTGTGACTTTGCCTGCAGAAATGATAGTATTGAAAAAAAGAAAAAAAAAAAAAGAAAAAGAAAATCTTCTTGTTGTATTTGTGTAATGATAGCTTTTAAATGAACCCCTTACAAAAAGCATGACAGCTTCATTTGTAAATAATGTCCCAAGAGGCTTTTGGTGTAAAAGAGTTGTGTTGATGGTTGTTTGCTTCTTTTTTCTCTCTCTCTTTATGGTTTTATGTTACAGTCCAGTACAATACTTCCAGCTATAGGCAAGACAGAGGTAGCATCTTACTAGCTTGACTCATTTATGTTAGCTTCAAAGACACGTTTTAAACTGAGTCCTAGGAAAAAAAAGAATATCATGTGGCTTGTTTTATCTACTTGTTAGATATTCAGAGGTTGCCGGCATGCTTTTTTAGGCTCCTACACTGATATCATTCTCTGTATTTCTATTGATTTTTTTTTGTCTGTTATGTTTATGAGCTTAAGTATACCAATTCAGTTTTTGCACTTTGCATCTATACAAGGGGATGTGTAATATTATTATAATGAGGACTTTTGCAATGGTAAGTTTAGGTGTTGTTTGGGGTCATTGATGGCTACAGTTCCAAGGGAAATGACAGTACCTTCAAAATACTTGTGCCAGTTTCTTTTTGCACGTGCTCAGTTTCAAACACAGTTTGACGACAGGAAACATCATGCCTCCCTGAACAAAACCTGAGATCCCCCCCCCACATCGCTAAAACAATGTATTCATAAAGTGTCTCCAAAGTGTCTCGCTTCAAAAAACGAATCCTGGTGTGACTGAATATAAACTGCTGTTTCACAAACACAGAGGTGTTACATATTGATAAAGTCTCTCCTCCTCCTCTTTTTGTTTAAGGAGTAAATTGTGTACGGTTGCCAATTATGATCGCGACAGTAACGTCAGAGGTTTGGCGGGGGGCAATCTGTGTAAAGCATGACACTATTGTGACATTGTCAAACAAAGTTATCAATGCAAGAAATCATGGTAGGCATCTTAATGAAATGACTGTCCCGTAGGTTTGAAAAAAAAAAAAGATGAAAATAGTCCTTCAACTGTGACCAAAACAAAAGTGTTTGCATAAGAAAAAAAACATTTCAGTGTGACATTGTACTTAAATCATGCCCCATTGGATTAATATGATGCACTTGAGTCTTAAATCTTTTGCTGTGATATTTTCGGTATCGGTTTCCATTGCTAAGTGTCGGCTACAAATGTACTCTCTGAAAAATGTTGCCATTTTCCTGGCTGTTAGTGGCAGCCGTTTTTTAAACATGTCCATGACTGTCTCACGGTACAAATATTTCCAGTAACTGGGCAAAAGTAGCCAAGGGAAGGGGTATTTATTGGTGGGTGATGTATCTTCATGGAGATGTTTTTGTCCAGTATAAGAATATCTTTTGTAAAAAAGACAAAAAAATACAGATTGTTCCTCAGTTTGACTTCTTTATCAATGTATTAGCAATGCCATGTGTTACTATACAAGGAGATCTTCTCTTACTTGACTGGTGCTACACACAGAGGGAAAAATATGCAGTGTTATGCGGTGTGCTGTACAGTATTCACAATCCTTACATCCATAACAGTGTGAGTTCCATTTGTTTCATACTTTAAGCCATTTTGCAATATAGTCATGACCTATTCTAGTGAAATATTTCATGTCCCCCCCCCTTTTTTTTTTTTAAGACTCCACCTATATGACACGTGCAGTTTTCAGTCCTCTCTTCTCCGAGCTAAAGCGAGCGAGACAAGAGAGCTGAGGCTGATGGAAAGGTTGCGGAGGTGGAAGGCTGACTAGGGAGGAAAGGATGACAGCAACGATCATTAAAAATGTGCTGCTTCTCCGTTACCTGGAGGCGTCCCTGCCATTCCAGCTTCTTCTGTCTAATAACTCACTTGTCACTTCGTTACACTGCCAGACGCCAAGGTTGCTGACAAGACTGTGACACTGACAGAAAGAGGAAAAAAGAGAGGGAGCGCGATTGTGCGCTCTGAACAATTCAATTTGACTCATTCAATTTAGCCAAATTCAATTCATCTATTCATTTTCTGCGTGTGCTTATTCTTATTCGGGGTCACTGATAATTTAATTCAATTTCTTCCCCTCATTCTTTTTTTTCCTCCCTCCTCTTTGTCTGTCAGAGCACAGTCATTTAAGAACCGCCTTACCCATTTCTTCAACCCGCCACTCACTTACCACCTCCACACCCCACAGCGCAGGTCCTACAGGGACACACACTAATAGTGTATGCTTAAGTTCACCGGACGGCCATGGCATAGGAAAAAGGGATGGGTAATTGCCTGTTTATCCCAAGTGAAGGGAAAATTGAGTACAGGAACCCCTGCCTTCTCCCAGGAGTGGGCTTCACTGAGGCGCTTGCTGCCTCATTCACTCATTCAATCCCCCCGGCCCTCGCTCTGGCAGAAATAAAAAAAAGTGCTACTCCAGGAACCCCGCTGACAGCTGTCTCTCTAACACACAACCATACACATGCACAGCACACACACCGAGGAGAGTGGCGCACACTCACATATGCTTCCTACTTACAGGCCAGAAGGATGACAAGAACTAGATGACTTGTTAACCTCTAGTGATGGAGGAGACAGGGGCAGGGGAAAATAGAGTATTCCCACTGCAGGAAATGAAACTCTCCATCTAGCATTAACATTAGAGCTGCTGCCATGACATAAAAAAGCTAACATCCCATTACGGAGAGTGGCGTGAGCTAGCATTGAGCCAGGCGTGGAAAGTCCAGATCTCTTGTTTTTATTATTTGATTTTAATAACATATGGAACAGCTGATGATGATGAGGCGTTTTACCTAAAGAAGACAGTGACTAATTAATAAAATTTATTAAAAAGATCAGCTCACAGATTGATGTGAACTCTCCAGAATTAAGACAGCTGTACAGGGCGTTCTCCTCTTGATGAGAAAAACAAGTTTTCAGACTTGAGTCTAACAAATTCTTCACGTCCTGTTCCTTGCTGCCCATTTCTCAAGCAGCGGCTGCAGTGCATGACCTCTCTAGAAGTATACTGAATATCACAGAAGAGATTCTCTTACAACACCCTTCTCCTACCTCCTACAGGCTGCCTCTGAGCCCTGCATGGTGCTGGTCATGCCAGCAGAGCCCAGAGCTGCAACAAGCTGGAAACAGAGCTGAGAAAAGATGCAAACGACAGGCTAGCATAGCCAGGCAGACAGACGGGCCAAAGAGAGAGAGAGAGAGAAGGAAGGGAAAGATGGTGGAAAGGGATTGGGCTTAGAAAGTGGTCTGGCTGGAGCCTTGCGGCGGTCACTTAACAAGGCAGGGGAGAAAGCGAGGAAGACAGGGAGCGGAAAGAGCAAGAGAGCAGCAGGGCCAGGACTCCCCAGGACTCATCGCCAGCTCCTTCTTGATTGCCTTGCTGGAGAGCGATGGAGCCACCCCTCACATTTCCACCCCTCTCCCTTACATCCCTTCCTCTCCTCTGAGAAATGACCACCAATTTCCCCATCTCCTCTGAGAAAGCCCCCAATCCAATCTTTGTCTCTTTTTTTTTTTTTCTTCTTTTACTTCTCCATCCACGGGGGCCCAGGTGCATTCTGCTACCTAGTGACCGAGCTGTAGATCCACGGGAACACGTCACTTAGGGCGCCTCTTTGGCCCAGGCCACTGAAGTGAATCTTTAATATTTGATTAGACGGGCGTCAGGCATCAATAATTCTGTAATTCTACATAGCACGCAGAGGGCTAACGGGACGGCGAACGGTTAAAGCGGCCGACCTGTTAATCACTGTCTTTTTTTTGTTCACGTCGCAGCGCGAGTACAATAGGTGTGAGCAGGGAGGATGAGAGGTGACACCACATGCAAACTTGTCCAGTTAATGTAGCTCATGGAACAAAGTGGGATTAAATTGTTTGGACGGGACATCGTTAGAAATATGCAGATAGAAGAAAAAAAAAAATACACACATATGTGGGTTTGTATAGATGCTTCAGTCTCATGTGTTACGTTAGAAAAAAGAAATACCCTCATTAATTTGAACTGGAACCTGTGAAATGTCATTGATCCTGAAAAAAAAAAATACTGTAAATTCATAATGTTTTCCATTGTGCCAATTATATTTTACAGTCTTAAAATATAAATAAGCTTGAAGACCTGGTGAATTTAGATTTTCTTTTCGTTTCTACACGTGTTTTTTTTGTGTATCCGATGCATTTGGGTCTGTGTCTTAAAAAGCCTGTGTTATGGCACTGGCGCTCAGCAGCGTTGCATGGCTACATAGTCGCACTGCAAAGAACAACACTTTGGTGTCAAAATGGTGATTCGGAAGCCTCATGAATACTATATGTTACCTAAACAGGTGTGTTTCCCATTTGCAGACAGGAGGAAAAAAAACTGTCCTCTTTTTAAAAAGACTCTTGTTTCTGTTTCGTTTTTTTTTCTTTCTTTTTTTGCCTTTCTTGTATTTGTTTCTGTATCATAACTGTCTATGGTTTTTGCATAAAATGCATAAGGGTTTTGGGATGTAAATGGAATTTTATTCATATTTTGTCCAAATACCTCTTGTAATTTGTATCAGAATTCTTGTACAATTTTTATATTAAAGATTTATCAGTCACTGGCATTTCGTCATCACCTTTTATTCGAATGTGAAGGACCTGGGTTTGTAAATAAGCACTCCATTTTTGTTATTTTGGATGTTTTATTAAAGTACAGCAGCTTGAAAAGACACCATTCTCCTTTATGTAGAAATAGAAATTACAGTGCCCTGTTACGGCGTGTCAATCAAGCCACTTTTAACAAGACACTGTGATTTCAGCAGGTTTTCCCGGGCTCTTTAATTACCCTATGATAAAAATCACTAGGGAAAAGGCTATCTTGACCAATTAGTGGACGATTAGATTAATAGAGTTATTAAAAGATTTACTGGCATGAGGAGAAGGTGCTGCTGGTCTTAGCAAATTAGTAAGATGGTCACTGAAGCAGGCCAACAAAGGACATAAAGCACCTTTGTCTGATCATACGCTCAAATTAAATTAAATGCACTTGTGAAGGCTCTGTGTTTTGGGGAAAGATGTATATTAAAATGTACTTAAAAGTGGCTTTTTAGTACAATTATGAAAAAGCACAGATTGTGCTGAAAAGCCAGAAAGGCCTTTTATAAATTAAAAAAGCTTTTTCTCCTCTCTGTGAAAGCTTCGACAGGAGCAAAGCGTCGATATTTTCATTTACGACGGCACAAAAAAAATTAAGAATAACACCTGCGAATATTAACATCAGTGAAAAAAAATAGTTTAAGACTGAAGACAGAAATTGACGACGACAACGGACAAATGCGGGGTCATTCTGCGAAAGCGACCTGTGCTGACATCATTTGCTGTGACTGGGGGTCAAATTACAAATTGATATGAGCTCCAGCAGGGATGTCATGTTTGCTCTGGTAACCAACAGGAACATAATGCCTCCTCCCTCCCCTCTGTGAAAGTGAAGGAGTGACACAGGCCTTATTGACCTTGAATTAGACACCATTCCTCTTTGTCACACACCGGTTCCTTGATCCCCTGTCATTGTTGATAACTGCACAACACACGCACACACACACGCGCAGCATTTCAGAATAATAGCGCTGGATAGTATTGATTATATGCAGGGTTAGTAAAAGATACTCCCCCCACTTCTCACAGACATCCTCAGCCACCCATCTTAAACACACACACATACACACAATCTCTTCCACCAGGGGAGGCGGTGGGCGATGTCCGCCACTAGTCTGACCTCCCCGCTACATAAGTGAGCGGGTTTCTGACGGCGGCAGGCCATCGATTGGCCTGACAAACACACTGGCCTTCCGCTGACCTTTGAGGAGCAGAGCTCTTTGCTGTCGGAGAATACACAGAGACAAACAGACAGAGAGAGAGACAACCAGGGCAAGCTTTGTTGTGTCTGAACTGGAAAGGGAGCTGCCGGAGGTGGAGAGGTTGACAGGGCAGAGATGTCCATCAATCTATCTGTCTGTCTGTCTGACCTTAAGAGTCGCAGAGACGTGCTGCTTCTCTTTTTTTTTTAAACTTTTAAGTATAAATGTTATGTTTCAGAATTAGGTTTCCAAAGCAGCTGAGCAAATTGAAACATTTTAAACAGTGTATCGTTTACTTGATTTGGACTTGAAGCATTGTAAACCTGCGCAGACCAGCACCTCACAGCGAAAAAAGACAAATCACTACATCACATTCACCTTCACATTTACGGGCAAGTGCAATATATAGGACAAATAAATAGGACACAGCTCTCCTTTCCAGCCAGGAGCAGCAGTGAAACTCAAGCGACGGAGACATGGCTGCTGTGTTACAGAGGTTATTTAAAAAAATTCTAATGAGAGTCAACTGTGCCAGCAAAGCGTTTCGGCTGCAAATGTCTACGAGTAGCGTGTACCATCTTTAGTTCGGCAGAATTGAAGGGTTTTTTTCGCGGTGGAAGCAAGGCGGTGCTGTCAGGAAGGACCGATTCCACTGCAGAGGGAACGAGCAAATACCATCAGAAGAATCCAGCTGCAAAGTGACACTGTTAACTACTCAGACAACAACATGGCATGCCACTCTGCAAGACTGTAAAACACACACACACACAATTGATGTATTATGTCATTAGTTGATCATTTTGCGTGCAAACTCAACTGCAATTTTTTCTCAGGTAGCGATGATACAGGTAGAACATATATCCAAAAAAGCTACGCGACAATGTAATATTTTAATTCACCCCCTTTAATTCACCCTCACTCAAGCTACATCACTGAAAATCAAAGAGCTCGAAGCGTAAAAGCAGCATATTATAATAAAATGTAAAGTTTCAGTCAGCTGCTTAATATATATATTGTCTATGTTTTATGCATATTAAGAGCTTGTAAGGCAGCTGAGCAAAGGAACTGCCCAAAGGGAGACACACACAAACATTGTAGCTGCTTTAACTTTAAGCCACATCAATGTTAGATATCAGTCAGAGAAGGCAGTATATGAAGCGGTAACCACGGTAACATCAATCATCAAACAGTATGGCTATTCTTTACTGTGTGAAACTCTCAAGGCTCATGAGGAGCAGTTTGTGTGTTTACGAACTCTCCGGCAAAAACAGATTATTGAACATGTGCAGGTCATAAAGACACAGACGTACAAGTCTGTAGGTAAACTACATATTCTCAGATTCTGTGTGTGTGTGACATCTGTCTTTCAAAATGTACTCACACACACTTACACACCCATGTACTCGCATGCCATCAGGTCACGGCACCGAGGGCAGAAATCAATTTTCATCGAGGTCTAACTGATTGTAATTGCACGCTATAATTATCAGGTAAATGAGCAGAATTTAGAGAGAAAGAGCAGAAAAGATTTTATAAGTCGCCGCTTCATCATCATCGCTGCTAAATTTAAAATCGCTGTGTGTCATGTAACAATGAACAGGCGCGTTTCTTTCAACTTTTTGACGGGTACGATACATAATTATTCGAAACGAGACTGGATGACTGTGAGCAGAAGCACTTATGAATGTTCGTGAATTGCTGAGGAAATGTGGAATTAAAGGGAATAAAATAGATGGTGACTCCTGAATTCTTATAAAAACTCATCTGCGGTAACATGAGCCTTGGCTTGGATGGACCGCATACACGTATAAGACTTTTTACTGGGCCATATTGATTTGGTTCTACACCAGTGAGGCCTGCAATGCTGGCTAATGCTATTGACGAGCCATCAGTCTTGTCCAGAAGTGTGGAGGCATGCAGCTCTTTTTCCAAGACCAACCAAGGAAGGAGAGAGGAAGAGGAGAAAAGAAAGAGAGGGGAAAAACATCAATGGACAGTGATGGAGAGTGGGGAGGAGGGCGAAGATGCAAGCACAGCAGACAGACTCAGACCCCTGTCCATGGTTTGGGAACACTAAATTAGAAAAAAGACAAAAGGGATGAGAGAGGGAGAAACTGTAAACAGCCGCATCGATCCAACTAGTGTTGGGCAAATCAAACCATTACAGCCAGAGTCTCATGCCCCGGAGTTGAGGGAGATAGTGTGAATATCTATACACTTCCCTCGTGAAGAGAAAAGTTTGCACCAGCACACACCGGATATCTTTTAGAATTGTTGGACTTGCTAAACTCTTAAGTCTGCTTCACGCGCTAAATAACAAGGTGGAAGTGCAGCAGGAAAGGAAGGGGTTAACTCTGAAGAGGGTGGAAGGGAGGATGAAAAAAGCCCTCTGGCAACCCAGGGACAGAGGGAACGCTGAACTCATCACAAACCCCTCTCCTGGCGTCCGCCAGCACATAATGACCCCAACAAGACGGGAATCCCTTTTAATTAAAGTGAAGGGAGATCAGTTAAGCAGATGGTTGCCGACAAATATTAGGGGAAATAGAATGTTTAATGGTCTGTGCACTTATCGCAGGCTATTTTCCACACCCAGCCCCAAACTGATAAACAGGACAGAGCCTTGTTAATCAACCTTACAACCTTTAAAGCCCAAGATAAGAGAATAATTCGGGATCTTTGTAAATTAGCTTGAGATGTGGCTAAGACTCTGGCCCCTTGCATACTCAGGGCCAGACTGTTGAGGAGGGAGAAGAATTTCTATCAGTGTAATAGCCTTGTGCCATGGTGAAGAAGTTTGAGGGGGAAGTACTTTTTCCTGGGGATAAGGATTTTTTTTTTCTGGCATTTTCCTGAGTTTTTATTCCCCTTGTGGTTTGACCCTCTTGCCACCACCCTACTGCGCTCTTATCAGTGACACAGGAGAGTCACCCGCCTCCGTGGAAATAATCTAAACAGTGAGGCGGGGAATCAGCAGCTCGAGCCGGTGGCCTGTGTGAGGCAGGTTAACGGGCCCTCACCCCTCCAAGTCAGACACAGGTGGGGGTGGGCCTGTGTTTATTTTGCAGATGATGGATTGAAGAGGAAGGGATTATCGACAACAGTAGCAGCCCTGTGAGAACAGTAGCAGGTACCCGTTTGCTGTAAAAAACCATCGCACAGGAAAAGTTTTTTTTTCTTTAGATAACATTCTGCAGATATTTCATAATGAAAGTGGCTGGTTTGTTATTCTAACTAATTCTGTCATCGCACATTAAAGCTTTAGTGTTTTGAAAAAGATATTTCCAGTCAAGTGCCTTCTGTTCTTTGAAAGGAGGTGGCCTTTCAAAATCTCAGCCCAGACTTGTGTACTATTACCTTTCTACTCCAAAATATCTGAAACCTTAAAAGTTAATAGTTTACACAAAGTGGTCAAAGATTGTGCAAATACCTTTTTTTATATGAACTTTTTATGTGATAAAATAGTAATAAAACTCCACCATGACATCACATAGTTGATAAATAATCATTTCTGGTGTTACATTCTTTAGGGAGAGGCTCGCATACCACTTTCAGAGAGTCAGAGTACTGGCGCGACTTTTAATAACAATATTTCACATATGTACCGTAACAGCTGTGCAGTATTTATGTCAATACGTCAAAGACGTCAAAACAAAAGCGCACATTTATTGTTTTGCTCTCATGTTATGTGCTTAGTAGATCCGTGTTAGGGCAATAACAAAACAAAATCATACATTTATTGGTTTTCCACAGACACCGCTCGTCTTTATTTTTCACTGTTGTTTGCTTTGTTCTTCTTGAGGTCTATATGTCGTGACCACAATGATACAAACAATAAAATGCAGAAAACCTCCAATGAACTTCGACAACTAACATTTAACTTATGCTGTCCTCAGTGACTGCAGACTTTTTGCCAATGCAAATTTCCCCTCTAGTATATTTTACCTTTTCTTAAATCAAAAACACATTGGCTGAACTCAGCTCCACCTCTTCCCACCTCCTCCCACCCCACATCTTTCCTTTTTTTCTTTTTTTTTTTTAAATCACACACAGCAGAACCATACTTCATTTAGCCAGCGATCAGACCTTTTTTTTTTTTAACCAGTTAAGCTTTGTTGCTGTTCTGAGCTCGGTTGTTTCCTTCCTGGCCTCTTGGAAAAGGGACACCGGATTGAAGGTAATTACATAGAGAAATGCAGACATTTATCAGTGCTTGTGGTTTGGGACCTTAAATGGTCCTGCTGACAATTTTCCCTTACAGTAGGCCACTGTGGAGCTGGCAGGTTCTGTTCGGAGCCCCAACGCCGGGCTTGAAGGCTCAGAGTGCTGCCATATGTTGGACCTCGCTGGTGCCAGCAGCAAATGTGCTGAACAACGCGACTCAAACCATGAACTCCGTGCCTTGGCAGAGGGTGTGCGCAGGGGCTGCTCGCAGGAGTAGTGAAGAAGTACGCAGTTAACAAAAAAAGACTGCATACTGAAGTATAAGTGTTTTTGTGTGTCCACAATTCTGTCTACCTGTCTGTTTGTCTGTCCAGTGTCAGATTGAGAACACATTTCATCCCCCCTGTTCCTGCAACACACACGCACACACATGCATACTCATATTAGCCTGAATATCCATGGAGAACATCCCAGATTGCAATGGGTCACACCTGGTTATGCTTCTTCCCTGTCTCCCCTCGCGCTCTACTCCCCGGTTCCCACACCGGCGGCATCTGGAACCTATTGGCGGCAGAGTCACACCGAGCCATAAAGCCCTCAAAGGCTCACAAACGCACTAGGGGTAGAACGTCAAACAATGTTGGCCCAACAGGCTGCCAACAGACACAATGCATCTTGAACCTGAACAAACCCCAGTGCTCATTTTTTATCCTGTCCGTCTCTCTGTATGTCTCTCTGAACTATTCCTCTTTCTCTCTCTCTCTCTCTCTCTCTCACAAACACCACCTGGGAATGAGTCAAGGGAGAATTTTACATTTTTACCCCTAAATGGAATTGGTACTGATGCTGAGGGAGCTAAATGCGGCTCAGGCGACTGAGACCGTGGAGAAACAGACACTGATGAGGCCAGAATTTTGCTGTCAAAATAACTTGTAACCGAAACGCAACACTCCACAGTGCATTCAGACGTTTGTGTGTTTAAACATGCGCCGGACGGATCTGTTTAAGGTTTTTAATCAGGCGTCCTCTTCGGTCACCGAGCTCCGCTCTGCCCACGGTGTCACCAAAGGGTTAACGGCCGCTTATGCCACCCCGACAGATAATGTGATCTGTCCTGGATAGGATCTCGTGTGAGCGAGACCCATTGTCACACAGCCATCCTTTTAGACATGAGAGGAGCGGGGGGTGGGGGCCATTCTGTCACAGTCTTGTAATGCTCTTATCGATTCTCCATATCTGTTACGGAGGCTGGGAAGCACGTCCCAAATTCGATATGCTTTTAATAGGGGCCAAGTTCTGCAAACAACACAGTGCCGATCAAAATGGAAAAATAACTGAAAAGATGACAGCAGCGAGAACAAAGTCTCTCTGCAATTGAGCAATTAAATAAAACTGAAGTATGTTTCGTGTAGTTTGTCTGGCAGTTCCCTTACACGCTTTATATATTGCCTTCTTTCTCCAAGCCGTTTCTCCCCTTTTTGATTTCTGTGGCATAAAAAAATGTTGGCCGCTGCATGAGCACAGAAATCTGTGCTGGAGCCATTTCAAGCCAGCATTTTATTGTTAACAAATGCTGCCTTTGATACTGGGTACAATAGGTGATACTTCACTGTTTGTTTGTGCTGGAGGTGAAAATGAGTTGCTAACATTTGGAATGGAAAGCTTGTGAAATACAACGCAGCAACAACACACTCACACACACACACACACAAAAATGGCACTCTTTAATGTCGTGCAGGAGCCGGCAATGTTTTTCCACTCATTAGAGGGACTTTGAAGTGTGCCTGAAACTTAAGCTTGGGAAATCTGACAGAGACAAGATTGCGGTGCACACTTTCTTCACCAAGAACACCACGATTCAAGGTAACATATCCACATCCTATTAGTTTGTGGTAAAGTTAGCAATTGGATGCAGACAGACTGTGGTATTAGGCAGTACAGAATTTGATCATGTTGCCCATAGTATAAAATACAGTAGGTCTACACGGTGAGATAAATACAGCTCTGTCAAATTTAATTTCACCTCACGACTATGACCACAACAGCATTATTAAAAGGGAAGAAAAAGGTGGATTTCGTGTGAGAGGCTACATAAGTGCTTTGCCGGGCTCAAGTCCTAAGGACTCCAGCGAGGGGTGGTGCAAAGTCTTGCCTCTTCACTGTCAGACCCCTGGGTGCTGTCTAAATTAACTGGGACGAGTGGATTGTTAGAGGGATGACCCTTTCCCTATTCACCCGGTTCTTCCTCCACACACACACACCACACTTCATCACACATACACACTCCGAACGTCAACCGCTAAGCCTCAATAAATCTGATAAGCCACCCTGGTGGCTTCTGTGGCCAATCCGCGCAGAGAACAACATGGTCGGTATCAGGCAGCTGCAAAGCCCTCGTCAAGCAGGACTCTAAAGTACTCTGAAGGGCCGCGCTTGCACCCCTCAAAGCTGGCCCGTCTCTCAGCTCTCACTTACCCCACCCCGGCTCCTATCCTCTACCCCCATGCCTGGGTGATGTCATTATTGAAGTCTTTGGCGTGCTATCCGAGGAGTAAGTTACCATTGACAGGTTCAGAGCCTGGCTGGCTCACCCATGAGGATTCATGACTTTGAAGCTATTGGCCTTAAGCTGCAAATTATTCTTTTCAGGCTCTCTCTGCTCTACCTACAGCTTTAATCCACACCCTCCTTCTCCTCAGTACGCTCGAGCTCCACCAGGCAGCACCCACTAGCCTGCGCGCACACATGCGTATTATAGATAGACATAGTTATAGATGGATATAGAGAGATACAGACGCAGATAGGTGGAGAGAGAGCGAAAGCAAACACATGCTCACTCACTTTCCTAGATATCTGGAAACACATACTTTATTGAATAGCCTCATTGCCCCCCTCCTCAGTACAGTAAAGTTAATAACACCAGCAGGGCAGAGCAGTACCAGGCTCCAGCAGCACCGGCAAAGATCCTCTTAGCCCCAGCCCATCCATTCCTCACTCCCTTCATCAGCACTTAGTGGACATCTGTGCAGTGCCAGCCCTCTCCATATGCCACGGCGGTCAGAAGACAAACGACCATGTCAGTGCAGTGGCACGCCTGTATGTCTGATGCCACACAGGGGTGCAGGGAGGGTGTGGTGAGGGACAGAGACAGGAAGAAGGCCAGGGCCGGTTAAGAATGGGCTGGGTGTGCAAAGCTGCCAGCACACAGAGAAATGGGCAATAAGTTATCTAAACTGTAGACACATGAAATACCAAAACTAAGTAATGGCTTATGTGGTTAATAAGGCCTGTGAAAAACAAAGGAAAACACTTTGAAGACTTGAAGTCCACAGGCCATCGGGGTGGTTTTGCTTGTTACGGACCATTAACACTGCATATATGTTATAATACTGCATGCTGACCACTTTCAAAAGCACATCATCATTTTTTAAGTTAATTCTCAACCTTCTGGGCAGACATAGTTTTTCTTTCACTTTCCTATGATGTTAAATAAACTACCTACCACCTATCCATCCATTTGTCATATCTGCTTATTCTCAAACAGGGTCACAGTGGGCCGGAGCTTTTCCAGCAAAGACTGGGCAGCCTATTGGTTTCCATTCGTTGTGCTGCGTTGACAAAAAATGAACTAGTACAGACTTAAAGGTCCAGTGTAACCATTTAAAAATATCCATCGACAGACATGGAATAATATATACAATCCATAACTATGTTTTCACTTGTATATAATCACCTAAAAATAAGAATTGTTAATGTTTATGTTACCTCAGAATCAGACTTTTAAATCTACAGTGAGAGCGGGTCCTCTTCCATGCAGTGTGCCATGTTGAACCGCCATGTTTCTATAGCAGACCAGAGGGGAAAAACCAAACACTGGCTCTACACAGGACCTTTCGCATTTTTCACAAGTTTCACGGCCACTGTAGTTTCTTCTTCATGCTTGAACCAAGAGGGAGAGGTGAGGGACTTCCAGTTGGTTGCCTCACCACTAGATGGCACTAAATTCTACACACTGGACCTTTAAGTTATTTATTTATTTTTCTTATTTTATGAAGTCATCCTGCAGAACTAATACAGTTGCAACAGGGTTTTTTGACTTTTTGAAAATGTTTTTTTGTTGATGCAATTAACAACCTTTGAAATAAAGTCTAAATGAGTGTTATGCAAATCTAGGAGTTGGTGTGCGGTGGTTATATCGTTCAATGGTTTGGTTGATCTAAATCTACTCTGTAATTTAAGGAACAACTGAATTCATTTGCTTAGTGTTTGTTCCGTAGGTGTCATGGCTTTGATTTGATTTTAACGTAGCGCACGAAAGTATTTGTCTTCAATATCTCCCTGGCCTCAAGAGCGATCTCCTCACTCACAACACAAAGATAATTTAGTCCTTTGCAAAAAATAAAGGCCACAGATGGTTCATTGTGATGGATTACCTGTCCCACGTCTGTAAGTTGATTCTCGTCCTCATTGTATTGTAATGAGTGAAAACCAACCAGTCTGCCTGCAAAGTAGGAAATCAATGTCAGATCATGAGGTGTGGTACTGTACTATTGATGTGAAACAATGAAGCCCACTGACGGTGCCGGTGCGATATAATACAGCTGGTATGTTTCTTTAACATCAAAATGACCTTGAAAACAAAATTTTATATCATGCTCACAATTACAATGTGATTTTAGCGAGACGCTTTCTCTTAAATCATAATGTGGAGCTGACAACCCCGGATTACATTTGGTAGACTACGGTATACAGCGTGTACCGGTCGGCGTACTTTTACAATAAATCAGCAAAGTTGTCCGAATGATTTCATAGTGTTAAGAATGACGAACATTCTTTCCACTGCAAAATGAAGATGATGAAGTGATTGTGACTGAAAGGTGACTTTAATAATTGAGGAACACATAAGGTTAAACTTGTCATACTCGAAACCCGAGGCTTGAGTTTCAAGTTTAACGCTATGACTCACACATGACCATCATGCTCATGCTCCAAAAACAAAAAAAATCTGTGACCAACCCAGGCTGAGGAGAGAAGGATTGGAGGTGGGGGGAGATGAGAGATGAGAGAAGGTGTGTGCAGAAAAGTAGGGGAGGAATAGCAGTATTCCCTGGATAACGGGCTCTGGCGAACGAACTGAGAGGTGTTTTGGCTTGTGTTGCATTCGGGGAGAGTGCAGCGTCTCCCAGAAGGAGGCTATAAAAAGACAAAGGAGGCAGGAGGCCATGTGGAGAGACTGTTGAAAGGGAGCAAACACCCACTCCATAATCCCACCACTGCCACCATCACCACCACTTGGGAAGAGAGTGAAACGCACACAGCGATTGAGATCACATAAACACTGTACTAAATTGCTATTAAAAACCCAGAAACAGACGGACCAGTACAGTACAAGCTGAAGTTCAAGTTTAAACTTTATTGGTCCTAGAGGCCAATTGATTTTTGCTGCATGTATTAAACACATCAAATACATAAGACTGACAACCATAACAAACAACAGACATCCTCTCAAGGCAAGATGCTGATGGAGAGCTTTGGGCAAGCAGTATTAAACAAATGTAGTCGCATGTGCACACAGCTGGAACTGAACAGTCATCAGTGCCAGTTACATATGTAAAAGATGAAAATGGAGATCGATATCTCAAAGGGGAACTGGAGACACACAGCGGTCTCAAGAGGCAACAAGGCTTGAACACATACACAAAACGCAACAAGGCCTTAGGCCTTAAGGCACAACTGACAGTTCGATAGACATACAAATATACAAAAACAAATACATACAGAACACATGGTTTCACAGAGGGAGCACAGAACATGCTCCCCTCCTACCTTTCCCCAAATATCTGAGCCATGAGGTAAAGTTGGCTGTCTTTTGTGAACAATAGGCATAAAATGTAAGTCTGAATTCCTGATGCAATACAAATCAAAATCAAATCAATCCGAAGCCCTTCCCTGCTTTTGTTTTACTCCTGTCTTGGCCACCGTGGCCAACGCGGCCAGTCAAAACATGGAAGCTTGATTTGAGTGAAGGGGATGAGACACGAGAACCAGAGAGGCGAAAAAAAAAAAGGACAAAGAAAAAAAAAGGGAGAGGATGTGCCACATCCAATTCTGAATATTTACGTGTAAAATGTGCTCTGCAGTTCTTTCCCCTAGCAGGTCCATGGGAATGCAATGCTCTGGCCCTTTGCCTGGGTAAATGTGTTCCCTATGTGTGGGCTCTCTAACCCTCTGTGTTGTCTTCACCAGAAAGGGGAGCAACTGGGCAAGGTGCAAGAGAAAGGTGCCTCTGGTTAAAGAGCTTTTTTTCCACACTGACACATATGGTTGGGGAGAGAGAGAGAAGAGAGAGAGAGAGAGGGAGGCAGAGATGGGGTGGGGCGAAACAGAAAAGCCATGGCTCTGTGGTTGAACCTGAGTGTGGGAGGTCCAGAAATCCCCCTCCCCACCTCCACCACCACTACTATTAAATACCTTTGGAACATCCCGACTGGCTTTTAAACAGAGCTGCAGAGGGTAACTGGTGGATATGGGGGAAACTAAGCATGCCCAGAAGGGGGGGATGTTGTGAATCGCTGGGTGTCCATGACCTGGCACTGCTCTAGCCCTCCAGCTCATTGTTCTGGCTCCAAGAAATCCTTTATAAGCCCATTAGAGTGTGAATTTTACCAATCAAATTGGAGTGTCTAGTACTAACAAATGCTAGCATTGGATTTTATTGCCGTTTGAGCTCTCCTGGTGCAGGCCTTATGGACTATGTGGTCAAGCTGTTAGCCATTACATTGACAGGCATGCACACCTTTCTACATCTGGCCTTCTGCAGCCCTAACACAGCAAGCCAATTACATGTTGTTGTTCTTTTTGACATATAATGTTTTTCGTAATCAGATAATTGCTCTACCCTTCAAACTCACCCTTATACATGTTTTTTCTCTCCCTGCACGTGTGTTGCTGCTGAAATGCAGTGCCAAAACACGGCTTCATCAAAACACGGAAAGGGGAAGGAAGCTTTTTCTAATGTGCGTATAAATGGGTTTTGTTCGGGCAACATGTCTTTCAGGACAATAAAGGAGAGATAGGAAAAAAATAATTACTGGAAACCCTAAACTCGAGATTTTACACAGTTCCACTTTCAAAAGTGCGCACACATGCAGAGGAGGTTTCCTGAAACACGCTCTCTATGACAAGAATCTGTCAGTTTCTAAATACTTGCATGTGAAAACGGCCACAAAGTATGCTGTATGTGTCAAAAACCTTGATGAAGGGAGGAGATCTCCTGATTGAGTCATGTGGTTGCATATTATCCCTCAAATCAAGCAGCATGTGCTCCGCACTCACATCTGCACGCTGTACTAAAATCTGTACACCACACCACAGCCCTGTGCCATTTAGCCCCAAATACTTCACACTCTCTTAAGGATATAAACATTATTTTTGGAAGACTCATAAATGAAATGTAATCTAATGGTCAGGGTGAAACCATGATCTGTCTTTAACAACAGACCTTCCTTCTTCCCGGATTTTTTACTGTCTGAAACATTATGCATTTATGAGGAATATTTGCAGAGACCTCAGGAATCTGCCCTTCTGTGATTAAGACATTTCCATAAAACTACACAGACTCATGTCATATCTGTATGTGGGCAGGAAGGAAATACTGACTTGTATACAAAGGCAATTTAATACAGATTTTTTTATGCTTATCTTCTGCTTTATAGAAGCCCTCTCATTAGGAGCAATTGCCATCTGTACATAGAGCTACTCAGTGGCTGGGATAATTGTACTGCTAATTGTCATGTGGTGTCTGCTGGTTGCCGAGAATAGACAGTGCCATGTGGCCCGGTGTCTTGGGGTTTGTTTCTGGCCTTGATAACTTGATAGGGAAGATGGCAGGGCATTGGTCTCCCAGAATTGAATTAAACACTAAATAATGTTTGTGTTTTTGTCACAATTTCCTGTTTGTTAGTAGTCCCATCGGGGGATTGTCTTGGAGCGCTTTCTATCTGACCGTTCGGTCTCTCTCCCCCTCACACACACACACAGGAAAGAAACAGTGTCTATTTTATGCTCTACAGATGAAACGCATTAGTGAATGCATGGCAAGGGACACTGAGGGAGGGGCAAAAAAGCCCTCTTCAGTTCCAACGACATCAGCATTTTTTCGCAAATTTGCAATTAGTCTTAAGGGCCAGTGTAAATTAGGTCTCCTGACAAATGAGCTACCGGGACAGGACATGAAGTTTCAATAAATCTGAGAGGCTGCTCAGGGCATTGGTGTCCTCTTACTTTACAGCATCAAGCGAGAGTCCCAGCAGACAGCAGGAATCCACGGAATCAGCCTAGAGAGCAGCGTTCGCCACGGGGATTCATTCGCCCGAGCTCGAGCCTCTCCCTTCTCAAAACTCCACGAGGGAGACCACTCCGCAAGTAGAGAGAAGTATTTCATGATGGAGATGTGAGAAGGGGATGGATCTCAAAAGCCCTGATAAGGGGCCTCTAATGTGGGTAAACTAGCACCGGTGTCTGTGTCTACACTCATAACTTCATGGATGAGACCACTTTACGCGGAGACACTGAGAGTGAGAGTGCCGTGGTCCCATTCAGGGGAGTCTAGAGTTGCGTCTCATCAGTGTTTAAACATATTAGAGCAGGGCCTGCGCTGTTGCTGATTTGATCTGCAGCCTCAGTGGAAAGACGTAAAATATAAGGTTTTACTTTTTAAAGACTGTGCAGTTCTCTCTGCATGGTTATTGATGATGCATCAACTTACACATTTGGCCATTGCACGGGAGGGCTTCTGGACAAGTATGACAGTTAATGGAGTTGGCTGAGGAAGCCTGAGCAAGGATCAGGTTCAAATGGATTCCTAGTTACTGTCCATTTAATCCAATTGGACAAAATAACACGCCACAATAAAGTGCTGCTTAAGGTCGAGAAATGCGTTTAAAGGGGAGGCAAACTGATGACAAAGCGAGGGAATGTAGGATGGGACTTTGAATAGCATTAAAGCCCCATTTGTCTGCATTACCTGTATGGAAGGGAGTTGAAACTTCCACGAGAAGGAACAGTGATGGGAGAGAACAGTAATGTGGTGGCAGGAGGGACTGCTTACTAGGTTACACGCAGATGTAGCCCAAGATTGAATTGCTAACAATTGGGATACTTGGAAAGTACAGATTGAGACATCTGCCTCATGTTACAGCGTGATGCGTACAGTATCACATTATGTGACCATGTACTGGCTATTTGATCGGTTTCATGGTGCTGGATTAGGACCTGCAGCAGTGCCTCGAGCACTGGGAGTGCCGAACAACAACGTACGAGCAGTTTGCCAAGAACACCTCGTCTAATTAACTGCACAGAATACTGTATTATTCAAGTCAAATCAGTGTATTAAATCCGCTTCAATTCAGCACAGCTCAGTTCAGTCTCACTCTAGTTCAATTCAGCTCACTACTGGTTCATCTCCCAAGTGCACAGTAAAATGAAAAAGTTGTGGGCATAATCCCATCTTGGCCACTTGGCCTTGGCCTACACACTCAGTTTGCACATTTGCTTAGATGGTTTGGCATATTAAGCGACATCCCACATCAGTTTCTGGGTAATGAATGTGAACTATAAAATCCTCCAAAAAACCGTGTCTGCTCCAGTGCTTACAGATGATACGTCACTACTCTCAAATAGGGGTGCCACAATATACCAATACTGATGGCAATTCTGATGTTATCAAATGAAATATCGATATTGTGTTCATAATACACATATGACAAACAATCCAATGCCTTTCATATCATTCCCCTTTCTTTTTATTCTCATTTTGTGGTTCAGAGTCCAACATAGTAGCAGTGGTAATGCCAAAAAAGGGACAAAGCACACAATAATAATAATAATAATAATAATTAACCCAATTTTCATTTCTATTCTATCTTTCTTTTCACCGTGATAATCAGGCAGTGAAACTCTGATATTATGACAGCTCAACACTCAAACAGAAGTGTAAGTGTCAGAGAATCAAGGAAACACCATATACATTTAAGCTCTTTGTCAAATATTGTAATATCAGTCATGCACTCAACTCTTTGATGTATTTTCCCAGTGCTGTGTTTTCATGGTGGGTTCAGACACTGAACATGGCACAAAGTTTAAATAAAAAAGGTTTGCAGTTGTTTTTATAGCTTGTTTCTTGCCTTGGGAATGTTTTTTTTAAACCTGGAAACACAATGTAACACAAAAGCGCGGTGACTTCATGCACAGTGGCATTATACAAAAGAGCAAGTAGACAGTGTATCATTGCTGTACCACACCTTGAATATGGCCCCAAGCTCTCGGTTAATACATGTTTGAGTCATTTACTTCAGTGCCAATTGTGATTCATCTGAGAACTTCCCTCCAGCTCTGGAGACAGTTCAAAAGAAGATTTGAATATTTTGTAAAGATTCGGTCCAGATACAGTCATCAAGGTCACATCTGAGCCAAATACGCCAGTTAACTGCCACATGTGGCCTCAAAGTAAACGCTATCGGTGTTCTCTGTACTGCATAATAAACACGCCGACACAACAACAAAGTGTGACAATGCAGCAAGTAGATGGTGTCACATTCGGGGAGAAATTAGGACAAGCTCCGATCGGTATCTGAAGAAAGGGAAGCAACAGGGGAGGCAGGTAGCAGGATGAGAGGAAACACGGCTGACAATATGTTGAATCAAAGATAAGTGTGTTCTTCCTCCCCAGAGAAAACTATCTGCAGCCCGGCACTTCTTGGCTGCCGCTGAGCCGGTTGTGTTTTGCAGACACTATTGACACAAAGTAAAGCTGATAATTAAATTACATGTGTTGTGGCAGTCCTGAGATACTCTGAATCATTAACACATGTAGGGGGGAGGAAGGAGGCAGTCGTGAGAGACGGTGTGCATGCTCAGATCAAGTTTGAAGCTTTCCGCGTTTCTATCGTGGGCTACGTAATAAAGCTTAACGACAAACAAACCGTTAATGATGATGGTGTCAAACAGAGAGGAAGCAGGTGATTCAAGTAAGCCTGGCCACTGATTCGCTGACATTCTTCCTGGACCCGGTCCCACACAATCCTCTTCAGGAGGGAGAAATAAAAGAGGGAAGGGAAAACATCAAGAGTTTCCAGTTTGGCGTCTGCCCATCCATTATAACTATAAAGGCTTTCACACAATTCCTTTGATGCGCATCACTGATACGTGCTTCAGGGGCTTGTACTGCTTGCATGGGAACAGTCTATCTAAGTGACAGCTCCACAAGCTCTGTACAAACACACACACACACACACACCCACATACACGTGCATGCACTCACATACACACTGAGTAAGGCAGCTGCTTAAAACCATTACATCTTGTTTAGTGTGGAAATAGAAAAATGTTTCCAGATAATAAAGGTCTCCACTGGATCTGTATGATGCCATGTCCCCTTAACGTACAAAAGACATTTAAATGCAACTAACAGTCCATTTCTGCAGCACATTAACCTGCAGTTTAGGGATGAAATCTCTCTCTATCTCCCTCTCTGACTCCCGGCTCACCAGTCCAGTCCCTGTCCTAATTGAGTCAGCTCTCCTCTGCTGCTTGGACCTTATCGTATCACGCTTTCTAATTGACCTGCGCTGCTTCATAAGACAATGCGCCAGGAGCTTGACAAAAGTTATTAATTTTCACTTTGTCCAAGGCTCTGTCCCAATTAGGTCCCCTGGCTGGGGCCGACAGGGCGGCTAACATGATTACAGGACAAGCTTATTAGTCTGCAGCAGCATGGAGGAGCAGGAGGAAGACCCTAAATGAGAACACACAATATAGTGGGTGATTACCAGAAGTCAGCAGCATACTGGGATTGTTCTTTTCTGATCTAATACATGCATGCACACTCCCCGTATGCAACGATTTAAAATATCTCCCAGTAATACATTTAAAGATGAATAATCTACAATATTTCCGTACAATCATAGCACTAACTTAAAGTTAGAAGGTTTCAAATCGCTGCAGTTCATATCCCCTCAGTCTATTCTGTCCTTTCCAAAGATGTGCAGCTGTAACTGTGAACTAGGCAGCATTAAAGCACTCGTCACAGTGAGTCTTGGGGGTTGGTTAAGGAGAAACCATGCGAGCCGGTGCTCAGTGAAAGTTCACCAGATGCCAGGAGCAATGGCATCACTCCAGTCCTGACTCCCAGCCAAGTCACTCTCAACTGGGAAGTGAGTGGACAAGCTGAAAGGGAACCAATCGGACCCAATTAGGTATAATTGCCCCAAGTCCATCACAGTTTGGTCTGCAGCTTCTACTTTTGTTTTCTACACCACCTCAAACACAAGGTACCAAATGAAAATAGTAGCTACTAAATTCAACCTAAAAAAAATTAGAAGAAACAATTAAAATGCTCGCCCTTGCTGGTTCTGTTCTGGTCTGCTTGGTATGCATCACGTGTAGCGTCTATTCCTGCATTAATCAATCAATAGAAGAATAGATTTCAGCAAAATGTGGTTCCTCAAACCACCTGAAAAGTAGCTGATGCTCTTTCTAAAGAAAGTCACAACAGCAGCATGTATTCCGAGCCCCCTTTCAAGTTTAGTTACAGTGCTGTCATGTTCAATCAAACACTGTTCTGAGGATTAAGATGGGAGAGATTTGAAGCCAGCTTGTTGAAAGGAGAGAGGGGGAAAAAAAAGGAGTAATTCTTTAGATGGCGACTTCAATAGCCCTGAGTGCAAAATTACTACCGCACTACCATGCCCGTGGGGGCCGTTTTAATGACAGCTCACAAAGATTGGCTTCACCCACCACGATTAAGGTTACCCTTCATGATCAGAGGCAGAGCAATACAAACAGTTAGTCCAGGAAAACAAGTGAGAGGTTTCACACAAAGACACCTGCCCACTCAGCAACTCCTTCAGCCATGGGGCCTCGCCTGTAGCTACCTGGCTAACAAGTCCAAAGTCCTGTGGATGATAGGAGAGTGACAGCAGCCTGGCAAGCTACCTCTCTCTGATTAATATTTCATCTTGGAACTTTGGCCCTAAGATGTATCATACTTGTCTGAGTCTTAGATGACTTAGTGCTGAGACTACAAAACTAGGGACTTCAACACTATTTAAAATCTGTCTCTTGCAACTTTTTGACAGCATGTCAACAACTCACCAACAAAGAAAACTGCTTTACAGCAGTTGTTGTATGTCCCCATTTTCTTTTACATCCGATGGTCATAACCCATTTTCATATTATTATTAATATTATGTGTTGTATACAGTGAAACATTTAATAGTACAATTTGGGAGGTGTGTTATAATTATATTCAAATATTTAATATTAAAATATTAGTGCGAAGAGATAAAATGACATGCATACACCATTTTGAATTGAGCAAAAAGGAAATTTCATTGTCGATTCGCAGGCCCAAAATTGCAGTGTCTGGCAAATTAATGTTGCATTCTGTCCTTTGCTCATCCATCACTGGTGGTTTACTGGCAGAACTCTGGGGGTAAATATTTCTCTTATCAGATTTTCCTGGCAAGCACGCCTGGCATATAGCACAATTTATCATATCCACTTACAGCACAACATAATGAGGCATAATAAACAAAACCAACCTTCATTTGATTATTTTCACTTTGTGGAAAAATACATTTCTGAGGGTTTCGAAAAAATGTCCTGTGCAGGGACCTCGCGGTGAGAACCGTGTCTGTTTAGTGTCCCTGGCCTGGTTTGAGTGAAATACGATTAAATGAGTGTGAAATCAAAAGCACTGACACATGCCTGGTTTCTGCAGTGTGTATGCCATCACTCGGTGGTTTCTCGTTGTGTTTCTTGTTGGGAGACACGGGACATGTCTCAGTGAAGCTTTTTTTTTTTTTTTTTTCTTCTTCTTCTTCCAAATGGTTTATTAAAATATTTACCCATGCTGCTCTGTCACTTGGAGAAAATGAGAAGACGAGGATGCGCAATCAATAAGCAGCAAAGGCAAAGTCCAATTATGTAAAAGTGTAAATTATAGATTTGGTGTGATGCCAAGGACATGGACACTCTATTGCGCTCTTGCTTATACACAGTCTCCCTATCTCTCTCTCTCTCTGTCTCTCTCTCTCACTCTTTCGCATGCACACACAGAAGAAGAAAATATGAAATTCTAATGTTTTGAGCCACAAGCTATTTCAAGTGCAGTGTGACTACATAGTGTACATGTGAGACCGTATTCAAATTTGGACTCTTCAGCATCGGGGCGCACATTTTTGCTGAAGGTTTATGAAAAATGCATCTATTAATTCATTATTTCGATTGAACCTGTATTATAAAACCCGACACTGAAACACAACAGTGATTCTGTCTGCCTCAAGTTTCTATTTCCATAATTAATTGAGGTCACAAAAGCAGCTTTGAAGAAAGTCAAAAGTTATGGGGCACAAGCTTCGCCACATGTTTGCATTGACCTTTAATTTTGTGAAATATGTGTTACACAATCCTCAGCTTCCATGGGTCAACCTCAGTGATTATTCATAGCGAAAAACTAGCAGCTGTTGACTCTGACAGCCACATTCCTCTCTAGCCTCCTGCGTTTCAATTTGTCTTACAGCAAAAAGCCCTTCCGTTTTTAAATACCAAGCAGGGCTTTTTCCCACACAGGTCCTGCTGAGGTGAAGAATCCCACTCCTGCCACCACAACAGCAGATACGCCAGGGTCTTCTGAGAGGTTAAAACATTCTGCCGATGTTGGAGGAGGAGAGATGAAGAGAAGGGGGAGGGAGGAGAAGAGGGTCTCTCTGACAGTCAGAAAACAGTCCCTCACAGCGTTCGCCCCAGCCTCTGCTGCAAAAACAACACTTGCTTCCTAACAGCGAGTGCCAGGTGGTCACAAGATGAATTCATCAGGGCAATGCATAACGCAAAAGGCAGAGATTATCACATTGCAGCAGCCCTAGGGCCATGGCAGCGCAGGCTGATTGGAGACATAGAAGGAGGCCCAAGAGAGGCTCTGGTCTTCCCTCTGGCCAGCGGAGAGGTGTCGGTCCACTCCTGGGAGAGATGGAGGAGTAAGGGAGAGAGGAGGGAGGGGGTGGGTGGTTCAGAGTGATGGTTCACCTCGCTACAGGCAGCCCTCCCATTGGGGCAGGAGCAGGCTAGGAGAGGCCTGAAGGCCACACACACACACATGCACATAGAAATACACACTTGCATTGTGCTTTTCAAAAGACACAAACACACAATGAGCTTTTCTACCAGATCCTTGGCAACATTTTTTCTTGTCATGGGACTTGCAGTCCCAACAAGATAAGGGTTAATATCAAACAAGAGTGCTTGTATGCTTTGCCACTGTAACCTTGCATTGTTGAATAGTTAAGTCTGAGTAGCTGCACTGGTAACTGTGTGTGTTTGTGTGTGTGTGTGTGCGTGTGTGTGCTTTTCAAAGGTGATGGAAATCAAGAATCATCTCCGCTGTCCAACAACACAATGTAAAAACAGATACTACTGTCATTCAAGAGCTCATCGAAACAGCCATATGGGAAAATATGTAAAACCTAAGAGGGCACACACATTGAATATTTGTATAAACTATGTCAGAGAGAGGGTAATATATTCGCTTATCTACAAGAAAGAGGCTTTATGTCCAAAGAGTCAAACATTCACATTCATATCAAATATATGACTATGTGGTTAATGGTTGCATTTCAGTCAGTTTACATTACATGATTTACACTTTATTAACATAACATCACCGGCAGAAAGTAACTCTGGAGATATTTGCGAACTGCATTGTGTTAAATATAAGCACTGGTCATATTTCATTTATTTATTTACTTTCAATCAGAAGTTTCCCTTCACTAAGTTATTAATTTATCTATAGACTGTGTCCACTGCTCCAGTCAGACTATACTAACCAAGAGAGAAATAAATATCAAATTCAACAATGCTCATATATGTGTTTTTTTTATGTTCTGTTAAGATATAACAAATCTAAATGCCAGATGCAAGAAAAGAAAAAAGTAAACTATTAATCTCAAACATAAAAATATACAGATGCAAAAAAAAAAAAAAAGTATTTAGTTCACTTGTGAATAAGAGGAGCAAGTCGGCCATCGTCACGTGCCTGACACCAAACCCCAAATTGCTCCTTTAAAATGCGCATGGAGAAAAAACGTTGGACATGTTCATGCTGTACACGTGTCCGCCATATGAATCTAATGCAACGTTTAAAGCCAAAAAATATGTTTGAGGACAAGAGATGAGATGCAGGAACTACTGCATTGTGAACACAGAAGGAATTTCAGATATTATATTTACACATCTGCACCCTGCTGTGCTTCCTCAAATATATGCGGAGAAATAAGCAAATTGTGAAGCCACATTTATTCTGAACCAGCTAAAACCACTAAGTACTACCATTTACAGCATGCATATTTGAAACTTAAAACCATTTTGTGGATTTTTATGTGGTCGTGGCATCTTTGAAATTATTCTGATAGGATACGTTTTACAGAAAAGTGAGACAATGGATGATGTTATTCATCAGTCAAGTAAAGAAGGTGTTATTTGAAGCTGTGGTTGTGGCTTTCATTTTAATATGAATGAAAAAGATAAGCGTTTTCAGGGTGGAATATCATCATATTAGGTCATGCACTAGTGTAACCTCTGGATGCACTTTCTCATGTCTGACAGTAATTGCACTTTGACAATGCCGACGTGTCATAAACATGAACATTACATACAATATAATGAGCTAAGTGAGAATATGAGCAGGATCAGAGGTGCCACATATTAGTGCCTTTAATCATCGTGGTAAAAAAAAATGTATTTATGTTGCACTTTCCACAGCTGTTAAAAATATTTTTTTTAAATCCTGACAGCTGAAACAAAGAACACTACCAAAACACTGAGAGGACTAGAGATTAAATTCATATCGAGGCTGTTGGAGCGCAGCATCAGACCAAATATATCAACATTTTCTTTTAAATTGGTTTATTTTTAATTTGGTTTTCATTCGGTTCAGATCAAGACTGATACATGACATATGAGACTACGATCACAACACTATATTTGGCACAATAGTCTAAGTATAAAAAGGCTTATAAATATGAGATTTTATGACATGCATTGTTGTCTTTTCTATTTTTTTTCTATTATTATTTTCACATGAACCTGGTCATACATGTCATCCAATGCCACTACATATGTCCATGCACAGTTACAAGGCACAGCAGACAAACAAATCAATGTGTCAAGTTTATTCAATATGCATGTAAAGGTGTAAAGGTGTGTCCTTTTCTGCTCAAGTAAAATGTTTTTAACGAGCTCATAATGTGTGGATGGAAAGAATTCAAGTAGATGAAAATAAATAAAAAACACAGACCTAAGCGTCTGACCTTTTTAAAATCTAATCCACCCGTAATTTGTATGTCGCTGCCATTTCCACCCAGTGTGGCTCACTTTTCTGTCAGTGTTTCTTTCTCTTTGCTTATTCTACATAAATTATTGACTGGCTAATTTGGTCTGCTGGCCCTGTGAGACACTGCAGCATCGGCATGACAGCTTTATCTATTAAACTGAGCCCAATGACAGCCTTGTTCCGGCTGCGTGTGTGTGTGCTTCTGTTTGTGTGCATGTGCGCCGTGCCTGTTCATGCATGTACATGCGTGTGTGTGTGTGTGTGTGTGTGTGTGTGAGTTTGTGTGTCATGTGTCAGTGTTGCAAGTGGGGTTGTGGGGTGGAGGCGGGGGACGGGGGGGTCAGGCTCATTCTCAGTTGCATTAGCACAGGAGCAGGACTGGGACACATCAACATCTTAATCAATATGCGAGAGTCAATTACTGAGGAAGCGCGTGCTTAAGCAAGATCTGATTATTGGGTTCATGTTCAGTCCACCAAATGGACCGAATCAATGCGATGCGATATGTGCTATTTACACCCCCCCACCACCACACACACACACACACACTCTCTCTCATCCCTCCTTCGTTCGCCTCCTGTCACCTCACCCCGTCCTCCGCTGTCCCCCCACCCTCTCACATTCCTCATGGACACTTGAGGAAAGGAAGAGAGGCTGATCAAAGTGACAAAGAGGAAGGATTTATGCTCTGGTGCGGCAACTAACAGGACTGCGCTGAACTTGTCCAGACAGCACAAGTGTATTAAGATGAAAAGGCTGGAGGAGCTTCGAGCTCTCAACGAACCTTTAAATAAGTCATATTTGGGCATGATTTATGAAGATATAAGAGGGTGAAAAAAAACAGTAACATCTTAGATATCTGAATGTGCTCACTACACTCTAAACCAAAACACACTTTATAGTGAATCTGAGTTTCACCACTCAGACGCTGGCTTTGATAAACCCTGTTTTTTTTTTTTCTCTCTCTCTCTCTCTCTTGCAGAGACACGCTGCAAACTTAATCACACTTTTTTATGTATTGTTTCAGCTGTGGATTTGAATTTTGTCTCAGCTGAGGATTTGAATTTGTCTGCCTCTGATGCGTGCTGCAGATTTTTGGGAGTGCAGTGGGTTCTGTTGCTTTTCATCATGTCATTCCGGTGCTGTGTAATGATATCCAACATTCTGCACCTCTTCTCAACCACCCTAGTTCAATAACGAGTGAAACACTAGTGCCGAGATATGCCTTTCACTGTAGTATTTTCAAGGGCTTTGTCTTTGTGTTTTAGATATCGGTGGGTGTGTTTTTTTTTTTTCTTTCTTTCTCTTTTTCAACATTTGGCTGTCATATTTGCTTTTATTGAGGATTCCGTTTGGTGTGCTGCTCCTGTCTATAGCCCGTCAACTTATCAACACGGATCACACAGTGGGTTTTCCGCACTTCCTCGCGGAGAAACCCCCGCCACACCTTAGGCCCCTCCTTGGCCCGGACCCCCACCTCGCTGTCGGACCACTTCTTTATTTACCTGACTGAAAAATTACACCTGGAACACGGAGGACACAACAAAGGAGAAGAGGGAGGAAAAAGAGGGCGATGAGAAGCAGGGTGGTAGGGAGAGGACCAACAAGGCAAGAAATCAATAGCCCACAGATTTTTAACTAAGGGTTTTTTTTCCTCTCACTCTCTGTCTTTTTTTATCTCGTAAGCTGCCAAACATCACCAGTGAAACTTGCACGAGGCAGTCGTTGCCAGAGGGTGAATCATAGCAATATTGATTTGATTATGTAAAAGCTCGGTGGAACCTCAAGCCAGATGCAGAAATAACTCCTCACCTAGGTCCTGCGGGAGAGTACACACATTGGTTTGGAGGAGAAAGAGAGAGATCGAGAGAAAGACAGTGAGGAGAGAATGAGAAGAGAAAAAAAATATATATTGTTGAGGATAAAAGCATAATTACTTCCCTCGCAGCTAAGATACATTTTTCTTATTTTACGAACAGCTCTTCCTTTCGTGGCCCCCTGCCTCCATTTCTCCAGCCTTGCTGGATGATAATTAACACTGCTCTACTGTACTGAATTAGGAGCTGACAGTTATGAACTCTGCAGAAGAATAGGCAGCTACCTAGAAGCGTGCTACCCTCGACTTGATCATATCTATGTGTGTGTGTGTGTGTGTGTGTGGTGTGTGTGTTACCAGACAGCAACCACGGCAGATAGAAAAGAAGGAAAAGAAAAGGCAGAGCGTGCCTGGATTCTGATCTATGGCACCCTCTTCTGGACCCACTATCTCTGACTGTCCTCTCCACAGAGAGCACAACAGAACTTGATGATTTGCATTGCTTTTCTGGTTCAGCAGGAACAGACCGGTATTCAACCAGTACCGGCTCTTTATATGGGAATGAGAAGTCAAGCTTGTCTCTCTGGTTTTTCGGGTGAAGGTCTAAAATTGTGTGAAATACTCAGACCTAGACACACGTGTAATCTTGATCTTTTAGTATTTGTACAGTTTTGGAATGGCGACAACAGATTAACTGTTAAAGAAAAAGGAAATATATTTTTACATACAGTTTGTAGATTTGTAAGCTGTAGCATCGGATCGTCTTCCTAAATCACAAATAGAGATGTGAAGGGCTACGAAAGATTAAGGAACTCCGTATAGGATTTGGCAGTTAATCATTTAGCTAACGTACACAAAGCCACGTAAGAATCAAAGCGCTCCTGGGTAGGCACTAATTGGGCCACTCTTTTTTCTTTCCTTTCTTTCTTTTTTCTTTTTTTTAAGCAGAGCATTATGGGAGCCACTGATCCAGGGGTCTGTCTTTAACTGCCCTAAATTATGATTCCACCTCACTGAATCTCCACCCCATCGAATGACTGGAACATTGTGGTCAGCTCTCATAATTGGCCTAGGCTGGTATCTCATGTAAAATACTAATCAGATCACATGAGTGGTGGGAGTGTCTTCAAAGGGAGATGGGGTTTCACAGAATCTATTTGAGCGTATGATTAGGTGGTATAAAATGGGCCAGAATAACAGATCTCATTAGACCAGACTGTATGCCTACCCGCTTGCTTTTTTTTTTCTCTCTCTTTTTTTCCTCCCTCCTTCCTGAGCATTTTATCTGTCTGGACTTCCTGTGAATTTTAAAAGGCATCCGTGCTTGTTGGTACAGTAATGCAAAGCAGATAGGTCTGAAATGCTATTGTAACGTATTCTCCCGTGCTCTCTGCAGGGCTCACACAGGAAAATATGAAGAGATGTGCTGTTGCTTCCACTGCTAAAAAAACAAAAACAAAAGACAAACTGTGTCTTTAACTGATGAACAGATTATTTTGACTTTTTCATGGTTCGTCTTAAACTTGAATCAGCTGGACTTCATTTTAATGTATCATTGAAATGACACGTTCTCCACTGTTGTTTCACACATTCTTGTCTTCAATTCAAGTGTAAACGCATGATATGATATTTTGTACAAGCAAGGGAGGAAATTGTCTTATTTTGCTTTGCAATTACTGTAATCAAAACAATTCAAACTAAATATATATATTTTTTTTTTTTCATTTTTGCAGGCCCTCTTTATTCTAAAAACATCAACTTAAGTCTGACATGCCATTTAGTTTTAAAAGAAAATTGGAAAAGCAACCAGTAATTTAAACCGAGTTTGTCACCAATTGAATTTCTCCCTCATTCTGGATGATTAGGTATTAATGCGATTTAGTGTGAAAGAATGCATGGTTTCATACCTAACTGGCATTGACTGGTTTAAGAGTAAACATCAATTCCAGATGCACATAATCATATTACCGGGCTAATCAACATTGATTTTTACTCGACAATAGAAAAGGTTGCATGCAAATAAAATAAAAGAATAAAATAAAATAAACGTTTTAGCCTGGAGCAGCGTTCGCGGGGAATCTGAAGGACAGATTGCACTTGAGGTTTAAAGTTTGGAAATAAAAATTTTAAAAATTGTTCCTTTGTTAAAACTGGTAATAATGCCCCAAACTCCCTGCCAAAAAATCTAATTTATCTATTACTGTATCCTGGTAACTTTAGTAGCTTTATAATAACAGCGGAGCTCTTAATTAAGGTCTGTTTCAGTGAGAAGCCCTCACTCCTGTAAGCTCCCTCTTCAGAATAAGGATAATTCCCATTCATTTGGAGGATTTCTTAATGATCACTCCCACACTGGACTCAACCTCCAAATAATACCATGCCTCAATCAGCATATTCCACAATCAATTCTGAATGGATTTCCTTTGCTGCTGATTACTTTAATAACTTCAACATATCTATTAGCAAATGTGCATGTGGATCTTTGTGATGATTATCATTTAGTATGAAAGGGGAGGGGTATAATTTAATTAGGGTCCGATATTGCTTTGCTCAATTATAGTCCAGCAGTACACGTTCCTTTTTATTATCTAAATTGTTGTTTCAATACAGTCAAATATTGTGGAGAAAAAAAAGAAAAACATGGGAGTAAAATCACTTAGATTATAATGTGAGATGAAGATGTTTTTGCTGCTTTGCCCACAAAGGAAAGACCACTATAATATGCTATGTGAACCAATCTCTAATTACATCAGCGGTGCTCCTAAGATTTGAGCTCTGCGAGGGCTTGCACACTCCAGTGGGTACAAACTCTTCTAATGAGTTCCGAGCACAGGATATAGACATATTTTACAAGGAACCGAAACCTTGGAGGGAGGAATTTCTTGGACATAATCCCACCCATCTTAGATTTGTTGCAAGCTCTGAATACCTGTGTGACATGCGAATCAACTGGAAAAAGACTCTTAGTGTTGAAATCCTCCCGTTTCGTTTCGTTGTATTATTTTTAAACAGAAACGGATGGAAAAAAGAAGAACATTACAGATGTTTAAAACATGCACATTTTGAAACTGGCCTGACCGGTTCACGGCAGGTTCCTCTTCTGCAGCAAAGGAAGAGACTTACACATGACAACACAAAATAAGACAACAAAACAGAACACAGCTACACTGACACTGCAGAGGAGAGAGCTTAAGTGGAGTGAGTAAGATGGCATATGTTTTCATTGCGTAACAGAGGTTACAGCTCTAATGTGATTTTGCCAGATTTTTAGTGGACGTATGAAAAAATCTCTCACCATTTGTTGTTTTTACAAGCTTGAACTGGAATAAGACTGAAAAGTTAATAATTCAAAGCTAGGCTGTTGCAGTATTTGAACTACTATTGTGATTGTTCACAGCTAAACATGATATCCTACTATCAAAGACACATGACAACTTCAGAATTATGAAAAAGTACAGTACATCAATGAATCTGATGATTATCAGCGTCATGTTTAATTTTTTTTACACAGTTTGCATAGATCTATAACACTAAATCGTCATGGCAGATTTCAGGGCTTAAAGTGCTCGTCTGTGCAGGTTTTAAAAAATAAGAGGCGAGTCTTTAAAATGATTACGCCCCGTAAAAGTCTCCGTAATCTGCGTACTGCATGATTTCATATTGTAAGGTCAGGATACATCATTCAGAAATAAGTTAACAGCATGATGTAACGCCGGCTTGAAAGAATGACTAATCATAAAATATTTCAACAACTTTCTGCTGAACTCTGATATTTATGTCAGTGTTGCTGTGTGAATATTTTAAAAAGAGGGCTGGAAAAAAAGAGAGATCCGATTTGATGAAACATGACAAATTACCAGAAGAGCGCGGCTACTGAGGACTTCACTCAACATTCATGCATCAGCCCCACCACATACAAACACCGGAGCTACATTTGTCATCCCTGCTGACAGAAGCAACTGGAGAGTGTCATAAAATGTGCATTTGTCATGGCACATACTGATTTGTCAGGAGACCATCATTCATAGTTCATAATGCTCTCCCTCTCTCTGCCTATCCAGCAACGTTAATGTTGTTTAAATGCCCAGCGGAGCTGCACTACACCAGATAGCATCCATCTCCACCAATCAGTCAATCAGTACCTGGGAGAGCCCCAGAGAGCCTCTGGATTAGGCCAGTTAGGGTGCTCTCTGGTCTAGTTAGTGGATTAAGCCCTTCTCTCTGAAGGCTCAATAGAGAAAGCCACACAAGAAAGGTAGCGTGGCTGAAAAGTAGTATTTCCTCTGAAACGTATCTGTGGCTTGTGGTCACAAATGTGTTCTTAATTCCTAGGACAGATGTAATTGTTGTACTGTTGGCTGAATGCGGTCTGGTCCTGTGTGGAGCGAGTCTGTGTTTTGTTACACTTCATCACAAAAAAGGCTGGGACAAATAAGTTGTTGTGTAAGTTGTTTAAAACGTTGCACCGCCGATCTCGGATGTAATCACATTAAGGCGACGTGTGGAATTCCAATTATTCTCCGTGAATGACACAAATAAACCGTAGAACACACAAATATTCGGACCTGAAGTGTTATTATTTTGGATCCAGAGATCTTTATCATATCAGCTTACAATGTGCTGCTCTTAACTGCAGAGTAAACAATTCATGTCTTGCTCCAAAGGAAAGAAACAACACTGAAAGAAAGACTTGCCTTCCCGTTAAGGGTCAGCAAGTGAACCCGTTCAGACTACCAGTCTGTCCCCCCAGTAAAATTAGAACCAATTATGAGGATAATATTTGGAGGAACCTTATTGTCTAATGCTCCTCTCGCCATGAGCTCTGTGGAGAATCCCAGCAGCAGAGGGTTTAAGATAGGACACATCATTCTATTGGGGGAACTCATGGGGTCATTGAAGGTACACAGGCTTTTTTTCCCCTCGACGCATACAAGCATTCAGAAATTAAAAAACACTGCAAGGAAAAACAAGCAAACGCTGCAATTAAAGGCCAATCCTCCTCATATAAAGCAAAATAAAAGCACTGTACAAATGGCAATAAACTGCGGATAATGACCTCAGGATGCCAAAGTAATATTTTTTCCCCCCTTTTTAATTGTAGTTGTATTCGCCCTCACCGTTTCATGTTATGGGGTCGGGCTTTTTAAACTTTTCACAGCTGTGTGGAAGGGAAGGGGACAGCATCCTGAGGCGCTTTCAGGCCCTGGTGAGGGGAGTCGCTGTGCCAGCTCCCAAGACTTGGATTCATTAGCCGCTTTAGCAGTGCAAACATTACCTTAAATGGTGAGGCCATGTGCTGGCAAGGACCTACGCTCGCCTTGTTTCAATTACATGGAATCAAACATTGCAGGTATGCTAGGCACAGGGTCTTTATTGAAAGAGGGGAAGGGAGGGAGAAAGTGGTTTGCAAAGCCCCTGCCCTCCCTCGCCTGTGAAAGCCGGCCTCGTTTTATTCGAAAACTATTGTAAAACAAAAGAAAGTGGTAGTTTGGCAAAGAGTCGTGTTTTCAGTAACAACAGCGATTTCTTTTCTTTTATCTTTAACAAAGCTGTGCTAACTATTATATGCAGAATTTTATAGTGAGGTTCCTTTGATTTTATGTGACTTGTCAGCCTTGTTAAAACGTCTGAAATGATTAGACTTGGATTATACGTGTCACTCCCCACATGTATGTGTTTCATTATGAACCTTGGACTGATTCTCAATATTCAGAGCAGCGTTCCCGTTTGCATTGTTCTTGGGACTCCCGGAGTGCCCACAGCTGGTGCCAAAATAAGGCCTTGTACCTCATTGCCCCCACACCACTAAACAGCTCTAATGTGCTCACACATCTACAAGGAGTCTTTGCAGGTAATGAGGTCACTGCATTGGAAGGGGATCGTGAACGCATTTCTATAATGTGACCCAACTGGAGGGAATTAGATGGCATGGCAAGTTGGTATACAAAAACACCCTCACACTCATATAGAGGGTAAGGTGCAAAGCTGAGGAGTTCAGAAAATATAAAAATGGCACCCAGGTTTATAATAAGGTGGTGAGACCACTAAAGCACATACAATTAAAAACACTGTGTTTGTACAGTCAACCCATTGTAACAACCTGCAGAACAAAGTCCTCTGTTGGTCTTTAAAGTCCGAAGCGACTGAAACGTGTCCGATGAGCTCAGAAAATGACGTGACTAACTTTGAAACACTGTGAGCAAGATGAATTCATCTCTCTCTCTCAGCTAGCGGTGCATGTATCTGCTCAGGGTGGCCTCAGCGTGTCATCGAGCCACCCTTTAGGACCGCCCACAAAAGTCTTTTCACGTTTTGAGCAACTATTTACCAACATATTTATTGTATTTTGAAAGAAATCTCAGAACTGCCTTTACATGGACCTTAATGAGCAGAGGAAATTGATATATGCAGTATGTAGCAAGAGGAAACAAAGAAATGTTATGTGTTCTTTAATAATTATAACTACATTAAACTTTGACGATCTTAGGAATTAACTGCTCCATGATCACGCCAACTTCACACATAGTCACTACTACGCCAGCATCACTCTCTATTTCCCTTTTGTGTAAAGCATCTCATCTGATATGCAGAGCCAAAGAAGACAAAACCAACTTTATGAAATATTAACATGCATACACAGGACGAGCGTTTATCCTTTCCAATACTGCACAAAAACAGACACACATCAGAAAGGAGACAGAAGAGAAACAAAAACAAACAAACAGGGCATAATGAGAAAGAATAATTAAGTACATTGCTGCATCACTAACACTAGAATCTACACAAGTGCTAAACAATGAAAGGTGGATGGCACTCCATGAAGCCCTTTGCTGGTTAGGGTCAGTGACAGTGTCGTATTAATCAAGGTGAACCAGAAATGGCTGCTTTATATCCGAAATTTTGTTATTATTGTCCATCATGCCGTATCGAACGTCCTCCATATGCAATATACCAGTGAGCTCACTTAACCTGAGGCACAGTAGCTGACTTCTAGAGTCTTAAAATCACAACAATTTGATGGTATGATTACACTCTGAGGAGAAATCCTGGTTTCGACGATTATAATGCATCAATTTATTTCACAGCAGATAACAGATGTGACAGACTACTAGAGAAATTGGTTAAATGCTGCTTTAAATACCAGAACAACAAAAGTTTCTAACTTTTCGACGTTCGACTTTAAGTGTACCCTTAAAGTCAGTGCGAGCTTTAGAGTATCCCAACAGTCTTAATTCACTCATCACGCTTGGGGAAAACTAAGTGGCCATTTGTCTGGATTAGTGGTGCAGAAACAAACTTTTCAGGCGGTTGGATGAGCCTTTAAACACTTTCAGGGGTGCAGTTTTTATGAATAACGGCTGACTAGGCGTCTTCCTTCGCTGAGACGTCGACAATAAGCATTCCTACATCTGATTATGTGAATACTCACTCACTGGGGTGTGACTGGTGTTGTGACACTTTCCGAAACACTGTCATGACTGACTCTTAGCTTGCTTCTGGCTATGGACTGATTATTGTGACAACAGTACTAACAAAACATATTAATGTGCTGCTTTTATGTACAAGTCACAGCTGTGCTTCGAAGACTAGAAATCTGGTAGCAGTACTGAAGATTCATATTTGTGATTCCCTGCAATGCAGTCATTCTGTGTCCCACATTATATTCAAACGTGTTAATTTAATGTGAAGAAAGTACGGCTATGACACTGTTATAAAAGTTTATAGAGTGTCTTGTCAGCTCTTTAGCAACATCACTTATACCTCAGCATGCCATCCAAAATCAATACAATATTTTTCTCCCAATAAATAATGTAGGCCTGAAAAAGGTCCAAATGCACGCATCGACAGTTGGCCGCAATTAGGGGGCGGCGGCAGCAGTAACTGATGACAGTCCCTCCCTCCCTCCGGCTCACACAGGATCAGCAGAAAATGAAGACGCGGAGACCACTTTGTCACCGGCTGAGGGTGGACCTGGAAATGACTCCTAATGGAAAAAGGGCTCCCTGAGCCGCCACTGCATCTGCTGTTCCAAGCACTTTCTCCGGGCCGATGGGCCAGCCCCAACCAGTTTCCAGCTCCCTTTATCTAAGCCTTTAATATGCTCTGGGCAGCCAGCAGCGACCGCAAGCTGAGGTCAGGAGGCATCGGTGGCTGAGTGTGAGTGTGTGTCTAGCCTCCACACATGTGTGTGCTGTGGGACTGGATGACGGCAGAGAATAGTGTTGATACCAGACTACCGCACTGGGGGAAATGATGAAAGTACACAGTTGTGATGTCAACAAATAGACAGTCATGTCTGTCTGTCTGACTTTCGAGTTCAGCTCTGTATTCAGACTTTCAACGGTCTTCATGCTAACATGCTAACAGTCCACAGCTATGATGCAGATCATTTTTAATTTCCTAGCTAGCAACTGGGTGTAACAATCCTGATGTGGGGGTGTTTTAGTCTGGCTAGTCTTCATATGAAGAGTGCTAAATCATTTTTTCATATACCATTGCTGCTCTTTCAGCCATGCTCATACCGCCACATCACAATTATGAAGCCGGGGTGTTGAACCAAGCTCAGACTACAGGAGTTTAGGGCCAGTTTACCTTAGATTCACCCATCCTGAGGACCAATCTGGACCTGGACCAGGACCTTGGTTGGTAACAATGTTCGGCCCAGATTACCTGGACTTGCTCTTTAGGGCTGATCAGCTTTGATATTTAGGATCAATCTGGATGTTTACGTCTCCTATAGCCAATGAGAGAAACGTCTACAGGAAGATGGAGCAAATGACGTGTTGCCAAGCAACAGTAAACATTCAAGTCCCTGGAGGTTGATGAACTCACTTATCCTTCTGCTTTTGTTTTTTTTTCTCTTTGTGCATTACTACAGCGAGTCGTTGCACCACGTCAGTCTCCGGACCGACCAGTGTACCAATCAACAGACCTACATTCCCATCCCTAGAGCCGTGCCACTAGAGTGGCTAAAAATGAAGGTACTGCTGGATAAAACTGCTCCAGCCACTTGGGATGCTCTGTATACTTTCAGTTTTAGAGACATTTTATCTAACTCCTGTGGCTCCCAAGCATATTACCCTCAAAGGACTTTTTTTAGCTCTTCAATTACTTCAGGAAATTCAGCGAGAGATAAAAATAAGTACCCAAGCAGCCAGAGATTACGAGCCATATTTGCAGCAGTTGTGCACACCACATTCTGTGACTAACTTTCTAACCGGGCTGCTCTGAGGGGGGGGGGGGGGGGGTGACAAAGATGGTAGAATAGAGCCTCCCTTTGTGTCACTGTGCCCTGGCCTGCAGGTGTCTCCAAGTGATGGAGAGGGCTCTGGGAAACATTTATATCTCAAATCCACTTTATCGACCGTGCCACTGTCAGAGCGGAGCTAGCAGTGGTGGGTGGGGGCGGACGGAGGGGGGGGTTGGAGGAGAGCAAGTGGCTCTTAGCACACACGCTGACACCGAAGGAGCCTCCAGCACTCACTCTTCAGCTGTGAGTCTGGAACTCTTTATGGTGATTGTTTTATCAGCGTTCCTGTCCGTCCCCCGGGAGGCTGGGGCCCAAGGAGGATGACCCTCATTTTCTGAAAGCAAAGTGTTCAGTATTGATCAGTAGGAATGAGCGGCCCGTGACATGGGTTAATTTACTGGACCTGGGAAGGTTCATTGTTTCCTGTCATTCCTGAACTCATCGCACTGACCTTTACAGGCCCATCCTGCCACGCACTGTGTGTGTGTGTACACATGGACTTGTGCACACACACATACACACACAGCCTTAAATGCATACAGCTGAAATGACTCCACCGGTCACTGCCTAACCACAGAAAGAGAAAAAGTGAGACCGACACACTGACAAACAGACGGACAGATAAAGACAAAGAGCAGCCACCCCATCAGCTGTGTAAAAGTAAGCTTGAATTCAATAAAGTTTCTCACTGATTCCTATGAAAACACTCCAGACAATTAAAAATAATAATATTACTCTAAGTGTATCTCTGCCTGTCAGTAAACTGCTGAAGATGAATGAGCCGGATGGCTCGAGCCACAAATTTGAAACCGTGTAATGAGCCTTCATTATGACACATTTTCCAGGTCAGAAAAGTATTCCACTGATAATTCATTGAATGTGTAATACCCTTTAAGATTCAGGCTCAATATCTGAACATCTTTAAGACAAGATATAATCAATGCTCGATTCATAACCTGTGCTCGGAGTATTGAGAATGACAGAGGTCAAAGGTGAGTGTCTGTGGGTGAAAAGGCCAGTTTAGTTACATCGAAAGGTCAAAGCCTTAATGTGAGGCTCAATTGCAAAACTTATTAGGGGCATGGCCTAACAACCAAAGCACACAGTGTGGGGTTATACCACTCTGGATAAAGCAAACTAAACACAAACAAGTGAACAAAAGAGGGAAGAATTATTGATGCAAAGCCAGAAAAAGCTGTAAATGGGAAAATGTTTAGCCTATTTCTGTATCCTAATTTAATTTGATACAAATTTGTGATTTTGTGAACTGTGTTATTAATCACAGTATATAGTAATATTACTAATATTTATTCAATCGTAGTTGAACCAATATGTATATTAATCAATTAGTTGCTCATAAGATAGTTAATTGGTCGCTATTTTGAACAGTTTTATCTTAAGCAAAGACACTAAATATTTTCTAGTTCCTGCTTCTAAACTCACAAAATTCTGCTTTTTATTGTCTTGTCTGATTTTTAAAGAATCAGCTGATCAGCCAAAAGGTGCGTTTGTTCACGTTTTTCTGATATTTTATAGTTTAAATTTACTCTCCTGTACTGTAAAATTTAGGTGATGGCACACACGGGATGCACCGTAGAAAAATCTAAATAATGAAGAAACAATGAATTTAGGATAATAATTCATATATGCAAAGCAGCAAACATCTTCAGCACAGAGGGGGAAACTCAAAAGGGGTGTTTTTGATTTAGAGTTACCAGTCTCACATTTGCCATGTTTGGTTAACATGCTGGTTAGCTTTATTTATTTTGCCCGTTTCATGCAGGATTCTCCCAGCTCGGGATGGAGATGGGAAGGTAATAAATCCGTGAGGTGTCATCTCGCTCCCCTCCCCTTTGCCTGGCATCCGCGAGTGCTACGCCACTTCTGATTAGTGCCGCCTTTCTCTCCCAGAAAGCCAGCAGACAGGAACAAACTGATTACTGCCCATCTTCAGGGGATTGGAGACACCTAACAGGAGGATTACATTAACATATTAACGGACGCCCCTCACCTGCAAACCCTCCTAATACCAGCGCCACGCTCCTTTATTTTTTTGGGGAGGGGGGTGTGGCGCATGTGTGGTGTATTTCATCTTCAGATGAAGAGCAAATAAATAAAGAAGGATAGTGATTCCCCTCTCTCTCCCAGGATGTGCGATCTGTCATCGATGATAGGTGAAGAGGAGAAGGGGGCGCCTTTGAAGTTTTTTCGACATAAAAGGCGCAAATAAACGCAAACACATCCTTTCAGCTACTCACATGAAATTAGGACCCGCTCGAGACGAGGGTAGGAAGCTGGCCTCCGCAGCCACACCTAATCACTCTGACGGCAGCAAAGACTTCAGTCTCTGCTCTACTGGGACCACTGGAATTAAGAATGAGGAGGGGGGGAGAAAAAAAAGTTTTTAAAAAAAAAAGAGCTTTAATCTGCCTCAGCTACTTTTCCACCGGTTTTAACAATGTTCTGTCGGAACAAAACAACAAACAACGAGCAGAAAAAGAGAAAAGTTTTGCCGCCCTCTGAAATAAATATGAGGAAACTTTGAGTTGGTTGACAGAAGTGTGGATGAAGTTGACTCTGGCTGTGATATCTTCAGTCTTTGATATTTTCACTGTGGAAAAATCATAGCGTGATCCTATGAATCAATTACAAGGGTGGACGGGATAGTCCCTCCTATGAACTACCTCGGAGTACAGAGTAAAAACACAGACAGTGATAGTTATCAGAACTGTAAGTGTGAGGGGGCTCTTTTCACATTATTATTTGAAGCACTGCTCCAGACAAAATGAGCTAACTGCCAAAGGAGATAAAGGGATTTAGAGATTCAAAAGAATAGAGATTTAAAAATTAATGGTGGAAAGGATTTGCCTTCATGTTTCTACAACTTGTAAGCGGAACATGACTTATAAAGAGTCAAGGAGACAAATTGCTTTTTAGAATAAAGTGATGGTGAAAGGGAAAAAACAAGCGGTGAATATTTAATGGGCACCACAGCCTCTTCGCAAACAAATCAATATGGTGATAGTAAACATAAGGAGACTCATACTGTGGCACGCAGGCCGGGAAAGGAGGGAGGA
The DNA here is from genome assembly GCA_014281875.1 of Nibea albiflora. NCBI lineage: Eukaryota > Metazoa > Chordata > Actinopteri > Sciaenidae > Nibea > Nibea albiflora. The sequence continues at coordinate 7,182,513 of CM024789.1, read as the reverse complement.
CAGGTGTCAGTGGGTCCAGCCACAGAGTTTAGGTTTATCTTGACATTTCTGAAGGTTAAAGGATTGTAACTGTCTATCTGTGTCAATCACTTTGCTCAAAGGTCACCCAGAGTCTATTTTTCATTAATTATACCCTCAGATGTCTTCAGGATGCACAGACACCTAACAATCCCAACTCCCTAAACAACGGCCGCTGAAAGGTTGTAAGAGAGGAATACATACATAAATTTATAATTCAACATTCACACTGAAGGCTTGGTCACATCTGACTTCAGGTAATGATTCATATTTGCACTCTGCAATTAAAATGACATCCTTGCTACTGTATCTATATTATAAAACTAATAAAGAATCCTAAAATATCGCTTCAATGGTCAGAATCAGATCAGTCTGAAGCCATTCTGTCACTTCCTCTGTGATCATAAAAGCGGCAGGATTTTACTTTATTCCAGCTGCATAAAGGTTGGAGAGCGGACTAATAGAAAATCATTTCTTTACTTGGATGAATATACATTTGAAGAAAACTGAAGATAAATATGGTGGTGGATCTATAATGATATCAAGTGCCATCTACTAGAAGCCATTAGCCTTAATGATTGCTCTGCAGTGTCGTACAGTAGAACTCTACAGAGAACTAGAAAACCATTTTACACCATCAGTTACACCTCATGACGCTATTTTCCCTCATAGCATATCCACATATTCCAGGAATTCAATTACAAGGGTGGCCTAATGACTAGAATGCCTTCCATAGCCTCACAAGCAATCAGATGTAAACATCAATAAACTTTTACCAGATGCTCTGAAGCATGAGCGTTGTATAAAACAACATGTTCCGAAGGCAAACGGAGGTCTTTTTTCCAAATTAAATGTTTGATAATCAGGGGCGAACTATATTTTGTCTAATCCGCGCATATTAAAATTGAACCGAAAAAGTGTTTGTTGCAGTAGCCAAGCCTGTCCAGGAACAAAACTACAATGTAAGACACATTGTAAACTTTTGCTCACACCATCGCTGCATGTGGCTTCGATGAAAGCAGTTATATGCCCCGTGGCACTGTGGATCTGAGTGCTAAAAAAGAAACTGGTTTCTAACTTCTGCAAACTGGTTTCAACAGAATCAGACTGTAACAGAGTCGCTGATCTTTTGGGAGCCTACTGAAGAAAAGGCAGGACTCCACTCAAACGTCCACGGACCACCTGCCTCTCTATTTTCACTTTGGTCGTGAGGACAAACTGAACTCAACTGCTACCAGCTGCTATTCTTCTTGGGCTAAAGACAGCATAAACACTGTTCAAACCAGCCATTCTCCAGTGTTTTCCAATGTTGTCCAAAGTTTTTCCATTGGTCTGCAGCATTGAGCTGTTTTCCTCTGACATATACTTGGGAGAAACTAATCCTGCAGGATTGTCTGAACTGCACCAACCTCCCCATGAAAAAGTGCATGGACAATCCAGGGCAAAAGAAGAGATGCCAGGATGCCAAATCGGATAGGACAAGTCTGGGAGGCTTGCAATTAACTTTGTATAGTGGCCTTTTTCCTGGCTTTTATTGTTGTTTTACCAGTTGGAAGTGGTAGTCCCCAATATTAATGAACACTCAGACCTTCACTGACAGTGTTTGGTAGCTTTGGAGGCTACGTGAAACTCAATCAGACATTAATGGCCTTCATGTGGAAATGTGTTCACCTGTTTCTGTAAAGTCCCTTCTTCCATCCTCTGCTGTAATACATGAAAGCTTGTGAACACAGCTGCACAATTTACATCGATGTACTGTTTTCATGCTGTAATTTTGTTTTACTTATTGAAGGTCGGCCTTGCGAGCAGGATTTTACAGTTTGCCTGTCCATTACTCTGCCCGTCACCTTTGACCTCCTCTGGAGCACTAAATGCTTCTCTTGTCTCACCATGCGAAACAAGGCTGAAATAACAACGCGTCTCTTCCGCTCAGGGGGCATGTAAGAAAATGGCACACAACCTGAAGTGAACAATAGTATGTGCACTCAGAGCACCTCTCAGAGCATTCCCCGAGCAGGATGCTGCACCGCTGTGACCAAGCCCTAAAGTGAGCGCTGGACTCTTCTGAGGCATGAAATAATAATAACATCCCACTTCCGTCTCCCTGCAAGAGAGGCGGGGAGGAAAGTATATGAGGGCCTTCTATTGTCACCGTTCACTAGAGAGATACCAGTATCCCCGAGACTTTAATGGGAAAGACAATAGGGCTGGCCTAAAAAGGCTTCCCATTAAAATTTAATCAGAGACTTTTGTCTCTCACTATATGTGACGATGTGTGTGTGTGAGTGTAAACGACTACAGGGACAGGTAACAGCACTCACAGCCCATCTTCATCCCTCCTTGTGTTGTTTGTTTCAGGTTCATCCCTTTTCTGTACCTTGGGAGAGTTATTTCATTTTCTCCCAGGTGTGTCACTATCCTCCTTTAACCACCCAACCACATGGCAACTGCTCGAAAAAATGTTAAGGGCAAATTGGATTAACACCACGGTCTATGGTCTGGGCACTTAACAAACACAGATGCACTTAAGGGAGCCCACAGAATGATTTGTGACTGAACAAAGAACTGGAGAGATGGAGCCTGGGCATGACCACAGGACTGGTGTAATATGTCATCTACCGGAAGAGCTATCAGCTCAGCCTACTGGAAAAGGAGTAAACTCCCAAGTGCTGAAGGTAAATTATACAATGTCAAGTGCTTCTGTCCTACTTTTGTGGCTAACGCAAACATATTTTTTTGTCATCAAATCAGTTTGCAGTTTTGTATTTAACACAGGTACAGCTGGAAGACAGTTTAATTATGAAGGTGGGCTGAAACTTTTCTTTTTTTTTTATCTGAGCAGCAAAAGTTGCCTCAACCTTGAATCCGGGATTTGATGATTACTCGCTAAACCAGTGCAACAAATCAATAGTGTAGGTTAACTTATTGGTATGATGAACGTGTTGACTTACAGTAAGGACACCTGACCCCAATAAACCTTGAATAAATTGGAACATTATGCAGCTGGAGCGTACTGGAAGGAATCAGAAAAGAGCAAGCTTATTTCTCTCGCTCAGCCTGGATATCCATCGAGTTGTAGGTGTGTTTAGAGGATACATAATTGCATATGAGTGTGTCAGCCAGCTTTATTATCATTTGAATGTTATGAATATACGAGGGTTAAGGGTTAAAAAAAAAAAAGACAGCGCTGAAGTGAACTGATAACTCATTAACTGAGGTTCTGCACGCAAGGACTGAGGTTTAATTTACATACATATAAATATATTTAGCTACCGTGATGTGCCACTCTTCGCTGCCTTTGGGGCTAGTCATTAATTGTACTTTATTTCCTTCATACTTTGGATAACAGCCATTAATAAATGCTAATACCACAGGGCCGTATCAGTTTCATCTGGTGACATTTCATGGCGAGGCTCGGCCATTGATTACCTCTCTATGCTTCGTAATTGTTTCTTCAAGGTACTGTGATCCTGCGTGCAAGTGAAGTTCCACGTATGGATTTCTTTCCAATTAAGATTGGAATTATTCACAGGGGGCTCACCCTTGACGGCCCGCAAACAATGACATAACATTGGAAAAACATTTTTGAACCAATCGATGAGAAACAACCAAATGATGTTGGCTGAATGATAAACAGCTCTCCTCCCTGGACCTACACCATCAAGCTCTTAAGAGGTCTGATGTCAAGTAGAGTGACACACACACACACACGAACACACTGCGAACAGGCCTGATCTTGTAGTCTCAGAGGGCAGCTCGTTCTGCAAGAATTCTGCACCACCTGGAGATGGGGAATAAGCAGGTAGGGAGTCGAGACCTGTGGGGAACACTGTTCCAAAGGAATGGCTCTATGGAAATGAGGGTTAAAGGGAGCATCGTCCGTCCTCTGATAGGGAGCCCATGAAGCGCTGACACATTCCCCCCCGCCACTCTCCAACATGAAACCATGTTATATGAGAGGGGGTCACCGTTCACCCTAATCACGGCCGTGACATGACATGCTGTAGGTTGCCCCTCAGTGTTAAATATTTATGTCAGCACCGCCGTATTGCCTTGATGGCTGTCAAGACTTTGACACATGCTCTCTCTCTTTCGCTATCTCTCTCTCTCTCTCTCTCTCTCTCTCTCTGTTTTCATTAAAATTCAGCAAAAACAGAAAAACAGCATAAAAACACAAAGGCATAAGCTAAAGGTAGAGCCTTTTATGTATTTACAACAGCAGCTGGCCATTAGAATTGACACCTTGCTGTATATGCAAAGGCGTGCACTATTTTCAGGTGCATTAGTGTGCACGGATGCCAACGGACCAATTGGAGACTGTGTGGAGGAAGATGACACCATGCACAATTTATCTCCTTGTAAGTTTTTGGTCAACTTAGTGTCATCGGAGTTAAACTAAATGTGTGTTCGTAACGCCCGTCTCCTCGTGATTTTACTTCCATGGTTTAGCTCGGAGTCATTTCCTCCACACGACCCTATCTGAAAGATTTTGGGGGTGACTGCGATCACTGGAGACAGTGCTCTCCTCCTCCAGCCTCGCTGGCTCCCCCATGATAGGTGTCAAAGATATTCTAATGAATGTCAGAGTACATTTCAGGGGGCCATGCTCCGTACAAACCACTGGAGTGGCCCATCTTATGGGGCTGCCAAACCCCCTCCACTCTAAGCTCCCCACCACTCTTCATGTTCAAGAGGGTTAAGAAGATTAATCAATGTCAATGTCTTTTCCCTTTTGAAGCCAATAAGGTGCACACTGTCTGGCCATGCCCAACAGAACATCACTTTGTTCCGTCGCACAGCCGCCCCTTCGCTGCCCTCACTGACCCCCCAGCAGTCCCACTTGTCAAAGTCAAGGGGGCGTTTGGCGTTTGGTAGAGACTGGCCTTCCGGATAGCACTCAGCTCCGCCCTGCTTGACCTATTCTCTGATATTTGACCACTCGGTTGCAAGACACTTGCTCTTTCGAGCTGAAATGTCACTGGGGCATCTTGTCAGCTCACAGACACCTCGGCCTGACAAGCGATTTTACTTTGGTGTGCTACAAGGCAGAAAATACAGGGCCGTGGCCTTGACGCACACAAACTGTCAGCTAGCCAGCAGGGCTACTTGATACTGACTTACTGGCCCAGTGTTAAGACACGGGTTTAAAAAAAAATGTGTGGCTATATCAATATCTGGCAATGACGCTGGCCATGACTGAGAAATTAAAGCTGTCCTGTGTTCTCTGGGAGAGTGTATACAAACGTGAATTGCCGTGTTTGGTTTAATTAATATGATGACAACAAACATAATTAAGCAGGTAGTAGCTATGGCACAAAAGGTCAACTGATAACCTTTGACTTCCTCTGCACTGAGATTTTACCCCCTCCATCTCATACTTTCACTCTCTCCTCCCCACCCTCTCTCTTTTCTTGTCATTTCGACCCCTCTAGTCTGTTCACCTTTGAGGTTTTTACTAAATCAGCATGTTCTTCAGTTAAATGAGAGAAAGCACACTTCTCTCCCCTTTCTTTGACCGCCAGTGGCATTGCAGCATGAAAGAGAAGGATGGGGATTGGAAGTAGCAGTCACATCATTTCTGGTTTGCGCAACCTGCTCAAAGTTTGCAACTAAATGCTTGTCTTCAGTCGAGCTGACAGGGGAGAAGTGGGCGCTCAGTGAACCATGGCCGGGCTGCCATGAAATGACAGGAATCATTGGCATACATTTCAAACAGCCTTGCGCTATCCTATTAAAGTGCCACATCCCCACTTTAAAACAGACAAGAAGGAATCCGCTTTGATAGATAGAGACTAAAATGGCTTATTGATTTTCTCACCCCTTTTTCTTTGTTAGGAACTTTTAAAAATTAGACCCCAAACTTATCTTTTTTTTTTTCTTTTTTTTTTTTTAATTACAATAGATTGAGAAAATAAGACAAGTGGTCTCTTGCGACATCACAGCTTCTGTATAATCACATTCACTGAAATCTTAAAATTGTTGTATGTAATTAAATACAGCAGCACAGTATTCCAAGTATGGATTGTCCTGTAATTACAGAATAAACACAATAAATTAAACAGTACAGTCTCATTAATAATAATTTGTGGTAATGTATGCTATTTTACATTGTTATGTTTAAATTGCGGTGTCCTAAAAATGACTTTCTAATTGTTTGTACTTTTACATTTACGTGTTACACTTTGTGTACAGTTCCAGTGGTGACTTGACGTTAGTTTTAGTCAAGTAGATAATAATGATTTTTATTATGCCAAATTATCATATTTGTTAACTCAACTAAAGACAAGGACTGATCAATTATGTCATAAGCAGTAATAAAATGAATTCATGAATAACTGAGCAACAAGGCCAACTGCTGATTGGAATAATCCTACAAATGATGTAGTTCTATGTGGTAATTATCACTAATGAGCTTTATCACCAGTTCAATTACTTTTTTTTCCATATCATTTTGATTTATAGCCGTTTCTATTATTGTCTGGATTATAAAAACCGAATAGGATCCAGAGCTGGCAATGAAAAAGTATTTTATCACAGAGGCACTGTTCACAACTTGACTGCTTATAGCCTTTTAACTTGCCTGCTTGACTCCTTATTGTACATTTAACCCATTATGACAGAGGAAGTAAGGAGACGTAATGGTCCTTTAAGCAGTTTACAAAGCTGTTAGTCGAGGAGAAGGGAGTCATGAAGTTGAATCAGACAGGGGGCGAACATCTGGACAATGGTAGAAATGTTTGAGGAATTAGATTTTATAAGTATCTGATTGCATTAAGCTGATGCTCAGGTTTTTAGGTGATACTCGTGAGGTTAAGGCTGTGAGAATAGCTGCACAGTTCGTATGAAACGCTCAGTAAGTGCTAAAGACCAATTAGAGGACTTCTCCAATGAAGCTTATTATTTTGTTTTTGCAGAATATTTTTAGGATCGCTCCCACCTTTAAAATGCAGCAATGCGAGCACGCCGAGATACGCTCCTTCGTAAATATTGTACTGTTAGCAGGATAATCAAATTAACATAATTATTTCAGAGACGCCTGAGGCAAGCGGTGGTTCATTCAGTGTCAAAGGGTTTGTGTCTAGCTGCAGGGTTGGATCTGATCAGTAATATCCCGAACATCCTAATACTAAAATGAACTACCCCCCCCCAAAAAAAAACATTAAATTCATCAATTCATTATTTTCTGATTAAATTGAAAATGTAAGAACACTTTGACACAGAGCATGCAGATTTAAACTTGGGGGCAGAGCTCTGAGTGTCTATTATATGCTTCTGCAATGCCTGATACAAACACGAATTCACAGGATTAGCCTAATCGGTGACTGTGTCCGGACAAAGTCCTAACAACCTTGTCAAATGCTTTGTGCCTTTCAGAATAGAGACTGTGTTCTGGCCCATCAGTTTCATAAGGCCTACATTATGGATCGTTGAGTATGTTGAGACACCCATAGCAGGGGATCTGCTGCCATGCTTGATTCCCACACTGCTCAGCACAAATATTACAGCCATGGACATAACATGGTGTAAAACACAATGATCCTGGGGCCACGGCCATATTCCTCTCATCTATCATTCAATCTTGTCTAATTAGGGTCTTTTTTGTCACACTGAGAGAGGGGCACCGAGTAGCACTTCTGGGGGTGTGAATGGTACAAAAGAGAGGGTCTCATTTCCATCTGACAGTGTGATGGAGATTGAATGTGAGCTTTAGGAAGATAAATGGGCATCCCGCAACCCTCCGACACTATCTGCAAAGCTGCTCTATAACCCTCCCCCGGGGAATCGCTTAACGGTGAATATTTGGGGCCTCTTTCGTTAAGTTCTGCTTAGGTTTGTCAATAACTTGTCAGGTCCCCACTCACTGCCTTTACATCAGTGAATATACTCAGGGGAGGGCATTGGAAATGGGCATAATACAGACAATTTTATTGGTATTTAATTAGGGTTTTGGAATTACAGAAAAAAGGGACAGTTAAGTTGTACAATAAAACCTCAATAACAATAAAAGAAAATGTGTAGTTCGCCATAAAATTGCAATTGAGTCAAAAAAGTTTTGATTGTCATCAATCATATGATAATATGTTGACAGAATTCAAATGGTATGTAGAATTTCCTTCTTAACCAAGATTTTTATTGACAATACTAAAAGTATTTGACATAATAATTATAAAACACCCTGTAACAGTGCTTCATAACAGCCTCGTAAAAATTGTAGAAATCCAAATTTAACAAGAAAACTAAGTAATCAAACATAACACACAGTCAATAATTACAGCTATCATTTTATTATCAAAGCAATTTGTGATAACTTCAAAAAAAATCAAGTTAATTCTTTAACTTAAGGAAAGGTAATTATTTAACTCTCTCTAAAATGATCTCCATTTGTGACAGTGTGGGCGTGCAACAGAGGGGATGAGTGAATGTAATTGGGTGTACATGTCAATGTGTGTGTGTGCGTGTGTGCGTGTGTGTGTGTGTGTGTGTGCGGGGAGGGGTTGGTCTCTCTCCCTAACAGCCCCAGCGGCCCTGCTTTAGGCCCGGTGACAGGGCTCTGTCTCTCAGCCACACTTGACTGGGTCCCGCTGACACTCAACTGTCAAGCCGGCAAGCCCTCAACCACCGCCCTAACATGCTCTACAGCTTCACCCAATTAACTTGCTTTCACTTGACATCGCGGCAAAGAGCTTCATAATAGGTGGTCAAGGTGCAGTGTGTCTGCTTTCGCCCCTCTCTGACGACTAGCAGTGCGCATAGATACACATTCAAGCGTTGCCCCCACCGTCCACCCCCCTCCACTACCTCTCAATGCTTTTGTGCCTCTGTAGGTCTAGCAGGCCTCCCTTGGCTGCCTCTGCCTGCTCACTGCACTGTGACAGCAGGAGAGCATTGATCCAGGAGAAGGGGCTGCAGTGGGCTACAAACAGTCTTGCAAGGAAAACCTACGTACACTAATCCTACCGGACACAACTCAGTCCTCTCACTATAGAATACAAAGCTACATATGCAGATAGGCACATCTGTGTGCATCTTTGCTTGCATGAACGCTTGCAAGCACGTGTTAACATGCGTCCATGCATGCTTTGCAGTTTTGGTACGCATACGTGCATGATATCGGTGTGTGACTGCGCAAGTGTGTGTGTCTGTGAAGCATTGTGTGGCTCCAATCTCCAGCTCTCTCTCTCTATTAGACATTCAGTAAGTTGGACACCAGGCCAGACTGGGCGAAGGAAGGAAAGCGATTTGACCCCCGACTGCGTGTTTGGGGAAGAGGGTCTTGAAGCATGTCAGCTCCGCTCAGGCTCCACTTCCCCTCTGTGTCCTTCCTATTTTTTCCCTAGTGCCCGGCCCAAACTTTGAAAACATCCACCTTAATAGGACCTAGTCAGCGAGAGCTACTCTTCCGTCTATCAAACTGTGATCCGAGGTGTCAGCCTGGGCCGGCTTTGACAGAATGTCTCCAAACGAACAGTACAATGGTGTTTCCCTCCCCAGCACTCGGCTACTCTAGTGTAGCCTCTTGGCTGCTTGGCCTCTCCATCTCACTACACCACCTCTCCCCTAGTTCGCCTGCTTGATTTCACCTCATAGAACACCTTGCAACAGTGGGTTGACTGACAGCCACAAGCCGGCCTAATTGTCTTCGTTCCCAATTTAGAACGCGTTGGAACGCCTGAGCCTTATTTCCCTTTTTAAGGAACTTTATTTCCCAAAGATGGAGACAACATAAAGTAACGGATCATTATTTAATCATAATGACTGATCAACCACGGACTGTAGTTTTGCCAGAGACCGCGTTGATAAAAGGAAAAGACAGCTCTGATGTAGCTGGCGTTGTATATTTCTAAATTTAATGTGGAGTTGTTATGGAATTTAGGAGCTAAAGTTTTATGCGCCTGCAGTGATTTGACCCAAAACAAATGCCTCATACCCCGAACTCTAAATCGTGTATGTACAGAAAATAAATATTGGGCTTAAATTCCCACAACATAACAATCCCACTCCATCCATTCTTCACTCTGCCCAAAATAATACAATTCATAGCTGTCAGGCCCTATGGCATCCCAAATTTGAACAACATCGATCGAGGATATTGACCATTCACCAGATGCAACTCCCTGTGTCTTAACACAGTGTGCTGAAATTATATCTGCCCTTCCTATTAAACAATAGGCTCCCCAGTGGTCGACATTACGCCACGATAAGTAAAAACAAATATCAGAGGTGAAAATTAACATTAGTAACTATGAGACATGCATAAATTTGTGCCGCCTGCAATACCCAAATGGAAATTACTACAACTTTAATGAAGATAAGCAGGACCCTGCAATTATACCACCTCATTTGGTTCAGATTTTGTAATAGTTAATACTCCTGAACCTTTTACATCTTCAATGCTGCGCCTCTAGGCATCCTGTTCACTGTAGACATCCGCTGAGAAGATCGAGAGAGAGAGAGAGTAAGGGAGAGACTCCGAGAGCTGGCTGTTACTGAGGCCTAAGTGTTGTTTGGTTTGGTGATCTGATTGTGCTGTTGAGTTTTAACTATTAATACAAAGTCCGGGCTGCATTAGAGTACGCTTGAACCGCCAGAATCTCTCTGATGACTTCCACAGCTGAGGCTTTGTCCAATAAATTAAAAATAACACAGCCAGCTATGTGTGAATCAGAGCTTCTTTTGCACCCCAGACCATTTTAGGTAAGGGAAAATAAAGTCCTTTCTCAAGGCCCAGATTCGAGGAGAGCAACTGGAGAATAGGCATGTGGTTTCATCCAGAGTTTTCGCAGCACACCTGAGCTGCAGTACAGCGCCGGTCCCAGTCTGTCTCCTCTCCTCAGCCAAATGCGCCCCTTTGGCCCTTTGGCTGTCAGTGTAGTTTGTCATTCAAATTGTATGAAACTACTCTGGATTACCATGAGGAGGAGGCAAACTGAACTCCAGCTATACACTGTAGCCTCTTAAAAGCGCTATTTGATGTTGTTTTTTCAGTGTGTGTGTGTGTGTGTCTGTGTTTGTCTGTCTCCCACTCGGCTGTACTGGTGTTAAGATGGCAACACTTGCCCCTCTAACCATCACTGAGTCAACAAATGAGTCCACACTAGGTACTATTGGAAGAGCTCCCAGTGGTTTCCCAAGTTCCTGCCAGAGCTGGTGGAGACACACACACACACGCACATGCCCAGACACACACAGACACATATGCCCAGACACACACACACACACATGCACTCACTAAAGAACTAGCTAGTCCCAAGGACACTCATGCGGTTTCACATCTAGTCAACCACCCAAACAGACCATTTTGGTCTTCCAGTTCACTTTAACATCCATATCCACAAAGAGAGCACTGGCACAATATTGTTAACACTTAATCATTTCCTCTGACCTAAATGATTTCTTTATGGTGCTGTGGAAACTGCAGCCAGAGTCATGAATTGGGTTTTAATCTGGCTGGATGTCAGAAGTGTCTTCGGAGAGAGAGGCACACAGTCGCAGACACACACACAGCGCACATTAACTCACACATGCAATGGCACAGACAGCCGTAGGATAATGAAATATGCTCACGGCGGGCTATGCATTTGGGTTTTGACTGCTTTTTTACCTCTAAATTTTCTCAGGCTCAAGCATGTAACGCGAGGGAACTTTGCTCACACGTATATTAATAATAAAACTGGAACTTAGTGTAAATATTTCTGCATCGCCCCCCCCCCTCCTCCCAAGTATTACGCCACGTTTTATGTTTTATGCTTCAAATTTCATGCCATGGCTGCTTCCTTTAGTGAATTTTCAATTCATATCAGGATAAGCGGTCTGTTCTCAGGAGTACCATTAGAATAAGATAAGTATTTAGCTTCAAGGAAAAAGCCTTTGAAACGAAGCCCTCGCTGTAATGGTAGAAGTAGCAACATATCTGAAAGGGAAAGACTCATTATTTGTTGGATGTGGCAAAGAACAATTTCAGGACAGATGTTATTCAACGGCGTGCATTTATTTGTGATCCAAGTGTTTTCCATGAATCACGTCGCTCACATCACGCGTCGAATTAAACGTAATTGCGGTCCGGCCGAATTCATTATTTAATTTTGCGTTCGAGAGAAACATGAGCATCTATATAGCTTCGCTGTGACTTGGCTGTAACCCTGTCTTCAAGGAAGAAATAGTCTGGAAAAGAATTAAGCAGGAGAGGGAGTAAGGAACAGAGACAGACGGGTGTGAACGGGAAAAGAGGAGGAGGAGGGGGCAGTATTTTAATGCCTGTTGTCACCACGTAATGTCCTCACTACGACAAAATGCTGAACCAGAGAAACTGGAGAAGACTTTTATAAAATCCCCCTGCTGCCTCCAACATATCTCTGGGATATTCCAAGAGCAAAACGTATAAATCTGGGTCTTTCCACATCCAAGTCCCTCTCTTGAACACACACACACACACACTGAGACGAACAAAGTCCCTCAGGACCTATGACTGCAGTTTGAATACATACTGCACACTACCGGGCCTCTGTCAGAGCCAACCTTGGCTGGGTTATATTGAGACTATAATAATATGCTTTCAGTGAGACAAGGTGTTGGTCCTCTTTAAATTGTCCCGTTACCAAGTTAAATTAAGAATCCCGTGTCATCTTTACTACTGTGAGACTCAGCAGAATGAATCACGTGTCTCGGTTATTTGCGAGAGGGTTAAATCTGGACTATTCCTGACGTTGTTTAACACAGATGGGGGAGCCATAGTGTAAATGGAGAATCCCATGGCTGTTGTTTAGTTAGTTGTCTCTGCCGTTCGCCAGTTGCATTCCATGGTCGTGCCATGATTTGTTTTTAATTTACTTTCTCTTCCCACAGCTTACATTTTCTCTCCATCTCTCGTCTTGTTATGCGCTTGTGGGGCGTGCGCAGACTGTTTGTGAATGAATGTGTGTTCTCGTGGATTTATTTATTTGTTTCGGTCAACCACAAGCCGGCAAGCTGAGGGGGAACCGTCATTTTGCGTAAACAGTCATGAGACACGATGGGAGGGGAGCAGGGAGAAAGCAGGGCGGGAGTGGAGGGATGAAAAAGAAACTGGAGGAACAAAAGGAAGAGACAGAGGTGGAGCATGTTTGGGAAAGACAGCGACTCTCCTGCAGAGCCTGGGGGCACAGCAACGGCAAATGTGGCCCATTCCCCACCTGGAGCTTGTCGAGAGGAATTTAGTGCCGGCTCTAACATCTGAAACGCACAGCGGGGAAAGGAGGAGGAGGGAGTAGTGGCGTAGGAAACACTCTCCCCACCTTCTTCGTGTCAAACACAAGTCTGTGTGTGACTGCGCTGTTGCTGCCACCTGAGGGACACATTAACATCCTCCCTGCTCCAAGCCAAACCTCCGCAAGTCACACTCAGACACATACAGAGACACCATTACAAAAATATAAACAGACTCTCGTTCACATGCTCACTGACTGTCTTTGTTGCCTGCCCCTGGGGTCGATTAGGTCGCAGGACCCGGCCTGTCCCCATATGGAGGCTTTTGGTCCCACGCCCAGTTTGATTTCCCCTCTGCCTCCCTGATTAAATCAAGCTGGACATTTCTGTGGAGGTGGGAGAGAAGGAGGGAGAAAAACAAGGGAGGGAGAGGGGAGCTACTGCCAAACTTTAGGCAAGTAGCGACACACTGTTCCAGACGAGTCGCGCAAAGCTTGTCCTCCTCTTTCTCCGTCCATCTTTCCCTCCCTCGCCTCTATCCATTCTTTGCTCAAAGCATTCCACGCTTGAAAAATGAGTCAATGTATGCACTATGTGACTCAGAGAAGCAAAAATGTCATCCGCAGAGGAAGGGAACGGCAAAGTCTTTAAGAAGGACATAAATCTAAATTAGCCTGAAGGACGTGGTGAAAAGACTCAGTAGTTGCTAACACATTCACGGTCACCAAGCTGGGCGACGCAGCAGGGGTGCAAGAATGTGGGACAAAAATCTGCCAGCTGGCTTCAGGACTGCAGGACGCTCAGCAAACTCTGCTCAAGTGTCCGGTCCAATATACTGACTTTAGTGGCTTGTCATTTTAGGTATGTTCGTCGATGCCAAGATATTTTTTGCACGGATGTCTATAATGCTGCCATAAAGTCACCAGGGGCCATGTTAACAGAATATCTTCTAGTCACTGAAGTCTGAAGTGCGTCAGTCATTTTGACAGATTAACGCTGAGTGTGATCTACCGTAACGTTAACTAATTCACATGGAACACCACATGCAGACCACCTATAGGAGACCTCCCCTGCTCGGTTGGTGGCGAGGGTGCATGTTAATCGGCGAGTGTATAGTAGTTCGCTGCACATCTCGCAAAACGGCCTAGCTGGTGTAAAATGGCACGGCAGCTGAGTATCCCAAATTTCTTTAGACGGCCCAATAATGGTGATGTGGTTGATAAACAAGGTGAAAAAAAAGGGGGGATTTATGCAGTGGAGGATAAAGGACAAGCAAGTAATATTAGCAACGCTTATCAGCCGACGGCGGCTCTAGTTACGGGGGAATCAAGTGGCAGCAACCTTGGTGAAAAAAAATCATTCATCTGCTTCGTGTTGTGCCGGCATGAAAAGTGAGCACTCCGCCGGTGTCTAATGATGTTCATCTTTTCTCTCGTGGATGCATAATCTATAGATTTTTTTGAAAATTAAATGTTATTTAAGAAGCGATATGTCTTGTTATCATTTGAAAAAATTCAAATTAAAATGACAGTTAATAATAGATGATGACTTTTTATGACCCGGTCGGTCAAAATGAACAATAAAGTCTTTGATAGGCACTGATGTTGATGATCAATAGAAGCAGCAGCAAAAGGGAGCCATGTATCTGGATTAGTTTCTCTGTACAGTCCACCAGACAAGCCCAGTGTAAGGTCAGCGTGTGATGAGTCAGAAAGCTGTGGTTTTTGTGGCGATGTAGAAAACAACAACAAGCTGGGCTAGCCCAGTATTGTGTGTCTCAGGATGATGACATCATGGCACAGTGAGTAGGAGGTAAAGAGCAGAACAATAATCATTCATCCCCATCAACCTCTGGCTCTGTTACACAAACCCTCATTGATCTTCCTTCCCACTTTCTGACAGCCACACTGGAATAAACAACTAGATAATGCTGTTAATGCACACACACACGCACCTAGATACAATGAAATATAATGTCCTGTTCTCAAATAGAAAGAAAACGTAGATGTCCACGCAAATAAACTGTAAGCTTTGTGACATTCAAGGGGTTTTTGCAAGTGCATGCACAGGCACTGAAACCTAAGGGTTCGTGCGTGCACTTGCAGAGATAAGATGAAACTCTAAACAGCCTCCATTGTCTGTCTTTTTTTTACTCTGGAGGCCTTAAACTAATTTACACACCAACTCTATCCACCTCCTCACATACAGCCCCATGATGTTTAAATTAAAGAGGGAGGGCGGGAGGGAGGGAGGGGGGTTTAGTGCGGGGAGCAGTGTAAAGGAGAGAAAGAGAAAAAAAAGTTTCCTGAACATAGTAGAAAATTATTTTCTCTGGACAGTTTTAAGAGTCGACATCCTGTGCTGGAGTTCTCTAATCATCACCAGCGCAATTTACAATCAGAACACACAGCAAGCCAGTTCAGACCAGCTCATCTGTTGACTTTGGCCCCAGCTGAGCTCCGCGTCCTGCTCTATATGTGTGTGTCTGTGTGGGCCTGTCTGTGTGCGCTGTTGCCATTTGAGACTTGGGTGACTCGGCACCGGGCCTTGACAAGGGTGGGGTGAACCTCTGTGGGGCTGAAGCGACCGCACACATGCACATGTTCCCTCTCTCTCTCTCTCGCTCTCATACACACATTTGCACGCTGTTCTTTTTTGCACAAACGCACACATCATAAAACGTCCACTAAACAAACATGGAAATGCTCTTGAGCACACATGCGTGCATAAGTAAGATTTGGGCATAACTGAGCACTTGATAAACACAGATATGCACGCCACCAGGAGACTATTGCAACACACACGGCCTCAAACACAGATGTACCGCAAAAATTCCCACACACATATACATAGCTCTATACATACATGCAGAAAAAAAAATTGCCCCCTCTGCATATCTTTACTCATTCAGTGTGGCCTTGGCGCACAATGCACAGCCCTTGTATACATCTGTGTGTACGTATGTGCATGTATGTGTCACACTCAGGATGCTCTCCCACCCACGGTTCCCTTGGCCGGCCTCCACCTAAGCCGAAGCTGTGCCAAAGCCAAAGTGCGGTGCTGCTGCCTTGCCGCAGGGCTGAACACAGCTCACTGTGTGTCTGCCCCCTCACAGCCCCAGACTGTCCCGACCAATGTGCTTCTGATTAGGTGGCTTAATTACAGCTGTAAAAACAATGTTGATATAAGCCTCAAAATTGCAGTGTGTCAGATACTATTAGCCAACCTTGGACTTCAGCCATTGTTATCCGAACTCCTTCAGCGACCCTCCCTCCCTCCCTCCCACTGACTCCTCACCCTTATGATTTTTCCTCTCCCCTTCACATTTTTTTTTTTTCACTCTTTCATGTCACAAGCTGCAACACAGGCAAACTCCGAGAGGCCAAATGGCCCACAAACAAACAGCAGTGGCATGCCCAGTGACCTTGACACAGCAAGGAAATTCAGAGAAACCTCACTGGAATACCAACATGTTAGAAACACACGACAATAACAAAGGAAAAAAGGAAAGGCAGAACATCCACTTTAGCGATTCAGGTGTGAATTACACTTCATTTGTTTAATTGGCTCTTTGGCCTGGGGTGCCTGACCTTTTTTAGTGGTCTGTGGTCGTTCAGAATAAGGGCTCCGGCTCTGCGGCTAAGTAAGAGGATATTCTATTAGCAAACATTGCAGGGCGGTGAAGCCTTCCAGAGAGGGGAGGTCAGACAGTCTGGGACAGGACACAAGGCTGTGTGTTGGGCTCTTTGTGTTTCAGTGACAGTGACTAAGGAGCGGGAGTGTGAAGTATGCCAGGAGTCTGGTCCAGGGAAAACTCAGCAACACCATTGAGTGGAGGCAAGGAAGAAAAGCAAAGTAAAAACCTCAAGCATGCAAATCCTGGGTGGTCCAATCTTTGGACTGGTCTAAGAGAAAGTCCCCTTTTTTCCTCTGTCTCCATCCTCGATGCAACTCCGACATCGATTCTCCTGAGAACCAGGTGTTGTGGATGAACTGTGGACATTCATCAGGCTCACTTACAGCTAATCAGCAGAGTTAAGACAACAGGCAGTGGAGAGACCAACAGGAGTTAGCAGAATTTGACAAAAAGGCAGCGGAGTGAACTGAGGGACATGCCAAGGGCGTGTTTCCAAACCCCGCAGGCCTCCACGGTGGCCTGCTTTAGCCCTGTGGCCTTCTGAGCAGCTGGCACTTCAAGGTTTCCCAAATGTGTAATGCCAGGGCCCCAAATTCACAGCGCCACGAAGAACGAGACAGACTGAAGCGAAAGCGAGGAAGCTAACTGCCCGGGCTTGTATTGATTCTTGCGGACCGGGCAGGGTGTGTCTCTGCACTTCCCAGCCTTGAAAGGCCGTCTTGTCACTAAAGGTGGAGGCAATACAGTATGCCATCGTTTGAATAATTGATGACCAATTCCTAAGTAATCAGTGTCCTCACAAGACAATGCATTCCCTCCCTCCCTGGTGGAGAGAAAGAGCTCGGCCTGTTTTTGTCCCGATGCCTTTAGAAGCAAAAGGTAAAAGCTTTAATGCACTGAAGCCACTGGAAGTGCTGCCTCTGAAGGACTCCCCCTGGAATCAGCTGGGATGGTGTGTCTCTCCTTATGAGGGGGCCTATCAGAGTGGCCTTCCAGTAAAGGGAGTGAGAGAGCGAGACAAAGTAGGAGAGGAAGATAGTCACTGAGGAGCAGGAAGGCGATGTGTGAGTGCACCCTCATGTGTATGTGCTGTAAAATGTATACTAAGTATAAAGTTTGTTTAGGCGGTGCACACTTTTTTTCCTATTTTGTGCTCGTGCACAAGAATGTCTTCACAAGTGCCCGTGTGTGAGTGTGTGTCCTGGAATGTTCAGCCCCTTCCTCTAAACAGGAAAGGAGTACAGTTAATAGCATCACCACCCTTTCCCCTCACACAGAACGGTGGCCAGACCAGAGGAACTTTAGCTGTGAGCCAATCTGATCGTGTCCTGAACTGTTTTCAGAGCGAAATCCCACACAACGTCTTATTTCCTGACATTTCCTCCAAACTTTGCGGTCTACAAAGCACCTGGCAGGAGACATGAAAGTTTTCCAATCAATCTCTTTGCAACCATTTGTCTGCTACCTACATGACATGTGAACGAGGCAACAGAAAACAAAAGAAGCACACGCTTGCGGGAAGGACGAGCCAATAACTCTATTACCGCTTATCTAGACAATAGCATGTAATTAGTGAGTCAGTGTGTGTGTTTCTCCAGAAGAGCCAGGCTTCGCTGTGTCTGTTGCACTGGGACTCTCACCGGGCCTGTATGCATTTTCCATGTGTGTTTAGTGTGTGTGTGTGGGTTCCTTGGAATACGAAAGACACTTCTATCACACACACACACAAACTGTCCTGTTATCACCTCATAGAGCAACCCCCGAGGGTCACACAACACAGTGTCCTGAAAAGACACTCACCGTGAACAAAAACATACAATACTGTGACTCCTCTCCAGGGAACCACACTTTATTGCATGTACAGTGTAATCACAGTATTTGTCTTGTTTAAGGGCATATCTTTTACAAACCCCAGCAGAGACAGACTTTAGTAAACCTCTAGACGGCACATTTCTCCACAGGGCAGACAGGAAACTTCAGTACTTTTTCGTACCTAAGTGTATATAGCATACTCAGTGCTATACTGTAGAATACAACACCGAGTATCAAAGAACTGTCAAGTGCCGAAAGCTGGAATCAAGTCCTTGCTCTGAGTTTTACTGTTCTTTTCCTTTTTGGCAGATAGTTTCTGATTGTGTTTGGACATTTAACAGTAACATTTGGTAGAAATGGATCATATTTCTCAAACTCGGGGATAAAAAAAAAAAAATCATAATAATGTTTTATAGCAGGAACAATCTACAATTCGATAAGTCAATCAACAGAAAACTATTTAATCATTTAGAGAAGGTGCAGTAATCTTTATGCAGCGAGGAAGAATGTTTTATTGCAGTGGATTAATAAAAAAAAGTACCAAATGTTGAGTGCTGTTTGATTTAGTACCACCAAAATATCTTACGTGTATAATACATTTAAAGATAGGCCAATTCCATCAGACCTGAATGATGTGGCGCCCGGTGTCTCTGCCATCACGTCGATGATGAATTCCTGTTCGTTGGAACGAGTGAAATGTGAGTGAGTGTATAAAACTGAGCCGGTGTTTTGTTTTTGTTTGTTTTGTCTTTTCTAATGATTTTATCTTCTATGTCTTTTCTCCAGCGGAGTTCATAATGTATTTGTCTTCTATTTTTAAAAGTGAAAAAGGGTTAGGGTTTCATCGTTTAACCATTTTTAAGCTGGTTCACGCACCTCAAATGTGAGTCTGTTGCTTCTTTTTTTTCTGCCCTGCGTTACAGTGAGGTGAGTGAGCGAGCGTCGGTTGGACAAAGACAGACGTGTGATGGTGGGCAGATTGTGACGGGCAGATTTTCTGATGTTTTATAAAAAAACAATAAATGAATCAAGAGAAAATTGAAAGTATGGAATGAAAATCCTCATTAGCCGCAGCCCGGTGTGACATCAGTGCTTAAACTAGGTATCATGTTGTGTTGTTATGTTCATTCCAGCATGTTGATGTAACGTGAGTGAACCTGTTTCAATGTTTCACAAAACAAGAGAAATTATATTATTCCGTTTTTTTTAGGTAAATTTGTAGCTACAATATTTATGGATTTTTTTAACAAACAAAACATTAACTGTTGGCCGTGGCGAGTGAGAAAGTGCACACACAGTTCCATTTCGTCTGCTGGAATGTTTGCAGGGAAGCAGTGAGAACATTTCAATATCAAAGGCACATATTCAATTCATTTGCATTAAACAAGGGAGGGTGGATGCACATTTGGCGCTAAGAGGAGGTCCTTATCCCAATCAATCAAGACATGTTATTCGTGCAAAATCACGTAATTAAAAAATGCACAAATATCGTAACTTCTCAAAAATATCCAATTATGATTTCTTTTTATCCTTTTGGCGCGTGCCTCTCCTGTTTTCATTATGCTGTGACAGTAAAGTGAAACGTTGTTTAATGTTTAGTGATGAAACAGGCAAGAAACTCGAACTCCTCTCTAACACGTGCTCGAGAAATAAAACTGAAGAGACAGTGAGACTCTCCGAGAAATGTGCTGAAAGTGTCAGTGTTGCTGCTCGAATATGGCAAAATTGCTTATTTTCAGATTCAGCCACATCAAGCAGTTTTTTTTTTTCCTGGCTGTTTGTGGAGGAGCTTGCATATTCATGGCCCGCCTGTTTTGAGAACCTGTCACTGAGCCTGTTATACAGCGCTGCCTGCCTTTCTGCTCGGGATGGCTTCAGAGGCAAAAACACTCCATCAGACTTAACACTGTCCGGCTGACACAGTCAGGCAGTAAAACTGACAGCCAATGGAGTCTGGCCTAGCAAATGAACCGGACATAATAAAGCACTGACACAGGGGTCACCTTCTGTCACTGCCTATGTATCCACTCATTCATACACACTCATAGAGAAGCACATATACACATCAAAAAGGACAATGCACCCCAGTATCCTATTGCTATTAAATACCCATACACTCTCACACACATACAAACACACACACACAGGCCTAGATCATCACTCGCATCCTCCCACTTCTCTCCTTTGGCTGGGTTAAATCCAGCAAAACCCCAGCCTTGTATTTGACCTGCCTCCCACCTCAGCTGTAAAAGAGCGAGTGCAGGAAGGAGGAGCTGGTGAGCAACCGGGCTGCCCACTTCTCAGACAAGAGCAACTATGGATTTATGACTTAAACTTGACTAGTTATAAGGTCAATATAATATTGAAATGCATGGGAATAATTCCCTTTCTGCGTGGACAGCTACCTTCATAAGTCTGAAGGATTAATAAAACAACCCGGGTGAGTGTTTTTGCTGCTATGAAAGTTCTCACTGACAGCATATCCCCCCGTGGCTCTGAGAAACAGAATAGGTGTTCGATGGGAGATTTATCAGCGCGGCTAACACTCGGGTCAGCTGCCTTTCATGTCGAAACCATTCACTGACAGCGGCGCACGTTTGCATTTCTGTGCATGTAAGTATATGTTTGCTTTCCATGTGAAGATAGTATTGTGCAAGCGGTGCGTGTTATCAATCCAGCTTACTCCTCCCACGCTATATGACTGCTGTGTTCCCCCCTCCTCCCAACCCTTCCCTCTGCTGCACAGCCTCTGTACACGGAGAGCGCTGCACAGTCCCCGTGGAATCTCCCGTGTCAGTACATTACCTTATAAGTGGAGGCATTGACTGTGGGGACTCTTTGATACACATTCACATATAGTGCAAACACAATTGATCTTCAGCGGAGCATTGAGAGGAGGGGGATGCTGAAGAAAGACCTACACACGTACAATAGATCACAGGCCTTCTTGTGGAATAAGAACTGTGTGTGCGAGGAGGAACAAAACGCTCCTTTGATAAGGATGTGACAAGGAGCAATCTTTCCCTGGAGCCAGCCGCTGAGCACTGAACATTATCAGCAATCTGGTAAAGGCTCAGAGTGCCATAGTAAAAATGTAATATTATCCTATCTGTGCAGCCTCACACAGGGCATAATGTTACTGGCTGTATTAATTATACATTTCTTTTTCTTTTTGCATGAGCAGATTTGCCCCGTAGGAATGCTAAAATAATGACTCCGTCTTTTGACAACGTTTGCAGCTCAATTAAAAAGTGTTTATGTCAATCTTCCCTCCGCGTGGGCGCTGCCAGTTCGGCGTGCACGCGGCAGCAGTGGGATGTTGTCGTCTCACTCGCCACAAAGTATCGGAGACGTTAGGTTGTCATGACAATACACAGGGGTCAAACTTCAGCGCTGACTTTTCTCTCAAAGCAAAATAAATATTCCATCCGATCTCCGTACTTATTGGTAAAAAAAGAATTATTTACTGGTTTTGTGTTTTTTCAGAGACAGGGGAAAAACATACAAAAATCAGCTAGTGACTAATCGATCCCTCCCCCATTTATATTTAAAACGGCTGAAGAGAGAGAGGCGTTTGTTAGGTTCAAATAAATACTTTCTCTTAGATGTGGATGCGGGCTCAGACAGCAGTCAATGATATGTTTGAAATAAAAATAAATGAATTGGAGTGTTTTTGCTCTCAGTGAGAGGAGAGCCCTAATGAGAGTGATCACAGATGCCAAGACCAAACACTTCAAACAAAGGCAGCTTGTTCTTTCATACATGAACTGAAAAAAAACCTTTAAAGATATTCTCTTTAAAGAAAAACAAAACAAAGAGGGTGACAGAAAGAGAGATAGTGGAATTGCATTGTCTGGAGAAGAAAGTCTGAACTGGCGAATCGCAACCTATTTGCCATCTTTCTGGGAAGTGGTCATAATTACATAATTTATAAGTGTAAAAGCAGAGGAATTTAGAAAATTACGAGCAATAATTTGTTGTAATTATGGGTCTCCCCTCGCACTGCTGTATGCAGGGCAAACTATATTCTAAACGCTTCAGCTGTCCATATTTAGATGAGTTGTGCATATAAACAAGTGAGTGAGTGAAAAGTCCTTCTTGCTCTATTTAAACCCTCCCCCGCAGGCAACAGTATTTACAAGGAAACAGTTATCATTTAGTCTCTGTTGCGGATCAAAATGTCAAGCTCCACAGAGAATCTGAGCAGTGCTGTTAGGGCCAAAAGTGCAGTTTTAGAGCCCCAGGATCTGAGAGAAAAAAATGATTTGCAAATGCCCAAATATGTCTAATTGACCTGAAATATAGCCTGTGTGCAGGAACTGTTTGAAATCAATACGAAGAGCGAGAAGAATATCCTTGAAGGAACATTTCAGAAGATCACACCGCATGTCTTTCGGAGCAGCATTATGAAGTATGCAAGAATTATGAAAACAATCAAGAAGTCATGAAAGGTCATGTGAATTAAAATTGCAGCGGTTGCAGCAAATTAACAGAGAGCGAGGAACAGCTGTTTTTCACCTAGCAGACCAGTATAATAGGAGAGCTACTGTAGACTGTATAAATATTCTGCAGACGTGAAAGCCATTTGTGTGTGAATTTACACATAATGCATTCCCCCTGTATTTATTTATTGTGTGTGTTTAGTGAGGTAAATCAATAGGTAGTATTCCCAGCCTTGATTGGATTCACAATTAGCTCTAGCAAGAGACTCCCTGACAGTGGTGGGTATGTTAGATTCAGCACAGCCAACCAGCCTGATTGTCTTTACCTCACATCATCCGCCACTCCACGCCATCCCCTCTGCCGCTCAGGTGCCTTGTGGGTAGCGGTGAGGACCGGAGGCTAGCTCCTCCCGTGTGGCAGGCAGGCGGGCCGTGACTAGCTCCGAGATGCTCTTTGACCTGAGAGGAAGGGAAAAACAACATCAATGGTAATTCCCCTTCAAACACATTAACTGGGATGAACTGGGTCCCACCGAGCCCCTCTGAGTGGACTCGCATTGATCGCAGAAATCCATGAATAAATTTAGCACTAATTGATTTTTTTTCCTTCTCAGAAAATAAATCTCTAATTCTGAGTAGAGGCAGTGAATGTAGCAGATTGTGCAACCACCTTCCTTCTTTTTTTTTTAATCTGTAGGAAATATATTTTGAGAACTAACTTAATAAGCTCCAAAAAATCCTCTCATACCATCTGATCTAGTATTTTGAGTGCAGCCACAAAGTTTTATCATTTTGTGACTTGACAAGAGTCAATAAAATAAAAAAAAGTCCACCTTGAGCTCAGTTGCTAAACAAAGAGAATTCTTTGTGTTGGGATTGCTGAAGCAACAAGCCCAGAAATTAACCCATTAGGCCCTCTGTATTTCAGTTATACTTTAATTGCTTTCACTGGGTATTGAAGTAATAGTTGGAGGTGAAACGGTGTCACATATGCATTTATAAGCACTCCCTGTCCGCTCACCCCGCCAGTTGGAAGAGTGATACCGTCAATATCGGAAGAGAGCGTTTACAGAAGATTCCAAGCATTAAGTGTAAATGCTGCACTGTTGTTGCAAAGTGAAAGAAGATGTCGAGAATGTGCTCTCGTGAAGGTGAACTTGCCGAGGTAGTTTTATACGAGCTGCTACGAGGAAAAACGATTTGAGATCAATGAGCTTTTCTGTAATTTTATGGTAAAATTTACTTGCTGTTTTAGACCAAAAAATAAAGAACAAAAACAAAAACGTGTCGAACATAAATATTACTAATTGTGGAATTATTGTGGCTAAAAATCAAGAAACGTATTCTCCGTATCTTAAACTATAATTAAGTCATGTTTAAAAGACGAGATAGATAGCCTTGAGACAGAGCACTTATTTTAGTCGTACCGTATGAAGCTGATTGGAACCACTCTGGAGCGTTCACAGTTTATTTAATGGATACTAAAGTTCAGATCTTTTAGTCAGATGATATGAGTGTATTTATTTCATATAATAACCTTTTTTTTCTCTCCTTTGCTTTTCAAATTCATTGCTACAGCTGAAATCACTGCTCTGTAAAATATCTTTGCGAATGGAATGTGAAAGCTTTTATCCTCTGCTGTAATGAAAATGCCAAATCAGACGTTGCGTTTGAATATGGATTTTTGATCTCTACTAATATATAATAATAATAATAATAATAATAATAATAATAATAGTTAAATATACCACTTTGTATATAATAACTGCTGCAGATTTTATTGTATGTTTCCAGTTGTCAACTGAAATAGTCAGAGTGCTTATTCTGAGTGATGATTGAGGAGTCTTGATTTGGGAAGTTGTAGATTCAGGTATCATACTGCCACCTACTGGTTGAGACTTTTCTCAGAGATGTTCAGTCTGTCCGAGTGCACTCAGATGAGTTACTCGTGATTAAAAATATTCAGTGATTTCAGGGAGGACAACTTCTACTTCAGTGACATCTATGGAAATGAAATATTATATTTAGTTTTACTTCAATGATAGATAATATTCTCAGGCATCAACTAAGGAGAGGAAAAGTCCCACGGGGTGCCCTGCCTACACATCGTGCCCTGGGCCCTTTAAAGCACATGTAGCTGAAGATGTGGTTATGGTCTATCAAGACTTCCTCCTCTGACAAACCTCAATTGCTCAGTCGTGCAAAGAAAAAAGCGTTCCTGAAATGTTCCTTTTTGTTTGATGGATGACTTGTACATATAATGGCTGGGCATTACCTCTGCAAATAAACCAGACTTGACATTGCCCTGTGCTGGAACATCTGGGACGCCCCAGAGACAGGATCAAAGGCCCTGCGCGTCCTTGGACTCTATCTGTGCCAAACATGCACAGCGAGCTCGAGAGCGGCTATCCAGTGCACTTCAGTCATCATCATTTGCGCTGGCTGTGTTTGTTAGTCATCAGCTATTTCTGTTTAATTCGTTACAGTCATATTCCTCAGAGTTTTCGTCATGGCAACGGCGGGGCTGAGTGCGGTGCAGCTTGACAATACAGTAAATCAATTTATGAGCTTATTATCCCACAACAAAATTATATCTTTAGCTAAGTGGAAACATGAATGTGATGTTGAAAATCAAGTGCTAGACTGATTGATCTTTCTAGCTCTTTTCCAACTGACACATCAGACCGAGCAGCGGATCAACTCAACTCTCATCTGTGCTATACTATGGGGGCTGCGCTACAACACAATCCACATTACTTGGGTTTTGTTTGGAGAGAGCCAGCCAACTGCATAACCTTAATTAGTCAAGCTGTATTCATTCAAGTGATTACAATGCCCCGCACAGTAGTGAAGAGAAGCATCTGTCACTTAAACTCAAATGATTTCTCAATCTTTCCACTCAGTGGAATAAATTTATGGTACGTGCGTCAGTAAATAATACATTCTGACGATGATTCGGTGCCAGAATAAAACACAATCCTGTCTACTTCTTGTAAAATCAGTCTATCATCTTTTTCCTGATTGATTAGTATACAAATTTTAGAGAAGAGAGAAAAGAGACATGTCGATAAGTTTGTTGTTTTTGTCTGACTAAAGCTCAAACGTCATCAAAAAAATTGTTGACAGTTTATTTTATGTTTGTTGAACTATTTATTACTTGAGCTCTAGTTTTGTCCACTCTAGGCTGCTGTCTTGAAAGGCAAAAAGCAAAGCATATCTTTAGCATTATGTTAATCCTGCTACGGAAGAAAAAAGGACAAAATGAGGTTTATCTGGGATCGCTTTTTTTTTTTTCCCAGGTTCTTGAGTTTCATTGTGTTTGCCATTTCTAAATCTCCCCAAGGCTATGCATCTGCTGCTCTCCAGCCTGCACAACTGGGGGGGGGAAAGCAGGATGTCACTTTTGTGAACTAGCCGTGGTGGAGAAGAGGGAAAATGACGCAATCATCAGAAAAGTGGTTTGGATGGTGAAGCTGGGGCCTTACAAGGGGGCAGGTTGCAGGGATCGCCCGCACCTCGGCAGATGTGCCTTGGTGTCACTCCACATCCGCAGCCGAATGAATCACCCAACAGATGTTTAACGTCAAGGCCAGGCTGTCACGCCAGCCAAACACACGCACGCACACACACCAGCCATGCAAAGATATGCGTACACACTGTACAATTTATTACAGCATTAGGAAGAGTGGCTCCACAAGGGGTCAAACCAAGGCGTCGACGCTCACCTTGATGTGACTTTGACCAGAAATAACAAAACAGAGATTTAACTATAGAGTCGTGTTTGTAGGGTGGAAGAAAGAAAACACTCCTGTGATGTGCACTAAATACACACCACACGCTGACTGAAGTGCGGCTCTTCACAAACTCGCTGATTCTCATGAAATGTTTCAACGGTATAACGTATTTTCAGACACTCTTTTTGATCTCTGGCTTGTACCATCTGAAAACAACCCGTCAATATTGAAAGAAGAAGATATTTTGGATAGTCTGCACCAGCATCCCAGATTCCTTTTTTTGTGGGACCTTTCATGGCAGAAGAAAGATTTTATCAAAACCCATTTCTACCAAAAAAATAAATAAAATAAAACTAATGTGGCTTCTTACCACAGATGTAATTTTTATCACCTCTTTGTTTTCTTAAGGAGTTGTTTTGGGCTAGGGGGATGACGAAATGCAACACAACTACAATAAACCGTAAATGCTATAAAACAGATGTTCTCAACCTTTTGTAGTGTCACACGGCCGCGCTGTACGCACCGCGACTCCACATGTGAGATTTTATTGACGAGAGGAAAAATTACGGTCGAACAAGATGACGGAATTTAATCTCAAACATTTACAATTATTTCTTTTCCTCTGGAACAGGTCCCGTATCCACTGTCACTTGAGGTGAACAACCGCTCAAATATATGACTGATCTCCACACAAAATCAATCATTTCGTGTGCCGGGGGTGTATTTTTTTTTTTTTTTTTTTTTTTTTAAAGTTTGTCTTGGTACCAAGAACATTGAGAATCACTGTGAGCAATTGAAGGTAAGGAGCTTTTAAGAAAGAGTTGCTGGATCTTTGAGAACATTCTTGAGGCCCTTTTCCCCTCTTTTGGAGAAACCCAGGCAGATAAAAGGAAACACTCGGGTGGATTAAAGTGTTCAGAATGTATCAGCATCAAACCACTAGAGTTTTTGCCCTCTACATTTTTCAAACACAGTCAATAGATCTAAATATTTTACTGTGCCCTGGCCGATTTATTGTTTGATGTTTAAAAACTTGTGTGGAATGAAAGAAAATTCATTAAAGAAGATGGCCCCAGAACGAGGCCCTGCGATCAGCTTTGAAAGTCTAGTTTAACTGGGATATTGATCATTCTCTTTCTTCTGTGACAAAGGCCACCAGGGACGCTGGAGGTGTCAGTGGATGAAGGCGCGCTGCCAATAACACCAGACGTGTGTGTATACACTGTAGGTGAGGCTGGGAATTGCACTACTGACACTGAGAAATCCAATAACTCAAAAATGACCAAACAAACATCACGCTCTTGATTTCTTGCTGGTCAAAAGAAGACTCTGTGTGCATTCTGGTTTGGATGAAGCAACGCGCACTGGAGGGTTTTGATTTTTGAAATGCGTGACAGATAACACCACGATGTTTGTGAACTTAATTATACAGCTTCACGAAGCCACCGGAAATAGAAACAGAAAGTCAAACCTTTATTTGTTTCATTGAGTATCTTTCGGGACTTGGATCTAATCACAGGATTAGATCTCTTAATGTGGAAATGTCTTGCATCACTCCCGTAGTATAGGAGAAGGTGTTCCATTATTGACCATTATCCATTATGGATTGTTCTGCCTAAGAATAAACTACTTCAAATTCACAAATCAGAAATATTAACGAAGCAACGTACTGTATTGGGGTTCCATTTTCCTGTGGGTTTTCCCTTTTAGTTGTCCAATCTCTGCATGCCTGAGGGTAAACTTTAAAACATTCAGGCCTTTCTGCAGGTGTAGCTGCGCTCGTCATGGCCGACAAAGTCTCAGCAAATTTTAAAAACTACACTGTGCCACAAAAGGTCTTACGCACAAGCTGGAAACACAAGAAAGAGCTTTCACAGAGAGGGAAGCTCCATCGCTGAAATCCCTTTTTCATAAATCTATTTCAGAGATATTCTGCACAAGTAAAACTTAATCCACTTGAGTTTTTCTTCTTAGATTGCCATCAAAGATAACTCCTGGGTTTCTGGCAACTTTCTTGACATCAGGAGACAGACTAACCACAGCATAATTAATTAAATCTTTGGAATATGCAGGGCAAAGAGTTCTTTTCCCTGAGCTGCAAAACATTACACAAGCGGGACACGACAACTGTCAGCAGCGCTCTGGACATGGCCAGGCTACACTGATACTTTAAAGACAACTATAACAACATATCACTGATGTTTAAGAGTCAGTTGGATAGACATAACAAGCTGCCCCAGTGGGAAGATTAAGTATTCTACAACAGTTTGTGAAAATGATCGCTTATTGGACAATTTGTCATGTTGGCTTTCACTTATGATTACCATATCTGCCTTTAGGAATTGTTTTCTTAAACCGATCAGGCCATTGTGGAAAACCAAACAAAAGGAGTTACCCCCAGCCGCCCCCCTCTCTGTGCCTCTCTACTGGTGGAAAGCTCGCAGAAATATCACAGCATCAAAAAAAATGTGCAGCACAACAAAAATGCTTTAGGATTTACATTACAAGTAAATTACAGCAAAGTTTTCAAGACACATTACTGTTCTATTCTATAATTACTATAGACCACAATTTACGCCGGTGAGAGAATTTCACACATTAATGCCAACTCTTAGTGTAACTCAAAAAAATGGCAGAGTAATGGAACATCTAAAAAGTGTTGCGGGGGCATAATGTTCACATATGCAGTTGCGTTATTAATGTTGCATTTAGTCACCGCAAAAGCATTTCTGTTGCAGTGTCGCCTTTACACTGTGTAACGCAACACAAAACATCTCTGCTTTTCAGATTAGGCACATGAGAAGCGATTTTGTTTGCCCCTCGTTCTGCACAAAATGACCCTCCTTTAAAAAATGGAATCAGTTTTTGGCACGGCTGTATCTACACAACATGGCCAGTTTAAATAAAAATGCGCCTCTTCTCTTTCCAAGCATCAGTTACTGATTTCCATATTTTCCTGCTATAACCATGACTGTGATCACAATGACTGTGTGCTTCAGTATGGGAACAAATGCCGTAAGACTGGATCTACCACAACAATCTGAACTGGGCTGACGGTCACTTAATGGATAAATGCTCCTGTTTGCTGACCACCGCGTTCAGCAGCGACTATCTAAATCCCTGTCTCTGTTTTCCACAGTCTCTTATTTTTTTCCCTTTCTCCCCCGAACGTCCATTCCTCTGGCTTATGTACCGTGACGTTAGTGAGTGGAATTACCATTCTGCAGCCGAGTGAGCAACTCAGTAAATATGGATTACGTTTATGCATTGATCAGAGATGAAACACGTCCTTACATTTGAACGCAGGGCAGACATGCTGGGCCATCAACTAGCAGAACCAAGTCGAGCGCCCACCGTGACGCTGTTTATTTTCCTTGGCGCGTGTAGACGCTGAATGAAGAGGAGAGTTTAAGGCATGTTAGTGTCTCTAACATTAGTAACATGTTTGTCCCAGCAAAATCAGGTGGTTGAAGTGCATGAAATATGGCGCTGACTCTTAACGATATCATGAGCTACTGAGCCGCTGGCATATTTGGTGTAGCCCACAGGGAAATAAAAGCTGATAAATGATCTTCCTGCACTCCCCCTGCTAAGCATGCAACACTTTGACATTTTTACCTTAATTAAAAAAACACTTATAAGAGCTACGCTTTCACCAACAACTCCGAGCTGTAAATTACTGTAGCACACAGCTGTTTAAAGGTACATCTTTTATATGTTCCTGTGAATGATGCTACGCGCACCAGATTTTCTGTAGCACTAGGCTGAAACTTGATTGAAATCTGTCAAGAACGCTTGGGTTGCAAAAATGGAGGCTAGTTTCCAAGACAACATGGACACCAAGCGGTATTTGTTTCATCATTAGTAGCAGTGCTCGCGTCTTCATTGCCACCTTCACAAATTCATCGAATTAGCCGCCACCATTGGTAGGTCACAGCTTACATCCTCAACTGTTAAACGCATATTTAAGTTTTATCAGACGCTCACCACATCACAAACTGAAGTTTGTGTGTGGCTTTTGTGTGTTTGCGTGTGGGAAGGGAGTGGTTGCAGTCATGAGAACATACATAATGAAATGCATAAGTCTGGAGTATGAAAACACTGATACACAAAGCTAGAACATGTTAGCACAACACAGTCTCGTTTGTTTTTCACCCCGAATTTTAAACATATTGCTGTGACCTGTTTTTTTAAGAATTCAAGTAGTTTTACGGATGTACAGACTCTGCTGACTGTTTTCACGTGAAACTAGTCACGTTGACTGCTGTGAATATATATTTTTTATTTCCTCGGTGCAGATTTTAAAATGTCTACCAGCACTTGTCCTTCTTTCCAAGTGTGTAAGTCTCCTTTGAAAAGACACACAGGACACAGCAGGAGGGGAGGTGTGATGTTCTCTCTTTTTATTGACTGACATGGCTGATGAGGGCCCATCCTGCACTTTGGCAGGAGGGTAGGCCGGCATGCGGAGGTGGCGCCCACCGGGGTGCAAGGAGGGGACGACATGGTCGTCCTTCATAGATATTCCATGCGTGGCTTTACCCTCAGCTGCCCTGTCAAGGTCTATGTATGCCCCTCCAAGGGGGCTGAGACAGGGTCATGGATGACACCCGCCTCTACGCCAGACGTGACAGCACAGCTGGGCCGCTTAATGACAGAGGGGCCTGGCCCAGCACACACCTGCCCATCCTGGGCAGGGCAGGCGACCTCACGGGGAGAAAGAGGAGCCGTTGCCACGTTCGATGGACAGATGTTCTGGAGAGGAGGCAGCAGAGACAGCTGCACTACAGGGACCCCTCCGTTTCTCTCCTCTCTCCAGTAATTGAAAATCATGTAAAAGGTCAATTGTGTGATACTGGCTGTCCCTCTTTGCAAGTTGTTCCTTTCAGCCAGAACATGACAAAAACAACACTTGACTGGATGACAGCTTTTTGCTGCAATTACCGCCAATTTAGCTATGGATGTCCATGTAATGACGATATCTGTAAACATTCCCAGTGAATAAATCTGCATATACAAAGAGGAGTGGGCCATCTGTTAGAAACTATGAACAGGGGTCCCTGAGAGAAACCTAATCATTGGGTACATTACACAGACACTGTTATGACATTTGGACTCCAAATGTAGGAGGACTGTATAGGGAGGGGGGACATAAATAACACTCCAAACTCTATCAACATTTTGCTGAATAGAAGAGTCCACCGCGGTACAGGAGGGTCAGCGCCTGTCCTGAATACCGACAGAGGGTGACCCTCTTTCTGGGATTCACTCTGATGAGAAGTGGCAAGGTTCTAACCTCCACAGAATTGCTCTCAGTCTGTGGATGTCTTAAACAGAACCAGCTCCAGAACTGTCACACACCATCAGCCTCTCAGGAATTCACCAGAGATCTGCAGACCTTCATAGACAAATTAGCAATCAAAATAGATAACGAGGACTCATCACGTAACACCAAACGGGAAAATTAGCTACATCTTAGCCACTTTTGCAAGATCCTTAGCCATTTGTTTGCAAAGTTTTTATACTTGACCTAGATAATTCCAGTTATATAGGAACTGGAACATACAAAAGGTTTAGGCACTCCAGTTGTGAAATACAGTACTTAAAGAG
Source organism: Nibea albiflora (assembly GCA_014281875.1). Taxonomy (NCBI): domain Eukaryota; kingdom Metazoa; phylum Chordata; class Actinopteri; family Sciaenidae; genus Nibea; species Nibea albiflora. Next base: position 7,150,078 of record CM024789.1, on the reverse strand, counting down.
ATTGTGTCAGTGTTGGCCAACGAATGGCCTATATAAATATGACATCCCATCACACATTTATTTCAATAATCCAAAAAGTTTGAAAAAGTTGTTACTTTTAATGAGGAACATCTTAGGGCTCACCCACAAACATGTGGTTTGGAGGGAAGGCTTTAAAATTTTAACAAAAACAAATGCTGTGACTTGAGTACCAGCACAAACAGGAAGGAAACAATATATTCCATAAACTCCCCCAAATGAGAATGTTATCAATTACACTTGTGTCTGCAGGAAAAACAAAACGAAGCTCTTCAAGATGCATGTTTCTGGTTTGACTGACCGTAACCCTTTGCCAATAACAATGTTACCCGCAATCACGATCCAAACCACACACTCTTGGCACGGCACGCTGTCACAAATTATGTTTTGATTCTGACCAAATGTAACAGCTTCCTGTCTGGTGCTGTTTTCTCTTACTGTCTGTTTTATTACCTTGAACCAAATGCAAACTAAGGGGTGGTTTTTTTCCCTGCAGAAAGGACATTTGGTAACATATCAAAACTGCTGAACACTGGAGATGACAAACTTAAAATAACACGTATCCTCATCAAGGAAGCAATGACCATAACTTGGGAACTTCAAAGAAATGATCTGCACTCAGTAAACACAATAAAAAAAAATGTAGACATTGTTTTTCCATCGTGGAGTTCTCTGAATTGTGTCTCATGTCTAGAAAACAAATGTATAACAGTTATTTCTAATCACTCCTAAGACAACCCGGGCCTCTTAATTGAAACGTGCAAGTGTGATTGTGTTTGTGTGTATGCCACTTGTGTGAGACTGTGTGCAACTGTGCAACCGTGTGTGTGTGTGTGTGTGTGTGTGTGTAGCACAGCAGAATGCACATTTCAAAGGCAAGACAGCTCCTGGGCTTGCTGAACTTTTGCTTGTTATCAGGAGCTGAGAGTGAAATGGAGAGAATTGATCTTTTGTCTACTGGAGGTGCACTCCCTTGGGCTGGGCCGCTCGCTTGCTCACTCGCTTGGCTGCCAAGCAGAGGGCTCTCTTTCTCATCCTACCCCCCACCACCACCACCTCCACCATCCCCTTACCCCTCCAACCCCACCACGTTCACTCACTTTCTCCCTCTCTCTTTCTCTCTGCATGGCGGCTGCCTCTCCTCCAGCTGACACTTGTCCTGCCGTTACTGGGAGAGATGTGCGCTGAGCTGCTGACACCAGGATTGATCTTCCTCCTTTTCCCCATAAGCTCCATATCAAGCTCCTGGAGACTCTGAAAGAGACAAAGAATGGGCTGAGGGGTGGGGATAAGGGGTTAGGGAGGCGGCCGGATTGGAAGGGAGAGGAGGGAGAATATTGTCAACTCACATCACCTCTTCAAACTAACAACGTTTGGTGCAGCAAAGGAATAGAGAACACAAAGTTGACAGTTTTATTGGCGGCGGTTGAAGGAGGTTCGCTCTTTTTTGCTAAATTGTTTCTCATAGTGACACCACAAGACCAACAACTAGATTTTCTGGTGCCCTTATTTGCTAAAGTGAAGAAGGCGTTTGAGTAAAAATGAATCACCGGCATTAATCTGGAAATAACGGACTTCAAAAAGTTGCTTCATTACGTACCACGCCACAGTTTCTGACTGAAACCCTCAGCAGTGTGTGCCCCCCCAGACCTCTGTCAAACTGGCAGATAAATAAGTTGATCTTGAGGTCTCACTTAGTGTTCAGTTAGTTTTCTTTGATTACTTTAATGTTGATGAAACCGACTTTTAAGAAACTTAAACTGTTTGTTAATCTGCTGTCACTCCGGTTGGAGCAATGATTGGGCGGCTGATTCAGTGGTGGCCCTTTAAACATAATATATACGCACATCCATCCATACATATTAAGTAGCCAGGCTTCACTGGGGCAAGACATAATTCTGAACACATATTCTTGTTTATATTATGGGCTGCTTTTCTGAAAGGCCTCTAATTACATGTATCGCAACACCTGCATCAAATCTATATTTTAAAAATATATCTGGCGCTCGTGCGGCTCATGTGCAATGCCTACATGTATGAGTGAAAAATAAATTGGCAACATAACCAAGCTAAATTGGTGATTGGTAAATAGGCTCAGACTGACAGGCTGGACTGTCAGTGGATATGACAGATCTGCTTTCTTCCACTTTAGAGCTTCATGATCTAAGTAAGGTATTTAATATAACAACAAAATATTTGACATTTAGGAGTAACACAAGCTTCATATACGTACACTGGCGTCCATACAGACCTGTGTATCCGTCTTAATAGATTCATTAAATTCATCGTTAAAAGTTGAATTAATTTCAGTTCTGTCCAGATCCTCTGTAGGGGATCATACGATTATGTACCGATGTGTTTGATGTCACGTACAATTGTCTGAACTAAACTGATAAAACAGTTTGATTTGACTTTGATATGAAGAAGTCCAGAAGTTACTGGCATAAATGTCACATCTGACCTTCCCCTAAACCAAAACCTACATTGTTCTTACAGTTTGACTATAAAAAAAGAGTAACAACAATCAGATGCACGTTATGTTACAAACTGCCCGTCCTGCAGCCTGAATTTCCACCAAGTACTAACCACTCCTTCCCCAGCTCATGGCCTAATCTTCATTGATATCTGTAAATAGATTTATCCAATACTCCACTAACAACAACAACAAAAAAAAAACATACACACCGCACCCACTTTGGCAGATGTAAAAATGACACCACCTACAACTGAATGAACTGGACTGAAAATAAAGACGATCGAACGTTAAACCCTTTCATCAAACGATGTGTACAACCATACAGTAAAGGATGTATTCTCAGCGGCTCTCGAGGACTTCTGTTGTGATTCCAAGTCCGGGCGTCTGAGTGGATTTGACTGGGGATCTTTACAGTTATTACTGTGTGTTATTGCCATCGCGAGGAGAGCAGACCTGGGAGGAAGGGTTCAGGTTGGAGAGGGGAAGGAGGGGGCAGATGGGGAAGGAGGGGGCAGGTCTAGTAGCAAACATGATAATTTGCGGGTTAGCCAATTTCAGGAGGCTGGATGGCCCGATACCCTTGGTAAGCATCCGAGAGCAGCGGAGACCCGAGAAGAGCAGGGCAGGAGGAAGATGAATCAAGTTTAATAACAAAGGGTTCTAATTGCCCCGCCACAACCCCGCACCCCCACCTCGGAGCTGAACTCTAATTACGGTGAGAACACAGTGCACTGTCACCCAATATTAAGTTGTTGAAGAGCGGGACGAGATAATCGATAAACACTTTAGTTGTGAGGGTGGGGGGGGGAGAGAGGCGGGGAACAGAGAGAAGAGAGAGAGAATGAAAAAAGTAAGATGCCCCTTCCATTCAGTGGGAACCAGCAGCACCCAAAGCCCTCCTGGCTCATGAGAACACCACTGGGACGGTCCAAGAATGATTGCAGAGCAATAATCCTGAGCACACACCCCACCCTCAACACCCCCATACCAACACACATACCCCAAACACTAACTCAAACACACGCACACACGTATTTGTGAGCATACAGCACAATGTAGAGCCCCACCTTCCCCACGGGCTGCCTGAGCACCCGTGCGTCTGAGAGGAAAGGTGAACACGGTCACCCTAATTACAGGGGCCCCAGCTCTCTCACACACTAACACACACTCACCAGGCATAACTAAAGACAGGCCAATTAGGGCGAGAGGGAGATAAGGGAAGTTTTATTTGTATACTAATTAAGCCCCTGATGAAATTCAAAAGGGAGGTGGTGAAGGGGATTGGGGGGAGGGAGCGGACGGGTAATTGTGTGTTTGAGAAAAGGTTGCTTTAGGTGCGGTTATCTGAGAAGCACAGCCTTGAGATAGTTGCCCCCTAATCCCATGCTGAGCTCCGGCACTGCACTGCAAGGTCTCTCATAATTTGATCTGTTACATATGAAATGGCAGGCTCTGACAGCGAGATCATCGGCGCCGTTTATTGTCTATTTGGTCCTCGTTTGAGCTAAACACAATAGATTGTCATGCCAAAGAGACTATGAAAAAAAAAAATTCAAGATCTGACAGCTTATTTGTATTTAACAAATTCAGCATGCAAGAAAAGTAATATTTGACGTTCTAACCTCCGATTAATGGAGTATGAATTAAAGTGGCTAGGCTTGTACATCTAATAATAATAACAATGGCTCTGTTCTATTCAAGTGTCCCCGTAAACAGCTCTAATGAACCAGCATGCACAATATCAAGAGCCTGTCTCACCTAAATGGAATGCAGCCCTGGTTAAGGTTATTATTTACACCTGCGCTCTAATCACATAAACTATACTTTGCTCAGCAGGTAGTCCGATCATTAGCGAATGTCAGAAATGAAGTGTTTCAATATCAGCAGCCAGCTCGTTGACGTTATGAATCGGTGGATTTTCTAAACTTTGCGCCCACTTGAAGCAAATCAGTCTCCTTAGATTGGAAGTATAAGGTTTGTGAGCAATGTTCTCTTGACTCATCGCTTCATTTCAATGGCTGCGTTAGGCCTGTAGTGCTCAGAGTTTCACTTGTCTTCAGGGTGGTCCTGACTCACATGACGGGTATACTGATATACATGTGTGACAAAGTGGTGAGACCATTTGTCTCATTTGTTATTGCCAGCCTGTGTGAAATTATATTTGTTTGTTTTCTGCCATTTTACTATTAGTAATCATCATTTTACAGAGACAGACTATCCCGGGTTTGTTTGTGTTTTGTATTATGTTTGGTTATATTTCATAGTTCAACAGCTTTGGTGAAAATAAACTCTTACAAGTATTACTAACTATATCAGTTATAGTTTATTGATTTAGTTCTCATCAAAATAAGTTAAATTAACATTCATTTGTGTTACTTACCATACTCACCATGGGGTCAGAATCAAAAGGAGGAAGTGCCGCACTATTTCCTGCTTTTATACTCTGAGTGACATGATTGGGGGAGGTCTTTGGACTAGTCCAAATGAGGGTAGGTAAGGTACGCTAGTTCAAGGTATTATTTAGATTTATTTGTTATTTCATATAGGTATGGGCGAAGTGTGGGACATGTAAGAGTGTCTTACTGTAAAACAATGTGATTTTTAACTTAGAAACTAGCTAATTAGGAATTAGGGAAGTCACCTCCATCATTGGTATGACCATGGAGGTTGGGCCAGGAAGAGAGTAGCTTTTTGTCGGTCGAGGGGGACAGAGTGGAAATTTAGTGCAGATCCAGTGTAGCGATTTACACTTGATTTACGTTGACTTTTGCAGTGTTATAAGTTGAGTTATATTTAGTTCAACTCAGTTAACTGTTCAGTTACTCCTTTTTTTTTGTTGTATATACTTTTTTTCTTATTTTTCGAGAAGCTGGAAGCCCTTGTGAATAAACACCTTGTGGTGATTTTTGAATAAACTGCCTTGAATCTACCTCCTACTTATGCCGCTCTGCTCAGCTTCTCAACAACATGTAAAAACAGTGCCATTTTTTACATGCATGCCTTTTTGCGTTACTTCCTCAAACATCAGATTGTTACAGCAATAAAAATTAAAGTATCATATACTGCGTTTTGTAGCTGGATACACACTCAGTTGCCAGGTTATTAAACACACCTGACGAGCAGCCCTGCAATAAAACCTTTCTACGAAGAGGGGTGCATTTGGCTGGTGCTAATTTTGGGCCTTGATGTCACATATAACACCTGTCAGTGTAACAAACTGCATCTGCCAAATAATCATGAATCAACACCTCTCTGACAGAAACAGCACAGTATTACATCCACAAATGTAGGATTTATTACAGGATTGTTTTATTAAACTGCAGTATTTGGCTAGGTCTGCGTAATGTACTATACTGTATGTAGTAGAAATAAATCTGCCATTACTACAAAGTGGCTAAAACCACAAATATTATTTCTGACATATTCAGAACAGAAATAATTATTTCTCTCATAGACAGTAACAAAAGATTGTGTACATAAAACCCACAACGACCATCATCAGTATTAATAATTATTGTAGTTTATTATTTTCTGTTTCAAAATGTTCTTTCAAAGTCAAAGTCTGACCTTCTTTATTGCATAAAGCCACCTTTTATTTTTTGTTTTTCATAAATAAAAACAAACAGGAAGAGCAAATAATGTGTTTTAGACCATAACAATTTGCCAATACTACGGAAGCCCTGAGTGGTCATACATACATTTCATTTGCTCTGTTTTCGTGTGATAATGAGTTGATTTCATTTGTTCTCTCAAGACCTCAGACTTATTTATGTCATCATGTCCAAATAACAAATGTTTAATTTATTAAAATTAAATGTTTGATTTTCCCGGGATAATGCCATAATTAATTTGAGATCTCAAGAAAACAAAAGGATATTCAAGTATATTAAATTATTGCATTCTCCTACTCCTCTGACGTTGCTACACACGAATGATGTTTTCCTGCAATGGTTTAATATACTCGGTTATCTTTTTGTTTTCTAGAGATCTCAAATTAATTATGTTGTTACCTGGGGAAAACAAAGTTTCTTTATGTTGAGATCTTGAGAAAATCGTCCCAAAACATTTGAAAACAGAAAATAAAATGTATGAATGAACGAGTGACCGCAGTATCTCAGCGAACAGCTGTAGATCTAGGATCGGAGGGGTCCATCATTAACTCTTCGACTTCAACCATCTTAAGACATCATCATTAACAGTCAATCTCCAAGCAGTTCTGTAAAGATCAACCTGGCGTTCAGCCGCTTCATCAGCAGCAGCGTTTCATCCCTTATTAGAGATAAGCTTCACAGAGACCCCCTGTGACGTGTTGTCACAGTAAGCCATGTAGGGTTGGGTATCAAAGTGGGTGCCCCACGGAGCTTTAGCAGAGCTCCCTCTTTACTGGCTCAAAAAGCGGACCACATGTGGCAGGATCTTCAAAAAGTCAAGCAATCGGGATGATTTGACAGTTCACAGCAGGGGGCTGTGTTGCTCATTTCTTAGACCGATTCTTCACTGATTCTCCACCACTTTGCAAAGCTCTCCGCTTCACATTGAATTTGCCAACCAGCAGATGAAAATATTAATGATGTAATAACTCAAGCTCAGAGTCTCAGTGTGTGCTATACACTGTGTGATGTTGAGTGATAAAGGGAATACGATATGACCCTAATCAGTGAATTGAAGACACATTCATTCATATAAATGCAGTATATCTTACACTTGTGGCTTGTATTTGGGTAAACCGCGTGTGTAAACTAGGAAGTTCTGAGATATTACCTCAACGCAGATTAAAATTCAAGCAGCGAGTGTGTTTTGATGACTGAAATATTCTCACTGTCACATCCCACAAACAAAACAAAACCCCCCTGTGAGAAAAATTGTTTGCAACACTCCGGCTTTCTATTGACTCTCAATAGTCCAATTAGTTGTAGAAAATGTGGATCAACTTCCAGGAGACAGATTGCGCTGAAAAACTGACTGAGTGATAACATTTAGCCATGACCATTTGTGCGTGGAATCACTTGCAGGAGAGAGGCATTGGGGGGAAAGATTTGAATAATTCATCCAAGTTAAACCCATTAAGAATATCCATGTGGACACGTTTTTGATGTTAAAGACAGTGTGTGATCTCAGGGTGCTTTCAGACTACATCTGGCCTCACTTGTGGTGTCTGTTTTCCCCTGAAGCGACAAAGATCAACTGGCTCCTGTGTTAATTCTGCAGAAGTGTACAGTGTGGAGGTTGCTACAAAGTTGGCAGGCTAGCTCAGCTATCAGCGTACAGCTCTGCACGCAGCCTGAATAAGGTATCGCGAAAAACTTGAGAATGACAAATTATTTAGTACATCTTTCACAAAATGTGTGAAAAAATTAGGCATGAAGGAGCTTTTACTGTCAAATGACTTTGGAGTCATCGGCTGGAAACTTTGATTAATATCCTGCTTTTACCTCAAAAGTTTATCAGCTTGATAAAAGTACCACTTGAAAAAAAAAAAGCCCACGTGAGAATTGCCACTTCCTACTTTCTGACTAATTCATATGAAATTAATGTTGTTTACTGATTTTCTGCAAACACATCAGTCCAATCTTCATCCATCTGATAGGTTTCCCCTCTTGAATTTCACAAAAAAATATTTGGAGGTGATGCAAACCCCGGCAATAACCACAGGGTCAAAACAGGGTTGTGAGATCTCAGAGAAACAGAAATCATCAAAAATCTTTCAGAGTACTCCGCTGTGGATACCAGACAAAGAGCATGCATGTGAGCATTTGAATGAAAGGTAATTCAACACAGTGCTTGTCACGAATCGCAAAGAAAAACAACATCCAGCTATCGCCTCCTACAGCACAAGAGCTGTCAGAGTCTTTTGGTTTTTTTGCCCAGTGGTCACTTCACTTTCCAAGGCAGAGGGCCTCGTCTAGGCCCCCCCACAGTGAGGGTGAGAATCAGAGAGTAGGTGGTTTGGCGTGTAAAGCAGGTAAGACAGAAGCTCACCTTTGGGGCCTGACTGTTTCACCCAACCTAGACATCATGCTTTGCTCTCAGGCAGGACCTCAGCAGACATATCTTGAGCGTACATTTTGGATGTCCATCTTCAAGTGTGAGCCTCAACAAACGCCTCTGAGCAACAAATTACTGCTTGTCAAGCAGCAGGCGGGGCGGTACAGTCATTTCTTGTTCCTCTACTCCTCGCTGAGCGATGAATTCAGCAGGGATTAAGACACGACAGAGCCGAGACTTGTGACCTCGCAGTGATTCCTTCAGTGGTTATTAGCGAGGGGCCACTAAAGGAAGGCTCTGGAGAGCTTCCCACATAAGAGCCAGCGACAGGCCCTGCACAGAAAAACTGCCAAGGAAGCACAATAAAGATAATTAGCAATGAGACCACTAGCCGCCCGTAGCCCCTCCACCACCACCAGCCCTGTATCCCCTGGATATCTCACCCCCTTCATCCTCGAACTGTGCTTAACTCATCCTCTCCACCTCTTCTCTATTTAACCATGTGCACAGTATCTGTCAGACCAATAAGCATCGCATACATGGGGAGTGGTAAAGGAGCTGTTTACAGGTTACTGTTAAAGGAGTAGTTAGACATTAGAGTAGAGAGATGAGCGGATGGATACGACTCTCTTTTTAACATGTGAATTTCCACACGGACCATGAAGCTAGAACCAGTTAGCTTAGCATAAAAAACAGGGAAACTAGACATCTTTACATTTTGCACAGATTAACCAAACAAGCTATAATGTGTTAAATTGTGAGCTAGCTGTTTCCAACTCTATTTCCAGTCATTATGCTAAGCTAATTTTGGCAGCTGCTGGCTGTATCTTCATATTGGCTGGACAGTAACGAGAGCGGTATCAATCTTCCCATCTAGCCCTCTGCAAGAAATAAGTGAAATAAGTGAATTTCCCACAATGACAAACTATTGCTTTAATCTTAAAATGACACTGTGTGCATTAAATATTGAATATTAGCACTTCAGTTCCAGGCCTCGCTCTAGACTTTAGTAAGAAGCACACAGTAAAATCAGTTTAAAAAAAAGAAGAAGAAGAAGAAGAAGAAGAAGAAGAAGAAGAAGAAGAAGAAGAAGAAGCAAGGTCGTCTGGTGTTTAGCAACCCATTACTGGACCCACGACACTCCACCATTATCCCAGCCCTTCAGCTATGTTACTTCTGTCTGAAAACAAGGTAGTGTAATTTAGAATGCATTTCAGGGCAATTAAAATTTCTCAGGCACAATTACTTATTCCCCCAGTGGGGCTGCCTCAATCAGTCTATGTGTGTAATGGGTTTACGGCCTTGACGCGGCAAACATGTCCTGCCTATCTACCTCGTGCGCTTCTCAAGGCTGTGGTTATTAATTGTGGCTAAAGTTGATAAATAAAATCACCAGTGCTCTTAATGCTAATTAGTGTTTGAGATAATATTTATGATTTCATAAGCACATATTTCTCCAAAGGCTCAGGCATTGTGCCCCCTATCCATCGGTCATAGGCTGTCTTGGATGTAATCTATCTTTGGGGAAAGGAGAGGCCGAAAGAGGGGCCAGAGGAAACACAGGCAGTAAATACTAATAGTACTTAGTGGGTACTTTGGGAGCAGGAGTATTTCAAGCTATTTATTGAGCTGGGCTACTAAAGCAAAGATACAGGATTTTATGGAGAGAAATATATGATAAATAAAATTGTCCTTAAAGCTGGGAGATGTGCGGCAGAGCGAGACGGGACAAGTAATGTTGTAGAGTTTTTTGGGGGGCTGCAGAGATTACAGCTAAATAGTTGGAAAAGTTACTTTAGAAGTGAGAGTTGGTTAAAAATTATGGATATGGATGAAACCTGCAACTGCCGAGCTGGTAAGTGTTCCTGGGAGCTGTAGTTTTTTTGCATGCTCTCACAGCAGTTGTAGTTTATCTTTGTTAAAATCACAAAGGGTACAATTTCCTGTAGCTGTTGGTGCCATTTTTTTCTGAGATATGATCTGGGAAACAAGCTTTATTTGTTCAGAAGGACCAATAAAAGAAATGCTGAATGAGATATTGTGATCATTATTAATTCTAATGTTGCGCCTTGTCTGCTGGATGTGTAAAGAGGACGGTTTGCTAAACATGTTTCCTTTGTAAGACAATAGATAACATGTCAGTGTCATGTTTACAGCCTTAAACATTAAGTAAATGTGACTTTAAACAAGCGTGCAGTTGATTTCTTCTACTTTTAAAGGTATTTGTTAAGCTATTTTTATCTATTTGGTTTCTGTTTCTCCATCATTTTCACCCATTTACAGAGCAGCTTTGTATGGCTTGATCCATTGTGGCTTTTCCACTACTTTGTAGCCTGCAGTGTGCTGCTGAGATGATCTTGACAGGAACCGCTTCCTCTCGCTTGCTCGGCGCACAGGCATTGAGAAGCACTTCAGCTACTTTTTAACATCACAACATGCTGGTGCCAGTGGCTCACTGGTCTGACTATTGATCCAAGTCACCACATCAAGGTGAGCATCAGTGCTGCAGAGTCCATTGTGGGACCTCATCCTGAAAGAGCAGAGCTGTCCACAGCTCTAGGCGATGCCCGAAAGAGTGACAAGTGCTGAAACCACTTCAAGGGGGCTAACAGTGCCCTCAGCCCTTTCTAGTCCCCGCTTCAAAGCTGAGAGCAGCCTCTGGCAGTTCACCCCCCCTCCTCATTCTCCCTCCCCTCTCTCCCTTTCTGTGGTCCTCTGGGGTAGCTGGTCCTATTCTCCTCTCCCAGGGCCGTCAATGTCAAAGCATGAGTGAGTCCAGTCAAAGCTAGTCCCCCCGCCGCCGCCGCCGCCCCCGCCCCCTCCCCTCCACAATACACACACTTGTTTTTTTGGGTTTTTTTCCTGTCTCCCTTTAAGTTTTCTCTCTCCCTCTGATGCACAGGTCCCATCCCCTCTGCATGACTGGCCCTCACTGACAAGTGGAAATCACAGAGATCCTACTGGCAAAAGATGGAGAGTGAAGAAGACTTCAGAAACGTGTACCCTACAGCTATCAGTGTCCTGAACCCAAGAATGAAGACACCAAGCACATCTTCTCTGCTATATACTATAAAAACTAGTGAGAACGTGTTCACAAAAAATTTAAAGGGGGAGCCAGAAAAAAGAGATTGCTGCATTTTTTTTTACTTTCTAAGATAAATAAGTGATAGAAAAGAGGGAAGAGAGGGAGCTTTACTTTGCCAAAAGGGACCTTGGGTTTTGCCCTGTGGGCATGGCAGCTTTCATTTTCCTCTTTCCTCCGTTCATATTCCCAGCCGGTTTCCGGAGTTATGATTGAGTTTCACATATTGGAGTTATATCTAGCAGCCAGACTTGTTTATCTGCTGGGGCTGATAACTGTACTGGGCTGAGTATGAAGCAGAAAGCAAGGGGGAGGGAGAAAGAGAGTGGGAGGGAGATACAGACAGACAGACCACTCATATATTCTCATCTCCTCCAGTCTTTTCTCATTGATTTAGCATGTCTTCATCAACAGCCTGACCCAGGTAACGGCTTTTTTTCTTTATCTCACGCTCCAGCTTAGACCTTTGGTATGGACTTGATGGGAGCACCTGCCAAGCGTGTGTCAGTCAAAAGAGCTGAAAATGGACTAATCAGGCCAAGGACATAATTTATGGGGACATATGTACAGCGCTTTAGAAGGTTTTGATACATTTTTAATCAAAAAGACGCACTTCAGGGGTCTGCTTTTCCTGAGATTGGAAGATTAGACTTTTCTGTCGATCTCTAATGTCCATATATTCTGAATAAGAGTCAGAGATTCAGTGCAAACAGTCATTACTTAAGTTGGGAGGCTGAGCCAGGACAGCTGGATGAAATCAGAAGCGAGACCAGGTTTTTCGCAGTTAAGGGCATTAACTGGAAAATATAAGTAATGGGCGACGAGGAGCAACAACCCGAATCTCTCTAAAACCAGAGTGTCACAACATCCTCAAGACAGAGTCTGTCAAGGACTGGCTGCTGAGTCCAGTTGAAAGGAAAGTGAGACAAAGAGAGTTAGGAAAGGTTGAGAGAGGGGGAGAAAAGAAAAAGGAGAACTGAGGGAAGGCGATAGAGAGAGAGAGAGAGAGAGAGAGAGAGAGAGAGAGAGAGAGAGAGAGAGAGAGAGCAAGCAGTGCTTGCTGGACCCTGACTGCGTGCGAGGCCTCAATTATTCATGCGGCAGTGCACATGTCAAGAGCCCACAGACAAGCACAACAGCAAGGCCGAGCGCAAATCAAACAGCGCATCCGTGGGCAATGCCCACAATGCACCTGGAGGAACACACCTCGGCCCATTTCTCTGTTGTTCTCGGATAAACAGAGAACAAGGCTACCTGAGCACTGCCTGATTCTCCTCAAGAGCCAAGAGCTGCTGGAATAGTCTTTGTTTGTTTGTTTTTTTTCCCCCCCACTTTATTTACTTGCCTCTCTTTTTTTTTTGTTGGCAGAGATGTTGGCGCCAGTGGGTTCCATCTTTTCATGGCTCATTAGCCCACAGTTTCATTCACTTTATTTCTGTGAACTAGCTATCATGCCCTTAGTGTTGTTTAAGTCCACCGACTCTCTTTGCTGGTCCCCAACATGTCTACATTAACTACGGCTGAGGTTTGTCTCCTCAATTGCTGGAGGTTAACAGACGGCTCCAGACTTCCATTCTCATCTTGTCTTAGTTTATCGACCACTGCCTCGCTGTCTACTCTTATTTTTTCTCTCCACATACTCCCAAGCCTGCTCCCAACACTCGTGCGGACTTTTTTCAATATCATCATTGTGTTGTTCAAGGTTTTCCGAAAAATATGCAGCGGCAGAAATTGCAGCTAATCATTCAAGAAAGCACTCGGCACTCGTTGCAGTGCAGCATGTTGCATGTTGAATGATTTATGTATAACTCTCGTATAAACAGGCTAAAATGTAGTTTTGTTTGTCAGCCTGACATTGTCACTGACAATGTGCACATGCTCGCGAGTGGTTTCATTTTGCCATAACTAATAAGTAGTAACGGACATTTTGGGCCGTCTGCTTTGTTTTCTGTCGACACAGAGGCTGCAGGAGGAGCTGTTGACAGGAGAAGTTAACCAGACATAAGTCATGCAAATCAAATAAATATGTTGATTCAAGAGTTGCTATTTCTGTAGGTTGTCTTCTGTTTTTCTAGCTATTTATACACAGCACCATGACGTCTCCGTTTTCATTGGCATTGGCTCAGATGTTTGTGCATAATGACCATCATTTTAATGTTTTTGGACAGCGCTCGTGTTGTTTTAAGGATGAAAGCGTTTACATGACAGTATTAGAAATTTTATTTATGATTTAAGTGTCTCACAAGTGTTTGGCACATTTTCACATATCAGTCTTACGTCTGTAATCGAGGATATTCTTGAAAATGATTTTTAAATTAAAAAAAGAGACGTGCGCAGCAATTTAGAGGTCTGGAAGCATGCTAATATAAAAATACTCTGCAGTAATAATAAGACAGAAATTAGATATTTTAACAACTCTTTTATTATTTTGAATACTTGAGAGCGGTGTGTAGTTTATGTAAATGAAGCCACTTCAAAGCAGCGATCTACTGCCACTGCCACTTTCGCCCAAGGGTCAGGCACTTTTAGTGGCCTCTCTGATTGGCTCCCCGCTGTCACTGACAGGGAGCACTCACGGGTCACCTCAGGCCTGCCCCGGGCATGATGCATTCTGGGACAGTTGCCCACACCGTTGGGAGGAATGTAAAGCCACACAGCCAGCAGTTTTTAGCTGCCACATGTGCCTGTGTGTGCAGAGCTGGGCCGTTATGCACGAGAGGCTTTGGCCAAGAACGCCTCATTTGTCACACCTAATCTTCATATATATATATTTCTTAACATAAATATGTAGTATAATAAAGATAATGGTAAGTACACACATTAAATAGCTGTGATATGATATGTGTTCACAGTTAGAGGTGGTTTTGTGCTGAACTGCATAATACTGAGAGGTGTTTCAAATATTGTGCATTCTTGTATGTAAAACATGTAAATGTGGTGGACAAAAAAATAGAAACACGGTAGCAGCTGCACCTCCTTAAATGTATTCACATGCTCCTCTGTTGTCACCTTCTTCTCGAAACGTGACAGACTGCAGTTTTCTGCAGCACTTTAAACACATTTCTGGCCCAATCCCTCTGTGTTTGTATCCTGAAGCGGCCTCACGTGTCATGAATGCGCATGGTTTAACCGAGGAGAGAGAAAAAAAAAATCACTTTCTTGAGACATCATTTTACCGGTCAGTGAATTCCACCTCTTCCATCGTAAGGGATTCTAACTTGCAGTAATGCAATAATCTAACATGTTTCCTTTGGACCTGCACTGCTCAACATCAATTTAGCAGTATTTTCAAGGGAGGACACACAAGCTCTTTGGTCAGTTCTGAATTTACTGTACTTCCCCTCCCTTCCTTGTTTGCTTGGTCATGCAACATTAATATATTTTTTTTATGTTTGAAATAGCCTTTTGTCTTTAAAGGACACTTCGTGATGAAGCAAATACACCACAAGGGTTTTTTTTATTAATTACATGTTCAAGAGTAAGACAAGCTTCACAGGATGACCTACACTATGGTTACAGAGTGTGCTACAGCGTGTGTGTGGTTGTGTGTGTGTAATAAACCCACAAAGGAACGCTGCCTCCGTGTTTCCAGTGTGGATTGCTGTGTTTGTTTAATGATACAGCAAATATCTGGACTGGTGGGGAGTTTGTATTAGCCCTTCTATTGTCACAGCAAAGTGTTTGAGTCATCCTTGTTCACTCTCCCAGAGTGCAAGCTTCTGTCGGTGTAGGTGAATGTCTCTATGTACACAAATACAGACATTCACTCTTCATTAAAGTCCAAGAACTCATACTCTCCATCTACCTGCAGAGTGGAAAATAGGAGGAGAATACAGGGGCAAAATAAATACGAGCGCTAACACTTTTCTGGATTGGATACCAAGATTCGTCATGTGGGTTGATTTTTCTTCCTTAAACCCCGAGCAGCCAGCCTTGGTGTCCTCCATAGAGGCAAATAAGCAAAAGGAAATTGTGTGAGTTGAATATTAGATTATGTTTATGTTTTGACATCTATTGTGAGCGCTGCAGGTTCGACATCGGCGCGGATAGCCGCTCGATTAATAAAGGCTGACAAGCAAAATAACGGGAAGTGTGTGTGGAAATCTATTATTTTGTGTAAACTTCTGAAGTGTTTCAGTGGGCTAGAGCAGCTTTTAAAGGAGAGTTGCACAGTTTTAAAGTCTTCTCTTCTTCCCCATCTACACTTCTCACAGCAACTAGAAGAAACTGTTGTAACTTAGCTACAGTACGGTACATTTTTTCAACCATAACTTGAAAAGTGTCGTGTTATTAGTCTGACTATTTCTTGGTTGTTCCTGGTGTCTTGTTGTCACCATTAGGTTGCCCAGCACCCAGCAGAGAGTCTCTACCTGGCCAAGAAAAAGACATTAGTCTAAATCACATTAATTTTATTGCTTTCATTCTCATTGTTTGGTATAAAATAAATGCCCCAAATCTTGTTATAATAATGAAAAATTGAAGATGGAAGGATGGAAGGTCTGCAGTGAAATTATTCAAATGTGCGGAGCGGTAATTAGCACAGCCTCAGTGAACTGCCAGGCTCAAGTTAATCACACCCTCACTGAGGTGGCATTGGCCAGATATAGATGAGCACACACACACACACACACACACACACACCACTCTTTCCCACATCTCTCCAAGCAAGCAAAACAGACTCACTCCACCAAGTAAACACTGTCGGCCACGTCGGTCTGCTGTGTGGACAGTGCGAGCCAGCGCAGCGGCGCGCTGCCCTGTGATGGCACCGGTGACTGCTTTATCAGCATCCCATCATTTATGTTGTGTTAATTAGGTCCCTGTGGCTGTGGCTGGCTGGTAGCAGTGGCTGGTCCCTTGAAGGGGAGAATGGGAGGATGGAGAGAGAAAGAAAAGGAAAGGCTGGTCCTCATAGACGTAGTCACATTAACATGCCCTCAGCAATGGCACCAAACTGAGATACAGGCATGTCATAATTAATGTTAGTGAATTATTAATGCGGCTGTCCTCGGTATGTTTGTGCACTTGTGTGTGGAGGCTCTTGTGATTTTGCCTGCTTGCCCGCAGCCTCCGGTGATTTCGAGAGTAAAACATTCACTCTGAACTGCCTCCTTCACATTCTTTCAGCGATGAGGACGAATGTCGTCATCTGGAACCTGGAGCAAAGCTCAGCTGCTGTACGGCCCCAGCTCAGCCGTCCTACCTGCTCATTAGCTCAGGCCGAGGTCAGCGGGTCAGGCAGGGGAGAACCGCAGCATGCCGGCACCACGGTGCACGGGGGCCGACACACGGGCAGTCCTGCAGGCCCCGCTGCCGTGTTATTAGCTCACGGTCATGCTGCCGAGGGCCGGTGCAGGTCGCACACTATGATCCACTGCAGCTCCTATGAGGATCCTATGCACACACAAGTACACAAACATACACACATGCTAAGCTGCGAAGAGAGTAGAATACAAAACAGAGTACACTCACAGAGAGTACTTCCCAGAAAGGGTGAAAACTTGCATGCACGCACACACACACACACACACACACACATTGAGCCTACATAAAATGGAAAAGCTGAGTGGTATTAAGATCCATATTGACAGAGTGGAATCCCATAAGCACCCCGGTTCTCTCAGTATGTCAAATATTCCTCTAGGTGCGGATCATTCAGTTTTATTACCTTGCCTTAAAATTCAATTGCACAAGAGATTTAAGTCTTTTGGTGGAATAAAACACACACACACACACACACTTAGGCCCATTCTCTGGAGGTATTATTACTGACAAAGTGAAATACAGATTAAAGGACCAATCCTTAATTTTTGTGACCGTATAAATTTGACTTAAAGCCACAGATATATTTGAGGACATTGACTTAGAGATGAAAAAAAACTTCTCCATTTTATGCTAATCTATACTTCAGCTAGAGGAAAATATTATACTTCTACATTTATTTTACAGCCTTTAAAAATAAAAAAAATGACATACAAAGACATGATGATCTTATAAAATATGATACATTATTAGAAATTAAAGTACCCAGTAGCGTATAAAATACTTTACTGTTTGCATACTAATACGTGATGCAAACAGTAAAATACTATTTACACATGGATGTATTACAGTACTTGCACTAACAATGCAGTGGCGATTAAAACAAACGTTGGACAGAGAATTGATGTTGTTGGACAACAAATTGAGATTTAGAGTGTTGGAGAGTCAATTTAGAGTTTGTTCTGGAACTTTTGATCATATTTCATGGTCTTCATCATCACTTGCGGATGTAGATTTTAATATTTTCTGGGCACTTTAAGGACTTACATTAAGGATATAAGGGATTCCAGTTCTTCCAAGTTGTCCTTTTTAATTACTTTTTGGATTTTGGATTATGCCTTTATTATCTCATTATATATGTATGTATTATTATCTAGACTGTGACTTATTTGTATGTAGATTTTATCTAAAATGTTAAAGCATTAAAAAACACAAATCTAAACAATCTAGTCGTGGCCACCACTGTCGGCTTCCTTTAACTTATGTAATTTCACTTGATCTTGCATTGCAGTGTTGTAGCTCTTGTGATGCATTTCAGAAAATAAAACAGTTTCACACCCAGTCAACTACATAATTTATGCATCGGAGGCGATGAGGGAATAAATATGCCTTTTGAACACGCATTACAGAGGCATGGCCTGACAAGTAGCAGTTTTATTTTTCCTTTTACATACCCTATATAGCATGTAATAAAACTCCCCCTTAAGACATTTAAATTGCTAATCACCACATAGCTTTAATATCATAGAGACAATAAATAATTTAGACAAATGTCCAGTCGGCATAATTCATTAACTCTCGCTCAAATCCCTCTTTATTTCCAATCTGTCCAACCTTGAAACACTTTAATCCAGCGATGTTAAATGAGATAAAATCATAATTATGGCAGCGGTGCCTGTTATTTAAACCAGATCAAGGACAAGAAAGACTGCAGGGATGGAGGGATGTAGCATGGATAGCTATGTAGTAGGAGGAGTAAGAGAGGGCTGTAAATGGGCCAAATCCTCCCAGACCCTTGGTACTTTGTGGAGGGTGTATTTTAAACCCATAGACCATGAATGTCTTTATGAACTGAAAACTAACCTTTTAATGCCCAGGATAGGAAAAGTATCAAAGCATGTATCTAGTCTTGTCGTAACCCTTTAAAGTGAACTGAACCACGAGCACTGATATTGATAGTAGTAGTATTCATTTGTGACAACTAATATAACCAAATTCATCCTTCCTCATTTATACTGTCAGGCTAAGAGACCTTTTGTATTTTACATTAAAAATCAACATTCATACAATTTGTCTGATAGCACTGCTGGAGCTAAACGCAACCCAACGCAACACTGTTTACCATTTGTGCATTGGTATCTGGCACTGTCCAAGCATTGGAGCGTTTTGCGTCACTCTTGCATCAGTGAGCTTTGAATAAAGAAATAAGGTTTGTCTTTTCTCCTGCGTGTGTCTCGAGCTACACGTGTAAACAAGGAGTAGGTAAAGTGAGTGTTCTGACCAAAAACAATGTGCCTTAGAGTATCTATGACTGTGTGGTCAGGAGCGAAGGAGTCACTGATGGAGAGAAAACTGTTATTTGATAGCTAGTCTACCGTGGATCCAGATGACTTTGGCTGGGTGTGGACGCCATGAAGAGGTGTATGCGTGTGTGTGTGTGTGTGTGTGTGTGTGGTGGTGGATGGTGGCCAGAATAGCTGCCGTCTGTGTTTGTGCAGCAGCGGGCCAAGAGGAGCGTTCCTGCATCGTAGCCACAACCTTCAGTGCCCTGCCCATGTACAGCCACCTTAGCCCGGCTGTAGAAGCACAGGAAAACCACTGCAGGAATAACAAGTCCAAGATGTTGGATAAAATCAAGTCTCTATCCACAAAAGTCAAGAATCAACATGAAGAATGTCAATGTTTGCTCAGAGAGAGAGAGAGAGAGAGAGGGAGAGAGAGAAAGACGTCTTAAAATATACATTTATTCAGAGCCTGTGCGAGATCAAACAGCAAAATTGATCTGCTCTTCCTTCAACCCTTGCTCTGCTCCCTCCCCTCAATTCCCCTTCTCACCGAGTATCGACTTTCCACCCAGGCCATCGCCATGACGACTCCAGCCTGGCCTGCTGTCACCTCTCCTCAGGGCAGAGCCCTGACTATTATGGGATAGGGTTCATTTGACTGCCCTGGGCAAAAGTGTATTTGGAAGAGAGCACAGAGCCCCATTCACACACACACACACACAACACACGGGCCTACACACACAATCATAAACTTCTCAACTGGGCCCTCTTGTCTTACAGTAGTGAGCCACTGTTTCTCAGGGGCCCCCTTCAGACCACAGACTACAGTCTAATCAAGGCTATGCACGTGAGCCAAACTAATGCTACAATCCTCCAGGATCCTCTTGCATTGATCCAACAGGAAATCAGATTACTCACTGTGACCCATCAAATTTAATTAATCTGTCTGCTCCTGTAAATTGCCTCTTTGCCGACACTTTTTACAGTAACACCCTGTCCTGCAGTCAGTTCAGCTGGCTTCAGACATGTTTAGTAAAATGATTGCCAAAGGAAGGAAGGTAGCATAAAGGACAACCTTTCAATACTTTCTGACTTTCGGAGTCTGAATTAAAATATCTTTTAAAGGCGTAAATATATGTATAATTTATTCATATAAAGCACTACCAAATGTTACTCAAACAGCAGTAAATGACGCATTAGTTTGGGACTATTTCCAGATGCAGATTAATACACATTTGGTGCTCTAGTGAGTATTTATGGCAGCGGGACGATGTATGTGGGATTAACTATAAATATATATATAGTAATTTAAGCTACTGTTGCCATGTTTGGTGTTGTAATAAAGGAACATGTCACTCAGTGCCTTAGTGAGGCTCATTGATATTTGTTACGTATGTTTTTAATAGTTTAATGAGATGAATTCATCGTTGGTTTTCTTGGGATTTGTTGTTACAGTACGAAATATAGAAATATTTTCAGTTTAAATCACTTAAATGGCATAAAAAAGTTTTTAAAAAAATATTAAGTATATTATAAATATTGAGTCAAAGCGACATAGAAGTGACATGGAAAATCTGACAAAACATGAATTAAATTGCAACAGTAATAGTGACAATAGAGGCATTTATATTCAACAGAAACATTTATGTGTTCACAGATTTAATGGACCCTCTTCAGAATAAACCACATGTACATTATAATAATATAACTTTTTAGAGATAGTGACATATCTGTACATGTAATGTAGCTATTCAGAACATCAGCGGTGTCGTATAAATGTGTGAATAAGTCGTTTTCAAATTCAGAAATAAATGTAAATGTGATTCTTGAGAAATCTGGAGGATGCAACATATTAATGGAAGAAAGTAACATAATTGGAAGTTGATGTGATTCAGAAATGGAGTATAGTTTACAGACTACAGAGTCAAGTCCAAAACACAATTCATTTGATACCATAAGTGAAGAAGTGCTGTTGTGGCTGGACGGACGCTGGGTTTGGTCCAGTGGTGCAGACATGGATGCAACAGCTCCTGTGGAGGCAGATCTCAAATTGGTCAGAGAGGAGGATCAATAACACCAGGAACAGATAGAGAGAATGATGGGCATCCCAGGCATCTCACTGAAGTAAATTACATTAGAAACTGAGACACTGATTCATGATGAAAAAAGTAGAGGACGGAGGAAAAAACAGCCAGAGGGAGTTTTTCCAGGATAAGTTAGCTCTTAAATTTATGGACACTCAGTTCCAGAAACATCAGGTTAACGTTTCGAGAAAGTCTGCAATTTATCAGTTGAGTATTTCCAGTTTTTGGTGTTCTTTGGTGTATATATGATATTACTGGATTACTAATTCTGATGCATTGACGTATAAGCAGCAAATTACTGTCACTGGTTGAGGTGGAGTTAATTTTATACACCGTAACAGCTAAAGTTGAGTAAAAGTATAACTTAGAGTTCAAGTGCCGTGAATTTGTACTTTAAGTATAGTACTTAAAGTTACATTCCCCCACTGGACAAAGTGAATAAGGTCCTTAGAAGTACTTGGTGGAATATGGGCCACTATTTGTGTAAAAAATGTCCGGAGCAGAGCGTTTCTGTGCTCCAATTCCTTGACCTAAAGCTCCTCCTCTGGCCAGAGCTCATCAGCGTTGCATTTCTTTTTTAAAGGCCGTCTGCTGGCGATCACGATCTCTGGCTCTCTGTAGTCCGTCATGCAGGGCATCCACCCACAGACTCTCGTGTGATGTGACAGTGTAGAAGTAGGTGACCAGTGGGTGGCCCCCGCGAGAGCCAGCCCGGAGGTCAGCCGGTCACTGTCCCTACGAGGCAGCCCTGCCGCGGGTCACCTGCTGCCCGCTTTCCCCTCGTTATTTATCTCTCCCTGACAGTTCATTCCTCTTCCTGTCAAAGCCCCTCCTCTTCCATCTCCCCATTTTCTCCTCTCCTCTGCTGAGTTTGGCACCGGTCCTCCGATCCTTTCGCCAATACCGGCTACCAGGGCCAAGGCATGCTGAGTCGACCCCTTTGCATCACCCCCGTCCGGGTCATATGACATCCAGCTTCAGGGGCCTCCCTAACGATGGGGGCCGGGCCACAGGCCCATAAGTGAACGTCCACAGCGCGTGAGTTGCTCTGGCCGGCTGGAGGGTCTCCTCTCAGCGGTCCACCAGAGGGGTAATTACTTCCCCAAGTTGGGCTTGGAACTGGACTTCTTGCCCCCTCAAATCTCCGTGGACTGGCCGGGACGCAGCACCCCCTTTCATTAGGAGAGAAGCTTATGGAAGGAGAGCCTTGAAAACAGACAAAGTGAAGGCCCTCCTTTGGCCGGTGATAAATTGGTTTGCCTCGCAGACTGGGGGGGAGGTGGGTGGAGAATGACACTCAGAGGACATGAAGGGATGAGGAAGTCACAAATACAGTGCAGGAGAGGAGGGATTTTGCAGATAAAAATATCTTAAGCCGAAGGTACAGAAGAGATGAGACGCAAGAGCTGCTTTAGTAGCCATGCAGTTTGGCCTCTATTTTAGGTGTATCAGCTGGGGAGCGCACATCAAGGACAGAGCCCAAAGTGTGAGCAAGTGGTGGTTATTAACATCAATGTAGCACATGGTTAATCACAGGAAAATAATTGCTATCATCTTCGCTCGGTTACTTAGACGTGATTATCTCAAAGCCAGTTACAGGTCTCTGTACCTTCCACTACCTCCCAGTGATCGTTGCCAGTATAAAGTGACACAGTAAGGAGAAAAAGGAGTGAAGTGAACATGTAATTAGCAAGTGGTTTCATGTAAGTGCTCTTTGATTTATAATTCAGCATAGCGAGAACCCCTGCTACCCAAGGCTAGTGCTCCTCTGAATTAGCCCTGCGACTGGGAGAGGCTGCAGCACGAGGGGGGGGGGGGAGAACCTGACTAATTTGTGCTCTGTTTGAGGTGGGTTTAAAAAGGGAAGGAGACGTGAGATCCATACCTGGATCTGGTAGGCGTCAGATCGCAGAATATGGCATACAGGATGAACTGTTGTGTAGGCATCTCCCTCTCCCTGTCTCTCTCTCTCTCTCTGTGTCTCTGTCTGAATGACTTTGCAACTAAACTTTAGAGAGGAAAGTTTGATATGACGAAAGCCTGCTCATTTGTAATGTGACTCAGCAGTTAAGTACACGATTTATTAACAAGTGGCAACATATACTTAAAGATAATTTTACAGTTTTCACGCCAGACCTGTGCATGACGTTATTTTCTATGGGAAGTGAGCAACATTATTCCCACTCTAACTGCATCTTTGATAAGGGAGGCTTCTCTGTCGGCAGTGGCCTCATTTTTCCTCCGCTCTGCTTGGTACATACTGGATTCTCTTTGGTTCCCCCATGGGTCCAATGATCCCCTGATCATCCTATATTCTGACGCCCTTATAAAGCTAATGTGCTGATTTTACGTTTTCAACCTGCCGTGATCCCCCACAATCCCCTCTGTTCCCTCCGGTTCCGCTTTCACACTCAAGTGAGGATCCGCTGCCGCTTTGATCACAGTCCCCCGTTAAAGGTTTAAAACGTCTCAATTCCTGACGATTGTTGGGGCCTCTGTGGTTTACTTTAAGCATTTCCCCATGCCCCTTGTCCAAATTCACCACTCCTAAATGAGGTACCCCCTCTCCCAGCTTCCCATCCCAGCGCTGCTTTCAAGTTCCCCCGATTGGGTGCCGCAGATGTAAGCCCTAGATTTTGTCTCCTCCATCTTTGTCAAGCCCATTTGCCAAATACAAAAAAGACCCAATAAGCTAGGTCTTCATTGCTGCTCTCCAAAGTAATCCCCAGATCTCCCACTCTCTCAAAAATCAATGCAAAGGTTGAGATGAGGTGAAACTCCCTTCTTAACTCATCGGGCTGGGAAGTGATAAAGTCTCAGGATCACTTTTTTTGTAATCATTGTGGCTCCATGATGAAACTAATTGTCCTATTTCATGCAGCCTCGCAGCATTTCAAAGTGTCCTTTACCAGCACACTTGTACAAACAGTACAACTGAAGAAGATGTCGGCATTGTGCCGATAGTTAAGTCTGCTTTTCAACTAACTAAATTCTTATCGAAGTGAGGTAAACAAACGATTACTTCACTTATTAAGCAGTAACAAAGCAACAATAGCAGCCCACAGGAGTCAGCTTCTCACCACCTGTTGGACGTCACTCACTTCTTAGATCTTGAAAACAAAATATCTGGGTCACTTTAGCGTATCGACGTTCAACTTTCTTTTTATTTTGGCCGTGTGCCATTTCACGCTGGGCAGGTATCATGTTGTTGGAACTGGTTCCCACATTTTATATCAGTAAAAGCCGCTGGAGTACACAGACTACTAAACCTAAGCAATAAGGCAAAGTGGGTAAAAAAAAGTTGTTGGTTTTTGTGGGAGCTGCAACTTCGTTTGAGTCTCACTTGGTTAATGAAAGGATCGCCCTCCCTGTTCCAAGCATTAAAGAGAAACTACAGTGGATGCAAAACACACTAGTCAGCCAGTTTGTCCCTTCTGAGCTACTGTACATGATGAAACATGACGGTTCAACACGATGAACTATGAAAGAGGACCCAGTGAGACTGTAGACATGAACAGTAGTTATGCATATTATGTTACATTTCTGACATATTCTGTAAATAGATCACCCTGAATCTGATATATAGGACCTTTAACTTTAGAGATATTGTGTAAACCTGCAAGAACTGCAATTTGGGGACAGAGCAACCATTTATAAACAGAATATTGACATTTTATCGCCTTATAAAGTTGTTCTGGATGACATGTTTGCAAATATTTGCCTATTTACACATCCAGCAGACATGGAGCAACATTTTCATTTATTTGAAGTCATGTGTCTGGCCACCTGGTGAATATAAGTCAAATATTCGCTTTTACTTTTAGCTCTGTTTCCCGAAGGAAACATCTTTTTAGTGGCTAAATGCTCCACTATGTCCACCAGCTAGAGTTGCTTACTTTATTTGGTCACGTTAGAATGCAGCAGCTCCGTTTATGGGTGCTAAAAATCCAAATAATGAAACACACTGAAAAGCTTTGTGCAGATTGCAAAGCCTCTTGAGGCAAATTAGCAATTTGTGATGTGAACTGACTTGATTTTATCGAGCTGAGGGGAACTGCGGAGTCAGGTGATAAGTTTCTCTTACTACTAGCGACCCCATTTAAATTATACATAATCTTTTGATCCGCTGCCGAAGTGAAAACAGTGACGAGAGCAGCTTTAGTGGAGCTTTAAACACAGTTTTGGTTACTTTTGGACATCACCTCAGACATAACAGTTAGCCTTGTGTTTGAACCAATCTAAACCGCTGCCTCTACATCAGTGAGGTCTGGTTGAAAAAGAGGGCTAGTGCTGGGACAGCAGTAAATCTGCCAGCCAGCCTTGGCTAATGTCAGCCTGATGGAGGCTCCAAACCAGTGGGGTGGGATGTTCCGCTACAACCCTCTGCCCTATGGTCTACCGTCATAATTAATATGTTGTTGTATCAAAGTTGAAGCATTTGCCTCCGAAATGTCCCGTGCCCAGCCCCCTTATTAAAGACCTGACCTCCAAGCAGCTGAAGGTTGCTCTGCAAACTTGGCACACCCCCGAGTGAAAACATCTGCTTTCCTCACAGGCAGGACCGCCACGGACCCCATGTCTCAGCTGGTTCCCACAGCTCAGAGAGAGAGCCCTTCCCCTGTCCTCACGCACTGACCCCCACATTTATAACCCCCACCCCCATCGCCGCTGAGACCTCCTCAAGTCTTTGGGCCTAGGCCTGGACCTCTCCATCACCTCACCCTCTCCCCCGTCCACGTGTAGTACCGTGCCAGTGTGGTCACTTTACTGCTGAGAGGACTGCTCCTGTCTTGTTATCCCCACATCACAGCCTGTCGAGAGGAAGGGAGGGATGGAGGGCGAGGAGGGATGGGGAGGGGAGGGAAGGCGTGGAGGGAGAGGGGGAGGAGGCATCTGCGCTGCTCCCACAAAGCGGCGACTGTTGGAACGCTGACAGAAGCATCTGTCATCCCCTGCCTTCACACACTCACCTGCTGTCCGAGGGCCTGACTCTTTCTATCCTCCTCCTTTGCTCCCTCCCTCTCTCTCTCCTCGCTCCTGCCTCTCCGAGCTGTCTTGGTGATTGTGTGAAGCTCTTGGACGCCTCCTTTAGAAATCCCATGAACTGTACCGTCTCTCATCCTCACCCTTAATGAATCAGAGCGCTCACTGTCAGTCCACAGAAGCAAACGTGCAAATTTATTAACATGACACCGCTGCTATTATTTTAAAGGTTTTTTTTTTAACTTTAAGAGGATGGCATCTGAAAAACATCTACACAGATGTACACGAGATTCCTCGCTGCCAAGTCCTTGCCAAACTAAGCAGTATTTACTAACAAATATTGCCATGGTGTTAATGAATGCACTGACCTGTCTTTTGCGACTACTTTATCATTCTCCAGTGGCACCCCCGTCCATTCCCCTAACATGCTGAAGGTTTGCCAGCAATAAGGGGGAAAGATGCCAATCCATGTGTATGACACACACATAAAAAACACACACGAGCTCAAGGACACCATCGCTCATTCAAGTCCAGGAAAGGTGCCCTTCAGATGGTGCCACACGGGCGAGCGCAAAAGACCTAAAATCAATGAGTTAAAGTTTGAAGCAGAGAAAACCTTTGCAAATTTTCAGCAGCATTAATAATTACACTGAGAAATGGCAGATGAGGTTACTCGGGAGGAGGTCTCTTCATTTTTTCTAGCTGTTAAAGAGACTTTTGGGAAGTTTTTCCTTTAACTTATAGGCTGTTTCGCGGCAGCATATCTGAAATATCTTGAAAAGGGACTAACTTGAACTAGTTTTTCCATTGGTCATTGTGATATTTTTTTGCCAGACAGTCAGTACACAAACATCCACAGAGCTGGATTCTTTCAAGTTCAAATATATGCAAACATCCAATGGTAAAATTTCAAAATTATAATTTGTTTTTTAAACCTCACCTGAGATTGAGTGGCTCTGTCGTCTCATTCAGATAGTCTAGACCTGGAGCAAAAGTAGAAATGTTTTATGTATTTATTTATTAATTTGATAAATCCATCGTGTTATGTCCATAAAATCTTAACTTGTAAGATAACTTCAAATAAATGTAGCAGACTGTAACATTTTCCTTTGATATTTAAGAAGTAGGATCATAAAGTAGCAGGAAATGAAAATACTCAAGTGAAGAATATTCCTAATGCCAAAAAATGAATCTATGTTTGACCCATCTCAAGAACATCCACTTGTTTTTACTGCTAATCATGACCAAGCACGTTTTACTATGACATCAGAGCTCACCTGAGAGCCTGCAGCTCACCTGTCTGGGCGTCACTGCGCTCTTCAAACTGCTGCTGCAGCATTTATCTGTGCAGCAGCTCTACGGATCTACGCTAAACGTTGCAGAGCTCGTGAGGCAAATTACTGCCTGAAATCTAACGGTACCTTTCTCTTTCTGGGTTGTCTCATTGCCGTGATGGCCAGAGGGCAGTACTAAAGTAGGGAGGTGATTTTGAATGGCACTGGTCATATATAAAGTAGCTTCTCTCAGCGTGTGAGCGAGGACGCCCCAAAGAAGAGAGGCAGGTTAACAAATGAGTGAGGAAGGATAGCAGGACTTTGTGGCCCTCAGAGACAGAGTGGGTTGGGATGTTCTGCCAACACTTCGTCTGCCAGGGTGAAGGATACACACTCACATTCATATCCACACACACACACTGTCATCTCTCTATAGCTCCATCCCTGGCCTCCGTTACAAGCGTGTGTCTGAGCAGGAACCCCACTAAGCTGGCTGGGGTCCAACACCAAGGTCTCTCACCTCGCAGGCTGGGCAGGGGGCCTGGTAGCTCCTGTGAGTTATTCCTGGGCATGGACCTGGGTTCCACCTCTCTCGTCTCCTTTTGTCTCATCCACTCTCCTCTGGCCCATCCTGGCCTCCTCTTCTCCCTTATCCCCCTCTCTGGGACCCTGTGGCTGATGAGCCTGTCCTTCAACTATCAGCATCTTCTATTGTCTTTAGCACACACACACACACACACACACACACACACACACACACGTGCGCGTGGTAGACTTGGATTTATGTAAGCTTGCTTGTGTATCTGCGCAGCCACAAATGTTGAGGTCACCTTCATATACTTTCACCATCTGCAGTGTTCTTTTAGTATAAAGTACTTCTGAGCCTGGTGGATTACTTATGTAAAGAATTTTTTTCTTAAACTCTAAATTATCCGTTAAATGTCCCCTAAAGTTTTTTTTCAGCCCAGACAAAAATTAAAACAAGAGAAAGTTTTGTATCGTGATTAGAACTGAAACAGATGTTGATTTAATTAACAAAGAAATACTCAGACAGTAATTAATCATTTTTAATTTAACATTATATAGTTCCAGCTGTGTTTTCTTTCACTGTAAATTGAATATTGTTGAGTTTCAGACATTAAAAGATGTGAATTTGGGATCCAGAATATCGTGATGGTCATTTTTCAATAGTGTCTGAACCAAACAATCAATAGATGAACATCTCTTGGATTAAATGCTAATCAAATGATAACTGTTGCAGCCCTAGCTACCATTTAAACTCTAGAAACA
Organism: Nibea albiflora; assembly: GCA_014281875.1. Taxonomy (NCBI): domain Eukaryota; kingdom Metazoa; phylum Chordata; class Actinopteri; family Sciaenidae; genus Nibea; species Nibea albiflora. The sequence continues at coordinate 7,121,339 of CM024789.1, read as the reverse complement.
TGGAGTTTGGACAATTTCAGATCATTTGTACAAAGAGCTATGGGGAGGACATGCAGAGTAAAAAGACAGTTCACGGTGAGATGCACTGCTGTAAAGTCACAGTTAAATAAGTCCTAATACCAGCTTTTATTGGTCATTCACGTCACACTCAATGTCCAATGCCTCACACTTCATGTGTTAGGCCTGATCTTACCACTGGAGGTCACTGAAAGCCCACCACATGGAGTCAGGAAGTCAACACAGCATTAATAAAAAACAATGTACACATTTTGAACATCGGTCTAACAGAAAAGGCTGTGTTAATTATGAACACACTTGTGCATGGATTACACGTTTTATTGAATTTGGTTAAAGATTTAAGATCACAGTGTTAGAAAGTGACGATAGAAGGTGGATTTCTTCTCTTCTCTTGCTGATAATCAGTAAAACAAACATAAATCTACATTGATCCTGGACCAGGGATGAGCCTACATGTTAATGTTAAGGCTGGATCCTGCATCAGCCTCAGCATCAGTACCAAACAGGAGCGAGTAGCAGCTGCGGAGCTCCCACTCTGATCCTATTTTCAGGTACCGAGATCATAACAACCACTAATACACACATAACTAAACATATATGTCATGAGTCGTGTGTATATATATTTTAATTTGTGTCATTGTAGGATTGCACCCAATTAGTATCTATGGCAACGATCTTTTAGCGTGTTTATAGCTGTTTATACATTTCGAGGCGAGAGCGCATGCGTGGAAGTTGACGCCCACTTTTTCTTTCCACAAACGTCCCAACGTCTTTGTAGCGGCGAGGCGACTTTCTGTATTAAAATCCAATTTAACGTCCTTATCAGTCACACTTTGACTTCGCTAGCACTGTTGTGTTTTTAAAGTACATTAAATAATTTGGTGCTACAACACAGGTCACTGAAATAGACTCTCCCTGTGCTCGCACACCCCCCCTCCGTCTTGGAGTGTAATGGTTCAGTCCGTCGACGTCCTGCGCGGGAGCGGAAAACGTGCATCCGACTCTGAGGGAGAAGGAGCTGTGTGTGTGTGTGTGTCTGCGTGTGTTTTCCTGGTTAAAATAACAACACTTCGCTGAGCTACGAATAATATCCGAGTTTCTCGCAGACGTCCGCACAAACGTAGAGGTCAGTGAGGGGGGCTGCCGTCGCCTCGGCGGCTCTAAACAAGCTGCAAAGCTCGCTAGCAGCGTCTGTTTGTTGATGAGGCGCCCAGCTCTGCCTTACACCTTGTGCACGCTCGGTAACTCGGCGTCCACCGACTGCCAGGTGTCAGGGGGGTTTGTGTGTGTGCTGCGAGTTGTGCGGGATTTGCTGTGTCAGACTGAACATGGATGTCATGTTTTGAATGAACTGTAAAGGATGTTGGTGGTGGCGGTGGTGGTTAGGGGGAGGGGCACTGGGTGAAATGTGTACACGTTTTAGATGCCTGTGTAGATGCACCTCACCCTGGGTTTCCTACATACACATGCACTGAGGTGTGTGTTGTACCTGTCTTCATTCTGCAGCTTTGGTGACGCCTCCAGCATGGCTCGGGACTGGAAACCCGGTGATCTGATCTTCGCCAAGATGAAGGGCTACCCACACTGGCCAGCAAGAGTAAGCATGGGCTGCCTTAAATTTTAATTACAGTTGGATGCACATCATCACATTTTAAATGCAAGAGCAAACACCCTCACCAAAAGACAGCAAATAGCACCCACACACCCCCCAAGCCACAGACCACAGGCCTTCACACATCTGCTAAAGTTTGAAACTTTCTCAGTTTGCTTTTGAGTTTGGACCCAATCACATGGATCTGTATTGTTCACGACATTTAATCCTTTAATCTTTTCTCTACCAGATCGATGAAGTCCCAGACGGTGCCGTGAAGCCATCAAATATCAAGTTCCCCATCTTCTTCTTCGGCACCCATGAAACGTTTGTAACCGACCGCTAAACAATCTTTGTTATTTCCTTTTAGTCTGACAGGCTGTCGTTGTGCCTGCAAAGGTGAACTAGCATGTAGTATTACACATAGACGGAGCAAATGCAGGAAAACTTGAATCTCTTATATTACGGTCAGGTACAGCTTAACTTTTCAATTCAAGAGTTATCTGTCTGTTTGGACAGTTACATATTGCATAACACTTTTAATTCTGGATTGTCTTCTTCTTTCAAACAGTGCATTTCTTGGCCCAAAAGATATCTTTCCGTACCAGCCCAACAAAGACAAATACGCCAAGCCCAACAAGAGGAAAGGCTTCAACGAAGGATTGTGGGAGATTGAGAACAACCCAAAAGTTGAGCTCACTGCGCCCAAGGTAAATCTTCCTCCTCTCGCTCACCTCCAAAGACGTCTGTCAGTGTTCATCCTTCAGCATCATACCTCAGATGCTTCAACTGCTATACCTCCTTGAGACTTTTTCACTTTTCTAACAGCGGGGCTTTCCCTGGATATCCAAACATACATTTTTTTTTAGGTTTTAGCCACACGAGAGGAGTTGTGGTGAACAAACACTAGCAGCCAACATTTCCTCCTGCAATATTTAATGTACTGTCAATGCAAATCAGCTCGTCCTGCAGCTGCATCAAACATTTAAGTCTTTTACAAAATGGAAGTGATCGTGGATTTTTCAGTTATTGGGAGCAGCTTTGCACAGGGTTAGATTTACGACGTGTTGTCGACGGGACAGTTTTAACTTCCTGTTGCAGCCCTGTTCATTTTTTCACTTTGCTGCAACTCTTGAAGATTCGTGCTGTTATCTGGAGGTTTGAAACGTTTCGGTATCGTGCTGTGGTGTGCACAGTTGAGAGTGAGAAAATCTCAGTAATCTTTTGCACACAGATTGTGCTGCTTCAATATAATTCTTCTAATGTAGGACTAAATGAACTTTCAGGCAACTAAAATTCTGACTGTTGCACATTAAATAATATTTTCTACACATGTGCAGCCTTTCAGTGAGTTCTAGCTCTTTTACACGACACTTAAAAGAAAAGGGAAACTTTTATTTAATTGGCTTTTGGGCAGTTTGCCCTTCGTCAGTGAAATCTGGCTCAGTCCACGTCTTTCCCTGCACCTGTCCAATCCCCCTGACCTTATTGTACGTGCATAGCTGGTACGGAGCTTCCTAGTTATTGTCTTTCTGCCAATTTATTTGACTTAATCAGTTTATTTTCTTTGATTTACAGCCTGTGCCCCCAGAATCTTTCACCGAAAAGGATTTGGACAGCAGCCCAGAAGGAGACGAGGAAGGGGATGACAAGGGAATAAAATCCAAAGTAAGTTTTTGCTCTTCAAATTTGTCACAAGTAAAAAAAAAATATATATATACACGCAGTCGCTTCACTGCATTGACATGCTACCGGTGTGTTTCTGTGTCGTCAGCTTCTTTCTTCTTTTGTTCTTCTTCTCTAATCTTTCTCTAACGTGTGTCTGCTTCACACTGAGTCACATATCAGTGCAGGCAGTAGCCTACAGATTGACGGTATGATTTTATTAATAGATTGAAAGGCTTGTACGCTAAGAGTAGTGTGTGTGTGTGGAACAGAAGGATACTCGCTAACTTTTCTCCCTTTCAAGCCTCGTTTACCCCACCACACTGCGTCCTATGCTGTGTCTTGGGTGCATTCAGGTTCCAGGAAGTGAGGCTGAGCAGGAGAATGAGAATGAGGAGGAGGAGGAGGAAGTGGAGGAGGAGGAGGAGGAGGAGGAGGAGGAAGGGTCTCTGATCTCTGAGCAGGGTCCTCAGAACCAGGATGTACGTACTTTGCATGTTGGGATCCCATAAAGCGGTGCAGGTCGCTTCATCCCCTCCCGGTGGGAACGCATGTGACACTTTGGTGGTTTTTTCAATTGGTGGTTTGTTTCCGTTTGATTCAGAGTTTCTTGTCGGCGGCTGCAAACTTGGTGCCGGCGCTTGATGTTTTCGATGAGAGTGCCTCGTCTGGGGTTGCTGTGTTAATGCCGCTAAGGCGAACTATCTGAGAAAACAGTCCCCGCGTTGCCTCTAAAACTAATTTATCAGATCAAATGATATCCGGGAAGCACAGCTGGCTCTGGATCAAATTGATTTAGGTTTTGGCACATTAACTCTGTGTGTGGTGATAACAAAAAAAGTAATTGGGAGGTGTGTTTTCTTCTTCTCCTTTTTTACCTTTCTGAGACCACCCTGACAACTTATTGCTTTCCATTTCCTGCCTTTTCCTGTCCACATATTTTTTCACTTTAATACTGTTTGCAATCAGTTGATGATATTTTGCTTTTGCATGGCTTTCTGTGTGCTTTGGAGAAAGGTAAGTTGTAACTAAATATTTCATTTTGTTTTGACATTTATCCTGCTGTCTCTGAAATGTTTTCATTAACTGTGTCCCAATTCCTTACGATGCAATATGAATACTAAAAATGTCATTTTAATGGCAGTCCAAAGTCTGTTTGCCATACATCATACATCTCTGTCTAGTTAATACTGTATATCTTCATATTTGGGGTTTTTAATTTTTTTTTAGATGATCTAAAAAATGAAATGTTCTTTTGTAAATGAAAAAATCTCCTTATTTGATTAAACAAACTATTAAAAGCCCCGGTAATCTAGCCTAAAGAAGGGACAGATGGTGTTCAGTTAGCGTGCATGGAATTTGGACACAGTTATCGTTGATGAAACACTGGCACATTTTATCCCTGCATAGAGCGTAACACCAGGGTTAGACGCTAGATGGTGCTATTGATCCAAATGTCAAGAGGAGGGTAAAACTGGACGGACTCGCTCTCTTCCAAGTTGTCCACTTGACTTTTGTTTTAGCAGCTGCCGCTGTTATACTGAAGGGAAGACAGTCAAACGGCATGACCGTATTGAAATTAACCAGAGGTGTCACATTTTAGGGCTCGGCACAGAAAGAATCCACGGATGTTCCCAAACCCAAGAGAGGAAGAAAGAAAAAGGTTGGTAGTATTTTTAATGGCTTTACTTTGAGTGTCTATGGTAATAAAAAAAAATCATTTTAAGGAAGCACTTTATTATTTTCTTTCCAGATTGATGTCGAGCAGGAGGCTGAAAAAGATGATGCTCCTGCTAGTCCCGTTAGTCCCTCAGGTACACTCATTAAATTGACCGCGGAACGGTCGGACAGTGGCGCCGTATCAAATGCCGTTTCTTAACATTCAGCTCTACTTTTGCATTTTGGATTTATGGTGCGTCTGTGTGTGGTGTCTGTTGAATCAGGCACAGAGGGCCCCAAACGAAGAGGCAGGAAGCCCAAAAGTGAGAAGCTGCTTTTGCTTCAGCAGCAGCAGCAGGAGCAGCAAGGCTCAGGAAGTGAAATGTAACTACATTAAAATGAACACACACACACACACACGTCTGTTTCTGGTACACTTTACAATCCTTTCCTGTAAAGAAATAATGCTAATATTCTTTAAGCACAAGTTTCTGCTCCACACTTGAATTCATAAACAGCTTCATTTGATATAGATGTGGGTGTTTGCATCTATATTTAACTGTTAAAGTCATCAGAGTGTCGTCTGCACCTTCATTTGTCTTAACAGACCATGTCTCTCCCATTCAGGGACACTGCTGAGTCAGACAGAAAGAGAAAGAGGGCAGCAGAGGACAAGTCCAAGAGTGGAGAGGAGGAGAAGAGAAAGAAGGAGGAGGCCAAAGTAAAGGATGCAGAGGGGAAGGAGCCCGAGGCCAAGAAGAAGAAGCAGTCTAAGGATGACACCTCGTCAGGCTCTGACGATGATGAGGCAGGTGTCCACACAAATATCTTCACTTAGAATGTGTCGGAGTGAAGCACCGGCGTTGTTTCTGATGAGGACCTGAACAGCCCGTATGACGCTTTCTTTTTGATTTGTTTTACTCTCAGAAAAACAAAGGCAGAAAGAAAAACGCAGAAATGGACAAAGATGTGAGGCGGCGGAAAGCAGATGAACTGAAAGAGTATGTATACACACACTTCCCATCAGAGGTTACCAGAACCTGAAATGACGATCACGTCTGACCAACAGCCCATAATGCAAAAGTATTGAATTTACAATAGTATGAAGAGAGAAAAAACTTGAATATAACGGCAAATAAAACATTTGATCTGACTCATCAGCTGCTTTTGTTGACAATGTTTGTGTCTTGTCTTGTAGGCCAAATAAAGATGATGGGAAGAAAAGTGAAGAGAGGACAGGAGTCAAGAAAAAGGGTGAGTGATACTGTAGTCCAGATGTTAGGAACGCAGCTGGTTTATGCAAGGAGTTGAATTCAAGTACCACAGCGTCACTTGGTCTCCTTATTTTCTCCCTCTGCTGCCTCATGGAGGAAAAAAGCTCCGTTTTATTTTAGCTCCTGAGAAAAATGTAATTGACCTAAACAAATAGAAACACAGTGTGATGTGAAGTTCACATTCGTGTAAATTCACGCTTAAAGTTCTGTTAGCAGTAGTAATGTGAGCTAAACCGTCTCATAATGTTTGTTTGTTTTTTTCTCTCCACAGAAATATCAACTGACTTGAAACTCCAGAGACTGCACAGTGAAATCAAGATTTCACTGAAAATTGACAATGCTGTAAGTTGTAATAATGACTGTCTGGCAGTGTTGGGTATAGTTACTTTGGAAAGTAGTTCATTAGGTTACAACGTTACCGTCAATTAAAAGTAATCTGTTACGTTACGGCGTCACCTATGAATATAAGTAACGTGTTAGAGTACTCGCGTTACCAAAAACGAAAAGCCGCCTCGCACATGCTGCAACTTAACTGACACAGACATCATCCAACAGATGAACTCTGCAGGATAACACTAACAGGCAAGACAGTCAGCTTGGCTACAAGATGTTTTTTTAATTGGAAGTGTTTAATTAGAGTACGCACAACACTGCTGGCCGGTCATAAACACCTCACACTTCCTGCTCTGGACCAGCAGAGGACAAAAGGCTCAGACAAAGTCGTTCACGCAGAAAATGTTGTGAAATGCTGTTTACTAAATTCAGTGAATCACAGATCTACTTTGTGTGTTTGCAGAAGTCAAGTGAAGTCAAAAGCATCACAAAAGCATAGTTTACTGCCAGCGGGCCATGGAGGGAGCTCAGCAATGTGAGAGTCAGATGCCGTTATGTGTGACAGTGTTAGTGACCAGAATGACCCCCAGGATGGACACCAATGTTAGACGGAGCTTTTAAACAAATCATTCATCTTATGTGGACCATGACAGACAGCGTTCTAGTCAGGGACTTTCTCATGATGTCCTGAATTAGGACAGTTTTAAGAACGCTGTCTCGTATCCATTCAAAGCCACCGCGCAGGCTTTACTGTGCGGCGTCTGGCTTCTGTGAAATTGACCCACTGCATGGGCTCGACGAGTTGCCATTTGCAACAGGGTGTGAACTGCATAATATCTTAAGTACTCAAAACAGATGGTGAATAAAAATGTTTTCAGTTTCGAAAACTCTCTTAAGTTGGTGTTGAGCCCTTGTACTTCCTGCTGCATTTCTTCAGTGTTTAATTTGTGTTTTTACCTGAACGTCTTTTCTTGCTTTCTTGCTTCCACCTCACTAGGATGTGAAGAAGTGCTTGGATGCATTAGACGAGATTGGCGCACTTCAAGTCACAACGCAGCACCTGCAGAAACACAGCGAACTCATTGCCACGCTCAAAAAGGTGGATAAAAAAGATCGTCTCACGTAAACACGTTTTGAATAATCAAACTACATCAGCACAGTTTCTAAGCGCTCTGTTGACGCAAAGTGTTTTCGTCCACGCTTTAGATTCGCAGATTCAAGGCCAGCCAGGACATCATGGACAAGGCCACCATGTTGTACAACAAGTTTAAGAGCATGTTCCTGGTTGGAGAGGGCGACTGTGTGCTCAGCCAGGTGCTCAACAAGTCGTTAGCTGAACAGCGGCAGCACGAGGAAGCCAAGAAAGGAGCGCTGAAGAGAGTGGAACAAACCAAGGAAAACAACTCAGGTACTGTTTATGAATGAATTCATAAAATAATGACATCATGACATCAACCGTTTATTTTATGTACTGTTTGAACATTTGGTCATTTAAGGTTGCTCTCGTTCTGTTTGACTGGAGCTGCTTGTTCAAACTTCTGTTCACGTGGGTGCACGGTTTGTTATAATAGGGTAGCGCTGGCCCAGGGGATTTTGCCTGTTTCCAGCGCTGTTACTTAAGCTGAGTTAAAGTTCATTCGGGACAATCAGCAACCATGATCAGAGCTCATGATGCGAGCACGGAGTGAGCGGTTTTCCACGTTAAAGGTTGATTAGTACTGGAGGTTTGGAGTGTTGAAGAAGTGTGAGAGGTTCAAGTTGAGACGGAGGAAAGTAAGCGCTCGCTGCCTGTAACTCGTTGTCTTTAGCACCGCTCTGCTGTAGCATCATGGTTAACCTCTCGTTGGTGTATTTGCAGAATCTCTAAAAATATCAGAAATCTCCTCATTAAAGAGCCAACGGAACATCTCGCCATTCAGATAACTAAAACAAGATCACCATTTTTTTCCAAACAGATGATCCGTCAAGTCGCTGTACACGAGGAAATAGAAGTTCATCCTCAGCCTGAGGCCTTTTTTTAAAATCGTGTTTGAGTGTCTATAACGCATCAAATTGACCATGATCATCCCCTCAAGGCCTTTTCAATCTCTATCCCTGTTAGTCATCACTATCGTATACATCTATGTCAGGTTACCTGATGCTGGGCATTACTGTATGACGCATGTCATGCTGATGAGAGGTTTTGAAGCTTGTAGTATAACAGTAAAGTGCCATCGTCAGAGTAACGAGTCTTAATTGGTAAATATCAAGAGCTTCGAGTTTCAAAGCTCAGCTTGATGATCACGAGGCACGTCTGCTGGTTATCGGTAAATCGAGTATGACCAGCTGAGTCACGTATAAAAACCAACAGAGGCGTCGAAGCTCCCAGTCGGTCTCTTTTGTACTCTGTAGGAGGACATCATCCGGTTCAAATTCTCAGTAGAAACACTGACTGTAATCAGAGGTCTGCAGCCACATCCGTGCTCTGCTGACTCCCTCACATGCATGCACTGCATTTCCACCCAAAATGTGAACGGTCTCCTTTCTACAGCAAGGCGTGCCAAATTGATGGAAAATTGTATTTATCCGAGCAAGGTCTGGAGCTCGGCATGTGTCATCACATGCTCCTGCGCGTTCTCCTCTCTGCGGTGGCTTAGGTTTTGTAAGTGATGCTCTGTCTGACCGACTCTGTGTGTCTCTTCTCCGCACCGCCTAAAGACAAGATGACAAACGGTGATATCAGCCCCGACGAGAAGAAGCAAGAGACGGAGAGAGAGAAGCTGCTCGAAGACGCCTCAGTGGGGGAAAATCACAGGTAAAACTGAAGGACAGCTGCACACGTCTGTTCGACCTTCGCGACGTTCAAAATCAGCCCTTGGCTTGAGAGCTAGTGCTTCTTCTGTCTTACCTCGTGCTACATGCCGCCAACTCGCAGTTCACTCTGCTGGATAAAGTTTCCGGTAGCACCAGTATTGACCAATTTTCTGCATTTTATACACGGAAAAACAGTAACATCAGCAGATATACACCTAGTACCATTGTGTCTGCTATAGGCCGATATCAGCCAGCCCGTATGTACCAGTGGAACAGTGTGAATCCTGTCTTAACATATGTGTTTCTCGTCTTTGACCGCAGTGCCCCCAAAGCTCAGGAAGAGTCCACTTGAGAGTCCTGCACCCTTGAAGAAAAGAGAAGATATTTGCTGCTGTACTCGTACAACCGTTGTCCGAACTGGGCTGACCAACTGGGATCTCCACTCCAGTTCCTTTTTCGATGACTCATAAACGATCACTGGTTTCCAGTTTACTGACTGTTTGTGTCATTGTCGCTGCTCAAAGGTTTCAGCACATCAAACCCCTCAAAGTTAAACTGACTGACTGCATATTTTATTTTTTTACTTTGTGTAATCTTTGCTTTTCCAGACACCTTTCGTCACATGCTCGTGTCTTATTGGTGTGAGTAATCAGTGTGAAGAGTAAGAACTTGTAGAGTAAGAATTTTTTTTTTTTTGGATCGTACTCATTTCATGTGCATTTAACTTGCTTTTTACATTTACAGAATCAACACTTTGATCTTAACTTCACTTATTGGAGGTACACAGGTTTAGTTGTAGTTAGCTCTATTACTGTGTCTAATAACGTTAACATTTTCTAGATGCATATTCACTTCAGATGGCCAAACAGAAAATTTGCCAAAGTTTATTTTGCCAGTTTTCAACCACGTTCAAAATGTCTGTTTTTAAAAGTTGGTCGTTTTTAACATAGATGTAAATAAGAGTATTTTTTTTTTGTGCCTGTCTGATGACCTGTTTCAGCAGCCAATAATAAAGTAGTGCATACAGTATAGTACCTTTTTTGTCTGTAATCATATTCACACAGAAATCACTGCTGTCACACTCTTCTTTTGATTTTCTATTGATGAAGTTTGAAGACTTTGCCTGTTTGATGACCCTGTGATGAAATGGGCAAAGTCTAGGGAGCCATCGTGTCCTGATGTGATGATGTTGCTTTTGTTGCCAGGCTGCAGTCATTCACATCTAATCAAACTGTCTTGACAAAGCAGATTAACTGAGAATCTGACAGTTAAAATATTAAAAATATACACCGACCAGCCACATCATCACCACTGACAGGCTGATCTTGTTCTCATGACACCTGTCAGCGGGCAGCTGAATATTCTGTCCATAGTTGCGTACCCATGCTAATGTTTTGACTCTGTGTTTATATGGCTGATTTTTATGAATTAAACCTTTAGCACATTTGGTTATGAATATTTCAGGATTAATACAATAGAAATATAAAATGACTGAACTGATTTCACCAGAATAAATTGAAGTTTTTAGGTAATTTTGTTTTATTTCAAACAAGAAACTGTAAAACCAAAGCGTTGTTGTCCAAAAACTGATTTATTTTTAAATAAATAACTTTCTCGAATATGAAAACATTTCTGTTAGAAATATAAAACATTGAACTGTATTATACAGTGTTAAATCAGTGCATTAGTTAAATGCACCCTGGTCCACGTATGGATAGGCCAGGAACTCTCCCAGCTTGTTGCCCTCAGCGTCGTAGTGCAGCATCCGGAAGCACTTGTCACAGAACAGACACGGGTCACTCGGAGCAAACTGGTCGTGGGTCGTAAACCACCTGGAGAAGAGTCAGAGACGTTAGACCTGTGTGCACAGTTCAGGAAACACCAAAGCTGCTCATGCACCGGTCATTTACGCACACACACACACCTGCCAATGAAGACGTGGCACACGGCACACTTCTGTGTGAGCAGTCTGTCCTTTCGTATGAGGAGTGGATACAGCTTCTTGTCCAGGCAGTCGCTCTGGTGGGTCAGTCTGTGGTGCGTAACAGGAGAGTTATGACGACTCAGATTTGTCTCACATTTGCGATATTAAGAGCTGCTTTCATGTGTGGTTACCATGTTCGCGCCAAAGATAACGCTCACAGACGCATCTGCTATTACGCGTTTCCTAGTATGATGTAAGCAAATTAGCTAGAAGGTCTTGTGAGAAAGACCTGACAACGAAGTGCTTTATTTCAGACGCTTCAGAAAGCGCAGGCGAAATCTCATCTCGTGACAAATCAGACCACCGCACATAACTACGCAGAAGTATAGTGGCTTATTAAGGGAGAGGGAGAGGATGACCAAAATCAGTAGGATTCATTCTCTGTAAATGTCATGGCTTCACTGTGATCCTCTTATTCATGAGATATTTTATTCTAGATCAAAAGTGCTGACCCAAATGAGTCAGCAGAGCAGTTTTTGGGTCATGGAGGTTGCCGCTTGAATACAACTGCTTTGATGAACCCAGTCTTACTTCTTTAAGCTGATTCATTCTTGATCTGATCAAAATGTGTCTGTGTTACGTCATCGTTTCCCGACTTGCTGAGCTGCAGGCTCTCTGGCTGGCAGCCAGCTTCCAGTTATTATCCAGCTACTGAGAGAGATTCAGCCTGGAGCCAGCAGAAGGTCTACGGGTGCTGAGGAGCGCCTCAGTATTTCCCACCTACAGTACGTCCAGATCATACAGTACGCATACAGTACGAAGCTACTAACCATAATCCTGTTCTATTGAACCACCAGTATTTATTGATTTAATGAGTTTTAATTTAGGATTTACTTCACCAGGAGGAGAGGAGCTGTTGAGTAATGTAAGACCTGTAAAGAACACACACCAATGGTCCATGAAGTCATAGCCTATCCGGCGGTTTTAGATAGCAACTACCGTGTTTTAATGAAATAATCAGCCTATCAAATGGCCTCAAATGACAATAAATGTTACCATTCATAATTATTACACCTTTCAGTAGAAAGGCTCAGTGGATCACCGAGACGAGAAACAGCTCTAACCTGATGTCTGTGATGATGACAAGATGTTCGCAGTCTCCCTGGTGACAGTAGAGGTACGGGAAGCCCACTTTAATTGTCAGATCCATGAACCGTGTGTCCTCCATCTTGGCCTGGGTGTAGGGTGGGAAGTTGCGAGCCTTTGCCCATTCAATGGTAGTCCTGTGTTACGAGCACACGAGAAGGCGCGTCACAAAAAAACGTCCTCTCAGATACGTGCCTGATCAGTTTGTACGTCACATTAAACTGTTCTGATCTTTGTGGTTTTTCATTGGGAATGGAAGCAGATCGAGTGCAATGTTCCACCCCAAATATGTCTATAAATGTCAAGATCTTGGTCTCGATGTGAACAGGAATCACAAGGATTCAATTAATATCCTCTGAAATCAAGATGTCCTTGTTCATGCTACCATCTGTGAACTTTCATGGCCTGCTCTGTAAATATTAAGGCACTTCATGAAGGTTTATAGGTTCTACTTGCAAGAGGGAAAAGTTAACTTACTTGCTGATGTCCTGACATTCGGGGAATCGCATGTCGTTATAGAAAACTCCTTCGAAGAAAAAGAAAGACGACTTAAAGAGATCCTGAAACAGAAAACAGGAAAAGATTACCTCTAGGTTTTATGGGTCTGTGTGTGTGTGTGTGTGTGTGTGTGGATACACAGTGTGACAAAAGAATTATGTTCAGATATTACAGGGTGCTTATTTTCAGATGAACTGCACACTTGTTTACTTTGCTGATGAAGTCTGGAGCCACGTCCGGTGTGTTGCTGAATTCTCCGCACACTTGCAAGTCGCTGACACAGCAGATGGCGTCTTTGAACTCTGCCAAAGTGTGGGAGCCCGTCATCAGCAGGCTCATGTGAGGTCTGGTGCTGCTAAACTGAGGAAGAACGGAGGACAATGTCACGACGCGCGGAGATTAACATTCAACAAAAAAAATAATAAATGCCTGGAAAAAACTTCTGGCATCCCGAGGAAGATTAAAGCTCACTCTTTCAGGAGTGGCCGGGTAGTAGACGTTGATGGTGAGAACGATCTCTCCTTCAGGGATAATGTCAGCTGCGCTTTCTGGTTTCCTGCCAAAGATTAAGCGCTCCTGGAAATCACACAGAGAACCACGCCTTAGATTAAGATACATGTCTGGCACCTCCTCTGTCACAATGATCTGAGTCCATTTCTATATCATTTATTTATAAGGCTACACAAATCTACATTTGTCCAACGGACCCACCAGTTCATCTGCGTAGAGGTCGTGCCTATTCTTGCTAATTTTCAGGTTAGCTTTGTGGTCTTGTCTCCTTTTTCTTTGTCTGTTCAAAAACAGAAAATCACAGAGTGTCGGATTTGGATTTTGACACAATACAATAAAAGTTGTAACAATTGAGGAAATGTCGTACATTAGTGTTTGGAGCGTTGGTTCTGGAGGAACCAGTTCTGTATCAGGCTCCTCACCCTCAGGATGGCAACGGAGTGAATCAGGACTTGAAAGGAAAACATGAAAAATAATAAAGTAACTAGTTAGTGCAAACACTGCAGCACGCTGTAATATTTATTAAGTATCTCATCACGAATGTCCTAAAATCATTCAAAGTAACAAATATTCAATGTCCCCTGTGAAGCTGTTATGTATGATACACCGACCAGCCATAACATTATGACCACTGACTGGCCACCTGTCCGTATGTGGGATACGTTAAGCAGCAGGTGAATATTTAGTCCTCAGAGTTTCCGTAAGAAACAGGAAAAATTGACAAAAAATAAGGATTTGAGGGTCAAACTGTGGCGGTGAGACGGCTGGGTCAGAGCCTCTCCAGATCTGCAGCTTTGGTGGGGTGCTCCAGGTGTGTAGTGATCAGCAGCTATCGAAAGTGATCCAAGGAAAATCAGTAGATCAAACTGCTGAAAGAGTTCATGCTGCTTCTGACAGGACACACACACACACACAGTTTGTTGTGTGTGGAGACCAGGACCAAGGACCATGACCAGGACCAGCCCAACAAATGGGCATGAGAGCATCATGGCCAGTGAAGTCTGTGGCTCAGTTTAGACCTAAACAACATCAGGCAGGTGGTCATGATGTCAAGGCTGATCGGTGTATGCTCCTGTCGAGACAAACTTTATTTATATAAATATACAGGTACATAATTTGTGGTTCTGACATGATAAACTGCATTTTATCAGTTGTTTTACTGCAGTTCATACAGGCTAAACGTTGGGTGTACGTTGCTGTGAGTACCTGCAGATGGACTTGAGTTCAGCCATGGTCTCCGCACCGACTCCCATTTCTTTCATGAAGTTGGCGTCAAACGTGTCGTCGTCTTCCCGCTGGTAGGAGTAGTCGCTCGGCTTCAGTCTGTTCAGCCACTCGTGTGCGAAAGAGCCGACGTGAAACGGTTTGGTGTTAACGTCGAGGTATTCAAAGTCCGGGACGTTTGTGTTAGCGTCTGCCGAAGGGTGAGACTCCGCCATGTTTTCCTGAGTAACGGCAGCTGTGCCGAGGATCATGGGTAATGTAGTTTTCACGGCGTGTGGCAATAGAACATTGCTTTTTTAAAGCCTTTTATTCCTCTTAATTTTTAAAAATACGCTTTTGTACTGACTGAGAAAAAACAGCAAGTCATTGCAATTAAAATAGCTTAAAATATCGATGTATTGTTATGGAATTATTAAATAAATATATGAAATAAAATATGATATTACGATGGTTCCCTTTTTTCACACTGTATTGCTAAAATATTTTACATTTATTTTTAATTTCACTCTTACAAGTCAGAAATAAAGCCAAGACAGGCCTACTAACTTGCTATACAAATTACAAGAAGGTTCGGCGGTTGAATGTATGATCATATTTATTTCCATGTGAAGGAAGAGAGCAATAGCAGCACAATTAAGTTCACACATTTACACCAGGAAAACTCCATTCGTGAACATGAACTCCGTTTGAAAGAAGCCTCAGGAGATCCAGCAGGAGAAATGACAAAACCACCAAAGATAATCGGGTTAGGCAGGGGCATCACATGCATGCAGATAATGATTAATGATTGGACATGGAGCAGCTCAAAGAAGTTAGACAACATAATTAATACTAATTTGTGATGGTTATGCCATTATATATATGCAGTGGAAAGTATACTAAGTACATCTAAAATGTACTGTACTTAAGTACAATGAGGTAATGTATTGGTTTATTGTTTTTTAAATTGTAATTATTATTATTCTGCTTCACTTTAACTCCACACCTGACAGATGAAACTATTATTACTCTGCAGATTAGGATCTCAAACACAAAATAAGAATCAAATAGGAATCTTATGAAATACAAATGATTACAGATTAAATCAGTGGTTTCAAACCTCTTTGATCTGTAAGCCTTTACACGTGTTGTGAATAAATCTGAAGAGGTCAAGCGATCAATTATATCACATGATAAGTCAATAAACAAACTTTTTCCTCAGGACTCATTTTGATGTTAATTACACCTCTGTTCTGCGCATGCCTCGTGACCTGCTACCTGCCTCTGCGCCTGCATCTCATTAGCCTCTCGGTGATCGATGTTGGAACCTCATGTATGTTATGTCATATTAATGGATAATAAATGGAAGCCGTGTACATTTTATAGCCTTAATGGCATATTTCTTCAGTTCTTGTCTTTCTTGCAGCTCGAGAGGAGGAATTATCTTTACGTGACCGTGCGTAAAATGACGTTTTGTGGTATGTAGGGACACCTTTGTGGGCCGGTCGCGCAAATCTCGGCCACTCCCGACTCATTACCATATAAATATCGCAGGAGGACATTTTTTTTGCCTTGTCTGCAGCAGTACAGAGGGTTTTAAGTTGCTGAGGCTGCGTCATTACTGACAAGGAAAGACATCACCTTCTCTTCATAAGGCTTCTTGTAATCTGACATCAAATGGAGACGACAGGCAGTTTTCTACAACAGGTAAATCAGTGTAACTACTGCAACTTCTCTTCTTATCTTTTAATGAGCAAACTTTTATTCACTGTTTTTAAAGCTGCTTCCGTTTCTTCATTTTAATTTCATCATTAAAGTGTAGGGTGGAGCAAAGAAGTTGAAAAAAAGTTTTCTTTTACTCTCAAAGCCTCATGTTCACTTGCAAAAAGCTTAAACGATTCTCTTACTGGGTCTTAAATATACTGCATTGAGCATTTTGCATTGTTGCATTGATATTTTCACCTAAGCCAAAGATCTGAGGAGCTTGTGAAGTTGTAGACGGCCCACAGTAAGCTCATGTTGACTGGGATATTACATTATGACTCCAGATAAATAAATAAAAATGCCATGTTAAACAAAGTTTAACTGCTCTCTCATCATTCAGTTATAGATTACAAGAATCCAGTTTCACTTTTAAAACCAATTTAAAGTGAAATACTTTTTTCACCCTTATTTTCAGGTGGATCTGAGCAGTGCAGATACAACGTAAGTTAAAAACTATTTAATGTATAGGGCTCTGTTATTAGCACTACAAAGTTCTTGCAAATATGATGACATGTAATCATTGTAATTGTAATGCACACACATTAGTAGTTAGTATGGCTTCCTGGCACTTTATATTTATTAATTCTTCAAACTGTGCAAACATGTATAGTTTAAAAAAAAAAACTTGCTTCACACTCTCCATTCATGGTTTTATAAGTCGACTTTGTCTTCTCGTGCATCTGTCTCTGATGGCATGAGGAAGCCAACAATTAATTTGACAATCTTTCATTCAGGTCATCTAAAATGGATTTAGAGACTGCATTGAAGGAATGCTCCACTGCCCTTGATCTTTTCCTGAACAACAGGTTTTCTGATGCGTTGTCTCTCTTAAAACCCTGGTGAGTCACCAGTTTTACTTTACGCTCACACTTTCAAATGCATCTTCTTTTTTCTTTTTTTTAATTACATTTGGTTCTTTCAGGAAAGATGAGAGCATGTACCACGCAATGGGCTACAGCAGCATCTTGGTGATGCAGGCGGGCATGACCTTTGAGCCGAAGGACATGGATGCTGCCATGAATTCACTGAGAGAATCTTTGCAGACATGCCAAAGGTTTAAAATATTTTCATTAAAGTTCAGGATGTTGTTCTGACTTTAACATGTTTTTAGGAGAACTTAATCATTGAGCTTTGTGTACAGGTTTAGCAGCAACCTATTTGTGTTGACACGGCACATGTGTGTTCCTTAACTTAGATTTCGGAAGAAAACTGGAATAATGGAGACTTTAACCAACCTCTGGAGCAGACAACCAGTTGAGAACCTGACAGAAGGTAAGTGATGAGCTTCCACTATCTCCAAATATTTGTTCTGAATTGTTAAATCAGTCTTTCAAGTGGTAAAATGGTTACTTAACATTATTTTGTTTGCCTTTTTTTTCCTCCCTTGTTTCCTTCTTGTCAGCAGAGGAGATGCACGCAGAGCTTTGCTACGCTGAAGTTCTCCTGCAGAAAGCAGCTCTCACGTTCCTGGACGAGAGTATAATCGGCTTCATCAAAGGGGGGATGAAAATCCGCAACAGTTACCAGATTTTCAAGTAAAAATCTTTTTATAGATCTTTTTCTGGAGACATCATGCCATAACCCGACACAGAGACGATGTTTTAAAATGATACGTTGTTGTTTTCCTTCCCAGGGATTGCCAGGCCTTGGCAAATGTCACAAAAGACATGGAAAAACAGAAGGGAACGCACATTCACTTCAGAGGTGGCGTCAACATGGGCATTGGATCATTTAATCTGGTGAGAGCTAGAGAAAGCATTGCAGTCATTCAGCAGGCCCCTATAAAAGTGTATTGTCATAACTTTATGCACCTCTACTACAGATATGTGGGTGTACAGTGTGTAAAATGATGGCTGAATGAATTCAGTCAAGCTGTATAATAACCAACTTTTTACCTCCCTCCTTGTTATCAGATGCTGTCTCTGCTCCCATCCAGAGTCCTCAGACTGATGGAGTTCTTGGGCTTCTCAGGAGACCGGGTAGGTGCCGTCGTCTATGGGCAAAGACGTAGCATCATTGTATACTGTAGCCGCTGTATTGTTTATTGTTTCCTGTCATAATCTTACAGGAAATTGGTTTGTCCGAGTTGAGAGAGGGAGCAGCCAGCAACAGCCTACGCTCTATCCTGAGCACCCTGACGCTGCTCATGTTTCATCTCTACATTACAGTGATTCTGGGTGAGAGCACTGCTAAATTTTGTCCTGGGTTTAAATCCCTGTAAACAACATTTTTTTGTGTGTGTTTATACTGAGATGTTTAATGGTCAGAAAATACTCTGCACAGGTACCGGTGAAGGAAACCTCACTGAGGCTGAAGCTCTGCTGGAGCCCTACATTGATAAATTCCCTAATGTGAGCAGTGTGTTTTTTACTGATGGAAGACATCACCTTTTTATCGCCCCCTTCACTGAAATGGCATCATTTTGAATTGAATTTATTTGTGTCCTGTCCACAGGGAGCTCTCATTCTTTTCTACACTGCAAGAATTGCTTTACTCAAAGGAAACTTCACATTTGTGAGTACAGGAGTATATCTACACTCGCCCAGTGTTGTTTTTTTTTTTTTTTTTTTTTAAATGCAATCTCAGCTAGTGTATTTCTTTTTTGTTGCAGTCAGTCAAAGAAAACTGGAAACTCATGAGTTTGTGTTTCTCTGCAGGCCCAGGAGAAATTCCTGGCATGTATCGCAGCCCAGGAGGAGTGGCGTCAGATCCACCACCTGTGTTCCTGGGAGCTGATGTGGGCTTACTCCTTTGAGCTAAACTGGAGAGAGGCGTATCGATACGCCGATCTGCTCTGCAAAGAGAGCAAGTGGTCACAGGTATCTAATATAACCGTATGCGCTGTTGTAAAACTGCTCATGAAAATAAAATATTTAATTTGACAACGAGCGGATCGCTCTTCTCTCGCAGGCTGTGTATGTTTTCCAGAAAGCTGCCATCTTGAGCATGCTACCAGAGGAAGAAGTGTCTAAACTGGGAGAAAATGTGGTGGAATTATTCAGGTGTGGCAGAGAAAACTGTTATCTGGGTATACAATTAGTTAATAAGGTCTGTGATCATCATACAGTAACTGTGACACGTGGTCTGTAGGCAGGTGGACGGTCTCAGGCTGAGGATTGCTGGGAAGTCGATTCCAACAGAGAAGTTTGCAGCAAAGAAGGCAGAGCGGTACTTGTCTTCTGACCCTGTGAAACTCGTCGTCCCTGCGCTGGTGAGTACACGTTTCCACTCCTACTTTAAATGATTCAACATTGTTATCAAGCGAGCAGTCCTTTTTAAACAACTATCTCTTTTCCATAGGAAATGATGTACGTGTGGAACGGTTTCACAGTAGTTGGCAAAAGACCCGAGCTGACTGAAAGCATCTTGGCCACATTAGAGAAAGCAGAGGATGAGCTCAGAGAGGATACAAGTGAGAAGCAAAGCAGTGACCAATATAATGATGTTTTTATAGCACCAACATTAAACTGACAGCATTTTGTGCGACGTGTAGGCCCATCAGTGTATCACCAGGATGACCAGTGTGTTGTCCAGCTGCTGAAGGGCCTGTGTCTAAGACAGTTGGGACGGCTGGTCCAGGCTGAGATCTGCTTCAATCATGTCATTTCCAGGTGCGGTTATCTTAACACTACAAGTCTGGTACTCTAATATCAATGTGTGGACTTTAACTGAGTGTTCAGTCCAGTGACATGCATGCTGTTTACAGGTTTCTGATTCAGGAAAAATCACCCTACTACAATAAATGACTGGGAACTGTAGTCTTCGTGATAATCACAGAGACCCGACACTTAGAAATTGATATATAAAATGAAAGCCATAGGTAGTAGATGCAGTTTTATTTTTAAATAAGAGACTTTATTGATCCCTCCCTGCTTTCCTATCTGTCTTCAGCTGCCTGCTCTCTCCTTTGTTCTCCTGTACACTCTCACAAGTTGAAAGCCATTCAGAGGTACCACTTACCGTTCATCAGTTGTAATTGGAAATATCAAACTTGGATGAACCCAAACTTTGCAGATTGAACTAAACGGTTGTAAATAAAATGAAACTTAGTCAGAAGAGTGTTTATATAAGACTCGTCTACTCTCTGTGTTTTGCATTCACGACACTGTCATTTGCATCACATTGAATAATCTCTTCTCCCTAGACTCCCCTTTTTAGTCTGTCAGGTTTTTTTTATCATTATTCATCCTCCTTCACTCTCCTCCCTCTAGCTGCAGGTTGCACACAGAGTTTTGACTTCATTAACTGACACTGAACGTGGAATGCACTCTCACCCTGCTAAATATAATTTTGAATTATTTTCTTTTTTGCAGTGAAAACAATATCAAGCATGACAACTACCTGGTGCCATTTACCATGTATGAGCTGGGTCTATTGCACAAGCAGAAAGGTGACACCAGCACAGCCATCACTCTGATAGAAAAGGCCAAGTAAGTGTTTCCACCCCATCCAATGTTCTCTTTAAGTAGAAATGCCTTGACAAAATACAGCTGTCCAATAAAGTGAATTAAGTTCAAAGTCAGAGTAGCATCTATACAGTTATGTTACACAAAGATATAATGAGTGATCTTATTTGTAGGATGAACTACAAAGACTACAACATGGAGTCGAGGCTACACTTCCGCATCCACGCAGCACTCGAGACCATGGGCTCCTTTCCAGCCAAACTTCCCCCTTCACGTACGCCGGCTTGAAAGACCCCATGGCAGAATTGTCCAGATGCTGTCAGCCCGGTCTTAATGGTACTTTGTTAGTATGGTAGAGCAGAGCTCTCTCAGTTGCAACCCTCTGTGGTTTTGTTATGAAATTAAATTTTGAATTTAAGAGAACAGTGAAGTAGACCCTGCTGGCGATGTGATATGAATGACTGAAGATTATAGGTGGGTCAAAAAAGTTTAAAGTGTGAGTGTTGGGGAAAGCCAAAGTCTTAAAAGTGCCCTATAATTATAATGTTTAATTGGAGTTTATTTATTCATGAGCTTAAGCCTGTTTTCAATATTTAAAGATGATTTTATAAACTATATGTCCAGGTATAATTCAGCCTTGTTCTACAGATAATGTCTTGTAAATAACTGTTAGTATTATCCTTTTTCTGTGCAGTATGAACCAGTCTGTTTTACTATGAATAAAGCTTATGAATCATGCTTAAGTATGACACAAATTGTGAAGCGTCTGCAATGTGTTAGTAGTACTTTGATCACTGAACTTAATCTTCCCTTTTAGTAGGTAGATTAAGCATAGGAATTCCTAAAATGGGCTTTCTCGAAGGCGCATCAGTGCCACATGATAAATGTGTTCTTCGAGTAGTTCAATACGTGTCAGGTTAATGCAGTGGTCACTGCCAGTGTCTCTGATTAGTTTTTCTGCGTCTGGTTGAAGGAGTGCACTTTGGTGAAATTGCGTCATCTAGTGTTTGCGTTTTCTTTTTTTTCTCAGTTATCTGAATAAGAATAAGAATAATAAAGGGCAAAACCCAAAGAATAAACTACTCTAAGAAACCGTAATCACAGCAAAATGTCAAGTGTTAGCGGACAGAGTATGTCCATCTGCAGCCTCAAAAATGGTCACATTTGTACTTTTCCCACACTTGCACCATGTCCTAATCACACTGACGGCATGTCAGTCATATCAATGAGGCACTATCTTGAACATAAACAACTAAAGCTAAAATGTTATTATGGAATAGTGTATTGTATTTCTGACTTATCATCGCCTTACCTTTTTAAAAAGAGCAGTATGTAGGGTTGTCGATAGAGCGCATGAGGAAATGTGTACCATGAGTTAAGAACCACTGGACTTAACTACCCCCTATTTTTATGTAAAGTATTTGAAACTAGCTCTACCCTTAACCAGCAAAACCAGTACAACTACTCACACGTGGAGGCTTCAGTATTTGGAATTTCATTATGTAATGCATGCTATATAAGTCAGGAGGTCATTTTACTGCTAATATTGCTTTTGTAGGATGTAAAATTAGGATTTTTACTTGTAATGGAGTATTTTTACATTGATGTACTGGTACTTTTACTTGAGTAAAGGAGCTGAGGATGCTTCCACCAATATGCATATCACACAGTAACATGTGTTGTGTGTATAATAAGAGGTAAAGCAGTGCCAGGGGGTGGTAAAGTGGCACAAATCCACAGTAACGAGTGGTGGGATCATGAATCTCCGCGTCGGTGCTGTCAGTGCCGGTGACCACGTGTTCTCTGAGAGATGATCAGCTGACTCTGCCGGAGGAGGAGAAGGAGGAAGGGAGAATGAAGATGGAGGGGAACAGGGACGAAGCTGAAAAATGTATAAATATAGCGACCAAAGCCCTCGAAGCGGGGGATAAAGAGAAAGCGGTGAAGTTTCTCAACAAAGCGGAGAAGCTGTACCCGACTGACAGAGCCAGAGGTGAGGCCGTTCATCTGATTTTTAGCCTGTCGGGGCTAACCGTAGCGAAGCGTTAGCTTAGCGGCTGACGTTTGTTAACACACCGCTTGGCTGTTTTAAGTTCACGGCAGGTCACCTGTTGAGTAATACATATTTGTATGATTAGCCAACGTTAGCCGAGAATGAAGTGAGGCTTACAGACGGGAAATTAAGCGACACCCAACCGAGCTGGCGTCGCACCTCCGAGTTAGCTTTGGCTAACTTGCGGGCCTAGCGTTGTGTTAGCTATCGCAGTCAGCTGTTCGCTGTGGTTGATTTAAAAATGAGCAAATACCGAACATAGTGAGTTTAAATGAGTATATGTCGTAGCCTGTGGTGTTGCCATGACAATACAAATAACCAACACAGGTTATCTAACCGTGAAACGGCCGAGCCGCTCGTTTAGCTCGTAGCTGTCACTCACGAAAGGCTAGCTGACCTTTTTTTTTTAAAGGGTGTTCGTTGGTTGTCATTTAGCTTTCACTCCGGGTAACACACCTGTGCTTTCCTCATTGTGACCCTGTTAATGGGCAAAATGGGAAAGATAAGTGAGTAACGATGTGGCTGATAGGTTAGTGGGTGCTAGTCCAATCCTTTAATTGAATGACTGACCCAGAGAGAGCCTCGAAGTACAGTGCAGGCTAATCCGCGACACACACACACACACCTGTCTGTGGGATGCATGTAAACAGGAGTTAAGTATGGATGGAGCTGACACGAGTGTTTTGCAAAGGCTGTGTAGTATAAAGTAGAACGAGTAGACTGCATAATGCTCGTGTAGATAAACCTGCAGGTTGCTCCTCAGGTGTTTAATTGTGGCTTGTCAGGTGAAATTGAAAGTAGTTGGACGTCCACCATTGTCTGTTGAAAGCTTAATTATGTCCCTGCACAGGTTTATCTGTGTGTGTGTGTGTGTGTGTTAAGTGCTAATGACATTTCCCAAGCTTCCCACGTGAAACTAGAAGATAACAGACTTGTCAAGGAAGGCCGGACCTCACCAATTTGCAGTTAATATAAGCAAACATAAATATTAAATATAGTTATTTGAGCAAATCAATCAAAGATCATTACCATCCACATGCACACCATAGGGTGAAATGTCTTGTGAGAGGCATCGCAGCAATGTTGTGTAAACAAAATGCCCCAATGTAAAAAGGCACGACCCAAAGTAGAAGGTAGAAACAAAAGGTGCCAGCGAGAGTTATATGGAGGTCACACAGCAGGAGGAGTTGAAATAAACAGAACAAAAATATGCACATTAAGCGCGCGTGTGTGTGTGTGTGATCGAAGGAGCAGGGGAGTAAAGGGACTGCGTGGGCTCTGTGCCTCGAGGCGCTCGCAGGATTAGAGTTCATAATCTGTATCGTTTGGGTGAAGACGCTCGAGGCGAGATGCCGTACTGCTCATAACTTTGCTGTTATCTTGCTAACACGCAGAGTGATTTAATTACAGAAAATAACCTCGTTGGAAGGAGTAATCGTGGGTTCTCCTCACGCAAGGGAGGTGAAAATAGGTTTTTATATTTAAAAAATACTCTGACACTCTTGGGACTGAAGTTCCAACCTCTATTGAGTGAGTAAAGCTGTGAAAACAATAACAGGAAACAAGAAGTGAACATCAAACACCAGGTCCTTCAGTACACGAGGCGTATGCCTGCCTCTGCACTGCTGTTCGGCGCCTCGGCGTGAGATGTCTCCCCGTTCCTGTAGGTTTCTTAACAAGCTTGCGGAGGGTTTACATGTGCACGGGTCTGGCATTGAGTGACGGGGGACGCGATGTTGTAATCCAGGATATCTCGCACACAAAGGGTTGACAGACAAAGGCAGGTCCATAGCAGAATACCTCACACTTTCATATTTGTGACTACTGCCTTTGAGCTATCTGGCGTCAGTGAGATGGTTATCAACGGGTTCATTTGAACCAGCATTTCCCAGACTGCTGCTGAGGGTGATCAACAACAAGATGTCAATATAGTAATGTATGAAAACATGGCACCAAGAGGAGTGTGGTTGGTAAAATGAGTAGATCAAAATATTGATCACTGAGCAAAATGAGCTTGTTGCAGCTGTGAAAATATCCAGTTCAACATGGGAAAATGTATAATGTCTTTCTCAACATGTTAAGCAGCCTCATGCTGTGGGAAAGGGGGATTATAGTTGTGCAAGAGGCCATAGTCGTGCTTAAGTTACATGAGAACAGACTATGTAATGCTAAATAATGCATGATAAACAATAAGGAACATTATAACAGTTAAAAGCATGCGTGGTGCCGAGCCAGAGATGATTAGGCCGCTGCACTGTCTTTGATTTTACATTTCTGCATCACTTGTTATGTATTCTGTGTATATCAGACCACTGCATGTAGCTCTCAAGGTCTCTGAACAAGATACAGGAGGCACATGTCAAGCTTTCTTTTTCGAGTCTCATCACTACCTGTCGTTGGGGCCTGTTTTGTATTTATACACAACACACAGAGGGACTGCAGTGATCGGATAGTGCAGTTTAGATTTTACTAGTTACTGTCAAAGAATTGTGTTGTTAATCTGTAACAGTACTTTTATCAGTCATTGACAGCTTGGTTGAGAAGTTGGCTGGGAACTGGCAGCTGGATTTAAATATTTAAAAAAACAACAAATACACTGAAGATCACTTTTTAGTCTGATGTGCTTGCAAGCCACGTCTCCCTCTGTGCACTCGCAAGCTGTTTCACCGGATGATTGAAGCCAATGCTTCCTTGTGCTGTGCCAAATTTGATTCCGTTGACTGTTTTTCTGGCCCTCTCATTTCTGCTGCAAATTAAGAGCGATTTAAAGGTTGGCGTGTTCCAACCTGCTCCGACCTTGTTAGCTTAAAGTGCTCCTAACAACACATCATGATGCTGCCCGAGCGGCGCCATCGACACTGTATTGAATCATGATCCTAAAATCCAATATTGTTATCAGTGAGACAAACCATCTTCCTCTCTTC
Source organism: Nibea albiflora (assembly GCA_014281875.1). Lineage (NCBI taxonomy): Eukaryota > Metazoa > Chordata > Actinopteri > Sciaenidae > Nibea > Nibea albiflora. The sequence continues at coordinate 7,095,578 of CM024789.1, read as the reverse complement.
TTCAGCTTTGCTGGACGCATTAACGAAGAACGGGAGCTCGGCGAGTAATGGCGCATATCGCCGGAGACCAGCAGAAAGCTCGCAGAGCAACGGCGGCCAGCCAGAAAGGGAAAGCCAAGAGTCTGGAGGAGGCGACTCCACTAAAGGCTTCACCAAAGAGCAGGTGGAAGGCGTGCAAAGGTGAGAATTTAGCATCCGTTTCATGCTCGTGTTCTACTGTATCTATCCCACTACAGCTGGCAATTTTCCAACAGTTGGCCCTGTGTCAGCAGCAGCGTTTCTGCCATACATGATTAAACCTTTTGTCTGTGGCTACAGTGTTGTGTGTCCGCGTGTGTGTGTGTGTGTGTGTGTGTGTGTGTGCACACACCTATTGCCACGGGACCCTCTTCAGCTTGGTGTCATGCCCATGAGGGGTGAAAGCGAGAGACGTTTAGCAGTGTGAACTAGATACCAGGTAACCACTACGTGCTCTAATTTTAGACCACGAGATACAGACAGAGCAAGAGGGAGGCCGTCAGTGTATGTTCTCCACCGCATGCAGCCTCCAGTTAGATAGTAGAAAGTTGCAGATGTCAGCTGGAGTTCATTTATAGGATCATTACTCAATCCTATTGTACTAACACGCAGAGGATCGCTTTACTCTCTTGGGTTTTTATACAAAATCCCCCAGGGAGGCTTCAGTGGAGTAAAAATTGCATCATGCCATCCAAGAAAAAGTAGACAGGTTATGCAGCTGTCTGACTGTGACAGGTGGACTTTTAATGTATTTAATGATGGGTGAAGGAAAGTTTTCCCACCTGTCTTTCACGATCGAATGGATTGTTTTCAGCTGCGTCTCTCTCCGTCCTTGTTTTTCAGAATAAAGCGGTGTAAGGACTACTACGAAGTACTGGGAGTCAGTAAAGACGTCGGCGAGGACGAGCTGAAGAAAGCCTACAGGAAACTAGCGCTCAAGTTCCACCCAGATAAGAATCACGCACCTGGAGCAACAGAGGCTTTTAAAAGTAATTTCATTCAATTCGTATTCTTTAATGATCTACCCTACAAATACTACGGAACATTGTATTTTGACACGCGCCCTCTTTGATACATCTATCGTGTCCTCCTTCAGAGATCGGCAATGCATATGCAGTGCTGAGCAGCCCAGACAAAAGACGGCAGTATGACCTGACGGGAGGAGAGGAGCCGAGCAGCCCGGGTCACTCGCACGGAGGAGGCTTTGACTTCCACAGGGGCTTTGAGGCAGACATCACTCCTGAGGACCTCTTCAACATGTTCTTTGGAGGCGGCTTCCCCTCCTGTAAGTGACACCTGATATGCATACATTCATAATTTCCCACTTAAATTTGAGTCGTTTCATCCAAGTATATAGATTTTATTGTTGTATCGTCACGTTAGTGTAGTCACTGATCGTGGCTTGTAGATGGAGTGTTTACAGTGTTGTTGACATAATCCATAACTTTGTATCTGACCCACAGCGAGTCCACACACCTTCACGAACAGCAGAACAAGCTACAGCCATCAGACGGATTACCGACAAGAGAGGACAGAAGAACGAGGAGATGTATGTAGATGTGTTCGGATTTTGTATCTCACATTCAAAAATCATTATTCGCACCTACAGAAACTACTACACTGCTCTGTCTGTTTATTATCTTACGTGTGTGTGTGTGTTGAAATGAAGCACTCATTGTACTGTGTTTGTCTCCAGGGGGGTTTCTCAATGTTTATCCAGCTGATGCCCATTGTGGTCCTGATTTTAGTGTCAATACTGAGCCAGATGATGGTGTCTCCTCCACCCTACAGCCTCTACTCTAGACCGTACGTATAGATCCATTTGAAATCGTTGTAGTCCAACTTTATCTAGCCGTTCTTTCACAATTTTAATGATACTATAAAATAATGTCAGCATTTTCACATCAGCTTGTCCTTCCTTCATCTCTTCCAGGTCCACAGGTCAGACCGTAAAACGGCAGACAGAAAACCTGCGTGTCGACTACTACGTCACCAGAGATTTCAAGTCGGAGTTTAAGGGCTCAGCGCTGCAGCAGATTGAGAAAAATGTGGAGGAGGACTATGTAGCTAATGTCAGAAACAACTGCTGGAAGGAGAGGCAGACAAGTGAGTAACCGTGGTTATAATACACCCTCAGAAGTAGCTTATTGAATTTGATAATGGTTTCTGTGTTGCGCTTTTTGTTGTTCGATCAGTCATGTTGTTTTTCTACTTGTCTCATCCAGAAACAGACCTGCTGTACGCTGCTAAGGTGTACAGGGACGACCGAATGCGCAAGAAGGCAGAACTCATGACCATGGATAACTGTAGGGAGCTGGACAGACTAAATAACCTGTACAGAGGCGGATGAGTTGGACGCTTTTAGATCATGTAAATGTATATGAATAGATGTGTATGTTCATGTTTTTTTAAGAAAGAGTCTTTACACTAGGAGCAAAAAAATGTACTGAAATAACTTAGCTCTACTGTTGAGGTTTTAAAATGTCTCTCTCCTCGTATCCCCACCTTGCCAACTCCTCTCCTTCCTCACTCCAGCCTGACCCCCGGGAACCGCCTTGTTATGTCTTAATGAAACGATCTCCACACGCGGTAGACAGCCCGAGACCTTTTCCTTTTTTTAAAAACTTTTCTTTTGTTTTCCTGAAAACAAGAAGGACAAGGACACTTGATTGTAAAGGCATGTGCTTCGAATAGCGAAAAGAGGCAATTCCGCACAAGAAAATCAGTCTTAAGATCAACAAACTGCTTTCGTTATCATCTGCTTGACATAAATATAAGATGGGACACTATGTAGATTCACCTGGAGGTACTGTCATCCAGCCAAATCCATTTCTTGAAGAAGACAGGAACGAAAGAAGGAAACAAAATAAAAACCTATTGCTTCTCTTAGCTGCCAACTCACCTCCGAGTGAAGATCGATGGAGTATGGAGAGACACTTGACTGATTTTGCTACTAGAGGACATTTTATGTTGTCCACTTCAAAATGTGAAGATGGCTGGGACTAAATGGACCATGGAAGGACATCAAAACTGTTAATCATGAATGGTTGTACATTTTCATTTTTGAATGTTTGAAGTTTATGCAGTTATTTAAGTAACTATAGAAGAAACTGAGTTTTTCTTCAATGCTCGCCTAATCATTTAAATAAAGTAAAATTATTACCATACACTGGATGTATATGTTTCTGACTCAAATGTCAAATTCACCAAAATTATATCTATAAAAAAAACCATGTCTGTGTTTTTTTTGCTGTAGAGGTGAATGGAAACTGGGAAACGGATTATTTCTTTGGCATCAAGTAGCTCCTTTTTCAAATCTGAGTGTGAGTGAGATTTCTTCATTATCATGAGTACTCGGGGCAATTGTTGATCAATGCCTCAGTGGTGGATGGTGGACTGTAACAAAGTACATTTTAATGGCCCGTTCTTAACTGTAATTTTGGCTTTACTATCAAAACACCCTATATTTATTAGATTTTGATCTATTTAATGGCCAGATTAATCCACCTGAGGCAGCTGAGGTCACTGCCTTTAGAAATGAGCATAGTGCTCTTTGTGCATGGAATAAGTCCCTCCATTTCTTTGAACTTCTAACTAAATACAGGGTGCATCGCTGGTAGATGTACTCTAATCACGTCTTGCATTAAAAATCTAAAAGGTTCCACTTTTCTTGTGTTTTATTTTGTTTATTTGATATCCATAAGCTCGACAGATTTGTGGTTTAAGTACCAAAATCCATCTCAAAATAGTTTTATACTCCTCTTTCACACTTTTCTCTGGAGTTCTAGCAAGAACATGGCACTCTATGTTCTCTCTCATTAGTATTAATGAGCTTTCTGATATGCCTGTCTGAGTGATGCACGACCAGGCCAACCACTGGTAACAGAGCTTTCCTGGATGCTGTGGATGTGACTGTATAGTTCTGATATCACAACCTTATGGATTGAGCGGTTTGATATTTCCACATTACTTCTATAGAACCTAAATGCTTATAATAAAAAGGAAGTCAGATTTCACTTTCTACAATATGTGATCTTTAAGTAAAAGCAAAACTCAGTCAGTTAAATTTACTGTCCGAGAGTAAGTGATCCGATTCATTAAAAAGACTCGAACTTCCCAACACTAGATCCGACTCCCTAAAAAGCACCGAACTTCCCATCACTAGTTGCAACATGTTGCATCATTCTGATTGGTTCATCAGCGGTCACATGACAGCGTCCAACCCGGAAACGATGTCATCAGCTGACTGCGGTTGAGGCTCGTCCCTCTTTGGTGTTTATTCGGTGAAACAAAACAAAACAAGCAGATGTGAAAGTTGAAATGCGGTCGAGACAAAAACTTTTTTAAGGAAAAAATAAGCTGAATCTGTGGAAACGGTGGCTCTGACGTTAAAGTGGACTATGAACAGCTGCATCAGGGTTGTTCTGTGGGGGCTGTGTCTCTCATGTGCGTCCGCCTGCAAACATGAACCAGAGACCCCCGACTGGAGGATGACTCTGAAAACCATCCGTAACGGAATACACAAGATTGACACGTACCTGAACGTAGCACTGGACCTGTTTGGGGGCGATGATGGACTGTGTCATTACAGGTGTAGTGATGGTAAGCCAGCTTCTTTAACACACCTGTAACTAGTAACATTAATGCTGACTGTGAACTAAAGTTGAAGAACTGAAACTTAAATGATGTTTATGCAACACTTGGCAGCCAGGAGATATACATTATCGCCCCCGGAGTGGCACAGTGAGCCATTAAGACTGTGTGTACTGATGTGTTTATCTCCTGACTACAAGATAAGTGACTGTGGCAGGACAGGAAACATCTTCACCTTTGCTCCTCTCTCTCTCTCACACACAGGTTACAAGCCGACGCATCGCCCCGGGTACAAGCACCCACCACCCAATGGATGTGGCTCCCCGCTGTTTGGATTTCAGGTAGTCTGGCACAGTTTGGGAGGTTGGAGGTCAGAGGTTGCAGCATGCAAGCATGAGTTAAAGGCCGTCAGCAGCCTGTCGTGCTCTGTGTCCTTCAGTTATTCCAATCAGAAAGCTGGCTGGCACAAATTTAAGTTCTGCAGGTACGCAGGTGTCCACACCTTCAAGAGTAGCTCATCCTTACCGCTCATAACAGCTTGTAGCTTTTTGTGAGGGAGGATGTTAAAAATCTAACATTGATCGAGACGTTTTAATCCAGTTTAACAGAATACACTTTCGAGCGACTAGTGACAGTGACAGTGATGCAAGAAGTGATGCAGGGAGGTGTTAGTCCCTAAAGGGAAAACACCAATGTCTTTCCTAATTTATTTTAAATATCTCACTCACTCACTTTTGAAATAAGTGTCCACAATCTGGAAATCAGTTTACATTCCTAAAAATAATGGAAATCCGCTCTTCTATCTGGATTGCACTTAATACACAAACGGGAAAGGGACTGGTTGGGTAATAAGTAACCTAGACGTATCAGACGTATATTGTCTGCCAATCGTCCTCAGTGTCTTATTATCCAGATGTTTGTCAGATATGTGTCATCTGACATGTTCAGTTCAGTTTAGGTGGGATATTTATGTCAGCATATATGTTGGCTTATAAGTAACCAGAAAGTGTAGAACTACAGACACACCAAATATCTGTTTTATATTTTAAGATGATTTGCTAACAGTGTCGCCATTCTCTACATTGTCCACACAAAAGTACCGTATGTTTGTTTTCAGCTGTAAGATGTACCGTGTTGGATGTTGCTATGCTATAAGAATAAGAAAGTAAATATTGGCCAATATACCGTTATTGGATTTTCTATCTTTCATATATTCATATCGGATATTGATCAAGTATTGAGCATCCGTCTGGCTTTGGTAAAAGTACTAAAAGATACTAAAAGCTAAACAAATCCGCCCCATGTACGAAGGCTCGGTCCTTGCCGCAGCGGCCCAGGGTTTGAATCCGACCTGTGGCCCTTTGCCGCATGTTATTCCCTCTAGTCTCCCTCTGCCCACATTCCTGTCACTCTTAAAAAAGCCAAAAAATATATATAAGAGAGTAACAAACCTGTGTTTATTTCCAGTTTGACATAGGAATCCCATCCATGACCAAATGCTGTAACCAGCATGACCGCTGCTACGACACCTGCGGCCGTGAGAAGCATGACTGCGATGACCAGTTCCAGGACTGTCTTGAGACCATCTGCAGGAATGTGCAAAGGACTCTGGGACTGGCTCAAAGTGTCAAAGGTGAGAGGCTCAGTTCACAAACACAAGTACAAACGGATGTGAAACACCGCATGTCCAGCAGAGGGCAAAATAGAGCTAATTTAGAGAGGTAAAACTAAATCTGGATTCTGTCATCTGGATTAGAGAGACCCAAATTAACAGTTATTGTTCAGTACTGACTCATAACCACAACATCAAACTGACTCTGTCATATATGAAATTAGAATATCTGTTCTGGTCGTGATTAAGGTTTGAAATGTTTCTAAACCAGCTCACCTTGCTCCTGTTGTGCGTTGGCTCATGTTCTTCCTCTCTTTCCTGTTCTTTCTGTCCATCTTTGCAGCTTGTGAGTCAGCAGTGACTCTGCTGTTTGACGCCGTCATGCACATGGGATGTAAGCCATACCTGGACAGCCAGAGGGAAGCTTGTGTGTGTCAGTATGAGGTGAAGAAGGAGCTGTGACACGGCGGTCACGGGATCAAGACTGTGGAAGAGACTGATTGAAAAGCACAACACTAACAGAAGGACACCAGCAATAAACGTTTATTTTCTCAGGGATAGAGCCTCTTTGGCAGAAATCTATTAGACACAGTGAATGTGAAACGTTTTTAGAGTGGACAGATTAATGTCTTTCCTATGCAGATAATTATTTATAGTTTGTTAATACTGTGTAATGTGTGTGTCATGTGACGGACTGGAAACAGGGTGGTCAGGGTTCCCCTGGCTTTTGGATGCTTGGGTAGCAGCCAGCACTATTTTATAGATTCATAAATACCGAAGACGTTTTGTATTTGACACTAAAAACTAATTTGGCAGTGATTATTAATAAAACATGGGACAGTGTACAGTTGGTACTCTTCCACTTAATTTCAATTAAAAGCTAAATCCAGGATTTTTTTTTTTTTACTCAGTGCACTGTGTTTCCATAAAAAAAATAAATGATGAATAATAAATATGCACTTGGAGCTCTTTTTTCAAGTTCCTCTAACTAAATTAACAGTCTCGGGAGTTTGTCTTAATTTTTGCTTTAATCATAGTTCTTTCTCAGAAACTTTGAAGAAATGATTAGGGTATAATGAAACCTTACCACCGGGTCCCACATCCCATAACCCTGATTAGGTACGTGATAAATGACTTGCCATGTTTGTGGTTCTTTATAAAAATCATATGGGGGGGGTGTGCACTGGTCACTGTGTGAAGAAAACATGTTAAACTCCGGGTTCACATCATAGACATGTTTGTAGAAACTAAGCAGAGTATCCTGGAGCCTTGAGACTCTGCAGCCTGCAAAGGAAGAGCTGTTGTCTCACTGCTTTAGTGACTGTATTAGTATGGTAAGGCCAAGTGACGCCCTCGCTGACATGAACCCTGTAATGGAGCTGTACGGCCATGAGGGATAGGAGGAGAACTACAAATGCTCAGAGGAAGGCTCTTTTTGTGCCTATGCACCGAACAACCAGAGGGGCTGCAGAACCGGCGGTCACCAAAGCCTCAAGGAAGTTTCGGTGAACCGCTCGATGTCTCAGGAAGGTAAACTTGGGTTAACTGGGCTTGGCTCAGGCTGAGTTTAGCAGAGGATGAATGCTGATCCTAACTGGGAAAAGGTCTGAACCTAACCAACACGTTCCTCTGTGGAGGAGTTAAAGACTCAAGAAGCCACACCCGTGTCGTTGGTAGAGGTCTCTGAGGTAGTTACAGTTTCTTAATGGTGCTCCTCAATAAAGAGGTAGATGAGATTCACCCTGGGACATTGTTGGGCTGTCTTAACTGACATGCCTCTTTACTGTTGTGTGGTGGTTGGATACACTCCCTGCAGAAATGCAGACTGGGCTGGTAGTTCCCATTTTTATAAAAAAAAAAAGAAGTACAAAGCAAAAGTGAAAGTTGTACAATAAGCAGTTTTTATGACACTAATGCCAACGTACTGTTGATATAAAAATGGTGAAATTAATCATTAACCCAAGTGTAACCCAACCCGAGTGCCAATTGTGTACTCCGCATGAAATTAGAGGAAGCATGAGAATAGCATGATATTAAAAAAGGAGGAGCTAACTCAAGGTTTATCAATTCGGGGATTAACGGCGCAAATTCATTTATGAGTGGTGTCAGTCGGAGAGGAGACAACCTGTGAACATGTCTAACACAGCAGGAGACAGATGTGGAGGTAACAACTTTATTTAATATGAGTTTAATTAAATGTAGACATGAGCTGTGGACTGCTGTGTGAAAGTTTGACAGATAAATACTGTGAATTTCCGATGTTACTCAGCTGTTTACTATCGTTTACTATGTCCTTACACGAGTGCTGACACTCCTTTACTCTTATGTTTTCTTCTCTGAGTTCATACAACATGTGAGTCAGCTTTTTAATGTCATTAAACATCCTCCATGTCGGGACCTAATTGCTCTTTCTGTCACCTTTCCCAGGAAGTGTTGCTAAAGGCAGCAGGACAGCAACAGACAGTGTGGGTGAGTGCTCTCCATAAGCTATAGACTAAATCTATTATTAACATTACTTTTATGTTTTCAGAAAGAGGTTTGCAAATCAAAAGTGAAACATGAGAAAGAACTCTGGGTTTGTTGCCGGTGAAGGCAATGTAGGGTGTGATTAATCATCAACTCAAAGGGCCTTGATAACATTATCATTGACCATTTCCCCATATTCAGTGTCATTTAGAAACTGAGTGAGTACAGGAGGTATATGACACAACTCGTATATCTTGGGGACACCCAGCTAAAATGAATTCAGTTGAATTAAATCCTGCTTTCATTGAAGTCGTGATATTCAGTTTTTGTTAAAGATGTTTTACAGATGTGTTTAATTATTTTCCACATTGGCACATGGTTTATTCACATGTGTGTTGTTTTCCATAGCGTGCACAGAGAACCTAACGGAGACTGATGGCTTCATCAGGAGGTAAGCTGTTTCTTCTTTCTTGGCGCTTTATTTATTTGTGTGGTTGGATCAGCTCCCCTTTAGTTCAATACTCTACTTACCTCCACTCCACTTGTTTCTGTGATCTTTTTCACCATGAAACAGCTCTTTGGATCCCGCAGAGGAGTACAAGATGGACAACAAACGTCGAGGCCTAGCGCTCATCTTCAACCAGGAGCGCTTCTTCTGGCGCTTGGGGTTACGTGACAGGCATGGAACCAACGCTGACCGATACAACTTGGAGAGAAGGTATCGCATCCCAGCCAGCTGCTTGAGAGCGAACATTGTATTTTATATGACTGTGCGCTCAAAAACTTCACTGCACTTGTTCACCGAACTGCTTGTGTAATTTGTTACACGCTGAACTTATTTTCACTTCTCTTTTAGACTGAGTGAGCTAAACTTCGAGGTGAAGGTTTATGATAACTGTAAACAGGTGGAAGTCTTAGCTAAAATCAATGAAGGTAAGCACAGGCGCCGAAATGACTACATATATCTTCAGGGGGCAGCACTGCAACATTGTTACTGCAGTTTAAGTTCTTGCTTTTCCCATGTTATATGCTCTCATGTCCCAACAGCTGCAGACTCCGACCATTCAGACGCGGACTGTTTTCTGCTTGTCTTCCTGAGCCATGGCGAGAACGATCACGTTTGGACTCAGGATGAAAAGATTAGCATCCAGGATATCACGGCCCTGTTCAAAGGAGATAAGTGCAAGAGCCTTGTGGGAAAGCCAAAGATCTTTATATTGCAGGTACAAAACCAAGTCAAATCCATTGAACGTGCTTTATTACTTGTTTTTTAATGCTCACTTGGAGGTAACGTGGCTGTGTCTGTCTAGGCGTGCCGTGGAGACAAGTACGATGATCCAGTGACTGCCTGTGGTGCTGAGGACAGCGAGTTGAACACCAATAAGGTGGTGGTGGACGCCAGCGCCGTGCACACCCTCCCCGCTGGAGCTGATTTCATCATGTGCTACTCTGTGGCTGAAGGTGAGTCTGCCGGGATGTTTAAAACTCTCAATCAAAGATTCACTTCTTTTGATTCAGTTAATGCTTCAAACTTGGAAACTGTAGTGAAAGTTTTAGTCGCTCTGTCCTCATTGCTAACTATCCTGTCCTGTCTGCCCCCTGTGTTGTTTGTCAAGGTTACTATTCATACCGGGAGCCAATAAACGGCTCCTGGTATGTCCAGGATCTGTGTGAGCTGATTCAGAAGCATGGAAACTCGCTTGAATTCACAGAATTACTCACGCTGGTCAACAGGAAAGTGTCAATGAGGAGTGTCGGAAACAGTGATGACCGTAATGCCAGAGGGAAGAAGCAAGTACCTTGCTTTGCCTCAATGCTGACCAAGAAGCTCTACTTCAGACCAAAAAAGTAAAGTTTAAATGAGCTGGTTGATCTCCATGTCCGAGGAAACCGAACCTCCTCATGGGAGAGATCTGATTTACTGGTTTATCTGGTTTCTTACATTAATCTGGTTTCTTATGTGAATGCAATCACACAATAGACATTGTAATTCAATATAATACACAACGGTGCTGTAGTAATTCAAATTAGACCCTCTGCAGGACCTTAACCGCGAGGATGAGTTCGCCTGCAGAGGAAGAAGAGTTGTCTCACTGCCTTTTGTTTAAATGTAACATTCTCTCTGTTGCAGAAATCTAAACAAGTCTTGATTCTTAAATTCAAATCTGTCCTTGAAATCTTGAATGTTAGCTTTCCATTTTCAGTTTACAGTCATTCATTTTTCCGTCCACCCTTTCTGTATGAGTGAATCATAAATCGCTGGTTTAAATTCTCCATCTAAAGATTTCCATTGAAACACTTGCTGCCTTTTTGTTGAATATAAGTAATCTGTTAAGAGCGAATCAGGTTATTGGATCAATCTTGCTCATTTGTCCAGAGTGTGCTTTTTCTCTCAAGAATGATGGGGCAGTCGGGGATGTCTCATATCTCTAGTACACTGTTGAGGAAAACCTGTGTTAAACTGTGATTAAACATGTAAAAAACAAACTGCTATTGATAATTCTGCGTGTCATTTGTGATCATAGCACATTTTAGTGTAGTAATTGTGTATTTTGTGAGCACACTGAGGATCTTTAACCTTTCTCTCATCCTGAAGATTAAACGAGGCTTTTTCTATCGTGTGTTTAAAGTCGATGTTTGAAGAAATAAAGTCAGAATTGGCTATTTATCTCTTCTAATCTTCGTCTGCATCATTCCTAATCTCACTTTCAGCGTTTTATGATTTATTAAATCCCTGTATTTAAACGTTTAATGAGTCACTGCTGCAACGAAAACACGGAAGTTCCGAGGCTGTTAACTTTTTGACTGACGGACGCGAGAGCCAATCGCGTTCGCCGGTTGTCACCCTCAGCCAATGAGATTGAAGTAAAGGAGGAGCTTCATCGAGGCTGGTCGGGGTTGGGATTGACGAAGCAAATTCATTTAAGAGTGGTGTCAGTCGGAGAGGAGACAACCTGTGAACATGTCTAACACGGCAGGAGACAGATGTGGAGGTAACAACTTTATTTAATATGGGTTTAATTAAAAGTAGACATGAGCTGTGGACTGCTGTGTGAAAGTTTGACAGATAAATACTGTGAATTTCCGATGTTACTCAGCTGTTTACTATCGTTTACTATGTCCTTACACGAGTGCTGACACTCCTTTACTCTTATGTTTTCTTCTCTGAGTTCATACAACATGCGAGTCAGCTTTTTAATGTCATTAAACATCCTCCATGTCGGGACCTAATTGCTCTTTCTGTCACCTTTCCCAGGAAGTGTTGCTAAAGGCAGCAGGACAGCAACAGACAGTGTGGGTGAGTGCTCTCCATAAACTATAGACTAAATCTATTATTAACATTACTTTTATGTTTTCAGAAAGAGGTTTGCAAATCAAAAGTGAAACATGAGAAAGAACTCTGGGTTTGTGGCCAGTGGTACAGTCAATCATCAGAAAGGGTGTGCTTAATCATCAACTCAAAGTGCCTTGATAATTTCATATCATCTCATATTCCCTGTCATCCTTTGTCACTTTGAAACTGACCCGCATGGCGCTTAAGCTGAAATAAATAAAGTTTAATTCAACAGCTCAGCAATAATTGCTCATTTTTTATTAAGGTTGTAATGTTAATTTTTTGTCCACGCCTCATTTAATTATCTTTATGGTCAGTTGTCTCTGTCTCCACCTCTTTAAAAAAAGAAACTAAACACTATGACCTTCATGACATTTTATTTTAAGGCTTTATTACCGGCCTGTTCTGTTAGACTTGATTTATCTAACTGGTCCTAAACATTAAACACGAGACAGCTCGTATATATTGGGTACACCAAGCTAAAATTAGTGAAGTTTAATTCAACAGTTCTGCAATAAATACTCGTTTAATTAGAACTCTACAGCTACACCTCTGTGAAACTATGACCTTCGTGATATTAGGATTTATTACCGGCTTGTTCTCTTCGGCTGCATTAGTTTTATATTGGTTCATCTGGTGAACTGGCAGCTTTTTTGTTAAAGCTGTTTTACAGATGTGTATCTGTCTCTAGCTCCACCTCTTTAAATTCCTTTAACCATAACACTGCATTAGCTCTATCTTGTTTTATCTAATCTAACCGGTAGCTGAGTGTATAGCCAAAAAAAAAAAACACCACAAAAGCCACACAAGCAAAGATAAGTCAGATAATAGCATCCAAGTCGCTGCCTTTAACACACAAACCTACATGTCTGTAGGGTGGGGTGTGGAGGTGTCACTTTTGGCCTCTGTTCTTTTAGCAGCCTTTGCCATCTTTCTCCACCTGTCACCCAGCTATTGAAGCCCACGGGGACTCTAAGCTGATGGAACAATGGCTGCTTGACCCCGCACCAGCAGCAGCGGAGCAATTCATGCACCTGTAGTTGTGCTGCTCAACAAAGAAGCGAAAGCCAGAACGGCTCAATCCTCCTATGTATTCTGGAGTAATTCACGTGTGTGTTGTTTGTCCACAGCGTGCACGGAGAACCTAACGGAGACTGATGCCTTCATCAGGAGGTAAGCTGTTCCTTCTTATTTTTGTGGTTGGATCAGCTCCAACTTTGGTTCACCACTTTGTATCATTTTCATGGTGAAACAGCTCTGTAGATTTGGATCCCGCAGAGGAGTACAAAATGAACAACAAACGACGAGGCCTAGCACTCATCTTCAACCAGGAGCGCTTCTTCTGGCGCTTGGGGTTGAATGACAGGCATGGAACCAACGCTGACCGATACAACTTGGAGAGAAGGTATCGCATCCCAGCCAGCTGTTGAGTGAATATGTGACTTTTCTGTGGTAACGCAGAAGAACTGTTTGTCTACTTTGTTAAACGCTGAACTTATTTTCACTTCTCTTTTAGACTGAGTGAGCTAAACTTCGAAGTGAAGGCTTACGATAACTATAAACAGGTGGAAGTCCTAGATAAAATCAGTGAAGGTAAGCACAGGCACAGACTATTGTTCATTTCCTGCACAGATCGTCGCATCATGCGACCTGCTGTGCATAACAAATATCTCATGTCCCAACAGCTGCAGAGTCCGACCATTCAGACGCAGACTGTTTTCTGCTTGTCTTCCTGAGCCATGGCGAGAACGATCATGTTTACACCTATGATGGAAAGATTAGCATCCAAGATATCACGGCCCTGTTCAAAGGAGATAAGTGCAGGAGCCTTGTGGGAAAGCCAAAGATCTTTATATTGCAGGTACACTGCAGTCAAAGCCATTGAACGTGCAGTCACTTTTCACTTGGAGGTAACGTGGCTGTGTCTGTCTAGGCATGCCGTGGAGACAAGCACGATGATCCAGTGACTGCCTGTGATGCCGTGGACAGCGAGTTGAAGACCAATGAGGTGGTGGTGGACGCCAGCGCCGTGCACACCCTCCCCGCTGGAGCTGATTTCATCATGTGCTACTCTGTGGCTGCAGGTGAGTCTGCCGGGATGTTTAAAACTCTCAATCAAAGATTCACTTCTTTTGATTCAGTTAATGCTTCAAACTTGGAAACTGTAGTGAAAGTTTTAATCGCTCTGTCCTCATTGCTAACTATCCTGTCCTGTCTGTCCCCTGTGTTGTTTGTTAAGGTTACTATTCCCACCGGGAGACCATAAACGGCTCCTGGTATGTCCAGGATCTGTGTGAGCTGATTCAGAAGCATGGAAACTCGCTTGAATTCGCAGAATTACTCACGCTGGTCAACAGGAAAGTGTCAATGAGGAGTGTCGGAAACAGTAATGACCGTAATGCCATCGGGAAGAAGCAAGTACCTTGCTTTGCCTCAATGCTGACCAAGAAGCTCTACTTCAGACCAAAAAAGTAAAGTTTAAATGAGCTGGTTGATCTCCATGTCTGAGGAAACTGAACCTCCTCATGGGAGATTTTTAAAGAATTTTGCTGTTTTTCTCTACTCTTCTACTATATGTTGATCATGAACATTCATTTGCATAAGCATAGAACAATCAGCTAACTGGCAGCCTTAGTATCTACAGTGAAATCACTGGTTACAAAATAACAGGAACAACTTGTATTGACATGCACTGAAGACATATTGATATTCTTTGCCTGAGGCAATCATTGCGTTCCTGAACCCTGTCATTGGTATAAACAGTGGTTTCATATATCACGTTTCTTCTAGAGAAACCAGATTTCTTGGCAGTGTAAAACCTTGACCTGGTTCATAACGGGCGTTTTGCATTTTGATAAAGGTAGATGAGAAGTCTGGAGCCAGCAGCTGGTAAACACGTTGTGTTTATCTGATTTACTCGGTTTATCTGTTTCTCAGACTAATCTGAAATCTTATGCGAATGCAAATATATAATAGACATTGTAATGCAGTTTAATACAACAGACCTGCAGTAATGCAAAGTTAGACCAGTGAGTTATCACAGCTACATGTATGCATTGACTGATAAGAGGGCCAACAGCTCAAAGAATTTGATCTTATAAACAGTTTCATAATAATTTGTCAGGCATGCTCAACTGTTATTCTATTACCACAGATCTGATCAGATTATTGGGCAGTTAATTCATCGTTCAACTGTAAAATATCCTGCCTCTAGTATATATTTGTCTCAACTCTCTGATAACCAACTTTGGTCGATGCCTGCAAAAAAAATGCTACAGTGACCTAAAAACAAACAAAACCACCTCTCTGACATAAGTTAATATACTTCTATAAAATAAAACAACCTTCATAGAAAAGAGGCAGATTTTACACAGCAAATGTCATATATAGGATAGGTGTGACTATTAAAATTGAAAGAGCTAAATACATATTTACATATATTTGCCAGTATCTACCATAATTCGTTAATCTACCTGATAACCAGTTCGTATCATTCTAACTCATCACACTACACACCTTAAATTCTTTTGTTCTTGTTGGATTGCATTACATTATGATGTCATGTTGTTCCTGTTATATTGCCCAACCGCTGTAGATCAATACACATGTTGCACTTTGAAGAAATTGCTTTGAAACTACAGGATCATTATGGACCACAGCTACTTTTCTGAGCCTTTTGTCACACTTTTTCTTGACAAATGTTGCCTTATCCTGGCAGCTGACGTTTTTCCCCCCAAACAAGCTAAAGAGAACAGTAGAAGCTAAAATTTCTGGTGGCCTTGCGCGGGCTTTTCTGAGACTAAATGTTGTCTCTGAGGAAGCTGGAAATCTTATTTTCTTGGCTGTGCAGTCAGGTTCAGGTCCAGGTCCAGGATAAATACTTTCCAGCCTACCCGTATCTTGAGAGACAGGTGACATAACAGCAGACAAATCAGGTACTTCTAATGTTTTTTATCTACATCAGGGTTTTTTTATCTCTCGTAACAGACTCTCCAGGCACCACATAAACATGCTGTTTGTGTTCAAGCTCGCTCCATCAAAAAGGGAATTCATGTTTGTGCTGTTCTTTGTGTTGTAACAGTTTGCAGTACTACGTTTAATAATGCGGATTTGCACCCAAAATGGCAACAAACACCAGTGTGGAAAGTACCTCAGGGCTGAGGGGTGTTCTTTTTTAAAAACTGTACTGTGGACTTCCTTGCTGTGTCATATTATCTACAACTCAGGAAAAAAAAATCTAATCTACCAGCATACACTGATCCTGTATTTTTGCAGTCTTACTGTTGGGACTTTGTAAAGTAAAATCTGTGCTAGATTTTAGTGACTTTTGAGTAATCCATAAAACTTTCATTCTCTTTGTGGGAAAAATGTCATGTGATGTCTGTTTTTTCACCCGTGCCTTGAAGCTGTTTACGAATCTCAGTGCTCTGAAATAACCCCGGGTTATCTGTCTGTCAGCAGCGAGTACAATCACAACACATTTCCTTAAAAGACACGAGGCAGACAGGGGATTCTCCCAACGTTTGGGAAATACTTTTTATTCCAATAGTCCGCAGTGTCTGTACGTTTCTCAAAGATATAATCGGCATCATTATCAAGACTGTAAACAAAAACACAGAATGATATGGATTCCTGGTATAAATGCACCATTATCAAAATAAAGCAGGACATTTGTTTTTGCTCTGGAGTGTCTAAGTGTTAGTGATCTTTATATATGGCTTGGCTCCGTTCATGGATTTGGCTGGATCTGTTCAAGTGGGAGCTGAAGTTGGGTTGGGTCTCTCAGACGTCTCAGGTCCTCCTCCACCTAACACAGAAAACAGACCACTTATTAAGATGAATTCAGCCTGATTTCCTGAAAGCGGTGGATCATCACTGGATGAAAGTGGAATGTTCCAGTGAGGGTTTAGTCATGCCCTGACAGTTCCTCTGGTGCCACCACAAGTAAAATGTCTCAACAACTATTGCCTGTCATGACACACGCCCACAGAGTGAATCATAGTATCTGGTGATTACTTAACTTTTCATTTAGCACCATCACGAGGTCAAAATAGTTATTTAATTTGTGTAATTTGATTCATGACTAAATATCTGCAACACAAATGGCATGGTTAGCATGTTAGCATGATAACATGCTAAACCATATTTTGAGCTAGTCAGCATGCTAATGTTAGCATTTAGCTCAAAGTGATACAGCCCTGTGTGATTCGAAATATTGCTACGGAGGTAGCTAATGTCGGGCTGTAAAAAAAAGTGAACCAGTCAACAAACCTGAGACAGTTCATCCTTCAGTTCATTGTATTTTGTCACGTTGAATTTCTTCTTGTTGGCCGCCTTATAAAAGTAACGCAGGAACTGCCTGTCTTTAACATCTGGGTACACGTAATCCTGAGGGGAAGAACAAAGCAGTGAGAGGAGGAAAAACATCTGCGCACACGTAGGATTTTGAACAACTGAGCTGCAGGTTTGAGTAACTTTACGTTACAGAAAAATAGTTCCACATATTGGGAAATCCACCAAGTTACTTTATGTATGTGATTTAGAGGAGAAGATTAATAACACTGTGAAATCTGTCATATAGCCTAACATAAAGGCTGCCTAAGTACCAGTACATGTAAAGCTCACTAATTAACACATAATGTGTAGTTTGTTGACTCCATACAATAACCCAAAAAACAATTTGTGGTTTAAAGTTGTGCGGTTATGTGCTTAACTACTTCTTGCCCTGTCGCGATGACTCCCAGTCTTTCTGCTAAGCAATGCTAACTGCTGCTGGCTGTAGTCTCCTTCTTCATGCACAGACATTAGAGTGGTACTGATCTAATCATCTAAATTTCATTAAATCAGTCCATGACTGGAACTTTCTGCCTGTTGTTCCCGACACTTGCCTGTTTGGTAAGGACATAATAGGCGAAGGCTCCCATGCTGGTGGCGTAGGTGATGAAGTAAGTGACAGGCTCCATGACGTCCCACGAATAGACCCACCAGGTGAGCCAGGCCAGAGCGCCACCCTGCACAGACAGCAGGGCCAAACCTGCCCAGACAACCTTGGAGGTGTGGAACTGTGCTGTCTGGGACAGCTGTGCCTTCATCTGTCGGGCAGTAATAAAAGAAGGGGTGGGTTAGCAGCCAATTCATACTACCGTCCAACAAAACTAACAGGACACAAATGCCATCTGTTCCTTCCAAAAACAGTACTAAAAACAGACTATCAAGGGGATGTAACGAGGGAGAAGTGGTTAATGGCACACAGATGTTGAGACACATCTTCTACCTTCTCCATAGGTGAAAGCTCCTGTTTCAAGATGTCCAGTCTCTCCAGCAGCTGCCTCTCTTTCAGTATGTGGTGTTCCGGCAGGTGGAGCGCCGTGTGCAGCAGATGCACGACATGTTTCATATCCTCCAGTTCCATGGCATGCTCGCTGGACGTACACACTGCGGCAGAGGGCACAGCAAGGTGGATGAGGATGAGAAAGTGAAATGAAACGTGAGATGAGTCATGCCTGGAGAGATAATAACCGCTATTTATCAGCAGGCCTGAGTTGTAATTACCAAGCAGGCAAAAAATTAGAACCATTTATGGCCGCAGAGAAATGCGTTTGTACCCTTTTCAGGAGAGCAGACGTTATAAACTGCATCGTTGATGACGAGCTGGAAGTCCTTGTCCAGCAGAGCGTCGATCAGCGTCGAGTTGGCTACACACTCTCCATCTGTTAGAAGAGGACAAATGTCCAACTAAGTACTTTTAATACAATCATAACTTTGCCAGCAGAAAAGGTGTTATGCCATGCAACGTGATAAAAATAAATGCCTCCCTGAATACACTAGATAAACCTCATAAACCTCGTTTGCGATGAGGTCAGTCATTTACAGGCTAAACAACTTAACTCGCTGTAAAACTACATGTCCTGTTTTCCTGAAATGGTAACCCTGTCAACCTGCCTCGGTCGGTGATTTGCATGTGTCGCATTTGGGTGGTGTAGGCACACAGACAGATCGAGCGATTACTGCAGAAAAAAAGCATGTTTTTCCAGTCAGGAGAATGTGAGTCATACCCCATACTTACACCGCAGCAGCAAGGCTAGCTAAGATGTTTGACTTCATTGTATAGTGCCTTGGAGACATGTCAACATCGCGTTATCTCATTTACAGTCGGGCTTTTCCTGCAGTTGCCAAACTGAGATAGATCTAAGGAGTCATGTGGTGATTAAAGGGTAGAAAAAGAAAAGAAACATCGATAAACTATCTTTATTTTATCTTTATTAAACTATTCTTGATTTTTTTTTTTTTTTACAACTTTTCTGGAATATTTAGCTTTTTGTCTTGTGAAATATTAGACTTTCATCCTTTTGAGGTTATAACCTGTGTCAAAGGGTCACGAGTAAAAATGTGTTCATTAAGCTCTCACAAGCAAAAAGGTTTAGAAACCAGTGAGCTGCTACAAATGAGCCCACTCATTGGCAATGCAAGATACACTTCCTATATCTGTGACAAGCAAAGTACAACAAATGACTTTTCTGTCTGCTCAGAGCTGATTAACATTTAAAACCTTTAGGGTGAATGCTGCAACAGTGCTGAAAATGAATGAATGGTTCGTGAAATAATCTTGGCATCGCGCCGGACTAATCCACGCTGCTCTTCAGCTTTCACGTCTACCAACCTGCCCGACCAGATAGCAACAAAAATGAGTGCTCA
This sequence comes from Nibea albiflora, assembly GCA_014281875.1. Classification (NCBI taxonomy): domain Eukaryota; kingdom Metazoa; phylum Chordata; class Actinopteri; family Sciaenidae; genus Nibea; species Nibea albiflora. Next base: position 7,075,860 of record CM024789.1, on the reverse strand, counting down.
GGAGGAATGTGATCTGTCCGGTACACGCTTCGCTAACATGTGTGGTGTCCCACCTTTGGAGAGAATGGAGGCAGTGGCTCCTGGGTCCTCTTTCTGCAGGTCTGCGATCAGGTCTCCAATATTCATCAGCATCGGCCTCAGGAAGAAAAGACACTTCTCTTTCCTGGAAGGCAACGGGACCTCCAGAACCAAACGGCCATATTTATACTTCAAGGACACATCTGCAACACAACGGGGGGGTGAAATATGTTGAGTTTGTGCTTTCATGCCATGCGTCTTGTGCTGAGATAATCAAGTCAGGCTGACATATTTTTTTTTTTTTTTTATAACCCAGCAGGAGTGATTGCAAAGGCCCGGACAGAGGGCAGCCATGTGGCAGACAGCAACTCATCATCATGTGGCTGTAGTGACTGTGTATTACCACTGGAGGGTGGGAGTGTACTGCAGAAAAGTGCTTGATGATTTCCGAGGAGAGGCAGCCTCCGCTGAACCTGAGAGATAAAAAACAAAAACAAAACAAAGACACATTATCAGCTGACTCACTTTGTTTATATTCAAAGTACACGCCTCCCTTGGTAAACTGTCGCATCAGCTGTCATCTGAGAGTCAACACATCCAGAGCATCCTGAAAAGGAGGATCTGAATTGGCTTGAGTTGTTTTTTTCTCTCTCTCAGGCTTTGGCTTCGCTCTCAAGAGTGCTTTTACGTTAATGTGAATTTCTTCTGGCTTTCTTCGCCGGCTTTTGCACTCTGGTTCAACTTCCACTTTTCTCAATGGTGTGTGATGTGACCACATTCCTCATTAAACCAGCTCCTTTTTGCTGATGCACGGCATTGAGTTAATTAAATTTCAGCCCGATGCCTTTAATTCTCAATGAAACGCCAATGAAACGTGCCATTGCTCTGCAAGGCCTCGATTCTCTCCCACGCACCTGATAAGCAGAGAAGGCGTCCACAAGGAACGTCTCATTATTGTAGTCAGCGGGATCGCGTCGCTGTCCTGTACTTGGCATTCGTTGGGTGTAGCCTCTCTTTTACAGATTACATGCAAGCTCTTATTTCTACTCAATAGAAGAGCCGCAGGGGTTAGCTATGAAGATGCAATTTTAGCCTGGAGCCACAAACACAAAGAATGAACTGCGAACATCTTAATGTGGCCATGTGAGAGTAAAATAGATGGATGGACTAAATCTAACAGTAAAACCTTGGGCCTTTGGAACCTCCGACACAGGCTCCTCCACAGAGACTCGTCCCACGTGAAAAAAATCTTTCTCCGACTGACATCTAAGGATGTGGCAATCACTTTCTCCCACCCCTTTGTCCCCCAGCAGGGAGTTCGTCCAATCAATATCACATTAAAGAGAAGAAAGGGAGCTGTCCATTGTCATGGACTGGGGAAGCAAACAAGTCTTGGGGCTCAGTGCTGGATTAGGTGTTCCTTAGTCTCTCGCACTTCACCGGTTCGGCTGTGCAATGAGTAAACTGAAGCGAGGACTACAGTGGTCAGAAGAATAAACAGAAAGAAACATGGCAAGACAACTTGAAAGACTTTTGTCATCTGGAGATTTCATACAAATTTAAACCACAAATCGTTGTCAGCTTGCTAACGAAGTGATGCACCATACTGTGACGGGGGAAAGTGATTCTACAAACACTCTACGTCCCAAAAAAGAGCCAAACAAAGTGATCCCAGTGAGACCGGATTTATCTGTTCAGCTTGTGTGAGATCTCCAGCTGTTAATATACAGCTGAAAACTGTCACGGAGCTTTACCACCCACACAGCAGCACACCGGCTCTCCGTGGACAACGAGAGAAAATATCTTCAGGGGACAAATTGAAATTCACGCAACCGGATATAATCACACGAGCGTGGTGGCATCTACGATCATAAAAAGGAGCGGCGTGTAGGATTTATTGGCATCCAGAGGTGTAGTTGTTGATTACAGCCACCTTCTTTCACCCCGTCCTTCCAAGCATGAAAAAGAAATCATGAAGGCTGCAACACACGAAAACTAAATGAAAATCACAAAAGGCCCCGCCTAGAGTCAGTGTTTGTTAATTCTGGGTTACTGTAGAAACACTGTGGTTCAACATGGTGGACTAATGCTCTAATGAAAACACTGTTATGCATACTGTGATTGATTCCTGCCGTATTCTATAAATAGAGCCCCATAAATCTCACACACACACAAAGCAAAGGATTAACAAGGTTCATTCATTTTCTTGATTAATCGATTCTCTGCTTGGTCCGGTAATGTGAGAAAAATGCTCTCTAGTGTCTTATTTTCAATTGAAAATATTCACACTTCAGAGGTTAAAAATCAGAGATTTTGGCCATATTTTATTAGAAAATGACTCAACACTTACTTAACTAAGTGACTAATGTAGCTCCGCAGCGCTGCAAGCGTGACTTGCATGGCTTTTTCTCCGCTTTGAAAGATCTTGAAGTGGTGATACATTCAGTGCAGGATAGAGTGGGTGATAGTGAAAATCCTGCATCCCTGCGTATGTGTACTTGTTTGACTTTTCTCAATTTGTTTTGCTTTTTCTTGTCAAATACGACATACTTAAAAGGTCCGGTGTGTAAGATTTTTTGGGGGCATGGATAATATATGTTCTATTTTCAGAGCATATATTATCCATGCTTCTACAGCAGCCCAGAGTGGACAACGTAAAAACTGGCTCTTCATAAGACTATGGTGGCACAAAAAGTGTGTAAAACACAATTGGAAAGAGAGAGGAGGTGATGCAATTGCAGTTACACTGCTACATGCCATTCATCATCCTATACACTGGCTCTTTAAGGTCTCGAAAACAGTTCCAGTATTTATTTGGTTGCACTGCTGACGCCATAACCTGTGATGAGGGGTTGCAGGTGGTAGCATTGGTTTGTTTTTAACGGTTATAAATACCAGACAGCTGCCAAATTTGTAATATCTCACTGTCATCATATCACCCAAACACTGAACAGCTGTTTATAACCATGCTGTCGCTGAACCCTGGGAGAGTCTGGCATTTCTGTTAGTTAACCTCAGACAGCAAACACATTAGCAGTTTGGTAAACAGCCTGGAAGCGCTTCATTAAACCGAGTGGTGCAGGCGCTGACTGCTAACAAATACGGCAGCCGCATCTGAATAAAATGCTTATACTTTGTCGCTCTCATTAGCAAACACTTCATGTCAAAGTAGCTTAACGGGGGAGTGAGTCGAGCAACACTCGAGCTCACGCTGCACACTGGTGCACTGCTAATGTGAAAACAGCAGATCTGGAGCGAGGCTGGGCTGTTTGTCTCTTTACCTTATGGGAGTGTGTGTGTGTGTGTGTGTATGTGTGTGTGTGTGCAGGATCACTGACCAAAATCAATTCAACAGCTGACTGACTCTATAGAGTATGTTGGCGCACACATACCAGTCCCTTTCTAAATCAACAGTCGAGGTTACTGTGGCAGATAATGAAGTCCGACGGCTGAGTGATGAATGATCGTCCACTTCCAAAGGCATGCTGCTTCGCGCTGTGTTATTACAGTCTTTAGCACACTGTATTAAAAATACTCAATGTACTGTACAGGTGGCGGTTACACAGCAGTGGCACGACATTTAAAAAAAAACAGCTTAGGCACATTATGTTGTGTTAAGTGATAGGTGAACACTGGAGTTGGGTTTTTGAACAAGACTATTAAAAAGCCGCAGATAAGGCCTGTGTTCTCATTACATTCAATGAGGAGCAAGTGAAACGATGCTTTTAACGTCCCCTGTGGGAATAATCTGCTAGTCTTAATGCATGGAACCAATTGGAAATAATGCAGACGATCCATTTGTGTTAACAAGAGCCATGCTAGCAGCTCTGCGCTGCTGTTCATTCAGGCACCGCAGTGCTTTGAGCTAAATGCTAACATTAGCACCCTAACATGCTAACTGTTACCGTCAACATATTGATGTTTTGCCTAAATCTTCTATCATCGTGGCTGGGAAAATGAAGCCAACGAGAAAGTGCCAAAAAGTGTAGCACCTTGAGCGGCCGCAGAACATTTCAGCCTCCGTAACTGCCCGTATTAAAATGTCTGACTTCGCCGCATCTTTGCTGATTTTGTCATTAGGCAGGACAGCCAACATGGCGGCGGCCAGAGCCGCACATTTCGAGCTTCAAAAGGCCTGTTCAGAAACCTACGGGTGACGTCGCACATGCACTGTCCATTCCTTTTTACTGTCAATGTCTATATACATTTTAGTCTGCTAGAAATATGCTTCTGTGTATCAAACTTCATAGAAATCCAACTAACGAGTTCATATTTCACTCAAAACAAACAAAAAAGCAACTTTCAGGATGTGATGGAAGAAAAGTCAGGAGGTCATAAAGCTAAGTTTAATCCTCTGGACACCATCCAATATTTATTTCAATATTGCAGTCTGCATTAAAGAGGTGCACTAACAGAGAGCCTTGCTGCTACCGGCAGTTGGTTGGTGATAGGTTTTAGTGAATCATTTATCACTTTTTATTGCTGACTATAACACGTGTCAACGCAGACACTAACAAAGACGAGTTAAAATAAAATCTTAATTCGTGTCTCTTATGAGTCTGTATTTTATGTGTGGTAGACAGACGTTACATTACAACCAATTACTTATGAAAAATATGTGTTACGTGATCTTTTGTTTCATTGGGGCTACTCCCATGCAAAGAGAGAGACACACCCATAAACAAACACATGACAAAGGGTTGTAAAGGCTGCAGGGTGAAGGCTGGGCTGCCTGAACAAGCCCATACATAGCAAACACAAGAATAACATGCAATCGCTCCCAATGCCATGTCACAAGACACTCTTCGCTCTTCTCCTTTCTACTCTGCAAGAGGACGCATGTCAGCTGAACATCTGTCTGCTTATAAAAACAAAACTCACGTCCCAATTATAGAACTAATCAGAGTGCAGGGTGCTTGCTGTCCTTTGCACATTTTTGTCAATTTACAGCTGTAGGGAACAATGCTGCACACCTGCTCCTCTGCACCAAAATAATTTCCTCCGACTGTTCATTCTCAAAACAATCCGTTGAAGGTATATTTACCCTGCGAGCGATGTGTTTCTTATTTATGCCGTACCAAGGGGGAGTGAGATGGGGAAATGGGGAGTGAAAACCGAGCGATATGGTGACAAACTGCCACGTCCCTCCTCTGCGGTGAAGCAGGCCGAGGCTTCCTGCACGACAATGAGCAGGGCTATCACTGTGACAAGCAGCCTCATTTCTCCTGTAGTCTTCCTGCAGGTCACTCCATTATGGATACTGTCAAAACTGAGCTATGGCCTCTTGCATCTCCTCCCACTCCCGTTAAGGGTTTGATACCACTAAGTAAAGGAACGGGACTTTTCCACAGGCAGGCACGTGTGATCATAATGAAGTGACTTACTGTATCTTGGAGGCATGGCTTGAAGCAGGCGGAAAGGAAATGTGTGAGGGTGATAAATGGCTTGAAGGCCGGGGTGAAAAATGAAAGCTGCCAAGATGAGAATTTGAATTAGTCCCTGTTGCCGTCAGGACCAAGAACAGCCTGCGCTGTACCATGAACGCGCTTTGCATTGAAGCATTTGTCTTCCACTATCTGGTTAATGACCCGGTCGAGTTAGGAGGATGGAGTGGAAATACAGCTGGATGAAGCCTGCAGTATGAAGGCATGCAGGTAGTGCAAAGACAAGGTTTGTGCTTGTATAGCACGTATTAAATGTTTGGTAACACATTTCAAACAGAGTTTCAAAAATGTGTTAAAATTAAAAAAAGAATAATTCATTGAAAAAAAAAACAAGGGATAAATGTGGAAACTATGAATACACAACATTACGCTAAACAAAAAGCCAGATGTAATTTATTTAATGCATAGTACGAATATAAAGCTGGACTTCAACATTTCAGTTCCTGGCAGAGATGAGGGCAACTGTTCTCATTCGTGTCTCCACTGCAGCCAGAATGGGCGGTGCAGAATAGCAAGGAGAAGCACTCATAGTACTTTTATTCTTAAAGTTAATCAAAGCTCAGCCCAAATCCCTATATTTATTAGATATTCCAAGCTTCTTCACTATGCAGCCCAGCAGAACACAACAGAGTCTGAATGCTTAAAAGAAGAGGACAAAAAAAAAAAAAGTGGAAAGTGTTTTAGAATTCATGCGACGTTCAAAGAGGTCCAGAGCGGCCACCAGGAAAAACAAAAAAACACACTTCCATAACAAAAAAAAAACTTCCTTCCCTGAATTAAAAAGAAAAACAGCCACAAAAACCAGCCAAATACCAACATGAGTGAGTCATGTTCCCCCTTGGGTCACACATAGCCAAACCTGTGCATCATCGCAAGGTCATGCCAGGACTAGAAGCACAAGAGATAACTGCAGTAAGTTAGATTTAAAAAACGACTCCGGTTAAGGAGGCAAAGGAAATGAATTCACTTGTGTTGTAGGACTGTTACGAGTCTCTGGGATTACCTACGTCCAATGAACGTCCTCATCAGTACATGTTATCATGTGGTACAGTACTATGCACCAAAGCAGCTCTGTTGTGGGATCATAAAAAAACTAAATCTAAAATCGAGTCACTGTTTTCATTCCTTTGCCTCAAAGCTTCAGTCAGTGTGCACACTGAGCGTCACTATGTTTCTCAGATTCATATGGCACGTAACAGGAACATGAAAAGGGCCCCATACTCCTCAGTAGGGTAGCATGGGACACACTTCTACAAGGATCAATAATGACTTAGCTCAAGTGTAAGCTTTAAAGCCAGTGCCAGATATTCAAGGTATTCAGGGATCAACTTTCTCAATATATTTTAAGTGTTGCATAACAGTTTATTACTTCTAAAGTTTGGAGAAAGATTGAAAACTAAAACCCTATTTATACTTGGCACTACCCTGCGATTCTTATCGGAATTAAAGTGGAATGACTCCAAAAACAGAGGCGTATCTGGTGTTTCGAACTCTTTAACTTTTTTAACTCTGCCAATTGCAGAGTTGTATCAGTCAAGCTGCCTCACACGTTAAACACCCAAAGTTTTCAACGCCACACTTACTAAATATCAGAAAATCTTCTTGTATCCACTTACATCATCTGTTTAATCGTGTTTAATCCGATGCCGTGGCATTTACGTCTGGCATTAGATATTCTTGTTATCTCAATGAGCAATTAGCAGATTGCCTTGCAGATCGAAGTGCGCAAAAGAGGTTGGCAAACATGCTGCGTGTCCCCGGTCAAGAGAAGCGATGCCGCTGTGCAAACCAAACTCATTTTTCATTTTCCAAACTATGAGCTTGTCTGCAGTCTTTTTTGCCAATCCTGCTTGAGAAAGAAGGAGGAGACAAAACGTGGCTTAACTTTATTGATTGCGTTTACACCTGACTCAGATCTAATTACACTGCGAGACGGCCCACCTCCAGAGGTTTTCTGTCTGATAGGATTCCAGTTACAGCGGGTCCTGCATGTATACAGCTTGTATTATTGTATTTCCCCTTTTCCAGCTTAGATATCCAGCATTTTTCATCTTTACTGGACAATCGATAGTAGAAAAGGGGGACAAGGAGGGAGAAAGGGGTAACCAAAGTCCCCAGGTGGACTCAAACTGGGGTTGTTGTGGTTATAGGGGTATCCGTTTTAACCTCTAGGCCACCGGACATCCCAGAACACATGTTAATACTTAATGGCGTCTGCTACACTATTTCTCTCACTACAGCTCTGTTTAGGAATTTTCCATTCTGAGCAGCGCTGGCCTTGAGCTCAAGAGCTTGATATCAACGGAGCGAAACACAAGTCTGAAAGTCTCCCTACGGGTGATGTCCATGTGCATATGCCAGGAGTTCATTTTCATTCTATTTCAGTGGCGACTACACCAATAAAGCACATCTCTGCATCTGGTATGGCCACTGTTGACACTGAGACGGGCAGTCAAGTCTTGCTGGAATGAAACCTCTTCCATCCTCCATTATGGTGCCTGTCCAGGTGATGAAATGTGCACGGCAGCAGATGGAGCCAGCTGTCAGGCAAAAGAATGTCAACCCTTTGGGTGACAAAGTGAGTCTTGTTTTAGCTGGCGCAGCGTTTTTGGGGCGGTTTTATCGTTTCTGTGGAATAGCAGAAATCTGTCTCCATTTCAGGCACAAATGTTCTCATTAATTCCGGAAGAACAAACCAAATAATTGTGACAGACTGACCGTGACAACAATCCGATTGAGTCCTGATTCATTCCTGCAAGCTGTGGGAACCCTGCGTGTGCAATGTAGTGTCCTTACTTTAAAAAAGGGACATTTTGATTTGCAAACACCAGCTGTCAAGTGGTGGAGTACGTCCTGACAATCATCTCCATCTCCTCTGTGCATCTAATGCGAAGGTTCGGTGTGTTAGGAGTATATTTAACCCAGTAAGCACAAAAACGGGTAGCAGGGAGAAGCGCTACTCCAAACAACTCCAGGGCTGTCATGTTGTGCCTCGACAGCAAGCTGGTAGGAGTCAAGGGGGGAGTAGAGTTTATGATCTGGCAACCTGCTATGAAAACAGTATATATCGTGTGTGCTTTATAATGTATGTCATTATGCCCTGCGGTTTGCAGGAGTATTTCAGGAGATACTATATAAATGCAAAGAAAGCTTTCAATGTAGGTACACCTGTTGTTTCCCCGTCCTCGTTCCGTTCCGCCTCCCAAGCATTTCGATGCTGGATACAGAGAGGTGAAACTGATATTGATCCTCCCGTCTGACTCAGGAAAAAATTGCAAACAAACGTACTTTGCATGCTGTCCTTTTTATGCGTTACTGCAAATACAGGAAATGAAAGATGACCCTGCTGCGGCAAAACAAACTTAGTATCACTTATTTGCATTGGGTGTGCTATAGTTCAGGTTTCTGTCAGCACATGCCTGCCAGTATTGACTGCGGAGAAGAAGCAAATTATCTGACAGCACCACCACTTACTGACATAAAAGCCAGATTCCCCAAAGCTCGTCTCATAAAAGTGAAAAGTCTGCTTGGATAAAAAATGTTCAAAGTTTGGTCGGAGGCGATACGGAAATTACAGCATTTGTCACGGAGTAGCTGGAGGTTGCTATCTCCTGCACGCTCTTAAAAGCTTTACATTATTATCGTCTTGAAATGAAATGTGACACTTTTCTAGACTACCCACTGGAGAACACAGCTCGGGTTTAAACAACAGCTCACAAAGCTCAGCTCATGCCAGCTTACACTCACTATATGTTGTTTATAGCTGCCGTCACACGGGGGTATGAGACCCAATTTCATTTTCGAATCCACAACCTCAGGAGTCCAAGTCTACTTCTAACACTAACACTACTTCCAAGATGATCGAAATTCGCTTTCTACGTCATTTATTTGAAACAATCCTGAAAAATGTGCTCTCTGGAGCTGCCTACCTCATTTAAAAAGCTCTTTACCTGAGAGTTTTAAACTTTATTTAACACCTACAGCTCCCACCTTTGGATGGAGAACTCAAACTTTCTACCTGGATATGGAAAATTACACGGCGTTGAATCAGCCTGTTTAACATTCTGCATAAAATCGAACTTTTGAGTATCAGGCATGTAGTCACGCCTGTAGAAGGGCATCCTGGTGACCCAGGGGTTAAAGATGCTGACCATGTACCCTGCAGGGACCCTTCATGCGTGTATTTAAAACAAGCTAAATCCTCCTGCTGTCCCTTTCGCGGCTTCAGAGGAGACAGCAGCACAATAGGAAGTGGTGACCTTACCCATATTTTGGTGAAAATATAAGCATACTCGGCATACCAATGAAGAGGAGCTCTTTTTTTTTTTTTTTTTTAATAATTGCTGTGTTCAGAGAGGTAAACAAGGCTTGCTGTGAGGACACTTTTCTCGCAATATGTCATTTGAAAAGTGGAAAACTGCAGCTCTGGTTTTTACATATGGTTCAGTCTAAAAATAGTCATCTTAGTCACTCTGCCATGCAGGAGTGACTCATGACAGCTTGCCCATCTCGCAGAAAGAATGGCTTTTATTTCCTCCCCTCCCTCCTCAATCCCACAGACTGCATGTCAATATTCACCCGGCGTGGAGACACTAATGACATTCAGCGACACAGTGCGTGTGCCGTGTCCTTCCTGCACTCGCCCGGGATGCGAGGCTCCTGCTCGGGGATCTGTTTGCTCTTGACTTAGCTGACCTCTGCAATTTCTTGCAGCGGATGATAAAATGGATAATAAAAAGAAAGAAAGGCCATTTAAAAACACCTCGTTATGAAACCACACACCACAAAAAGATGCCAGCGATGCTCTGATGTGATTTCACTTCATGCACAACATGCATGCACTTGTGCAGAGATTCAGCCTGCATCTTATGGCTGGCATGATGCACAAGACTGACACATGATACTATAAAATATTGACCTGCAGGCTGCAGAACACAGCAATGTTTCTTGGGATTGTTAAGGCAATTCAAGTCTCTACTTAAAGTTTAGAAGTATATTTAACAGCCCGTGGTCTCTTTCTCCAAATGGGTGGGACGTCCTCCTTCCTCAGGGGGGGTGAGCAGTGATTTAGATAATGTACAGTAAAGACCAGTCAGTTATGTAGACACGTTTAGACCATCTAAATCCTTGTAAAGCTAGGTAATAGCTCTGAATAATTTATATGCAGCCCTGGAAAGACCTGATTGCAAACCACAGAGAGCTTAGCAGGCTGAGAGAGAGAGAGATGCCTTTCCTCACAGTCACACTAACCTCAATCAGAGGGAGTGTGGGAATGTGAGGAAAATGGATCCAACCTGTAAAAAACAACAACCAAAAATGTCTCCTAAAGTTTGCACAAACGGAGATCTTTGCCAGATGTGACAGTGAGGAGTTGCCCTGAGCCCCCAGACGACTTAAGTTGCACATTCAAACCGCCAGAAAGCAGGAAACCAGTCCAACGACTATGTTCATGCAAGTTAACAGCACGGCGATACAACGTCAACAAACCCACGACGAATTTAATGAATGAGCTAAAGTAGTCGTTTACCTGGTGGAGAAACGTAACGGGGCGAGTGGTGTTGAGCCCAGAGCAGTGAAGAGGCTGAATACTTCCCAAAAGTCTCGCCGTAACTTTGCCGACCATCCGCACCGAAGCCATCGTCAGCCGTTAAACCCGCGTTAGCTCAGCCGTTGGGGCATTCCGGGCTGAAATACTTCCACAGTAACGAGCCTCCGCGCCTCGGTGGACCCAGCTCGAAGCTGTCGCCCGTGTGTAAATGACAACAGATGAGCCGAGAGCTACGGGACAATGGGAGGAACAGCCCAGCCTGAGCCGCATACCATTTCCTCCTTAACAACAAACGCTGCCAGTGCCGTGCCGTGCCGTGCCGTGCCTCTTCCTCGCTTCCTTTCCCACCCTCTTTTCTGTGGCTCTCTCTCTCTCTCTCTCTCTCTCTGTTTCTCTGCTTTTTTAGCTGGAGCGACTTGACCGTTAGGTGCCGTCCCAGCCCCGGAGTGAGTGACATCCAAACACACACCGTACACACACAGTGATTAGCCGGATAAATGTGTGTTAATCGGTGAAACACAAGCCGGTGTGTCGTGTTTGTCTGGGCTGATACCGATTATGAAGTGCTAACAGAGGCTGGAGGACTCTGAGAGGTGTCCTGCACCAGTCCTGGACTCACAACACCTAGCATTGGTTGTTTCTCTTTCACCATAGGTAGGTTTGCTATGTTAAGCCGAAATGTGAAGATATGAACTTGTGAGCACGGTGTTAAAGTGACAAAATACGGTGAAACAAACAAACAAACAAACGTCAGCAGTCAACATTAACTGCTGCAGTACAGCTTCCAGCCATTGGTGATGGGAAGTTCGGTTCTCTTTAGTGAGCCGGATCATTCGACTCGGCTCACCAAGAAGAGCCGACTCTCTTCATTTTTTCCACTTTTTCCCTTTATAATTTATCCAAATTTAGCGCTATTTTGACTTGATGATTTGTATGTGTACACATATATCACATACATTATTCAATACATCCTTTGTGGTGAAGTATTAAAAAGTAAAAAATAGATTTTCTAATATCAATAAATTGTTGTAGCCAATTAGCACTAAGGAGCCAGCTCCCGTCATTCACTCAAAAGAGGCTCTTTGAACCGGCTCGTTCGTGACCGACACATCACTAGTGGTAGCGCTCCAATGAGCAGGGATGAATTTATATCCGCCATCTTGGATTTTTCATAGATGTGGCTGTAAAGCAAAGCCAATAAGGGAGTGTCAAAAACTTTTTAAAAGTGCCCTTACAGAAGGCTTATCTGAGCACCCAGGCACCATTAGGTCCACCTTAGGTCCACTGATGATCCACATCTTTGCCGATATTTAGATTAGCTGGGAGGTGGAAGAAGCAGTACAGCCAAGACGGCGGTGGCCCCTTATGTGACCTCTGCACTTTGGATAATTCTCAGCACAAGTCCTTATCAGGGATTTTTTATAAACTGTTATCTGGCAATGTTTTGCAACCTCCAAGATGTTTTCAGAACTGCACAAGTGTGCTGCACTGTCTGCCTGTGATAAGAATATTTTAGTCCTTGTGGAAACCAATGTACAAGTCCAGTATTTCCCAGTCCAGACTTTCAGCTACAACAACAAACATGACCCACCGTCCTGCTCTTCGCTGCAAACTATTTTGGAGCTCTCACATTAGACAGGGATGGGTTTTTTTTTTCCTGTCCAATCCAAACCCGTGAAGGTTTATGATGCTGAATATGATCTCAGTGGGACTGTAAAAACTACTGATAAAGAGACAGAACGAGTCCAGGAACGAGATCCCGTCTCGTTCCTGGACTTTAGCTGACCTTGCCTTTCCTCATCGACATAACAAATGATCAATACATTTGGAAAAATGTGTTTACATTTGTGCGCGAGTGGAGCTAAAATGCTGTTTGGTTGCGATGTTAGACCAAAGCACAGGAAACACGCATGCATTCAATCTGTACCGTACTGTATATTTCTGCCTGTGAGTGTAATTTAACTATTCGTGTGACAAACATTGAAAAAGGAAGCATTTTCCTTCTTTGATTATCACATAACACACGCTTGATTTGAGTGAAAATACATATATTGGCATAGAGACTCTGTGCACCATTACATTTAATCAGTCTGATTGATGGCTTGCCCACTATACCTTCCATCGATTCATGGGTACGAAGTTATTAGCTCTTTGCCTTCAAACTAATCAATGAACCCCTTAGCTGTGTTGTCTATAAAGAAGCAAATTGTTCATGGCTCTCATTCCAAGGAGTGACAAATAGTCATAGGTGGGACCAAACGGCACAGAGTCACATTTAAGATAGCGCTGACTGGTGAATGCAGTATGCAGCAACACACACTCTTGAATAAAATGCCTCACTTTCTACACATAATTGCGTCTACTTTAGAGAGCATTTGTGTAGCTTTTCATCACGCATACAATATACTGCAATCAGATACGTTGTTTGTAAGCTATGCTTTGTTGGGAAGTAACTGTTCATGGATCTGGGTTTATGTTAATCCTCATAAGGGCCCTAAAGGAGAATGTTTCCCGGACTCAAATGAGTTGCAACGCAGTGAGCGGCTGCAAATTGAGACATTACTCCTCTCTCCTGAAACTCCCAGGCTGAAAAAAATACCGCTTCCAATAAAAAAAAAAATTAGATATAAAGAAGGAGGAGGGGGGTATTTTTCATAAAAGCAGTTGCTCATTTGACAGTTTTCTTTTTCTTATGCTGAACCATACACAGCAACGAAACCTGTCAGATTGGTGAAAGTCATCCGTACTCTTCTACAGACGACAGAGGGATGGCAAAATGACCGGGTGCAATCAATATGTTTTTGGCAACAAAGTCTTAAACGTTTCTAGAGAGAAACAGTAGAAAGAAAATTCTGCCTTCTTGGCTTTCATAATAAACCGAGTGTCAGTCACCATGTGCAAGTTTTCCTTGGTAGAAACCCTCTAATGAAATTGCAAATAAAATCTTCTGCCCCAGTTAATCTTCCTTTTTCTTTGTCAGCCATTATCCACCGCCCAGTGCTAGATTTATCCTCTCATCCTTGCCACCAGCTGACTGAGTAAAACTGCATTGGGCTCTCCTGCTGAATGAAGTTATTTATGTGGAAGTGTGCCAGGTTTCTTTTTTCCCCCCCAACGTGTTGGCTAGTGTGCTTTGGCCGCTGAGAGAAGCTGCACTTTAATTACACAATCTGCTTGCACAGAGATTTGTTTGGAAGTTAATTATTGAATAGAAAGGTGATGCTGGCTAGTCTTTCTATATTTGTGATGGCAAAAGTCTTTGAAATCTAAATTTAGATCGACATTTTTTCTCTTTAATGTTCAAGTTTTAATTCTAAAACTTGAAATATGTTTCATACTTCTTTCTTTCTTTCACTCTTAATGGGAGATTGTGGGTAGCATGCTGCACTACAGAGGATTTGTCAGTATATAATGTGTTCCACTGATCTGTATTGCAGGTATATAGCAGTAATATGGACTTGAAAAACCTGCTCGGTGACCTGCTTGCTGGGATCGACAGACATAACAGAAGACTCAAACAAAGAGCTTGATTGGTGAGTTTCTAAGATTCATTTGGGTGCTCCATCCTGTTCAGCAGACAAAGGCTGCCACCTTGTGCATGTGGAGTAGTATTACAAACCATAATGCTCAATGAATGAAGCACTCTGTACAGCCAATATAGAAGTGCTGACCTTCAGTGCTTAATTACACTAAAATTACCATATAAATGTAACTTGTTAAGATTCTTTAAGGTTGAAAGGTTCATGGTTAGAGTTAAAAACAACAACATTGTACTCATGGTACTCTCTATAAAGCTCACGCTCTGTGAATGGTTAGCGCCATCTTGTGGTATCACACAGTCACATGTTCTGACTGTGTTCAGCTAAAGTAACCGGTTTAAAATGATGCAACTGAAATAACTGGTAAGTTAAGTGCATGTCTGTGTAAAACAGTATGGTTTTACACACATGCCCTGCATGTATGAAAACATATCGCATCTTTACGTGCATGAATCGTTCCAAATGATTTTGCAAACTCGTTCATTTACAGTTTTCCTGATGCCATTAAAAATAAAAGTGACTCAAAATTTCACAAAAGTTTCCCGCGGTTCTGTCTGCATATCACATCAAATCCAAACCCCTGTGTTGAGAGAGCGTTGCGCACATACAGAGGCACACAGGCTTAGAGACAAGTTAACCCTGAATATTTAATATCTGCAGACTGAATATCAAAGGCCTGCGGAAAAATTATAGATGAACCATAACAAGTCAAATCCACTTCAATTAATTAGACAGAAAGAAAGACAGGCACAGAGAAAACTTCTCTATAATCTTCATACTTTAACTTCAAGTTTACTCATACACGTACAGTATGTCACTCAGTGGGTTGTGTGTTCAGACTGCATCCATCAGCCCATTTGAATGGTTGCCATCCACTTTTTACAGATTGTTTGTAGTCAGTCGAATCTGTTGAATTTTACTCAGCACTGGGAGTTAGCTGGTGTAACACAGGGTGAAGAACAGCTGTAGTTTAACATATAGTGCCTGTTGGGGCGTCATGTGAGCTGCTGTAACAAGTGAATTCCCCCAGAGAGGGATCAGTAAAGTCTATCTTATTGAACTTATCCTGTCTTA
The DNA here is from genome assembly GCA_014281875.1 of Nibea albiflora. NCBI lineage: Eukaryota > Metazoa > Chordata > Actinopteri > Sciaenidae > Nibea > Nibea albiflora. The sequence goes on along the minus strand of CM024789.1, from coordinate 7,060,237 downwards.
TGATATGGCTCAGGTTAAGATTTGCAATTAATGGGAGTGATGTGACGTTTGTTGGGGTCTGTACCAAACAAACGTGTTTTATTACATCCGGAGAACAGGATTTGTAGGCCACAGCACCTCTGCAGCACTGCAGTACATTACATTTTGTCACACATTTTACCTCTGTCGAAAAACCGCAGCTTCTGTGATTCACAATGCCATGTCAGCAATATTTCGATTAATTGTGCAGCCTGAGTGCTTCTAAATAATATTCTCACCCTTTTATGTTTTATTGTCTTGCAATTTATGAAAAAACAAAGTAGCTTTTTTGTCACTGATCTACAGATGGTGCCCATCTGTCTTCAGTGGTGTGTGTTTTGCTGACTCAATGGACCTTCCACACACACACACACGTGTATTTTTATTGGAATCAAATGAAACCCTTGACTACACACGGGTGACCTTATTTTAACTAATTATGTGACTTCCAAAAGGCTTTGTAATATATATTTTTTTATTAATTTAGATCACTTTGTAGAGATCTGTTTTCACTTTTACACCAGAGTTGTTTTTTTCAGTTGACCAGTGTCAAAAAAACAAACAAAAACATAAAATTCTCCTTTACATAATGCTGTAAAACATTCAAACATGAAGGCGGTGAATGCATTTCATAGGCGCGTTGAACTATTGACCTGAGCTGCTGCATGTTTGAGGTGTCCTGATAGATTGTTTTAGCTCATACCTGACAATCACAATCCAAGCTTGTAATATAGTTGAGGAATGTGTGTGTGTGTGTGTGTGTGTGTGTGCGTTGGCTGAGCGCAGGCAGTAGAAAGTGGAGGGCTGTCAGAGTCAGAGGGACGGGCTGTTGTTTGAAGTGCCGGGGAGCGTGCAGCTGAGGTAATTGTGTCTGACGGGCGGCGATAATGATGAGGCGCAGATCAGATCAGCTGCAGATCCCTTGCCTCCAACCCCCCGCTGCTCGCCTTCACTTTTCCCTTCTCTCCTAATTGACCGGGCCGCGTCTCCCCTGAGCCCCTTTGTTATTATTTATTAATAATTCAGCGCTAAATAATTCACACCCTTGGACCTGCAGTGTTAATTGAGCGGGGTGGGGTGGCAGTGCTGGTGTGTGTGAATATGTGTGTGTGGGGGGGGGCTTAAAAAGTGTGGAGGAAAAGGGAAGTGAGCCTTCCTCAACTTGTAGGTCAACAAAAAAGGGAAAAGGTTTGTTTTGTTGTCCTGCAGGGACGAGGCTTTGGGGCAGCTGGACAGTACAGTTGTACATTTCTCCTTTGTGTGTATGTGTGTGTGAAGAGAAAGCGACAGAGGAGAATCAGTATCAATCAATACAGTTCATTATGATTGGAAGTAAGAGCTGAACATCACCTGCATCTTAATGCTCACATTGCTTACTTACACATGAATATTCTGCCATTTGGAATTTAGAGCTGAAACAATTAATGAATATTTTCAAGACTAAAAAGCCACAGTTTTTTATGATAAATGAATAATTTCAGTAATTTTTAAGGTAAAAATACTTCATGTTTGGTCATTTCCAATTTCCCAGATGTGAGGAGTTGCTCTCTGATTTGGAGAGTTGGACAAAACTAGACAGTTCGATGATGGCACCTCAGGTTAAACCATGCAGAACACATTACTTTTTATACACAAGATGATAAATCTGGAAAATAATCTGTTGGTTGATCGATAATGAAAATAATCGGCTGTAGATCTACTCGAAAGCATGACAACCCTAAAGGCAATGATATGTCCAATGACTAACATACATATAAAGCAGAGCTACTAACTGATATTAAGTTATTGTAGGTGTCATCGGTATATATGTAATCCAATAAATAACAAGAAAATAAGGTATAATTAAAATATTTTTACCTCTTCTCATGAATGATTTATCCTCGGCAGATACAGTGTATCGACTCAAACAGCTTGTTCATTGTATGTTTGCGTCATGTTTGTATGAATATAGACCACTAACAATCATTATTACATGTTTCATTACATTACATAAAACTCTTTAATACCCATTAAAATACAGTGTCAGCAGGGCTATGATATATATAAAATAGAGAACGGTGGATATGCTCACATGTACAATTGTTATTACAGTATCAAGTATCACTGATCTCAACTTATCACAGACTGACATGTAGTTTATTATTATAGGACTAGCATGTGGTGTGAGGGGGGGCTGGTAACAATCATACATCCAGCAGCACAGCAGTCCAGTAGAGGTCAGCATCAGATCACCAGAGTGCCGACCACATGCAGCGGCGTCGCTCCGTGTGTTTGCAGAGCTGCACTTGATTTGGAATCACATGATTTGTTGACGTTAAATTATTCATGCAACCTTTCATTAACACCCTAAACAAATACAAATTGCACAGCATAGAGGGAATCGTCGCAGTCACACTGTGCCAAGGAATGTTTTCTTAAGAAAATGCCTGCTTGCTGCTTTGTAAACCTACTCACTGTGTATTATTACGAAGAATCACACACATCCTTGCCAAAACCCACAGGCCGGCTCATTCGCTTTCTGCTTGCTAACTAGTTTGCAAGTGATTAGAATACATAAAATATGAACAGGTTAAACTTGGGAATCGTGTTGCCTCCGGCTGAATTGCTCATCACACTCAATCCAGTGTTTAAAATTTAAAGTAGATTTAAAGATTTGAAAATTGAAAATGCTGACTATTTCATAACAAGTTACAAAATCTTCTTTTCCCTCCTCTCTCTCTCTCTCTCTCTCTCTCTCTCTCTCTCTCCTCTCCCAGTCAGTCTTCCTCACACTCAAACACTGGCACTGTGTCGAGTCGCTTGGGCAATGCTCGTCTTCAGAGCGTTGCCTAGTTGCTAAATCTCTTTTAAGCAGAGCAACATATCAAAAAAATCAAAGCAGCTGTGAAGCCAGTCTTTTAAAAGTTTAGATTTTTTGTTGTTGGGGGGGGGGGGGGGGGGGGGGGGGGGATCTCTGGGTTGGAGGGGAAAAAACAAGTTTGTGAGAAAAAGAAAAAAAAATCTCCCTAGTTTGTGTTTCTTTGGGGAATGGTTTATCTGAAGCTGTCGACAAGGTCCATACAAGTCTCCTGCTACCACGGAGCATACAGACTGTCTTTCATGCTGTGGTGGTTTGGGACCAGAGAGGAAGGGCCAGCAGAGAGGAATCTGTCTAGCCGAGCTCAGTGTATACGCTGCATGTATTTTTGTAGACATCGGCGTAGACTTCACTTAATCTAAGAGTACATCAAAGCATCCTCTGCTCCTCTTCTTCAGCTAAATCCTTCTCTGGTCCTTATTACCAAAGTGCTCATAAATGCCCTTGGGGAGTTGAGAAGAGGAAAAAACACAAACAAAAAACAAACATGTTTGCTTTTATCTCTCAAATAACTATTTATGCTCGTACAAATGAGCATTCTGAGAGCGGATCATATCGTATTGTAGTGGGTGAAGATGTAAAGATTCGTGTTGACGGAAAAGAACAAAAAGAAGACCGCGTTACAGCAAACTAAATTGTTCCTGTGACGTTTGCCAGAATGTCATCATTGCCGGTAGATTTAAGCGGGCCGCCAGTCTCAGAAAATGACTCTTTTTGATTCAGCAAGTGGCTTCAGAAAGTGCCAGCGAACACGAGATTAACAAATGGCTTGCATCAGGCTGTTTTTGATTTCTTTTTGATGGCTCTGATGTGAGCATGTGAAGTGAAGGGACTGGTTGTATACTCCAGTGGACCGCGGGACCGGGGAGTAAACAGGCTCTCAGCGGCACAGGAGTCTTTCCATCAGGATAGAGAGTGTAACCCCACGGAGATCCTAGAGAGTTCTGAAGCCAGAGATGGTGAATAATAGAACAAAGTGAGGATGAGTCTTCTGAGGTTCCACTGCTCTTCAGCATCCCTCCATCGCAGGGAGAAGGGGTGGTGTGTGTGTGTGTGTGTGTGTGAGAGAGAGGGGGAGATGGAGAGAGCGCTGATAGTTGCAACTTCTCCATCAACCCTCACTAAACTATGAAGTAAAGTTACCTGACATGTTTTTCTCTTTGTCAAGTGAAGCTACAACCCTACAACGCCAAAAGTTAGTTCAGAAAACAGCTATATTTCTACTAGCACCATGACAGATACATATAATGACTGCATTCATATGACAACATCCAAACCTAATCCCATGGGCCCCTCCCCCAGTGCCCCCCCCCCCTTTTTCTTTCTCTTTTTCGCTTATGAAAAATTCACCACAGCCACCCCCCCTACGTCTCTCTTCTATGCATCTCCAACACCGAGAACTGACATGCGGTAAACGGAGAAATATTCAAAGGCAGGCCAGGGCTGCCTGTCTCCCACAGGGGTCTCCTTTTTACCCCCCTCACCACTGCTGAGAAATCAAAACTCTTTGGACGTCACGCAGGCCGATTGAAGTTAGGCGCCTGCTCTGGAGCGGTCCCTTTGCCCGACGATGGCAGGCTTCATTAGAGCTGTCAGTCAGGCCCTGGCGACGGGGCAGTGCCGCAGGGCACCCTCAGGGCCCAATCAATGATGGGGTCCCTAGGAAAGGGCCATCAAACGACCCTGTAAGACGATGCTGTAACCCTGCATCGTCGGGCTTCGCGCTCATCCCCCATTGATCACATGATTAATAGCACAGCTCCACACTTTCAGCTCTGTGTTTTTGAACTCTGATGCAAAGCTGTGGTCTTGTATTTTTAATCATTGACTTCCCATCGGCTCGGGTATGGAAATGCGCACCCTGGAAGTCTATATAGGAGCAGTCTTATCGAAACTCTAATGATGAAGGAGAATGAAACTTCTCTCACAAACAGCTCCCCAGTAGCGGCAGTGGGAAACAGGAGCCAGTTGTTATTTTTTGCATCATTTCGGCTTGCCTTTCCCAGTGTGTTGCAATTACAATGAGTCACATGACGCAACGAAAATAAATGAGCCAGTGCTTGTTTCTCTGTCCAACAATCTCAAATCCTGGAACAATGAGATATCCCCGAAATCGCAGTACACAATTCAAATACAGGAGCAAACAAAACCCAAACAAAACAAAGCAACCATCTTTGAAGCGCGAAAAACTCCGACTGCCGTAGTTCCTTTCAACAATATACAGAGTGCAATATTCTCAGTACCAGTATGTTATTCAGAGCGTTCCTCCAAATATTTGGAGAGAAGGAGGGGAGATGAAACGGGGATAGAACAATGGGACTTTGGCTGTGTTATGGCGTTCGTGCACCTCGCCCCGCCAGCCCTTTGTAGTGTGTGTTGTGTAGTGTCCGCGTCCCCAGTCGGTCCCCCGCTTGTTCTCAGTCCAGGTGGGGTCTCCTCCGTCCCTCCCTCCCTCCTCCTCCACCACCCCGGCTCACCCTACCCCCCTCCTGTCTTGCACACACCTGCTCCATCACTCTCACACACACACACACACACACATGCACACCTTTTTTTGTTTCCAGGCATCCAAACACAGATTAAAGAGTCAGGAAAAGGGCTTTGCTTTGCTGCGGTTAAATTATAGTTATTCAATGTTTTAAGCATTTTCAAAAATTAGTTGTTAAAGTCTTGGATCAGTCTTGGTGACTGTAATCCAAATCTGACTTTGCCCATAAAATCATTTATCCCTCCATAATGTTAATAACACTGTAGAATATTCTGTTTGATCTGTTTGGTTCAATTCAGTTACATATGAGAAGGTATTTTAAGGATTAAAAAAAAGTCTCTTTGCAGAGAATCTGAATAAAAACTTTATATCATATAAAATGGAGCCGTATTTACCATATACATATTGCATATACATATTAATTCAGTCATATATTATTGATTACAAACAAGATCGCTGCTGTCAAGTGCTGTGGATGGATAAAGAAGGATAAAGGATGCTGTTAATTTATTCAGGCGCTCTTCTAATGGAAATGGGTAAAATATTCTCTCTGGACTGTAACAGTGAACAACTCCCGAAAGTTTTGCAGAAAGTTTCCCTCATTTGAAATGCATTTCATATGTAAAACGTTGCCCTTAAAGTGCCTAAAAGCAACACATTTAAACGTGGTAAGATATCAGCTTCAGTTTATCTCACGCTCACATCAAATCCACGAGATAAACCATTCACTGCATGTTTTCTCCCCTCTCCTCCTCCTCCTCTCTCCCCTCCTCCTCTTCCTCCTTACCAGTGTGTAGTACCCAAACAGCCCACCGGGTGATGCTGAGACGTGTGCCGCACGGGGAAAAAAATGAAGTTGTTGAGTCTGGAACAAAGAAAATAAAGTAATGATTTCTCTGTCAGATATTTGGCTTTGGGTACAGAGTGTTGCTTGTGTTCTTTACTGAGTGGTGATCATTAGCAAGCAACATGGACTGCAGACACCCTTTTATCCAGCAATCAAAGACAAAATAACAACAAGAACGAGCTCTGACCTATATTCACTCTGCAGCAGCATCCCAAAGGAACGACAGGTACCCGTCACGCGCCCTTGTAGCAATACATTCACGCCTTACGGGATGTGACGTGTGTGCATCATGACGGTAAATGCAGAAACAGAAACAGCCTTCAACACGTGATCAATACATCTAAGTATTCAATATTCCATTTAAATCTGGCTCCATCCTCCTCTCCGTGGGGGTGTTGAGGGGTTGTCTATGGTCAACGTGTACAGGCTGTGTCTGGTGGAGGTAATCCCTGGTGATCTGCCCTAATCTGTCACAGATACGCAGCTGAAGTGCAGAGAAGCTGTTAGGAGAGTGGAGGGTGTTGGGGGGTGAGAGTCAGAAGAGGGGGGGGAAACTGGATTATGGCAGTACGTCTGCATTAACTCGCTGGCCTTATCTCTTAAATGCTCTGCAAAAACAGCTTTGGCTTGTACACAGGGAATGGTGCAGTGGTGTATATGTGTGTGTGTGTGTGTGTGTGAGCTGAGCTTATTTCATGCCAGCCATACAGGCCTGAGAAGTAAGAGTCCTTATTATAGAGAAGAGCACGCCCAGTGCCACCTTATGTGAGTTCACATCCCGGCCTTACTCGCTCCCTTAAAGCCTGACAGCTATTCCCAGGTGAATCCTCTTTGGTCCGGGGAGCTGCGACCCCCCGATACATTTTTCTCGATTGCCACACAGAGATATTCGCATCTCTCTTTGTCCCCCATATCTGAGAATTATGCGCCTTTAACAATTTTTTCCTGCTGGAACCACACGCAATTATGGTTTACGCCGTTATTGTGGAAAAATAACTAATTGTTGGTTGTTGCGGATGAAACTGTCTCGCATGTCGAGTCGCGCCCTCGTTTGGGGCCTGATTTACCCGGCAACGCAGGAACACACACATCCTTCGCGGCTATAAACACACACACACACACACTCCGTTGGTCACACGCCCACAATAAAAATCTCGCAAAAAAAATCTAAACAACTCTTATAAAACTGATATGTTGATTGATACGGACGGCGCGGCTCTCGCTAACACAAACAGTCAGACGGCCAGAAGCACGCACAGTCCTGCGCTCGTGCAGTCCCTCATCTCCAGTCATGGGAGGGTCACCGCCTCGGCCCTGTGAGAGAGACCGTGTGGATGCTCTCATGTTTATGTTTGGGAGATTAGCAATGATGAAAGAATGCCTTTTCAAGTCTGGGCTAGAGGGGCCTCTGTTCAATGCCCCACCCTTTTCACCATACGCACACACACACACACGCGCGCACGCGCTCTGTCTCACACACACTCGTGCATGGGTTTGTACATACGTCCCCTCACGGAGACATGTGTGATTTCATCATCAGTCCCTGCACATTGTGCTCTGCATAGCCACCATGTGTTCGCCACCACATCCAAAGAGTTGCAAGATTGCAGAAACATTCCCCCCCAACCCAAGCCTGACATTGATTCAGTCATTGCTTGGGGTCCAGGATCTTTCAGTCGCACTGTACGTGGAAGCTGCGCTTACGCTTCGCCCTCATCTATCCTCTTCCCTCTCATCTCATCATCGAACCCCAATGAAAGAGCCTCATTGTTCTGCTCGGTCTGTATGTGGTCTCTCTCTCTCTCTCTCTTTCCTCTCTCCGAGAGTTCTCTCCGTCTCCCTCGCAGCCATTTGCTTGGCCCTCTTTACTGTTTCTTCATCTCATCTCCTTGTGGTGTCATGGATTATAATGTGACTTATTCATTTTTGGGGGTTCCCGTGCCCATGCCAGGAGACAAGCCCGGCGCTCTCGATCTTCCTTGTCATTATCGCTCTCCGCCAAACCAAACAAGAAGTTATGAGGTTTAGAGCTCTCTCTGTCTCTCTCTGTCTCTCTCTCTCTCTTGGTTGTGGATTTGGATTAGGGAATCCCTCAGTTTGAGGGGACAACATGCTCAGGCAATTTGTTTCCCATTAACTATAATATAAAGCAGGGTTTTCCAAACAAAACATGATTACCAGTGGGTGAAGCACTCACCGCATCTAGGCCTCTCCCAGAAAAATGATCTAAAGACTATTTGGTCACAGTCCCGTGATCCTATTCACTCTTGAACTATTCCATTGTCTGAACTGCATCAATCACAGGTTTGTTTGACCAGGTATTACATGCTCTATTGTGTAACTTTGCTCCTTTATGCAAAGCTGATTCTGTTTTCTTTGGCTCTGTGACAAGGCCCCACATGACAGTTTCATCCCACTCGCTTGGTGAACAGCTCGTACTATTATGCCAAAGTTCACGCTCGTCTTTAAACTGACTAAACACTTTGATATGCCCGGGTTTTATTACCCGGCGTGGTGACTGTATCCAGCTACCTTCAGCTACCTTTGTTGTCTCTGCAAGCAAACCATTCATTCATCAAATGGCGTGGACCCACAGATGTAATTGAAGTTTTTTAGTATGATCACTGTTTCTGGGGGGCCCCGGCTGTCGAGAGGCAAACTCCCTGAGGTCTTACCTACCAAACAGTGGAAAGCACCTTTTCAGGTGAAGTCACGAGGGAGCAGTTTTGTGGTTGAAGACTGAGAGGATAAAGGAAACAGAGGTGTGCTGTTAGAGCATACTGGAAACTACTTAATTAAGCATAGATCCAGATGATAGTCATTATCTCCTGATTGGCTTGATAATGCGTTAGCACCAGGAGCCAACGTCCTGTTCAGAAAGCCAAGGGGAGAATAAAAAGCCAAAGAAACTTGACTGACTGACATATCACGGGAGTAGAAGAGAGTAGAAGAGGGAAAAAGATGAAAAGCTGTCGTAAAAGCCACCTTAGCAAGCAGTAAACCTGGAGGCACTGGCCCGGCTGCCTGTGTGTAACGTGATACGGCCTCTGTGACAGCTGCTGACGCTGCTTGATGTGCAGACTCGGAGGTTGGGGAACCACTCAAGAAGTATGGGAGTGCGGATAGTTGTGTGTGTGTGCGTGTGTCTGTGTTGTGGCGGCGTGGGGTCGGCGTTGGCATGCTTATCCAAAAAAAATGCCATGAGGTACATGATACACCGTCCGCCATTTTTAGAATTGTTACTCACAGATTAAGTTGCATTCCGACGTGCCCTCAGCTCCGAGAATGCGGCGTCTTGTGTGTTGTGCCCGCCGTCAATCACCGCCGCCGCGTCTGCTGTTAGCCACACACAAGAATGTGATGTCACGGGGAGCTGACTTATATCAGCGTGCCCTTAATACAGATCGTTAACACCGCGTATGCCTGCTGGCAGCTGCCTGCCCCTCTCTCTCTCCGCTGCGCAAGAACAGCCCTCCGTTATTTGTCTAGGGCACAAACCAAGGGAACAAACATATTGACTCAATCAACATTGCCCTCATGAAACTTGTATGAGCAGCCAGACAAACATCCTGAATGTATTACACAGTATATGCCCTCATATAAAGCCTATAGTCTCATCAAAGCCACGGGCCGAGGAGCCCGGCCCGTATGCAGGATTGGATATGTGTTTGGACAGCGAAGCAGTTTGTTGATGTAAATGTACAGTATTTGTTGTTCATGGGGAGCAGATGGCACTACCGTTGACCCCCTCGGTGTGTCTTCCTGTCCCCTAGCTGAACCACAGCGTGAAGGGGCCCTTATCTGGTCAAACTGGGCGGTGGGGAGGGGAAGGCTTTGAAGGCACGGTTGTGTGGCGATGCAATCAGGCAGACTGCTGTAGGGCCGCGAACCCCTCCTCTCCCCCTCTCAACCCCTCGTGTCCAATACAACTTATTGCCCTTCCTCTGCTGCGCAGAACCATAGACGTATGCTTATGGAGCACTCCGAGGCTGCCTGGGTGTTGTAGGCGCAGAAGCGCCTGGACGGGCCTTGAGAATTATGCGGGTGGTATCACGTAGTGTCCCTCCCATCCCTCAATCGAAAGTAACATCAAGTGATAAAACACTTACAGAAACCCAGGGGATTGGTTGCAAATTTTCCACCCTGGACAGCAAAATAAATAGAGATTATCTATAGAGACAATATGATTCCAGTGGTCCCCCCCCCCCCTTACTCTCTACCCTCTTCTTGGAGGACACAGATAAACCCTCTCAGATATCAGCTGGAAAAAAAACAAAAAACCCGAAGGCTTCTGAGATGGATAACATGTACGGTACATTCAAACCTAATAGTATTGTAATAAACGTTTCAACCTGCTGTCAAAGGGTGGAAATGTGGGCGAGTCTTCCACTGAAGAGGTTTAATTGATGCAACTGCACCTAGCGCCTAGCGCCTGTTTGTTTTGGCTGCAGTCTACGTTATGCCGTCAGCCAGGTATCACCGAAACTCTGGTTGTAAAATGCCACTTGGGCTAAAGAATGCTACGACTTCCTGTTCGTATGTGGTAGGTCACATATGAGAGCAGCATTTGCATGTTAGCAAAAGGAAAAAAAAAAATGTATGCCAGCTCTCCCAGATTTTTCCAATTATTTCTCGTGATATGAAAGACATAATTTCATCTAGCTAACCACTTTGATGCTTTCATCTTCCGCTAATATGTTCCACACTAGCATTGTAACAACACTCTACCACTCACAGATATTGATTTGGATTAGGCTCTGTCACGTTCGGGGATTGCGTAAATGAGGCTTCTTTTTTTTTTTTTTTTCTTTATTCTCCCCTCACTCATTTTCATTCCCCCTCTCACTGTCACATCTCCGTGCTGCCTCCTCACAGGCCCTTTGATGTGCCTGCTTTAATTTGGAGCTTAATGGAATCTGTGGCACTGCTGTGCCTATCGGTGGCAGGATCACAGATCCCAGGGTTCATTGCGGCATGCCTCCATTCTGGTGAGTGGGTGTCAAGATAGCCGTGAAAACAATGGAGGAGGGCCTGTAGCCCTAGGAGACGAACTGCATTTCCAATGCAGATCCCACAGTATCGGAAGCCCCTGTCGGGTTATTGCCAGCGTGTTTGACTGGAGGAAATCCCATCTGTGGCTCCGCGTTACAAACAACTGTTGACTTAACAAAGACAAAAGAAAGCGTCGATATTACACGATGTATTGGGCTATTATGTATGCAAGAAGAGGGGGGCAAACACGGGCAATAAAAAAGGGTTAAAGCTTGAATGAGCAGGTAGTAAATGAGGATGTAATGAGTCAATGCAGACATACACATATATTGTAGATAAATGCACACACGCTATGCATACGTTGTAAATACAGCAAAGTGTGTGTTACTCTGATACATCCTGATTTCTCTGGATTTTTAATTTCTCCTTTTCAAGCCACAATAAAAAGCTTCTCCCGTAACTTTCTGACTAAAAATAAAGATATGTACAACTGGCCCGTCGTTAGCAGCTCTCTATATAACATGAAAGTACATAAATACAAATCCAGACAAAATTCACAGCGACGTTCTGAGGTCTAGACTCCACCACTTGCCTCTTTTCATTCGGGAGTCTGGACAGTCACTTCCAGTCAGCCTGCATCTGTTCGAACGGAGCAGCAGGAGTTTCACTTTTGGGATATGCTTTGGCTGCAATTTCTGAAACATGCATGCTTTATGGCCAGACCCTCTGGCTTATACAGCTACATGTGTGCCCTCAGATGGTAAAAAGATGATGTTGATTTATCCTTGTGTGGCACACTTCATATTCGTGCACAGGTTGTGGATGCTTGTTTTTTTTTTTTAATCGCTCCTGATGTCCTACAGCGAGCTGCCACCCTACACATTATCTCAAACTCTTACCAGTTTTTCCCCCTTTGTAGATTTTCTTTTCATATTAGCTGTCCATATTCAGGTCTAGCTCATAATTCAGACCATCAGGCTCAAAGTCTGGACCGTTCAGAGCCCGGCACAGCGACTGAACCTAGAAGGAGATGTCAGGCTTTTCATACACTTGCAGTCCAGACTACAACTTTCAATCCATGGGGGTTATAAATCAAAGCAGGTGGTTTCCTCCCCAAAAAACCTCTCCACAGGATAGAGTGCTTGGGGGCAGCGGGTTATGAGTGAGCGATGATAAAAGTATGGCCATAAATCAATTCTTCATCCTTATCAAAGGCATATTTCAATCTCTGTATGTACCGTTTAACTAGCATGCTAGTAAAAAAAAAAAAAAAAGAAAGAAAGAAAAAGGAACTTCCATCTGTGTGTGGAAAGAAGACAGGATCTGGGATCTGAGGCCTGATGAGAAATACGCCCTTAGCCATGCATTTGTACAGTATTCAAAGACACAGGCAGTCATGTTCAGGCAGTTTGCTAGCAGGGGGAAATCCCCCAATACAGGGGCCTTTATCTCTCCTCACATACTCAGCTTAATGAACTCTGCTGCATGTAATGGCACATACAGGAGCCGTGTTGGAGGTGCTCCGGCTCTGTCTTTCATCCATGTTTGTATTTGATGTGCGCCTGCCAGATCATTATATTGCAGGGAGAGTTGTTTATGGCTTTGAGGTCCTGCCTTCTGGAAGCAGAGAAATACATCACACTGAGGTCAGATATTGAAGTAAAACACACTAGAAGAAGATTTGATGTGTATTAGCAGTAATGCATTTATTTATATGAGGCCTGCAGGCAGTAATAATGCATATTTGTTTTATATCAGCTACAAGAGAACTTTGTCCATTCGCCCCCCCCAGGAATGGAGGCCGTGTGGAAAAATTGCTTTGAACACTGAGACATTAAAGTCCCACACCACAGCTTATTTCAAAATAAGAGGCATGTATGCACACAACCTCTGAAATGTTAATGCAATCTCATTTCGGGTGCATCAACAAATCGAAATTATGAATGAATGCAGCAGTTTGAAATGCGGCGTGTTTAACTGCCGGTGCGTAATTGAGTTTTCTCGGGCGCAGAAATGAGATCTTGCCAAACATTTCAGAGATTTGGTGCATGCACATTTCATATTTTCAGCCAGGCTTTGGTCAAGAAATTAAATATATATATTTTATTTCACCAGTCAAAGCAATTAATTCTCTGAAACAGCCTCCGTTCCTGTGATGTTCAGATTAAAACAAATTCTACTGAATCTGATTTGTAAAAAAAAAAAAATTGTATTATTACCGTTTCCTGCATTTATTTGATGTCTGACAAGTCCTCATACAAAGACATATATTTCACTTGACTTCAATGCAGTTCAAAGTAAACTATGTTTTTTTTTATGGCTTACAGTGGTTTGAATACTCCTCATGCAGATCAAAGCTGAAAAGTAAAATCTTAACTTTGGTCAAACTCAAATTCCAATACACCCGCAGGCATGTAAACAACATTAGCTTTGTTTGTGTAATGTACCTTATGCTACATCAACGCAGAAGTCAGTCACTCTGGACAAATCGCTGCTGCTATAGCAAGCTCCCACTTCCTGTCATCCCTCTCATGTCTCTCTGTATGAACTCAGTGATATTTAAGAGCCATGAAGATAAAGGCACATGGGCAAATTGCTAATACCATAAAGCAGTTTACTGGCTGTTGGAGCATGCTCTCTCGGGGGCTTTGATGTGCCGACATACAAACCTTTATGGCTCCCGCCGGTGGACACACCACCTTAGCCGACGCACGCTTCAGGACTCCGAGCTGGACTGTGTTTGCGCTCCCTGCTCGTAAATCGATGTGTGTAACGAAGGCAACAATGAACCTGCTTTAGCGGAGCTGTCCGAGCTGTCTGTTCCATTCAAATTTGACAGATGAGGAGGTTGTGGAGCTGCAGCGCCGACTCTCTTGGCCCTACCTGTGCAGGAGAAGCCTCTCCCTCTGATGTCTGTCTGTAAATTGACTTGCCTTTTCAGGCTTTGACCCTGATGTCTGATGTAAGACCCAGACACCCACACATCAAAGGGAACCGGGGGTGTCAGGGGTGGGAGAATGGATTTCTATTTTGGAAGAAATATTGACTTTAGGCACTAAAGTGATGAGGCATCCAGCTTTTTCGAATCTCGTGATATTATTGGATCTAAAAAATGTTTTCTTTTTTTTGTCTTTAAATCAAACTATCATAAACTATCATAGGATAGGTGCAGTGTTTTTGATTACTACGACTTGATTTGATCTGTTTATCTATTATGTGGCAATTTCATCTGGATGCATATAAGATTTAGCCCAAAGACAGGCTAATCTTGTCTTCATATGCTCTGACGTTTGTGCTCTGGTTTAGCTCAGATGCTGTATTTACCATATTAAATATTAAAGTCTAAGTCTGTTTTTGTTTTTTTTATTCAGGGCAGCATTTTATTTTTGAATCTGCTGTTTCTTACAAAGTCATTTTCAGAAAATCTGACTGATATTTCCATCACGGTTTCATCATCACAGTGCAGGTCATCAAATTACCTATTTAGTACAAAACTAAACAAATGATATCAAACAAAGACAACACATAAGCAATACTGGACGTAAAGATGGGTAAAAGTAGCAATAAAACCAGGTAAAAATACTTAAATAATATTTTATTACTGGATCATTATTACTGATGCATTAATACATACAACAGAACAGTAATGTCTGTGGTCGAGGTGAAGCTACTTTACTTGCTGCTGGGCAGTTTCCACTTTAATAATGCATCACGTTTCATAAGCCGATCAAATGTTTGTATGTAAAATCATGAGCTGCCAAGTATCTTCTATGGCTGTCAGATGAATGCAGTCAAAAAGCAGAATATTTACCTCTGGATCGAAGCGGAGTAAAACAATAAAGCAGCTCAAAGTTTTGCTACATGCACGCATACTGCATCTTCTGAAGCTAAAACCAGCAAATATTTTGCATCTGTGCGTAATAAATGACTCAAATAACTATTAATAAGGTAATTCTCTGTCCATGAATTGATGAATTAATAAGCTAATCATTGTAGCGCTAGTTTACACCGCAGGCTCTCTGAGTATAAGCCTTTTTATCTGGGAAACATCTTCCTGCAGCAGTGAATCTACAAATTTAGACACATACAGACACACTTCAGCCTTAAATGTAGGGATTTAGAGTTTGAGTGGCTGGATTGAAAGTGGATGGATATTGAGCGGGCCTCTCCTCCTCCTGCAGCCCAGTATCAACAAACGGGACCCAGCTGTTGTCACTAGAGACACGGGCCACCTGCTGCTTATCCTGCAGGCCCATTCTGCTGCAGCATAAACATACCTGCACAGCTCTGGGACCGGGACATCAGGGAGAAGCTGAACACACACACACAGCAAGGAACCAGTTCTCAAGGCCTACAGGTGCTAATTTAGCTGATAGCTTAGGTCAGAACTAAGACAGGCGTTTGCTGGATTCCAGTAAAGACTCTGGTGAGAGGAACTGTGGTGAGTCACACGCACTGCCAGGAAAGGCTGAACAAGCAGCCGCAGTAGTTTACTTCTTTTTAATGAGCAGTTAGCCGGCACTTCATTTTTTTAGTCACGGTCATCATATATATATGTCAACAATTTGAGGACAATTAACATGCGATGCCTTTGGCAGAAGCAACAATTTTCTTTGGCACTTTTTTTTTTTTGTCTGAATGCGCGATGAATCACCTGAAACGGAGTTTATGGAGTAATTAAAAGACGTGGTGAGACTGCAGCCACCGCATTACCCCCCCTCACACACACACACACTAAAGCTCCCGATGACGGGATCCTACTCATGCACACACACACACACACACACCCACGAACGCGGGCGCACACATCTAATGGCGCTACCAAAGCTCCAGATGATCTTTGTTGTGAAAAGTTAGCTGAGACTCTTAAGAGCCGCCTTCAAGGTTCAGTCAGCCGCCACGCTCAGAGAGGAGTTTGCGGGATGGAAAAGCATTTAAGCTGGATTCACAGTGGGGATCTCCACAAAGCGCGCTCAGAAGACGGCAAAACCGAGTATTATACAGCTTTCTTTGAAGAGTGGGAAATACCAGTTGTTATGTTTCCCCAAAAATAAGCAGCACAGCACACTGTGGGTTTGTACCTTCAATTTTTCTCCTTGTACAAATAAAACTAAACACGGGGGGAACGCAAACACACACAGCCATGCATGAGCACACACAGGAAAACTCTTTTAGATTCACGGGCGCGCTGTATACATGAAAAAGCCTCAGTGATTTACTGTACTTGTACACGCATGCACACACTACACACACATGGCAAACCACTTCCTAACCCTTTACCGCTAACTAGAGTGTGGCAGTCTGAGAGTTATGTCCCTCCTCTGACTGCTCTTCTCGTAATCGCCGGCTGGCTGCGGCCTCGCTGCCTTGCTCAGGAGCCTCCGGGAGAACAAGCCAGCCAGCCAGCCACCTGTGAGGTAGCCTGACTGGCCTGTTGCCAGAACAGAAAGCAGATATGAAAGATAGTACCTGTGAAGGCGTCACACTCCAGCGCAAACCATACACACCGATGCTCGCACACATACACACAAAAGGAAGGATAATTCCCGTGGCCACATGAAAGCGGGAGGCGGTGGGCAGGACGCCAGCCAGCACTACCTGGAGACAAAGGAGCAGCACCTCTGGGGGGAGT
The DNA here is from genome assembly GCA_014281875.1 of Nibea albiflora. Lineage (NCBI taxonomy): Eukaryota > Metazoa > Chordata > Actinopteri > Sciaenidae > Nibea > Nibea albiflora. The sequence continues at coordinate 7,043,403 of CM024789.1, read as the reverse complement.
TTGATGTTCATCTGGGATTCAACATGCTGATGGATCCTGCCTGTGAGGGGGGGGGACTAGGTTTGTGCGTTTGTGTGCGTGCGTGTGTGTGTGTGTGTACGCAGATGAATATATTTGAGCCTGCAAGCGATGTGTGCTCCCAGCATGCTGCAGCTCCGTAGTCTGCAATTAATCTCTCCAACATCAGGCCTTACCCCAAGGGGGGACAGATTTCTCTGTGCCGCTACTGATCTCCACCGCACAGCGTGCCCGGGGGCCTGTGGGCGGTCTGAGAGCTCACCCAGCCTCTACCGAGGCAGGAGGGGATCCACCTGAGACGTGAGCCGCAACTCACCTGGCTTGGCAGGGGAGATGGTGTGATGTAAGATTAGTTGTGATCATTGTCTAATTAAGTGTAAGAAAGCACCTCGAGTAATGTCATGACACGTTTTATTTCCCTCGTCATTAACTTCCTCTCATGAAGCTGCGTGTCATAATGACTTTAACTGACCTACTTGGTAAAATGAAAGTTTTTATTTTGTGAACATTGTTGCTGTGCGAAAACTTTGCCTCTCTCCGAAGCGTGACTCTTTTTTTTTTTTTTGTGGGACGTAAAAAGCCAAGCTGTGTAGATTTTTGCTTTGATGACAATGCATTTTGACATCATCCGATGGGTTTTTAAAAAAAAAGCTTTTAAGAGCCCCTCCGGAGTTTGATCACGTCTCAACTCTGAACTTTTCCTTCAAGTGATCTGACAGCATCCGGATCACCAGGATTGGAGGAGCTGAAGTTTTCAAACATCAGCCATGAAAGACAAAAACAAATATGAAAATAGCTCTATGTGTTTGTTCTGTGTGTTTACGCTGTATGCGCTGTCTATTACACCTTAAACAGCACACACACGTTCGGGTTTGACAAAGCCTCAGATGTAAATTATTTGATGAAAGAAGAACATTTGAATTTGCAGTCGCTGAACTAACTAAACAAAATACTACATGTGTACTACAGCTGCTCTCCTTTATGGCAACTAACGATTCTGATCATTTATATTATTTAATTGTCTGCATTTACCTTCTCAATGACTTTATCACTTATTTGGTCTATAAAATGACAGAAAGGTGAAAAAAGTTCCCACAGTCCCAAATTGCTTGTTTTGCCGAGAGTTGCAACAAGAAAAGAATCATTCGAAACATTCGACAGTTCCAGGTTATCAAACGTTCGGATTTGCTGCTTTTCTTGGTCTTATTGAAAATGACTGTATATATTGACTGTTGATTGTCTAAATGAGACATTTGACATTGTCACTTGAGGGCTTTAGGATGCTTTCTAATGTTCTACGGAACAAACAGTTCAGTTAACTCCAGAATGTTAATTAATAATAAAGATAATCATTAGTTAAAGTCCTAGTTTTGTTTAACCAACCCAAAGATATTTCGTTTACCATCCTAGAAACAATCTAAACCCATAAATGTTTGAACAATTTGCGATACTAAACTCTTCAGCTCCACTCTTGTTTCTGACATAGATCATAGCTAGGCACGGAAATGTACGGCGACTAAAATCAATCGCCTTTCCACCAGGTGACGTGATCCCCTCGTGCCTCTTTGGTTGAAGGCATTACATTGAACACTGACAGCACGGATGAGCTGTTACCTTTGCGGAGTTACATAATCTGAACAAGAATCAACAAAAGGGTGACGCAGGAAAGAAAAACACTTTTTCGAGCCTCTTGGTCGTGTCCCACGTACGACACAGCCGATACGGCTCCCGGTGTAAACGGTGATGCTGCTGCCGGTGCCAGATAATCCCGTGTTTGTGTTTGCATGTGCGCAGTGAAACATGCACAGTGTCACTCCCCATCAGCACAAAGGACCTGTGATGTGAGGATTACCACGTCGGGATCCACGCGGCGCTTTTTGGCTTCACGCGGCGTGGAACGACGGTCGGGGCCGCTGCGCACCACCGAGCCTCTGCGCTGTCCTAATGATGTTGTCTGAGCACCGAGGGGTGGGGATGTGGAGGGAAAGGGGGCAGGGGAAAATGGGGGAGGGGAGGGAGGGGGTGTTACTTATCTCCACAGCTCGGCAGCATTTCTCTTAATTAAAACTCCTATCTGTGTCTTTGAAGTTCATAATGAGTCAGTTTGGTTACGCGGAGGAACAGGGAGAAAATAAGGCCAGGGCCGATATTTATGCTGTTATTCCTCCACCTCTGATTCCTCCTGGTATTCGACGCCATAGCGACCGTATGTTATTGCATGTTATGCTGGGAAGCCAGCATTGTCGCGTCGTCTCTCTTACTTTGTTATTGACATGAAAACAACCCAGAGGAGTGACGATGTAAGAAATGAGGCTGATAAAAAAAGGAGCTAGGGCTGCTCATTTTTTCATTATAGGATGTGAATGGGTTTAATCTTATCACGGGCTGCTCCTCACAGCTTGTGCTGATCTCGCTCTCTCCTTCTCTCTCTCTCTCACTGCACACTCCTGCTTTCACAGGCCTTTCAGATTACAGTCAAACATTACAGCCCGTGACCAATCTCCAATTAACCAAATGTTGTAGGGGTATAGTATCACCCTTGGCTCCTTTCATGCTCCTTTAACGCCTTTTCAAGGGGCTTGAATATTTTTCACTTCTGCACTATGAAATATCGCTCTGTTAAAGCCTCCTCACTCTTCCGCAACGGCACCAACGGAAGCTTAACCTAAATAAATCAGTCTCTCCCCGTGATGTCTTCTAAATCAGCTCGGAATTAATTGAACCTCAAAATTGTATTCCAATCAAGTGAATTAACGCCGCGTCCCGGGTTTTTGAAAGGCTGACCAAGGAATTTTAGTGTTCTCTGATTTTCGTCTCAAAACCCACCGGGCATAATCGAGCGTTAAATGAGCCGATCTTTTGACAACATGGTCTACATGCGTCTTTCGCTGCTCTACACGCGTCGACATTGTGTGCGTTTTGACGTGCTTTGGCAGCGGTGTCGCTCTGACGTTCCTTTTTTTTTATCTACCCCCTCTCTCTCTCTCTCTGTCTCCCTCTCACTCTCTCGTGTAGCTTATGCTTCACCGTCACGTCTGGATGCTGTCAGTGTTTTAAAGCAGATAGAAAAATAATTAGAGGCTGCAACGGAACATTATGGGCAGAATAAATCACAGAGGAGCAGGTCCAGTAACGACAACCAAGATGCGAACAGCTCCGGCCAACACTGACGAACAGATTGAAGGCTCTCTGGCTGGGAGACTATAAATGTTTTCACTGTGTGTGTGTGTGTGCTGTGTTTCATTGACCTGCAAACAAACACAAAGTATTTCTTCTGCAAGTTTCTTACAGTCAGATTTTTTTTTCCTCAAGTGCTTTTATTTATATTTTCTTCGGTTGCTCAGTGATAACCCAGAAACTTTTTTTTTTCCTCTCCTAAACTCCAGTTGCTCAAAGCTTGCACCTTCTCTGTTTGCTTCCGAGCAAAGAAATCTGAACCTTCGTGTCCAGATGCACGGGATATGAAACTCCAGATAGCGTGTTATTTATTTCTCCTTCTTTTTCTTGAGTCGAGAGAACTTCAAAAGAACACCCAGATAGTGTGAAGGACGTTTGATGTCACCGGGGACAAATATTGCAAGGCGAGACTGCTGTGAAGGCGATGTGAAAAGCTGATATGAAAGACACAGAAAAGGACTCGCTACATGTGCTGTATATGTCATGTGTGGCAAAGTAGTGTCTTTGTGTTTTGAAATGAGTTTGGATTTCATTTCTAATATCTCCGAGTTGACCTTTTGAAAGGGTTTCTTGACTGACAGGCTGACACAGAAAATGATGACTGTGGGAATGGAGGCTGCGAGAGTGTTTTGGAGCTTCTGGCAATCAGTTTCCTGTTTGAACTACCATAAAATACAGTTCTTGTGGTTTTTAATTGCTAATCTAATTGTTATCCATGCCTTTTTCTCGGCTTCAAAGGCCGATTTGATCAGTTGCAACCACTGTCGAGTTTCATAATTCAATTCTTGAACTGATATTTCTGTCTAATGGCGCTGTAAATCGACAACATGTGCAGACTGTCTTAATTACTCCTAATCAAGCTCTGAATAAAATTGAAATGACTCGAGAAATTAAACGCACGTTTTGCAGAATGTTCAAAGATGGTATTTGTATGGTAATGTCATAAAAACAGCATGAATATGAACTTTGCATTGGCGATGTCACCCACGGGTTTCTGCGTGTGAAGGACGGCGCGGCGTCTGCCACCATCTTGGCAGTTCTTTAGCTGCTAAATGCTCAATATGTTCACCAGCTAGTTGCTAACTTTGTCTTTGGTGCTGCGCAGATAATGTACAGTTCTTTTCAACTGAAAACAGCTGCCCGGTTCAAAACAACACTAACCGCGTGAGAGCGCAGAGCGTGGATGCTATGGTTTCCTAATAAGGAATTGACTTTCATCTTTTTTTATGTAATTTGGCACTAATTACAGGGAAAGTTATGTACCATTGGCAGACTTATTAATGAATACTAACTCCAATTAATTGCAAACATCTTGGATTTCAGTGGCATGCGAGTTAACGAATTTTCCAGTCGTTCATGTTTACTTGGACTTTCATGGATCTGAATGAATTTTGTTTCAAGGAACAAATCAGCAGCTACAACGAGCGTCACTTCACTTCTCCTCACAATACAGTCTCTATTTTCCTTATATTTAATATTTAATACGGCTGGTTAAGGACACAATATGCTAAAAGACATGTTTTGGATAATTAAAGGGAACTGCAGGGTTGGGTGATAATGCTCTATGGATTTGTTTAGGGATGCTTTTCACGTTGAATCAGGTCATTTAGACCTTTAAAATATTGATTATCAGCTATGAAGCTTTAATTTAATCAACTTTAAGCTCGAAATAAAAGAAGAAAAAAAATGGAGGCACGGAAGAAAGCGAAGTTTATCGTTGACATCTCGAAGGCGAGGGCTCCGGCCGATACCAGATTTTCCAGCACCTCTATTACCGACGTATACAGCCCGGGGCCTGGAAATTGCCTTTCTGTGTCCAGGGGCAGAATTCACTGGAGCATCTTGAGAAAATGCATCTGCAAGGACACAGAAGTCCTCTTCAGGTCTAAACCTTTGATCCTTAAGAGACCCCCACCTTCCTTTTACCCCTTAGGTACAGGCATCAGTGTAATTGAAGATCATTACCAACCCACAATGCAACCCTCTCAGCGACCGTCTCCATAATGGAAATGAATTGTGCGGCGCAGAGCTCACAACAGCAGAAAATGGAAGCCAAGAGGTAGAAGAAGCGAGGGATGTATTCCAAATTGAAATGAAGTGGAAATATCCTGTCCGCGGTGCTATTGGTTAGCCAAGGAGCCGAAACGAGCAAGATTACTGGCTTACATTTGTAGCTCCTCAGTGTTTTTGTTTTGTTTCGCTGAAGTGGGGTGGTATGGAGGGGTAGGCGAGGGGGGGGGGTTGAGGTTTGTGTGTGTGTGTGTGCGCACTTCAAAAGAATTTGCAACAAACCTAATTCATCTGAAGCGTAGGATGAGCTGGTAAGAAAGATGAAAGATGAAAGTGAGTTGGCATGGAAACAGAAAGCACATCAGTGCTCGCTGGCACACAAAAGGGCTGCCTGTGTTGCATGTTGCATTTCTGCGGGAAAGGATCCAGAGAGGCTTCAAGTGCTATCATGACCTTACACACAAAATTAGCCAATTATGACTAACTAGGGTGCTCAATTTCCACTTTTTTTATGAGACCGTGCTTATCATGTTTTTCCCCCCCTCTATTTTTACACAGGCCTATAATCTGGAGCATAGAATCAACGTTTTTGTTACACACCTTCGAGTATATTCCCCCCTTCACACTTGTTGTGCCGGAGTGTTGCAAGACACACGTTCAAGATTTTCCAAAACAGCCGTGAAGCTCGTACCGTCTCGGTTTTCACACTTTCTTTTCAACCTCTGGCCGTCCCCAGCTCTGTCGTTATCACTCTTCATCTTCAGGTGAAGTATTAATTGGAAAGCAGTGAGAGCCCATATATCTTCTTTTTTTCCCCCCCATTTGATCTCAGGTGGGGGAATTCCACAAGTTGCTACTGCACAGACCTCCAATGCTGCCGTTGCTGTCGCTACAAACACACACACACACGCATGCATGCACTGCACATAAAAAAAACGCCAGCAAAGTCAACAGAACGCGAAGAACTTCTCGGAGAGAAAGTTTTTTTTTTCTTTTTCTGCAAACTACAGCAGGATTCGCACAACAAACCAAGTAAAGGAGGGATGAGGAGGAGGTGGAGGAGGAGGTGGGGGGAAAAGAGAAAACATTAAAGCAATCATTTCCAGAAAAAGCAAACATTGTACAACACTGTTGCCCCTAAACATTTGTGGTCAGAACATTTGAAACAAAGAGAGCTTCTAAACAGGTAAACCGCCAGGACACTGTGTTTACCATTTCATGTTCTCCCTCCGCCGAGCAGTTTGATCTTTTTCTCCTGTATATCCCGCAGTGTCACAAACACAATGCAGTGTCTCGCAGCTTCAAAGGCCCATCGGTGACAGGTTCGGGGGGGGGAAAGATCAAATATTCATTTCTAAGACACAGAATGGAAATTTAAATGAAATACAGTGAAAATAGGAAAATAAGCGCTCGTGTCACTTGTGACAGGGACTCGCCGGAGAGGAGAAACCTTTGGGCTCTTCTTTGTGTTGCGTGTTTTATTTTTATAACATTGTTCGGCGGGGATCATCCCGGCTGTTTTCCCTTAAATTTGCTTGCGCGGAGAGTTTCGTACTTTAAAAAAAAAATCCGCTCTTTGTTTGACAGTCAGAGAAACAGACAGACGGAGTCTGATTTTAATTATTCCCTCCATCTAAAAACCTTTTTCAGCCCTTTTTTTTACGAAACCTTGGGGTTTCTCACTCCTCACTGCAGCCCAACTTTGTGCGTGAAAGATCGCGGGCTTGTTTTTCCCCCTTTTAATTAAAACTTGTTGCTTGTTATGGCACCAAATGTTCCCATCATATCATCACATTAACTCTCTCTCTATCTCACTTTTTTCGCTCGCCGTGTACCATCAACAAAATATCCCTCTGGGGCCCCGTGGCACGCCCAGCAAAGATCTAATTGAATTAAACTGCATTAATATGACATACTGTATGTCCTTCCAACCAAAGAACATCAGCTCTCGAATGCCCTCATGTTTATGATTATATGGGATATTGATTCCAGCACTTTAAAGAGACGTGCGTCTTATCAAATCACTCAAACGGCTCTCTCGTGGTTGCTTGTTTACAGCGCTACCCGTCTACGTCGTAAACACAGATAGCAAACACATGCGCGCGGAAATTCCCACAGCAATTTGAATACCATATCTCCAGCTCCTCCGTGCTCCTTCTAATGCACTCGCGGAGGGAGCAGCTTAATCTCTCTCCTCTTCGGGTTGTCAGCTGTTATATGGGCGGGCTGCAAACCGATCGCTGGCTGAACGTTTCATCAATATAACAACGATAACAACGGGGGCTGACCTCGCCAGAGCCTCCGAATCCAAACTTCACAGAGAGGTTGGAGGAGGAGCTCCCTCCACTCCTGTTAAGTGTGTGAAGAGGTGCAGGGCTTTAGTGGATTATTGTGATCCCTGTCTGGCTGGCACACGCATGGGAGCGTCTGCTCCAAAAGTCAGGATGTGAGGAGGATCCGTCAGTGCCGTCGTTGCCTTCCTGATGTCACCTTCGTTGAATCTGAAGGTGAGCATCGTCGGGCACAAGCATGCTGAAGTTCTTAACGATGGTTCTCATCAAATCCGACAATTACTCACAACAGTGCAAGAGCTAAACATCACCAAACACCAGAACAGCCAGGATTAAATTAACACCCTCTTCCTCTCATCCTTTCCCCTCATACTGCATTATTATCACTCCTTCTCCCCCCTTTATATTTTCTGTATGTGTGGATGCATCTGAAATGTGAGAGACTGCTCCAGCAGAGGGGAAAGCGGAAGGGAGACCAGCCGGCACATGTTGAAAGGCATGGCTGCTCTTTAATGTGGCTCCAGCTCGGGAGTCCTGGGCCTAATGAGGTGCTGTGGAGCTCTGCTACTTCGTCTCCCATCGCCTACACACCAGCAGCCCACATACTGCCACGGCTGCACCATTCAGGATCATTAAGGAGATGCTCCCAAATTCCTCCAGGGACCCCTGAAAGAAAAGACCTTCAAAAAAAAAAAAAATCAGCCCTCAAGATTGGCACACTGGAGTTTGGGTGAGAACTACGCTCCAGTCGCCAGCAACCACACCCTGCATCCAGCATCCAACACACACACAAAACAGACTTATCATTGACCAACACAGTAATTCTAAGAGAGGTGGAGTAATATAAAAAAGGACAGACGGAGTCAGTTCTGATTTAGATTTTTATGATATTATTCAAATAAATGAAAAAATAATGAAGGTTCTCAGTCGTCCAGGTCATGGTTCTTTGAGGAGAGTCCAATCCGGGCCAACTGGATTTGGTTGCAGATCCACGAAGACGTTTCGCGTCTCATCCAACAACTTCTGAAGAATCTCGGATGAGCGGTGCGTCTTCGCGGATCTACAGCAAAGTCCAGTGGCCCCAGATTTAACTCTTCTCAAAGATGTTCTGCCTGAATGCACAAGTTGGATGTTCTTGGACAGTTTTTTAAAGGTTTTACTGGAGTTACACATGCTCACATTAACATTATGGAGCATTATGATAACTAGGCTACTGATTGATTGATCGATTTTTTTAAAAAACACCCAATAAATCTGACTATTGTTTTGTTATTTTTTTTATTGCCACTCACAACTCCAAAGAGTTCTAGGTTATGTCTCCAAATTGCTTGTCTTGTCCAACCTATTGTCCAATACTGAGACAAATTCACTTTTACATACGGTCAGTTGACGAGTCGACAAAATGGTTAATTTTCTGTCAGTCGAGTAATCAGCTTCACATTTTTCTGTGTCTTTAGCTATGAGTATGAGCTAACATCTGTAATAAAGTAAATACACATATAGTCTTAACACGGTCATAAATAGAAATCACTGAGTACGCCACATAATGAATCCTCTTTACCAAAAAAAGCTTTTGAAAACTGATTACATCAAGATGATTTCTCTCATTAGACTTCAGTGATTAGGTAAGGATCACGCACAGTAAGATTACGCTGCCAGATTTTCTCTTCACTGACATCACCTGATCTAAACTCATGAAGCTTGAGCTGTGTTGTTCAAAAACCCTTCACGAAGAGTCTGGACTTCCATTTCTGAATCTTCTCGAGCAGTTGGGCTGAATTAACATGCGTCAGCCTCTAATACACACAGCAAGTCTATAACAGACTGGCAGCATCCCTTTTTCTGGTCTGTAGCATAACGGATAATGTACTCACTTTGCATTTAGACAGTTTTCTCATAATTGTGTTTATATGTTACTAATGATTTCTTTCATTTGAGCAGCCAGTAATAGTGGGAAAAAATAGGAAATGCTAGTTGAAACAGTGCAGCTATGGCTGAATTAGACCAGTATCTTACAGTCCAAAATTCTACCCCTACATTATTATTATTATTACTCTATTAATATTTTTCTATTTCTCTAGAGAGCAAACCAGTTCCTCAGTGTCAGGCTCTTGTTTGTTGTCAGCAGCTCCAGGATTAGATTTCTGATAATAGAGGCTGTCCAGATGCTGGGTTATAAATATCGAACGTATTTGTCATGTTTGATAGTTTGATAGTTCAGGGCTGCGTTTCCAAAACAGGAATGGAGGTCACTGAAATGAACACAGGTAGTGTCATAAATTTAAATATTTTATATATTTATATTTATATATTTTAAAATTTTTAACCTCAGTTTGTGGGTTGATCATAGTATTTATTTTAAAAGATATATATTTTTATGTATTTTTAATATATTTTAGTAGTAACTACAAATTCTTGGTGAGATTTCTTTTTTTCATTATGAGTCTGATAATGATTGCACCATCATGATGCTAAGAATCATCAATACTGCATACAGTAACTTTACAGTATCTTGATAACAGCACTTCTAACATCAAAGTGTATGTCTGTATATGCATGTGATGCTGCTGCTGCTGCTGCTGCTGCTGCTGCTGTGTGACAGTGCTATACGGCCCAACGAACAGGATGAATAATCCCCAACACCATCAAAGGATCCTCAACTAGAGAGCTCAGGCCATGACAGCGGCACATACAGCCAGTCTCCTAGCCTGCCTCACACCCCCTGGGGACAGCGGAGGCCGAGGAGAAAGGGGAGAGAAATAGAGAAACGGGGGAGAAATGACAGGAGAAGAGAAGGGGAAAGAGCCGAGAGGGTAAATTGGAAGGGGAGAGAAAAGTGTAGATAGTTGGTGATTGAAGGGGAGAGATAATGTGAGCTGGAGTAAGTTCAAGAGCGTTTAAGAACTATTTCTTCGGGGGATGGAGACAAAGTGTAGTAGATAGTGTTATGTCCGAGCCTATAGGGGAGCCTGGACTGACATTCAGTGTTGACTTGAGTCCTGAAATCTGTTATTGCGGACAAGTTATTATCTTCCACACAAAAGATATCGGTAGATAACTTTCATGCACTTTGTGCATCATTTCTTTACCTAAATGTGCAAAAAAAGAGAGCTTCGCACTCCCACCAGTCACAGAACTGCTACTGGATCGTGCAAAGTTTGACAGAATGATCCACAACTACTGCGTACGTACACGGGATTATATGTTTTAGCCACAAGCAACACCAAAACTACCCAGGCGGACTCTAAAGTCGTCAGTTTCACAATAAGCAAATGACAGACCATCAGGCGTGGTATACAAAGCAAGTGGTTGCACTTAGCTGGGTTGACATGTGTAATCAAGCCAACTTAGACTTCACTTTGACTTTTATTGGCCAAGCTGACAGACGGGCGTCTCAGACGGTCAACTTGGACAACACATGACACTTGTCCCTTGATTTGAACGAGCAGCAAAAACTCCCAAAAATGATCATTTAACTGGTGAAAAGGGAGAAACGGAGGGCCGACAGTGGAGCGAACCCTCTTCCAGAACAGGCATGCACATGCCATAATTGTTGCATACTGCAGAGAAGACAGACGTCTCATCATTTTTCTGTATATGACCGTCACAGGGAGCAAGACAGTTTGTTCTGACGGCTAGGCTGACTATAGGCTGCATGTCATGGTCAAACAATCTGGTCCAAACTGTGTGATAGCAAACAAATACTTCACTGTGTCACCTCTGTAAGCTTCAAATCCTCTCCTCTCCCTCTCCCTCTCCTCTCCTCTCCTCTTGGCATCAGTGTGTTACTGGCCTGTCTGACAGAGAAATACAGTAGATCACAGCTGGCTTGATGCCCACGGATAGAGCGGCTCCCCAGCGTCCTCACACCACTGCCTCAGATCCCGGGCCAATTCTCCTGCCCCGCCTCGTAGGTCAACCTTGGCTGCTCTCTACACCCTCACACTCCGTCCCCTGAGCCGATGCCCAGCCCACCACCCCTGGCACAGACACTTCTGCCTTTCCCTGCCAGCTTTTTTACGTAAAACCAAAGAGGATACAATGCGCTGTTTTTGTCAAGAGATGGACATGTAATTAACCTTGGACCGGGGGTGTTTTTACTCCGTGTCAAGACTCGTGGAGAGGTACGGAAGGCAGGTTAGCTGAGAGTCAGGAATGTTAGGAGTGTGTGAGGGGGGCTGCGTTAATGAAAAAGCCATCCATTAACCTCTGTGGCTCGCTGGCTGTTCACTCTGGGCTTCTGGATTGATCACAGCAATGTAAACCGCAGACAGCATGTTTATACTTAGAGCTGCAACAATGGACGATTAATTGGACTCTATCTTTGTAATTGATTAATCATTTTAGAGATTCCCTAGTTCCTGTTTTGTCAGGTTCGCTCAATTCCTCTGTCTCACATTTCTGCAAACTGAATTTCTTTGATTTTGGGACAAACAAAATAAGAAAAACAAGAGCACCAGCCCTTGAACGCTTTTGTTCGAGTGACAAAGCCCTCTAACGGCAAAAGGATTCATAAGTTTTGTCCATCGGGAGCAATGCTGGGAGTAGTTCGACATACTTACCAAGTCCACAGAGGGAGGATGTTTGAGATGGTTGGATGAGTCAACATCCATACAGGAGACCGCCGTTCATGCCCTGTTTCCGACTGACAGCTAAAGTTTGTTACCTATTCAGGGGCCTTTGAGTCATCTGTGAGGGCTACAGTGAAATCCAGATTTGCACAGTCATACAGCTCGAACGCAGCTCCCAATGTAAAGATAGTTCTGGTCACGTGTTCCGCTAAGCCGTCCCTCCCCCCCAATCTGGCATTTCTGCGACATTGTTCATCAGCAATTACATAAAGCCCTCACCGCCGCTGCCGATGTTAGGAAGCATCTATTCACATGCAGATGTTACTAAATCCTCTTCTTGTTTTTTTTTGCAAGGGATGCCTCATTTTGTTTTGCCCCCTCCGCCCCTCCCACGGCCTGCCTTTCCTTCTGCGTTTGTGTGTTCATAGCCAAAAAAAAAAAAAAAGAGGTTAAGCCCAAATGTGGATGGCACAGAAATGTTAATTGGTTGCGTGGTATATATAATCAACCCCTGCACGCTCTGGATGACTGTATAGCTGACTGATTAATATTTTATTGCAGGCGTGAAGCTGTATGCACAGCAACCCCCCCATTCTGTGTCGCCTCAGCTGAACAATGGGCCTGATATTCCTCTCCGTGCTCATCCATTTTTCCTTCTTTCCTCTTCTCGTTCTCTGCCATCCCGTCTTTAACAAGACGCTCACAGATGCCCCATCAGCAGGGGCTCCCTTTCATCATGCGCTGAACCCATTGCTCGCCATTTTTTCTCTTTCATCACCCTCACAATAAGTCAGGAATCATGGCGACATTACGCAATGTGCTGTAACACTATTACCTCATTGTCACATTTTAGCGTCGTCGCGAAGGCGGGCACAGTGTCTTCCAACACCGTAATCCAACAAATTCAAACGTCCCCCCCTTCTCACACAGGAGAGACACGCTGTGACTTCCTTCCTCTGCCAGACGAGACGAGTCACACTGTGGCTGGTTGGCCATCTCTAATTATTTCATGCCCCTTGGTTCTGCATGTGCGGGACGACATGGCATAGTGTTGTAGAAGAATGAGTATGATTGACAGCCAGCCTCCATCCCACAGGAACTCATTAGGCTTCCTGACTAAAAGCTAGTGGGCACGCTCATGCTGCTCTTGCCTCCGTCTTCCTCTGGTCCTCCTTTTAGTCCAACACTCAGTAAGTTGGAAAAAGAAATGCCTGAACTCAGCTGCAAGCAGAGAGTGAACTTACTGTGCTCTTATCTCATCTGATCTGAGGATCAGCTCAGAATAAAAGTTTTTTTTTTGGTGCTCGGCGCTCTTTCATTTTCGGTTTCTTCTTCTTCTTCTTCTTCTTCTTTTTTTTTCCGTGAGGGTTTCTTTGCTCATCTCAGCCCCTATGACTCTTTTGCATTTCGGTTTTAGAGTGTTCTCCCCCTTTGCTCGCTGTCTCTTGCGTTCTCTTTCTATTTCTCTTTGGCCCTCTTTTCTCTCCCTCTCCTGGGGTGATACAAGGCAGTGGTGTGGGTTCTAAGAAGCCCTTGAAGTGTTAGCTCCTCTGAGAGCACTTTAAAGGGCCATTTCATCATGTTCATGAAGCAGCACTTGAGACCGAGCTCAAATATGACTTATGCGAAACTAGCATAAACTCCCTGGAAAGTTTAGTTGCACCCGTTCACAAGCTATAAACCACTTTTCCGTGCTGTGGATGTCAGCGTTTGCTGACTTTCCCACTTTTCCTCACCAAAATTGCTAACAGAATAGCGTTGGGGCGCAGAGACATTCAGTGTCCAGGCTTTAGAGGGCTTTATGGAGGGGCAACTATGACATGCCAATTAGACAGAGATAGAAAAGATGGGTGTGCAGCTCTCCGGTTTTATAATCCGCTCACAAACTGGGAAATCTTTAGAGTGCATCAGATTTGGTTCACTTACCGCCGTTCATTTGACACATCTTATCACACACACGTAGGTATGGATGGCAAGGGTACGAGTCTAAATAATCTAGCTGAGTTACAGCGCTGAAGTTCTTGGTTGCATGATTACTTTACGTGACCACTTTCACTTAAAAGTAGTGATTTGATCTATTGTTAATAATTATTAAAAAATACTGATTGTAGCTTCTTAACATATTAAATGACAGAAAAGTTCAAATTTCTTGGATGTTTTTACCTAAATGTAGTCAGTTTTAGTTTTTTTAAACAACCAAATTATATTGTGCCCCAAATGTTGTTTGATTAGGAAATATTAAAGAAGCATTATTGTGATTTAAATGAGTTTAATATCGAGTTATTCCTCCTGTCTGTGCAAAAAAAAATATCCTGTTTGACTAGATTGTTTAATTGATGGATTCATTTACCATTTACCATTTATTCATTACTGCCAGGGTGCCTGTGCACGCACACACACGCAGACACGCCAAGCATCGTGTCTGTCGTTCCGTACTATTTAAACCGAATTTGTGTTGTTTGAATTTACATTGACCCGGCGCCGTTCACCAAAGCAGCCTGCTGCCGTTTCTGTCTCCCAATTAGTTTCCAAACACATCCGAGCAAGTTCCCATTTGAGCTCATGCAATTCAATGTAGACAATTACTTCTTCTACTTGCATTGTAGTACCAAGACTTTAAGGCTCAACAGCTTGTTGTGGGAGCCGGGGTAAATACGGCGCTGTTTGAGGAAATGTTGATGGTGAAATCGCACAGTTTCATCTGCGATTAACATTATTTACGACATTGTTTGGCCTGGGTTTAGCAGTAAGAAATTAATGATGGATTTTAGAAGGCCATAAACACAATCTTTTTTGGTGCCAAGCCAATGGTTAAATATAAATTAAGAAGAAAGCGGAAGATCAATGGGGCCTTTATCACTCTCAAATCCCCATTGCTTTATGTTCTGTTTGATGTCTTAAGTGAAGAGCTCATTCACACTAAAATCAAAGACCTGTCATCTCGGTTGCAGTAAGAGCAGATAATATCACGGTGCGGGACTTTGGGTATGGGTTCGTTTTTAAGCCTTTAGGAAATTGTTGTTTCCACTGGGAGGTTTATTCCTGCTTGTGTTTGCCTCGCTGCCTGCTGACCAACATGTTTACACCACTTATTGATTGTCATTAGGGACCAGCGAACAGACTCATGGGTCCTTTCTAACCGATTTTGCACATGATTACTTTTACTTTTAATTTTGAACATTTACTCGTAAACAATAAAGACTCTACTGTCGACTTTTATGGTGAAAAATCCGTAACTCAGCTGTAAAGCATGCAGATACTTTTTATCCCCTTAAACCACGATGCAACCTTCCTAAAATATGATTAAGATTAATATGAATTTATACATTCATACAGATTCTTCTTTCAGTTTTTCTTGGTAAATGATTGTATCCATATACAGCATGTTGAGTGTTGTCTGGTGTCTTATAGAGTAATTCCTCTTAACAATATTTCTTTTTAATGTAACTGATTTTTAATGATTGTTTGGGGGCATTTCTACCTTTATGGACAGGAAATATCAAACCAGCGATGGTGCAGTTATACTGTATGGTATGCAACTTAACCTCTGGTCCACCAGGACAAATGCAAATACATGTAAAACATTTCAAACAATAAATCCATCACAGGTTTTTAAATATCCCCACCCCTCTGTCCACATCCTGAAATAAAGCTGCCGTTCCTTCTATAACTTCCATCAAGAGCTGAAATGATCAGGTGATTAATCAGTTAGGGAAAATCAATCGGCAGCTATAATCTGATAATCGATTAAATATTTGGCCAAAAACACTGAATATCTTTGAAGATGCAATTTTAAGACGCCGTCTTGGGTTCTCGGAACATTTCCATATTTTCCAACATTGTTGGACATTGTGGTAGATCAAGCAATCAATCGACTGATCTGAAAAATCTTTGGCAGATTAATATGAAAACATATGTTAGATTGAATTTAGGGCACAGTGTGATGTTTGCGGAGCTCCTCTGACAGAATGATCATACCGAAAGCCTCCGCATGTGTTTGTGAAGTGATTCATTTTCCATCGGTCGCTGTCGATGAACCCTGGTGACGATGTGGCGCAGGACGTAGTCGTGACAGATCTCAGAGATTATTGCGTGAGCGTTCGCTTAGATTGCGCCTGTAAAGCTTCGGAGGAAAAACCCACAAGCCACATTGCGAGAGTAATGAGATGAGACAAACACAAACCACAAGCAGCAACAGAAAGAACTCCGCGTCCCGTCAGACGTCAGAAGAAGGCCACTCAATGTAAACAAACAGCGTGTCTTGTGAGTGATACAAAGAGAGAGAGAGGGAGTGTGTGTGTGTGTGTGTGCGTGTGTGTGTTGCTGAAATCGTGTGTGCGACCAAGGATTTTAATTGTGCTGTGCCCAGAATGCCTCCACCAATCAGATCCCTTATTCAGGCACGCTTCAGGGTGACCGCAAGGGAACAAAAAACAAATGCTGGGCAAACAAACCAGCCCTGATCCGAAGCCACCGAGCCCATCGTGTCTTAGCGGCAACAGAGCTGTCAAGAGGCTTTGAGGAACAGACCCTCATTCCTCCACGCTTTCTCCTTTAGATTTTCCTCCCAGGATTTTCCTTTTACCCCAAATGATCCCTTCATTTTGCTTCCCTCTCCTCTTTCGACTTTCTTGCACCCTATCTCTATCTCTGCTCTCCGTCTCCCTCCCCTCCTTCTCTCCCTCTGTGTCACTCGGCCCATCTGGGCTGTCTGGTGGAGTTGGGAACATCGGTCCCTGTCAGGGGAGCTCAGTGGGGCCCTGTTGAAGACACAAAGGGCGGATTACTGCAGCTGCCAGTCACACTAAGACCCACACAGCAGCTCTTCGGAGTCTATTCCAGTGTCCTCAACCCTCACACCCAGCCCTATCACAAAGGGACATCATTAGCTCCGGCACAAAGGAGCCCCCTGCTCACCCCGTCTTAAGCAACACTGCAATCAGGCCCGCAAATAGCATGATTAGCGAAGATAATATGCATGTGTAATGTATGCTAAGGCAGTGTCATCTGCTCAAAATGGGAAGGGTGCGTCGAGGGGCTTTGTTTTTGAGGAGCATCTTTCACACAGTTTTCATGTCATGTCCCGCTCGTAATTGAATGTAGCCTCACTCTCGCGAGTTAGGAGGCAATCGTACGTTACAGTTGACGTGATATGAGAGTTCAGGCTCAAGATAAACAAACACTTTGCGTTTGTTTCCTTTCTATTCCTTTACACGATCTTAAATAGTTTTGTGTCAGAGGATTAAACTTAGACCTCATGAAATCACAATGCTCAACTGAAAGGTCGGATTATATATTAAGCAGTTTTAATTATACATCAAAACGGTGAGTTTTAATTGGACTTTCCAGGAGAATTTCACTCTCTGTCTTGATGATGGCATCTGCTGAAAATGTGTTTTTATATGAGAAATCATTACATTTGATTTTAATTGCAAGAACAAAGAATCCCCCGGCCCGTCACCCTCACATCATCGAAAGAACCACACTAAACATAGTTTCCCTCTTGTTTTCCTCTTTTACTTAATCATTTCTCATATCGTTGAGAAGAAACAGTTGTGCGATGTCGCGCTCCACCAAGATTAATTTCATTTTCCCCCACTGTGATGCAGACCGAGCCCCTGTGACAGATCACACTGAGCATCTGGCCAGATCTGCTAATGCAACAAAGCCAAGCAGCACTCAGGGTGCCTAAAACACATATTCAGTGCTCCAACATGCATGCTGGGTCGCCAACACTGTCCAGTGCGGTTATAGTGTTGGCCGTAGACTATAACTAATAATGTCTCCATTCATGCAGTTTGGCGAGTGACAACGCTGAATTCATCGCATGGAGGGCCGGCTTTCTGTCTTTCAGAGGAACACGAAAATGTTTCGTTCTGCTCGTGTCTTTGGACGTGTTATTCCACTGACATTCTACATCCAGGCGCCGTGATGAAGATCAAAGGGTCAACAGGACTGGTGCTCAATGTCAATAATCTCAAAATAGCCTTGAAATCTTGGCAAAATGTCTCCTTGAGTGGATGTTACAGTTTCTCTGGATGTCTACTGGGGATTAAAGGAATAGTTCCACATTTTGGGAAATACACTTCCTGCTTTCTGGTGGAGAGTTGGATGAGAAAATCAGTAACACTTTCATAGCTGTCTGTTAAATGTAAGACTATACAAAACAACAGGGAGAAACAGGTAGCCGGTCTGTGTCCAAAGCCAGCAAAAAAACGCCTGCCGGCACCTTTAAATGTATACATAATAATACATGTGTTTTGGATGTGCTGCTTCTTCCGCCTCCCGGCTAATCTAAATATCGGTAAAGACGTGGATCATCGGTGGACCTGAGGCGGGTTGAATGAAGCCTGGGTCCTTGAATAAACCATCTGTACTGGCACCTACCCTTCAATCGAGCAGCGGCGCTGTTAATTATTTGCAACTTTCAAAAAATTCATCCCCCTCACAGTAGGCATGAACAAGGAAATTAGCTATAGGGTCCAAAATTGTTGCTTGAACCAGGCTGTCAACATGTTTATTTCTGCTGTGAAGTTTGACATTTTAATACCGCCGATTATAGAGACTCTGCAGCCAGCCTCGAGTGGCCACTCGAGGAATTACAGGTTTAAGCACTTTGTTTTGACGTATTAACAGGTTAATTGGTGACTAAATATTGCATAGGTGTGAATGTGTGTGAGACTGGTTGTCTCTATGTGTCAGGCCTGTGAGGAACTGGCATCCCGTCCAGGGTGTACCCTGCCTCTTGCACAATGTGAGCTGGGACTGGCTGCCAGCCCTGCCATGACCCTTTGAAGGGTCATGAATGAATGAATGTGTTTTATTTAGAAAAAAAAGTACTGGGTGCCATGCTAGCTAAAATGTTGAACTATTCCTTTAATTCTAACAGCACGTAGTTTTCAAGTACACTCTCTTCTACAGAAGCTATAGGAGGCATATGTCTGCATTTTATTTGTTGCAACTGATAAAACAATAACGTCTTCAGCACTGGTTGCTAGCATCGCGTTGCCCGTCTTCCCCTTTTAAAAGGTTCGTTGATGAACTAGACTTTTCCATATCAATTGTTTTATCGCTGACCCGAGGAATGCTCATAACCTGAGAACAGCCTTTGAAAGAGTTGGATTAAAGCAAGGAACGATATAAAAAATGAGGCTCAAAGGCTCGATAAAGACTTTATAAATGCCTTTTAAGTCTGAACCTGAACCAGTGGCAGTCTGCAAAGACAGGAAACATTCCCATGTTTTATGTGTGGTGGGAGGGATCTCTGTCTACGGAAATGTGTGAACATTTTAAGTGTCGTGTGTTGGAGGACTGGCACGCTTTTTTCTCTCTCTCTCTCTCTCTCTCTCTCTCTCTCTCCTCTGTCTGTCTCTCCGTCTTTGACATTGTAGTGCTTCAAAAAAAGGTGACCCGAACAGCACTGGCATTCCCAGACAAATCCGACGTCCAGCAAGTGACTGTACTGGACGGAGATGAAACCGGAGAAATGCACATGGGAGACTTGTTTATGAGCATCACTGTAAGTCAAAGCCAGGGCGAGTCAAGTGAATCAGAAGAGGGCAAACGACATTAGCAGCAGTGAGGAGGCACAAACAGTGGAAAACCCCACAGGGGCAGTGGGTCACGACATCCTGAAAGAAACGCCTTCCTGATGGATTTCAATTATGTGCGAGGAAATTTGGGAAAGAAAAGGAGGATGAATGTTTACAGAACATTCTTTAAGGTGTGGTGGCACAAAATCTCATTCTTCTAGGCTCTTATTTTTTTCTTTCGTGACTACACTTTATGAAGCAGATGGCAGGGCGAGGCAGGGCGAGAAGGATTTTGGCACAGCCGCTTTACTATACATCCTCTGGGACTTTACTGTTTCAGATTTGGCTCCAATTGGGCCGCGACTTGGCGCGACTGAGGCCAAGAGTTCAAATGCTCTCCTGGCTGCATATTTCAGCTGTAATAAAATTAACAACAAGACAAAACAGGCTGTACGTCTGGGGCTCCCCGTACTGTATGTATCGCACTTCAGAAATATTACCTGCAACCACATGTTGGAGCTCAAAGGGAACTCGGAGGGGAAAATATGACATTTTCAGTTTAGACTCTGCTCAGCAAATGAAGGCCAGTTACAGAGAGCGAGACCAGGACTGCCTTTGATCTCCACTCGCAGACCGACAAGAACAATAACACACTCATTTACCAACACATGAAGTCATGCATGCACACAAACATAAACCTCAACACATATTTTCCAAAAATCTTTTCCTACACACACAATCCTCAGACAGAAGTTTAAAAATCGGCGTGTGTGTGTGTGTGAAGATAACTTACAACAGCAATTGCCAAAGATGTCATTTGAGATATCGCAGAAAATACATTTCAATATTACTAATCACCACTTTTATCAGAAGTAATTAAAGCAGTGACAGGATGAGTAAATCACGTTTGTCTACTCACGAACATGGCTATTCTTTTTTTTTTTTTTTCTCCTTCGCCTGAGGCCTGCCAAGAAGAAATGACTCATTTGCAACAATTTCTTCATGTTGGGAGACGTGGGGGGAAAACCCTTAGACAAAGGAATGAAATGAGTTGTTTCCCCACGCTGAAACAGAGTCAAACACAGTCTACCTAAAAAAAGAAAAAAAAAAGAAAAGCTTACAACAAAGGAGCCAAGGTGCCTAACTAAACCTGTCAAATTGGCAGCATGCGTCTGTGTCTGGAAATGCTTTCCTCTCTAGTAACAACTCCCGGGAATTGTGGACTTTTCCTCTGTGAGACTAGAAGAAATCAATCAGCACGAGTAAGTATCACACTCCAGTGGTTTTAACAGTTAATATCCTGATGGTGGAGGCCGGCGCACACAGGAAATCAGCTACCAACCTGGTTAAATATTGTTTGTTTGGGCTCTTCACACAGATCCCCTTCAGCTGTGGGTCCTTAGAAATGAAATGGAGGTGAATTTGCATTATAATAAACCCAAATAACACACGGCTGCAAACATAAACGCGTTCAGTTTGATTGGGAAGACACTGAAGAAACTGTTTCAAATGTATAAGAAGAAGCATTTTTTTTATTTCACTCAGCGATACCTGAAGGCAAGGTATGAGCCCAGTGTTTCACTGTGCTGAAATAATTACATGCAAGGCAGGGAATCTATTGTGAAGAGTTTAATGTAACATGTTGTCTACAGTCAGTCATAATGTTACAAAATAATGAATTCAAGTGGACCCCCCCCAAAAAAACAGGTGTAAACAGCAAAGATTATATGTGTGCATGGTGTGTTTTATTTTATTTTACCTCTTAAACAAAGAGAATAACAAATATTTCATCACTTAATTTCACCAAAGAGTGCTTATGGCAACATAAAGCTGCTCTAATCAGTAGTTTTTATATTACTAAGGGCTCAAATGAGTGTATAAAACATGCCATGCATCCAAATCTGCATCTTTTTAGCATCTTTTAGCTCATTGTTTTGGTTATACTTGTCATTATTCAGTTTTACTGCTCCCATCGGTGCAATTTCCAGCCACAGCAATGAAATACCCGGTCTGCGCCACCTGCTTGGCACCAAATGACACACAGGCAAAGTTTGCAACTGGCTGGCGGACATAGTGGAGCCAGATATTTCCCTCCATGGTTGGTGGAGACCAAAAACAGAGCTAAAAGAAGAGGGAATATATCTTTGTCCAGTCGCATCCATCAAGTTGAAACATAGTTCTGTGATGTGGAAATAAACAACTGTTTGCTGACGTTATAATGTGATAATAAGTCAGTTTGAGTGTTTACAGCACTGCCAAAAAAATATTTGATTAATGTCCTGAAAGTAAAAGTGCTTTTTCTTTTAACATTTCTTGACTTAATCAAATAAAATGGCAACAAAAATATTTTATAGGAGCCAGAACTGATAAGCTTTGAAAAGAATCAAAGTCTCAATCAGAATTGATCGTATCTATAAAAAAAAACCTAACCTTAACCTCCATGCACCCAGCCACAGTCACGCACAGGCTTCCATACTGATATGTACACAAGCTAGCTCACACACACACACACACACACACACACACACACACAGAGTGAGCGAAACCAGGATGGCTGTGTTTACTGTTTAGCCCTGCGTGTTGATGTGATGAGACACCCAGGCTGATAACACATGGCCAGAGGTACTGCCGCTCCGTGTTTGATCTCAGCTAGCTGTGGCGGGCTGAGGCTGGGGCGACGGGACAGACGGAGGAGCGGGGTCAGCGAGGTGTGCTGTGTGCTTGATTACAGACTGGATGGGGGCCCCGCGACCTCTTAGCAGGTCAGCTCTGACCCCTGACCCCAACACAGCAGGCCCTGACGCGGTGCTCAATGCTTTCTCCAATAACACAGTGGGATGAAAGGAGTAGCTGTGTGCGCTGAGAGGACTAGACCACTTCCCCTTTGGACCTGAAGAATGTAGCACAACACAGCAGCGCACAGTGGAGGGCGGCTGGTGGTGAAGCTTGGCCAGCCTCTGGACATATGCAGGCTCTGCGCAGTAAAAAAGGAGCCTTGTCATGCCTCTCTAACCTGATCAATTACACCAGTCGAGACTTTAACATTTCCCACAGCGTGACTGAAGGGAAATATCTCTAAACTGTCACTTAGGAGAGGGCAGGAAACTGCAAAAGATATGCCTTTTTGCTGGTCTTCTAAATACTTCAGCAACCACTGTGTTGCGTTGTGTGATAGGTCGTTTCAGATCATTCTCACAGCGCACACACAGTTAAACAACTGCCCCTATCAACAATAGGAAACCGTGGTGCCAATGGGCAAGCTCAGCAGATTTCCATAAATTCCTGCAAACTGACAGTCGGCTGCAGAGAAGGTGGCCGTCCCAGCTGGGTGAAGTTTGTAGGTAAACACCCTCACCATCATTTTCCCTCAAGGCACCTGGGTCAGCCAAGTGTTAATCTGCCCATTAGTCTTCAGGAGTGACAGCGGGACAGGGCTGCATTTACACACACAGAGCAGAAAGGCCGCCTGCCATGATATTATATACCCCAGAGGATTGCTCTTTTGGCTGTTGGTGAGGCAACGCTCACAAGTATCAGCATCAGAGCATGATGTGGACATGCCGCGCGTCGAGGAAAGTCAGGGAAAGAAATGAAGATTGTGTTTGTGCATGTGCGTGTTTGCACAATGCTTTTCACCGATGATGGCGGCATGCAGGCACTCGGGTTTTTGAAGCTTGGAGAATGTAAGTTAATACTGTCTCGCCTGTGAGAGTGAGCCAAGTCTCAGGGGGAAAGTGATCCCTGACTCTCCCTCTCTTTCTCTGAGGAGCTTACTCACTGCTTCTCTCTTTTCTGTCAGCATCACTGACTGGCGAGGATAGAAGGGTGGAGTCAGGTGCCACTCGGAGTGAATCATTCTTTATTTTGGCGAACGAGACAATATAAGAGTCTGCTGATTGGACTTGGTAATGTGTACAATAGGTGGAGCGGTGAATCCTCATGAGGAAACTTGTTTTTCTGCATTGTTTCAAATGTCAACATGCTGCAGCGTTTCATTTTTAGTCACGCTAACTGTATCTGCTCTGTAGATAGCAATGTCAGTCGAAATGTATGATTAAAATATCTAGATTACAGCCAGAGTTTGGGCAGATATTCATGGCCCTCAGGGGATGAACCCCACTGACTTTGTGGATCCTCTGCCTTGCACCACCAACAGATCAAAGTTGTCACTTTATCCAGCAAAATAAGTCCATGACGGCATGGATACAGTTTGCACAGACATTTATAGCTCCCAGATGATGATCCCCTGACTTTTCCTCTGGCACCGCCATCAGATTGACAGCTGTGACTTTGAATGAAATTTCTCAACAGCTATATAGATTTGGATAAAGTTTTGTTCAATGAATCATGCTTCTTTCAGGATAATTTATTAATTCATAACAACTTTGGCAACTTTTCACAAAGCACCATCATCAAGTCCAGATGGCTAATTTCACATGCTAACACACTGAAATAAGGCAGTGAACACGGTTAACATTCTACCTACTAGACCAGCATGTAAGTTAGCGTGCTGATGTTAGCATCGCAGCTCTAGCACAGCTGTACAAAGTGCCACTTGGTGTGAATCATTGTTTACTTTGGCGAGCAAGACAATGCTGGCAAGACCATAGTGCTGACTTAGTAATCAATAATAGAACATCATGAGGAAACTTGTTTTACGGCATTGTTTCAAATGTCACAATGTTGCAGCATTGCACTTCATGTCACGCTGACTGCATCTCCTCTGTGGCAATGCCGAACAGTCGGTTGGTCTCAAATATCTGGATTACCGTCAGACATTCGTGATCCTCAGAGGATGAACCGCACTGTCTTTGGTGATCTGACTTTTCCTCGAGTGCCAACAGGCAGACAGGTGTGATTTTGAGTGAAATTTCATTGAATAGATAGTCTGGAAAATCATAATGTCCCCTTCAGGATAATTCATAACAACTTTGGTGATCGTCACCATCAGCTATACTTATATATTCAGTGTTATTAGCAATTAGCAAATGTTAGCATACTAATACACTGAACTGCTGCACCAGGCAGCACGTTAACATTGTCACTATGAGCAGGTTAGCATGCTAATGTTAGCCTTTAGCTCAAGGCACTGCTGTGCAGCATCGCACAGGTGTTATGATTTTTTTTTTTTCTTCTTCCTTGCGTGTACTCTTACTGTACTTATTGCTTTGTGTATTCTAGCCTCTCCTTTCCAAATTGGACACATCCAAAATATATACATAGGATGACAAATTCCCCTCCTTTTCCATCAAGGAGATAATTTCATTTTAATGACAGTTTGTCTGAGACAGCCTCCTGACAGCGTTGCCATAAATCATCAGATCACACATCTGCCTCCCTCTTCCTTACCTTACCCCCAAGACACTTTCCTCCCCTTCAAGAAGATGACTCACCATCCACCAATCAAAGAGCAGCACAAATAATCACTCACCTCAGACCTCCCCCGTTTTTGATTTGCACCTTTGATAAATGGTGTCTTTTCTCGGCTTTAATTGCAAGCCCTTTTCATCATAATTTGATGTTTGTTTCCTGTCGTTTTCTTGGAGATGGCTGCGAGCTCAAGGGCTATAATTTCTACATCAAGGAAGTTGTTATGAATGACTAGCAGGTGGAATAGACAGCCGAGTAGGGATTTCACCACTGAACTCCTGAACACCCAAACCTGGCAGGTGAATTTAGGAAGCTATATTGACAAATCATCACACTGAACAGGCTGACGCTCTCTCTCTCTCTCTCTCTCTCTCTCTCTCACACACACACACACACACACACGTAGACAAAACACACATACACAGCACAAAAGCGCGAACGGGAGATAATTAGGGTATAATTTCTGTTTGAAGTATGATGCATTGCAATGAAAATAGAACAGATAAAAGATGAGACAATAATAGATCTAAAGAGGACCTTGACTGAATGTTGTTCCAACAAAGAGCATTTTGTTTGACACAATTCATATTGTCTACTAAACTGATATGCTCTCCCAACTTTATAAGAGGGTGGGGGGAGAAACAAACATCATATGAAACAAAATATACCAAATACATTATGTTCACCAACACTTTGCCCCTCAGCACAACGTGTAGAACATTAATATATTTATTCCTGTCTTCAGATTGACTACCGGACTACTGGATCGAGATCCGCTGGTGATAAATTATGCCGTGTGTATAGATATATGCCTTCCTTATATAACATGCAAAATGTAGTATCTAAAGTGAGAGACAACTGAATTCAGGTCACAGCGCAGCAGGAAATCTTCCTTTTCATGTGAGATCCAGAGGGGTCACTCTTATGAACTCATTAGGAGAGAAATGCTAATGTAGCTCTGTGTTTTTTTTTTTCTCCTCTCCTCCTTCCTTCTCTCCCTCTTCTCTCCACTCCCAACTTTCCTGGTTATTTTAACAACCGAGGCTGCGACACACACACAAAGCCTCGCTGGAGAATATAATGCGTCGTGATGCCGGGGGAAAGTGTGTAAGGTGGTTCTGACAGCGTCTTCATTAGGGAGGCTGTCGTTTGTTTGCCTTGTCATCAAGTCGCTAAACTGGAATCATTACACAGCAAACAAAGCCTCATTTTTTTTTCTGTCCATGCTGCTGGATGATTACTGGTGTGCTTATACAACTGCTGCAAACAATACTCATTAACTATTTTTTCTTTTTTTTTAAAAGACAGTGAAAAAGAAAATCCATATCGCTCAGTGATAAAATGTTCATCAGCGGTGAACAAATGACCTCTCCTCGCAGGCCTTCCACCCAGGATCTTCTCTCTGCAGTGGTCTCTCATCATGCAGCAGAGGGCATTAAATAATGAATCTCTCACTCACCCAAGACTTCCACAAACTGTAGACCAGAATATGAAATTCTAGTAAACCTTTAGGTTATTTTTAAAAGATGTCCATGCAGGAAAATCTCTTAAATCAAATGCATGAGTGGCTCTTTTTCTTGTTTCTTTGGATGATAATACACATCCTACAAAACGGGGTTATGTAACTTGTGCTATAGATTAAATTAAAAAAAAAAAAATATATAAAAAATATATGTATATGTGTGATTGTTGCATTTTGCTTATTCATTATTGGGTGTTTGCACATCTTGTCATTCAACTGACTTCAATAAAATGTATTTATGATTAAATTTTTCAGCTTTTATTCATTTCTACGTCTTTTTTCGTTAGCAGTCTTTGTTTTAATGAAGCCTTTCATTTTGCTGACAGTGGCCTTACTTTCTCATTATTTGGGGTCCCACTGTTGAGTGAAAATAATTTAATAATCCTCTGACAATTTGGATTTTTTTTTGCTTTTAGTCTGAATTTGTTACAATAGAAAAAGCATCGAAGTGATAACTGCTTCTATTTGCAACATGCTTGGCAGAAAAGACAGAAATAATCATGCATCCATCGTTTTTCTGTAACCGTTTGTCCTCATCAGGGTCACAGAAATTCAAACGCCAAACAGAAGTGTTGTTTATTGTATTGCTTATAATCAATTTTCATAAATATATCAAAAGTCATGAGGTATAAAGGCGATAAAGGTGTTTTTTTTATGAGCTGGTAAAGATGGCTTGGGGCCTGCAGGACCCTCAAACAGAAACATTAGGATTAAGTTTATCCCTGACACAGTCTTATGTATTTTATAATATCTTACAATGCCAATAAACCAAAAGCCAAAATCCCAAACATGAATGATTCAGTCCTGTGGTTTATTTAATCTGTTTCATTTTTCACACTTTGGATCTCTTCACCTCTTACCTCAGGCCCCGCAGGCCTCGCACTGTCTCTTTTTAGTTTCTTAATAGGCCTACCAAAAATCGTTTTTTCCCTCTCACTGATTTCCCCCCTTTCCTCCTAATTTCATGATTAAAACCATATCCAAGGTGAATGCTGCAAAAGACGCGGAAGGAGAAGGAAAAAATATATATTTCAAGGCTGTTTCTGGCGTGGTTTTAGGGCTGCTGCTGGTGGATGTAGGTAGCATCGTTTCATTTCAGCTTGTGCCAGAAAAACAAGTGGCGGATAATTCAATTAAAAGAAGTACTGTAATTAAGTACTTTTTCCGAACAGAGCGGGCAAAAAAAAAAAAAAAGGGAAACAGCCAGAGTTTACACCTTGTATCACATTTACTCATTTTTTCTTGTTGTTGTTCGGGTCTTGCTTGTGTGAAATCTTTCTAATTAACTCTCTCTCTCTCCCTCTCTCTCTCTCTTTCTTTTTCAGTGCTGTATTTACGCGCGTGCGCTGGCGCCTGCATCCCGCATGCATGCGTGCGTGCGTGCGTGCGCGAGTGCGTGCTCGATGCGGGCGCGCGTTTTCCGCTATACTCTGGAATGCAGCCAGTCTCGGCTCTTTTGAATCCACACTCTGCTTCCAAAACCGAAAAGCCTTTGATCTTTCTTTTTTTTTCTCTCTCCCTCTCTCTCTCTCTCTCTCTCTAGCTGTCTCCTTACCCGGAAGAGAACCCCTTCTCTCTCTCTCTCTCTCTCTCTCTCTCTCTCTCTCTCTCTCTCTCTCTCTCAGCTGGGATGAACGCACACGTGGAAATGTTGGCCCGGCTCCACACTCGGACCAAATTTAGTCATACAAAGGCAAAGGGAGAGCGAGGGGGAGAAGGGGGAGGAGGAGGGAGGGAGGGAGGTGGAAGAGGGAGGGTAGTGGTGGTGGTGGTGGTGGTGGGGGAAACCGGGCGCGAGGGGGGTGAGGAAGAGGGGAGTCGGGGATGAAAGAGCCAGCCGCCGCAAGATCAAAGGGAGCCGCGGCTCCGCCCCGCTAACCCCACCTCCGCGCTTTATAAAGATCTGCCTCCCCATCCCAACTTTGATTCTCACGCAATCTCTCCATGCTCAGACAGAGCACAGAAAGCACGCCACTTCCACCGCTGCCTCTGCCTCTCGCTCTTTTTTTTTTCGTGAGGGGTTTATTTTCTTTATTTCCCTGTTTTTTTTCCCTCAAGAAATATTCGACACAAACACTCAAACTTCTTCTTTCTCCCTCACACACACACACACACACACACATATGTTTGAGGCCTGTTTTTTTGGCACATTTTGAATTAATTACCCAATCATTTATTGTGTGTGTGTGTGTGTGTGTGTATGCAAATTCAGATAATAACAGTGGAAAACAGCCAATCATCTGTCGCCAATTGTGTTGTGTGTCATTAATTGTTCTTTATTAATGTGTGTGTGTGTGTGTGTCTCCGCGCAGCTGATCCTGGATCGGATCGGTGTCTCCAAACTTCACTTTACATCTGCGCATTTAAAAAAAAGAAGAAAAAAAAAGTTCGTAGACCTCCCGGCTCGTTGTGTCACTCACATCAGCCCTCTGATTATTATATTTTCATATCATCTCTCCACAGTGGTGGGGAAAAAAATAAAAACATGACTTTGTTTTATGGCATAAATCTGTTGTCAGGAAACACGAGGAGCACCACGCCCTCGATATGAGCAGCACACGCGATTTAAACACCCAGAAAACATATTTTAGAAAAACGCTGCTGGATAAACAGCCCACATAAATAAATGAATAGCTTTAATAAATCAATATGGCACTTGTAAGCGTGCGGACGGACACACACCTCACTGAGACACGCGGACAAAGCGTCCGTGTGTGTTTTATTCCTCTCACACGGCCTGACATGTTTAAGGTTTAAGATTTAAATTCTTGATTTCTATGATAATTTTTCATTTATGGCGATTGTTTGAACTCGCGTGTCAATCACAGCCTCACCTCTCCTCCTTCCTCTCCCTCCTCCTCCTTCCTTCCCTTCTCTCCTTCTCTCCTTCTCCTGTCTGCCCATTTGTTGTGAGCCGCGTATAAATCTCTCTCTCTCTCAGGAGGAGTGTCAATCGGTGCGGTGTCAATCAGAGCCTCGGCTTCCCTTTCATCTCTCCTTCCTCCCAATGACTGAAGAGAGAGAGAGAGGAGGAGGAGGAGGAGGAGGAGGAGGGAGCACACAGCTACATTACCAACACACACATACACACACTGGTTACATTACACTGTGGAAGCAGTGCAGGGAGCAGCGGGGAAGTCGATCCGCGACGTTTTTTCTCCCTCCTCTCCAGCTTCTTTTTCTGATTTAGTTTTTTATGACTTTTGATTTTTTCTCTCTCTCTCTCTCACTCCTCTCTTTCTCTCTCCATCCTTCCTCCAAGCTTTGAGGATGTATTTGTGACGCACGAAAAAGCGACGTTGTCTCGTCTAAAGTGTTCAAACTGTCTTTTTTTTCCTCCTCCTCTCCTCTCCTCTCCTCCTTCCTCCTCCCAAGTTGCACATCCATCAGTTACCTTTTCACCTCCACACGGTGTTTTGGTTTCCTTTTTTTTTTCTCTCCTTCTCTCTCCTTCCAAGGACGCCACAGCAGCTTCTTCTTCTACTTGGACCTCCGAGGACATATTTTTTATTTTTCTCTCACTTTATTTTTTTTTTTTATAAATGTTGACTCTCATGCTGGACCATATCGGTGTGTTTCGTGTGTGTGTTGACTGAACAACAACATAAAAAAAAAGAAAAGAAAACTAGTGATGAGATTTTAACTCGTGGTTTGCTCCCTTTTCTTTTTTTTCTCTCTTCCTCATGACATCGGTTCGTGCACCGGACTCTCATTCTGAGCCTTTACACCTCAAGTTTTTCTGCTGAGAGTTTCAGTCATTTTTTTATTTTTTATATTTCTTAAAGTTTGAACGCCGACAGCAGACACACTCCTCCTGTTGCTTCAGTGCAAACACACCGGCTGGCAGCGTGTTTGCACGCCGCTTCCTCTCCGTGACTCACGGTCGACGCTCCGGTTCATAAAAAAAAAAAAAAAACAGAAGGAAAAAGCGGGGACCAACTCGGTTTCAGGGAGTGGGGGATTTTAGGTGGGAGTTTATCCCCCGTTCCCCGTGTACTTTCGGACAGTGTCTTCGCTTTGAAACGCGCACAGTCGAACCAAGAAGTAAAAAAAAAAAAAATCCAAACATGCCACAGTTATCAGGCGGCGGCGGCGGAGACCCGGAGCTGTGCGCCACGGACGAAATGATCCCGTTCAAAGACGAGGGAGACCCGCATAAGGAGCAGATCTTCGCCGAGCTCAGCCACTCGGAGGAGGAGGGAGACCTGGCAGACATCAAGTCATCTCTGGTAAACGAGTCAGAGAGCAGCCCCAACAGCAACAGCCACGATGTGAGTAACGCGTGTGTGTGTGTGTGTGTGTGGTGATGAATGATGAGGAAAGGTGTGTATCACTCTCTCAGACAGCCTGCACAGTCAGCCTGTGAGCAAAGTTTTGTTTTTTTAAAATCCTTTTGAATCATGAAATAATCTTCATCTTTTTTTGGCCCTCTCTGTTGTGAGTGATGCTGGCTTTGTCTGAGCTTTGAAAACGTGGGTGATGATTTAAAGAGCAAACTGACAACACAGGCTGGAAATTAATTTCCTCCTGCTCAGTTTTTATAATTCACGTTGGACCCTTTTTTTTTTTTTTTTTTTTACCCACCGAGATTTATCTCAGAGTATTTAAAACAAAAAAGAAGAAGCTGAGTTCAGGTGCATTTAAAGCCTCCACTGTCTCTCCACATTTTCCTGTGTTGAAAATGAATATGTGTGGTGGTGCCACTCGCAGGTCTGCACAGCCAGGTGTGCCAGCTTTCCCTCCTCCACATCATCCATTAATCTTACACTTGGTAACATTAAAAGTCTAAACGCACATCGGATCATCTGCTGCAGCTAGAATTCATCGATCGGTGGCGACAGCAGTGAAAATAAACGGAAGAATATTTTTAGATGTCAGATTTGGGGCCTTGCCTGCCTGCCTGTGACATGCAGGCTAATCGCTGTGTTTGCAGGGGCACACGGTAACCCTCAGCAGCTGTAAACAGCAGCACAGGAACCCGATCAGCACACGTGCCTTTTCAGCCCACTGACAATCTGTCTCAAAGGTCATGGCCCATCAAATGCAACGCAAACAGGACGACAATATCCGGTTATTTTGTCGCCAGGGTGCGCTTGTTTATCTCTTTCCAATCTGATTCTCACATTTCATCGTTGTGCTGCGTGTGTTTGACGGTGCACATAAATAATTTTTGCATTGTTTTGGGGAGGAATATATTGAAAGGACGTCCACAGATGCGTTTGTGTCTCACCCCTCGTCCTCACTGGTCAGATTATAAAAGGAGGCGAATGTGTACGTGAATCCACCATCAAGAATCTCAGTTGAAGAATTATCAGTGATGAATTTTTAATGTTTCCAATAATGCTTTAAATATTCCATACGTGGCCTTTTTTTATCAGCACGCGTGAGAAGGCGTGAAACGTCGGTTCAAATTTTAGTTTTTCATTTTCTCCCCTCCACCCGTGCACTGACCTCAGGATACAGGCTGCAGCTTCCTCCTCCTCATCCTCCTCCTCCTCGTCCTCCCGCCCCCCATCACCGAGTTAGTCGTCTGTTTTGTCATTAACCGCAGTGTTAATGAAATTTTGGGCACATCCTGAACGAGACTGTACACATTCACCAGCCCAAATGTCCTAGAGACGCACGAGACGGAGGCTGAATGTTAATTAGGAATTCAGTGAAGTTCCCTCGCTCAGCTTGAAACCATCCTGAGGGGTCTGAACTACCCCCCCACCCTCAAAAAAAAAGAGAGGGAGAGAGGGAGAGGTCCTCTTCCCAATTCTGATTTGAAAAGCGAGAAAAGGAAATGGATGTGAGGAAGAGCAGGGGAAATTTCCTTTTTAAAGTCTCCACCATTTTCTCTTTTTATGGGATGATTTTATTTCACTTTGCACCGAGGCTTTTAATTCACGACACAAATACACTCGATTTATTTGAATTTAGAAGAAGGCTTAAACTGAGAGATGAAAATGAGAGTGGACCTATGGTATTGAAAACAAGTTAATTTGTAAGCTCCTTAAGGACATGAAGCTTAATTAAGTGGTTCTTTTGAAGCTTTGATGCAGGCTGCTCCATCACCCCTCTGTAGATAGGCGTGTGTGTGCGTGTGTGTGTACGTGCAAGCTTGCTCTGCTTTGGTGACGAGCAAAAGGGACGGCATTTGTCCCAGCAGTGTTTGTGGGCGTCTGACCGCATCGGCGTGCGTTTGAAGGCCCCTTTTTTAATTGATTCACCATCACTTAAATATTTGATTTGATTTTTCTTTTTTCTGTTTTTTTTCTCCACAGGCAGCTAGACAGTCCCAAATACCGCAAGATTCATATCACGAAAAACACAGAGACCATCAGGAAGATGGTAAGTGACGCGGCCTTGAGTGATCTCTCAAATCAGCACTAGCATCTACAGGACAACCGAGCACGTCCGTCAGCCGCGACACAGCCGCAGGTTTTCAGAATAATTCGCCGCAGCTCGAGGAGTTGAGGTGAAAAAGGGCCACCTCCTTTTTTCTTTTTTTTTTCTCCTCCACGTAGCGATCCGTCACACTCCTGCACAGTTTGGCCTTATTCTCACCAGAGCCCCCCCTGTTTCCGCTGCTCCCAAGACTGATCCCGAGTCTTGTCAGGACATGCTGCTACACCTTCATGGACACAGCTACCTGTTACCTGCCCCGCAGATGAGGGTGCCCGCAGAAAGAGGAAAACAAAAGAACACTTTGATTTTGAAGGAGGGATGAAAATGCACTAAATCAATCCAGATTTTTTATTTATTTTTTTAAATCTTGTGTTTCGTATTACCCTGAAACTATTTCCAAACATACATCGGCCCTCCGGCCGCTTCGTCACATGCGACGTGTTGCTGCCGCTCGGGGCTCGTTGCTCTCTGGCTGTTGTAAGTCTGACCCCGCGGCTGCAGGTCATCATTAAGGCTTTGAAGAGGAGTGTGTCTCCTCTTTGTTCCCCCCTTTGCTCCTGAATAGGATCCCCCCTCAGACCAAACGCTGGCTTTCTTCACACACACACACAACAAGATCCATGTTGCCATCAGGCTATATAGCCACAAACACACCCAACCCCCACCCTCCACCCTCCACCCTCCATCCACCCCGGCCTTATTACGCAGCGTGCAGTCGAGTGGTGGCGTATTGAGGCCTCTTGTATAAAACTCCTCTCGCCCCCCCCCCCCCCCTCTCCGGTCAGAGGCATAGAGGAACAGTTGGGGCGTCTCCTGTTTTGACACACTCTGTATGTTCTTCTAATTGGTGCTAATTGGCACAGAGGGGCTCCATTGTTCCTCTGCATAATACAACCCTCCTCTCCAAGACGAAGAAGAAAGGGCCGAGGCAAAATAGGGCACGGGTTAAAAGCGATCGACAGTGATATCATTACAGCATCGAAAACATGCGGGGGCCAACTTTGTGCTCTCCATTAGCCGGCTGATTTATTGACTGAAGCACATTCGCAGTTTGTCATCTGGAAGATTTGTTGACGTGTTTTTTTTTTTTTTTTTTTAAAGCTGCACGGCGTACGGAGAGATCCGAAAAGTTCTGATGATGGTGGATGAATGTGTGCTACTTGCAAACACACTGTAACTTCTCCCTCTTTTTTTTTTTTATCAGCAAAACTCCAAGACATGTACAGTAAAGGCCATCCATACTCGGGCTACCCAGGCTACATCATGATGAGCAACATGAACGACTCCTCGTACATGAACAATGGTTCCCTCTCGCCGCCCATGCCCAGAACGGTCAGTACAAAATCTCTGTGCACACACAAACACGTATGATATCGTGATGTGAAATGAATTTAAGCCTGACGGGACGAAAACCACTTTCTCCTCGTGTCAGACGAAGACAAAAGTCAGCCGAACATCTCAGAAAATAAATCGCTGACAGTCTGACGAGGTGAGAAAATGGTTTTAGTTATTTTATCGTATCCGATGCCTGAAATTTCCTGCTGTGGGTTTCACTTTGTTAAAAGTCTCCACACACGTGCTGGTCTGAAACGTCACGCTCGCGGGACCGAAAGCAAAAAACAAACATGGAGGATGAAGCAGACGTTTGGCTCCATGTTGCACCTGCCTCGTGCTGAAGTTCGGACGCCACAGTTTAAGAGAGGAAGTTGAAGTCTTTCATAGCAGTGCTGCTTTTTCCACTAACGTAACGCGGAGCACGTAAACGGAGGTGAGGAGAAGGAAAAACAACCTGTTGCTTCACCTTGCTCCGCTGTTTCGTCTTCGCGATATTAAATATCACCGATGGCGCCGGTTCTTGTCGAGGTCCAACTGTAAATAACATAAACATTTTAAAACAATTCAATACAAATCTTACATGTGCGTTTAATCCTGCCTCTCGTCTTGGCAGTAGATTTTATTACTAATCAACTAAAAACTGGAAACATTTGTTGTTTTCAAGCTTCGCAGATGTGAACATTTACTTATATTTCACCATTTCCAGTCGCTGTAAATTAAAGAGTTTGTGGTTTAAGACAAAATAAACATTTTTTTTTAGGACGTGGCTCTGAGCCGTGATAACTTGTTTACACAGATACAGTTTCAGAGACCAAACAATTAATTGATTAAAAAATATATGACTACTTATTAAATTAGACTCTGATTAGATTACAATGATGCCAGTCGTTTGTTGCAGCTCTACACGAGGTTAATAAAAGAAGATCATTAGCCAACAGAGGACTGTCCTGCATAAAATACTTTTATAGTCAACCAAAGCTCTAAAATAAATATAGATAAATACAGTTATTTGTTAGCAGTTTAAATCTGAAATATGAATTTGATTAACATTCAGGTACAAGATACAAACTATCAGACTTAAACTTCGTTATATGATTTAATTAAAAGCCGAAAAAATACTCCCCTTTGCGATGTTTGTCACGTTTAACGTCTGGCGGTGTCGTTTGTGTGTATGTTTGCGAGACCATACGCGACCTCTGGAAACCGAACGCCTGCCATACTTCCCAGAAGATCAACATACAGTATTTCTCATCTTGTTAAAATCTCAAGTGATGCGTGTCTACATGACCCGAGTAAGCCCTCTAATTAACCCAGCATGACAGAGGAGGCCTAAAGGCAACACCGCGATCCCGAGGCTGCCCCGTCGAGGAGTTTATAGTACCGTCCAGGGGCGGCGTGTGTTGTTGCAGATATTGTCCCTGTAACGGTATTAATTTCAGGCCAGCTGCAGGTCTCTCACTGGCGGCTTCCTGTGTCTGTCCCGTTTGCAAATTTCTCCTCTCAAGACAGACATAAAACGCAGGGCGCACCAGCAGCTGTCCACTCTAATTCTGTTTTGTCCGTGTCTCGGTATCACACTCGGGGAAGACAACCAGCCTCAGTCTGGCTATTGGGGGTTTTTCTCCATACAGGAAACACTCACACATGGTGCAGGGGAACCAGAGGCTTTGGAATTGTTTGTGCTTCTGCAGTGCATTGGGGTTAGTTTCATCAGGGTAGAGCTATGAAATGTGTGTTCTGCGTTATTATAAGAATTGGCTTTCGGAGGCAGATGTGATTGTCGGGGGCAGATACCACATGCTGTGTGTAAAGGAGCTTCATTCACACGCAACTCCATCGCGGAATGATGTTAAAATTGCATTGCCTTCCCCGCTGCCAAAGTTGCAGAGGGTGAGAGAGTATGTGACATCGTGGAGGAGAACGTGATCCTGATTACCTCACGATTCGCCCCTCTTCAGTTTACCAACAGAACGCTTTATGATGCTTTCCAAATTCTCTTTTTATGGCTTGTTTTCTGGTCAATTTTTTATCAATTATTCCATCGTACGCACTGAAAAACTCTGTATGGAGACCAGCTGACTGCAGGAGAGGAAATTACCCCTCACTGCAGATGAATTAGGCCAGGCACTCGCTGCCAAAAACTTTTAAAGCCCTGCTTTCATTTCATTTACCATGGCTGCCTTTTTTTTTTTTTTTTTCACCCAGCCCTCCCCTCCTCACCTCCTCACCCTGTCTTCAATAAAACGGTAGTCATTTTATATACGTTTCTCTCACTTATCCAATAAAAAGAGCCGAGGCTTGGTGGAAGGATCACGGAACATGAGTCCTCTGGCTTTCTCACTGATGTCAGCTCGCTGCCTCTGCTGCTGGCCACCGCAGCCACAGTATCTGCAGGCCTGGGATCGGTTTTCACCGAGATCAAAGGCACATTCTCTCTTTCATTCTCTTCCATCCACCAGCCCCGCCGCCGCCCCCCAATCCCAGTAGTTTAGATTGATTTCCATTGACCATGACATTCCTGCACATGCCGTCCAGTCATGATGGAGCTGTTGGGAGTAGCTGATTGTCAGCAGATTTTTAGGGCTTCGAGCCTGATAAGTCGTCCTCCGCCGCAAGAGCTGAGATTTTGGTGTCGAGATGCCCTTAATGGTGTTCAGTTGCATATGCACGTGGATTCAAAAGCTAATGTCGACCACTTCAAAGAGTCGCTGGTGCGTTAGGAATATCCTGATGTTTATGTAAACCTATAGCACTTTTAGGACGTGGAGTCTGCAGGGCATCCTGTGCATGGCGTGTGGAGAGGGAGCTCAGCATCACATGATGATGTGGACCCTTCTCCTTCTCTTCAAGGAGCAAAAAAGGGCAGTGGTGTCTATTTTTTGCACGATGAAGTCGCTGCATGTAATTTGTAGTGATCACCACAGCTCGCACATTTTGGACTAATATCATCATGTTGACATTTATATGTACACAAATAAGAATATATTTGGAGCAGGGGAGTCCTGCTGGTGTATTTCAATTATCTGATTTATGTGACTCCTCAGCTGGTGGAGCCAGAGCATCTCTGTACTCTTGTGCTAACATGTATACGTTTGACAAATGAGCTGCTGTATTTCTTTTATAATCTGACTTTAATCATTTCTTTATAGTCATATATGATCTCTTCTGCCACTATGCATTAAAAGCCAGTTTAAAACCCAGTTAAGCGCATTTTATCATCAAGAAATCTCGCCGCTTCAAGTCGATTTGAAGTTAAATGAACTGGTTTACTTATTTAAATATGTTAGTTCCTGCAAAACTACAACAATAATCTGGTTACTTAAGTCGACAGATCTGATTATCTTGATCAGGGTTTGTGCTTCTCGTTTCTCTCAGCCCTTTCAGGTGTATCAGCTGGTGTGAAGATATTTGTCTACAATGATAAACACCTCGGTTGTTGTAAACTTTGACTTCATCGTGTGTAGAAATGGGAAATATCATTATGAAGAAAGGGAAGGGCTTCCGTGTGTCTGCGATCGTTTGCACTGACAAACGAAGCTGATGGTTTTTTTTGTTTTTACGATTCCTGGTCAGAATGATCATAACACCTCGTAACGGTTTTGATGGTGATGGTTGCGAAGTATGATCTTCAAAGCATTTAGGATGTCATCACTCCAGGTTTGATGTGTGGAAGAAGAAACTGCTTTGAGGGTTGTTTTTTTTTTGTGGTCGTGCAGACTCCTAAAACTCAAGACTCGAAGATGACAGCTCTATAAATGAAGATCAACGCGCTGCGTGATGAATGCCCTCTTCTACGCGCTCCTCTAAAGAGGGCGCTACAACCTCCGAGCTCACGACGTCCTACTGGAAGCCCTCTGAATAAACTCATAAATGCACGGCTGACGAGATAAAGACGCGGCCGTGTGTTGGCGGTTCTGAAATGTTGATGGCGCAGAGATACGGTACAACTGTATCCGACTGTGAAGATGTGCTGGTGATCTCCAGCTGTGCAGAAACGGTCTCATGGTCTGTGCAACAGCTTGAAGAGAGGAGAACGGATAGAATCGCTGATTTTTTTTTTTTTCCCCTTCTTCTTCTAAGCTGAGTTTTGCCGCTGTGGTTGCGGTGGGTGTTTGGTTGGTTGGTGGGGGGTGTTTTTAAAAGAGAGCTCCTTCTCCTTTGCCGTGCTTTTTTTTTTTTTCCCTTTGGACCATCAATTGCAGATCCTCATGGCGAGAAAGAGGGGGTGTGTTGGGGGGGGTTGCAGCGCTGTACTTTTCCTTTGATGTAGTGGGAACGTGACGGATCTGCTAGCCAGTGTCTCGCAGCGTGGAATCACTAACCCAGGCTTACCTAACGGGATTTGGTAGGACCGCTCTGGTGTCCCTCAGTGCCATGTGTGTCCTGAGCTCATGCCCCCAGCACTACCGTGGAAGATCCCTGTTAAAGAGAACACTACATTTACCAGCAGCCTTCCATGTCCACACATAATGTTCTAGATGGCAGCTTATGGCACCTCGTGTAGTTTTCTCACTATAGGGGTGGACGTGCTGTGTAAGTTGACTCCAGCTTAATGCAGCTTTTTTTGCCCGTGAGTAGCTGGATGAGCTCTGCGTCCTCTATCTTAAACACATTAAGCAAATATAACAACTGTCAAAAGACGGGCGTATAATTGCCTCATTTTATGCTGCCTATATGACCGAATCGGTCTTTTTCATCAGCCGGCGCGGTGCGTGTATCAAAGAGTCACGCTGACATTGATGTCATCTGCTGCGCAGCGCTATCAAACGCTGAAATATGTGCCGTACACATGAAGGACAGCACCGGGGACCTCACACAGAAGAAACACGCAGCCTTTGTAGTGCCGCCGGGGTCGCGGCGTTTTTATAAACAGCGCCATTAACGCCAAGGTTTTCTCCTCGTCCTGCCGCTGTATGGTGATGCTGGTTGACACATTTGCTCCATATGCACGGCGCTAATGACGCCATGTGGTTGCAATCACCTTATCGGTGCGTTTCATCTTGTTGAATGGAGCACAGCGGAGCGATTGTCTACCAGGGCCGGGAAGTTTCTGCTTGTTTTTTCCTGACGGTGCGGAGTGCTGTAGTTACATTTCTGTGTTTGTACCCTTTAAATAGATGATACATCGATATTTGTAATTGTTTTACACACACTAATACCAATTTTAAGGCAGTCAATATTAAAAATAAGAGCCAAGCTTGCATGAATAGGCAGAAGTTTAAATCATTAAGTGCTGAAAATGTGTGTTTCCATTCATGTCTGTGAACCAGGAGTGTCATGGTTGTGAGGCTGACATGCAGGCGCGCACTTAACCCCGGTTGATGTTTATTTTGGGCATGTGTTACTGCTCAGAGCGGAGCACTCATAGATGATGACACTTTTCTTCGCTCCCCCATCCTCCCACTGAATTGGATGAAGCTTAACCAATCAAGCAGTGCTGCCTGGAACCAGCCAGTCAGGCTTCCACGGACAAGACCCGCCGCTGCTGCTGCTGCTGCTGCTGCTGCTGCTCGAGCCCACAGCACCTGCTTAGAGGGCTTCACTCTTCACCAGCAGCCTGCGGCTGATCTCCAGGGGTCAGTGGAGGGCCTCGCCAAGGTTGTCCCTCATGCCCAGTTCTGTTTGAATGGCCTGGGTGTGGACTTCCTGTAAGGGTGGATCAGAAATGGAGACTAGAGGGCGGTGTGTGTGTGTGTGTGTGTGTCTGTGTGTGTGTTTTTTTTCTCGTCAATTTATTGTGCAACTGTTGTAGCTGTTATGACTGTGCATAGTCAGACGGGACAGTGGGTGAAGATGTTTTGTTGGAGTCCGGGAACTCAGCTCAGCGCAGAATAATTAAACGCATGTAAATTAAGCTTCAAAACTAGTTTTATAGTTGTTTGTTATCTAAAAATATGTTTAATACGCCCCTACAGCAAAAAAGTTTCGCGTAGCTGACCCGCGCCTGTCTCAGAAGCCGTGATTGAAGCTCCGCAGCCGTCGCTCAGAGCCGATCACAGTACCTCACTGTTTGCCTGATATAGTCGTAAAATGAGTAAAAACATGAATGGCTTTATTGACTTCATCCTGACAGCTTGTAGGTCTATATAGAAGCGAGCAGTGTTCCAGCCAGTAAACTGCAGCAAAAAGGAACAATAGGACCACAGGAGTGAAACATGGGTGCAAATCCTGCCGGCTGTGTCCAGACTTCAGAGAAGCTCAAACAGCCCTCACTTTGTCCGGCTAAGAAATGGAGCTATGATCAATAGCCGCTCTGTTGCATGAAGTTGGTCAGTCTCTGGCGCTCGCTCTCTCTCTCTCTCTCTCTCTCTCTCGCCCTCCCTCCTCTTCTTCTTCTCGTCGCCGTTTCATATTTTTCAGAAGCTCATTATTTCTTTTCTGCTGTGGGTGTGAGCGCTAAAGAGGCTCACATGCAATGTGTATCTGACAGCGCTGAAATATTAATGGTCCCCAGTGTAGGAGGTTGGTATAGGGCCTGCATAGTTACAGTACAAAGGGTGCCTTCTCGCCACCAGGCTTTATTAGCCAAGCTGTTAAATGAATAGATGGATATAGCTTTCGCTCTTTCTTCCGTGCCTCCTTTTGTGTTTTTGCGCGAGACATCAAACCGCTGTTTTTTTTTTTTCTTTTCTCCCCCCCCACCTCCTCCCGTCTTCGTCTGACACTTTCCAACGCATACACTAAACGGGTGTTTTTTTTTTTTTTCCTTTTTCGACGCAGGAGCGTGCGCGCACACGTGCTACGCGGCGCCCGTTCAGGCTTTCTGTGGGAGGACAAAAGAGGAGGGCTTTGCTATCAGTTCATTTTGTGTGGTCTCGGCCATAAAAAAAAACACCCTGTTCTTTGACTGTGAAAAAAAAAGCCTGTCTTTAATTTTTGGGAAACCCATAAAAGTTTGTCGCTCCTTTCATATCGGCTGCAGAATTGAAAACAAATGCTACATTCTCCCCCTCCTCCCCTTTGAACTGGCCAATTATGGAGTTGTGAAAATAAAAATCAGTCTGTAGATCTCTTTACTCCCCCCCCCCCTCCTCTTTTTCTTTCCTTCCTTCTCTCTCTCCCTCAGTCACTTTCTTTTTTTTCTCTCTCCTCCCCCCTTGTTTTTGAAGAAACCGAGGGGGGATCACTGATGTCAAAGTCAAAACCAAGAGCATTAAGAAAACTGGCGAAATGCAATACAGCTGCAATCCGACATGACGCTAGAAAATAGGGCTGAGGAGCAGAAAGCCTCTCTCCCATATTCCCAGGGCGCGCAACTGCTCCCGGCCTTGGCTTTGATCTCTTCAAAGCCTCCTGCCTCCTACTAGATGGAGAGTCTTGGCTGCCGCTCGTGAGCGCTGGAGAGAGGCAATGGAGGGAGGTGGGGGTGTTTTTTCGGGGAGGGCGGCGGTGGTGGTGGTGATGGTGGTGGTGGTGGGGGGGGGGGTTAGCCGTCGTCTTTTCCTTTCCAGGGCTGAAATCAATCACGGTGCCGAGGCAATTATGTGTAATTCAACCCCAGCCAGATTAGTGACTCTTGTTACCTGAGCGACCGGAGCTCTGTAATCTGTGAGACACACCGGCCTCACCAGCAAAGGAGTAGCCAGGAACAGGCGAGGGCACTTGAGGGAAAGGGGGGCGGAGGAGGAGGAGGAGGGGGGATCGAGGGGGAGAGGTGCTGAAAAGCAGGCTGCCATGCTGCTGTCCAGCAGAGCAGAAAATCAGAGTACAATGGAGTGATTACACTTGCAGATGTAGCCATATTTCTGACCAGGCGGATAGAGAGAGCAGAAAGAATGACGAGCGCTGATCGCCATGGAGCTCGCTAGTTAGTGTGCTAACGAGCCAGGTCCCTTTTGTGTTAAAACATGTGCGTAATGTCACCTCCACTGCGCTTCCAGTCCCCCCCACCAATCCGCCCGCTCTGCCCCCACCCCCCCAACCGCACCACCACCACCACCACCCTCCTCCAGTGCCATATCTCTATCCCTCATGCCCTCCACAGTCGGCTCCGAATTGCAAGCTTGGCCAAGGCTCCTGCCCCAGGTGCCCAATTTACTATGGCTGGAGAAAAACTCAGTGGCCCCAAGTCACAGAGGGAAAACAGCAGAGCTTGAATGCTGCTCTTTCCCTGCTGCTGCTGCAGTTCGTCTGATCTGTGCAACTGTTTCAGTGTCTTAACACACAGCAGTGTAACAATTTACACCCTTCTGCTTTTTTATGTGGCTCACTGGAGGAGATTTATCCCAATTATGTTTGCTCCTAGTTTAGGCAAATCTAGAGCAGTGGTTGGAGTTTGATGCTCATGACTAATACCACCTAGCGTACGTTATGAGGTTATTTGTATGACTTTTAAAGCCCGATATTTTTGTATCAGATTTTACAAACAGTTGATTAGAGGTTGGGCAGAGGGTAAATTGACATTATTGGTATTTAATTGGAAATATATGATTGCCCGGGCTTTGATTCTTCCTTCGCTCTGCCTGTAAGCGCTGATGTCACAGGGATGAGAACAAGGCTTTGTGTTTTTTTTTGTTTTTTTTGCTCAGCAGTCACTTGATGCAGGATGATGAAACCCACAAAGATATCCAGCAAGAATGTGTTTGTTCATCTGATGAGCTCGCCTTGTGCTCCATGTTTCTTTTGATCATCGGATCGCTCGGTCGTTGATGGGAGGCACTTATTTTTCCGCGTGGGATGTACACATTGAATGAATTAGATATACCGTCCTGTTTATAATGGAACGTAGTTGATCAGGACCTCGATGTCTACCATAGTTTTAACAAGGCAGGCTGACGGGGAAGTGGAGCTGACTCTAAAAATATAAAGGTCACGCTGAATGGATTATGTGGCATCAATGGAGCCACCGTCCAGATCAGCAGGAGCCCTTAAATCCACTAGCAGCCCTAACCCCTCGGCTCAGGGGCCAGGTGACGCTTTTCATGTCCTCCAATGGAGAGACATCACAGAGGCCTCTTCCACTTTGAGCTGCCCGTCATCAAACAATGCATCAAAACATCAAATCAATCCACCCCCACTGTATCCTTATCTTTCGAGATGAAAGATGGAGGGAAAATGGAAGTGCCCACTGCGGCCCGCATTTTTTTTCCAGCTCTTAAGATTGCAAAAAAGTGACACCGCCTGCAGCCACTGATTCAACGGTCCAGTGAAAAAGTTAGCGGTGGCTAACTGACCTCCCACGGTTTTGCTATGAAAGGGTGAAATTTGGACTACTATAGTTTATACTGTAATAGATATTGGTACTTCAGACTGCTGCTTGTGATTGCGGAGATGCTTAAACATAATTGTAATTAAACAAAATATTGAAAAAGATTTCAACTCTTGACGTTTCAGATCTACATGTGTGGTTCCCAGTTGCCATTTCGACAGTTGCTAGAAAGGTGACATTTCCATTGTTGGACCAACAGTCCAAAACCCAAAGATATCTAGTTCACTATCGTTAAAAAGAGGCAAGATATTCACCCCTCACATTTAAGTGTCAGTTTATTCAATCTGACATTGCTTTGAGAGATTATATTAAAACGTATGTGTATCCCACTATGAATAAATCCACCTAAGAGCTAAATTACAACCGCGGTGTGTTCATTGTGCGGCTTATCGTTGAGATTTGCGGCATCAGGTGCGAGAGTGTGCCCTATAATGTTGCTGTAACCATATGCCCCGAGCCCGAGGAGTCCCTTTTGTGCTCCCGAAATGCACTATTACCA
This sequence comes from Nibea albiflora, assembly GCA_014281875.1. Taxonomy (NCBI): domain Eukaryota; kingdom Metazoa; phylum Chordata; class Actinopteri; family Sciaenidae; genus Nibea; species Nibea albiflora. The sequence goes on along the minus strand of CM024789.1, from coordinate 6,999,480 downwards.
TTTCTTTAGAGGTATCAGGGGATAAGCAGACGTTGTCCGTTGCCATGTCGTACATGGTCATTGTTTTGTTTTGTGTTAAAGCCCACAAAACCCTGCCACAAAGCTAATTGACGAGGCGGAGTTTTCATGTGAACGTTCAGATCCTTGGAGAGGTTCTTGAAGTGTTCCCTGCGTCTGTGGGGACGGAGAAAAAAGCCATTTGTTCAGAGGGGATCAGATTTGAATAGCTTTGTGCGTTTTCATTCAGATCTTAACAGGGGCGTGTGCGCCCGACTAGAAAGGAGCCCTAAAATGTGTGGTTTGATTAATGGCTAATTCCAGGCTGAAAGGCAGTTGTTGGTAGTCTTTACCAGTTAATCCCTTAAAACGTAGAATCACACCCAAACAGTGGGCTGCCGGTATTGTCGCCATGGTCCACAATGTGAATAAGCTGAAAAGGTTTGCAATGTGATCCGCAAGCATGAATGCTTTTTCTTTAGCATTGAACCTTTTTTACGTCATTATAACCACAACGGTCAGATCACTCTGAGTCGTGAAAGAAGCAGCTCTGTCTCGTCTCGTTATGTAAAAAGCTAATTTTGGAAGCAAAAGGAGACGGAGCGAGCGCGCCCTGGAGCGCAATGGTCCGCTCGGGTGAAAAGAGCATCGATCACGTGACTACGACGGGGTCAAAAGTTCAGCTCAAGGCCAGAGCACAGGTGTCTTGACACCTGAGGCAGCCGGGGCTTCTTGTGACCTGTAGTTTTCCACACGTTACGTAACCCATATACTAATCCTATCACAAGACATTTCCGTTTACTGCATCATCGATGGCACAGACTCACCAACCCGTCAATATTTTTATTCTTTCTATTCTTGCGCGTCCTGTCGGTGGGTGTGCACATGTCTGACTGAAATACAGCAGGAAAACTAGGTCAATACTCTCTACAGCTCAGGCAGAAGCCGCTCTCATTCAAATCACCTCCCCATCCACACTTTCCCGGTGCGTGCCATTGAAAACCTTCCCCCTCGAACGTGGCAGCGCCTCCACAGCTTGCCGCTGTCTGTCTGTCTGCCTCTCTGCCTGTCTGTCTGCTTCCATCCAGCTCTCTGCCTGGCTAGCTCGCCGCGCTAATATTTGCCCCGTTCCTTTTCCGTGGACGCAACCACCGCACCGGAGCTAGCCGGAGCTTAGTGAGAAGTGTACTCCCGTCTAGCTCTCGTCTCCACAGGTAGAGACACAGAAAGACCCCCACCAGACTCTATTTTCCCCCTCAACGCTGAGCTCCCAAATCCAAACTGACAGCCATTCATGCCCAGAATACCTGGGCGAAAGCTGAGGGGGGGAAACACTATCTAGGTGTAGCAGGCAAATCCGCTCTTGTTCGACGGATCTATGAAGCTCCCGCATAAGGCAACTCATCAGCACTTTTTCCCCATTCTGCACTGCGTCGTCTCTCCCTTCTTTCTCTCCGTCTCCGGCATTGTGCGGAGGCTAAGGTTTTCTAGCGCGCTCGCCACACAGAGTTAGCTTGTGCTGCGATTTTATTTGTGTACATCTCTCAGGGCCTTCGAGTGTTGTTGTTGAATGTGGATGTTGGCACCGATGTTGCCGCCTGGCATGAATGTAGCTACTCAGCAGACCAGAGCTGGCTTCTAATGATAAATCATGCAGTGTGTTAATGCAGCAGCAGGGTTGCTATAAATAGTTGCTGGAGAGAGAGAGGGATGTCGATTGATTCAGGACGAAAAAAAATAAAGTGCGCTCCAAAACATTTTCTGCTCGCGGTGAGCTTTAAAGGCTCGAGTTCAGACATAAGGCCTCGAGATTAACACGCTGCCTCCCTCTGGTATGGTTTCAGACACACAGCTGATCAGGTAAAGGAGGCAATGACTCAGCTAAATGCTTTTATGACTCTGGTTTTAATACAGTTAGACAATCTGAGAGTTTCCAGGTATGCTCGGTAGCTGTGTTTGTGTTTCTTTTGTGCTACCGGTGCTGAGAAATGACTCAAATCGTGCACGATTTTTGGGAATTCGGTTAACTTGTCCGGCTAGATCCGAGGCAAGTGGTGGCGCTACAGAGAGCAGCCATGCTCTTTGTGGAGGTATAGATGCCTAGTGGGTGCTCAAAGTGTGTGTGTGTGTGTGTGTGTGTGCGCGTGTGTGCGGTCCGTCTTTTGTGGACATGTTTGCGTGTGCGCTCGCAGGCCTGCTGACAGTGGCACTTCAGCAGAATGTTTGCCCTTTCCTCAGTCCTTTGATGTGACCAGGTCCTGCTGTGATAATGAGCCCTGTGCCCCGCCGCAAGGTGAACATCCTGCCGTTCGCCCGGGGCTCTGCCAGAGCCGCGGCCCAACCCCCACCACCACACCTCCACCACACACACACACACACTCAGTCTCTGCAAACAGCAGCAATGGAAGAGTCGACCTCCACTCTGCGCTGATCAGCTTTCCGCACAGATAGCGTGAAGACGATGGCGCTCGTTTCAAACATATTCGAGCCAACGCGGTGATCAACATCAAGATTTTCAAAGCTGGCAATATATCCCGTCCGTCCATTTTCTGTAACGGCTTATCCTCATCAGGGTCGCGGGGAGGCTGGAGCCTGTCCCAGCTGACGTAGGGCGAGAGGCGGGGTACACCCCGGACAAGTCGCCAGTTCATCACGGGACAGAAATCCAACGGAAAGACCAAAATCAACAATGACTCCATCCTGCGAACAAACTACTGACTGTGTACCCAAAGCGTGTTATATCTTATTCCTCTGTTGCTCTGGGTGACTGTGTCCCTTCATCTACATTTATTTTGAAGGAGTCCCACGCGTCCATTAATTCACTGACTTTCGATGACAGAAAGTATTGAGAGAGGCACTAACATGATGCTGTTTTGTGGGATTTATCGACTGGAGGGAAAAATAAAGAATACCACAAGCCTCATCTTCTAACTATGTTGGATCGAGTCATGTTGTATGTACGTGAGCCAAAACTCTTCACGCTCGACTCGATAACAATTCTTTTTAGCTGCAGTTTGCAGAAAAACAATTTGAGCAACAGTATTTCGTAAGACAATAGCACAAACTCCAACATGTTAACTTTTATAATGCAGCTGCTAATTCAAACCTTCACGGCCGCTTGTGTGACCTTTAAACGGCCTCAGCGCTTTAAAAACAGGCTGTTGTCGCATTACTTAACTCGCTGTGGCTTAACGGGGAAGAAAAATAGCAACTGGATCTAATGTTCTGTAGCTCATCCCTCATTTTTTTCTAATAGCTCCGCGACATATAGAAATTAAGAGTTGAACACTTTTAAAAAGCGGATCAAGTCTTTTCATCCGGGGCGGGCATATTTCACACAAATTATCTCCTTTGCACGTTCAGATTGTCGGTACGCGAGCTAGCGTGATTGGTTTGCTCGAAGCGCACGCTCCTCATGCCAACTGAAGGATGATGGGTAATCCACCTCGTCCTATTCAGTTGAGGTTTGGTGGCGGTGAAGGAGGGGGAAAGAAGAAGACAGTCAACTGTTAATGGCTCCTTTTGTGTTAAATAACGCGTGCCGATCGCAGACCCCGGTCAACGCGTAACCGTGACCGTGTTTTACAGCTGTACGTGGCGGTGGCGCGCTAATTCCATGTTTCTGCAGTGGCGTGTGTCGGTCACATGCGGTGATGAGAATGATGATGGCCTGTGCGGGGTGTGACGGTGGTATTTCGGGGACAGCGTGACAGGTTTCCTCGCATGATAGAAATGTGCCGCAACTTAAGCCAGTAAAAGCATAACGCTGCACATGTGGCCTGCTTGTGTTCTCTGAGTAATCCATCGAATGCCGTTCTACTTCATGTTTTTACACCCTTTTTTTTTGCGTGTGTTTTCCTCCCCCCCTCCAGTTTTTTAACCAACTGGCCTCGGCCTGCGCTGTCACTGCTCAGACCGCTCTGTTCAACTTTTTGGGCTCTGACTAGCGCGCGAGGATTTCTGATTGAAATGAAACGAGGAAGGAGAAAGAGAGATTGGTGGGCTTCACAGATGTAAATTTCTCTCCGGGCCAGGCTTTTCCTGTTATTCGTTGCCTCCTCTACTCCTGTCCCTGTGGTTGGCTTCGCTTGTTCGTCTCATTACCCCGGGCGCGTGGCGCTCCTTCGCTTGCTGGCGGCCCGGCTTTCTTCTCCATTAATTGGGTTTCGTTACATTAAGCCCCCTGGCCAAGGGGCCATCCTGCCAATAAAACATTCCATTTTTAGCACTCCACTCGAAAGCTGGTGGGGTTCAACCCGCTCTGCGAATGGTAATTGGTTATTTATTTAAGCTTCCTCAGGTTGGTCTCCACTGGTTTTGGTAAAGTGGAGGGAGGCGGAGGCGGGGGAGGAGGGGGAGGAGGAGGAGGAGGGGAGAGGTACAGTCCCTTTTTCTTTTCTGTGCTTGTAAAGCCGCTATGGGGAGAATGTTTGCTCACTTTTGTTGGCAAAAGGACGGACAACTCGCACACAAACGCACCTGAGAGTGAACACCTGGACGGAGGGTGACTGTGTAGGATTTCAGCGCTGGGCGCGCCCTCGCTTCATACTCCCACTTTTGGATTTACAGAGGCTTTCCGTCTGTAATCTTGCCGTCTTTATGATCACATTGTCGGTGGAAACAGTAGCCAAAGACGGTATTTAAACAATCAGAGGAGGGCGTGTGCTCCCTGCCGGTTATTGTAAATGATTTCCTCAGGCTTGTTGGAAACATGTCATTTTATTGGAAATTTACAGCAAACTCTTGATGATACTGTTTACAATTACAGCATCGCCCTTTCCCCCTCTTCTGTTAATACCCAGGTCCTTATTATTCTGATTTTTTTTGATGCATCCCTTTCCTCCAGAGTGCAGAAAATCCAGTCAGTAGGTGAGGTTGAGAAGGGCTCCTTAAGTGAAAAGATTTAACAGCATGGGAATCCATAGCCACCGCTCGAGCTGCCATCTCCCCAGCTGTTTGTGAAACACCTCACATGGTTTCTACACACTTGATTGTAGCTGCAGGCACGAAGGAGTCCTCATTGCATATAAATTACAGAAGTGGGAAGTGATTATTATAAAATTCCCGCTTTCCCTTTTTTCCACTCCACTCTGCAGAAGTGGTATAATTGAGTGGAGTACAAAAGGCGTGCTGTGAGGGGGGAGAGAGGCGGAGAGAGATGGTTTTAAAAAAAGGCAATATTGCAGAGATAGTTATTGCTTATACCACACACACACACGCTCATTTGCAGAATCCATGGCAGGATGTTGGTGGAACCTGACAGAATACAAGCTCGGAGACACCGGCGTGCCGTCAGTGAAATATTCCTTCAGAAAAAACAAAAAAAAACCAAACGTCCCATTTCCCTTCCCCAACCCCAATTTTTAGACAGGCACGCCAAGTCATTGGCTCCCCGTGCTGAAACACACTGGAGTGTCTCCTCCATGGAGGGCTCCCTGCCAGCTCCAGTTCCGCACAATGAATTTCTCTTAAAACCACATCTGAGAGGTTCTTTAGAAGGGCCGGCCAAGCCTGGATATGAAATTCCAAATGGAACGTTTTCTTTTCAATCCTCGCCGCCTCTCCTCTCTCGCTTCTCCCTGAAAAAAATATGAATAGAAAGATCCTAAGCCTATTATTTCTCCTATACAATAAAACGGACCTCCAATATGGCCGCCCTCCATCGCAAAAACACCGCTGCTGCTGCTGCTGCTGCCGCCGCTGCTGCTGCTGGTGCTGCTGAGGACTTTCAGAGTCAGGATCGAGGATGAGAGGGGATCAAATTGCAGCGACGTGCCGTGACCCCCTTCGCAGTTGTGGTCACTTTAGTGTCCCCCAACTATTTCGTCCTGGAAAGTGGTAAACGTGCGTGTGTGTGTGTGTGTGTGTGTGCGTGTAAATGTCCCAAAAGCTACAAACAACAAGTCTCCACCTGGAAGAATTATAATGGCGGCTCCGTGACGGCAGTCATACTGTATGGATGTTTTAGAGAGAGATGTGAAGATCTAAGAAGCCCAAATGACGATTCATTGCTCGTCCTTCCTTCAAGAAAGTAAACCGTGGTCGGTTTATGGCATGCAGTTTATGTAAATGTGCACCCAGTAGCCATAAATTTTGTATTGGTCACAGAGGTTTTTCCTTGGCGGATTTTGCCACAATGGAGGCAGTTTATTAAGAAGTTGAGAAAAATGGGATTTGACAGCTGTAACTGGGAAAAGCATAAAAGAGTGCTTCTCTTCCACGGCGGAAGCCTCTAGCTTTCTAGAGCGCTAAGGAGTCAATCACCGTTTTTTTTTCTTCTTCTTTTTTTGTGTGTGTGTATAAGTACGAAGGACTAACTTTTGTTTCCACTCGCGTTTTTTGCTTTCCGTTCTCGCCGCTGCAAGTCGGAGAAGACTTCCAGCTAAAATGATAATCCCCCAGGTTCTTATCTCATTCCCACAGGATAACAAATGGGAGTGGAGAGGCGTAAAATAATATGGGCGAGAATGCTATCATTTAGCCCCTGGTATAGGCATGTCCCAGCCAACCCCTAGCCCCGGTTAACCCTCCTTTAGGGTTAGCGGCCCTCACTAATAAGCCCCCCCCTTTGTAGGATGAGGTCTGCCACTCCCACACTTGCAGATTATCCCGTCACCTTTTGACTCTTGTTGACCGGGGTCAAAGAACCGCGCTCACCTGGGCTAATGTGGGAAGCCTCTGCACTGAGGCTTAATTAGCATTCGGGCCGGATTTGTTGTATGTTTAAAATGTTCATTTTTTTTTTTTTGCTGAATTGGGCGGCATGTGCGATCTCAAACGGTGCCGCGTTGGACCGTGCCAGCTCATATCAGCAGAGAGGAACTAGGAAAGGAATTGGCCCACGGAGATGAGATTCCCAGGCCTGATAAGCGAGTCTGACGTGGATGACGCGTCATGTGGCCGAGGATACTGGGACCCACACATACTGGCCTTTGTTCCCCCAGTCAGGACGTTCCCAGAAGGTGGGGGAGAGGGAGAAAGAGACGGGGAGGGTGTGTGGGGGTCTTAAGTTGAGACCGGTGCCAGTCAGCGAGCGGTTCGGAGAAAGGCAGACATTCCAGCTACCAGCCAGCATTTATATATATGTGTGTGTGTGTGTGTGTGTGTGACCGCCAGTCACTACTTAGCACTGCAGGAATCTGTCACCTTCAGGGACACCTCACGAGGACGACGAAGCGCGAGCTAATAAAGAAACAGTCCCTCGATTATTGCGTCTCAGCGGAGATTTATGCTCTCACTAAATTTAGATGAGTATCTTCAACAACATTATTAATCAGGTGACTGTTCCTTAGAGAGCGAGCGAGCGGGGAGAGGGCGTCTGATTACAGTTTCATGAAACTCTTTGATTCAAAGCTTGTGGGAGCCGTTTGGTGTAAGATGTTTCTCACCCAACGGTGAACCGATGTCTCTCCGATTAGCCATATATCCTGTGGAGGTGATATTTTGACTCCAGCCCAGCTCTGGGCTCAGATCGTGAATAGTAGATTTAGCATGGCTAAGCATTACCATGTGTTCCGTGCTGCTGAAGCATGTAAGCGCTGTTGGCTGGGGGGCGCGGGTTTTTTTTTTTTTGGGCCTGGCTGGGTCTATTTTAGTTGTCAGGAGGCAGGTCTCTCTGAGTCAGCCGGGGATGGGATGGGATGGAGGGAGGGGGGGCGTGCGGCCAGGCCACTGTTGACGTGATTACCCCTGCATTAAGTCCCGCTGCAGACATCTGTCTCACTCGCTCGCGCTCGCTCTCTTTCTCTCTCTCTCTCTCCGTAGCCAACCCCCCTTCTCCTCCTCCTCCTCCATCCCTCATCTCTCCTTCCCCCGGCTCTTGCTCTGTAATGAACTCCCCTTATTCACCAGCTAATGACTGCCTTTGATCTCCCGCCTAAGACCTCTGCTCTAACTCTACCCTGTGAATCTCTCTCTCTCCCCCCCCCCCTTCTCTCTTTGCTCCGTCGCTCACGCACTCCTATTCGCTCCAGCTCTGTTTCGCGTCTTGCTCTCTCTTTTGCTGTCTCAGGCCTGCTCGTGCACCTCTTTTGACTTGTTTTCCCTCCTTCCTTCGGGGAATAAGTTTTTTTCTTCTGGTCCTGCTGACCTAGGCTAAACAAAGTTTTTGAGGTGCTTTTTCGCTCAAGCTACCAAAAGGGAACTGATGAAATTATTTCAGTTGCTTCTCCCCCCCCTCATCCACATCCACAAAGAAGCAGACCACCCGCGCTATATGTGCCGTACCAGTCCCCCAGATCATGCGGCAGGGGCATGGCGGCGTGCGTCACGTGCGATAATGCAGTTGAAACTCACGCGTAGCGTCACGACTCTTTCTTTGTTTTTAAAGTCTTGTATTTTTTTTCTTCTTCTTCTTCTTCTCTCCGCAGTCCAACAAAGTACCTGTGGTGCAGCCGTCCCATGCAGTCCACCCACTCACCCCGCTGATCACGTACAGCGACGAGCACTTCGCCCCGGGATCCCACTCCGGTCATCACCCCCAGGATGCCAACAACAAACAAGGTAAAGAGCAGGCAGATAAATCTCTTGTGTGGGAGGAAGGTGCTGTAATAGAGCCGTGGATGATGCACGTTCTTGTCGTTCTCGAGCTTTACGAAGTCAAGAATCATCTGAAGTGCTACTAATCGGAGGAGTCCAGATCTGGACTCCGGAGATCCCATATCTGGCGATGCGGGTCCGAAACCAGTCTGCTTTTCCGCCGACTTATAATGTATCTGTATGTCTCACTGCCTGATTTAACACGAGGCCAGCCAGGTATGACCACAGTGGAAACACTGAATCAATGATATCAAATAATCTATATCTAATGATCACATAATGGCTGACACCTGATCCACTTCATAAGATCAGTGTTGCAGATCTGGATCTGTGAGCACTCCTCACTGCTGCCTGTGGCCATTAAGAGTAGTAGCGTTGGCCTTAATAAAGAGATTTTACTCCTCCAAACTTTGTCAATACGTAGCGTTGGATTTTTCTTTGAGCTGGCATTCAGAAGTAGAGGCTGCTGTCTTAGAAACATCACAGTTTATACTTTTGAAGATTCAAAAAATAAACGGATTCAGTTCAAAACATTACAATATTGCTGAACGTTGAACTCGACTCTTTAAACTCAGCCTGAGCTGTTTTTCTTTTTCACGTCCCCCGTCTGCCAACGCTGTCAGGAATCAATAGAGACGCACAAACCGAAGTGTGTCACAGCAAAGTCGTCCTTTCTCTCAGTTCCTGACGCGAGCTCATTTGAAGCAGCCTGTGGGACGGCGCGCCGAGCTCTGCTGCCCTCTCCCTCTGCACTCTCCTGCCTCTCAGTAACAACATCAAGCCACAGCTCTGACAGCTGCAGAGGAGCTCCTCAGCATTTTGGACGAGCTCCTCGGCACCGCACAGCTGGAGACTTTGGCAGCTTCTCACGAACGCGAAAAAAAAAGAGAGAGAGAGAGACGTGGGCCCCTTCCATAGTTTGGTCCCGCACCTTTTCTCTTCTCTCCTTCGCTTTCTTCTCCAGCGGCTGCCAGATGAAAAGGAGGAGAGGGATCAGACAGGATGTAGGCGATGATGAAGAAGACGACGATGATGGTGGTTGATGATGATGAGGTTCTGAGGGACCGGCTATAAATAACAACGTGGAACTGAGCGCAAGAGTACACAGCGTAGTGAGATGAAGGCAGAGAGAGAGAGACGTATAAAGAGAACCGTGCTCCACATATGTCAGAGGAATCACGCATCAGACACATTCTGTTGAATATTTCTCTAATAGAAGCAGGAAAGAGTTGTGTTGACACGGAATCGAGCAAAAAATACAACCGTGCGCACATGCACGCATTCGATTTCGGAAATTTGTTGTCATGTCGTACAATTTATGCTCTCCGTTTCACTGTTTCGCGTTGGTCTCTACCGGTCCATAGAGATCCAGTGAGTATCTGACAAACACAGAGGGGCAAAGAAAAGACCCCCGGAGGGCCCTTTCCCTCACTATATTTGATCTTTGCACTCGCAGCCCGACAGAAATCCATGTCCAAGCGATCCAGTCGCAGAATTAGCTGCAAATGATTACCCCAGGCATATTCCTGCGCGCGTACACCAGCAGAGCTGATGCTTAAAAATCTCTCTTATTCTGTTTCTTGCTGTCCCTCTCTCTCTCGCTCGCTCGCTCTCTCATATCGACCCGTTGCTGCTCTGTCCTCCTTTAGCGGGCTCAGACTTTGATCGTTAATTATGAAAAACAATCATGGATTTTCTGATTATGAGCTCTAATATGCAGAGGGCCGCGCTCTGCAGGATGGAAGGTCGTGCGGGCGGGTGTGTGTGTGTGTGTGTGGGGGTTTGAACATTTTACATCCAAACCTGTAAACGTGTGTTTTTTGTTTTAAAGAAGATTTTAAATCTGGGAATTGGAATGTGGATTATTTCCAGGCTTCACAATGAGACTCAGCGTTAGTGTTGCTTGTTCCGAGCGTTGCAAGCGGGAAGCCGTTTTCGGGTGTCAACAGGAATGTGTGAATAGGGGGAGTGAGTAATTAGGCACCTTAGGGGTGTGAGTGACAAGGTTAACACGCTGGGGCTCTCTCCTCCCCTCCCTCGCCGCCTTCCACCCTTGCCTCCTTCCCTTCTGCCCTCAGGAGGGCCCTTAGGAGTGTTACGTGGTGGATTAGTGGGCAGGGGGTAGTGCTATGCACGCTATGAATCCAGCGTTGCAACATTGGCTTTGGAGATATAAGCCCCCCTACTCGCCGAGCTTCTCTAAGGAGGGAGGGCCCCTTCAGACCGTAGCCTGGAGAGAGAAAGAGGAAGAGAAAAGATAGAGGCAGGGAGAAAAGGCTGGCTCCAGCAGGGATTAGAAGATGGGGCTAATCTGGAGGCATTTGCCCTCTTTTCTTTGTGTATACTATATGTGTGTGTTTGAGCACACATAGGCAAGTTGCACTTGAGTAGTATTTCATGATATCTGCAGACTTTTAATCATATTACTACTTGCTCCGCTCTAAAACACAAAACAAATAAGCGCTAGCCAAGCAGATTTAGTTAAATTTGAGTCCTCTTACAGCTCCATTCCCGGTTTAAAAACCCCCTCGACCTTGAAACCCAGCAGGAGCGGGCGAACTGGAGATGGAGGGAGCTTAGTCCTGAAGATCCACCGACAGTTAGTCCAAGTCAATCCCGTGTCTACAGGGAGAGCTGCAGCCTCTGCCACAAAGAGGAAGCCTCAATTAACCAGCTTAAAGACGCTGAAACACACTGGAAGGGCTCGAGCTAAGCGGAGGAAATATTATCCTTTTCTTCCTGGTTGATAATGTGAGGTCAAGAGGTGCCTGCGAGCCCCGGCGTGTGCACTGTCCTTGACTTGTAGCGAAGCAGGACGAGTTTTCAACTGGAGCTCGTGGCTGTCTCGGCTGTCATGGATTTAAAGCTCTGTGGAAAGTTAGCGCGGAGACCTTGAGTTGAGATTTTCTTTGTGAAAAGAAAGAATGAACTTTCACAAAGTGGATGCACCCATCCAGCTCTTTCTCTGCCGATTCCTAAACTCAGAAACCGATCCAATCCCTGTTTGCTCTGTTTTCCAAAAAAATGTAACCTCGCTGCGTGGAATCATTGGAATCATCTGAACGGTAACATGAGTTCAGGGATTGCTGTGTCCAAAACAGACAGCGGAACAGTGGAAACAATTTGATTTTCATACTGACATTGGCCAAGAAAGTGTTTGTAATACCGCTCACATCAAGGCTGATACCCAATCTGCTTAATAAGGCTGGAGGAGTCCTCCTCCTTCTTGGATCAGTGATTGGCGATTGGTGTCAACTTTGAGGAACATCAACTCGACATGAAAGCCTTTATACAACAACATTGTTTTAATGCTGCCTTAATATAAGCAGCTACACAAGAATATTAAGTAATATAATGTTCCACAGTTGGCAAAGTTGTGACTTAAGTCAGGAAATGTCTGATTAAAGACCCGACAAGCACTTGTTGTAGGTTTTTGGTGCTGCGTGTAACATGGATCACAAAAAGTTCTCATGCTATGAAGCATTGCATGGGGCATTTAACTTGAATACTTTCTAACTCTGTCATGCACTGTTGTTGTTGTTGTTGTGTAGGAATGCCAAGGCATCACCCTGGACCAGACATGCCCAACTTCTACTCCCTCTCTCCTGGAGGAGTTGGGCAGATCACGCCACCGCTGGGATGGTGAGTCACAGACAAACGAGCAAAAAAAAAAACATAAAGCATGCCCGGCCGATTAGCATACAAGGAGCAATTACTGTCCTGTCGCTTCACATGAGACGCACGCCGACACTGTACTTTGCTCTGTGTACCGAGTGGAAGATCCCACCAGTCCTGCCCTGCAGCTGCAGCAGCAGCAGCAGCAGCCTACACAGGGGAGGTCTGCCTCTGGCTTTTCCTGCTGCATGGCTGCGGCTTGAGCCACACCGCTCGTCTGCGTGCCCAGCACATGTCAAACACATCACAGCATACGTGCCCCTGCATAACCATATGGCTGCTTAACCCCCATCAAATCTTCCTGGAAGCTCTTCTCTCTCTCTCTCTCTCTCGCTCTCTCTCGCTCTCTCTTTTTTTTTTAAGTCTACTTTTCTTTTCTCCCTTTTTTGGCCGCATCATTGTCGCTGCCGTTCCTGTTCTGTTTTTGTTATTATTCTTTGTCGACACATTTTGCATTTTTTTCTTCTTTCTTCTTCCTCACTATCTCTTTCTCTGTCAGCGTGATGTTTGTAAAGACAGAGCTTTAGGCATAGACTGAGTGAAGCCAGATGTAAGGTGCAGGATGAGGCGGTGGTTGACAGCCAGACGGTCTCCTCTTGTTTTGCTCCTCAGACCTCCCTTAAATCTGCATACATACAGTTTATTAACCCAATTTATTTGAGGTTTTTCTCCACTTTTCCACCTAGATCTCATTTTGGATCCTCGGTGGTCCAGGCCAGTGGACTGGGGAAGAATTGTTTTTGCATTTTTGAACATTGCCGATCAGTAAATTTCATGCGTCGCAAGAATCTGTTTTTCTATAACAAACATTTCTTTGAAACGTAACCGCAACTTGATGAAGTGAGCGCTGAAACAAATGGACGAGCGGAAGAAAAATGGGGGGGAAAAAATGGAGATGCAGACATTACACACCCACTGATGGACGGATGACAAGAAACAAACTGTACTATTTATTATTTCAGAGAAATCGTCTTAAGAGTCAGCGACGAGGAAACAAAAACACATCCAAAGATGTTTAGCAGAAAACAGTTCTGAGAGGAACTCGAGCCAATTCAAACAGATTTGAAAACTAAAGACCACAGTAGGTTTCTCCGTCGGTTCCTCCGATTTCGTTTGATGCTCTGAGATACAAAAACACAACTCATGGAAACTTGTAGGTCCTGACTTTAATAGTTATTATGGTTCCAAACAAACATGTAATCATAAACCAGCAGTACCGGCCAGTTCGTTTCACTGGAAACAGTGTCTGTCCGTAATAATTTTATTTTTCTAACGTCCCACCTGTGCCATCTCATGACCCACAACATTTATAACGACCTCTTGTAGAGGGAGATGTCCGTGTGTTTACTGTGTCCAGTGGGATATTATTATATTTATTGACTGCTGTCAGTCCTCAGCATTAACTTTAAAGTCTGTGTCTCTCAAAATACATTAAATATGTTGGAAAATAGTTGCTGAAAACACTTTGAAGATATGTGGGCGGTCCTAAAGGGTGGCTCGATGACACGCTGAGGCCGCCCTGAGCATACCCATGCACCCCTGGCAAAGAGATAGAGATTAATTCATCTCACTCAGAGTGTTTCAAAGTTAGTCACGTCATTTTCTGAACTCATCGGACACGTTTCAGTCACTCGAAAATGGCTGCTTGACTGCTCCGACGAGTGGGCGTGGCTTCAGCGCCTTCAGCGGACACGCCCCCACAGTCCTGGAGCTGAGAATTCATTTTTATCCGATTTCGACAAAAGTTTTTATAAACGTGTCGATATTTTTAATCATTCAAATTTGGCTGGGTGGTCTGACAAACTCAGGATTCATTCTTTATTTCCTTTAAGTCCACCACTTTAATACTGCAGGAAAAAGGGGGGGCTAAAAAGAGCAGCTCGTTCTTAGCGTCTCTCTAAAAATGAAACTTGCATCAAGTAAATAATACGCATTGGAATTCAGACGATCCTTCTTCATGTTCCCGTCCTTCTTCGTCCTCTTTAATTAATCAAAGTCTGCCGTTATTGCAGGTTCTCACACCACATGGTGCCCGGCCCCCCAGGTCCTCACGCCACAGGAATCCCCCACCCGGCCATCGTCAACCCACAGGTCAAACACGAGCCTCTGCATGAAACAGACATCATGCACATGTGAGTCCTACAAACACAAAAGTACCTTCATCAAACACTCACACCCCCCCCCCCACTCCCCTCACCACCCCACCCCTCCCCCTATCAGCAGTTTTCTGAGACAACATACTTCCAGGTATTTTGTGTGCGCTCCACCACTACAGCAGGGCCATTGCTGAACAAACCCTCTGTCAGAGCCTTGTTCTCTTTCCCTTGATGTGAGCAGATAAGTAGCGAGGGCCCGTGCTCTACTGATAACAGGCCTATGCTTCATTTGGCCTCAGGGATCACAACACACTTAGCCAGCAACAGATACAGGTCCTAGATTAGTGCTCGGATGAACTGAATTCACATCCCCAGCGTGTGTGTGTGTGTGTGTGTGTGTGTGTGTGCGCAGTGGGAAGTGCTGTGAGCGCCCTGAAGTGGTTATCACTGATATTTCCATTATTCATGGCCATCCCAGCACCAAGACTTTACAAGTATCAGAAAGGTTTTTAGAAAGTAAGTCCAGAGTGTCGACGAGAAGGTTTGGTTGCCATTACTGGCAAAGTAATCTCTCCGCATGAAGGGCTGTGCAACTGCACATGATTAAAGAGGCAGGGGCCTCTCTCACGCTGCCTCGCCATTGGCCGAGAGCAACCAGACCCGTCTTGCTTTTGTCGCCATCGCGGCACCACAAATGTTGCTTTGCTCTTTTTATTTACCCCCCCCGCTCCCCGTTTTTTGTTTCCGCCTCGTCTTTACCTCCATCCGTGCTGTTGTTGTTTTTGTCTTTACAGGAAACCCCAGCACGAACAGAGAAAGGAGCAGGAGCCCAAAAGACCGCACATCAAGAAACCGCTAAACGCCTTCATGCTCTACATGAAAGAGATGCGCGCGAACGTGGTCGCCGAGTGCACGCTGAAGGAGAGCGCTGCCATCAATCAGATCCTGGGACGGAGGGTAGGTGCACGGACCTCGCGCTCTTTTGTTGCTGCGCTTTTTATTTTTCCGTTAATTGAGTTAAAAAACAGGAAGAGAGCAGCTCTAAAGGCGGGCTGTGCGGGGGCCAGGGCACAATTAGTTTTAAAAAGTACGAGGATTCCTCTCTGCATTAACATACACTCTTTTATGAACCAGTTGTGATTATTGTCATGATGATCGCCCCGACCAATTACTTCTCTCTTCTCTCACAGCGCAGATGCAGGCCGCCTATCTAACTGACATTTAATCAAATTGGCTTTAATAAAACATGCCTGGATAATGGCACGGTTGGAAATGACAAAATTTGTTCCTTTTGAGGATTGGGAAAAGAGTGGAACCACAGAGCCATGTTAAAAGCCTTAACGAATAGGCCTAGCGGTTGAGGCAGCCAGCCACAGCAAAGCCTAGTTTGTGGCCTGCATAGGGTAATTGCTCGCTGACATAGTTTGAATAAAAAGCGCTGCTAAATTGGAACCAGTGTTTTGATATGAAATCAAAGTTGTCGTTTTTTTTTCCTCCCTTCTCTTCTCTCCCTCTTTCTGACTCTCTGCATGTTAATCTCTTCATCATGTGTCCCCCTTATTCTCCTTTGTCTCTCTTTTATCCCCCCTCCTCGTCTTTTTTTTTTTTTTTCCTTTACACCAAATGTTTGGAAGTTGAAAGAAGATTTTTTTTTTTTTTTACCAAAACACCAACACACTTCTTTATGCAGGGAACATGCAAGTGCATGCCAGTAATTGACTGTATGCTATTTTTTGTTCCCCCCCCTTAATCTCCTTTTGTACTGAAACAGTGGCATGCTTTATCTCGGGAAGAGCAAGCTAAGTATTATGAGTTAGCCCGCAAGGAACGGCAGCTCCACATGCAGCTCTACCCAGGCTGGTCCGCTCGAGACAATTATGTAAGTATCAACAGAACAGATTGGCAAGTGGTGCGCGTGCGTGCGTGCGTGTGTGTGTTGATTTATGTTGTTTGTTTATGTCGGCGTCGCATGACTTGTTCTTTTCTTTCTTTCTTTTTTTTTAAAAATGGCACCCGATAATGACACACACACACACACACACACGCCAATTCGCACTAGTAAGCGCCGTGCTAATGGAGTCCATTTGTGGAGCCTTTGTTTCAGCCTAATGTGTAATTCATAACACTGTGATTCACTGTTCTATTACCATCCACACTAAAATGGATTGTAGTATCATGGACATTATTATCGTTGCCACGGCGAGCGAAAACTGCCTGGTAATGGTTATGCAAGTCCTTTTGATGTTCCATATCAGCATGGAGCTTTGGATGTAAAAAGCACCTGTTAGACTGAGCTGAGGAGGACGGATCATACATACAGCATTCAGCAGCAGCAACCTTTGCTCCTCCAGCTGCCCGATTTTTTTTTTTTTGTTTGTTTGTTTTTTCCCCCCTCCATTTTTGTGTGTGAATGTGGGAGGTTCAGCTGGATTTAAGATGCAAGTGTGTTTTTCTGGTGTGCGTGCGCATACGCGTTGTTGCGTATTGGCTTGGAAGTTGTCAGATCTGTCTCTCTGAGTATGTGGTATGAATTTGTGTGAGAGGGAGAGAGAGAGAGAGAGAGAGAGAGCACCAGTCCTTTATTTAAAAGTGTGGCTCCGGCACTCACATTCACTCCACCACCAAAGTGCTTTGTGGTGTTTATCTGCCTCCCCTCGGACACCGGCAGCATCCCTCCTCCTTCTGCCTCCACCGCTCCGCTGCCAAAATGCCTCGTTGAGGGGGGTGGGTGGGTGGTGTATTTCTTCTTCTTCTTCTTCTTCTCTCTGCTCCTGGTGAAGCACAGCACAGCTAAAGATGCGCAACATCAGCCAGTGACAGTTAGCCCAGTTCCCATTTAATTTCCAGCTTTGTTAGTACAAACATACTTGACGGGTAGAGATGTGGGGCGGGGGGGGAGAAGAAAGAAAGAAAGAAAGTAGAGGAATGGTTTTATTTGGCACACGCCGAAGAGATAAAGGGAAATGATGATGAGTATCACTGCGAGCGCTATCCTGTGACCCCGCCCACAAACAAAATCCTCAGCTGTGCCCGGAAAACACCCAAAATAGGTAACGCAACGCCACGGAGTGTGTTTGCAGCACTCGTAGTTTCGCTGTGCACCCCCCCCCCCCCAACTCCCTCTCTCTCTCTCTCTCTCTCTCTCTCTCTCTCTCTCTCTCTCTCTCTCTCTCTCTCTCATCCTTTCCTCTCACCCACTCTCACTTAGTCCCTCTTCTTCCCCTGTCTGCCACAGCAGTAGAAGGCAGATTAGCTCATGAATAAGTGGATTAGCAGACTTTGCAGCAGGAAACCAAAGTGCTGCTCATATTTGACTAGAACGACTCTACGCTGCTATCTATACCTATAGTCCCCCCCCCCCCAGGATTTAGCATAAGCTATAAATCCTTACAAACTCCCACCACCTCGCTCGGAAAACGAGTGGCGCTCTTCACAGCCACACTAGCCTAATTACAGTGAGCATTTTTAATTGCACTCCATGTTAATATTTTTCATTAGAGGGACTTCAAAGGTAGGCCACAACAGTAGGAACGAGCCGTGCCTCTATCTAGGGTTCAGAAAAAGGCCTAAAGTATGAGAGAAAGTGAGTCATTTGAAAGCTGGTGGAGCAACACTTTACATCACTCGCTTTGGGTCCGTCCCTCTCAGCGTGGCAGTTTGCTCTCGGAGTCCGGAGTCTAAGGGATGCTGGTTGGTTGCCCAGCAGGGGATGAGTGAACATGGCAGTCAGCAGCAGGATACCAGAGTGGTCTAGTGAGCGTGAGTGCTGGAGCCACACTTTATGTGTTCCTCTGTATATTTTTTAGGGAAAGAAGAAGAAGCGGAAGAGGGAGAAGATGCAGGAAACGGCCCCCGGTAAGCAAACGCTCCCTCTCCAGTTCTTTCTTTTCTCCTCTCTCTCTCTCGATCCTCTTTCTCTTGTGTGTGTCGCATCTTGCAGCCGTGAGTTACGGCATCTTTCCGTAGATGACGCGTCATCTTTTACATAAACGGGGGACAAACCCTCACACACCATCCTCATCCTGGCTTCAGTAGACTGGCTTTGACTCTGCAGCATAGGCAGCATCGTCCCTCACCTTTCTCACAGACTTTCTTTGTATACACCGCCCTCCATCCGTTTGTTCCTTCCCTCTCTCTCTCATCCCCGTCTTCACATATTACACCTACTTTGGGATTAGTCTGTCCATTCTATACGACTACTTACCGATCCTGGGCTTTTTTGCACTATTTGTTTGCCTGCTGCACTACACTGTGTCTTTCTGCTGACCTTGTTTAGCTGCGCTTACGAGCCTCCTCTCAGCACTTCCAACTGTAAATCCATTGAGAATTACATCTTGAGTAAAAATGTCAGTATATTTACTCTGTGTAGGCCAAAAAAAAGAAAAAGGGACGGTTAAAGATCCGTGCCGTCTACGTACCTCGAAATTTTTTTTTAAAAAAGATGCAATTTTCTGCAGGTACAGGCCAGAGAATGAAAACGGCGTACATCTGAGAAAATGGTAAGACAAACACTCCACCCCCCCCCTCCCTGTCTGATCAGTTCAATATATGTCAAGCCTTTTTAAACTGCTAAACACTGACTTGAGAGTATGTACTCACAGACTAATCCTAAAAAAAGGTCCACCCTAACCTCGCCATAGTCATTGTGTCAGTGGTGTTAAGGCCTGAAGAGGGATTGTGCTTTGTGTGTGTGTGTGTGGAGTTTGCTCAATGACCTCGGCACAATAGGCATTGGATTTTCTCCCTTCTTTGTGCGTGTGTGCGTGTGTGTGTGTAATCAAACGTGCATGTGTGTGTGTGTGTGTGTGTGTGTGTGTGTGTGTGTGTGTGTGTGTGTGTGTGTAATCAAACGTGCATGTGTGTGGGTGTGTGGGTGTGTGGGTGTTGAACCAACTCCATTGAATGTTTTTGTGTCGAGCACTGGCTGGATGAAAGGTCAGATGTTGTGTCAGCGGTTTATGGCTTATTTTTTCTTCCTTCGTGTTTTTAGAAAAATGTCCAAATAAAAAAAAAAGAGGAGGAATTATTGCTTAATAAATCAGACGTCTCATCCACTCTGTGTTTTCTAAACACGGGCTAAGTGATCCATCTGAAAACAGTTTTACTAGCCCACTTTTTTTTTTTTTTCTCCTTCTTCTTTTCTTTTACTGCTGGTGGAGGCTAAGATGTCAGCTCAGCTCCATATGGACTACATGTGTTGTCTCTCTCTCTGCATCTTTGTGAAGCCGAGCAGGATTCAGCAGCCTGTTTGGCAGGAACATAATGAGATGCTATACCTTTTAATAAGATTTCATGGTATCCGGGGTTTCAGGGGTGTCTATAATGGCTTCATGACAAAGACACTCAGCTGTGTGTGTGCGTGTGTTTTTTTTTTTAAACATATGTTGAGATTTATTGATTCAGATGACGTATCAAACCCTTCACCGAACTTGTCACCTGCCCTTTTTTTTCCCCCCCTCCTGTCGAAAGGCGGATTAACGTTCCCAATATGTGGCGGAGGCAACTCTATTTTCACACTTTGAGCCTTCCACTCACTCTCCATCTCTCTCCTCTCCCCCTCCCCGCGAAGTCTGGTAGCATCCTGTTGTTCCGCTCCCTTTCGGCAGCACAGAAAGCCGGGCAGATGTGACAAATCTGGTCTTTACGTAGAAATCGGCCCAAGCCAGACAAAGGTTTTCCACTTGATCGATTCCTGACCCGGTGGCTCTCTCTGAACCCGAAATTGGGCTTCTTTTCTTTTCATTTTTTTTTTTTTCTTCCTTCCTCTCGCCACAGCCCCGGTTTCAAAGTGCACAGAGAGCGAGCGCTAAAAGGAACTTTATCTCTGATCCAATAATTAGCAGCGCCTAGCCGCAGCGGGATGGACACCCTTGCTGATTCTCAGTGACAGCCTTAAAACTAATATGCATAATACCAAGGATACTGCCACAACTCCCCGAGCCCTCAATTTATGCAGATCCCAAAGAGCTGGATTGAGGTTAGCTTGGTGTAGACGCCGAAAAAACATCTTTTAAATGAACTCGTTTGTCTGTTTCTTTTCATCTGCCCCCAGCCTCCACCCCATCTGTCTTCCCCTCCACATGAGAAATCCAAAAGGAAATTTGTTAATGAGTTAAATTCGAAGACACAATCCGAACACCGTTTTTTCTTTCTTTTTTTTTGTACGACGCAAACGCAGTAAACATTCGCTCTCCGTTAGATTAGATTTCCAGCGTGATGAAGAGTATTCAGCATAACAAAGTGAAATGTTTCAGTCGAGGTGGATTTTACGAAGGGAAAATGGACTTAATACACGTTCGTATTAAAATATTTTATGGCTTCTGCTGAGTTTTTCTGCCTGTGAGGCAAACCAGGAGTTGAGTCGTCGGGGCTGTGTTTTATGGCTTGCCATCGCTTCTCTTTGTTATCTTTAGCATGTCAAACACTGGGCCCGCCACACAGCTGGCTCTCACCACAGCGGAGCAGCACTCCCGAGAAGTCATTACTCTGACAATGTGAAATGAGGGTTTCCGTCTCTTCCCCTCGTCACTCCGTTGCCCCAGCCCACCCCGGGTTTTTTTTCTTTTTTCTCTGACGCTGCCTGGAAATGTGCAGTTAGTTTTAACCCCACCTTTTCTTCACTTCTCCTGCACTCCTCCTTCTTTATTTAGCTTCTCTCCCTCTCTCTCTTGCTCTCTTGCTTCCTCTCACGCCTTTTGTCTGACTAAAGCGCGCTGATTCACAGCCTTTTGAGATAGTTATCTGGCCGAGACACATACATGCCCCGGAGGCTTTCTCCCGTTTCAGCCACTGCACATTTCTTTCACAGGGGGGAGACACTCTGAACAAAGGTTGCCTTTTAAATCTGGCCAGCGAGGGCCAACGGAGTTGCAAACACTTTGCAAACTGCCATAAAACGGCACATGAGTCATCTTGCTCCGGCTCATGAAGGCGCCCTTTTGTTGTCAAGTCAAGAGGCACTCTCAGTCATCCTTTAAAAAAAACAAAATGATGTTTTATGATTATTAAAGCAGAGTAAGTGCATGAAGTGTCACCTCTCTGAAGAAAGTGTTGGTCAAGCAGGAGCTCTCTCCTCCTCCTCCTCTCCTCTTTCTTAGTCGTCGTGCCCGAGCTCTGCTCCCTCTGATGTGTGCAGCCAGAAGTCAGCTGTCAAAAGACTTTGATGGGTGAGGAGGAGGGAGAGAGGGAGAGAGGGAGGGAGTGTGTTAGGAGGGGGGTAAGAAAAGGGCCAGAAGAAAATCCCTCATTCTCCCTCATCCTGAGTTTACTCGACTGCCACTCATCCTTCAGTCTCCATCCCTCATTTCTTTCCCTCTTCTTCTCTCTTTTTATTTGTTGCCTATCATCTTCTCTCACTCTTTGCACATTTCTCTCGCTCACACACACACACACACACACACACACACACACACACACATATGAGCAGCCAGCCACACACCCCGGCTGCAATTAGGCAAGATTCAGCGTCTGCCTCTATTTCCCGAGTCGTTTCAATTTGGCACCGAGCCTTTAGGCCAATGCGGCACAGCCCAGTGCCTCCACACCCCGCCTTATTAGTGACCTGGGATAATTGGGGAAGGAATCCGAATCCAAAAGCAAAAAAAAAAAAAAGAAAGAAGAAAAAAAAAAAAATCGGACTTGGGGGGGGGGGGGGTGCTCTGAGCAGCGCACGGGAGATGAGAGGATGTTTTTAAAAGTGTGCTACTTCACACACACACCAAAAAAACAGTTGGGAGTGGGAGGTGGAGGAGAGGGAGAGACGTGTGTGCTTAAATCAGAGCGACGCCCCGGATAATGTTTCTCCGGGTAGGAAATAAAAATCGGAAATGTTCGCCCTCCCGGTTCTCTCACTCCCCCCTGACCTCCACAAAGCCTACCCTGTGAAGAGAAATGACCCTCTCAGCGTTTAGTACGTGGACTTACACAGGGTGACAGCGTGTCAGACACACACATGTGGGTTTTAGCTTAGATGCACAAATCTTTTTTTTTTTTTACACACCGCCCGTTTGCTCGTCTCATCCTGACCTGGAGACCTTACTTGACACTTTTAAGAGGAAAGTAAGACCCTCTGTTTACATGTGAGAAAATGCAGCTCTGGTGCAGCAGTTGTTTAGACTGGGGCTCGAATTCTTGTTTTGATTGAGTCACGGGCCTATTGTGTTGTGGTTTGGCCAGCTGCAGTAACACTATGAGGGTCCAGTCTCTTGACTTTTTTGTGATGTCTTCTCCACTTCCTCCCTCTCTCTCTCTCTCTCTCTCCTTGCACCTCCTCCCTCAGCCCTGCCCTTGTGGCTCCTCGAGGCACTGCAGCTCTTCTTCCTCTCCCTCCCGGGAGGAGGAGGAAGAGGAGGAGGAGGAGGAGAGATGTGACCTTATAAAACGCTCCCCTCGTGAGACGCTTATCACTCAGTGAAAGGCCCCCAGGTAACGCCGGGGCACAGACAGGAAGAGGGGACAGTGGTGCTGAAGGAAGCCGTGTTTGTTTTTATTTCGCTCTCGTCTAGTCAGTCTGGCCATTGTTGAAGGAAGCTCCAGCTCCAGCTCCAGCCTCCCCCCCCCTCCTCCCCTTCTTTCACTCATTTTCTGCCTCTTTACACCCCTCTCTCCCTGCTCCTCCTTTTCCTGCTCCTCTGCTCCGTCCTGACAGAGAATATGAGTGGCGGCGGAGGCCTTTGAAGCGAGACCACAGCAGAGGGAGCGGTCATTGTGCAGGCTCTTTGAATGTGCAGCACACACACACACACACACACACACACACACACACACACACACCCCTCTCTCTCTCGCTCTCTCTCTTCTCCCCCCCCAGCCTGCAGCGGCTCAGACCGAGCTGTGCGGGGGCACACGGCCAGACTTCAGCTGCGCGGGCCCCCAGCGATGCCGCCTCAGATGTGGGCAAAAACCCTCCCCTCTAACCCCCTTTTCCTCCCACACCCTCCTGTACTCCCCTAGTCTCACCCACACATGCCTGAGGTTTGTGGGGTTTTGGTGACGCCCCCCCACCCTCCCCCTTTCCCCCTTTTTGACCACAACCAGACCCCACCCTTCCCCTCTCTCTCTCTCTCTCCCTCCAACACTGTCTTCCCCTCTTCTTTTTCCCTTCACTCTCCCGGTTTCAGCCCTTCCTGACTTGACTTGTTAGTTTCTGATAGCCCCCGTGGAAAAGCTACAACATCCCCCGAGTCCGTCTTTGTGATTGGAGGTTAAAAATCTCAAAGGCGGCGATTTCTCTTTTATGTTAAATGTCTCGGAGCCAAAGAAAGTGCTGACTGCGCACGGCGTTTTGTTCAAAACATTGCTTTGTCTTCCAGGTGCTTTTTCTTTTTTTTTATTGGCCTGCTCGTTTTTATTTCTCCCTCGTGTCTTTAAGAGCGGCAAACGTACAGAGGCGAGGCTCCTTTTGAAAAAGGTGTCACACACACACACACACAGGCAAAAGAAGCCAGCTGTGCGTGATCCAGGCAAAGGTCACTGCCAAAATATGCCACCGCGCCATCTAAATGTGTGGACAATTACTTTAGTAGAGCTCTTAAGTCTGTTATTCTGAGCCAGACGGAGCTGGAGTGGATGATGTAACAAAGGGCTGGCACTCCAGAGTTTGCTGGAACTTCGGGGGTTGAAAATGAAAGGGGGCTGCGGTTTCAGCGTTCATCGGCTCGTCACGTTTGGAGACACTGATAGAAACGTTGGTTCTGTTTCTGTCTGAGCAGATTACGTCTGTCAGGCGATGGCTCTCGTGACTTTACGAGCAAAAATGGCAAAGATTCACCGACTTCAGCTGCTTTTCTGTTTTTACGTACGCACGTTCAAAGACTGACTTCTCAATCACAAAGTCAGATAAAAAAACTGATGATTTTCTGTAAAAGTTAGCGAGAATATTTTTGTGGCCTTGACTTTGACCTGACGTTTAAGTTTTTATTTGGTTAATTCTGGTCTGGTCACTGTTATCTGCAGGGATGTGATAACGCACTGACTTCCAGGAAGTCCAATGGGGCAAGAAACATGTGTCAGCCAGGTTGCAGGTGAGCCAGGTGAGGTTATGAACGTCTCGTTCGACCCGCAGTAAGAGCTGCGTAGTCGTGCGCACACTTTTCCATTACAGTCCGATTATTTAGAGGTGACAGTGAACACGCCAGATGTTTTAATCTTAGTCCTTACTGCAAACTGTTTGTTTACAACCTGTCCTGTCACCTGACTTCACACTTTCCCCGTCAGACTTCTTCATAGCCAGTCACCAGATCTTCATCTGGAGAGGACGGTTTTATGGCTAAATGATAAATAAGAGTTGTAATAAACTGGATTCATCTTTCGAGACGACTCTCTCTCTTTGCTCTCTCAGGCCCTCCGGTCTTTGCCTCTCCCCTCCTCTTCTCTCTCTGCCATGGTAAACGTCTGCGCCTCTGCCTGCGCTGGAGACGCCTCTCTCCAGTTGGCTTATTTTTAGAGTAATTTGTCGGCGGTGTTTTCCTTTTTAATGGCACCAAAAGAAACCCCAGAGCCGTGTGTAGGGGAGCGAGGGGGAGCTGGGGGAGGAGGTGGGTGTGTGGGTAGCTGGGTGGCTGGCTTTTGGAGGTTAAGGGGGCTATAAGGCAGGCGGGCCCCAGCTGCGGGCGCTTTGATTTGGCCTGAGAGGTGAAAGCGGCGATTGAGACGCGAGGCTGTGCCAGTTATCTTAACCTCCCACACTTCAAAAGCTGGGCGAGAGCTTGTCCGACTCCTTCCCCTCCTCCCTCCTCCCTCCCTCCCTCCGTCCGTCCAGTAGAAGGGAAAGGAATTGGAGGGGAGGGGGGGGGCTAAACCTTCGCTAGCCCTCTGAACAGAGGAGCGTTTCATTTCCTGCAAAAAAAAGTCCAGCCGGCATTCCTGAGCACTAATGTAGAGGGAGAAGGAGGGAGGTGAGGGAGAGGAGAGAGAGGAGGGGTCAAGTTGCTCCTGAATCCCAGTGTTTGTGGGGCGGCTGGACCTTGTGAAGAGCTGGCCTGGTGCCCCCCCCACCACCACCACCACACACACACACACACACACATAACCAACCACCATGCAAATACACACCCCTGCTGTTACCACCAACCTTTTTTTTTTTTTTTTTTTTCTAAACTCGAGCGCACACACTCGTTGCACACACTTCTCGCCCGCAGCCCCTCAGGCCTCTTCCCCAGGCAGGAAGGGCCGGAGCTTTTCATGTCTGTGGTGGTGGTGGTGGTGGTGGGAGGGAGGAGGAAAAATGCTCCCCAGGAAACTGGGTGCAGCGCCGGGCGTGCGGGCCCGCTTTGAGATCCTGGGATGAAAAGAGAGAGGGCGGCGGAGGTAAATAAAAGCGACAGGGGCTCTCTCTTTCTCTCCGAGCGCCGGGCTCCTTTCAGTTTCTGCTCGGGGTCAGCTCTCCTCGGGAAAGGTGGCCTCTGTCCTGTTCCCTTTTATCCACATGTGGTAAAGCAGTCTGCAGGGTGGTGTGTGTGTGTGTGTTTAAGATTTTCGAGTGTTAAGATGCAGCGAGCAGCAGGGCTCAGCTGACTCCTCTCCTACAAAAACACACTCTTGGCTTTGCCACAAGGGAAAAGCAAACTAATACCGTTTCTTTTCCCTTTTTTCGTCTTCACAAAACATCCATCTTTTTAGTCGCAGGAGGCATCCATCCACCTCTGTCTCTGTCTCTCCACTTTGATCACAGATTCTATTTGATGCTGCTTGGGTCTAAAATAACTCCTTGGCTTGTCAATAACTGGAGCTAACTCTGTTATGTTAGCTCAAGCCCGGATCACGAGAGGGAAAAGAACACTTTTGCTGCTTGACAAACAATTTCCCTGTCAGGGAAAGGGGCCAATTCCACGAGAGTCCTGTGAAGTAGACTGAGCAGTCAGGTAACTTAGCGTCAGTCAGCTCAGCCAGTTCTAACCAGCTGGGTCAATGTGGCGATCCTCCCGCGCGGAGAGCGTTTCCTCGTCTCGCTCTCTGAACGCCCACCTGCAGCGGCGGCTGAAAATGTCAACCAGAAGCTACGCCGCTGGGTGTTCGCCTTGAGAGAGGGAGAGGAGGAATGAGTCAGTCAGGGCAGAGCGCTGCCAGCTGGGTCACGGCAACCCCCATGCTAGACTAGATCAAAGCCAGACCGGCCCACATCCTGTCACTGACCTATAACCTCCGCTCTCTGTAGCTGAGCGCTTTGCTCGACGCCGCTGCAAAGGCTTTTCATTCCGTCAGCTGTAACGTTACGGAGAAAGAAAATAATAATAATGAT
Organism: Nibea albiflora; assembly: GCA_014281875.1. Lineage (NCBI taxonomy): Eukaryota > Metazoa > Chordata > Actinopteri > Sciaenidae > Nibea > Nibea albiflora. The sequence continues at coordinate 6,972,936 of CM024789.1, read as the reverse complement.
GGATTATGTAGATGGTAATGACAGGTCATTTGTCCCTCCCTGAACTGGGGAAGGCGTGCTTGCATGGTGAGACACTCACGAGTCACTCTGAGTCATCTCGATATGTCTGGTTTTGGTTAATGTGATGTGAATGTGACCAGTGTTTTTTGGTGTGGGTTACTAATGTGTTTCTAATTCCCCCCCCCTCCCCTCCCTCACTGATGAGGGGGGAAAAAAGGCAACATTTGATGCAGTTACTTCATAGTTAGAGCGGTTGATTGATGCTTTTTCTTCTTCTTCCCGTCTCTCTTTTGTCTTTTTGTCTCCTCCAGGAGGAAAGCGTAGCAATTTCTCCACATGCAAAGCGAAGGCAGCAGCTACGGGCCCTCTGCTAGAGATGGAGGCCTGTTAGATTCCATGAAGACCCTTAAAATCTCCAAACTGAAGCCTCCAGTTCTCAGAGGACCCCTCCTCCCTCACCCCAATCCTCCCAAGCCTACCATTCCCTCCCAAACCCCACCTAACCTTTTACTCCCTTCCCTTCAACACGGTCACCACCGCCACCACCAAAAAACACTTCACTGTTTGACTCTACTCCCTTCCTGAAGGCGACTGCTGTAGAGACACTGAACTGAACAAGACAATCATGATTCCTAGGAGCACCCTCACGTTCTTCTCACTGAGAAAGCATCAATTTGACGTCTGTGTTTTTTTGTCAGCTTCCTTTTTTTAACCAATCAGCTTTACCACAATCCAAGGCACTGCACTGAAAGAAAAAAACAACAAAAAAAAAACAGCAGCACAAACACTTCTCCACCGCACCGACCCGAACACTCCCCGACACCTGTTTCTAAGTTACTGTAATTTATTTGTCACCTCGGGTTCCTTTGTATAGTTCATTAGGCCGACATTCACTCCCCCTCGAACACCTTCTCCCCCTTCCCCACCGTCTCTCTCTCTCTCTCGACTCTTGCTCTGGATTTTTGAGACCATTTGGGGTTTTGCCCGACCGACCAAACACCTCTTTTTAGACTGCACTAAAGGAAGACGGAGGGATCTCATCTTGTCTAAAGAAAACGTCCTCAAGACGCCATTTTAGTTTGTCGCTGACCAGTTGGTGCAAAAAAGGATCAACACTTTGATTTGCTTTTTTTCATTTTTAGACTGAGTTTTATTTTGAATGCTTTTTTTTTTGTATCTTGAACCCTTGTTTCGATTTCTCGGTGTATATTTTAGTGATTTTTGTTTTTTTTAATATTTGTTTTTTTTTATATAGTGGTATATATGAAAATAAGCTTTGGACACAGGAAAGCCATTTTTCTTGTTGAAGCATCTTGCAGAAAATTGAAACTTAAGGCTTCTTTTGATAACTATTTGTAACAAATAGTGACCTCGAGTCTTGCTCAGATGTAAAATAATGCTCAGTATGTGTACTTTTTAAAAACTGTCAGGATATGTCAATTTTCTTGGTATTTTTGCAGGCAACATTAGGACAAAGGCGAGAGTGATAGCTCAGAGGCCTATATTTTATTGTTCTAAAACATGACAAATGAAGCAGATATATATATTTACCCCAGCACTTGGCAGTCTTTCTTTTATTGCAATGGACCTTTGTCTTTTCTCTCTGGTAGCTAATAGTGTGGTCTTTAGCCATGTTGTTTATTCCATGCAAGCATCTCTGTACCATTTTGATTTTAATGCTCTATTTTTAGTATTACTTGATGAATTCCTTTTTTTATTATCATGTTTTTGGGTCACTGTCATCTTGGTATAGCATTTTGCTTCCCAAGTGGTCATATTTGAACTGTTTCAACATGTTTTTGTTTTTCCTTTTGTAAGAAAAATAAAAAAAACGGCACCATTGGCTCATTTGATCACTCGCGTGGTGGAAAGACCGGAGCTCAAAGTGCCAGACGGAACGGCGTGTGTCATCTTTGCTAAAGACGTTGGATACAACATGTTTTAGTCTTTGTGGACACTACAGTTTCAAGACAGTGACGAGCAATTAAAAGTCCAACAGCAAGCAGTGTTATTGCAATAATAATAAAAAGAGAATCATCATCTGAGGATAAAAAACTGGGTAACAAGTTGATTTCAAGGGTGAGATCCAGATTTTCTCTGGTCTGTTGTACGTAAAGACTGTCAGGGGAACCGGCTTTATTTTGCAAAAACTCTTCAGGTAACAACTGAATATTCGAAGTAAACGCAACATTTGTGATGGAGCCAAGATCAAAAGGAAATTTCTATTCATGAACACATGCATTGTGCTGCTCGAGTGTCCGTATTTCAAGTAAAACAGCACCACCTTGTGTTCCCGTCGGGTTAACAGAAACCAACCGGTGACGCTAAATGTTCCCCAAAGTGTGTGATGCTGTGTGAAAGCGTCTGACGAATGATTCGCTCTGTGGTTTCAAGTCAGTTTTCTTCTTCAGACCACAAATCACACATTTATTTCACACATTTCTCCTTCAGTTTGGATGAAACTCACCAAATATGAGTACCAGGCGACAGATTAACAGACAGAAGTAACAAAAGCAGAGATGCAATATATACTCAGTGTGTTCTGCTTGTTGATGTTTGACCTTTACCGTCAATAATGAAATGAGAAACATTTGCATATTAACCTTTGACATATTATTGAAGGCAAATTATTCATTATGGGACTTAAAATATATCTAGAGGTAATATTTAAAATTGGTGGACCCCAAAGACAAAAAGAGACACCAAATATTTGAAAAATCTATTTAATTCACACATGATGAAAGATGTGGTTAATTACAGTGTGTCCGTAAGAGAACAGACTGAGACAAACGATGACTTTTAATGCAGAAGGCACAGGTATGTTCATCTTTCTGTCCTGACCGGTTTCACAGTGACGTCTCTGCAGTGTTGCTAACTCTAAACAGCGACTAGCGACAAATTTAAATTACTTTTTCAATCAGGATGTAAACAGTCAATTTGATCCTCCCTTTGTAGTGCTTTTTTACTTCACAGACACACGCATCGATCATCGCCTGACAACTTTTAGAGCCCGTGCTGAAAGAGTTGGCAACACTGCCCCAAAGTTTGCGACACCGTTAAACGAAGTTACTTGTATTTGTAGAAACCTTCTCCGCTCTTTTTGCCGTATTTGCCCTCTGCAACCAACTTGTTCAGCAGCTCACTCGGGGCAAACAGCGGGTTGCTGGGATCCGCTGCACTCCAACCTGCAATGACCAAAAAAACCAACATATCAGCTCTCTTTATAATATCTCAAGATGTCACACTATGTCCACGCTACATTTTCCACACTCACCATCGACGATGAACTTAACAGTGTCATAGTCCGACATAGTCTGCCAGCTCAAAGGGTCCCATGGGATAACCTGCACCAAGTTTCATGGCAATATCCGTGTCCTCTTTGGATCCGTGACCTGAGGAAGGAGAAGGAAAAACAACGCTGACCATCCAGAGCTGCTCGCTGCTCTGCTCTTTGCAGATCGACCCAAAATAAATGAGATGTGTGTTTCCACTTAGTTAATCCTGAAGAAAACACCAACTACTGACCTAACTTGCAGCTATACGTACCTCTCTCGTGCAACCGGATGGCCTCCAACATGTAAGGAACGAGCAGGCGGTTCACGATGAATCCTGGCATATCCTGAATGAAGAGACGTTCTGCTGAGCGAGCTGTTACATGCATGTTCAAGAGCTATAATGACATCAGGCGGCAGATCTGACCTTGCAGGACACTGGTGTTTTTCCAAGCTTTTTGCTGAAGTTCAGGAGGGAATCGAACGTGTCCTGGCTTGTTGCCGAGGTTCCGATGACCTGTGAAAGATGAACGCTTCAGTACCTCTGATGAAGTGTTATACAGGCGTCTCCAGACTGAGCTTAGCACTAACAGGAGGAAGAATCTCACTGTGACTGTCTACATCACACCACGCTGCGACACTTGATTACATTATGTCGGGGGCAGATTTCAATTCTCGGCATTTCGCTCCCTCATGAAGCCGAAGGAGAGAAAACAGAAACAATAGCCGAGAATATTAAACCACACACATTGAATCAGATCTATGAATCTCTTCTGTATGCTGCTGGATAATGTAACCAGTGTCATAGGTTAAGAGCATGGAGGTGGTGAGCCCTGCATCTGAGAGCCATCTACTGTAATTCATTGATTGGTGGTTGGGGAGATTTCTCTGGAAAATCTTTGGGCAGTTGGCGTATTTGCTCTTTTTACTGGATGTGATACAAGATGTATACTACCGTAATGTCATGTCTCATTTATAAATGTGAAGATACTACAAGTAGCCACTTAGCTTAGCACAAAGACTGGACACAGGGAAGCCTGTCTCTGTCCAATGGCAGCAAAATCTCCGCACCAACAACATTAAAGCTCACTATTAAACATGTTATACACTGTCTGTTTAATCCATACACACAAAAACACAAAGATGACACGCCCCGTTCTAACGTCTCCCCTCTGGGAGGTGCCACAGATCTCTGCGCGCCGAAACAAACGCACACAGTAAACCTCTGTGTCAAACATCCACCGGATCTGTGAATTATTTATTCCCCTCCGTTGAAATCAACCTTTGCTCTCTAAGCATGTAAACATCATGAGTCAGAGGACGACCTGTGGGAAGAAACTGTGTGTATTTGTGTCCTGTAGCTCCTCAGAGGGAGGATGCTGTAGCAGGTTGCGTTCAGGGTGTGATGGATCTGCGGTGATGTTTCCTGACTCAGGACACGGTTGAAGTCCTCAACTTTGGGCACCGATCATTGTAATCTGTTCATACCCAGATTCCTTATGTCATGAGTTTAATTCTCCATCTGATTTACCTGTTAACTAATAATATAATACAATGCAATAATATTTTTCCTTTTACCTCCACAAGCTTCATCACAGGGACGGGGTTAAAGAAGTGAAGGCCACCGAATCTGTCCAGCCTGTTGGTGGAGCTGGCGATGTCGGAGATGGGCAGGGAGGATGTGTTGCTGGCAAAGATGGTGTGTCTAAAAACACAAAGTGCAGAAAACACAGAACAGCTTTTAATAACAAAAGCAGGAGTTGAAGCAGACACAGGAACCCAGAGCAAACAGTAATTAACTGTTAGCTGCTAATGAATTAAACAGAAATGTGAGGGCGCTTACGCTGGTGCCACCTTGTCGAGCTGACCAAAGAGATCCTGTTTGATCTTTAGATTTTCCACAATGGCCTCCAACACGAGGTCCGAGCTCTGGGCTGCGGACGCAGCGTCCGCGGAGGTTGACACGTTCTGCAGGACTTTCTGGATAAACTCTTCGCCCGCCTGAAACACAGCAAACGTGACGTCCCACAGTAACGGCACACCCTTCACTCCCCTGCTGTTTGAATTTGCTTTGACGGTCTACCGTGTCTCACCTCTGGCTTATCAGCAAACTTCTTCTTGACCACTCTTTTAAGGCTTCCTTCAATTCCTTTGACAGCCTTCTGGAGGATGTCCTCATTCATGTCCACCAGCGTCACAGAGTGGCCAGTCGATGCGGCAACCTTTCAGGGAGGAATAAAATGATGGATTAAATGTCAGTGATGCTGAGGCGAGAGAGAATAAACCTAAGTAAGGATCTACAAGAGCAAACAGAAACCAGAGCTGTGTCCCAGTTAGAGATACTCAAGAGTCAGCATGCGCACTTAAACACAACCGGCTGTTGATGTTGATGGACACGATTATTCCAGACTGCAACTCATAAAAAAGTCAGAGGAGAAACACAACAATTCCAATCTGTCCTCTAATTCCTCCCGCTGTCCACTCTGCTGTTCGTGTGGAGGGTTCACCACATGAAGTATCGTTCCAAACCAATAACGTTTAGTGGAAATGGGTTATAAAGTCCTCCAACACTGAGTCCGCATCGATCCGGCATTACAAACCACACTCCTCTCAACTGCAGAAGCTCTTCTCTGTCCTGTGTGAGCTCCACGTGTTTACATACCTCAAACCGACTTTTGACTGATTATCTTTGTGCACGCATGGCAGGAAATATTTAAATATATTTTGGAATGAACATGCCGTGGTGTACCTGAGACAGTTAAACAAAGTTAATATTATTACTGTTATTTCACAAGCTTACTGTCCCATGAATATAATGTGTGTCATACTTGCTCTATGAACCGCACAGTGCTGAACATCAGGGTCATTTTATATCTGGAAATTGAACTTTTCTTAGCTTCATGCAGCACTGAACAGCTGATTAACTCTGTAAAGTTGGTTTTACTCAATTATCTATTCTTATATTATCTTACTTTACTTTTTATTGATTCTCATTAATCTAAATAATAAAAGTGCTCTTATACATCCATGGTGCCAAGCTTGGCAGTGTGACACACATTTACAGCTGATTCCTCTGTTAACACAGGTGCCTCATATGAACGTGTGCATCACTAATTAAATGAGCTTCTGTAGATCTGCAGTTCTCGGTTCAGCGTTGGGGAAGCACAACAAGAAGATTGCTGGCTTTCTGTGTGGAGTTCCCATGTCTGAAACTGTTGTATACACAGTACAGGTGCAAAAACAGTGAATTTATTTTGTGACACCATTAAATAGACCAAGTTTCTCCCAGCATGCCCATCTCTGACTATGTACGATCTTAAACACAGCAGATACCTCCAGCAGCAAACACGGAGAGCGACATCATGCGGCGACACGTTGTAACTTCAACACTCCCCGCAGCGTGCCTGAATTCATTCCTTTAAACTTGTTATGTGACCCCGCAAGGAAACGTCTGTTTAAAGAGAGACAGCTGACATATTTATGAACACGACTTCCTTATGTTGTCAATGGTTTATTGTTCTGTGAGACATGAAAACCACCATTAGGGGGGAAAAAAGGTGAGGTTTTAACGACGTGCTTTTATTTTGAAGGTTTGGTGTTTCCACACTGAAGTGTTTCACTGAATAAAGCGTCGTTTTACACAAGCATGCACCAAACAGACACGTTTTCTGTGTTTCCCGTGTGCAAACAGCAGGACTAATGAAGACTTTTACACTTAGCCTCTCTCGGTTTGGGCTAAACGCGTCAGTTAGCTAGCCACAGTGAAGCTAACGTGGCTAAACAGGTGACTGAAGGCTTTTCGTGGCTCACCTGTGCGATCCCTGCGCCCATCTGTCCTCCTCCGATGATCGTTACATTCTTAATGACAACATTTCTGACGGCCGAGGAAGAGAAACCTCTGCAGATCTGCCGAGAGACGAAAGCCATGGTGTGTGTGTGTGTGCGTGCGTGTGTGTGTGTGTGGAGCTGCTACAGGACTCTGCAGGACTGACACAGACTGAGGGAGGAAGGTCGGCGGTCACGTGACCACGTGGGACACTTGAACGACCTTTAACACAGATACACTCAGGTGTTGCATTACACCTGACGTGATATATTTAATAGTGTGTACACACTTTAATATTAAAGACTTCAATATTCAGACTTACTCTAATACTTCTTTTAAAATATTACTCAAGTATAAAAAGTGCAAACAAAAGTATGATCTCGTGTATGTCTACTGATAAATTTATTATTTTTTATTTATTTTTTTGCTTTTATATTCTGTGTAAAGTAGTATAGAATAGTACAGTATAGTATAAAGTAGTATATATATTTCCCCTTTTTTCTCTATATTGAGAAATCAATAAACATATTTAAAAATAATAATAAAAAATATCGTCAGCAAACTTTACATATCAAAAGTATTAATGCATATAGAACAGAGCTATGTTATAGCCTATATAATGAAATACATATTTAATAAAATGTATATAAAATATTTATTACAATTGGTCAAGCTGCAATCTGAAACAATCTGTGGCAAAAAGTAACTAATTTACTGAGTACTGTGTTTTAGTGAGCTGTTAGCAGATGATGGAATGTAACTAAGCACATTTCAATTGCTGTGCTTCATTATAACTTGAGGTACGTGTATTTTACTTTATTAACTACATTTTCTTTGCTATATTACTCTTGTACTCCACTACTTTTTGCTCCATTACCTTAACTCGACAGCTGCGTTTAACTCAGTCGGTAGAGCAGCTGTCTCATGTGCAAAGGCTCAGTCCTTGCTGCAGAAGCCGAGGGTTTGAATCTGACCTGTGGCTCTTTCCCGCAGGTCATTCCCCATCTCTCTTTCCCTGCATTCCTGTCACTATCAAAAAACCTTGACAGCTATATTTAGAGTTTAACCCTGATTTCACTACACAGTATGTGTTTATTCTATTTAAAAACACATTAAAAAGAATGTCCATGCTGCTGTTTACACAGCTTTGGGCTGTGTATTTTATTATCAATTCATTTGTCAAGAAAGTGTTTTCTTTCACAACATAAGAAAAAGGTGTGAGTGGAGTGGTTGCAATCTGCAGCGACACCACTCAATGCCAGTAAATCCACAAACACACTGGTCCTCGAAAGTGATATTTAAAGATGCACGTCAGTTGCTATGAAGCAGTGGCTTTGTACTTAAAATATATTTGTCAGTGTGAACTACTGAGAGATACAGTCCTTCTCCTTCTACAGTCCTGATAAAAGGACAGTTGTTCTCATAAAATTCTTCAAAGGGCTAAAATGATTCCCATCCCATCCTCCACAATCTAAAACAAAAACATCGAACAATAAATAGATATTCATGATAAATAAAGATATGTAGTATTCAGATCATCTGTTTTTATTGGCAAGTTGCCAATAATCCCTTGATCAAGTCAGTATGAAAATATATTTTTAAACTCTTGTGCAGAAAACTAAAATCTGTCTTTCTCCAATGCCTCAACAATGGACCTTATATAGACATATTAGTTAGTAGTATACATCATTACAGTAAAATACATATTCAGCAGGTGACTTCAGTTTGTCTCTCCAGGAGACATTTACAAACATCTTTGGTCTTTCTACAGAAAACCTGTTCAGTTCACTTCATCCACGAGGGCTCACACACACAGAGTATGAGCAGGGTGCCAGTGTCAGGCCGAATCGTCCGTGCAGGTTAGGAGGAGATGCTCCCTCTGGGAGTCTGAATCTGAAGGCCTGCAGTAAGCTGGTAACCATCAGGAAGAGCTCCATCTTCGCCAGTTGTTCACCCATGCACACCCTGCGACCTGAGGTACACGAATTATTAGCGCATGGTCAAGCACAGACATTAAAAATGAATGAATAAATCAATGTTCTTCAGCTCTTATGAGTAAGGAATGGCATACCAATCCCAAATGGTATAAAGCACTCTTTCCTGAGTAACTTTCCCTCATCGTCCAAGAAGCGTGCTGGGTTGAAAGTGTCTGGGTCGTCCCACACAGTGGGATCTCTATGGACAGACCACAGATTGGGCACAACAAGTGTTCCTTTGGGAATTGTGTAGCCTCTGAACTCTAAATGAGGAAGATTAAAAAAAACACATTACAACGCTTAGTGAATCAGATTCTCATGAAACTGTGAGGAATCATTCAAATATAGCTCTGAAGATCTTTATTATCTCTGAGACAATTATTATCTGAGACTTAGTTTAGCATTAACTAGCACCAACAGACTAGTCGAGCATTAACAGAGGATATAGTGAAACGCGACGGGGTCATACTGTTGTTTAAGTTCACCTGTTGTCTCGGAGGCCATGTGAGGAATAGCCAGAGGCACCACTACAGTCAGCCTCTGCACCTCCATGATGGTGGCTTCAGTAAAAGGCAAACTTCCCTTATCGGTCAAAGACGGGACCCGATGTCTGCCCAGCACTTCATCAATCTCTGCCTGGACCTTGTCTAAAACCAGAGTAGAAGCAAAGAAACAGTAAGCGCATGATTTCTGAGTGATGAATGAAGTCCTCGTCCAAAAACAAATCAGCAGAAATGAAGTGTGGCTTTGGAAAACACCATAAGCTAGACAAAATCAGGAAAGTAAAAGTACCAGAAAGTGGAATGAAAATGCATGTTTTGATTTGCTGATCAGTGTGGTGGTGAAACAGTTCGAGAAGTGGTGAGATGGATATTCCAGCTAGACATGGTGTTATCTTAAAACCAGGAAGTATTTAAGCTGTGGCTTCCTGCAGTAGATTTCTAATTCCCCTTTCCCACCCAGAGTTTTCCATCTATGTAATAAACAGGATCTGTTGTTCATACAACACGAATTTCCTCTGTCAGTATCTGAACTGTAGAATGAAGCTCCACAATGCTGTATAACTGCAAATATAGTTTATATTATGGAATTATAGAAATGTATGTTTTCTACACTGTTTGTTTTCTTATTCATCAAAAACTGAAAAAACAATCCACTGGAAATCTGCCATGGCAAATAAAAAGAGACATTTTGCTTTGCCACTTTATGACTATAACATTGGATGTGGACAAAAATCTGTCTGGAAACATCTCAGATGTCACAGGTGATGGTCACACCATGGAGCTACATTTCCCAAGAGCATGTAAGCAATCTGAAAATTATGGACTGTTGCTATTTTTTTACCTTGGATATCAGGGTGTGAGACCATGTAGAGCAGAATCCATAAAACTGAATTAGTAGTGGTGTCAGTGCCGGCGATGAAGAGATCTCCTATTATATAAAAGAGATAATCTTCCGTGAAGCTGCTGTCCTTTTCTCCAGCAGCTTGCTGTGCCAACATCTCTATTAAGTACATGTCCGTAAGGTCCCTCGGGTTGGCCGGATCTAAGGTTTCCCGGTGATTTGCGATAATGCTCTTCAGAAACGCTGTGATGTCTCCTTCCACCTTCCGTAACTCCTTGAAGACCCCAAAAGGTAAATAGTAAAGCAGAGGGAAGATGTTGATGAGGACTGCAGGGCTGTTGATGCAGATCTCCAGGCCACGAACCATGAGGTCCAGCAAGGTGCGAAACTCGTGGTCTTCATGATGGAAGCGCTGACCCAGGATCAGCGAACAGATGACGTTTGACACGGCGGTGCTGATCAGCGGAGCCGGGTCCACGCCGGCACCACCAGACACCTCGTTCAGTCTCTGCAGCTCTGTTTTGATGGTAGCCAGACCCTGCAGGATGCAAGGCTCCAAGCTCAGCCTCCCCAGGCCAAAGTTTCGGAGCGTGGCGTGGCAGAACTTGCGTTGCTTTCTCCAGACTGGACCATAAGGTGCAAAGACTATTCCTAAACCAGAAAGAGTACGGGATATGGCTCAGGTGAACAAAAATAGCATACAGGCCATATGTTATATCAGTCACTATATCAGCAATAGCACTGCAAACTGCAGCCTCTAAACAGACAATAAAGTTAAATTAACATCATTTTAAAGTTGGAATAAAAACTAAATTCATTGCAGGGTTACTGGACTGTAGTAATTTGAGCTATGTGTACCTAATAAAGAGGAAAGGGAGTTTATAAGAGCATATCTGTCTAATACATGCTTAACATTTAACATGAGGTTGTAAAACAATAAAATCTCCCTTGTTACCTAACATTTACATTTCAGTCATGAGAGTAAAGTTCAGTTAAGCCAGGGTGGTAAATACAGCCTGTTTGGTTACAGCTCAAAATGTATAGGAGTGTTGTATAAGATACACCAGAGGAAATGTGAACCTGTCCTTTAATCTGGCCACAGCAACAGACATTTTTCACAGCAAGCACTTTGACATGAAATGTGTAAACATACCAATGATATTCATTTAGATCAAACCGAGTCAGGGTGCTGATGTGGTGCACGCTGACTCACTGGAAAGTCTCTGCTGCAATAAATGGAACTGAACCTTAATTAGTATAATTGGAAACACCTGTCCGCCCTACTAGTTCATGTCAAAATTGCTACTGGGTAAAAAAAAAAAAGGTTTATAGCACCACACTTACAGCCTCTAATAAAGTTCAATTTACTCTTTTTAAAGTTGGAATAAAAGCTGGATTGACTGCAGGGTTACTGGTCTGCAGTGGTCTGAGCCTGAATGCGCACAATAAAGAGTTAGTTAGTTCAGGTCAGTGCGCGTTACCTTTGCGTTTAGTCATGATGGTGACAGCAGGGATCGTTGGCCTGTCGGAGAACACCTCGGGGTGGTTTGAGAGAGCATCCTTGACCACTTCATAACTCATTGAGCACAACCATCAGCTGACTGCCTACAAACAGGCTGTAAACTTTTCCATACACGTCGGCTTGCTTGGTCAAAAACACCACCGCGTGTTTGTCCTTGCTGTCCGTCTGCTGTCCAAACCTCCTCTGGATGAAGGGAGGGATGAGGAAGCCGCCGAAGTTGCCGACTATCGGCCACGGTGTCGGTCCTGGAGGAATGCTTGCGAGGTATCGTCGTTTCTGATAAAAAGACACTAAATAAAACACAACGAGGAACACCAGCAGAGCTGCAATGTTGACGTGTGACAGTACAGCGCTGCTCTCCAGCCATGGCAGCGACACCATGGTGTTAAAGTTCAAATAAACCGAAGTCAGGGAGCTGAAAATGTCTCATTTTTACGAGTATTCATGAGATAATGTGCCAACGACAACAACACTGGCATTTAACGGTCTGCTCGCTGCTCACGTCTTCCTGTGTTGTTGTCAAAGGCCACGAGTCAACGTAGCGCCGTTACTGGCTTCCTATTGGCTGACAGTGCTGTGCTCTGCTGTGATTGGTGCGCTTTGGCAGTGCTGACGGCAGGGTTTCTTTTGCCCTTTTATTTGTCTTAAAGGACACAGCAAGGTTTGCTAGTTGGTACAACGTAAAAAAAAAACCCAACTAAATTAAATTAAATTAAATTTTACTTAATGTTTATCCTGCGCCAACTACACCTAGTCAAATTCCTTGTAAGTGTAAGTAAAATATAAATTCTCAATTATTTATTGTCAGTTTGCATTTACATTTTTGTTCTTTTAAAACGTAGGCATGTATACATATAGATAAGGTAGGTATTTATTATGATACAGTATTTATATATATACTTTTCATATGTTCATAGTTTTTATATTTATGTTTACCTGTCATATAATAATAATAACAACAACAACAACAATAATAATAATAATAATAATAATAATAATAATAATAATAATAATAATAATAATAATAAAAACACGGAAGCTTTTGTATGATTAAATTTTAATACAATAGTATGTTGAGACTACAACTAGGATATACACACTGAAGGCTACTAAAATGAATACAACTTTAATAATAATAACAATATTTATAATAATAATAATAAAAACTCATAGAAAAAAAATACAGCAAGACTCGTAATGGCAGTTTTGGAACACCAATGACATTTAACACACTAAGGCACCATGTGACTTCAGCACATTAATATCATATTGAGGTAAACCCCATCAACACATACAGTATGAAAGACTTATGGCAGCAGATCTAAAATAATCTAAAACAAATACTGCAACAAACTGTCCGTTTGTGATTGAAATTCACTGGGAGCTGACACAAGTATCAGTTACAAACACAACGATGGCTTTGCAGGAGTTTAACTCATAAATAAATTACATAAAGAACACACAGAGACAACATGACTATCCTTCTAGACACATTTTTTGCAGAAACACTTCTTTAATAAGCTATGTATTTGGTATCATTGTGTTCCTGTCCAGTAGACCAGCCTGAATGAAAGAATACCGCTTCCGATTGATTATCAGGCAACACTGCTGGGTCATGTCACTCCTCTCGTGTGCTCTGTACCATGGAGTACTTCTTGCAGGGGTTCTTAAGGCAGGCTGGAGGCCAAGTGATGGGCCAACTGTAAGAACATGGCACCGAGGTTTGGACGTTCCTCTCCAGGAAGTTGAACAGAGGGTTCCACCAGGTGTTGGTGAGGTAGTTGTTGGGCGAGCATTTCAGAGTCTGTCGAGAAAGTAAAAATGATCATTTTGGTTATCATAAAAGTTTATTTATATATATATCCATGCACTTTATCACTTCTTTTTGTCATAATGTGTTTAGGTAATTATATTTTTGGTGTGATCACATGTTAGATATTTCTTGTAGCCATATCACAAAAGATAAAGCATGTGGACCCTTTGTTCTTGTTGTTGTCTTAGTGTGAAAGTTGCATCAGAAAACTTTGAACTTTGTATTTTTGCACTCTTTACAGGCAATATGAACTGAAGGAATTACTGTAGTAAGCAAAAACAGACAGACTTGAGAAATGGTGAACCAGTCCTTTAACACACTCCCCAAACATACTTGCATATATATACTTGAATAGACTTGAATTTTTGATATATACGATGCTTTCTTTCATAGTCTGAACAATATACACTATAACAATTGCATTTACAAATATTTATTTAACTAAAATAATCTGAATAGAAAACATTTGCAAGTTTTATTATTATTTTGTGTTAAAGTTTTTAATAAATACTTAATACATAATACAATACTAACATTTATTTAGTTTAGCCACTAGATGGGGTAATTCACCATGTTGAGATGCCACATGCTGACCAGATACAGACAGTCTAAAAATAGACTTTGCACTTACTGTAAATATATAACAAGATGTAATATATTGACCAGTTCTTCTAAACATGAACTGTTATTAATTCTTGTGTTGGCACGTAACTTTTAGCTGGTACACTTGAGGTGAACTCACTGAACAAAATACAGCCATGTGTCACCAGACATGCATAATGATTAATGTGTAACAAGGTTCAATGAGAGGGGAGTCTTCAACTCTGAAAGCTCTGGTTTAATTCTCTTGCGGTTTGACACACACACACACACACACACACACACACACACACAAAAGCCACCCAGTGTTCAGCTCCATGTTCAGACCTGTAAGTTGGCCATGGTGTGGTACCACCAGAACAGGCGGGAGGTGATAAAATAGGCCACGACCACGTCCACGCTGTAGTGCTCATGTGCCACCAAGATGCACACCACGCCTACGGCGCTTAGCAGCCAGCACATCAGATGGTACCACCAGAACGACCGCGGCGAGTCTTGAGACAGAGAGGGAAAGGGAAGGAGAGACAAGAGTGACGGCGATATTTATGACAGCATCAGTTTGTGGTCTATTCTTCCATGTTTTCCACTGTCTGTGGCATTTCAGTGCAATGTGACAAAAACAGAGGTTTTTTTTTTTTTCTGCAACACACAGACAAACAGGGTTAGAGTAAAAAATGATAATGGGAGGCTTAACTTAATCCATGCTCGCAATATCTCATCCTCACAGCATATTTTTCCATTTTAGATGTATTCTGTACTCAACTGCTAATGTACTATGTACACTTTGCTAAAAGTAATAAAGTATCGTACCTACCTTTATGAGAGTCATAACTCCAAATTGCGTCGAAACTGTTTTACAGATGTGTTGATTCAACTCAACGGTCACTTAGGAGGATGTAGTGCACGGTGCTGTTTAATTGTATTGCATTATACAGAGAGGTGCTTTTAATATCATGTCTACCTTTATTGATATTATGGACAAAATATTGAAGACACCTCTGATTATTGCACAACATAATTCAACAGCACCAGAAACTACGGCCTTAAATATGACCATAAAGTTGAATTAACACCTCTTTAAAACAGATTAAATTAAAACTGAACATTACACGAAAGCACAGTTTACTGCAGGGCTGTTGTAATAGATTGTATTAGCTTAGGTGTAACTAACATGCAGCTTTACAAGATATACAACACTGCTGCATGTGGAAACAAATGATTCCATGTTCCAAGAAAAATAGAGGCAACACACATCACTTATTATTGTTGTCCACTGTTAGTCCATTGAAGGCCTATGTTGTCATATATTATTCATTCAATTCACATAAATTATTCCATACAAGTAAACATACAAGCAGCGCTTTGAGTACTCACACTCCTTGATGAACAGATAGGTGAGAGTGAGCATCACAGTGTGTCCACTATAGAGGAAGTCTCCACACAGGAGATGGGAGTTTGTAATGGACAGACCGCCACCAGAGACCAGCCGCAGGATTCGCTGGAATTTCGCCTGGGAGTCTCCGTGAAGCTGAGAGAGAACATGAAGAGGACGTAAAGAGGGAGAAATACAACACTGGATCAGCAGTTATCGATTATTTCCATTATCAGTTTATTTGTTGAATATTGGTGGGAATTAAGTCTAGAAAATGTCATAAAAAGCTCAAAATAATTGCCGTTCAAAAGTCAAATAAATTGAATTTACAGTGAGAAATGCAGCAAATGAGAATGTTTGGCATTTTTTCTTTGAGGTCTAATTGATTATAAATACTGTTACAGGCATGGTTTAACATGTTAGAGTCTCTGGCAACCTCACGATGACAACAAGTAGTCTGGCAGATAATCCCTGCAACAAGTTGTTTTTACACTTTAACATTATTTATGTTGAATAAAGAATATATATTAATATAACATCAGCTTTGAGGTGCTGGTACGTGGATTTTGTAATTCTTGGACAGAGCAAGGCTAGCTCTTTCCCCATTTCCAGTCTTTGTGCTAAGATAGACCAACCAGCTGTAGCTTCATATTCACAACACATGAGCGTGGTATCAATCTTCTCATTTAACTCTTCTAAACAAATAAACGTACTACCAAATATTTCAATTTTCCATTGTTCCTTTCCAACTTCAGGACACATAATGTGCACTGGTAACGGGAAACGTGTGGTCAAAATGAAGAGGAACCGAAGGAATTTGCAGAATCATCATCTCCACACGATCAAATCTTGTTCTTGTTGCTCAATTACCGAGGATAACTCACTTCTTATAAGCAGTTAAAGGCTTTCATACACTGCCCAAAACATTTCAAAATCTTGGGAACAAAACAACTCCTAAATTGTCCAGCCTCTCATCGCACCGCACAACAAATAACTGCCAGGAGCACGTGTTTTTGATCAAACGCTGATGCACCTCAATATTGTTGGTGTCCTCAGGCAGTGAAGAGTCAAAATGGAGTTTTTTTTTAGAGCTGCCTCTCTTGCGTGGTTGTGCAAAATGAGTGCCAGAGGGTGCACAAGAGTACACGGCTGAACAACGACAGCTGATGCCCCGCTCTGATGTTTGCATGCTACTCACCTTAGGAGCGCAAGTCATATGCATGCCGGGTACAGGCAGGGTGGTGATGTACATAGTGACACAGCGGTACAAGTACAGGGTGCCGATGAGGAAGAAGAACCGCCTGCTTGCTATTGACCTGAAAATGGACATTAAGGGAGACAAAATTGAGTGATTTTTAAATCTACAAAATGCTCAACACTATTTAGCAGGGTTCTGTCAACGTGTTGTCAGATCTGACGGTCTCCTATTCATATGATGCAGTTCTTGCACAACAATAAGAGACATGCTGACCATAGACAAGTTGCAGTTATAACACACAGAACATATAGAATATCTCTAGACTTTTTCTTTAAGCTAAAAAAAAAAGTACCAAAGGTTCTCACTTGTATCTGAAGAAGAACAACTGGATCAACCAAATGGCCAGCAGCACCATGCCATTGATCTCTGTCACTGTAAATGCCCAGTTGACCCTGTCAATATAGTCAAAGAACTTGTCAGGAAGAGGTGGGCTGCTTTCTTTGGGTGGGACCCTCTCGTGGACAACAGTGATGACGACTGTGGTCAGGACCAAGTTAAAACCAGCATAAAAGAAGGCGATTACTGTCTTCCACCATTCCATTGGCAGACGATTGGCCTTGGACTCCGGCACAGAGATCTTCACGTAGTCATTATGTCTCCCGATTCCTTTCCGAAAGCCTCTCTTTGTGTCCTCTCCGCCTGGCGTGTGGACAGGACATGTTTTACCGTTGCTGGGCACAGCACCACCTTCCATCCCTGGGTTCAGATTATCAGTGGGAGAGTTTCTCGCATCCACAAGCTCCTGTGATGCCATGGATGCCTGCACTGTCCATCCACAGACACCGCTCGTCTTGGCTGAGGCCTTTTAGCTGTCGCGAGAGAGACAACAACAGGTTGGAAAATGACAAAGCCTCCAGTTTGGAAAGCACGAGCATGCTATTATAACTTGCACAAGATAAAGCACAGACGTAAACAGGCTGGTTGCATTGAGAGTGCTACATCACCGTGATGAGAAACAGGGAGAAGATGAAGTATCATTTACTTTTGTTTCCACTCTCCTTTATCCTATGTATTAGCGAAGAAAGAGATAGAGCTTTTAGTGCTAGCTACAAAAGTCGTGATTCCACTGGCCGAAATGTCCATTTTAGGCTGAACAGCCTTTTTCTGAGTTTATAGCAGTCAGCTATTCTAGATGTGGTTGTCTGAGTTGACAACGTGTGTTATATTTTCCTTTCCCTGGACATTCACCAGAACCACTGTGGCAGTCTTCTGTTTGGACGTTCAGTCACGCTCTTATTTCGGGCCTTCCAAAGTCTGTCCGCCACACTGCTATGGTTTTCTGTCCCCAACAAGCAGCCGCTGTGGTCACAGCAGTTTTAATGGACAAACATTATCTGTTGCAGCATGCATCCTAAACTTACTGAGACTGAGAGTTCATTCTTGACCTTGAGAGAACTGCATACGAAATTTTCGTGCCACCAACATTTGGAGCTTTCTGTCATATCACGACGCGTTTTTTTTTTTTTTGCTCAGGTGTCATGGAGTCTGCAGAAAACCTATTTCTACTTGTTAATGGCGGCTTAGAGGTCCACGAGAACTGGGCAAGACTCCACATCTGCTGGGGAAGCTCATGTGATAGAAGTGAAAGCCGGAACTACTAAATGGATCATCGCAGTGAGTTTGTTTCGCCAACAAAAGAGAAAACCAAATAAAATAAGGGATGGATTGTTGTGAGCCGGAGGTGAATGATTAGTAGTGTCACCCCGAAGACAAACAACGTTGATGATACGCTAGTATAATGTTTGTTGTTTGTTTGTCGTTTTGCTCTTTTCGGTTAATGACCGGAGAGAGCACTACAGCAATGACCATTGTCTTTCATGTCTAAAAAGCTTCTATTCCCTTTAACGGCTCCATTAATGGATTTGAGGATGCTGCTATCAGCCCTGAAATGCATCACAATAAATGTCATCTGGGATACATAGAGACTGGGCCACGTTCACTTGGAGACAAACCTGGCACTAGGACAGAAGATGGGATAGAAATAGAGTATAAGAGCTGCTGAAAGTATCAGTTTCCTCGGGATCAATTTTGGGGAAAATATTATTACAGTGGAGAAAAGCTTATAGTAGAATGCCCTCTGACTCACCCATAGCAGATTCAGCCCATGTTATGCAACTGATAGATGGCCACACAAAATCTGACTGACTATGCGGAAGTTAAAGGGGTCATACGGTTTATTAATACTGACCAAGATGGCAAATAAGATCAACAAGAGCAGGAAAACAATATAAGCCAATTACAATGCCATATCTCATGTTATTAGTGGGATTATGTTGCAGCTCTGTGGTTAGTTTTACTGCAAGTTGTGATCCTATATGTCAAGGGCTATTAAGTGTCTGCATTATTAGTGTGAAACAGAATCTGCGAATGTGTCCTCTCCTCTTTAATTCAACATTTCAGGTCTTTAATGTTGAACATCTCGGTTTAGAATGTGAATTCAGTGAGTCTGTGCTTTAGATAAACCAGAAAAATGGACTGTGGTGACAAATCGCGCTCTCCTGCGATGTTAGAATTACTGACCTAACAGACCAAGATGTTCTCCAAGTGAGTCAAAATCTCATCGACTACCTCTATACATAAAAAAAAAATCTTAACATAAGCTGGAATTTTTTTTCCCTGACCTCTGAATGGTTTAACTTCCACTTTCAAGAAGAGTTGGCAGAGGATCACTGATTTTAAGCCTGGTATTATTCTAATATTTGGTTAATTTTAAGCAACTAAAACATCTTGGTAAAGGTTATAAAAAAAGAAATACTTATGTTAAGTTTAACACGTGTTAGTTTTTATATGTATCACCCAGTCTTCATCAATGGACAGTGTAACCTCTGTTGTCGTGGAAGCAGATCTGTAGTTTTCTGCTATCTTCATTCCTTTATTATGCATTATGTTATGACAATACACCGGCCGCACAGATTATTTCCACCGTTTAGAAATCATCTATTCA
The DNA here is from genome assembly GCA_014281875.1 of Nibea albiflora. Taxonomy (NCBI): domain Eukaryota; kingdom Metazoa; phylum Chordata; class Actinopteri; family Sciaenidae; genus Nibea; species Nibea albiflora. Next base: position 6,953,009 of record CM024789.1, on the reverse strand, counting down.
AAACTTAAGCATAGATTTCTCAAAGTCCTGCTTCATCTTTAGAGGTTCAGCCTTCGTGCAGGTTCAGCGGCTGTCAGAGTTGACTGTGGAAGGAGACGAGACGTTAAGCAGTCTCTGATGTCATCAGATCAGATACAAACTTAGCCGTTACTATTCACAACATGACACCACTTGTTAGGAAAATGTAATCATATTTAATATATTTAATAAGGTTTAGACTGAAGCACTATTTCAACACCAGTCAGTCTTAAAATGAGCGTTAATAATATCAACATAATAAAAGTATTTGTGAGCAAATTGGTGAGCTAAAGTAGCATAGTACTGATGCATTAATATCCAAGTATTTGACTGTTGCAGCTGGTTCAGGTGGAACTTCTACCACTGATTAGTAGTAGTAGCAGTTGTTAAAGCAGAAGTAGTTTTGGAGAAACTAACAATCTGCTGATATCATAGCAGCAGAAACATAATCTTTTGTGATGTGATACTTTTGCATGTTCATTTACCAGGAAACATGATAACAGGCGAATGTGACCTGATAGAGAGCAAATGCTTAACTTTTTTAAGCTTTGTGCACTGCTTCCAATGACTGCTGTGTAACTCTCACAGTGGAAAGCTGTTCATCAAAAAAGATAAACACATTGTCTATTTTTTGTTGTTGTTGTTGTCATGTGTGTTATTGTTGCATTCTTCCAAAAACTTAAGCATATATTTCTCAAAGTCCTGCTTCATCTTTAGAGGTTCAGCCTTCGTGCAGGTTCAGCGGCTGTCAGAGTTGACTGTGGAAGGAGACGAGACGTTAAGCAGTCTCTGGTGTCATCAGATCAGATACAAACTTAGCCGTTACTATTCACAACATGACACCACTTGTTAGGAAAATGTAATCATATTTAATATATTTAATAAGGTTTAGACTGAAGCACTATTTCAACACCAGTCAGTCTTAAAATGAAATATGGAGCTTCATCCCACATGAATGTACAATGAAGAGGCTTGAATTGTCTGTGATGTTATGTCAAATATTTGCTTCTCTTGTCTTTTCTGGTATGTGGCAAATGGAGCTGTTGTGATACAAGAAACATTTCTGACTTGATCTGACAATACTGTATCATCATCATCATCATCATCATTATTATCATTATTATCATATTTTAGGTTGTTCAAATTATTTGAAGTACTGTCAGTTTTCTGGTGAGGGCAGTATTTTTAAATCTTGATGCTCAGATTTTCAGCTTATGGAGGATGTAGTTGTTGTAAATGTTGACCAAAAAACACACACACACAATACTTTCTGTGTTGGGGTAGATTTTCCCTTTAGAAATACTAAGTCCCGTATGTCCTTGTATCGGTGTGTACTCTGTAACAGTATGACATTCAGTTAAAAAGCACAGGGGAGATATGTATTTTATAGTGTTCACTGTGAGAGCGCACATGTGTACTGTACATGGGAGGTCAGCTGAGTGTCTCCATTTGACTAGTTTTCCACTGGTCCGGTCCTCCCTTGTGTACAGCACACAGTGTTTTCCCACCAGCCGGAGCACTGAGCACTCTAAAGGGATGGGTGGTGGTGATGGAAAACTGGCAGAAAAAACCTATTCCACATGGTCACAGGGCTGTAATGGATAACTTGGCTGCCTCCACTCACTCCAGCTATTTCAAGAGAAGCCACCCAGTTGCCTTGAAGGCTGTACTTTACTCCAGGGTTACCAGGGCTGTGACTCCATTTTGGGGCCTTCATAATAACATACTACTATTGCCGTCCACTCATTTTCTTCTTCACATCATGTGGATTGTCTTCATCAAAGCGAGGGTTAAAAATAAGTCAGCCCAGAGGTGGCCCAGCCCTCTTTGGAAGGGGTGAAACTACAGAGAGGAGTCGACTACATATGTCATAAAATGTACATGCAGTAAATCAAGCCTTGAAACTGCATGTTCAGCTGAACATCATTTTTAGGTTTTGGTTTTGTTTTCCTACATATTTCCTTTCACAGATGTTTAAAATGTTAGTTCAAAAGTCTCATGGAAGGGGGTGTGATTGAAGTTTGCACAAACTCTTTGCAAATTTCTATAAACCTAATCCTTCATATATTTACTAAGCCCTCAATGAACATTACTGTTTGAGGCTCGGTAATAAAAATAACGTCTTTGTGATTAAAAGAAAAAAGGTTTCTTTATGTCTGGAGATGTGATGTGATGGCTTTGTTCTTCAGTGTTTAGGATTAGTTATAGCCGTTGTAAAACATTCAAATCCTTAACTTTAGTTGAAGCTGCAGAGCGTTAATAATATCAACATAATAAAAGTATTTGTGAGCAAATTGGTGAGCTAAAGTAGCATAGTACTGATGCATTAATATCCAAGTATTTGACTGTTGCAGCTGGTTCAGGTGGAACTTCTACCACTGATTAGTAGTAGTAGCAGTTGTTAAAGCAGAAGTAGTTTTGGAGAAACTAACAATCTGCTGATATCATAGCAGCAGAAACATAATCTTTTGTGATGTGATACTTTTGCATGTTCATTTACCAGGAAACATGATAACAGGCGAATGTGACCGATAGAGAGCAAATGCTTAACTTTTTTAAGCTTCGTGCACTGCTTCCAATGACTGCTGTGTAACTCTCACAGTGGAAAGCTGTTCATCAAAAAAAAGATAAACACATTGTCTATTTTTTGTTGCTGTTGTTGTCATGTGTGTTATTGTTGCATTCTTCCAAAAACACGTCCAGCTTTACAGCGTACAAGCCAAAATGGTCACACTCTACATGGAGCCATCCCTGCTTTTGTGGGTGCCGTAACCGCATGTGGGGTGGATCCCGCCAGTAATGTCAGGTTCAGGACTGGGTGTCTCCCATTGCCTCCAATATATTACAGGGCGGTAGTCAGTCACATGTGATGTGATGTGTGCGGCACAGCCGGTTTTTGAAGTTTACTTTTGGGGTGTAGCACAGTGGCCCCACACAGACACACACACACACACCCACACACACTAAACACCATGTTCCATATGAGGCTACTGGGTGGGGCAACAGGTCATTGCATGTCCTGTAATTAAGCCCTCTCGTTTTCAGGCAAAGCTGTTGCAGTTGGAAATTGACAACTGAATTATTAAAATGGAATTAAAGCAGAGCACAGCTGTGTCACAGACAGACAGCCACCAGTCTGTGTGCCAGATATTTACAATTCAGACTTGGATTTGAATTTAGGGCTTCATATGTGACAACTATTTATCTCTGTGTGCCACGTGATGCTACTGAAATGCTGTATAACTGACATCATGCTATCACAAACACGAACCAAAACCAGCTCATATCTAATGATCCACCCAATAAAACTTTTTTTTGCGTGATTTTATGCGAACACAGGAGGCTTATGCTACAAACGAGATGTATTCTGTCCTCTAGATTTCATAAATTATCTATATTTGTGAGAAACACTGATAAAAAAAATAAAGAAAGTTGAATGTCATCAGGAGTATAAAATCCAGTCCGGCTACAGCATCACATTAATGCCACAACAATACATCATTTAAACAACATGAAAGCCAGCACATAACGACGAGAAGATGGAGATCTGTATTTAGATTCACATGTTGCACAGTTTATAGCATCCTACCTGCCTTCCTCGGGCCTCCTAGTGCCTCTTCCTGTACTTGCAGGTCCTTGAACGCCTGATGCTGCACCCTGTCTGATCGCCGCTCTGCTCCTATCTCCGGCTGGACTGCTACAAACACGACAGTGGCGCTCGCTTTTTGAGAGAGCGCTCCTCCTCCCCGCAGCCCCGCATATTCCCAGATCCATCCAGCCAGCCAGCCTCTGTGCAAAGTCTGCTGCCTCGCATGCCCCATGCATCCCCTTTAATTCTGACAAAGTGTCCTGTAATCAGCAGCAGCATCACCCTGTAACTCTGCCCGTTTTAAATGAGGTGTTCCTAAATATCCTTCTAATCTTAGGAGGAGCAGCGGGATCATTTATTATTAGTGGGCAAGTGTGGATTTAATGTGGAGATTTTTTTTTTCATTTTAAATATATAATAAGATAAAATATAATATTTTATTTTTTATGGTATTATTTTTTATTATGTATTTGCTCTTTTATTTTAATTTGATAATTTTTTAAATTTTAGTTTTCATTCTCAAATTATACATTTTCCAGCTGATTATTATTTAATGACAACTATATTCTTTTTCTCGCAACTGCGTACGGTTTGTTTTCCGAGAACCGGCCTCAGATCAGTTGAGTCATTGAGCCGGTGACTGCGCCGACAGAGGCAAAACTGACCTCAGACCAGCTTCTTACCGAACCGACCGTCGACGGTTGAGGAAATGCGTCATTCCGTCGTCGACGCCGGGGTACGTGGCTCTTCCTGGTTGTCGTGCCAGCCTGGCTCCCTCCTCGGCTCCTCTCGGCTGCTCCGGGCTCCTCCACTCACCGGAGACAACCTGTGCCAAAAAAATTAAAACAAAATCTGTGTTAGCAAACAAAGAGCCGGGCGTGTTCCCTCTGTGTTTGTTTTAAAACAGGTAGCCGGTTGAACCAGCCGCTAGCTGCTGCTGCTGCCAGCCATGGAGACGTATGGCAACTCCCATAAGAAGCAGAAGCTAAGCAACGCCGCTGAGAGCTGGGTGAGTTTTCTTTTTTTGGCCGAGTTGTGTTCATTGATTTCTAATGAGCTCCCAATGAAGTACCGGGCTAACCAGTCGGACAGCATGCTTTAACATCGTAACAAGCGATACACTTAGCCTAGCTCTGCGTTTAAAACCCAGTAGTTGCTAGCATCGCATCGCCGTTGACTGAGAAGTGGCTAATGAGTTCACTGCTAATGCTGTTAGTGCAAGGACATGCACGGTTTGGTTTAATCGCCCTTGTACCTGTGATAACAAAACACCTTTCCGGCATCGGTGTCAGCAAAATACTGTTTGCATAAACTTGTTTGCCTTTTGCCAGGTAACCTGCTGCTGCATGCACAGATGCGTGTCTGCGTAAAGAACATAAAAATACACTGTAATGCTAACTCTGAGCTGTAGTGTGTACAGTTGTTGAGGATTGTTCAAAATCAGAGTCGCTTTGTTGGCCAGGTGTGTGCACACACCAGGAATCTGACTATATAAGTGCAGATTAAAAGACAAGGGACAGGTAGACCCAAAAATATAACAGAATATGAAACATGTACATATTTAAAAGGTATACATGCACATGTGTAACTATCTATAAACATTTATAAACTGGCTAAAGGACTGACGATGGCGCAGGTGGTGGAATAAATATTGTTTTGTTCTGTGCGGACGGTAACATTCATACATTGTGGTGCACTGGCGTACATCAAACATACCAAACACTAACAGCAGACAAACATTTAGAGCAGCAGTCTGTTAATGTTTCAGTCGTTTTTTTTCAAAGAGAAAGTCAGAAATATCAAATTGAGAACATAATCCGCATATTACTGATTACTTTCAGCTCTATGTACATGTTCCTAGCTTTCTTCATAATATGTAACAGCTGATGAAGGTCTGAGAAACCATATTTTAAAGCCACTTCCTAATGTGTGTCATGTTAACCTCCTATCTGCTTTTATATATGTATATATAAACCTTTATACTTGGTCTTCAGGGGTGCTGAATTGACATTTAATCTGTATTATTTCAGGGAATGCAGCGTGCAACCAATGTCACCTATCAAGCTCATCATGTCAGCCGAAACAAGCGCGGGCAGGTTGTTGGCACAAGAGGAGGCTTCAGGGGATGCACCGTTTGGCTGAGCGGTAGGTTATGAGATGTCACCGGTTTTGATTTACATAATCAAAGTTCAAGGTGTCCTGTCTGTACCTGTGTATCGTCTTAACGCCGTTGTTTTTCCTCTGTGCCAAGGTTTGTCTGGTGCAGGGAAGACCACAGTGAGCATGGCTCTGGAAGAGTACCTGGTGTGTCACGGCATCCCCTGCTACACACTGGATGGGGACAACATCCGTCAGGGGCTGAATAAAAACCTAGGCTTCAGCCCAGAGGACCGTGAAGAGAACATCAGACGTATTGCTGAGGTGGCCCGGCTTTTTGCTGATGCTGGGTTGGTCTGCATTGCCAGCTTCATCTCTCCCTACAGCAGGGTGAGTGACGGTGGGGACAAATGTGGCTGGACCTCACTGGGCTGCTCTAGTAAATTCTCTCATGCTGTTATATAATCATAATTGAAACACATTTCGATAAGTTATGAACGGTTCTAAGGTGAAAGAAAATTGGCACTGACTAGCTTTGAAACATTGTAAATTCCACATTTCTTTTTAGATTTGATGGACTTAATACTTGGGTTGATGATGACGTTACTGTGCATCATCATTATCCTGCTAAAACTGATGATGCCTGTTCCAACGATGGATGTGGAAGTTGTGACGTAGCATGATGAGCATGATGACTCGGGTGCATGATTGTATCTGAGTTTTCTCTTTTCCCTCTACTGCCTGTTATTAGAAGCTGAACTGTGCTTGCTGCAATAGAAGCCTATTGACTGCACACTGCAGTGAATGGCATCCTCTTGCAATAGAAACTAACTCTGGCTGAATCATGTGTGTTTGTTTGTTATCTCTAAGGATCGCCTCAATGCCAGGAAGATCCACGAGGCTGCAGGGCTGCCTTTCTTTGAGGTGTTTGTAGACGCTCCGCTGGATGTCTGCGAGCAGAGGGACGTGAAGGGGCTGTACAAGAGAGCTCGAGCGGGGGAGATAAGAGGTGGAGTGTAGTTTAATGCTGTTTAGTTGCAGTGCATCAGTAGATCCAAGGCCAGTCGAGGGTTGATACTTGGGCTGATACACACTAACATCTGTTACATAGTACTCTACTCTTCAGTCACGTTGTAATTCCAGAACAGAGGACAAAATGTAAACGAATTTCCTTCCATCAGTTCTGTTGTATGTCACATCATTTACACAGAAATGACTTGACAGTGATAATAAAACTGATGCTTTCTTATCACGTCGTGGTGATCTTGAACCAATTGACTCTTTTATTTTTATCAGGTTTCACTGGAATTGACTCAGAGTACGAGAAGCCAGAGGCTCCAGAGCTGGTGCTGAAGACCGACTCCTGCAGTGTGAATGAGTGCATACAACAGCTTGTTGACCTACTTCAGGAAAGGGTGAGGGGAGGAAATATCCTGTGTCTTTGACACGTTTTAAAATGTGCATCGCGTCAAGAAGCAGCCGCGTGTTGTTTTGTCATTGGCTATCTCCCCTTTACCGACACAGCTAGAGGCTTGAAGTTCACACCTACACACCAAACTGTGACATCATTCCTCTGTTGGCCACTAGGGGGCAGTGACGCCTCATATTTGTATGAATGTCACTGTGTCTTGTTCATCAGTACTCCCTTTGCGGACAGTAGACCTTCATCAAAGTTTTGATGATACAGCATGTTTTTTTATTTTTTATTTAGAATGATTCATTTCTCATTCTTCTGATTCTGCAGGATATAGTTCCCGTCGATGCATCTTATGAGGTGAAGGAGCTGTACGTTCAGGAGAATAAGCTGGACCTGGCTAAAGCTGATGCAGGAGACTCTGCCTGCTGTACAGATCGGGAAGGTGCTTCTGAGTTTCCTCTTTGATTTGGATAAATTGTAATAAATAATGAAGCTAAATTACAGTTGATAGTCTTTTCATGCTATATGTAGAGCAGATGTTTAGCTGAGCAGCGGTTTTGTTTTTTAAATCTAGGTTGATTTCATTTGCATATATGATAATTTGTTGGTAACCTGCTGTGACTGTGTGCGATCCTCAGGTGGACATGCAGTGGGTGCAGGTGCTGGCCGAAGGCTGGGCCACTCCTCTGAATGGCTTCATGAGAGAGAGAGAGTATTTGCAGTGTCTTCATTTTGACTGTTTGCTGGACGGTAAGATGTTTTATGTTTTGTGTTTGGATTTTTCTTTAAAAAAACAAATCAATGTTAAGATTTCATTGGGAAATAAAAATGGTGTTGCTATACCACAGAAAGGCACTAGATGGGGTGGAGCACTCACAAAATGGGTAACTCATAACAAGCGGAGGGCTTTCTGTCAGAGCAGTACACATTACTTACAAGAGAAATTCAATGTTAAATTTTAGAAATAACTTTCTGTTGGCACCATCACTGTGCCACATATACAAGAAGCTCAGCTGCGAGCACCAAGATGTTTAGTTCAGTTTATGAGCTTACAGAGACACTTTAGTGGTTGCAGGGAGCGATATCTGATCTACTGCACGCGCGTAAATCCAAAGCTAATTTTCAACACCAGTCCACTGATGGACGTTTATAGTTCAGGCAGCCATTAAAATAACATGTTATAGTTTCAGATCTTAAAATCAGAGACAAGAACAGCAACCTTCCATGGCTTCACAAACAGACAATTAAGACCCACCAAAGGGTTAAATTGATGAGCGTCATCATTCGACACATACATGTAAGTTTTATTTTTTGTCAGTTGACCCTCAGATGTGTGTCAGTTCTAGCTCTCTGTGTTTCCTTCTATATTTTTTTGCTTTGTTCTGTTCAAATTGGAGCACTCTGATTAAATTGAGTGTTAAATTAGATGAATAAATACACCCCTCGCATTGTCCGTGTAAACTGCAATGCACGTTTCAAACGAGGCTGCCATTCTGAAGGAGTGCTCCGTTACTCAGCAGCAATGTACAACTTGGCTAGGTGGCGGGGTGACACGTTGATATAATCAGGAATTAAGTTGATTTACGTGCAGAATTTAAAGAACGATGATGTTATATATCATGTTGGTGAAGTAAGTCCATTTACACCCAAGTCCCAGGAATGGCTTGGGTTTTTTTTTGGCACTTTTTAGAAAACAAATATCACATTGGGTGTGCAGCCTCGTGCTGTAATTACAGCAATTTCTCATGTATTGTTTGAAATTCCAAGAAAAAGTCAATTTAATATTATTGCCCATACGGCCACTCAAACCTCAGTTTTGTGTTGCTACGCCAAAAAGTTTGTTACAGGCGCACACAGTAAAATGAAGAAATACATAAAATAAATTGAAAGTTAACATAGCCTGTATTTCATTTTGAGATCTTGACAACTATATATTTCAACCAGTGTCCACAATGAAGGATAAAAACATCAAATTCTCACAGATGATTTAGGTTCTTTCCCCAGAAAGGCAGCCTGCCTGAGAAACTGAGCCGTCTGCGTAAAAGGAGGAGGCAGAAATATATGTATTGACGTGAAAAGTCTTGATTCTACTTTTCCCGTTTGTCCGGAGGGAGAGCGCGCAGAGGAAGAGGCTTTTGTATTGATTGACACTGCACACCACCATTTGTCCATTTTCACTTCCTCCCAGGGATTTGACACAGTGAAAGAATTGATCGGCCGCACTTTAACACTAAAACTGTTTTGGAAGCAGAAACTGGCATGTTTGACTAATCAAATAGCCTGCAAAAATAAACAGAGACCCGAATTCAAGCTTGTGTCTCTCTCGCTCGGACATTTGGCAGCCTTTGGGTGTGTGTGTGTGTGTTTTATTGGAACCAGCTGTTCGCTCTACACTGTGACAGAGGGGACGAGAAGGTCCGGGGTGGGGGCTTCAACAGCCAGCGTCCCCTCCCGTTTTTTTCCTCTGCATTTGATCTGATGTGATGTGAAAAGCGTGCTGGTCCAGACGTTTTCATCAACCTGGACGGCAAAATGAAGCTGCCAACAGTACGCTGTCACTACATGGCCCCAAATCATAAAATGAGAAGGGGTCAAGATCCAGCTTAGCTTAAGAGGGGATTTTCCTCCACAAGCTTCTTAAATTGCAGCCTTGAAGACTCACTGTAGCCTGTGGTTTAGCTGTATATTCCACATTTAGCCTGAAGGGGTGCAGAATGGAAACTTAATTAGAACGGTCGAGCTGTTTTGTTGATACCTAACCTTTTGAACATTTTAACCTGCCTTTTGTAGGATGTCTGTTCTCAGTGTCCCAGAGCTTTGCGTTTGGATCCTTTACATTGTTTTTCATGGATCGTTATCCGATGTCAAAGATACCCTTTCGTGTAAACAAACAAGTTTTCCATTAGTTCATCCTCGAGGTCTCAGAAGTCGTGTTTAATGCGTTTTCCTTCCTCACATCTGCAAGGGCGAAAAAAATATTTAGAACTGTGCAATGTTTACGTGTGTGTTTGCCATCCTGCAGTCATCTCATTCACCGAGCCTTCACTGCAACCAACAGCTGATCAGTGGAATAGCTTAAAAATGGTGGAAGGACTGTGTATCGGGTTGCCCATGTGCAGCGAGGAGGGAGGCCCACTCACAAAAATGTTGCTCCATAGTGCTACAAGTGGTCACAAACTCCACAGGGTCTCTTTTACTGAAGCTTGAACTACAGCAACGAATGTAGTTCAAAGCTAAAACAATTTTTTTTCTATTAATTTATTGGCAACAATCAGTTAATGTCAGTCATCATTCAAGCACAAATGCCAACATCTTCTGTTTTTTCTTATGTGAGTTGTTGTTTTTGTCATGTCATGTTATATAACCTGATTTTCTTGATAGTAAACTAGATATCTTGGACTATCTCGGTTTTGGACTGTTGGTCAGACAAAAACAAAAACAGTTTAAATTTACGTCATATTGAGCTTTTGGATATAATAAAAAAGACATTTTTCACTATTTTCTAGCATTTTTAGACAAAACTGGTTCCAGCAAATGACCAGCCGATTACATGATAATGAAAATAATACTTAATTATAGGCCTGATATGTTTTCTTTCTGCATAAATATGCCTTTTCCACTCATAAAAAATGTTCCTGGTTCTCCGTTCTCTTAGGTGGCGTTATCAACCTGTCAGTGCCTGTGGTGCTGCCGGTGTCTACTGCCGATAAAGAGCGTTTAGATGGTGTGACAGCCATGGCCTTGGTTTACGAGGGCAGACGAGTGGCCATCCTGCGCAACCCCGAGTTTTATGAACACCGCAAAGAGGAGAGATGTGCTCGCCAGTGGGGAACCACCTGCAAGGACCACCCCTACATCAAGGTACATTTTCGAGGTTCGCTTCGGGTCGCCGTTTTCATTCCCTGAAAGCTGAATTTACATTCTAAGTTCATGGTAGAGAAAACCTGGGGCTCAACCTTGGCGAAAATACTGAGCAGCATCGCAGAGCTGCAGACTGCCTGTCTCAGTGTGCTATGTGATAAACACTCTGCATGTGAAAGCAAACTGCCTCCCTGGATTCGGCACTGATAGAACACAGATCCGCGCCGGCCTTTTCACATTGCTTATGGAAAGACTGAATAGGTGGAGGAGCGGCGCTTTCCTCACAGTCTGTCAGGACGCCCAGTGTAATCACTTGATCTTCTCGGTCCACCCTCATTTCACAGGTGTTATATTTGGATGCTGAGTCTCTCGCTCAGCCTCGACCAAATGAGTATGAGAATGTACGGCGCAGCTCAACAGGCTGTGGGATCCCTGCCAGCTTCCACCTTTCCGCTCACCCAACCCTTCTCCAAATATACCCGGGAATTGTTTCCATCTGTCTCCTATTGACTGCTGTGGGGCTCAGGTAGACTCGGTGGCGAGATAACGTCCTGAAATGATCCTGCACACCCTGCGGAAAAGTGGCATTGGCTTGTAGCTGGAAAGGGAACGGAACGGTCTGGTGTTGCAGACAAAGATAGTTGTCAGATCGCCTTTTTATAAACTCATCTGCGTGGACCGGGAGTGCAGGGTTACTTTTAAAAGTTGCTTGTCTGGCTAATTTTAAATCCCATTGTTTTCAGGATTAGTGCAGTTGGTTGGCTACTTGTGCACTGGCAAAAGTACAAGACAAAAATTAATAGTAACTTACGTGGTTTTTGTGATTTCACTCGCAGGGGTCAGACTTAACCGTAAACCTCATGGGCTCATCTTAAAGCCCTATCATACTAAAAGTCCTGGATGGAGATTAACTTGATCACTAGCCGGCAGCTGTCTCAGTGTGTCAGCGCAGTTGATTCTTTTTTGTCTTACCTTGTTCTCGATTCAATCTGGCTTGGTAACGATGCACGAGGCTGCCAGCTTCATAAATTGGTACCATGACACTCCGGCATCAACACCCGATGTCACGGCGCTGGTTTTAAACACACGCTGAGTGCTGTGTATTTCCACAACTGTCATTCTTTATCCACTCCAACTCGAACATGTGTGTTCAGCTTGCTGTGATTAAGGTGTCACTCATTAAAGAGCGTATACACGAGCGTGTGTTTTAAGTCTCTCCGCCGGATTCAGTCTGTCAACACACCTCTGCGATGGTAGCTGCGACCTTTTTCATCCCGCACGTCTCAAACCAGAAACGACCTGCTCCACATTACACGTAGTTAATCCACTGTTTCCTGTTTACTTGCGCGTCAGTCAGACAGGAGCCCCCTTCATCGGAAACGACGGTGTAGAGGTCGTTTATTTGGTTAGGGCCCGTTTCACATGTGAAGTCCTGGGGCACTTTTAACAGTTAAACAGAGCACACATGCTCCTTTTGATATAGCCATGCGGATATTGCGTTTTCCGTTCGCTTACGTTGGGAAAATAAATTGCGACTTGTCTATGCCGTTGATCTCGCAGACGAGTACGACTGTTAAGCATCTTTCATGACTCTTCTTCCCAAGCCAGCAGTGGACAGGTTGGATTACTTGAAGTGTGGAAAACAAACCCTGAAAACGTCTTACGACGGAGCCAAGTGGTTATTGATCACATCACGTAGACGCCTCCACCGCTGACAACATTCTGATTTTTATGTTTAGTTTGCCAGACTGAAATCTGTCTTTTTGAAAAGTATGGACATCAAAGAGCTTTCCATTTTATTGTTTTACATGATAGATTACATGCCCATGAAACAAGTGACATCTTTTTTATCAACTTCCAAATCGGCTCTCCGCAGTGCCTACACACTTAAAGGTTTTCGTTTGTGGCCTTTTTTGTTTTGAGTTCTCTCCGTCTCAGCGACGGGGCCGTGCTTCTTTTATTACCGAGCCTGTAGAGAATTGTCACTTTGTATCACATTAACATCACACAGGCCAGTGTTTTCAGTAACTCTAGCTACAGTCTCATAAATGCCACAAGAGGCAGGCGAAAGATATTGCCTGAAACAATAGCAGCCTTTGCCTGGATCCCGAGGATTTCTGTGACATTGTTGGATTATTCTCTTGAGGGGGAAAAAAATTCTCTCCAATGTGGTCATGAGCTCATCGGCAGGTTATATTGTGGAACACAATCTGATTTTGTCTCCGCTCTGTTATTGAAATTAAGGTAGTCGATGTGGCCGAATGCAGACGAGTCGTACTGCCCGAGCTTTGTTGACTGTTTAACGACGCGCAGCCTTTGATTTATGCTGGTGTGTCCCCGTCGCAACTGGGTAATAACTCGGGGGTTTTATTAGAATTCACGCTGGCCTGGTTCCAGCACAGTGAAGTTTTTATGGACCACAGTGTCTTAAGTCTGGATTATGTTTGAGTTGTGTTCCCTGTCATGATCATTGTGACTCCAATTTCAGATGGTGATGGAAAGTGGGGACTGGCTGGTCGGAGGAGACCTGCAGGTTCTGGACAGGATCTGCTGGAACGATGGACTGGATCAGTATCGTCTGACGCCCACTGAGCTCAAACAGAAGTTTAAAGAAATGAACGCAGGTATGAGCCAAGTTCTGTTGGTCTTTATTTCTATTTCATGTGTACAAAATGGCGATGACAGCTTGAACCAAGGGCTTTCAGAGAGACGGTGGGGTCACAGTGTTTCTTAATACCTTATTCTTAAAAGAGGGAGGATATGTTGGGTATTCTGCTCGCTTCAATACTTTTTGTTCTTTGTTTGGTCTTTGGCAAGGAAGTAAAGGAGACAAGAGTGGGGAAGTCATGGGAGAGAAAGCTCTCGTGTGATTCAGCCCTTCCCTGTATGTGGTTTCAGTGGTTGGGCACTTAGCTGCTTGATTATCTCTGGGTACACTGTGGCCTTTTGTTTGTTTTGTACAGATGTGTTCAGATGTGTTTGGTCACAGTTTAACACAACCTTCTCATCCGCCCTCTTTCTCTCCATTTAGACGCCGTGTTCGCCTTCCAGCTCCGCAACCCGGTCCACAACGGCCATGCTCTCCTGATGCAGGACACCCACAAGCGCCTCATCGAGCGAGGCTACCGCCGCCCAGTCTTGCTGCTCCACCCACTGGGAGGCTGGACCAAGGACGATGACGTGCCGCTGCCTTGGCGAATGAAGCAGCACGCCGCCGTGCTGGAGGAGGGCGTGCTGAATCCAGACACTACCATTGTCGCTATCTTTCCTTCACCCATGATGTACGCCGGGCCAACTGAGGTGATGATTATCAAGAATGTTGAATTTGCGGTTACATGCTTGAGGTTTTCTTTAAAAAAAAAAAAAGAGAGAGAGATCTGACATGGAACAAAAAATTTGATTGTAGCGCTGAGTAATGACAACAGTCGCTGTCAAATCCTCGGTGTCTGCAAATTTTTGAGGGTGAAAAATGGCAGGAAGGGGGATTTACAATTGTCTCGAGGCGCTCTGTTTAGTGTTTCCATGCCATACACTAACCACCTCGTGTGACTGAGCGTAGCCGTGTAGCTGGGAATCTTTTAATCATTCACTTATGATAATTGGAAAAGCTATAGCGCAAATTATTGAGAGCAGATTGGAGGGCGGTGGATGTCAGGCAGTGAATTTATTTAGTTTGTTCTTCTGACTGGGACGTTTAGAGAGCCATGCTGAGCTCCAGCCTGTATCATTTATCATCTTTCTGACCTTGTTTAGCCTTGGTCTGCCTGCCATTCAAATATTAAAACTACCTCTCTCCGGTGTTCAGCTGAGACGTAATGAAAGCACTTGTTTTGCAAGACTAATCTGAATATCGTAGATCTTAAAACATACAAACTACATTGGCAGGAACCTAATGGCACTGGTATTAGCAACTGTCAAGGAGTGATGCGGAGATTTAGCAATTATTGATAATGAGGAACAGAAAAAGAGCCCGAGTGCTTAATGGTGAATGCAAATTCCTAAGAGCAATCTGTGTTTGAGGCTGGCTGGCTGGCTGCACTTGTGGAAAACTAGTTAAGGTAGCTGTCAGTTGTCTTTTTTTAAACTGGATTTATTTTTTAAGAATTCAGATAATCTTTTGCACTTTTATCCTCTCGTATTGGGCAATCTATTGCATGATATTGTAGTAGGCACAAGAACAACTTTAACTTCAAGTTCTTTACAATAAAGCAGAACGCGTTTAAAACGGGAAGAGAACAAAGATGAAGTGAGAGCCATAAAAACTAAACAGAATTTATGAAAATGTCAAATACTGTTAAAGGTAAACACAACTGGGACAAATCATTGTCCAGAAATGAAGATGACAGAATTTAGGAGCGAGGATTAGTGCTGTTTCTCCAGTATTCACAGTTCTTTATTCTGTCCACAGGTTCAGTGGCATTGCAGAGCTCGAATGGTGGCCGGCGCCAACTTCTACATCGTAGGCCGTGACCCCGCAGGCATGCCCCACCCTGACACCGGGAAGGACCTGTACGAGCCCACTCATGGGGCCAAGGTCCTCACCATGGCTCCAGGCCTCATCACCCTGGAGATCGTACCCTTTAAAGTCGCTGCTTACAACAAGGTCAAAAGAGCCATGGACTTTTACGATCCCAAAAAGTGAGTGGTGGTTTTAGGTTATCATTTTTTAAAGCTCGCTTCTTGTTTTCCATAGTTTACCAAAGTTTATTATCGTCTTGGAAAACAGAAATTTGAGTTTGAGTCAAAGTCGCAGAGCTCACTCACACTAAATTAAATAGCTTATTTGTAGATTTAGACCAGAGTAATACCTCTCATTTAGCCCAATTAGACCAGCAGCCTAAACAGAAATTACATTCTCTAAATTAATTACTCATTAGGCCTGTCTTGTTTTAGAAAAAAAACAAAACAAAACCCTTTCATCCACGTTCTTTCCTTCTTCTCTGTCTATCTACAGTAAAATGCCAAGCCAAGAAAAACAGGAATTGTTTTTCTTTCTTATACAGTTTAAAGGTTTTGTGGATTAGTTTGAGCTTTGTTGAGAAATTACAAAGACCTGCCATTAATTAAAGTCTGTTGCACAGACACCGCACATGATGACTAACAAAAATCACGCAGCCTCACTGCCTCCTGTCCGGATTTGATGCAGCCTCCAACATCAGGCTACGCAACTTTAGCTGGCCAGGAACGTTAAAAGTAAATATGGCCAGACTAATCAGAAGATTTGCTTTGTTTTCCATGATGCACATTTCAAGTCCGAAGCAGATTGTCGGTCGGGAACATGTAGTACTTTTTTAGTGCTGCTAAAAATATCATGTTTTAAAAACATGAGCAAGCGTTTTCTTTTTAGGTTTCCATTACTATGAAATTATGATATGACCAGGTAAGGAAAAAAAAGTAAAAACAGGTTCCTGCTCTCTGAAACACTTTAGTCTCTGCTTCCTGAATGTCAAGACAAAAAGTTTATTTATATATTTCTGTTAAAAGGAGGGAAGGATGGGGTTATGTTCTTTGAATGGGGTTATGTTCTGTAACAATACCAGCAAGTAGACAGGAAGAACAGGGAAATAAAAGGTTGTTCTTAAATTCAAAACTTTTATTTGTCACATATACAGGCAGACGTGGTGTGGTGAAATACAGTGTAGTAAACTCACTAGTGTGGAAACATAAGAGCAGAGGAGAAAAGGATAAAAAATATCTGCAGGTACGTAATTCTTAACTGTAGGCGAACAGGTGGGCAATAAAACAGGCGTGTTGGTGTAGAAATAAAGAAATATGCTCTGTTGTATCAGAACATGGAAAATCACCTCTGTCCTTCACTTCACTTTTAAAGTACATTTCTGTAAACACACCATCCGTGTTGTCTAATAGAAACTCCTTGACTCACTGGCCTGCTATCATTTTCACGTTAAAACTGGAGAGTAACTGCAGGACGGTAACTGGATTTCCAAAGTCTGTAGTCGTCACTCACTTAGATTTATGGCATTCCTTTCTCTCATGCACGTTGACAGCGGCTTGCCAAATTTCAGGAGGAATATGGACGCTTATCGTAATCACCAGAAATACCCCCCTAAAGTGTAATGGCTCAGATCACGGCAAGCTGTTTCTAATTTGACACTGTATAAAAATGTTCTCGGAAGAATTCGCCAGCGGCTCTTTTACCTCACACTCGTGAACTGTCGAGTCTTCTTCACAGTTTCTTATCGTTTCAGAATAATGTGACGTGCTCTGTCATCTAATAGCCCTTTTTTAAAAATTCATAAACAGCAGGACTTTGACCTCCTTGGAGTGTAATATAAGATAAGTGTAAATATTTCCAAACAAGATGTCTAAAACTGCCCTGATTATCTCTGACAGTAACAGGCAAGGCTTGCGAAGATGTGATGAACTTGTGCCAGTTCTCGGCTCAGGCTGTCCTTGGCTGCTCGCTTTAAACAAAGTTGTGCATATCTTTCCTAAACGTGGCGGACTTGTGCAGCGAGAAGCAGTCCGTCACGGAGAGAGAGAGAGAGAGAGAGGACGGAGTAGACATGAGAATGTTTGAAAGTTGCGATCTACAATCTGATAATCGGGAAGACTCTTCCTGACAGTATTTAATTTGAAGCGTGTTGCAGTCACATTCCTTCCTGCCTGGTGGTGGGGATGTTTGACAGTCGAATGTTTGATGCTCTGATGTGATAATTCAGGTTTTTAACATGTCTAAATTAACGGTAGGGGTTTCATTTAAAAGTATTTACACTAATGTTTGTATTTAATATATTCATTTACAAGTATATTAGAGCTTTGCATTGAATAGCAGTTTGTTGGTAGTGTCAAGCTTAATCTTTACTGTTTTTTACTCACAAACTTAAAACCAGCATATAGGAGTAAAAAACTCTGACTTTGGCAACTGCTACTGCTAATAACAAAGAAAAGACTCAGCTGCAGACAGCAGTGTGTAGTAAAGACTCATAAATATCTCCAAAAACAGGCAATAAATTATACATCTACTTCCAGCACACTCAATTTGAAGAATTGTGAGCTGCACTCGCCTCACTTTACAACCATCATTTCAGTGGCGTGCTGGTGCTTACTGGATTGTCGCAGTATCTCTCCAGCCGCAGAGCGATTTGGGAGGAATTACTGTTGAATCAGCTGCCAGAAATGTCAGAACCAGAACAGTCATCATGTCTCATTTCGCTGTGAAGCATGTAGATCCGTCCCAAGCCAATCCTAAGTATCGGGCCCCGATCCGACGTGAGATATTAAAGGTTGAAAGCGCTTTGTCTTGGTTTTGGATTGTTTTTGCAGAAATGCTCATGCGTCTCGATGCGCTTGATTCTGAAGCAGCATGCGGTTTGTGTTGGCTCCCGTTCCCCCCCCCTCCCGTTGATAAGCATCTTTTCACTGATTTGAAATATGTCTGTTATTCAAACCTCCTTTTCTCTTTCTTCTTTTCTTTTTTTTTCAGCCATCAAGATTATGATTTCATCTCAGGCACACGCATGCGGAAGATGGCTCGCGAGGGAGAGAATCCTCCTGACGGTTTCATGGCGCCGAAGGCCTGGGCCGTGCTGAAAGAATACTATAAGTCATTGGAGAAGGCCTAAAGGTCGAGTCTTCGATGAAAGAAACAAAACCATCAAACACATTGGTTGCTCCTGATGTTTTAAGATGACAAATGTGGGGACCACTCATCTACCTATCAAAAACCACGCTCTGGCTTCTGTATGTGTCACTCATACACTCCGTCTCGGTTGTTTTTAGGTAGTTTTTCTCATCATGTTTGTGTTTTAACTGTACGTACTTCCCTCGCCCTGACGTCTATCTGTGAAATATAGTCGGAGAGGTCAGAGGTAAGAGGAAAAACAGAAAAAAATCAAAGTGTTTGTTTCTCACTAACTTTATAACTGTACTCTGATGACTGGTTACAAAAATACTGTGTAAAAGATTCATAATGACCTGTATGGAAAGTGCTGTTGACCAGTGCTTGAATAGACGCGGATGAATGTTGAGTATTCGTGATGTCCAAATTAAAAAAGAAGAAGAAGTTACTGCACCTGCTAGAGTTCGTTTAACTCACTACTGAAACCCAAACAAGTTGCTTTGTACTGTATGTTTGCAAGTGGCAGCGGTAATTGCTCCGAATTTGGTGTACACAAGTATTTGATGTAAAAGTTGAGTGCCTTGGTCTTCGGGAAAGTGGATTCATATGATCACGGTCTTGTTTGAATTAGGACACACACACACACCTGCTTCTCGTCCCACTTGTCTTAATGTTACACTGAATCGTTCGAGTTTTTCAAGAATCCGTCTGCTACACAGATTAGTATTAAAGATGTTTTTTATCGGGATACACGCCCCTAACCTTCCTAAACTCCTAGGAAAAAAAACTTAACCTTTCTTTTTATCATATTTATTCGGTTCTAACATTTCTCTCTTTTTTTTAAAAACTGTGTTGTGCACGTAGTTTTGGTGCTTGTCTCTCAACAGTCTTGATATTTTGTTACGTTTTCACCATTTGTATTTTTTTTTTCCTCCCCCCCTCATGGGTTGCTAATATTTTCCATGTGGTAATTCATTTTTAAGAGTTGGCCTGTATAAACAGATGGCTGATGGTTACCATCAAGGGATCAGATTTGTAATCTTCCTTGTCCAATAAACCATTTTTAGCAAAAAGAACAATTTGTTTACTTTGCCTTTCCTGTAATCTCGGGGTTTGTTACACGCCGCACACGTATGTGTTTTCTTTTGGCGCAGAGTTTTTGCTGCGCAGACTTTTAAATATATAATTTATTCTCAGCTTAATCTCAAGTGACAGCGCAGGATTTCACGTATTTCAGGAACTAACTTACATTGATGAGATGTCATCAACTTTTAGCTGCCAGTGACAACTCAATAGCTCTTCTCGTCTTTGTGACTAACCTGTTTCAAGTGCGTTTTGTCATCTAGAGGAACGGCACACCATGATTTCTAAGGCCTTGCCTGTTGGAACCTTTGTGACCTCCCAGTTGGTCAATCAGCTGTATATTGAATGAGACAGACCCTCTAGTGACCCTAATCAGACTCAGACACACTCGCACGCTGTATACAAAGAGCCGCAGCTGGCTCCCAGATGCAGCGGCGCAGCCAAAGTGGAACTTGCAGGGTTAAATCCAGACCGAGAAGAACGCCTCTGTCAGAAATACCCTAGATACTTCATCTAATCCAAGTCCAAGATGTAATGAAGAGACCTGCCAGCAGCAATTTTTTCTACCTTTCGGCAGATCTTGTTCAATCTCAAATGGTAATCAAGCTGGGTCCTCAGTGCGACTTCAAAAGAAGAGCTCTTTTTTCACACTGAAAAATGATCAAATGATTTTTGGAGAGGTTGCCTTATGATTTCTGTTGTTTTTTTTTAACTGTCTGCTGGAGATCAGTGCTCTCTGGATAACGCAGGTGTCTGTTACAATGTATATCTGTAACCTCCTGATGTTATCTTACTTGCACAGTGTATTTTTAGTTCTCGGTTCCTTTTCAGCTTGTTCGCTCCATAATCAGATCTTACTTTGAAACTCTTCATCCCTCTGAGAGCGTTGCTACGTTGTGGCGCCGTGCCAGAGGAAAAAAGATTGAAGGTGCCAGAAGAATTCGAAGTCCTCCGACTACTGTTTACATGACATGTGCCTCCACTCACCTGCACCACCACATTTTAACTTGAACGGCTGTTGTACAGAATCTAGACAGTCATAAACAACATTCGTCACAGGCAATGAAACTGAAGGATGTTTTTGCTGAGGACTTTTCGTTGGATCCCGAGCTTAATGCCAGACTTTATGCAACTAGAGCGTATCAAAGAAGGTAATAAACTATAAGTGAGATCCTCTGTCTTTTTGGAGAGCACTTGGTAAACTCTGTTTATGTGAAAAATGCTTTTTGAAAGTTAAAAAACACTTCACTATAATCTCTACTGTAAATTCTCTTGTGAAGCATCCATACCTTGTTCCTAAACAGTTACTGAAAGTTTAGCAACAGTTGTAATCATATTTTGTCACTCATATTTTGAGTAGTTTTAAATATTACCAATAAATGGTTTGAAACATTCTGTACAAATAGTTCGTAAATGCTTTGTGACACATACAGAGCGACACTATGAGACCTCATTTTTCAGGATATATGTCATAAAATGATATCTAGCTAGTTAAATCGAGCAATTTATTGTAATTACGTGTGTAAATTCAGAGACTCTTCTCTGCTAAACACGCCAACAAAAGTTGGAAGTGAAAAATTTTTTACCTCTTCACATGAAATGGTTGTGACAATGTGATTTATCAAAACTTTATTGATCAATCTCTCATATCACAGTGAAAATTAAAATGATAATGGTCTTTATGGACAACTGTATGTATGGTCACCATATAATTTCCTTTTTTCTCTCTTCCTTAATATGTTCTTACTTGACAGTGTCAGTTGACACTTATGTATACATTTGTACCAAATAATCCATCCATCCATTTTCTGTAAGCACTCACCCTCATCAGGTTCAGGGTGGGGCTGGAGCCTATACCCAGCTGACGAAGCGGGGTTCACCCTGGACAGGGCTCACAAAGACAGACAGCCATTCACACTCATGGGCAATTTACCCACGCAGAAAACATGCAAACTCCACACAGAAAGGCAACCAGCTGTGAGGCGACAGCGCTAACCACGTCACCACTCAATAATATAGATATTCATAGGAATGTTCTTGGCAACTGCAAAGAAATTATGAAACGTATAAAATAAAGTGTTACCATTTGAGAAATGAACTTCAAAGAGAGCGAGATAAAAAAAAAGTTCTCTCTATTGCAAGAGCCAAAAGTTGTAAAGCGCGTAGCCTCTCCCTTTCATATATGTACTGCTCTACATGCATGCAACATCGTACATGCAATGACATCACCGCTGTCTCATCTCATACCTCTAGAAGGTTCTGCTCTTACATGGACTCCAGCTGCATTTATCTCCAATTTCCTTCCATCTGGTTTGAGTTCCATTCAAAGCCAGTCGTGATAAAAACAGGCTTTACTTTGCAAAATGCAATACAGTGACAGAGGACACGTTTAAAATTCAAGGGAAACCGTGTTCCTCGGCAATGCCTCCGAGGTGTGCGCGCCGGGCAAAGACAGCGCCCATCGGCAGTAATGATGTGATGTGATCATCTGCACCTTCGTGATGGCAGTGGAAAGAGCTATCTCACGTGTGTCTATTCCATGAGCGCCAGTAAAACTCACATGGGTTTTTTTTAGGAGGTTCTGACATATGGTTAACATACTGTACTTGCTCTTGAGGGACACTTCGGTCCTGCTGTATATGTTCCCATAGAGAAGCCACTTTGTTAGTTTACTTTACTTTCTGAATATGTTCCATTAGAAGGATTAAAAATGCCTCAACCAAGATTGATTTATTTGGTTCCCATCTGGTGAATAAATAAGGAAATTCCACTTATCTTCACCATACCCTTTCCACACGTACGCCTCACTTTCTGCTACCAAATATGTGAAATATATTGTCTTAGGTGCTTGGGAATATTAGTTCACTGAGTATGACTTACCTGATGATATGTTGTGCTGCATAGCTTAGTGTCTGTTAATGATTATAATCATTATTACAGATCAAATGGAATTAATTTGACTGATCTGATAATATTGTTGTAATGGTCAGGCAGCCCAGTGCACAGAGGGTAGACAAACACTCCATAAGTGCTTTGATGTTCATATACAGTACATGATGGTAGCCAGAGAGTAACCACAAATCATTAATCAGGCCACCGTCATGTATGTTGTACTTCTTCCTCACACAGGCCTTTGATATAAGATTCAGGAGACACTCATTACTACAAGATTACCAGAGCCTGATAAATCCTTCTGCTCTATGATTCTCTTGTCAACGCGCCATGTCAGAGTGAGGCTAGACAGCCTCGGGAATATTACCTAAGGAGCCAGAGGCTCAATATGAAGAGATCATACAGGGAGGGGGAAAGATCATGCATCAAATGATGGTTTGTGAGTACATCAAAGGAAAGCGCGTCTTGCAGCCTTGGAGGACTTTGGAAAAGAAGAATTCCAGGCTCCTATGCAACAGATACACTGTCAGACTCAAAAGGTGGGCTGTAAACTGTACCCTCCACAGCTTGCATGACCCTCCTCAGTGAGGGTCCCACCTGCAGTACAGGATGCAACAGCTGAGACGGAGGAAACAGTATATCTGTACTTGTCACCAATAGAAAGGATAGATAGCTCTGCACGATGTCAACAGATATAAATTACAGAGACCTTGACAGGAGAAGATTAAAGATGATTTTTTTTTTACCTGATTGATGTTTTTTTTTTTTTTTTTGCTATCACGAGGAAGTGATAAGTAGATGTTAAAAATGACTGACTTAGTAGCAATCTTTGTGCCAGATGAGCCAGAACTGAAATAATATGAACAGGCTGTATGTATGAAATATTACAGAGGCATCATTTGAGTATTTATCCAGCTGGAGGTATGTAAGTGGAAAACAGTAAGGGACCTGGGATTGAACCTTGAGGAACTCCGCAAGTAACTTATGTTGAAGAAGAAGAGGATTGTGATGAAGAATTAGGGGAGGTCAGTCAAACATATATAGTTTATAGTGTGGGTGCACCAAACATTTATATAGAAGTCATGTATTCAAAAGTAAAAACATTATCAGAGAAAAATATAGTAAAAGAAAGAAAAAGAAACATACTAAAGAAAAACTCTCTAACGATGTTAGAGACATGTTATTATAGACTGCTTTATTGGGTTATTAATATGATTAGCATTTCATTAATTAAGGTGGAATAAGATCATTTAGATAACTATTTTCTGTCAAGTTATATCTATAACAAGGCTTTATAATTTAATTTTTATTAAATTAATTATTTGCATGAGAGTATGGAGTAGTTGAGTATATATAGAGGGTATATTAAGTATATTAACAAGCAAAAACAAACAACAAAAAACTGTCCCTCCATTTATTTTTTGTATCCAAAAGCTTAGTTACTGTTAGTGTGTGGAAGAACCACACAAAAAGAGCTACATAAAATTATATATAACTAAATCAGTGACTATTTCTTAAAATATATGCCATAGCAACATTCAGCGTCCATTTTCTGTGACAGAGCAGTCTGGACTATACACATCAGCACACGGTCACATGCTGCATCATGGTTAATAAATAGCAGATTCACTTTGAGGACTTGTGATAATACAGCAATGAATATTCTTTGCATCAGTGTCAGTCTGACAGGGATGTCTATTTCTGTATCCAGAGATTTCAATCTGTGGTTCAAGGTTTTGTCTCTTGACTCTGTCTCAGGCTGTCATCTCAGTTCTTCTGGTTTTTATCTTTAGGACAGAGTGTTTAACTTTTAACAAACACTGGATCAGGTTTGATTGGATTCATTTTGGAGCAACTTTCTGTCTTGCTGCAGGTGGTTTTTGGATATATTTTAAACTGACTAAACCTCTGTCAGGCCCTTCAACACAAATTCCTTTCATTCGGTTAGTCATGCCAATTCCTATTGAAATTCACTGCTTTTATTGAACCTGGACAGTTTATAGCAGGCGGCATGTTTCTGCTATATACCAGTCTTTTCTTCCTACCAGTGCTCTAAAATATGTGTGTTCAGGTGCAAGCTGGAAGAAGGAGAGCGCCACTGGCATGAAACACCCAGCTCAGCAAATAACAACGTGCGCTCTAGGACTGTTTGATCGCAGCAGAGCATTTCTCAATTTAAGACTGTAAAGTTCTCACATTGTTGCCAGAGAGTGTAACCCTGAAGGTTACGCTGCCAGGGGTGAAAGGCAGCAGAGCCATGTGAGAAATGTGCTGAGCCTGTAATGTCTCAAAAGAAATGAAGTATGGAAAAGGCAGTGAAAAAAAAAGGTTCCTGTGGATCACATTAACATAACTTAGCAACCCACCTGGCATTAAAAATTTACATTGGTCTGAACTCAGCTAACAAAATGAATTATTTGGATGTGTGTGCAGAGTTGATTTAATTGGTTTTAACATTTGAACATTTTTCGGCAGAATATCTGTTTTATCAGTTGCTTCTAACGACCTAGCAGACTCATAAAAGCGCAGGAGACCCGTGGGAATCACAGAAGGAGAAATAGCTTATTCTCGTAATTATTATAATTATTTATAGATAATGAGCAACAATCTTTGAAGAAGTCACGCTACATGACTGCGCCAGAGTTTTCAGTTCTGGATAGCAAACAGACAATTAAAAGCTCAGTCAGATGATATCCCTTCAGAACGCTTCACATCCATATGACAATGGGCCTCAGCTGTAACTGTGAAGGCTCTCCTGCCATGTGTTTAGTTGTCAGATTACAGTGAAGGCTTCCCTGACACGATGAGAGTTTGGCTGAGCTATTGATTTACAGTTTCGCCCCCGTGCATCAAAACAGTCTTTTTCACAGAGCACATGGGACAAATAGCATCCACACAATAAAGAAAGTTTAATTATAATGTTGAGATAATTATTTTTTCTTTTCTGTTTCATGTGGGCGATGGTGAACTTAAAATAACTGCCCTATTTTTGGAGGGGAGAGACACAATTTGGAGCCCAGTTGTTTGTCCTTTTTCAAAAAAAAAAAATAAATAAGATGAGAGTGGATCAAATGTGAGGGAGCTGCTGAGCAGATGAATCACAACGCACGGTCTACTGTATTTCAATACTGCTGCTTTGAGTAGTGCGTGGCAGCATCTGGACATGGAAATCAGTGCATGTTTTCCTAAAAGAGCGCTACCCAGCAGGGATCACAAAGAAATGCTTCTACGGCAGCTTGTATGGAAAGGTTTCTGAGCAAATTAAATAAGTGAGTTTGTGGTTAAATAAAATGAGCCCGTAAAAAAAAGTGTCTGCATTGTTAAAGGATGATCTAACAAGCAAATTGATCCAGACGGATATTAAAGCCATTAGAATACACCTTCACATTCAGCGTTTTTTTCTTTATTTTTGTTGCTCTGTAGATTAACGCTGGAAAAAAAACTATGAAATGCTGTGTGCCTTATTAAAAGTTCATTAGGAGGTCAAACCGCGAGGTAAATTTAATCAGCACCGTGGATTTATTATTAAACTGGATCCAAAGATGGTGCCTATTTATTCCGGTGAGAATTGCTCGCCTGGCACATCAGTCAAAAAAGTTTCGAGCTTCCAGGCGTATTTCTGGGTTGTATAGCCCATTGAGTATGCACAGCAGTGTTTCCAGCATGTTGGACCAGCAGTGTATACACTAATGAAAACACAGTTATGCATATTATATTGCATTTCTCTGCAAATTGAGCCCCCTAAGTCTGACACATTTGGACATTTAAATAACTTTTCTCAGCTCAAGGAAGGTTTACAAATATAAATCCACTCCAAGGATCAAGCCTTCATAAAAAGTCATAATTGACTTCGCCTGCAGTGCAAACCGTCCTGTCAACAGTTTCATAGACGTCTCGTTTGCGATGGTGGTCTACGGAGAACTTTACTTTCTGGTCTGTCGGGGAATTTTCCTCTGCAATATCGCAAATGGCCACTGGGAAAATATGGAGGCAAGGCGGCGCGTCAATGCCGTTTCCAGATCTTATTAATACATCCATGATCAGCACTAAATAAATTCGTTCTGGCAGGACATAAAATCTGCCATCACACTGTGCTGAGTCAGCTGACAGCTGGCCTACCACACCCATCGCATCTCAGGGTGCTGATTTGGCAGCCAGTTAAAGGGCTTCACACTGTCACTCACTCTCTAGACTGTTTGCTGGTTGCTGTTGCTACTGCTGCAGTTGGCAGAAGTGTCTTCGCTCCAGTCTCCACATGCTTTTATTCACCCCCAGTTCCATATTAAACTGTTTATTTCTGGATTTGCATTGTTTATGATCTTGTAATGTATTCCATCTCTTTATGCCGTCTTGTCATAACTGGGAGCATACCAGCAAGTGTGTATATATAAAATTGCCATCTCAGATGTGGGAATATGTTTTTCTCTCTTTTGCATGATGCATGTTGGGATCAGACTAATCGGTACAGACACAGATATCTGCATATGAATGCAGAATCTGCAGGCGAGGGAGAGTTCTGGTTTCTGTTTGTATTCCAAGTAGTATTGACCAGTCATGTTTGAGCGGATTTCAGTTGCAACAGTTCATGTGGGGAGCAAAAGAGGTGGCTGAAATGTAATCTCGGAACCCGTCGGCTATCGTCTGATGACGATTTAGCCTTAGCTAGATTCAGCTGCAGATATCTGTTTATAGGAGACTAGCAGAAATGTGTCTTTATCATCATTCTCACGTATCAAGTTGCCAATCGAACTGCAGAGGAAGTCTTGGCCCGGATATCCGTCATCCGTTTTCAGGATATTCACCGGCTACACAGGAAGCCTAGAAATATTGGCCGTCGGCCCCAGAGGCTAAGTCGTCATCAGACGATAGCTGATGGATTCTGAGATTGGGATCAGAGTAACTATGGCACAAAGGCAAATCTGCTTTCTTAACCAGATAAGCATATTTTTTTTCTTTTAAGCAGATTTACAAAAACTGTGCACAAGGTCAGCCAAGTGCTGATACTGAATAATGTTATTTGATTTGGTCAGGTAGTGCTATCGGAGATTTATTACTTAGGGCTCGACTGTGGCTGCGTGCTGGTAGCACTTGAAAATAGACACAGATTTGACTGAAAGTCTGAACACAGTGCAGCTTAGAACGACGATTACACCCCAAGCTGTAAAATAAAAAATGGAGTGAGCGATTAATTTAAGAAGTGTGACAAAATGTAAAGTTACTTTGAACAACAACAGAGGTAAATATGTTGTTTTTAAAATCAGTTAATCGGCTAATGAACTCCGTGTTTGACAGCTAATTGCTCAGGAGAATCGGCTGGACTTTTTTTACATAGTAGGAAAACCACAGGGTTATAAATAACATTAATGATGTCTCCGATTTATTCAAATATTCCAATAAGTCATGCAGCAGTGAAGCAGCGTGCACAATACCTGCAACCTGAAACTGAAGCAGGTAAATTTGATTCAGCTGTCATTCATTTTATTATTCACACCTGTGCTGCTCTCCTGCTAACTCCCTCATATCCGAACCTAAAATGAGTACTGACTTCAACTATAAAAACAATACGCCGTATTTGTCCTGACACACATCACTACCACAATTTCTTCTCATATTTTCTAAACTCGTACAATATGACAGTTGGTTTGTGTTATCCAGCATCCATATGCTGTTGATCCCGATCATATTCTGTGAATCATAAATCATATCCTGCAGTTCACTCTGAGTTCACGAGGTCGCCTCATACATGAAGACATAATGAGCACCTGTGATTGACTTCCAGCCGCTTTTGCCGGCAAAAAAGTGTAGTGATGCGGTTTCAGCCTCTCCCTGGCACGGCTCACTCAAGCGATCTCAAGTTCCCCCATATCATCAGATGTACTGCTATCCGATGCCACGATTGTATTTGTCTTGGACATTGTTCTAGCTTTGATCACAAATTGCAGTAATTACTCTGGGCCTTATCCTTCCCTCTGGAAACAATGCGTGGAACAGGAGAAGCCAGTGCGTACACAAGAACCGGCACAGAGGCCCACAGTATGTGGTGGGAGCACCGGTGAGAGGATAAATAGCCTGATTAAATGCAGCCTTTATGTTTTTCATTCACAATGCACTTCGCAGCTCAGCTACCAGTGTGCAGCCACTTAGCAGCGGATCACTTAAGTCCGGATGTGCTAACGAAACAGGGTGTTCTGTAATTGAACCAGATCTCTTTCTGCCTCCTCCTCCGCCTTCCCTTTCCTTTTATCCTTACGTCTCTAAGCGCAAATAAATAAATGAGCAGAACCTGAGACGTGACTACGGGGAATTGTTCATTATGGACTCTGGAAAACAGCAGCAATCAGGGCTAACAGCAGGCTGTGTGACTCATTTTGGTCCCTGAATAGTACAGGGGCCACACAATTAACCCCCTACTTGCCACATGGCCTTTCATCTACTTCACGCAAAAATGATGTGCTTTGTAGCCTCCCCTCAACAGGAAACAAACATGTTTAAATTCCAAGTGCTGTGTGCATACCGTGATAAAATTGTGTAATTAGAATTCCTGACATACTACACTGTGACTTCCTGGAATATCATGAGCTTCTGTCTCTGGGAATTAAACATCAGGCCGTGGTGAAACCTCAGTGTGGTTTTCCAAAAATATGGTGACAGAAATTCCAAAAATTCTCTATTTATAACCATAAAACCTTCAATGAAGTGGTGCCAGGGCGTGTTTTTTAAGGCAAAGAGGATGTGAGAGCGCTGATCATCCTCAGCTCTCGGAGATTGGCCTCCCAGGAAGAACCACAGCATCTGCCAGTTCAGCAAGTGCCTCAAAATGACCTTTTATTGTCCACGTGCCGAAGAAAGGTTATTATAGGACGACAAAGTCTGCGTAAGGAGAATGGACGCGTCACCGAAACATTAACACGAGAGACTGCTCTGCACGTCTCAAACTGACAGAAAAGACGAAGTCGTTTTTTTAAGCACGACCACGACCATGGTGCTTAAACCTTCACCGAGTGTTTATTACTGTAACCGTAGCATTGTCAGATCATAAAGCAGATTTATTTTTCAGCAGTGATTTGTAAGCGTTTCGGAAAGGCACAGACTAATTATGCTGTGTGCCGAGATAAAGGCGTCAGAGGATGTGGGCAAACGACGGATTTTGGAGGATTCGTCGGCCTTTGTTGAGCGTGAGCTATTAGTGAAGGACAGGAGTGGACACATATTTACTTTCTTGACCAACTAGTTAGTTGTGGCTCTATTCTGAGGACCAGCCAGAGACTCAGAATTTTGGTACAGTCACGAAAAGTTGATGAATCCTCCATTCTCCTTGGCGAACTCATGTACACTTCCTTTGAGTTTTCTTATCATACTCTTCCCCCACAAGATCTCTTAAAGGTGAGGTTGTTTTGTCTGCTGCTTTCAAGGTCAAGAATGAAATGTCACACTCTCAGCGTGGATGAGAAGTCCAGCAAACATCGGCTGAGCTAGTCAAGGTAGGGTGGTGTATCTTGTGTCGGCCTACATAGAAAACAATCAGGTCCACTACAGACGTTTATGATGAGGACCATGTGATATCAATGAAAGCTCTAGATCAGCTAGAGCTGATCTAAACGAACCTCCAAATGAGACTGCTTCCTCGGCTTGTTTTAACAGATGACAACCTGATGGGGAAAAAAGAGGAAATGACCCAGAGCAGGTTGACGGCTGCTTCACACTGAGAATAACTTCTCACATTTTTCTCAGCCAGCCATTACAAAGCCACAAGATGAGACATAC
Source organism: Nibea albiflora (assembly GCA_014281875.1). NCBI lineage: Eukaryota > Metazoa > Chordata > Actinopteri > Sciaenidae > Nibea > Nibea albiflora. Next base: position 6,922,706 of record CM024789.1, on the reverse strand, counting down.
TCTGATCTAATGTTAAAAATATGACTGGGATTCGACCATTGTTACTGGGAATTCAGCCAAAAGTCGAGATTGGTAATCTAGAGAACGTCATACTTCCAGGAATTCAAAACCAAATTCCATATGCATTAGTCTGAGATAAAATGTTCAATGTGTATTCAGGACTGAACGGCACTTTCTGGACTATTGTGACGTCTCGTAAAGATTATGGGAGCTCTAAACGACTGGACTGGAAGCAGCGTTTCAAAATGAAACAGCGGTAAAGAGTAAATCTTTGGCAGTGACTCTAAAAGAGCTTCTTCTGACAGAAAATAGGACCGAATGTCATTTCAGAACGAGAGCCAGCCTTGTAGCTGAATTGTGCAACACTTGGGCTCTGTTGATTTCCACAACAGTTCTTATTGGAAAACATCCTCAGTACACAGCGAGGGAAATATGCACCCACCAACAGTATCAAATGTGTGTCCTGAGGGAGGTGATTACTTTATGATGTGGTATGTTCAGATGCCAACGTGCAGTGATCCACCTCAAGACGGTTCGTTCGCTGTCTTCTTGCAAGTGAACACTGCTGTTCAACATAAATATGCCTGACATTTCCAGGGATAGGATTTAATGTTGTTCACACAGTTCAGTTCTGCCTCTGCCTGTTACCACATGAGTGCTGAAGAGGAAAAGTCGTGCTCTCATTTCAACGCGGAGCTCAGAGCCCAGGTCTAAAAACTTTAGACTCTGTTTTATTATGAAAACATTTTTATTTTTGTTTCCGTTTTAGTCCCCAAATGGCCACATCACTAACTGATGTTATTATAATAATACTTGTAATATGTGAAATGTAATATATTATTTTCGTTGTGATAAATACTAATAATATTGACCCAGGATAATGAGCTCTGGTAAAATACATCACTGGTGCCATTTCTGCTTTATGTTCTACAGGCTCCATTTCAAATATATTGATTAAAATAATATAAATATCCTCACATTAGGATAGAAATGTCATTGTGCTTTCTGAAATGTTGTTTTTTTGTGAAATGTGATTGCGTATTGTGTAATATCGCCATGTTTTGTATGAAATGCCGCCATGTTGTGCAGAATCTTGTTCTGTGAAATGTGTGTTGTGATGAAATATTATCATGTTTTGTGTAATGAAATGTGTGTGAAATGCTGCTGTGTTTGTGCAAAATCTTGTCTGAAATGTCACGTTTTCTGAAATGTTATGTTTCGACCTTCGGTTCCACTTTACTCAACCACTCTTGAAATAAAACGTGCTGATTATTGCTGCTTTAAAACTGAGCTAAATATGAAGCATAGCCACTAAAAGGCTGATTAAACGATGGTCATATGCAGCAGCCACTTCGACTTCTTGCTGTATGCCAACACATTAAACTGCTTACATGAACCTGATCCAAACTCACTCTAAATGGCTCCGTGCTTTTCCATATTCTCCGTGGTTTCTGCAAATCAAACAAAGTCTGTTGTAATAAACTGCCCTCAAATTATTATTATTTTTGTGCATTAAGGTAAAGTTATTGCCTGAAATGTCATTTTGTTTACTATTCCCCATAGAGTCGAGCATTTATCCAGCTCTGTGTGGTTGAAGTTTTTTTTGCCCGAGGCTCCGTTTGCTCTTTTAGTTGTGTTACAGCCTGAACATCAACATTATAATATTATCCTGCATTAGCCCGGGGATAAGGACCTCCAGTAGATGAACACCCTGTCTGCTAGCGTTCCACATACTGTAAGTACACATAAGCAGTAATATCATACAAAGTGTAAACAGATTAAAAAACTGTTCAGAGTTTGTGATTCTTTCCCAGGAGCGCAGTTTGTTTTTTCGCTCTAACAACCCATTCAAAAAGCTTTTTGTTTTGCCTTCACTGTTTCCACTACACTTTCATTTGGCCCATCTTCTGGCACAATTCTGACCAAAGCAGTGTTCAGTCTTGTCTCAGAGTCAAGTTTAGAAATTCAGGTGAAGCCTCATGATATTGTATCTGGGTAATAAGGGGGTTTAACTGTAATAGATAATGTTCATGACATACTCTCCAAAATCGCTGCATGAGTCATGCGTGAGGGCAACACAATGGACTGACAGCGCAGTCATGAGGCACTTCCAAGCGTTTTATGTTGATTAAAATAAAAATGTTCGCATAAAATATGAAAATGGAACACGTGGCTGCGTCCATGCGCTCGTAAACATTATGTAATGCCAACCGAGCGATCTCCGTGTGCTGAGATGTGACGGAAAGTCTGTCAGTGCACCTCAAGTAAGTTTTCTTTCATCAAATAACATTTGTTATAGATGAAGACGCTCAAATCACTGCAGATATCTTAATACTGAGTTGTTTTCAAGGCTGCAAATATAAAATACAAACCCAAACTTGCTCTATGTGCGCTTAAAAACAAAGACAGTGGAAGTTTGTGACAAATGATGTGCTCAATGTGCAGACATTCAGTGAGCAGAGCAATCATACAGCACTTGTGAAATGACAATGATTTCAAAGTTGTCTCTGACATCTTAAAATGCTCATTGTCCAAAATGTCAGCTGTTCATAAATTCAAAATAATAGCTTTCTCTTTAAACTCAATGACATTGCATCTTTGAGTTTACCCAGCGGGTTTAAAGGGACTTTTTAAGTACCAGGACTCAGAACATTTCTCCTACCCAAACATATAAAACTCCAAATTGATGTGAAAACACGATGAGTTATGGGCTTATAGCATGACAACAGCAACATGCAATATCACACACGAAGACCAAGAAGCGGGTTTCCATTCACTAAAACACTAAAACACTAAAACTCAGAGCTCTCTCATGTTGGTCCAGAGACAAGTTTTTGGTGTGTGGGAAGCCGTTTCCTCATATTTGATTCTTTTGCATTTCCGTCATTTGACCAGCGCTCGACCGTGTTATACTGCTGTGGAAATTGACTTATGGTTACTGATTTAATTATGGCTTCAAATTCACTTCCGTGAGGAGAAATGATCCAAACAAAGTCATGCACTGCATTGTCATCCTATCAGGATTTAACAGGCAGATTAATTTACTTCATTGTTTAGAGTTTAAAACTTAAACAAGCCGTTTATTATAAATAATTCAACATTTATGTTTGAATAAGAGGAACTCAGTCAATTTGAGTCCAGTCGGTTAAATAAACGCACCGCAGATGTGTAGCCGGAAGCTGGGTGCTACAAAGCGATCCGGGATTTAACCACATTAATATTTTGATGGCATAATCGTTATTTAATGGAGTTTTGCTCGCATGATCTGGAGCTTAGCTGTTCACCAAGCGTGTTTGATGGTCTGACTGGGTGGGATTCCTCTTGGTTACACAAAACAAAAAAGTTTTCCTGGAAAAAGGTGCTTCAGATACTACAGTCACTGTTTACAAGAAATCAAAGTGCTGTGCTGTCACAGTTGACCCCTCTGTAACATCCTCGGCACAACACTGACGCATCACCTCATCTTGTAATTACCGTGCATGGCATCATAAAAGGGTGTTTATACATCAGCCCTGTAGTCTGCTTCTACTGGCAAAGCTTTGCAGGTTCAGGTTCACAAAGACAGGGACTTGATGACGCTCAGTAGTATTGCAGAATATACATTTCACATGCTTCAGTTCAGTTCAGCTGTGAGAAATGAGCGGCTAAGTAGTTTCTAATTGTTTTTAAGTAGCTACTAATTTCCTCAACCAAAAGTTCTCCGTGTTACGCTCGCAATCTGAGATTTTTTGCCAGAGGGTTTAATATAATAGGTGAAGAGGTTTTGATTTCCCATGACCTGGAGCTATTAGGTTATAAAAAAAAAAAAAAAAAAAGATTCTGGGAAATGTTTTGAGTGTCATTTACATGCAAGAAAGAGGACATTTTGTTCCTCACTGTCGCCTGAGGAATGGATCCTCTCGTTGCGCCGCGGTTTCCCCCCACTGACCACAGACACTTTGTTCACTTTCTCAAGGCAGAATTCCAACCAACGTCCACGGCATCTGCACGGCGACTGAGGAACAAAACATGCCTCAATATGCATCACATCTGCCCCCAACAACTCCTCGGGGAGGCGATGGGTCAACATGCCTCTGAAAAAAAATCCTTTAGTATTCGAGTGTTGTCAAAACCACCATGACAAATGTGGTTCTCTGCCACAAATAGGGCCCACTGAAATTTTTTTACCAAATATCGTTAGTTCATGACATGCTCTCTAAAAATGAGAATTTAAATTAACTTTCTTTGACTGGGCTGTGCTGCCAGCCCAACCGTTACCATTTAATTTGGTTTGACTCAGTGCTTTTTAGAGTCTTTCAAATGTTTTCGAGACAGTCAGTGTAAATCAACGGCCTTTTCAAGTAGCAGACCTCCATGAAGTCTAACATCTGCTATGTAAATATGCTTGCCCCACACGGCTCTGCCTCACATCACTCATCATGTTGTGGTGTCATCTCATGCAGTCACAGAAGCTGTCTTATATAATTTTAACCAACCTTGCATACTGCAGCATCACTAGAACGCCGCCGGCATATTTTCACGTTTGTCAGGTCTTTTACACTTTATTGCTTTTCTACGTGACGGTGGCTGTGCGCCTGGCATCTATTACAACGCAGCCTGAATTCACACACGTACAGAGACCCAGAGATAAACACAATGAATTACAGAGTGTGTGTAGTCATAGTTGTCATACCTTCCCTGCGTGCATGTGGATCTTATTTGTAAAGCCGGTGTCAACAGCCCTTTTCATCTTTCATCTTGGGTTTAATTTTTTCGTTAGGCCTTTTTGCCAGTGACACAATGTTGAAACCAGTGGTGTTGCTGGAAGCAACAAGTGCTTTGGCTTTGACTTTCACAAGTGAAAACAGAACCTCACTGCGCGCAGACTACACACGGGCTCTGTAAGAAACTTAAAGGAATATTCCTGTATTTTTCAACCCAGGTACGAAGTATTCTTCTGCCCCCCTCCTCATACATCTGTTATAGAAATAATAAAAAGAAATATCTTTCCATCTAAAGGAGTCAAAACAGTGTATATCATGAGGGCAAGCAGCATAAGCCTCCTAAAGCTTTCAAAATAAACTTCCATTTTACATACATAATTCAAAACACTCCAAGTATGACCTTAAACAGACGCAGAAACTGGCCCAGTGGATTAGTTATTATAGCAAACTGCGTAGGGATTTAGCTCTGGGGAACTTGCTAATCACAACAACGGCCTATATATATATATCTGCACACGGTATTTTATTTTTTACATGTGTTGGTTCCTGTGGATTTAACATGTATTATCGATGTAGAAGCACACACATGGAATAGCTGGTTATCCGGTTATAAGTGTGATTGTTTGTCATTTCCCTTTTTATAAATCCACATTTATTACTACAAGTGAATAAATGGCTTATTTATGGATTTTATTGTACCAGAGTGATAAAAAAAGAGGTCAGCATTGAGGTCCAAAGAGCACTTTGGTTAAGTTTAGTGACAGATTTATGTTTTTGGTTCAGTGTTGAGTAAAGATGTTGTGTCAGTTACTGCAGAATTTTTTTATGTATTATACCAACCTTAATCCCAGCTGTGAGTGCCTAAACATGACATAAAAAAACGCAATATTGCTGTAGCCGCTATCAGCGTATGTTGTATTGCAAGACTGCATAGGTTTGGCATAGGAAACAAAGGAAATCTGTTGTCAGTAAGCGTTCTACTGAAACGTTCACACTAATCCAAATGTAATTCGGCGGCATTAAGTTTGATTTCAAAACATATTTACTGTTGCAAATTAAAAGAATTTTCTGTCATTTTTAGAAGAAAAGGTTGATTTTTTTTCAAGGCAGTGTAAACACACGAGGAGAGACAAAGATTGGAGGCAGGAAAGCCTGCAAGACAAAGTAACTGAAGAAACTTCCTGTGGTCTCTGCTCTCCACAGCAAACCGAGGAGGTAACTTTGGTGCAAAGACTAAGATCTGAATATTTTCTGGAAACAGCACAACTGGAACCCTGGAAAAAAAAAAAAGAAAAGGAAAAACTTTAAAGTAAACTCTCAGCAACAAGCAAACATTATCATTTAAATCAGATTCAATCATTCATAAAAGCTCATAATTTTCATTCATACCAGCAGTTGACCATCTGAGCCCATTCAAACGTCTGTGAATGTTGTTTGTTGACGCAAAGCTTGTAGTTATTATTGCAAAATTAAGAAAATATTCCACCAGTTGTCCACGATGACTACTCCTGTTTCCAGGCTATTGTTGCCTCTTAGGTAATAGACGAGCGCTGATTGTTGGATGATGAACAGAAGAAAAAGGATGCAAGATGTTTAAGACTGTAAACAGCAGCAGTGGTCAGTCCGGCACAAAGGAGCCAGTGATTATTTATTGTAAGCAGGGATGGCGCACCTCGTCACGTGGTCGTAAAGCATCATTTCTGAGTGATGAGATCATGCACTGCCAAGATAAGCCCGCAGTCAATTGAATGGGTGGCTCAGAAACAGGACTGCTGTCCCTTATTTTCTTGTTGTCCCAGGAAATGTCTCGGAGTGCTTAGTGTACTGTAATTGGCCGAGGACACATGAAAGAAAGCTTTCCTTGAAAGATGCTCTTTCAAAAGTTGCCAGGTTTGACTTATCACTGTTAGCGCATACAAATTGTTTCAGTTTAACACTGCTGTAGAGAAATTGGAAACATACCACAGGAATGTGCTTCATCTTTGCTTAACCTTTAAAGGCTTTTTTTATGTGGGACAAAAACAAAACAAGTTTTACCAGGTCAGAGCTAATACCTAGAGACATCTGGTCCCATCACATCAAACCAATAAAAACACCCAAGGACCAGGACAGATGACAGTAATAAAAAACACCCAGACACTTTCTTTCTCGGTTGCTCTGTGATGTATGGATGTTTGACGCGCCGCTGCAGTTTAGAAGGCGTCCGGAGGATGTCCCGGGGGTTAAGCCCTGCGCCTCCAGGATATTGCTGATGCTAGAAAGGGTGAAAGGTTGTGACAATTTGAGAGGCCTGCCGCTGGAGAAAAAATTCCAGTAGGATTATTTAATGAAAAGAAATGGGTGTGCAAAGAGATAATAGTCCTTCGGGGGGCCCATTACACATAGCTACGCCACTGCACGCACAGTAGCCGACGTGGCTCGATTCGTCAAGCTCAGAAACCCAGAGGCCAAAGATTTGTCTCCCCCCTGTCTCACCTGCACTATTCAGTCACATTCAAAATGAAAACAGAAAGAGTGAGCTGACTTTTCACTCGACATCTGGAGAGGAGAAGCCTTGGATTGCAACAGCATTCATACTCCCAGCATTTCACTTTTAAATCAGGTTTCTCGCAACTTCTCGTGTTCATAGTTTTGTTCATGACTTCTACTGCACTCTACTACACTGTGTATACCTAGTGTATCTTAGAACGCAGTGATATTAGCAGAAAGAAGTGAGGGCAAGAAATCCTAAAGAATTCAAACAGGTTAGCCACACTTACTTGGAATAAATGTTCATTTTTGGGTTGCCTCAAAATAAAGCAGTTAAAGCGCCCTGCACATTGTGCTCTAATAATATCTTACATTGCGCGTCTTACTATACAAAATAAAGGCATGTCAGATTGTGTTATATCTGTGCTATAATTCCAAATCGGTCTGTCTAGCGACGAGGATCACTAGGTGAACATACATTGTGACAATTTGGTGGATGTGTCTCAGGGTTTGCCAACTGCCGTGACTGATGGCCCAAAGATTTTTTCACCTGGACAGCTGAATCTTTTAATAAATTATTGTCTTACTACAAGTTTTACAATCATCTGGCTGCTTCTTTGAAATCCTCATCGCATTTCATTACTGTGTCGCTTTGGTTCCCAAGCAAAGTTCCCACCAACTGAACCGCCGCCCCCAAAACTACATTGTCAGAGTCCCAAGTTCTAATAAACTGGAATTATCCTTAACCAGTTTTTTGGAGCAATTACATCTTCCGGCTGCTCTGAGTGGGAATAACAAGATTTTTAAGGTCTGTGTCAGGACTTCAGTGATTTGTGCAACTAAAGCATGCACATGTGTGTGTCACTGGAGGAAGCAGGACACTGCAGCCAGAATAAATGTGTGTTTAACTATTTTCATCTGCAGATGAGTGGTCATTGGCCTTGAGTGAATGCTGGCAGATGGTTTGTCCATCGCTGACCGAGAAGCCTGGTCCAGGGAAGAGTGATGTTGAATGATGTCTTTACGATGGGAAGGTCCAAATGTTTTGTTTTTTTTCTGACTGAAGAAGATCTTCACACTTATCCAAACCAAAAATATTCCAACACTGACCAACACATCTGAGTGACCCGTGACTGAACCGGAAACCATTTGAAATGAAAAGGAGAAGTCACAGATGTTTGTGGTAATGTGGTGCACGGTGGTGTTGAGAATGTCGATTTGAAATGTGCCTATAGTTGTTTTCTCCCGACACCCTGAGATTCTTTGGGAATGAGTTTGTACTCCTCGCATTGTCAACACTCACGGAAAGAACTGTGACACAACCCACGCAGGAACTGCTCTGTAAAGAATCGCACTGATGCTTCTGCATGTTTTAGCAAGTTTAATGCAAATCACAAATACGCAACAGCTGAGAAGCGGGCTTATGACTAAAACATTGCAATTTTCCCAAACCCGGCAACGTAAATCTGGCACGGTGAAAATTGGAAGAACATTTGCCCCTCCCTTATTACCATTGCTGTGGGGGCATTGAGCAATGCTGTGGACCTCCAACAGCCTCACAGGAGCTGCTCAGTGGCCAACAGATAGGACTGTGTTTGTACTGGGAAGCCTTCTGGTAGATGAGCATGGATCTCTTTTCCATTGGAAATGGACCGTGGTAAAGCTCCTCAAATTCCAACTTCATAGCTTAATTCTCATAAAATGATGCCTAATCCAGAAGGTATACAAGGACATTCAGACTTGATCTGAATAGACTTGGGAAGCATTAAGTTCGGGGGAAGCTTGAAAAGAAGGAGTTTATATGATGAACAAAGAATATGAGGATAATACTCTGATCATGTAATTGGGAGGATGGGAAAGATTTCCATGTTAACTTGAGATTGTTCATTGTTTGGTCACAGAGTTCACTAGGAGTTGACGCTAACGCTATAACCATTAAATGTTGGTTTAATTACTTTGAACGAGGGAGTTTTGGTGTCCATGTACATGTTATTTCCATATTTGTGAGTGCCAAGTCAGACATATCAGAGCTCTCAGTGAGGTCTGAGTTGCCCAGTCATAATTATGACTTGGAAGTTGATGTGAGCTGCTATTTACAAGTCAAAAAGTCTTAATTATGACAGGACCGTCATTATGACACGAACACGTGCTCGTGCTCGAACTCTTAAACAATCTTTCCTGGAAGGCTCTGGGAATGATGCACTCAGTTGGGCACAGAAACAGTTGTGCAAAGAAAAGAAAGGTTGAGAGAGAAAACCCTGCTGCTCTGCTAATCCTACTTTGATCCGCCGATAGATTTTCTTACTGTGTGGAAGTTGACGGAAAAAAACTGGTCCTGGAGCAAAAAACGCAAATTACATCAAAAAATCTAAAATATGCATGCATTGAAAATGGTCAGAAAAAAATGTAAAGTACATATGATTTGTGGTTAAGGAGCTAATTGCAAACATACTGGTATGGTCCATTAACGTCCAACACCTCTGCCATGAACAGCTATTATCTCCACTAAACAGTGAGTGCATTGAGAGAAGTATTAAGTATTAATATAACACCTCTGTAAGAATGGTTTGCTTTAACCAAATCTATAATCTATTATAAACAAACCAGGCAGAAAATGCCCTGGATTTCCATGGGTATACAGTGTTGGATGGACTGAGTGCTCACAAATGTGCAGGGATAAAAAGATCTGAGAGGGAATTACACTGATAGAAGTCTGCGCTCGAAATGTACAAAGAGGTCCACCTCCGTGACTTTCCTGTGCACCGACATCACAGGTTTGGGGACAATGGAGCATTGTGTGGCAGTCATTCAATCCAGTACTACGCAGTAACACTGATAGCGAGTGATCACAGAAAAATGATGTCACCACAGCTGCTTGTAGGAACAACAAAGAAGTACCTTTTAGGATGGGCAGATCTGAAGTCAGATTAAAGCCAGAAGGGAACTCAGAGTTTGAGGAGCCCCAAATAACACACACACACACACACACAGTGACATTGATTACATAGCACCGTTGGGTGAATTCTCAGAAGATGTGAACTATAACCTGGGTCAAGGTTCAAAAGCATTTCTGAGCATTAAACTGCTTATTAAAAATGAAACCTTCTCATTGAACTGTTTATTCAAATCATCGGGTTTCACTTCTAAAAGTGTTAAGTAAAGAATACGGTCAAAGAAAAAGACTGGCAGTCAAAAAAAAACAAACTTCAAACCTGCATTGATGAAGGTTTTAACCACATGGGGGCAGCAGAAACAGGCTACAGACACAAAATGTTAATGTCTGAGATATGAACTTTTTGCCACCTGATGACTAGTTCTTTTAGCTCTGCTTTGGTCTCCACTAACGCCTGAGGAAAAAATCTGTACCTCAAACTTTTAAATGGTCTACAACTATCACCAGCTAGCCGCTAACTTTGTCTGGCTGTGGTTTGATTCTGGGCATACTGCTGCGTGCTTGACAAAAAAAAAAACGACACAATTGAGAGCAAACACTCAACCAAATTGGTAAAAGTTGGTAAAAATGCTAAGAAGCTCCGTAAAGCTAAGGCGAGCTGCTGAGTCGGGCAACAGTTCTCTGGGTTCATCACTACTCTATCAATGTAGTCATTTAAAGCAACATTACGCAGAAAATGTGATTTCATTTCATCAGTGCTGTCATACATATGGACAGCTGCACATGTGCATTTGTTTTCATAACTTTATGATCACAAACTGGCGAGTTTACAACTTTGCTAACACAGCCAAACATCCAATACCAGAAGACAGCTCAGACAGACCAGAAGAAGGCCGGCTTGGCAGTTCAGTCGTTTATTTCAAGATCTTACAGATGACTGAAAGCTAGTCCAAGAGTTACCCCTGTCTGGTGGACTCGTCTTGCTCAGTCACTCTCTTCTTCTTCTTCTTCTTCTTCTTCTTCTTCTTCTTCTTCTTCTTCTTCTTCTTCTTCTTCTTCTTCTTCTTCTTCTTCTTCTTCTTCTTCTTCTTCTTCTTCTTCTTCTTCTTCTTCGGTCTCTTCACCTCATCGTGCTCGGCCATATTTCCTGCTCGCCTGGCTCTGGTTTTTGTGACCATACTGGTGTTGCTCTCATTTGCATAACCCCTGAAACATGTCATCTTTCCAGCAGTCTCAACCACTTCTGGAACAGTCAGTGATCATACCTGCAGCACAGAGTTACAGCAGGTGTACGGAGTGCAGAGTGGGAATGAACAGAAACAACATTCACCCGATTAAAAGTCGTAGAAACGTCGGCTTCAATGGATCATTTAATAAATACGTTTCTGGTTGTGTCCCTGTACGGCACTGAATGACACAATTTAAGTAACAGAACGTCAAATTATCCCGTTAATTTGACTAAAATTGCTCACATTCTAGATTTAGAAACTCGGCTATGACTGCCTACAACTTTCCACTTTGTTATCCACCTTCTTATGAAACATGTTAACTTGCTGATACAGCAACAACACTTGAAAACACTGTTACTGGACATTCACAGGCATGTCTACGAGGCACAGGCCAGCGTTTGTGCGCCGTTGTAATTACTGTAGACATTTTAAAGCAGCACTTGAGGGTAAACTTGCCGAGTGCATGCGTGAGACAGACATAGAATATATACCACCAGGCTCACATGCGTTTGGCCGAGGCTGGCTTCAATTAAAACACTATTACTGTCAAAACTAATCAACACTCCTCATGGGGATCTCAGCTGGAATAATTAAGCTTACATTTATCTGTGCTGTCCACGCAGTGCTGGGCTCTAAGTATGCTATTAAAATCCCACAGATGGTATTATCTAATTTTCTGGTTTACCATATTGATTCAGTGGAATATTTGGAAAATCACAGTTTATCGTGAGAACATGGTATTTATAGCCTATATTGGTCAGGCACATCATAAATCTAATTTGGAGAGTCGGCCACAAGCTGCCAGACTCTGGCCCCAGTCCCTGTTGCTCTGCTGAATATATACCTGGTGCCTGTTATTCATGCTTCATGCTAGTCCGAACCACAGGCTCAAATTTTCTTCTCAAATATGTCAACCTCAGCATAGACAACTATATTTAATCCCTCCTCCTCCCATGTAATATTGCAGTGGCATTGGTGTTAAAGAATGAACAAAAGCCCTGAATGTATGCACACTATTGTTCTGCGTGATACCTGTGCTCTAATGTCTTTTGGGATACGTCTTTGTAACACTTTGCATTTGCCCATGAGACATGATCGTGGAATGTCAACGCTGCTTTTTCCCCCCTCATATCAATTGTCTATAGTGAAACTTCAGGAGGACGGGCAGAAGCATCTTTAAAGAAGACTCAAATAACAGGGGGAAGCAGTGACAGTGCGCCTCTGTGTGTCGCCATGTCCCACAGCCCAAAGGCAAAGAGGGCATCGTTTGATTTAGAGACAGGAATGGCCTTCTGGGCCCTTGATTACCAGAACCCTGCGTGCTTTCATGTGGTCAGCACTCCTCCGGAGAAGGGTCACTGTTATCGATTAAATAATCTGAGTCAGTTAAAGGCAGAAACAGGGCGCATTCATGCTCCCGACCGATGGCCCGACTCTTCGGAAATGGCCTAATCCATCTTCCTGGGAAATGAGAGGATAGGAACAATTATCCGCCAAGCAACATGTCCTCTTTTAAACAGAGCCATGCTGATGGCTCACTGCAGCCTCCAGTTCATCTTCCTGGAATGTGCGGTCGAAAAAAAAAAAAAAAAAAGTTATGAAAGCAGTGTTGGACTTCTGATTAAAGTGATGTTGTTAACGATCCAGATCAGAGCTCGAGGACGTGTACTGTACGTCGACCGGGCAATGCTGGAACAATGAACCATTTGATTTCAGAGGAAGTTATTCAGTGGCTTTAGTTCCACTATGGTCACAGGAGCGAACATGTAGGGCTATACTGCGCTCCTGTACGCTGGTTTTAGCCTTACAAATGACTTTCATTCATTCTAATGAACATACACATATGGCAGAGATTACCCAATCAGAATTTATACAACACTAATGACAAAATAATTACCTTTGCCCAAGTACCATCGATGTAATTAAGCACTTTGAAAGGTTTTTGTGTCATTAAAATTACAACTGCAAGGAAAACATCCATACGTTACATGTGCTGTATCGTATGTATATGCATTCATTCTGCTAATAATCTTTTAAGCACTTAATCGTCTGAGTCCGGTCAGACCTCTCAGGTTATCATCCACTGCAGATCTGGTGACGATATTTTTCTGCCCTCTGATTCCACGTGTTGTGCTACTTTCTTGGCCTCATTATTAGTTACCGCGTACGCGTTCATGGGCTGCCTCTTTTCGTTCTACATTTACTTGCATTTTATTTATTATATTCCTCTGCACATGCTACTTGTTGCTGTGGGTGTTTTAATGGTGACTTCATGTGGGTGTATAAATAAAAGTGACTTGACTAATGGCACATGTCTGACTGTACAGTGAAACAGTTATTGGTTGTTCTAATTGTCGGGCCGTTTTACTGCTCTGCTTGCAGCTCAGAAATGCAGTCAAAGAAGACAAATTTCAGACTAAAGTGACCATAATTTAGGAAGATACATGTCCTGATTTGTGTAAGCCAGACTTTTAAAAGGTCGTAATAATAGTTACGGCTGAGTTTTAAAAAATATACACAGAACCAGGGCTGTATTTTGTCCTCTATTTAATTAAGTAATTGCTTTATAAGATCTCTTACAGGCCAGTATGTTTAATGTCCATATGGGAATGTGAGTGTTGTTTTATAACCCTTTAAGATACAAAGAGAGAGAGAGAAAAAAAGGCACAAAGAGTCCATTAAAAGTGTTTGAACAGTGATGGATTAGCCTCTGAGGGGACAATGGTACTATGAGATGTGACAAACTCCAGTAAGAATTTATCTCTGCAAAACACAAGTGTTTGTTTCCTAGAAAAGTCGAGTTTGAAGTCCCTTTGATCCAAATTTCTTAATTTTTTGGCTAGTTCCTGTATCTGTCAGAAAACTCACCCTTTATTATAAACATATGTATAGGATGTTTTTTTTGAGTTTGTTTGGAAAGTGCTGAAAAGATTTCTGCTGAAGTGTTGAAGGAAAACTGTCCAGATATGTACTCATCTCCACTATTGATGGTTCTTATCTAGCTTTTTGCTGGACAAATAAAAAGTGAACCAGTGAAAGAAGCAAACCCAAATCCTGTTCGGAAACGGCGCTTAATGAGAAGAGATTGCCAGATAATCCAGCTCCAATGTCATCCTGAAAATTTCCGGTAATAAAAATAAGGCCAGTCACCCGCATTTAAAATCAAAACAACTCCCAGTGAATGTTTTCTTCTTGTGACGTCCAAGTGCTTCATTTTCTGGAACCAGACCTGCTTCCTCTCAGCCCGTCCCACTGATGGTTAGCCACCTGCCATATGACCCGCTTCATCAGGCCACCAGCTCACATCTGCAGGCCACGGAGGTAGAGCAGGGCGAGACAGTCTCTTGGATCATTTGTTTATCATCTAGTATGGGTGTAGCCCATGTGCATGTTCTGTGTGAGTCACATCAAAGTCAGCAAGACAGCCTTTCACTGCAGCTCCCACCGCACTAACAAAGCGTGATTTACAGACATGTTGCTGGGTCTCAACTGTGGGGAACCCCATATTCTGCACAGAACATAAACACCCACATTTCTGAACAACCCCCCGAATCAAAGGGCACGCTCGGGGTGGGCTGACTGATGTGTTGTACTGATGCGTGGCTGCGGGTGGTCAACCAGGAGGGTGAACCAATCCTGGACTGTGTGATCCATTAATAAGAACCAGTCTCGCTGTGCCACAGTGAAACTGGTCTGCGCGGTCTTCAGTTACATGAAAGGATCAGCCCACAATCACTTCAACCACAATCCAATAATTCTCATCTGAAATTGGGACTTCACACAGATATTAGGATGTTGTGTCTATAGACTACCGCTTTCATGAATATCACATTATTCGGTTTACACATAGTGCCATTTAGCACACGCTTCATTGCACGTGACATGATCTGAACTTAATGAGCAGAAAACTGCGAGCAAGGTGCTCAGAGACGAAGAATTAGAGTTGCTGTAGATATTAAATTTAACCAGTGGTTTAACAGATGATTTGTTTTTAAGGATTGTAATGCATTTCTTATGAAAAGCACTTTGAACTGCATTTGTTTGAAAGGCACTTTACAAATAAAACTTTCTTCTGTCGCCTTGTGGCTAGACTGACTTGACTTAGGCTAGTGTGCAATGCATATTAAGTAAAATCAGACTAAATTAGGGTGAAAAAAAATAAATAGAAAAGAGATTCATCGTTGTGAAACTTCACTTTTCTCCAGCTGAAGAGTGTGTGTGTGTGTGAACAAATGTTTTTAGCTGAAAGTGTAATACCAGGTTCAGATTACACAAACTCTGATGGTCACTGTGTCAGATTAGGTGATTATAGAGTCATAAATCTTTGCCATGACTTGGCTGAGAGACATGACGGACTAAACGTCGGCTCCCAATCAATCATAGCTTACTGTATTTTTACAACTTGCCTGATGTCACATGGAAGGAGGTGCTGAGGACTGACTTTGACTGACCGGCAAACTTGGAGGAGGAGCACATATCTATACAGGTATGTAGATATACAGGTAGCTAATATGTATAGCTAATATTTGTCTTTTTGTGTGAGGAGTGATTACATTTTGGAGGAGTTTGGGTACAGAGGCAGATTGCAAGTTAGCTTTGAATACTTCTTTGTAGTACATTGTGTACTTCCTGGCCTAGACGTTCCTTTCTGCTACATAGCCAAAATGAAGACCACTGAAGGGGGGACACTCAAATCTTTGACTGTTATGAATAACAATACGCTGCATTTTGCTGTAAATGACAGTGTGAACAGAATGGAAGTATGGAAGTACGTAAATTGAGCTTTCTTTAAAATGCTTCCTTCCTAAGTGCCGATACAAGTTTGACCTGCATCCAACCGTCTCACTAAGTGTTGCATTATATAATTTCAATATTGCTGTGTCTTCACTTTTGAACTCTTTGTGGTTTACAGTAGGCAGCATAATTAAAAAAAAAGGATTTGGCTGTCATCTTCTCCAGGAAACCACAGCTCGATCTGATTGCTTCATTCACTTCTTGGGAGATCGTGTGAAGGAAGACGGGGATGAGTGACAACTGTTGACAATAACAAACATTTCTAATGAGAAATGACTCAAGGTACTGATTGCGCTCGAAGCAGGAACTTTCTTTTACATCCAATCACAGGTAATGATGTTAACAGATAAATCCCTGTACGAGAACAAGCAAAAAGCGATTCCAAGATGAGACTGTAACCTCCTAAACGTGGTCCAGTCTCCTAACCAAAACCTTTCGTGAGTATGGCAACACTGGAATCCCTGGGAACACTGGGTTCCCCACACACATTCATTTAGACGTGTTTGTGTCTACCTAATTAAGTCCAATCTCAACTCGCCTTTTAGCTCTGTTTAGTCTTCACAAGCTCTCTTAATATCGGGGCTCAGCTCAGTGCTCCACCATACTTACATCGTCATTAGGTGCTGAGCAGGTAACACACAGTGGGGCGTTGAGGTGACGATGATGAGAGCAGTGAGACTACATCTGAACAAAACCAAAACAATGAGCTGAAAGATGCTAAAACGCTTTGTGGAGCTCAGGGAAACTCTAGGATGTCTGTACGTTTGTCACTCTGAGAAAAACAGTGTTTAGAGCAGCTTTAACTAAAGCAAAGCAAGAGGGAAGTAAAAGTAAATTGGTTTTGATGTTTATGCAATAAACTCTTGTACTCACTCTAGTCCAACTCTACAATCTAAGACTTTGACCAGTCTTACCCTCTATTTATCCTAAGCATGGAGCCAACATTCAACCATGTCAGCCAAAGACTGAGACTGTGGCGCCTGGCAGATGACCAGCATTAACATTACTATTATTCCACTGAAGAAGACCTTTTCCAGTTATGATTCACCTGCGAGTGATGCCAGAATGATCCAGTCTGGCGTCAAGGGAGTCTACCTGCCATGATATGACTTTAATCTCCCCTCAAAACAGACTGCACATCAGCAGTGCTTTGCTTTCTTCGTTGTCAGGTGAACTGATATTGATACACTCTCAGATATTATTTCACAGATGGTTCGGATTTTTCAACATCTGAGTCTCGGCAACTCAGTTGTGTCGTCAGAGCATTAACGCTGCAAAATAGTGGTCAAAATGTGATTACTGTGTGGAGGCCGGGGTGATGATAGCATGTCAGAACACAAGATAATCCCACGGTAAACTCTTTCCAACTGTGCGAGCCAAGAAAACAATCACAGATCTTGGCCCAGGTGCTCCTCTCTGTATTTCTGTGAAAATAAGCTGTGAAAGAAACTCAGCCTGTTTCCTCTTAATTTTTTTTGAAGCTCACATTTTTTACACTAATTGGTGACATCCTCAAAGCTGTTTGTTAATCTGCAGAGCCGAGAAAAAAAAAGAAGTGACAAAGCATCAGGGGCGTATTCACACTGTCGTCCCTGAAGACATCTGCGTACAGTCGCCACATGCAGAACCTTTATCTAAGACACCAGAAGCTTTGCTGTCCGAAACATTCACATCACCTTCCCTCCAATCGGAATACTTTATCATCTGTTACTCAGGCCTGTCACATCTCATCCGCTGGAGTTCCTCCGGACATCTCCACACTTATCAGCACCAGAGCATCAACATGCTGTTTTTTTATCCTCTAGAATTTCAGCAATATGTCATTTTAAGTATCTGCTTTTTTTTTTCCCGCTTGCATTTATTAACGTGATGAATGTGTTTGAAATGCACTCCAAAACATCCCCGTCCCTCTTTGCTCTGGTCGTCTGGTTCAATTTGAGCCACTTTCACCCTCTCTTCGGGGACTTTTTCCTGCTGTTTAATCAGCAGCATTGAAAGCAGACAAAATCCAGCTGGGCATGACCCTGCGTTTATGGAAGAAATCAAAGTGTTTGCTGTGGGGCATTGTTTTTGTTTTGCTTGGTTATTTGAACATAACCTTTCATTTATCCCACAGAACACATTAATGACATATTCACATTGACAGGGGGAGTTTATCTTCTAGAACCTCTCACTCTTCTCTGACGCACGGCGGACACCGGCTGCCAACTTTTCCCCTGAAAATGGACGATTCCTTTAAAAAATGTGTTTCCCGTGAAAAAAAAAAAAGCAACTGTCTGGTGGCAGTCTTTCAAGGTAAATCACTGTGGACTCAGGTGACAAAGGTGGCTAAAATAGTATCACCTCTAAGCATCTACAGTTACATCAAACAAGTCCAATACTTCCTCCCACTCCCCAGTTCAGTTGGTTGTCCATTGTCTTCAACAAAAGAACTTGACACTTTGAATTGGAGCCTGTGATGGATCGCTTTTGAGGTCAGAAGCCTTTACCGGTATACTGGTTTCATCCCAGCCCAGCCGAGCTTCCAGGCTTGAATAGATAGTTCCAACTTGTGTGAAGACTAAAGCATTATTAGGCGTAGAGTCATAGAGCAATTGTGGGAAAGATGGTTTTGATGACTGGCTGCTTGAGTTTTTTTTTTTTTTACACCGATAAGATGTCTTTTTTTTGTGTGTGCTTGATTTACATGCGCTGTGGTTTGTATTTGTGCATCATATTTTCCATTTCATGGGATTAATTCACCGAGAAGATGATTTGATTTGGCTGTTTCTGTTTGACGACTGCAGAGAAACTCAAAAAGGGCACGTAGCACAACATACACACACACACACACAAAGGCAATAAAAGGCATACGTTTACAAAACGTTTAAAAAACTGATAATATCACAAAAATGAGCAGAACTCAGGTCCCTGTACTAAATGCATTATTCTTCCAGGCTTTATCTACCTGGAACTGAAAGAGTTCATTGTACCTCCACATGTATTATCTAACCAACATGAATATAACTTATCCTGATACAAGGCTCTAAGAATCAAACAAAGGAGTCTCTATCATACTTATATCACTAACTTTATCACCATTGGCATTCCTTGCATCATGAGGGATGCCTTTCCCACAGAGGGAAAACAATGGTTATCAGATATATAAGTTATTCGGGAATGCTGGTTAAATTGACCCTGAACCGCCTCCTGCTTATTTACATCTCACATTAGTCAGGGACATCATTTCAGTGACAAACCTGATACCAGTTACAAGTGGACATAATGAGGCGTTTTTGCTTTTAAGACGGGCTCGGTGTGGATGTTAAAGGGTTTACATTTTTACGCGCGCAGGTAACAATTTCCTCCAAGCTTGACTACAAATCCATTTTTGTGATTAATGAAAATGTTCCACGTTACCTACAAACTCTCTTTAGAGCAGCCTAACCCTGACTTTTTTTTTTCCTTTCCATTTCCTATACGAGCCCAACCGCCTCGCAGTAAAAAGGGTCAAGCGACCAGTTAAAATACACAGTGTATAATTTTATAGCTCTCTCCCAACGGGGCTCCTGGTGCCGGTGTCGAGACGACAATGCGCAAGCAGCAGTGCCGCACACAGATCAGTTTCATTCTTTGTCAGTGGTGAATAGGGGCGGAGGAAGCAAACTCATTAGAATCCTATAAAAAGAAAGTATCCGAGATCATAAAACACCCGGCTGCAGGACTAAGTGCTCACTCACAGCCAGACAGAGACAGAGAGTGGAAACCTCTTGTCAAGTTTCTTTCTGACCCTCAGAGCATCAGCATTTTAACAGATTCACTTCTTCATTGTTTCCCTCCTACACTGGGCTCTCTGTGCTTTTCAGATAACTGTGTCGATGGCAGTCATTCTTCTGAATATCTGATTTTCAGGAACAAAAACTTCACCTCATCACTAGTCTCTGTATTGCAGTCGGGCAAGCGTGACGCATGGACAGTGTCAGGGCGCACACTTCTTATTGAGAAACTTCACTTTTGCGGCACAGAGTTAAGTTTATCCAAGTGATTCAGATTTTTTTCTTCTTTCTTTTTTCTTTTTTTGGGGGCATTTCAGTATTTTTTATTTTTGATTTTTTAAATCAAGGATGCTCGTCCTAACTTGGAATAGATGCTGTGTTGTGATGTTTCTCGTCGCTACACTGAAGACGGGGACATCCCAGGTATCAGAGACGCGCCCAAAGGCGAACTCCATCAAGCCAGCTCTGTTGGGAGAGACACCTACACCCGCTACAAATCGCTCCACCACAGTCCACAGCGGGGTCACCAAGAAATATAACGTCCTCGTGCAGGTAATTTTTAATTGTTCAATTATGTAAGGATTCATAAATGGATACAGCAGCCTCACATTTACGCATAGCCTAACATTGGGTACGCTGGAGTATAACAAGTGTAATAGTTTATTATCATAATATTGATTCCAAATATAATGTTAACTTATTCTAATTAGTATGGAAGAAAAGAAGAAGCTCATTTAAGTGAAATTATGAGTGTGCCGTTAATCCAGATAAGCGTGCGTAATTGTGCGGTGCGTCTCCAAAACTGTGCCTACGGAGTATCTTGAGGTGTACAAGTAAAATAGCCCTCTGCCTTAAAAAGAGTTCACTCACGTGTGAATCGTTATTGGAAATTGCAGGGATTGGACCCCTCATAAACCCTAATTGCCTTTCAGACCTGACGCCACAGTCAGGGTGCTGCGCGCACTTCCACAGTAAATCATTAATGCCAGAAATGTGAGAAAAAGTTAACACTTGAGGTAATTTTCTGTCTGGGTCTTAGTGTCATTAAAGTGGTCCAGACGCTTGCTGGGATTATGAGATTCTAACTGTGGGGCCTCTGAAGGATACTCTTACCAACCACTTAATACCCACTCAAAGAGTTATCAATTCCTGCTGTTTCAACAAAGTGCCATATTACTGTAGTTTGACAGCAAACGTGAGATCAAAAAAAAAAAAAAAAAAAAGATCAAAAAAAAAAAAAAATTGGCAGATTTTATTCTGGCGAACATAAAAAGTTGTGAACATTATGGGTGATTTTTATCAAGTGAGAAATTAGAGCTGTACGTTTATGGCTTTAGCCTGGAAAGTTCTCAGCATATCCTAACCAAATCATTTCTTATAGGAGGATATTTTAGCGCATGTTTTGTCTCTTCTGAGGACGGTTTGGATATCACTGTGGAAAAGAAACATGAAGAACATCAAACTGACAAAAGCCAACAGGCTTTTCTTTCTTCTCCCTGAAAAACACTGATCTGCTGTAAAAGGTCACCACTAAAGTTTGATTAAACATCTCATTATGTTGAACTCTGCTGCTGCTGCTGACGCCTCACAGTATCTTTTTGAGCAGCAGATGGCACTGCCACATCTCCATCACTTCCCCCCCCACAACATCCAGAGTCTGTACATCAGCTCAGCAGCTGAACACTCGAGTCCTTAAGCAGTTTTTTGGCCTGATGGTCTCACCCTCTCGATTTAACGCTATCTTATATTTACGTTTGGTCTGTAATATCACTTGCAGTAGTGATAGTGTTGGATGTCAGCGGAGAGCGTAGTGCTGAGAGCAGCGCTCTGACATCCAGCTCAGACAGAAGAAATTATGGAAAAGCCACTTTTTCTCCTCTGCGGAGTGTGGAGATCCAACCTCAGGCAACCCTGCCAGACCTCAATTTGAACGCCTGCTTACATCTTTGCCATTGCAATAATCTGGCGCGGTTTGGAAGAGTGGACTGAGGGGAAACAATATGTGTGCGCAGAGACCACCATACTGTTACAAAAGTAAAATGTGATGGTGCAGGGTGTCGTGTGTCCAAATGAAGATGGCTAATAGCATTTATGGCAGGACGGGGGTATATAAATACACATAAATGTAAATGTGTGTGTGTGTGTGTGTGTGTGTGTTCTGGCTGCCAGGAGGTTTTCCAGAGTTGTAAAGTAACAGCCACAGCTCAGCCTTGGCCAGATATACAGCTTAATGCTGGCAAGAAAACTGCACTGACCTTCTGCGTCTCATCATGCAGTGGTCATTTATGAGCAAAATAAATCAAAGATAACAAGTCTGCTCTCTTCATGAGGCCGTAACGGTAAAGCGCAGTATATATTTTAGTTAAGGAGTGATCACAGGGAGGATACAGCTGCAATTACTCTACCTTAGATTTTTTAAAATTATAATGCCTTGAAATAAGCTGCACGAACCAGCACATTACTGAGTGATTTTCTTTCTAAAGTGGTTCACAGTAGGCACCCCCAAATATTTTCATCTGCGTCTGCATGCGTAAACGTGAATTACTGCTGATTAAGGCTTGGGTGTGAATTTGGAAAATGGGCCCGCATCAGCTCAGTATTCTCCTCTTGGCATCTGCATAATGGGAAACCTGCAGTGCCGATATCGTACGAGCAGATTTACGGTCAAGCGCTGCTCAGTTTGTTACAAATCTTGAGGAATGGCTGGCAGCGCTTCACACCTCTGGAGAATTCACAGTGGTGTTCATGGTGAGAACGACTGTGAGCTTGCCAGTTATGTGAGTGAGACTCTCAATAATTCACCACCAATGGCTACTTTTTTTTTTTTTTGAAAACTCAAGAATAGACACATTTTACATGGTGTGAGGCGGCTCTTTGCGGGCCTGAACTTCCACAGTTAAAGCAAATTCAGAAAATTACAAGAAATTTCCCCAGTAATTGCCCTCATTGGCTTAATTTCAAATGTAGCAAATTATCGAGGCAGAGAGTCCAGCCACCCTGTGGAGACGAGCCTCTGCAGCAGGAAACGAGAGTGTAATTTGGTGTTTTATCCATCAGATTAGAAACGCTGCTCAAAGCCTTTGGTTATAGGAAACATTTGACAGCTTAATGTGCTTTTATTTCCTGTAGCTGCTGACAACAGTTGGCGATAAGAGTTACATTAATCACACACAAAACCAGGGTCAGGTTTTGGCTGTCCTTTGGCCTTGTGTCGAGGCAAACTCGCTGAGTGTTTTCCCGTTGTCTCACCCTTTTCACATCAGCCTGACTCGAGTAAAACCGACAAAACCAAAATGTACGCCTCTCAGACCTTGACAGCCGGTGCTCGTGGGTGGCACTGTTGGCTCCTTGGACGGGAACCAACAGAAATGGATAGCACGGGCAGGCAGTGCTCACCACTGTAACCTCTGATCCCACAAGGGAACCGACAGCGTGGCGGCATTCATGCAGTACGTGTCTGTAAAACATCAGCCGCCGGTCAGTCAGCCTTAACTAGTTGCTTTATTTAATTCAAGACAGAGATTACTTTAACAAGCGATCTCCGAGGGCTCGGCCTATAAAAGTAGAGCCACGTCCTTTCTCTCTCTCTCAGCCCTGCCCCAACCCCCGCTGCAACCTAAAATGACTGTTTGGGGATCCTAATGAGCTGAGAAAAAGAGAGAAAAGGCAGGGAGAGGTGTGAGCGCTTGTTAGTGCTCGGCTCAGCTTGTGCGCCTCTCTCCCGTCCTGTGGCCTTTCCAGCATGTGGGTCCCTTGGGCGCTGTGAGGGCCCTGCGCTGGAGTCATTAGGGGCCTCCAGTGGAAACCTCCTTTACTGTAATTGGACCTGTTAATGAGAGAGAGGAGACCCGCGCACCTCTCATTCCACAGGATTACACCTTTTAGAGCAGCACACCTCCTAGATTACCATCAAGCGCTTTCCCCCTTTCCTTTGATAGTCTTTGAAGAGAGCAGTCAGTGTACGCTGATGGTGTGCCTCTCTTCGTGTCCGATGAATAAGATCAACTCAGAATGTATACTTAACTTAAGGAGGGTCTAGTTTTTGGAGACGTTGGATTCTAGCACTCAAAGGGACATGCCCATAAACACATGTGTTTTGAGTGATGAAAGACGCCAGGCTGCGTTTGAAGACACGGTTGTACGAGTGACTTGTGCGCAGCCATCCCTATGTTATCTGATACCGGCTGTCTGTGCTTTCAGGGCATATGAAGTTTGTTTATTCAGTGACATCGTTTATTTGACTCTGTAAGGCCCCTGCCACTCATTAACACCATTCACAGTTTCGCGTTACGAGGCTTGATCTCCGAAGGTCAAGTGCAATCACGACACGGAGCTCAGCAAGCGTGGATGGGTGCTGCGAGCGGGTGAGGAAGTCCTCTCGGATAGATCTTTGTGCTTTCGTCTCAGATGAAAACAATGGAAGTACAGCTCGTACTCGGGCAGTCAGTGAATTGGAGGGTCAGGTCAATGGAAGGGTTCAAAAAGAACATTAATAACACTCGTCCCACATCACCACCCCGGTATTTTTCATACTGTCCCTACATTTTATACCCTCAAACTGAAACTAAGCAGATAGGACGTATGTTATTTTTATGCATTACAGAGCACTTCCATCGAATTATATCAGCACTTTGGAATGGCTCTACAGAGGTAAATAAGGGATCCAACCAGGGGGGAGGGTTCAAAGACCTGTATATCCTGCAGTAAATCCCTTGTAGATTGTTGCTCCCGCACATTTAAGGTTCCTCTTCAAAGCCACAGTGCTTTACCAGCACGAGAGCAGCACGAGACAGGGCCGGGGGCTTCCCTTATGGCTCTGTCTGTCTCTTGTTTATCGTCTTACCAGCATACCAGGAGAGGCGGCAGAGTACACAATTTTCAACCCACTTCCTGCGCAGGATCCAAGTCTGTGCTTTTATGTGTGAAGACTATCTATGGAAAAATAAGGGAGCAGCAGAAAAAAAAAAAAAAGATGTGAGATGAATGAGATGCGTCCAAAATGAAGCGTCGTCTCTCAGAAGTTGCGAATGAGGCGTTTTAAAACATGACAAGATAAGGCGAGATTATCAGCCGTGATTTGGGGGTCAGGCTTGTATCATTGGGTTTCAAAGGGCTGTCTTGCGGCCTGAGCTGTGATGGAAGAGGTGAGCCCCGTTCTTCTTTTTCTTCCACCCTCCCTCCCGCCCACCCCAGCACCATATGCACTATGCACTGTAATCGATCCAAGCCTGCTGGCCAGAAAGACAGATAGGAATCAGAGCAGGTAGTATGAAGTACTACTGCACGTGGCCGGGCCCATTTGTCTTCATATTTAGATAACAGCACATTTTTCATGTCAGGGAAAAAACTCCCACTGCACTTTCTTGAACTTCTCCTCAGACCATATTTCCAGCATATTTCCCTCCTCAGCTGTGATTATATCAATTGTCTATGGCGATGTACACAAAGCGATGTTGACACAAAAACAGAAAACCGAGGTTTAGAGAAGAGGTTGAAAGTTCATTCTTATCCTTGGAACTAGTACTTGTAGAAATAACAGTTTGCCAAATAAAAGCTTCACATAAATCTTAATGGTCTTTCCCTGTGGAGCAAACTCAGATGAGGAAAACCATCAGACATAGTTAAAAGCTCCGGAAAGCCTATTACACGGACTGTGGGTTTGTTTTTTTTTGTCTAAACTTAGATGAGTTCGATACTGCTCGAATGTCTTCATGTCAAAAACAAAGCAAAGAGTTGGGCGACAGCTAGCTTAGCTTAGCATAAAGAGCTAGTGTGGCTTTTCCAGAGTTCAAAGCTACACCAACCACAGCTCCTCCAAAAAAGTTAAATTTGTATACAAGAACAGAAGTGCAACAATGGACATTCATGGTTTTACGGGGAGGGAGCGACATGTTGTAATCATTTCTTGGACTCTTGTAGCATTGAAGTGAAAAGGCTGTGGACTAGGTTGCGGTAGGTTCACACTCAAATGAGCTCTTATGTTTAACTGTCAAGACAAAGTTACACTAAATCTCTCTGAAACTACAAACTGGCGGTTTTTTTTTACTATTCAGTCTAGTTACAGATTAAACAGTTTCTTTATGCTAAGCTAGGCTAATTGGCTAGGCTTGCTCCATATTCAGTGCACAAACATGAGAGTGGTGTCAAGTTTCTCATCTAACGCTTTATAAGAAAGACAAAACGTGAAAGTATTCCTGTGAAATTTTTTGTTTTTTGTGTGTGTGTCTGTGAAATAGGACATCCGAGGGAAAGCTTAAATAAGGAACGGTCGTATTTATGGCTCCTACTCTTCCCATAACGCATCGTCAGGGACATTTTCTCAGATTTTAGAAGTCCCTTCAGAACGATATTATAGATGTGTTGAACTGCTCTTACTGGTGGAGCGTCATCATCGTGTTTATGATGTGGCATTTGAATATTCAGTTCATAACACAGTAGTAATTAAGAAGTATTTGCAGTGCATTAAATCTCGGGGCTTTGTTACTTTCATCAACACATTAAGCATCTGTATTATGGGAATCTGTCATAATGATTAATGAGCATTCAGTTTAATATTCCTGCTCATTTTTCTATGCCTGTATCATTGCCTCCATGTGTTTCCAGCCTGAGAAAGTCAGTATGGCATCCATCCAACGAGTCCAATCTTGTTCACTTTCTGAAGCACAGGCACATCAAGTAACAGCTTCTAATGTGCTGAAATACTGATATTGTTGAGAGTTGATTTCAACATGTGGTGTACAGTCATGTTTGCCTGATCTTATGGGCATGGCAGCCCCTCTTAGCTGACCTTTATACCCCAAACGGAGTTTGCTATTTATTGTGGCTATAATGATTTTACTCTGATTTAAAGCTCGTCCTTGTTCATTCTCATGTTTATTGTTCCATGTTTGTCAGTGGTAAGCCACACTAAATCAGATCTGTCAGTGCTGTGCCAGCTAAATGTGGTTGTGGTGCCGATGGTGGTGTGCCAGCCAAACATGTTGTTCTAATGTCAGCCTACACTGGACAGGATTTACAAAGTATCCATATCCTTTAAGATCTTACTGATCTGCATAGCTGAATAGGTGTTGGGTTCTGCAAACACACTCAGTCCATCCACTGTAACGGAGCCTGGAATCAAACTGAGTGCCTCAGAATAAAATGAAGATGTGTTGCAATTGTGGAAACAGTGGCCTGACCTTCTTTGTGTCATGAGCCAGAGAATTGATGTTTCTCTGCAGCTGTTCAAAATGTCCTCCTCGCTTGATGAATTCTGTTTGAATGTGTGACATTATTCCATTTGTCTGAGGAGGTCATTTGATTTGTGGAACAATTCATGTCAAACTCCTTTGCTCCTGCTCCAAGTCTAACAGAGACAGGATTTGCATGTGTAAGGAATTATATCAAGTCAGTGGTTCCAGTAAAACTTCCCATTGGTGCGCTCACTTGTTATGGAAAAAGAGAGCTTCGCCTTAATTGTACTTGCTGCTGTGGACAGTGGATGTTATGTTTGTTAAGGTGGCAGTTTTTCTAGCGTGGTGCAAAAGGCAAAAGCAAAAACAATGCCAAATTGACTATAAAGGAGTATGATTAGCTACAGTAATCACCCCTCAATTATGTCTGTAGACTCGTTAAGCCTCTGAACACTCTGAGAGAAAATGAGAGAAACTGAAGTGGTTTTTCTTGGTTTGGAAATTCTAATAGCTCTATTGTCTGGGACCTGAAAAAATGACCACACCAGTGAGAGACATGTTAATCCCTACAACATGTTGTCCACTAAAATTGGGTGCAGAGGGACCACAGTCTGTAGTCAGTTCCCCCAAAACAAACAACCAACATATTTTACCACTTACCCCCAATAGTATCTAGCCATGCACAGAGTTTTGGATTTATTTGCCGAGGCTTTAGATCTCTGCATGCTGCCGAGACTTCTGCCACCACCTCAATACAATGAGGGCAAATGGCATTTGGTTTTGATGTCCCAAACATCAAAAATTACATTTGTAAAACTTTCTTTTCAGAAACAACGACAGTTGTAGTTCTGTTAGCAATGAGTAACGAGCCAGGAAATCTTTGCTTAAATACAAAGTGACTCTCACAATAACCAGAACATTGGTTTCCCTCGGCACAGGATCTAACAATTCTCTTCTCAGATTGTGACATTTATTTATATAAATCTCCGTAGCACTGATGCACATTAAGAACACACAAATACAAAACAAACAGTCTATGACTAGACATGTTCGGATTGACTGCTTCCTTGGCAATTCTGTTATTGTAAAATGTGACATTTTCTAACATAACAAATTGCCTTTAAGTTGGACTTTAGTTGAGTTTTTGTCAGGTCCCGGTTTTGGTCCACCCAAAATCTTGCACAGCAAGACTTTACTGATTTTCCGGACTCCAAAGACCTCTAACCTCGAACATAAAAAGGGTTTTATATTGCTACAGTTAAAAGGCATTTTACAGTACATAGAATGGAAGTCAGTCTGAGGGGTTTACTCAGCTGTGACCAACAAAATCCAGTTTGTTCCCTTCAACAATGGTGCCCATCACTGCACTGCACACAACAGTTGTATGGACATAGCTGGAGACACAGAATAACCACCATCCAATATACCAACAAATAGGTCATCCCGAGGTGATGACACACATGGTTTATCATCCCAAGAAGATCCAATGTGCAAATAAAAGGGCACTGTTTCATGACATTAGATGCTGAGCACAATACGTCAGGGTCAGTATGACTATTGGAAGGATGTGTCCACAGGCCAATCCATGACATCTTTCCACTCTCGATGAGTACCTGAAGAATCGATTGCCAACCTTGCACCTACTACATGATACACATAGTCAAGTGTATGGGAAGACTTCACTCGATATCACTGAAATGATGCACTTGAACCATTTATTAAGACAAATGTATTCTTGGGTAATGTAGAATCATTCATGAACCCAGTTAGTACGACTTTTTTCTTTACAGATTGAGTAAATGCATCTTCCTCCTCAGCAGGTGTATCCATGCAGCAATGATAAGGAGTGCAGCGTGGGAAGCTACTGCCACAGCCCTCAGCAGGCTCCTTCACGCTGCCTCACCTGCCGCAGGAGGAAGAAGCGCTGCCATCGAGATGCCATGTGCTGTCCCGGGAATCGCTGCAGTAACTGTAAGTACCTGACACGCAAACACAATTTCAGTGCACGTCAGCTTCAGTTATGCTGTGACTGCAGGGTACAAGTCATAAATTTAATTTCTTGTCTTATGCAGATATCCTGGAAAAAAGGCGACTTGTTCCAAGTCACTGAACAAACAGTACCACAGTATCTAGCCCAGAGACTTAGTGAAGGAGCCAATACATTTAAATAATGTTGAACACATGCTTTCAGATTATAGTTGGACTCTATTGAATTTAGGCCCAGAGGTCGGGAATCGGTGGTCGCGATTTAGGTGTTGTTTCATCAATAAATGGTGTGAACGGCATGAATGCGTGTTAATGCAAAAGCGGAAATTGTTCTTTGTTTTTAATTGACATAGCTGCAGGAGGTTACCTACCTTCACAGCTGCAGTTAGTAGTCCAGAAAAGTTGCAAACACTAACGTGTGCTATTAACATATTGATCTGATATTGTAGCTAGCCAAGTTTACCATCAGGTTGAACGATCTGCTATGTTGTTTTTTGGCAAAGTGAGCAGAGTTGGTATTGTTTCCTCTCACGTTTGACCTTCCTATTTTTCTCTCTGCAGATATTTGTGTCCCTATCTCCGAGAGCGTGCTCTCACCTCACCTCTCAGCTTTGGACGAGCCTAACAAACTCTCCACCAAAGACCACAACTGGAGGAAGAGTGGGAAGGCACATGCTAAGCATTCCCTTAAAGGTAAGATTGGATCTCCGAGGTTATGTTTAAAACATGTTCGCTGGAAGCGATGCCATCTCTGGCATCTCGTCACTGTTGTTTTTGCCTTTTCCTGCTGCTGCGCTCGCTCAATCTGGCCGGGGTGGCTTAATCTTTCTGTTGTTCACTGTCTACATGTCCTACAGAGTTCATGGGCGACGCCAGTCCACAAACTATGTTGATAATTACCCCTCTGCTCATATGTCAGTGTCTGCAGTGTCTGTAAGCCCAAAGCACAGCATGGGGAGCCTAGAGGAAACCACAATGCCCCTGCTGTTTCTGCACCTACATAAAGCCATACAAACACTTTCATTGACAGCACACATTGTATGATACACAAGTGAAAACCGCAGAATGCAGGTTTGGCATGATTATATATATAATAGCTCTCTGAGCCCCCTGCTTAGTGTTCCTGTCACCGTATTTAAGTTAACGTAAAGGCCTATCCATAAAGCAATACATTTAATGAGACACTTAAATTACTCAACTCTAAATGCACCCTAAAGACAGCAGGCTGCAAGGCTAAAATCAATGTGAAAATGGCAGAAGTACTCAAACTTGCTATAAATAAATAAGACCATTTACTTTTATTTGTGCTTGACTCCCTCTCTCTCCTTAAACATTATTACATTATAATGGCCTTATGCAAGCCGCCGCCTGAGAAAAACCCACCAAGAGAATCAGTGGCGTTAAAGCAGTCAGGCTCAGGCGGTCCGTCACGCTGATGGGTGAAACTTCATACTGAAATAACTAATCAGCAAAGTGTGACTCTGTTTTAAATGGCGGAGCAGCTTTTGGCAAAAGGTGATACGCATTTAAAAGAGTTCCTGTGGGGGAAAAAAAAGAAATCTGCATCACTTAATTGTGCTAATTATGAATTCATAATGCTAACCTCCTGCCAAATATCAGACCTAGACCAGATGGGACGATATGGTTAATATACAGAATAAGCAAATTGTTTGGTTGATTCATGTTGAAGGCTCCATGCATTTCTTTGGTCTTTGACATGGCCACACATAATGCAGTCTGAACTGAAACATGAAGAAAGGGTTGCATGAACTTATCCGTATGGAAAACATAACAGCTTAATGAACAATAATGATACATTTCCTTTGCTTTACTTAACTGGAGCACTATAACTCCAAGATGCTGGATGGTTTATAATTTCAAGCAGGTCTTTTATGTCTCTGATGAAGCATTTGTTTCTGTTTTTCTAAGCAGACATATGCCAACTTGATGCATTGTTAAGAGATGTATTGTCTGCTCCACTGATCGGCGTTTTTCCTTGTCTACCTCCGTTAGGGCACGAGGGAGACCCTTGCCTGCGTTCATCCGATTGCTCGGAGGGCTACTGCTGTGCCCGCCATTTCTGGACCAAAATCTGCAAGCCGGTGCTGAGGCAGGGAGAGGTGTGCACCAAGCAGAGGAAGAAAGGCTCTCACGGCTTGGAAATCTTCCAGCGCTGCGACTGTGCCAAGGGCCTTTCCTGCAAGGTGTGGAAAGACGCCACCTCCTCGTCCAAGTCCAGGCTTCACATGTGCCAGAAGATCTGAAGTGGAGGCAGCTGCTGTCGGCGTATAGGCCTCTGTCTCCATCTGCCAGGGAAAGTTTTTTAAAGGATGGGTTGTGGCTGTATTGAAAGGAGTAAAAGACAGAGACTAACAAGAGACAGAACAGACTGTGTGGGTTCAAGCTCGCTATTCGGCAAGCGGAGAGCGACCGGGATTGCTTTAATGTTTGCTGTGAGTGGTCCATCCCTGCACCCACACTCAAGCACGCACCCTCACACACACAAGCACACACACACACACACACCTCATGGGTTTGTGAGATTAATGAGCTCATGGTGTGCTTGCTCACAAATACGACAAACGTTTTACACATTCTCACGACATTCAGGGAGCCACAAAGTTAGCCAGTAGATGCTGTGATAGGTGTGGACCTAGGCAACAGACGTAGCAGTCTTTCATCAGGCTTCAACTTATGATAATAATAAGACAGATAGACTATATAGAGACAAGCCATATTTTTAATGTACAGTACAGTCTTTACCAAACTCCAAAGTCAAATATCAGATTTGTGATATCATGTGTTTCATTACAGCATCTGAATGTTGCCATGATGTGTTGTCTGTGTTGTCAAATTTCAGTATCTCCCTCTTCATGTAACTGCAATCAGTAACAATGTCCAGACTCACCAAATGCCACTCATATCATATGAGGAACTAATTGTATACACTGTTTACTCCAGAGCTTGACTTGTGTACTGTAACAGCATCCTGAGACTTCAACGTGACGCGAATGCAAGAACATTTACATCAGAGTGATGAGTTTCATCTGGGACATTAGCCTCCTCGCCCGATTTTTAGCCACAAGAAGAGAGATAAAGTAGTGTGTCCGTTGTGGAAACCTCGTTTGATCTGTCAGATCGCAGCTGCAGTCTATTGTGATACAAATGTGTGGGTTAAAACAGTTTGCACTGAGGTAGTGCTCTGCTGCAGACTTAGTGGTTCCGATACCAGACCGAGAATGGTTCTGCTTTTCCAATCACATGAACAGGATTCAAGGATACGATGGAAGTGCAATTTTTTCCGTTTACGAAGCCAGTAGGAACGGAGACGTGAGAAGATTGATTAAAGTTCCAAAAATGCTCCATTACCTGACGTTTTCAAAGAGGACCACGGCTCGAATCGATGTTTGCCCTGTTTAGTTTCCTGTTTTTATACAACTGCATACTTTCTTCTGGTGGAGTACTGTGCAGTTATGTTGTGCCGGAGGAGAAGCAATGCTTTTTTTTTTCAGTACAGCTTCTTTAAACAACCACTTGTTACTTACATAGTCAATATAATATCACATTTGACTCTTTTTTGCTTTAATGTTTTTAGAGCATCAACTACACATATTTTGTAACCATTTAAAATATCAATAAGCTCTTATATTGTAAATAGATTGGAAACAATGAAAATGTATTTAAGAATCAATGTATATCATGTACATATAATAAAAATATGAATCTTAAACGTTGCAGCAAAATGATCTAGGTGAGAAGAGTACTGAGGGACGAAATAGGACGAGCACAGTTGGATAGATTCGAAATAGGCAAAAGAGGGGAAAGGCATAGATAGCTTTGGCTGATGTTGCAGACTGGATTCCAAGAGGAGAGACGAGTACATTCATTTCCAAAATAGTTTGTGTAAATGGTGTGTAAATGGTGTCAAGATTTATATCCCACTAAATATTGTTTGTGTTAATACTTTGCATTGATTTGTTTTGTGTATTTACAATGTTGAATGAATAAAAAAATGTATTTTGTATCACTGCTTACACAAGACTGGTTATTACTTGCTGCATGCTAACGTTATGTTGTGTTTATAATAATGTACAATGGGAGGTAAAGCCAAGGTACAGTCTTGCATTATATTATGATTTAGAATAATGAAATAAATGTGTTTAACAAGCTTAAAACCAATCAGCTGATTCAGTGAAAACTTGGTTTCAGATCTGTGAAATTTTTATTGTGAACAAACAAAGTTTAGTGGTCAGCGTTAACAGAGCTCTCAAAAGTGAAAATACACATGAGATCATGAGCTACCATGTCAGCTGACCATGTAAAATAAGCTAAAATAAGCTAATGATCATAACTTAGTGTTTTGGAGACGCCCTGATGCATTAAATCCTGAAAGAGTTCGAGGGTCACCAAAACCACCAACCAGCTCGGTCTGCATTCAAGACTTTTTCATGAGTACAAATAAGACTCCATATAAGAGCCATTATAGGCTGATGCTTTGCAGATGTGATCTATAGACGATATGCTTTCATACGCTCCTCTTATGGGAGAAATATTCAGGATGTGTTTAGATAGGTTAGGTTAGGTAGAGACAACTTGTTGCATGTTAGAACGTGATTAAATTTTGGAATTCATAATGACATCTTTGAGCGTGATCACTCTCCTCACCACTTCAGACAGTGTGCTGAAAGCTTCTTCGAGAGGCCACTTTGTAGACAAAGCTCAAAATTTTTAGAACATTATTGTACAACCTCACTGGGTCCTGTTTTGACTGTTCCCAAGAGGGGGCCATATTTTTTCAATCATCTCTAACAGGAGACGTACAATACGCAAAAAAACATCAAATGCAGCAGCGTTGTCGTGGGGCTGCCATTGTTCTTCTCTGCACGCCTCGTTATGTTCCGAAATACGTTTTTATTTTCTGGCCAGAGGTCTTGTTCTTTCAGATTTCATATTTCATCTTCGCTTTTCATGCCGCATATGACAAAAATGTTACATAAAATAAAAGCTGTTGAAAACTGTCTTTGCGGTGATGCCATGCCGCTACTTTGAGGCTTTCGTTCAGGTTGTTGTAAATGCACTTTAAACCAGATGTTAGGTTTACGTGGCTCTGGAAACTGCTACAGCATTACAAAATATCTACTACAATATTAGTTTTGATTTACAAGCGCTGTGTGGTAAATCTTCCATCCTTACTGTCAGTAAGCATTTACATTACAGTGTAACCAGTGGGCCAGGATGAGCTCTAGAGTAAAGATTCTTTAGCTTAAACATCTGGAGCTCCTGAAATAAGCACAAATATTATATAATATTGTGCACGTGCTTTCTTGTGAAATAACGGCAGGGTTTGATTTGTTGTCTCTCTGTAAGTAAATTATTTAATAATACACATTCAATTTTTCCTCCGCAGTCATTAGCTTATTTTACAGACTGTGTGGAAAAGTCCGGGAGTGACCTCTTATGTAAATGTGTTCACCAGATGTTCAATATTTGTATTTCAGAAAAGGTGCAGAGACTCCTAAAGGTATACCCATTCACACCATTATCTCCCTCTTCTGTTTCCCTCTTTGTCTTAGAATAACAACATAGGCAATGTCATCGAGAAGAAATTACAGAGGGCTTTGCCAACGTGTGCGCTCAGCTTTGATGGATATTTTATTACCTTTCTTCAATTTGGGGTGGTGAGAAAGACGATAAATCACTTTCTCACATTCTTTGACAGTAAAAACCTGCAATAATTATTCAGCACCAAACTCTGCGCTCTGCACTTTACAAGGTTGTGTTTTCAATCCAGCAAGTGTCCAGTCAGTTTTTTTTCACATGTGCTTTTGATTGAAAGTAATGACTCTACCCTACCTTTGTTTGGATAAGGTTTCTATTTGCTGAAATATTGGATGCCTTTTTATCTCCACAGACACTGGAAAAGGGTACATTCAGGGTGAACGGAGACTGCAGGTCTCCATGGAAAGAAGAGGTAGATACAGACAGAGAGCGCTTTTCTCCGGCTCCAGGCCACCCACAGGCATTGGAGTCTCCACCAGAAACCTGCTAATGAGAGAGTGACTGTCACTGGTTCTGCACTTTCCAGCGTGTGTCAGCAGAAAATACAAATGAAGGAGTTCACACAGACAGGTTTGACTGCCCGTGAAGTTGCCAACTAAATAAATATGCTAAATGATTCAGTGGAAGGCTTTGATTTTGTGCCCGTGTTGGCACGGCGCAAATCATAAATGTAATTTGGGTTTGTATGGCTCATATCATTCACTGTGGCAGAGAAGGAAAGTCCTCTCGAGCAAGCAGGCCTCATGACTTTATCGCATGGGCCTCTGCATCTGTGTGTGATGCAGCTTTCACATATTGTAAGCTGGTGAAAATGATGACAGGCATTACTTTTATGATGTTTATGGCACAAAGATGACTTCTATTTGTCTCATGCTTTTATCAATCTGCGTGCCTTTATTTAGCAGGCAAACAAATTCTCTTCCTGAGCAAAGCCAGACTTATAGAAAGTCCTGAGGAAAAATTCTTAAACATATGAAAAAAGTTGGGTTGACCACAGGAAACATGTGGTTGGATGCCTGGCGACATTTTACCCTTCTGTCACAGGGTCTGTTTGGTTTACTTCTCAGTTTTTTTTCATCCCGAATGGGACCCAAAGGTCAGGAACGCACTTCTGCCCTGCGATTATAAGGGAATTATGGCAGTAATACTGTTCAGAAGGAAGTGGTTTAAGATATAATTATTTATACACTGTCATACTGCATCAAAATTTGTCCTACTGTGCAGATTGTGTTGATGAGCTCACATTTTAATGAATCACATCCATTTTATTTTCCAGTGGTGGAAGAACTTAACTTAACTAGGGCAGCAGTACTTCATGACGAGTCCAAGTAAAGAAAGATCATCCCCAAAGAGTTAAAGTAATACTTCCATGGAAGAATGGACCCCATCTATGTCATCTTTTTTGTAAATTACAATACTGTTGTTAATGACGATGCATCCAGTGTAAGAATTTTATTGTAGCTGGTTGCGGTGCATCTAAATTTAACTACTTTAATATTTAGGTATTTTATTTTTTAATGGTTTAGTGCAGTGATTCAGTCAGGCCTCCGAATAAGTCCTAAGGGTAATGAGATGATTAATGGGGCTGGAAAGAAGAAAAAACAAAGTTCTGCTACATAAATTTGTAATTGTAGTTTGAACGTCATGTGAAATAATGGATGTTTTTTTTTTTCTTTCTCTCTTGGGCCTCAAAATGTTCTTTAAATGAAAGCATCTGAGAGCTCCAGAGGGGAGGAGATGGAAATGCAAAGAGCACATAGACATCTGAAATGTGACAAGGGGACCCAATGTGGACAAAATAATTGGGAACCTGTCATTTAATCTTTAGCATTTTATTGTATTTAAGTTCATCATATGTTTTGATGTAAAAGCTGGATCTGGAAAGTAACTTGTAAGCTATACCTGTCAAACAAAAGTAGTGGAGTAAAAGTATTTCCCTCTAAAAAGTAGTAGAGTTAAAGCATAAAGTAGCAGCCAAAGGATGAAAGTGGTAGAATAAGGGTAAATGAAACGTCAGAGAGAAAAGGCTCCATTAAAATGGAAATATTTTAGTACAAGTCAATTCTTGAGAGAGAAAAAAGACATCCACTTATGTTTCTTTCCTAGAAGCCATTTAGGATCATGACCCATTATCTTCAAGCGAGAGCATACGTTCACTAAGGGGCATTATAAATACATAGAATCTGCCAAAGCTACATCAGATATAGAATAACATCTCAGCCTAGAGGCTTTTCTTGTTGTGCGCTTATCTCCTCTATCTAAATCTGCAGTCTGTTCTGATTGAAGCAATCATCACAACTGGCAAAGTTTTGGTTTTATCATAGCAGAAAGGTTCACGGTTATTATTTTCCATGACCTCTCTTTGCAGCAGCATATGGTCCAAGAAAGGAACCGTTTTTACATCAGAGGTTATCCAAATAGAAGACATCTCTCTGCCAATTCTCAATCCCTGGACCCCTGCCTGGTCAACCACTGCTTTTTGTCAGTTCTCGGTATCTCTGCTCCACTGTTATTAAACAGTTGCATTAGTCCTTAATGGAAATACCACAGTGTGTGTAACAGCGGTCCAGTAACCGTAGGAGACACTGTACTGTAAGTGTCTCATAGAGATATTGTGGCGTGTCACGACAGATTAAATACGACTGAAGAGCGAATCATGTCTTATCTTCTGTGATGCTCTCTCTCTTTTAACCTACATCCTAACTCGATACTTGGAGTCAGTGTCGGTCTGTTCATCCTCATCCCCATCACAGGTTGCAACATGACCACGATCATGTTCGATCTACGAGTCACTCGCAGACGTAGATGATCGCGCTGGGATGCTTTTCACCGTTGCCTCGGTTACAGCAATCATTCATAGGGCTGTTTCTTACTTTCTTTCCTGGTGGTTCAACATGGTGGACTGTGGTGACTGAGGACCAGTCCCCTGTAGACTCATTTTAAGGTAACAAAAACATAACAAGTCTAATTTTCAGGTGATTATACGCTAATGAAAACATATTTATGCATATTATATTCCGCTTTGGCCACAGTATGTAAGAGGCACTAAATCTAACAGGCTGGACGTTTAACAACAGAAAGGCAGTTTTTCAGTCTCAATGAGGCCAACTTAATTACATTTAGAGCATGAACCACTTCTGAATCCTTCTGTATCTCACAGAATCGGTTCTCTGTGTTGGATTTGGGGAATTTAGTTTGGACTTATACCAACAAACACTGAAGCAATAAAACTGAAACTTTATAATCACTGATCATATCTGCTCCCTCTACTGTCATCTGCAAATTTATTTCTCCTTGTACTGCTTTACATGTCCTGATGAAAGGGTGACAGTGACAGAAATGTGATTTTTTTTCTGGGGCACAGCTTCCATATGGGCCGCTTTCATCTTATTGTCTCATATTTAGAATAATCACATTGTCTTAAGCGGACAGAATGATGGAAACATTAGAGGACATTACAAGGACTTTAAAGATCCCATCCTGACATGTTTTAAGACAATAAAAAGCATTCTGCTTCGAATCTGTGTATGATTCATCAAAAAACAAACACACGCATTCCTTGAGAGCACATCTAGTCCATCTCCCCGACGTCAAAAATCTCTATGCAAATGTATTTTGCTTTTAAAAGTTCAACCGCCAGATGTACAGTGTCTCCTCCCTCACTGTAAAGTCAATGCTCGGTTTATGTGCATGAGAGGTTTCAAGTTTCCACATCATGCTTATATAAGATATACTGGACAATAAGAGCTTCCCAGCTACACAAACCATGCTTGTATGCGCACTTATTAAACTCAGATTTTAAGTGAAAAACTTTCCTCCTCCTGCAGATTCATGTGAAAACAGCCTTCTAGTGTCACACTCTGCACATGCGTCATTCAAACTCAAACGTCCTCGACAAGTAACGCGCATTTTGGATTGGAGCTGCATTTTAAATTCTGAGCAAATAAACTGGCATTGCCAATAATTCCGTAAAGGTGAGTCACGTTAGTTTAGATGCCAGTTAAGTTAATATTCCAACCCCCTCAAATCAGTCTGTCGATCTGGGTTGTCTACTGCTGTTCTTCTGATGCAGTTTGGCTGCGTCTGTGTGTTTGACACATGTTCTCGTAATCCTCCAGACCGTTCCCCATGACTGACCAAATAATTTTGGAATTTGGTCACACACAATTTCACATCTTTGAAGCTGTATTATTTGTCTCATGTTGTTTTGAAAACGTTCATATTAAAGTGCTAATTCCCGGATGTCTTTTATGGCTAAAAAAATGCTGTCAAGTGGCATTCAACTTCACATGAACCCAACTTTGTTGTAGTGTTTGTCAATTTTATGAAGGAACTTCAAAGTTGGAGCCATTTTAAGGGTTGCTTTTTTTCATTTAACATGATTTTATCCGCCACCTGTGTTTATCTGGGAGGACATGCTGAGTACCAGTCGACATCAAGGGAGAGGAAGAGAATTTTCCGTCATTGGCAGGTTGAGATGTAGCGAAAAAAGGAATGCTAGCTGTCATGCCAAACCTCAAGCATTTCCGTTCTGTCCATATTGTCTGTATTTCTATTTATTGATTTCTGTTTTTATACTTGTGAAGTTTAGATTTTGAACAACGGGGCAGGAAAACATTAGAAGACAATCCAAAACAAGTGAACAATTCCACGTGGCGGGCTGCCAAAGAGTTTTGTCCGTATACTTCTCCTGAGAAGTTTCAGATGGATGGTTCATCTGGACATTAAGCAGGACATCTAAATAATAGATCCAATTACTTCATGCAAAAGTTATGAATCAGACAACATGTGCTCAAACTATTTCTGTTTTTTCCAAGGCCACACATCTGCATAACAGCCTACATACTGTATTTGACCTCTGGTGGGTGATGTCTGTATTTGTATAAACTCAAATATGTACATAACCTCAAATATGTCTATAACCCTTAATGGTCTATAATCAACTGATATAAATGACTGATTGCAAATATGCTGTATATCCACCCAGACTTCTTGAGTTGATACTACACATCACGACAGCATTTTTCATCCATTCCTTTATAATACACCCATTTACACCTGCCCGAGGCTGCTCTCCAACACTCTTTGGGGGTCATGACTCTTTTCTTGCTTTTTCAATCTTGGAACATCTGTTTTGGCTTCTTTGAGCTTCGCCTCTGCCAGACTACGGAGTGTTAAAATTTATGAGAACTCCAGAGGGAACTAGCTGTTTGTTGGTATACACATTGATTTTCTTTTCAGGAAACAGCGTCGGGACTAAAGCCAATCGAAAGAGTGAGTAATTACGAGAGAAAAGGCCACCCTGGCAACTGTGGACCCGAACATTGGAAATTAAGTAAGACAAAAGAAAAAGCATGTCAGGTCAGTTTGATTTAGGTACAACAAGACTAACATTAGAGCGCTCTCCCTAGCATGATGTCTGTTGTTAGTTAGTAATCATGGCTAATTTCGATGCCAAAGATATGTTTATGCGTGACCAATTGGGTTTCTGTTACATTTCGCAATAAGGCACAACAAGCTTTTATGAGCTAACAACAGAACGCTATTACTGCTATTACTCTCACTCTACGGTCAGCTTCATTACGTCGTTATTGAAAGCCAAATAAACCTGCCGCATAAATTTAAATTTTGTAATCTTGGTGTCGTGCTGCCTGAAAGGTAAATTGACTGGAGCCACGCTATACCAAAGCTGGCTCGACTCCACTTGTTCCACTACCTCCTGTTCCTCAATTAAAACTCTCTTTGTGATTAAAAATGAGGCATTTTCCTCCAAGTTTACTTTCCATACTCTCAGACAAATATGTAGCCACTGCAGAGTGCTGGATTATAACAATGACTGCTTTGCAAGCACGGGAATGACAAAGAAAAAAGTGCAGCAGTTTGCCTCTCGTAAAACTCACAAATGCTCTCTTCCAAAGTCATTTCTTCAGTTCTTCTAGCTCTAATTGTTGCTGTTTAAAAGCTTTTGTCGGTCTCTGTGCTGCTGTTATTACAGACGTGTCTCTCAGCTAGCTGTGACTCACTCACTGACTTCTGTAGAGTCATGACAATGGGAAATGCTGTTACATGACGGTTGATTATAACCTAAAAGTTGATAATATTAACAATATTATTGGATATTTTTAAAAAATCTAAACACATAAAACAACCTCTGTCACAGAAAAATAAATGGGATTTCTAATAAGGTGGTCTTACTTCTGTGACCAGGGTTCTGGTTTTGCGTCCTCGGTCCACAGTATACTTTTCGTTGTGGAGGAATGAATGTGGAGAGATCAAAGCTTGACAGGCATGCTATGCCTAATTATGGTTGCTATGCCATGAGTATGTTAATTCAGTTATTTGTAACTGTGTTTGGTAATGAACTGAAATGATAAAGGCCGTAAGGTGAGTCCTGCTTACCTGATGGGTAGACTTGATGAAGCACGGGCTTCAGATTCAGAGTTGGTAACAGAAGAAGCCTTTTTAGAGTGGTCTGATTTATTTGCTGATGATGACAAATGCTTGAATTTAGCTGCTGTTGGTCAGCTTCGTCTAAACTGTTGTCCCAGCAAGTGACGGTTAAAAACAAAATCTGCTAACAAACACACGCAGTATCAAAAAATTCTGACACAGTGCGACCAGTCTTCCTGTTTGTGCTGAGAACAAGCTTCACGCTGTTTTCAGATCCTACTCAAGGGAACGGTCAGATGAATTCAGCTTCAAATAAAATGAACGTTCACTGCTTGAAATGGATATGGGGTCAACAAACAAGTGCTATGCTTTTGAGTGCAGCATGTGAATGTGTTTAGCGTGGAATGCAGGATATGCCATGTAAGATTCACAGCCCCGCTTTGATCAGCGCTCACCCTGATTTACAGGGCCTGGATCGAAGATTTGTGTGTGGGTTTTATTGGCATGAGTAAGTCGAGGACAGCAGCCTCTCAGTTCAAAGGCTGCTTTTCCGTACATAGGTGAGTGCTAGACTGACTTCATGGCCAGATATGTCAAAACAGGTTAGGTATTAGGTATGAAAATATGTGCCTGTGTGTGGCGAGGGCCTGTCTTGTAGTCATGCTCAGAAACAGTTTGTTGATGTTGACCTCCTTAAATCACTCTTTAGTGCCTGCGTGTGTTTCTTATCACTTCCCCAGAATAGAATCTGAAGCAAACACACTGTGAGGTCTGATGTGAGCCTGTGTGCGACCCATCGCGGCATGCGTTGGCGGGTCGCAGGTGAAGACGTCAAAGAGATCGCTTGTTTAAGAATACATCTAGATTACCCTTAAAAATCATTTTAATGACTTTATCTCAGCATACAGCAGGATTATATTGTTACAGGACATGTTGGACCTGCTAAAAAAAGTTTTAAGATATCTATTCACGTTCAGTCAGCATCGCCAAAACCAGAGCTTACTGGGCGTTTGCATAATGGAGCAATTAATTTCGGCGATAGCTTGTGTTCTCATCTTGGCTGACGTTGCCACTTTTTTGGGTCACATTCTGTGTGACTAACAAACACAGCCTGTGTTTACTTTGCCACGGCCACTTGGAAGTCGAGAGTAATGAGGATTTGTTTTTTTGAGGGTTAGTTGTTTTGTTACTAGATCAACATTGCCATAGAGGGGTGGTTGATTTATGTGGTAGCACCTCTGGGCAACTAACTTCTTCAGGGCCAATGAAACCATGGGTGACTCTGCACATAATATATCAAAGTATAATGCGGGACAACTGTTGAGTCTCGCTGATGAGGGTTTCATTCAAAGATTGTTTTTTTTTTTTTTTACAACTCGACTGGCGGCGTTGTTCGAACTCCAACATAAGTACTTTTTTCCGTTTTCCAACTTCATATGCTGTAAGTGTGTTTATATGTTTCCTTGTAAACATTTAATAGGATGCTCCATATGCATCTCCATCCTCTGTTGTTGTTAACAGATAGGGGCTCTTGCACTCGCCACGATCACAGCAGGAGATCCATTTGTCAAACAGGCAAACCCGATACCGGGCGTCATTGTGCTCCTTTCAACAGCTCCAAACGGTGACACTGCCCCTCCTACTCCCGGGGGACAAGCTTTAACCCCCACCCCGTCCCCATCTCACTGTCATCCCTCATCTCTAAAAGGAGGCTTTGTCACAACGTCTCACTTTGGCAGTTTAACTTGATAGTTACCATTGAGTGCTTGTGGGTGGCAAAGGGTACAATTTCCTCTGGCTAGATAATAAACTCCAACAATTACTTGGAACCTTCCCATGGTGGATCCACAGATCCTTTCTCTATTTGCCTGTCCTTCTGTCCTTGATCTCTTGCTTCTCTGTCCATCTATCTTTCTATTATTCAAAACCTATAGCAATCAATCTTTGGTTCCCTCCCACAGCTCAGTGGTGCAGATAGTGGAATATTCCAAGCAGGCCTACCAGCAATGATTTAGCTCTACAGCTCTGCAGCGAGCGGGAGCCAACTGACTCTGTAAGCAATCAAGACAATGAGACAAACACATGCAGAGTCCCAGAGTCATGCAAGCTCATTCTTGCTATTTATTTACACCATGAGATGCCATGGCCTTTGCTAAATGTCTTCTTCACGCCATGTACCCCTAATTGAGCAGACTGTTGACATTACTTTCCAGTCCCTGCTGTAAAGCAGTAATGGACGCTTCCCTAAGGTCATTTCTGTTGCACAAATTGGACAGAACAGATGAGAATGTTGCTGTATGTAACAGAAATTGTTTCGGATTCCTCCTGGAGAACTTGTCCTGGAGCGGCCAAGGCTGCGCTGCATTTACTGAAGGTTGCTTGATGGGTGGTTTGGATCCCAACGAGTTCTTTTGCTCACTCTGTTCCTGGCTGGACTAAATTCATTAAAAAAGAGCATGACTTCATGTACCGCGGGGAGATTCAAATCCACACTTGGGTCTGATCATGTTTTACAGCTAAATGAGTGTATTAATAGAGCTGAACTTTCACTTTAAGCAGCGTTTCACTCAGGTGTTTCTGCACACGTAGTCGACGGGTTTGGATTCAATTTAAATTGTTGCTGCACCATTAATCAAGCTTGGAAGTTCCTTGTAAAATAACAGCAAGCTGTGGGTGTTTATAAGCGAGGAAATGGCAGAGCATGAACAGTGAGCACCAACAGGGTAAGACCACACAGCTATATAATAAAATCCATTAATTATATCCTTGTAAATGTTATAATGTTCAATGCTGGTTAAGACCGTCAAAAAGCCAATGGTTCCATAAATATGGCGGAGAGGGAGTGAGAAAATGGTCTCACACCTTGTGTGTAAAATCAAACTTTGGATGTGATGGAGGGCTTCAGTTAAAGTGATTTAACCAATTTAATTAATGACTCATCAATCTTAAATTACTGAGTTGCAAAAAAGAACAACCAGTTAACTTTTTTGAGTTGAGAAGTAACAGTTCAGGTATTTTTTTTTTTTATGTATGAATGAAAGCTGCAGCAAGTTTGCAAGTTGGTCAGACAGTTTTGACTCTGGTCTGGACGTTCTGGTTA
Organism: Nibea albiflora; assembly: GCA_014281875.1. Classification (NCBI taxonomy): domain Eukaryota; kingdom Metazoa; phylum Chordata; class Actinopteri; family Sciaenidae; genus Nibea; species Nibea albiflora. The sequence continues at coordinate 6,878,656 of CM024789.1, read as the reverse complement.
TAAATGATGAAGAAAATAGAAACCAGAGATACTGGACCAAACAGTTTTGAAGATGGACTGAACATGGTAACCAAATGCACATTACTGCTTTGTAACCTTCCTCACACCACATGTGTGATTCGAATTCAAGCTGTGCCTTCAAGGGAAAAGTCCAAAGGCCAGACAAGACCGTGAACCTGACGTGCTTAAAGTGAGTGTGTCATTTATATCATAGCTTTCTTTCAACAATCGTACGTCTCCGCCACCCCCTCACCCCACCACCTGCGATTTTCCCGCCTCCCCCAAAAGCACACACAAACACACACCCAAACTCACACACTCTCCCTTGAGGGCGATCCTTTACCAGGCTTCCCTCACTCTCTCTGAGCAGCGCGCTCAGTAGGGACCGGGGCATGAATGAACGACCTGGAAATCTCACTGTTTCAAATGACAGGTGTGCGGAAGTGGAGCCGCGAGCCCGGGCCATTATGCTTCTCAAGATTCATTCACTAAAAAAGAGAGAGAGAGACATACACACACACATTTGGAGAGAGGGAGGACAGAGGTATGGCCCCACCCAGCCTGCTCGTCCTCCCACCCCCACACCAGGGACTCCACTAACGTGACATCATGTCTCTGTCACAGAGCAGACTGCATTGTTGTCAGTGACTGGCTCTAACTTTCTGCTTTCCCTCTCCCTCCCTCCGTCCCTCCCTCCTCTCTTCCGCTCCCTCATGCTCCTTTTTTTCTCTCTCTCTCTCTCTCCCTCTCTCCCCTTGTCCTCCCATCTTTTTGTTTTGTTTTCACGAACAACAAAGGGACGCCAGAGTCAAGGCTGGAGACATCCTTCCTCTCTCTGGCCATTTAAAAAGACAGCTCCCCCTCTCACCCATCCCCTCCACTTGAATAGACAACACACACACACACACACACACACACACACACACACACCACACACACACACACACATATATACACACTCAAACCTGTACACACACACACAGGACCTTTGGCTGCGCCCACAGCTTTACATTGGCCTCTAATTTCCTTTTACAGCAGTGCCCATGTGCACACCGTGAAGCAGCCCGCCATTATTCCCCTTCTCTCTCTCTCTCGCACACACACACACACACACAAACACATGCACTATAACACACACACACACACACACACACACACACACAGACACCCTCACAACCGCAAAACTGGCTGCCAACCCATCATTTATCAACGGCTTGCTGGGAGGTTTTTTTTTTTTTTTTCACAGACACTCGAGGTGACGTCCCACTCGCTTCTTGATTAACTACTACCACCCAGATTCATTTACCATAAGCGATAGGGAGCGAGGTCCTGTGTGGGCTAGTTGACTTGTGGAAAACTTCACCTAAACTGTTCAGATTACTATTTTTATGTTACATTACATAACATTTGGTTTTTATTTATCATCGCCACAAGTGGTTTCAACAGCCAATAACCTCCAGAAAAGAAAAAAAAATCAACCATCAAAGGTAATATGGAGCTAAGATTAATAGCAGGACATATATGTATAACTGTACCAAAGGCCCCATGCTGTATTTATGATTTGGAGCATTATGTATATTTCATTACTCTCCTCAGTGCTTTTCATGTGCTGTATGTTCTTTTGTTCTTTATCTGTCTGGAGTCACAGTAAGTGTGGTCATGTATCATGAGAGGTCATGACTCTTGTCATGAGGGAGTGATTTATAAAAATCTGAAATGCTTTTCCCAGTAGGGACTCGTCTGCGTTTGAACTCGGTACAAATACGTAGTTAGTCGCCCGATATTCCTGTGTGATTGCATAAAAGGAAGTCTGAAGAATGTAGGCTTCATTTCCAGTTTGACATATTGCTTCAATCAGCTGCAGTGCGTGATCGCACTGCGCGCCTCTTAATCGATGTAGCCGAAATTAGCGATTCTCTGCTTTCACACAGTTTTTCCTCGCTCGAGAATGCTCTCGCCTCTGTTTGCAGTTTGGGAAATACTAAGAGATGTTAAGTGGGCTGATTATGACTCTCAAGTTCATACGGGTCATTTACTCTCTTATTGAAATCCACCTTTTCAGTTTCACAATAAATAAAGGTCCATTTAGAGGTATTATTGACACCTTGTGGTACAGGACCAGAAATAACACAATCTGTTTATCCAGCAAAGCCAAGCAAGAGATCTGTGTTCTGCGGCGGGAATGTAGTCCTTGGCAGGTAAACTGATCTTTTATCAGAAACTATATCCTACACTGTCATAACAAATTAACAACTTTTCCCCTCAAGACATGTTATGGGATATGGTAAAAAACGTGTTGTCCATAAATGTTAATGATACTCCAGGTTGAGTATCTATGGTGACTGAAGCGAGATTTTCTGAAACAGATGGAAGCATAAGCAGAGCTGTGTATCTTCTGGGTCATTAGGAGTGCTCCTCATATGTGACATTAAAGAGATTCACAGGCATAACACTTTGCCATGCGCTGGACTTGAGTGAGTAATGAGACCTGAATCGTTCGTACGACGGACTCCTTCAGTGTTATGTTTGGAAAAAAGGTGCAATGAAGTGTTTTTCATACGCACGGATCTCTGCATATTATTAATGAGCTTTGGTGTTTTCCTCTAGTAACTCTACCCATGCATAACCATGCGGAATGATTGCTTTCCTTTCCTTTGGCACAGTATACCTGACAGACTTGATTACTCTTGAGTCAGATGTTGCAAGATTATACTGTACATGTGTTCAGATATCTGTTTCACAGCGCCCTGATAAAGGCCCGATGGGGATTAAAAGTCAGCCTTCATGTTAAATGAATTCATGTTTGGTACAGTTAAAAGAACTCCGGCGTACAACAAATGTCTTGGCTTTCCACTCTTGGTGCACTAAAGCGAAAACGAGCGCTGACAAATCACACTGTGACTGTCAGAATGTGTGCATATTGGGGCTTTTTTCACTGTCATCATCGGTTCTCATCAATAATCAATCCATGTTTGAGTTTCAGGGTTTTCTGTTTGTTTTGTTTGGGGTTTTTAAAAAACTGGATCACACTAAAATGCACGTATAATAAACTGAATGATTAATACATATGATCTTCAGCAACTACTTACTCATAATGTAAATCAATTTAAGTGCCCCATATAGTATGTCCTTGGCATGATAGATCTCAGAGTTGTGAAAAAATGTGCTATTGAGTCAAAAATCGGTCTGCTCCAAACAGCCTGATGTAATACCATACTTTGCTTGTTGTTTTTTCCACCATGCTCATCACACAAGGGCGAATATCAAAAGAATCATTTCTACCAGAGTGTTGACCTTCAGTGCATTCATTGCTTCAGTGTCACATATTACTTGATTGGGAACCAAAACATCTGCATGTAAAAAAAACCAACCCAACAACCCTGTAATCACACTTGTATATTTGCGTTATGAGTTACTGCTTTGATTATATTTGTGCTCTCGATTTTTGCTCCCCAAATGATATCACAAACATCTCTGGTAGAGAATAAAAAGGAAATAAATCTTTAATGACAGCCAGAATAGTTTTGAGGTTCAAAAGGATAAAATGTACACGTCCGCCCCACCAAAACCCTTTGACGAAGTTATTGGTAGCTTGACTCTGGTTTCAAAATACTAGCGGGTGATTCATAAGGGGAATTTTACTTCAGGCCTGGGTGTTTTCAAAAAAGCTTTTCTTTTAATATATAAGGTGGAGCAAAATCAAAACCATTTTACATCTTGCTTCCCACTTCTGTCTTGTTTAACAACTCCAAAAAACAATAGATAATTTGTGGGTAAATCACAGTCTGCGTGGCAGTTACTTGGCAGTCAGCTAAAAAAACACAGCCCAGATGTAAAATGTTGCAAAGCGAAGCTGCTCAGTGATTCAAGCAGTGATTCAAGCATCAGTCAGTGGTAGTCTCACCATCCACTCAGTCCTCAGGTGAAATGGGTAATGCTGAGTGATGACAGTTGTTGTAAGTGACCCCTAACTTTTCATAGTTTCTTTTTCATGTCACGACCCCAATGACCACCAACTGATACACTTGGCCAAAGGCCACATCCAAAAGCTTCCTCGGTCCATCTGTCTCCTCAGGCCATGACTGACTCCTGAGACAAACCCACTATACTCACCCAACTCCAATTATTATATCAGGTCTCCAGGCTTTTGTTTTGAGGCTTTGAAGGATGTTTTTTTTGTGTTTGTTTGAGAAATTATGGGTGTCCGGTCTGCAAAGAGGGGAAAAAAAAATTACCTGGGATAGAAAATAGAGCGACCACAATGCTTTCACAATGCTTTTTGCTTCTCCTTTCTCTTACCAATACCTCATGGTGCAACCTGACTCCCCTTCTATTTTAGCTGTGTGTTTATCTAAGCGTCTCCATGGGCCAGGCTGATGTGATTCTTTAGTGGACATCCTTTCAGTGTTCCACTATGAGAAAAAAGCAGGATTCCCATGCAATCTATTCTTCTCACACGGCCAACAACTGGCCTATACACACATGGTACACTTACTCACACACACAAAAAATGCATATAGACAATACCTATGTCCTAGAATAAACAGACCTTTTAAAAGAAAGAGCAATATAGTAATTAAATATGTGACAATGTGATTATACAGACAGACACACAAATAAATGTATGAAAGCATAAATACTTAAAACACACAAACCAGCCCAGCTCAGGAGAGTTGGACATAAAATGCAACCTATAATTACTTTTCTTTATTTTCATAAAAGTTATGTGATGGCATTTTTCGTCCCCTGAATCATCTTTCTCTTGGGATTCAGCACATTGGACAGCTCAGTTTTTAAGTGCCTGGCTTTGCCTCAGTGACATAATCCTAAACATTTGTTCACGCATGCACACGCCTTACATCATATGCAAATAATTTCCCTTTAAAGTGCCATGAATTATTGTCTTTAAATGTCCCTTAAAAAGCACTGAAGGATAACAACCATGAACACTTTCCGATTCTCTCTGCAGGCAAATAAGCCACAACTCTGGTGTAACTGGCTCAGAATTGATTTTATAAGCGTATTTATTCTGCGTCTGATGAAAGGAGCCTGTAATAGTCTGTTTAAACGGGGGGAAATGATTTGCATGTCTTTGTCATTATGTGGAGGAATGAGCTCCATTTATCCCTGTGACTTTTTTTTTTTTTTTTGTTTACTCCTGTAACATAATCTGAGGCCTCCTGTGAGATAAGATCAGTGGAGGGATGGCTTTATACTCCTACGTGACACTGAGCATATCTCTCAATCAACTGCTAAATGATAAGGCAGACCTGACTGACAGGGTTTAAACTGAGGGTCACTATGCTGGATCCAGGGCCTTGAGATTTATCATGGTTGAACCTTAAATTACACGGTTGCACTTCAGACTGCGAGGTTGCGTCACTGTGGTAGCTTGGCATGCCACTTACGGGCTTCGTAGTGGAGAAACCAGACTGAACGTCAACAGCTATGCTAGCAGGTCTCTCAGAGGCTGAGCTACATGCTAACATGCTGATGTTTTAGCATGCCATCATTTGTTAATTAACACCAGGACAGCAGAAGATCATGGGAACATGTGTTTGGCAGACTCTCTTGTACTGGACAGATAAAAAGTTAGGGGGGGGGGGTCATCAAAATTATTTCAATTCATCCCGAGGGGCGCATGAATGTGAGCACCAAATTGCCTGAAAATCAATCTAAAAGTTGCAGAAAGATTGATTCTGAACCATAAATGTCAACCTCATGGTGACTGCAGAGGAAAAAATCAGGGGATAACCAAAGTCATTACGATTCATCCTCTGGGGAAGAGAGATGCCTGTGCAAAATTTCATGGCAATCCATCACACAGCTGCTGAGATATTTCAATCTGAACGTGGTGGACTGACTGACAGACGGTCGACATTACCGTCCCGTGGTGTGGCTCAAAACAAACAAACAAGACACTCATGGTACTGAACATCCAACAGATGTAACTGTAACTTTATATGAGTGATAAAAGCACGAGGCGGTAAGTGATGAGATTATTCCTAAAAAGTGAGTGTTGCTTCACCAGAGATCTGTCAGACGTAGTCATAGCTTATGTGTTTTTCCATTCAGGGGTGTCATCAGAGCACACCATGCCCCTCTTGGCTGCAACCAGGGACACGCACGCAGAGCGGTGAGTCAGCGGCATGCATCAGGTGTGTTTTTTCGGGGGTCTGGAGTTCAGCCCTTTGGTCTGACTATTAGGAGACACTGAAGTCATTACATTCAGTACACACAGTATTTCCATTGTCTGATGTTGTGTTATTGGAGTGATACAGAGTTTATGTGAGTGGTCCCCCAAATACTTTGGCAGAGCCCGTTTGCATTAGTCACAGCTGCTGAGCTGTACGGCGTTGAAAAACAACAATATTTAAAATGGAATCACCTGCTCCACATCTGAACAGATTAATGGTGTAATAATATTAATAATGAAACACCATATGGGCCGTTCGATCTATAATTTTTCACATGACAATTTGAACCCGTGTCCTCTTCTCAATGTCAGAAGTATCCAGTTTGTTGAACATGCCAGCATATTTTTAGGATATAAAAGGTTAGCCTGGTCTTAGTCTAGTTTACGGTTTGATTGTGTGCATATGTGGTTATTTAGTGAATCAGTGCCAGGATGTCAAAACCCTGCATCAGCACTTCCCCCTCCTGTCCATGAACGAGGGGTTTTTCCCCCCAAAAGCTATGGGCAAATAAACCAAATCAACAAGCATTAAAACAGGAACATTATATCCAATGTGGCAACTACAGTAAGGACTGTGGGCACCAATAATGCCTGTCTTCGTTGTTTATACCTAAAACAGCTGCTCCGCTGAGTGCACCGCATGTTATTCAAGACAAAGCTGGATTACATGGCGCTTTTCACTAATATCACAATATCGCTTGTCCGCATATGGTAATTGACTGCATCTACACTCCATCTGCTTTCATGTGAGTTGGACTTTGTCCTCAAACAAAATCCCTGACAGAGCTTAGCAAGGTAAACTGATCTCATTCTCTGAATAATAATACATTATAAGACAACAACCACAGCGAAACAAGAGCTCCTTGTCCAACTCTCACTCTGTAAATCAAATAATTGTGTTCGCCAGTTCACTAGGTATAAAATTACCCTTACCCTACACTTCTGACTGTCATCCGCCATCATACCCAAGAACCCATCACCCAAACTGGTGGCATACAAATCAAACATGATGTTATAAATAGGCCCTTTAACGGGCAAGGAGGCATAAACCAAAACAGTAAATGGTCTCAACTTCAAGCCTTCATTTGTCCAAAAAGCTCCCATTCACATCTCCCTTCCTTGTTATCTTGGGTTTCACCTGTGGATGCAAGGGACAGTGGTGTCCTTGTTTGATTCTAATCATGGTCCTCACCTCAAAAGTTTCCCCCTGGGAACTTCCCTCCTCCCCCTCCAAAGGGGCCTAAAGACACACTCAGACTGACTCATTAAGTGTCAAGGAAAATTAAGACAAGCCAGAGCTGTCTGAGAGGGCAAAGCTCCACTGGAGTCTCACTGGAGACTCTCTCTGTCAATTGTCTTATCTTCTTTGGCATGTGGAAGTGTCTCCGCAGGCGTGTTGACTGCTGAAAGATGAATGAGCTCATCGAGAGGCTAGGACCCGAGCAGAGTTTTAATGTTCGCTGCCCCAGACATTAGTCTAGGGTCATTTTTAGTGTGAAGTGTTTTATTTTTAGCCTAGAATCAGTTACTAAGCTGATCTATGATCTGTGCTGACAAATATAGCCCATACAAAATGTTTTGAGTTAAACAGTTTCTCAGCCATCTCCTAAGACAAATGAGGTTATAAGAGTGAAGGTTGCAACTCAAAACACATGTCTCAGCAGCCTTTTCCTTTTCATTCTTTGGCATCAGGTCCAGTAATTAGAGGGGCTAACCACATCCTTATTTACTCTGTTCTGATAGAAATTTTTAAAACTCAGATTTCTGTTTCCAATATAGCCTTTCATCACTTCGCTCATTGATAAGAAATGGATGGCTGTACCAGCCCGCTATGGATCAGTATCACAAATGGATCAGATAAGCACAAACAAAGCATTTTGCTCAGAAGGATAATTATACAGTCATATAATACTTCCTCCTCCTCTGCATCCTCTTACACATTGCTGCAGCAATGAATGATTCTGCATGAGTAGGACTTTCCTTCTGCCACTTCAAATTGGCTTAAATGTCAACAGAGGAAAAAAAGGCAATTCACTATACTAAAGGTCAGCTCAATCAAGCACGTTTAACTCTTCAATAAAATGCACAAAGCCTATTCTTTGTGTGCTGATGATGGTAATTTAGTGGTGGGGTTCTGCCCTCCTGTGGTCAGCACAGTAACTCTCAAGGTGTCTCAGAGGTACAATGAATTTTCCTGTTCAGCGGTTCCTGTTCTTGTGCACTGTGACAATTATCTCCGGAGACAAAGACCCTTTTAGTTGGATTTGGTTTAAAAGTGTCCCTTTGTTTTGAGTTACTCAGCCCGTCAGCACAAATATACAGGCCTTTTTTCACAGAAGATATTTTGTCATGGTAGGCAAAACACAGGTGCGAATAATGCAATTAATGATGGCTGGATTGTATTTGGCTGCTTCGGTTTTATTGTCCTGGTGTTGCTGCTGCTGGCTCACTGTCACTCTGTCATGGGTTACAGGGATAGAGCTGATGTTAATGTTATTAATAACACCTGTGTTTAGTTAGAGACACTGTGTCTGTTAAAATGTCTGCTGTGTTGCAGTGGAATATATTTGTACACTGAACAGCTGAGAAGGACAGAAAATATACATGTCATATCTGACATATTTACAATGTTTATATTTATATATATATATATATATATTTATTAAATACAATTTTTTGTATTTATATTGTTTTGGACCCACAAATGCCAACCAATGCTCCAATAAATGTTAAATTACTTGATTTGTATGTATGGCTATTTAATTTATCTGAGTGTGGAAGTTTATTCTTGAACACTGGGAGAAGTACAGTAAAGAACCCAATCTCAAACATTCCCTTACTGGCTTTCTGAGCTTTCACATGGTCTTCATTTAGAAAATGAACTAAGAGTGAGCGCCATAACTTGAGATGACCGTGGAACCTTTGATTATCTAAACATTTTTATCATCAATATCATATTAACATCTTCATTTTCATGACAAATGAGCAACTCTGTGAGGATTTGCTGAGGAAGACCACGTGATGTGATTAAAAGCAGCCGCTGGACGAAATGATTTCATTACAAATGGTGTTGACAAGATCAAAAATTGACTTTAAATCTCAATATTGCTTCTGGTGTTTTGACGTGTAAAAACCTTTAATTGTTATCAACACATCAAACTATTACAACACAAAAGGTAAAACTCGTCCACATTCATGCAAAAAGCTTTAAGTAACAGAACCTTTGCTTAGATATATAGGCTACATTATGTCCAGCGTCATACAGAACCATGGCACCAGACAGGCAGCAGACAATGTGTGTGTGAGCACGAACAAGGTCGACATCTTATCTTTACCTCAGGGCACCAAAGTCTCTTAACATAAAGTATGCCAAGTGAAAAGGCCACGGAGGCCTTATAGGTTAACTGCCATGTCAGCGCATACATTAAGCATTCCTTTGTATCCATAAATCTCTTCTTTTAACTTACTGTATCATGTTATTTAGAGGAGTGCTGTATTTTTATACCAAGTGACTTTGATGCATTATTTTCTTTTTACGGTAATCTGTTTGACCATTCATTTTCCTCTCTTGCTTTTTATCGGTTTGCTGTGTTTACAGAATAACTGGTATAGATTTCCTGCCTGGAGTTGGACCTGTCAGACAACATGACACAGACTGAGGACAGCCTACAGCTGTTTCCTTTGGAATGAAGTATTATATTAGCCTGTGCTGCTCCCCAGGAATTCATATATTCTGCGATTCCTGTGGTTGTCTCATTGTTGCCTGATGAATTAAGGCCCAATGACAGAAAAGTCACAGCAATTAGGTAACAAGTGAAGACAACCTGCAGGAGTTTGTCCACTAATGCTACCAGCTGAAATTGCATTGGCTCTTCAGATTTCTATCAAAATACTCACTTCACTCAGACGAGATACAGAAATGCTGGCTTCTATGTAGACAGCGCTTTTAAATGTCCATCGCGGCCCGTAATATGGATAATAGATTTCCTCCAGCTGAAAGAGAAGCTTGGATAATTTTGTTCATTGTGAACGTTGGCGAAGCATGAAACCACACACAGAGGAGCATGCAAGAGCTGCTCTTTCAACTACAGCCAAAATATGTCCATGGAGGTTTGTCTTTCCCTCAGTACTCTCTACAGCCGCCCCCCCCCCTCATCCAGAACATGTTTCTGCACATCTAGTGCTATTATTGAAACAAAGCTGTTGATTATTTTAATTTGTAGGTTGGTGATTTGATCCAAATTCTGTTCGGTCACATTTAATACATTTTCCATTATGCAATAACTATGGACAGCATGATGTGGAGTGTGGAGGGTTCACAGAAAAGTTTATTTGCCATTACTTTACTGTATAAACGCCGTCTTTATGAATGAAAACTATATGCTTCGTATTAATAAAACTATATTGCGTCAGAATCAATAAAATATTAATTAATTCTGTGGTTTATGATTGTTCAGTCAGTCCTGGATCTCAAAGAGGCTTTTACCCAGATGTATAAGTAAGAGGCTTTCAGGATGGAGATATAATATATATAAATGTATCGATTGATGCAGAACGCTGAACAACAAATCACAATGGACACATAATTAACACAAACTGCTTAAGTAGCACAGAATGTTCCATCTCAGCCATTTACATCACATAAAAAGCCACTTTTACAGTTTTTTCTAAACAAAAATATGATGAAACCACAGCAACACGCACTCTGCAGATCTGCTTGCATTTGTCTTAGCTCATTGTTTTGGTTTTACTTAAGCGGCAACGTCCGTGGCTGCAGTACCTCGAGTGGCCACAGGAGACCGGTCAGGCTTTCTAAATAACTCGACTATTCAAATTATATTAAAACTTAAAGTTGTGCATCATTAACAGTGTGGCCGCTTTGATTGGCAGGTGGGTGCCACCTCAGGTCCACTGATGAGGTCTGCAAATTTACTGTAAGTCTCACCTGCCTTCATGTTTCCAAAAAAGTCTCTTGGTATAATTGGGAGGGAGAGTAATTATGATGAACTCTCACTTTATGTAGTCATATTATTTTATGTATGTTTTATGTCGCTCCATCTGCCAATATCAATACACAGATACTTCTCCACTATGTGTGTAGAGCAACTGTTTGTCTCTGAGAGAGGGAATCATCACTCTTGCATATAAAAATTGATTTTAGCCATGATCTTGGCGTGGAAGATATTTATGAGGATTTGGAAATATGACATCATCACTAAACATGATTTGACATGATACTTGACACTAACACGATCACTCAGCCACATGTACAGATGAGTAAGGACTAGAGTAGTTCCCTAAACAGTGACACAATATAATATCAAGTCTTTATTTTTATTATTATAGTTTGAAATCTATCTAAACAGCTACTGTACAACACTAAATAAACCTAAACTAAAACAGTGTCTTTGTTATTGTGTTGCTTATACTTGACACGAGGCCAATGTTGATCCAACAGTTCAAGTAAACTCGCATGGGGAATTTTATTGCTACAGAACAAACACAATGAAACGAATCAGCAGCTAATACATCATTCTTGAAAAAAAAAAAAAGGTTGGGGAAAACGTTAAAAAAACAAAACAATAACACATTCATCAATCTGACAGGACTCTACGCACATCCAAAGAGTCTTGAAGCAATCAAGAAACACACAATGTCTTGATTCACACCAAATCAGATCGCGCAATATTGAAATGCAAATCTTACTGGTCACTATGAATCATGACTTTCATCCCAGAGGTTTGCATTCCTTCATAAAGACCTGTCATAGTTTGACTTTCACGCCTTGCAGCAAACTGACATACTTGGCTTCAGAAATGAGAAATATATTCCTCGTGGCCCCCGCTGTTTCATGATGTTTTGGCTGGTCACTCTTTGTGAGATTTCGAAACCCGACATTTAGGGAGAAATATTACATTTGCCTCTTAGTCATACTTACCAATACACCAAATCCTGTTTTCAGACGGGTGAGTTAAGCTCCATCACATCACAAGATGGCTGTTTGGGTTTTTCCAAATTTTTTCTTTTTTTTTTCTTTTCGTCATATTCAGTCATGTCTGAAGGTGTTGCATTTTTTTGTATCCACCTCTAAAAGAGGCTCTGCTGGGAGACTTATGTTTCCTTGCTGGGGTCATGTTTAGGGCATAATAATACGGGGGATAAAGAATGAGGTGGCAACAGTGAAGCAGCAACGTCCACAGGTCTTCTTCTCTTTTTAGTTTTTGGCACTGAAAACCTCTGCAACGTCTGGAGCGTAGAGGAGTTGACATGAAAGGTCCAAAGGCAATGTTTTGATGCATGACCTATCATGGACGATATGTACGTGAATCAACCATTTGTCAGCAATCAGGGCACCAACTGCCACGGTACTGCCTCACTTTACTGACCTCAAGGCCTGACTTGGCCCAAGCCCTACACATGTGATACTGGGTCCTGCTAGGCAAACACAGATGTATTGATCAGGATTAAAACTCCACAGTCAGATATGGACAACACATGGGCAGATACTGTATTCAGATGAATAGGTAACTGCTTCGCATAGTGCTCACCAGTCGCAGATGAAAATTCAATTAGGAAACGTGTGGTCTGCAAACGTCTGACTCAAAATATCCTGGAGTGAGTTCTCTCTCAGGTTGCAACACTCCTTGTGATCACAGAAAACCCAGAAAGAAGACTGTGGTTTAGGTGAGAATACGCTTCGGAGGAGGTCACTTACTCGTTTAAAAGCACGGTACGACCATAGGACACTTTTATGGACTATCAGGCAGGTGCTCAAGCACCAGGTGTGTTCATGTCCTCAAGAGAGTTATGACACAGCGTCACTGATGTGAAGCACAAACAAGACAGTATTTATATATACTCTTTTAGCAGATTGGTGATTCTAATTGTACGATTATTTATTATTACTGTAGCCTCTTTTCTTATCAAAATACTCATGAGAGTTCTGTTATTGTGTGTGCATAAGTGTGTATAAAGGTAGGTAGCAGAGACCAAAAGGAAATAAGCAATAGTGGTCTAAAGAATACTACTACCCCTTGTTTTCCTATGCAAGCCCACACACTGCTGACCTGACATGCATCATCATGGGTTCGCGGTGCCCATATTGACGAGCGGCAGAGGCGTGATGACAAACTCTGGAATAACTTTTGAGGGTCAGCAGTGGTGTGTGTTTGTATTAGCCTCTCATGCCGCTGTTGGACAGATCACAGCTGCCTCTGAAGCCACTCTGGAGGGGCGTCTTTGCGAAGACGAGCCATGGTGAGAAGGACCGGGGTCTCTGGCAAGGCTCATGCTGGGGATGAGGTTCTGCAGGGCCACTGGCTCCTCCTGCTTCAGCTACAGAGCCACTTCTTGACTACTTGTTTCAATTTGAATTTTCTATATTAAATTGCACTTTGCAATGTTCCACAGTTCTTACACGTTTTGCTACCAAATGTTATAGGTGGGCATTTGATGCCGTTTCTTTACTGTCCTGTACAGTAGTGTCACAGTTTGGAACATTTAAACCCGGTTTGATTATGAACGTACAGCCCCCGCCTGTCCTATGAAGCAAACACAAAAGGTTTTGTGTTTTCCTTCACAATGAGTCAATCCTCCACCGTATCTGGTAACCTCAGCAAAACCGATCTAAGAAAAATGCACATTTGAATATAAGCACTCGAAAATGTCTGTCTTCTTAAGCGTAAGATTTGAACAGTAAGCACAAGATGTGCGCGGTGGTCGGATTTGACCCATGACAGATGTTTTTGTAGTGGATTTTGAGTGGATGGCCTTAATTACTGTTTCAGTAACATTAGAGGCTCTGGTGCACAGCTCTCTGTCTGTTTCGCCTGTGTAGTCTGATACTTCCGGAGGTGGGTAGGACTTTTTCTTTCAAGGGAACAATAAAATAAAGCACATGGCACTGGCATCACAGGGCCAAGACCGAGAGACTGACAGTGGGCCAGGAGATTGGAGAGCTGTGCCTGAGCACCATCCAAATAGCTCCTGCAAAGAGCCTGAGAACCCGATCTGTTTTTGTTAGGCTTTGTAGTATAACATCCGTTTCATCTCCTGCTCATTAAAATGCCCAAGACTAGATGAAGTGGAAACCAATGGTGCCCGCTCAAGTCCAGTAAGTCCTTTAGACTTCAAGATCAGAGCACAATCAAGCTAATGTGCCTCAGGAGGAGACAAAGTTTGGTGCATTAAAACAGAAACACAGTTGTATTGATTAAATTCACTTTATAGAGCATGACTGTGTATATTTTAGACGTCAAAAAAAAAGAACAGATTGGAAGGATTCTTAGGACACACATTATTTTCAAATCCCTTTATTGGACATCTTCAAAGCATTCTCTTTCATTCATCACCTTCCTGTTTCTCAACACTATCATCGTCATCAATATAGATGATTGCCAAGTAAACACTGAGCTATTTCAGGCAGCTCTGTTATTTTATTTGATTCCACTGTTGCTCATGGTTTGGGCTTTGCACACTCCCTTGCCGGCGACTTCAAAGGCAGCTCCCTTGTAGGTTGCAACGCACTGGCCGTCCGTGCGAAGGTCTGGCTGAACCTGCTCCCACACCTTCTTCTTGGGGTTCAGCTCTTTGTCTGGTTCACCTGCAATCAAAAAGTCAGTTTGAAATATAAGATCTCATGCTCATCCATCACACACACGCGCAGAGGATTTATGGGCATGATGAACTTCTTGTGATACGTCATGTCCTTGCATAACCCGTTGAAACACTTTTAATATATTCACGCACATTGACAGATGACTTTTAACTTTCTTTCATAGACTTTTCATATTCAGCCTACGCCGGTGCCATGTGCATATCGAACCGCAGCCAAAGCAAATTGTCAGCAAATGGCCGAGCATTATATCCATGATTTATCGAGCCATATCTAATTTCATTTGTCCCACTTGAATTGTGAATCGTCTGACTGGTCTATCATGTTCTATTAGAGCATTGGTGTTTTAGAACTGCCAGTTGTCTTTTACCATAATTCAAAACATCTAAACTGGATTTCTCAGAGTCAAAATATGCACCCAGGGAAGACAATTAAAGGGACGCTCTCATTTCACAATGCTTTTGTTGTTGATGTTGCTTGGCATTTCTGAAGAAATCATAGCTGGCTGGCTTCTGTCTGGTGTCAACGTTTCCCTCTCCGAACAACCATCTCGGGGTAAGGGGACACAAATGTGTTTCATTTCCCAAAGCTGCCCTTTCTTCCAGTTTACAACCCAAGAGTGGCAACAATCAGTTTTGATCAGAAGCGTGAAAGAGCTTTTGACGAGCCACTTGCGCAGAGTGTTAACTTTAACTTCAAGCAGAAGTACTGGGCCCCATTAGCTGGGGAAATGTGGGCAATTACAGCCATGTACTCACACCGGCGGTGGATTGGTGCTGATTGAATCTTTACTATGGCACTTTTTGGTGGGAGGGACGAGGGAAACTTCTATCACCTCTTATTTTTCCATTATTTGCACAGCCTCAGTTTTTACTGTATCGTTTTAAACAAACAAACAAACCATCCACGAATCCCGCCTTTGCTCCGTGCTCCTCTCCTCCTGTTCTCCGGTGAAGCATGTTTTCAGAGGATGGTTTGAATGCGACGCTCTTTTAATGTCGCATCCATAAAAGTGATTCTGGCCAAAGGGATCCCTCGTGAATCAAACAGCTTTGAGAGTGGCTGGGACATGTGTACTGCAGGGATGAAAGCCTCGGCTGACGCAGCTGGGCTGCGGGTACATGGACCACAGATCCACCTACATCACATCCTCTTCTTTTTTTTTTTGGAAGGGAACTCCCCTTTTAGTTATTGTTCTCCAAAGAATAGATGAATAAAGAAGACCTATGCTCTTCTCACCACCAATATCCAGCTTTGTAAACAGTGATGTTGCTAGGTGCGTGCCCTGTGTCTGACACAGTAAACCTGAAAGGACTCATTAAACTGACTGTCGTCCCCTTTCTTTCTCCTGATGATGCTTCATGGTCAACAACAAATCTGTGTTGCCTTTGCCACACTGGTGATTGTAAGAGTGGTACCCATTAGACACAGGCTCGGCGGTGAACGACACACCACCATGTGTTTCTAAAGCGGAGTTAGACCTGAGAGTATTCAGCTAAAATAGATCTGTGCTGGTGTTTTGCCCTCATTGTTCTCCGTGAAGTTTTCTCGCAGTGATGTAAAGCGGTCCTGGCGGGTTATGTGGTGTGAGAACGGCGTTTAAAAATAACCTTTTAAACACTACGCTGTTCGTCAGCAGCCGGTCGTATGGTAACTCAGGAGGCAATCTGGCCTCGCGTGCTCCGATTAATTTGGCACACGGTTAATGCACCGGTCATATTTAATTTTACAAGATTTTATTTTAATGAAAACTCAGCTCCTTGCTCCTGGTGTTCTTCACTATTTTGGAAGAAGGGAATAATGTGACTAACAGATGATCCCAGCTTTGAAAGTGATGCATTTTCTTTGTACGTCGGTGCATGCGGTGGATCTAATTTATAGGAAGAATGATTCAGCTGGATTTCAAAAAGCAACTGATAAATATTCTTTCAGGTGAGTGCATGTCATTGGCACGGGTACTTTCGGGTATTAAATTTGAGAAAGGAATTTGGCGTGTTGGTAGAACGGGAACGGTTTTAACAGTGCGAGATCTGGATCTCTTCACTCTGACTTTCATTCATGTAAAAATGGAAAATTACTCAAAACAGCCTGTCCTGAGTCCAAGAGGAGAAAGACAGCTTTAGAATAATGAATGTAGATAACTTGATTCATCAAGACGCTTGTTCTGATGGATGGATAAAATCAAATATAGGAGACTTTTAAATCACTTATTTAACTGTTCAGGTCCAATTAAAAGCATACATATACAACCATAATTATAGCCACATATCCTAAAAAAAAAACAAGTTACTACAGTTTGTTGAAATCAAATGACCACCTGCGAGTACCGGACACTCACTACATCAACACCACTGTGCAAAGTTAACTTATATTTAACAGCACTGGCCTGTTTTGGTGGCTTTCTTTGATTTTAGGCTACATTCATTAGGAGGCTGTGTTTGGAATACTTCACAGGCGAGACCTCGACTCTTCTACAGTCTAGCTGATGTCTTAATTAATAGAAAATAGAGTTCATATGTTCTTCATTTACATTAGTTGAACTTAATAGGACAGTTAGGGCACTTATCTTTCTGACTGACAATAATAAAAAAAGAGGTTACATTCCTAGCAATGAGCGTTGATTAGTCTGTCAAATCAGCAGTCACAGGCCATTTAGCAACCACCAAACAGAACCGCGGAGTCCTCTAATGAGAGAGCTTTGAGTGGGGTCCGAGAACGCGTCGTGATTGGTGTCTTCAGAGGAATGAGTGTGGAAACTGCCGTGTTGTTTCTGGCAATGAGAGGGTTTCAACGACACCCTTCATTTCCTCAACTCAGGCATTTTTGTGGAAACTAGGCTGGGAAATTCTTTCTGTAGGCTTCATTCAATTAGGTGATGCGGAGGCATCCCTAGTGCATGGTCGGATGTGACTGTAGCAGTTAAGCTTCATGCTAACGATTCATCAGTTTTGAGTACCTGGGAATCCCTGGAAAGTGACTCTGTCTCCTGGTACGGCTCCGCTTGGAGGGTCAAGGATTTCGACCTTGTCTGGTGAGCTGGCGCACATGACCATAGCCTGGGACACCACTCCTCTCATCTTGGCTGGCTTCAGGTTACACATCAGGACTGCCATGCGGTTTTGCATCTGCGCAGTTGGGGGGGGGGGCACAGAAGATTAAATACATTTTTTACAGCCCATATGCTCTGAACAATAGAAGAAAAACTAATTGTCCCCAATTTCCTTAAAAAACAAACAAAAAAAACACCTTCCACTGGTGCGGTCTGTACAAACAGTATTGCCCTTTCCAATCAATTCATTTAACATGACTGTGTCCAAGGTTTATGGTTTGTTTGCCTCATTTTATAAACCAAAAGAGAACAAACAGGAAAACTTTAAAGTGAAGCGTGGAGACCTCTGCGGCTCACCGACATTTTAAAGACGACTAGAAGTTTCTGCCAAAAGCCGGGAAAAAGAGAAATCCTGCATCCTGCATAAGATGATGTATACCAGATCCCAGAAAATAACCACACCTTTTATTTAGGGCCGTCCTTTAAGCAACTGCGGCACAAATCTAACATCACTCATGGTGCTTTGACAGGATTTTGGTGGTAGTTTTCAATTTTGGTGGATAGTATGTGAACGTTCTGTCACAGTATTTACAAAACAAAACGCTTTGACTCGGGCAATATTTTATGTGCAATGTAGACACTTGTCTGTACGGTTACTTTATGATTAGCCTGTCTCAAGCTCGTATTTCGGAACGGCGGCTATTATTTATCCTTTAAACAGACACTCCAGAGTATTGCCATAAAGCCCATAATGCATTTCCTCAGACATTTCATCCCTGCTTCTTAACATAGGCAGATAATGGCTCATATAAATAAGACAGTTAACAAGAAGGTAAAGTAAAAATTGAATTCAGATTTACAGCCTTTGTGAGTAATGGGCTGATACAGACACAGAAAGCGGCAGTAGTTTGGCCGGTCCGGGCTGCAGTCAGACAGCGCCGAAGGCTCTGCCACATAATTCTATTCCTGCTACAGTGTCGGCTGTCCTCAGAAGCTAAAGTCTAATATGTCTGTGAGCATGGAAAAACTGTTGTCATATCCAAGTATGCTTTCTTTATATAACAGCTTCTTCTTTTTTTTTTTTGGGACAAGTTGGACAGTGTTTGTTAAATATTTCTTTAGGAGGCATGTGGTTCAAATGATATATACTGTACACATACAGTAGAATGCAGAACCGTAATGCACAAAGGCTCCCTGGTCTAAATATATGAAGAGAAATCGTGACATAAAATTAACTTTCACTTAGATTAAAGTTGACCGGTCTTGGTTCGGACATCTGCAGGCCTGTAATGAGTAGGCTGATGAGACGTTCAGTGACATTCATTTTTATTTCCCATCTAATAAACACAAGCTAAATCAGTAAATGTGTGTAAATCTATACATATAGTTTGTAGGACGATTGTGAGGTGGCAAGCTCCCTGACCCAGCCTCTGTTAATTACACCATATGAAGGTAGGACTTATTGCAGGACTTTGATATCAGATTGTTTTTTGCTGATAAACTAGCAACTGAAGTGTATATGAGTTGTACTGTACCTGGTCCAGAGGTATGTGCTTGACCAGCCCACTGACCACTGTCCGTGGTGAGGCCTCTCCCACGTCGACCTGCTCCACATAAAGACTGTCGGCATCCGGGTGCTTCTCGGCTGTGACTATACGTCCGATACGCAGGTCCAGGCGAGACACATCCACCTTGACATCTTCTTGGCTGGGGGCTGCCTGCTTCTTCTCCGCTTTCTCCCCTCCTGGCATTCGAGACAAATACCGTCACACCACACAATCCACACTGAAATGTAATTTGAAGGATTTCTTCTTAATTTGTGCTACTCCAGCGATGGTTTTGCGTCAGACGGTAGCTATCGATCATGTGTGAAAGTACGGCTCGCTCAAGAAAGGCATTTTTTGACATCTTTAAGTGTGTTCATACTATCATACTAAATGTGCATGACATTATAGAAAATGTTTGTCTAAAAGAACCGGGAATATTTCAGCCAGCTGGTATCTTGCCAAGGGAAATTATAAAAAACAAATCATAGTTGAAACAATACTGGGCATCTGTCTGGAATCTGATTTAATTTCCTCCCATAAATGAAAACAAAGGCCACCAATGACAGGCCCCAGGGTTGCATGCGGGGGCATGCGTTCCAAGTGATCCATAAGCAAATGAAAAATTAAGGGGAAAGAATTATTTCTTTTACGTCTTCCCAGAAATGTTGGGCACATACTTTGACGAAATGACAATACCAATGCTTGGCTGAAGGTGAGTGCTACACGATTCAGTAACATAGCAGAATAGCAGATGCTTCCTCCCGAGAGACAAAGTACCTTTCACTCGCCTGGTTTTCTTACACACACACACACACACACACATTCATTCCAGCGGATTGCACTGATCAAATGATCACACAGTCTTTAATCATCCCTCTGAGGCCACACCAGCTCTGAAAAATATGAATTCCAACCGCTGCCTTTGATATTCAACGTTTCTCCCCCCGCGTAATCAATGCTCTGCAGTGATGACAGCGCAGCGACGGAACATTACCAGGGCTACGCTAAGGTTACACATGGGTCCGCGAGCTAACAAGTGATGACTGTTTGGATGAGGTGAGAATGCAGCTTGAAGTAACAAAGAATTGAACATGCACAACAGCTCATCAAGAGGAAGAAGCGTGTATCATTAAGAGCTCCCTCACATCTGGATGTGAGAAACGACAAACATGCCAATGACTTTGTCAGTGTCTTAAAGCTTGTGTCTAAGTTATAACTCCAACACGCCCCACTGATAATCATTCCTCGTCAGTGCCTGACAGTTCTTCTAATTAGCCCAGGCAGCTTATTGCTCAAACAAACCTAGAATATGAGTGATTTACTGCAAATTAATTGAAGTTCTGTGGCAGGGATTTTTCCTGTTTTGTATTCTAAACCGTTTAACACCATTATATTTGATATAGGGGATTTGTGACAGGTTCCTAAAATCTAAAAAACATTCAATCATTCTCAAATTGGATTAAAATTATTGGTGACATTAAAAAAAAAAGATCCAAATGTAGCTTATAAATCACACAAGTCCACACCGAAAAACTTCAAACTGAGGCCCAGATATCTTGGATCCATTAAGGGGCTAATACCGCTGCCTGACATCCATTATCACCTGATATTAGAAATTCAAATGGAAAAACATGTTTGGAACAGGTCGAGTGACTTTTGAAATACAGAATGATGCATCTGTCCAACTGTTATTGGAAAATGGGATCTTAAGTAATAATATAATCATAAAAATAACGTTGATGAAGATCAAAGTGAGTGGTGAAATGAAAATGAAATACATGACACAGATATTGCTACATGACACATCTAAACAGGCTTAATTTCACCTTCAAACTGTTTTATGGGATGTGAAAACTTCAAAGGATTCTTAATGAAATCCTGTAACATGCCAAACTTTTTCTTTTCTTTTCTTCAGCTGTTACCTTTTTTCTCTGGCTTCTTCTTTTTGTTCTCCTCTTTAGGAGGGGGGCTCTGGACAGCGGCAGCAGGGGCGGCAGAGGGTGCTGGAGCCGAGGGTTTGGTAGGTGCGGGTTTCGAAGCGCACTCAGCGCTGGCGTCACATGATGGCATGGGTACATCGCACACTAAAGGAGGGACAAAGGACGAGAGAAATAAATGATTAAGGAGTGGAACAGAGTCACTGTATGGAAGGTGATATCTGCACACTGTTGTGTGAGTATGAGAAGACATGAGTGCTGCTGCGAAAGAGGGAAATTTACATTACACATACACAGAGCCGCGCTACTTCTCACAGCACTCGGCCCTTTTCACGCACAGAGCAGGTTGCATCAACATAATACAGCCAAATGATACAGAGCGAGCTTTATTTACACACCCAGTGGGAGGACGGCTCTCCTGATGCAAACAGTTTTGATGGGAAAATGACACAGTGTCCAAGGGAATGGAAACATGGAAGTGGAGCCATAAAGCAGGGAACAATGTCCTACAAAAACTCTCCGGAGAAAAAATAACCCCTCATTTAAGGCGCCTGATGTTTGAATTCCTACGAAAGTGCCCGTGTCTGACAAACATCGGTCTGCAGGCACGCCACTGTCGCCATAATGCTTTTAATTACCTTAATTCTATGTTATGTCAGGACCTGAGCTCAGGACCTTTCCGGTTTACCTTGGAATTGCGGGCAATAACCTCTTAAACTCTTTACATCCCCTTAAGTTTACTTTTAAGGTTTTTGACAATGAGAAGCAGCTTTCTGCACACGATGTGACGCTATCACATGCTGCACGACGGTTACAGCTAGCTTTTCTAGTCACACCTATATTTCAAATGACATTACAAAGCTGCGTGAATCGATACCGTTATATTAAAGCATGAAATGGTAAAGATGCAAATATGATATCAAAGTTGAACGTCTCTTTAGGCCTCCACAGAAATCTGAGTCAAAATAAACATTCAAATTACATGAAAACCTTATTATGAATATATATTCAGGTATTGTGGTTTAAATAGTAGAAACAGAAACCAAGATTATTTTGTTTCTCTTGCATTTGAAGTGACTTCTACGGGGACATACCAAGGCGAGACCTTGATAAAAAGAGACTCATTTTATTTTGAATGGTTCACATGAGAACACCAAACCAAACCGGTTCAGGCAAGTTTGAGACAATATTTTGAATCTTGATTGAAATAAATTCACTGTACAGAAATGAAATCCTTAAATCCTTTTGTGGACTTGGTGTCTCACAAACTGACGCAGAGTTATCACCTGTTGAACACAATGAAGCATTTAGCAGCCAAAGAGTCTGATGTTTTAATGAGAGGTTGGTGGAGACTGAAACGGAGCTTAAAGAAGAGCGAATATTGAATTATGGGGACGGAAACATAACACCAAATACCAACCATATGCAGTCATGTTTTCCATACCGTCATGTTTTGTTGATGAATGGACCTCACAAATAAATGCAGCTCTAAGTGATGCGAGTTTACACGATACGATTCTACTTTAAATGGCATCGAAGTCGACTTTTTTTCTTGTGGCACTATTAAAGTCGTGTCCAATAGTTTGTTTTTCTCATCTCGACAACAAATCAGCGAAGGCGACTGGAACTCCGTTCAAAAAGCTTCATATTTATCTGTGTTTTGATTAAGCCATTTCATGCCACCTTAAAGCCATCGAAAAGAAACCCCAAAAATAAACACACACAATTAGATACAACGTGTGGAAAAACATCGTCTCGGGTGTGTTGGAACGCATTCCTTCAGCGTTCCAACACTAACACATTGAGTTATTTTGAAAAAAAAGGTTAAATTGCTTATTTCTTCCAGTCCTGCTTTATTCCTGCAGCTTCTTTCTGGAAAACATTAAACGCGCGTTAATGATCTGAGCCGTTTGCTCTTTATTGTCAACGTATATGGGACGCACAATAGCTGAAAGACATGTTGTCCCCATCACCCTAATGGGGATTCTTGAAGCGCTATGGTTGCTTATAATAAAAAGTCTGGTTATAATGGGCTGAGGCGAGAATGCACAAGATGTTATCATTGATAGTAGAAACCAAACAGAGCTCTAATGAGCAACGACTGACATCAAATGTTCAAAAGTCAGGCATACGCAGCCGCTCCTATAACTAAATCTAAAAGGATAACAAAAAGACAAACAAACATCTGATCTGCAGTGTGGAAGTCTTCGCTGGGAACCAAACTCAACGTACCTCCCCTCTTCTTCTCTTTTTCCAGCAGCTGTTTTTTCAGTTCCTCGATGTCATTCTTCAACTTGGCATTCTCCACCATCAGTTTCTTCTCTTCTCTGACACTGGCCTGGACGACTGCAGCAAAGCAAATTCCTGTTATGTTTCAACACTGGAATGAAATTTCACTATCCCAAAAGGATATTTTAAGAAATGCTTCTGAACCACTGCAAATATACCATCGTCTAATGTACGGCGATTACTAAAATCTAGCCGTGGAATCCGCGACTGTAGTTCAAGCTGTCTTAAATTAGAGTAAAACACATTTTGGAATAATTCAGAAACATTGAATTGTGCAGGTGACGCATGTGGAGCGTATTACCCTACACAACACAATCGCAACAGAAACAGAGATTTCCGCTCACTCGTTACATTTTACAGCACTAATGTGAGACAGAACTCTACCCAGGGGTCTTTATTAAGATTCTTAACAATAACTGAGAAAGTTAAAAAAAACAAAACAAAAACAAACTTTTATAGAGCATTTATAGTCTATTCATTTTCAAGTCAGTCACAATATTTGACACATCTGGTCAAACTTGAAAGATACCGTGGGAAACATCTTTCGAGGGACAATTCCTATAAATTCAGAAACACTTTCCCATAACGAGGGCTTAAGGTTTCATTAAACGGCTATCAACGCTGCAAGGATTTAACTCTTTACATTGCGGTGACTGTGAATCACGCATGTACGCAGCTTTTCAGGGAAAAGTCATGCCATATGTTACACCTGAACACAGAATAAAAACCACTTGATTTGAGACGTCGTCTATCAAACAAATTTGGAATTCATAAAAGTGTATGAACCTAACCTATAAACCCTAATTGTACTTTTTTTTGTGAGGCTGTGCGCAATTGTTTTAATGTCTGGGTGTGTGTCTTACTGGCTTTCTCCTTCAGCAGCTGGACTTGTTGTTTCAAGTACTCGATAATCTGGTCAGCTTCGGCCGCCCGCTGCTCCAGCCTCAACAAAGGATTGTGATTCGACATCTTGAACAGGGAGCGAACTAAAAACCTGACAGGCAAAAATTGCACACAGCAATATCAATAGACAATATGCAAAACTGATCATATTCCAACAGCATAAATTAAAACCTGCACTGGGCTCTGCAATATCTCCCTTTAAATGCAGGCAAAGGCTCGTGGATCCAAGTTGCGTGCACTGTGACTTGTAAAGTAACCCTACTCCATGTTATTTCAAGTTTACTCAATTGACACTGACAGTATAAAAAGAGATGGTATCCTAAAGCACAATGCTGGACATCTACAAAGATAGATGTTTGGAGTTACAAGGTTTGCATTCCAGTATAAAGTCGCCACAAACTACAGCCTCCAAAATGACCGCACAGTTAAGTCTCTGGCTTGCAACAGAAAAACTTTACATTTCCACAGAAAGGTGGGAATGTGTTGCAGAGCTGCTCTGCGCGACGGCGTTCACCACATAACGCAGCTGCAGTGTAAACACGCGACGTGTGTCATGACAGGACAATCACAACCTGACAGGTTTTCCATGATGTGCGCCCCCGTATGCAATGAATTTTCAAGACAGATGTACTTTGTCTGGTTGCCCAAAGTGACAAAATCTGACCACTGTCCACAAAGCATGTTGAGAGATAATCAGAAGAGCGTGTGTTGATTTTCATAAAAATAGAACAATAAATCAGCAAATCTTGAAACATTTCAGAGTAAAAACTTTTAAACGGCCTTGACAAGTTCCAAGCAGGCTTTGGCAAGCCAAACTCTTGAATGAATTCGTATCTGTCTTTCATAGTAACAAGTGGTAAGAGCTGACATGTCGATAGTTTCAAACCATACTACAACATGACGTACATTCCTTTTAGGAGAACAAAAGGATCAGCCACTCTTAGGGAGCTCAACCAAAATACAACCGGACACCAGTTTGGGTTTGGGGTATTGTTTCTTTATCATGTTGAGCTTGGCAAATTGCTTTTTGAAGAAAGAGGAAAAGAAGGATTTTTACAAGGCGGAGGCATGGGGAAGAAAACTTCTTACACATATTACAGGGAGGCGCTGGAAAACAACAGCTGGCCCGAGATGAAAACAAAATGTTGGGGGATGAGGAAATTAGAAACACAAAAGAGCTGGAGTTGATAAAATCAAGGATCAAAGCATTGTTTTTAGAGAAACTGAATTGATTTAAACAGGACCAGTGGTGGAGTAATAGCAAGAGCCACAAAAAGGCTGATCTCATTTGGATAACCTCTTAAAATGGTTCCCGGGGCCGAGGTATGGTCCGCAGCATAATGACATGGAGGGGTCATTTCAGCTTTGAATTTCAGAGGGAAATGTGTTAACAGCGTTAACGTGAGGTGGACAGGATGTGTAATTTAACAGTGTTCACTGTATGGAAATCCAAATCTGTGATTCATCTGCTAATTTTCATCAGGCCACATTGTGCCAACTGTGGCACGCAGGGGAGAGCTGGAGGCATCTGACAACACCCGGCATTATCAATCTCCTAAAAATAGACATGCCTGGGTTGCTCATAGTTATCAATAGTCCTCACAAACATTTTACATCTACATTAAATTTCAAATGAAAATATCAAAGATAAGGCTGCCTCCCTACATGCAGGCAACACAGGTGGTTTGAATCAAATCTTTAAATCTGCTGCATTTAACCACCAACGCGCTCCGCTGGGGTGGTGGTGTGTGAGCAAAACCACCGGGATACAAGTGCTTCCTCTTTTCATGCTTCATTCCCACAGTAAAATACACTGCAGGAGGCTCGATCCCCACCTGACTGCCAACCAGCCCATTCTAATTGAAAAGGGAGTGCAGTATGTCAGCACCACCTGAAGGCATTAAAGGGACCTACACACTTTAGGTTAAAAGGAGGAGGAGACGTGTAGCCACAGCACATGCAGTCACTGGTTTTCAGGAGACGAGTCTGCTCCTATTTCTCAAATCTGCCTTTAAATTATTTTTCAGACTGCACATGCAACAGAGAGATAAAAACAATAAAACACAACAACAAATGAGCGTCTAACAATGGGGTGGTAAATTTGATTAGAAATCTAACATGCCGGCAATTGTTTTACTGAACTGCTCTAATGTGATAATTCGTGAAATTAGTTTACGTGTGACACACTGTAAAGAATAAATGACCCGAGGTTCGGAAGCAACAACAATATAAACCTCAAAACACCAATTACTGTCTGTGTCTGCATGGAAAACAGCTGGGAGCATGACAAAGCAGAAATAGTGAGACTCTCTCATGATCAGGGCTGCATGTATCATTTGTTTTCATCGTCATGTTTTCAATCAGTTATTAAATGTTTAGAAGCTAAAATGTCAAATGTCAAATGCTTGTCTCGTGTAGATGAAGTGACATTTTAGGAGCACAGGCAGCAAATTAATTATGGTCATTTAAAATATTAAAAGACTCATTTAAAAATTAGTTAAGACATGGGTTCCAGGACTTTTTAATGCCAAGGACCCCCCCCCCTCAGTAGATGATTTAGACTACAGACCCCCAATGTGAGAGGATTTTTCTTTAGGGAATCTCTAAAGTAATTTTTATTCATAGGTTTGAAGAGAAAAAAAAGTCAATCAATGATCAAATTATACATCTCAATCAAAATGAGCAACTGTATTTCTTTCCTTGTTGTTCCAAGTTCCAAAAATGTGATTGTGAATGTGAAAATAAAAATATTCCTCCTGTTATTTATTTAGTGTTTATACATTTCCTCTTTAAGCTGGGGACACTCCAGAACCCAGTTTGGAAACTCCTGTGTTAAGGTACCATACAGGTATATACTTTACCATATATACACATAACAAACAGGTAGATTACAATACTGTTTAATCTATTTATGTATCATGACTAGCCCCTCAAATGTGAGGATGTGACTGATTTGCTTCATACCACAGATTATTTGGTTGGGGGTGCCGGAAACACAAAATACACATTCATCAATAACTAATGTGACATGCTCGGCAGATGAATCAATGATTAACTAATCAATAATGAAAGTGACTGTTGGCTGCAGTTTACACTGAAGCCAGACAGTAAAACAAATCGAGGAATCATTTGCAGCTCACAGTAATCAAATGTTTCGTATTGGGACAGTCAGAATGGCGTTAAGCACAAATTTCGAGTCGATATAACGATATATTGTGAACATGTGTGAATCAGTGAGCTATTAGCCGGTTCAGCTACACTGACTGGGGCATGCAGCTCGAGGGTTAACTTACGGCGCTGTAGCTAGCGCTGCTAACATATTAGCTCGACAGTTGGTTAGATTATGTCGATCAGTTAGTTAGAGGAGTTAAATAAAACGGCTTTGGAAACTTACATAGGCTCTGAGCAGCAGCCCCGACACGTTTCAGTGTGCGCTGAGGGGGCTTGACAGGTGCTAGTCCTTCAGTGTTACATCAGCTAGCCTGACAGACAGGCAGCTAGCAGCTAGCCGCAGAGAAGCAGCTTCAGGACCCGGCGAGAAGATCTCTGCAGCATCCGGATGTGACGCAGCCCTGTAGATTTCACCATCCACCTGTTCTATAGATCTGATATTGATGGCTAGCGACGGATATTGCCTGCATGTAATGACTATAAAGAGAAACAAACGCCTTAAAAATAATACGAAAATGCATTCAAAGATAACTGTGATGAGGATTTGAAATATTTCGTTTTTAATTTAAGTTTCACAACCGTACTTACGTTTTTTTTTTTTTTTTTTTTTTTAGAAAGTGCTTCCTGTCGCACAAAAATAACGTAGCGGGTCACGTTCACTCAGCTGTTCCCATCACATCGCAGAGGCAGGAAAGAAATTCATTTGAAAAATATATATTTTTAACAATATTTTCAACTTTGACTCTGTCGACATGAGCGTGCAGCCTTCCCTTTAAGCGTGAGTAGACACATTATTCGGATGCAACGCACATAACGTCACTGGTTTCCACACCCGGGGCCAATAAGGCAGTTATTTTCATAGCAACAAACACAGAGTGGGTTTAACTGCAGCATCACTGTACACTCTCACACTGTCTCACATTGTTTCCGAAGTTCAATGTAGCTACAACCATATGGTGTAGATATGTTGTATGTATTGCATAATTACCGAGTAAATCTGTTACTTCCTCAATTGGTGGTCTTTCCCGCAGTTTACTTCATATTTTTACCCTCCTGGAACATCAGCTTGTTCCTTTCACTCATATTAAAGCAGATTCAATATATTTATATTCCTGATGTTGTAGTGCTTCCAGCCAGAGGCAGGATGAGGCCCCTCAAAGACGCCCAGCTGGGAGCTTTCACCTTCTTTGCCTCAGCTCTCCCTCATGATGTCTGTGGGAGCAATGGTCTCCCCCTCACCCCCAACTCTAATCAAAATCCTTGGACGTTTCCAGATCCTCAAGACCGTCACTCACCCCAGACTCTGCCAATATGTGGACATCTCCAGAGGGAAACATGGTATGATCATCTGCCACCTCCTCGCAGTTTGTCATCTGTCCTTGATGTTTACTCTCACTGAGCTTATCAAAAACATACATGGTGTTTTATTTGGCCAATCAGTATAGAACGACACTCCCGGATATTTATTAACTTTTTATTAACATCTTGTTTCATCCTGTTGTTCTGTGTGGCGTGCATTGTTGCTGTGATTTATATGGGTTTTATTCATAGATTATATGTAGCTTTGTATTTACAAGTGGGAAAACACAGTAACATTGTGTAGGACTACATTTACAGCCTTCAGTTAGTGTGGGTCAGCACGAACTATCAAAAAGAGCTACGGGAGTACAGAATGTTTTCTTTTTGCCCCCTGGAACTATTAAACAGCTAAATTTGGTCCCATGATTAAAATGCAGATTTAGATTTTTTATCTTAAAATGAATGCATCAAATTTAAAAGAGCGTGCAGCCTGACCTTTATTAATGTTGTTTGATTTAAATTAGTCCAAAGGCATGACTTTTCACTTCACTTTCTGTTGTGCAGGTGTAGTACACATTTATGCTTACTCATTATAAAAAAAATAGAAATTAATGATTGCTAACTTAGTTGCCTAATTTAAATGTTGCTTCTTCTTCTTCTTCTTGCTTTATAGAGCGGCTGATTGTTGTAGCTGAACACTATGAAAACAGTTTAAGTGACTTCCAAAAACAGGGGAAAACAGCCAGGTGAGATCATCATTCCTAATCTGCATAAACTATTCAGAAGTGATTAAAATATATGTGATTAACTCATCGATGTTTTTCCATACACGTTGAACTGCTGAGAAATGATATTGCATGATAGGCAGGGAAATAGTATGCATTAACCTTGCCATCTACTGGCCGAGGGTGAGGTTTGCATAATAATTACAACAGATTTTAGATTTTTAACATGTTGAAAATGTAGATCCGTTTTTGTCATGTCTTTTCTTTGACTCAGCTTAACCCTCGAAATAATTTGACGCCGCTGTACTTTTGTCTGTGGTAGCCCAGAGAAGGTGCTGCAGATAGCTTATGAGGTCCTTGAAGGTCTGGAGTTCATGAACAAACATGGTATGGTGCACAGAGCCCTCAGCGCGCACAATGTGCTCATGGACTGCAAGGTATAATTGAGCCGTTTATGCATGCTTATCTTTTGCTGATTGAAAAGGTCTTATTAAAAGATCGTAATATAATGGTCATGTCAATCTAAGACAGATTTTTTCTTTGCAGGGGAATGTCAAGCTGGCAAAGTTCGGCCTTTATCACATGACTGATCATGGGGCCGATGTAGATTTTCCCATTGGGTACGTCTTTTCCTCCTCATTCATCACAGAGAAGTCCATTAGGGCTTCTCTGGAACTCTTCAACTGGTGGGACTGAGCTATGTGAGATGTCTGTTCAGGGTCAAAGGTTCTCTTGTATCTGTTTGCTGTTAGTCAAAGCAAAAAAAAGGCAATTGACCATAACATTGATGCATAATGGGCCATTCCTTTTCATGGAAACCAGGTTTTGGAGCATTCAAATAGCTTCCTGGTTCAGGAACTATAACAGATCATGGGACTTTTATCCTAATCCAAGGGCCTTTGTGTTCTACCAAGTATCTCTGTCTAATATCCTTTTGCAGATTGAAAAGAGGAATGATGGCACATACCCATCTCTTTGAATAAAACATCTGGATGAAAAATGTAATAAATATAACTGTCAAACAGCTATGCAGGTTGTTCTGAAGAGAAATTGACAGAGATGTGAGCAATTTAATTTTTTGGCCTTTTTGAGCTTTATTTGATAGACACAGCTGAAGAGTGACAGGAATGTGGGGAGAGAGAGAGAGAGATGGGGAATGACATGTGGGAAAGAGCCACAGGTCGGATTTGAACCCTGGGCTGCGGGGGCAAGGACTGAGTCTTTGTACATGGGGTGGTTGCTCTATCAACTGAGCTAAATAACACCCCATTCATTTCTCCTTTTAAACATAATATGGAAAGGACATAATTTAACAGAATGCTCACAAGGGAATGAAAAACTATGATGGTGTGTTTCTGCACGGAGCTGTTAAACACCAGACATCCCCAGAAGATGTTAGAGGCTGAAAAACTAATGGTCTTATCTGCTCTGTGATCATCGCCTCAGGTACCCATCATACCTTGCTCCAGAGGTAATCGCTCAGGGGTCTTTCCACCCCAGCGATTCTTCTCATGATGAAGCGCCTCTGCCCTCGGGACCCAAGACTGATGTATGGTCTCTGGGGGTTTTGCTCTTTGAATTGTGTGCGGTAAGAATCCTTCATGAACCTCTTCTTGCGAGAATAAGACGTCCAGGTGTTTTGTCTGAATTCATGCTGCATGGATTATCCTCACCTCAAATTCAAACGCTGTGAATCGATTACAGGGCAGACGACTGCTGCACAATATCGATATAAGTGAGAGACTGAAATTCATTCTGACCTTGGGTAAGTGAAAAGGATGTAATTATCTGAAGTACTGAGCTATATAGTCTTGAGCTCAGTGAGGCTAATGCTGTAATACTGTTTGTCATTCTCAGGTTGCATGGACGACATCGTCACTGTCCTTGCTGAGGAACACGGTTGCCTGGATACCATTAAGGTAAAGTCAATATCATGGGCCGGCTTGATAATACTCAATAAGATAGATGATAGAAGATAGAAGATATTTTTAATTTATAGTCATTTTTATTGGTTTAGAGGAATGGATATTAGCAATTACCGGAAAATGAGGTCACATTATTTGCCTCACAATAACATATTAACTATACCATACTATAAATAACTTAATGAAGCACAAGGGCTTTGCATCATTTAGAAAGGGTTCGAGTCTAAGGAGCTGTAACCAAAAAAAATACATTTGTTCTTTGCTTGCTCATGGTGGAAATAGTTGTGTGTCTGTAAATAATATTAGATCTCAGGATCTCTATCGATCTCTATTGATCAGGACATATCCCATAAAAATATACAGTTTGATGCCAACTTCAGTTAAACTTCAGTTTTTTTCACACTTAGTGTTTCTGTCGGTACACAAAAGTGTTGATGTCCAGTCCTGTGAAGACTTTGTCCCTGTAAAAGCCTGAAGGGTTATTTGTATGTAAGCACCGTCTGCGTCACTCAGCAATCCCCATTATTATATATACAAAATTAATATTGTCCAATAAGTTCAAATTACACAGCTTTAACTTTGTACGTGTTTAAATGTATCAAGTCGCACAGCACTTTAGCTAATATAGTCATCTTTTTTCACAGGAACTGCCTGAGAATGTTCTGGAGTTATTAAGGAAATGCTTGAGTTTTCTTCCATCCAAAAGGTAAATACAGTCTCTGTTGGTTGTCATGTCTTGTTGGAGGACATTGGCCATTTAGTTTCCAAAACACTTCACTTGGTCACGCAGGTTATGAAAGACTTGTACGCTGCTCGTACGTCAGAGAGGATTCGAACATGCCAGAACCAACAAGTGAAATGATACCAAAACAAACAGAAGCAAGTTATTGCCTGACACTGGGATACAGCTGAGAACAGATTTTATAACTTTATATAACTAGATGTTTATTATAATAAGTTCTCAGTTCTAAAGAGACACACTGTGTTTGTGGATATGTTGTTGTGTCCTCCAGGCCGACCCCTACAGAGCTGCTGCGAGACTCAGTGTTTAACGGCGTCTCCTGCCTCTACACGCCCTTCCAGAAGCCTGTGAGCCTGTTCTCTTCTTCCCTGCGCTGCGCACATCTGGAGCTCCCAGAGGACATCAGTGACCTTTGCAAAGGTCTGGCACGGCTACACACAACTGTCCACCCAGCCTTAAACTCACACTTATAAACAACATTCACACCAATCACAAGCTCCAAACTTCTTCTAGGCTAAAAACTTCATAATACAATGTCTTAAAGTTGAATTGCTTCAATAATAATAATCTATTATATTAATATTAATAATATTAAAATAAAAGTATTTAGAGTAAAAGAGAGTCAAAAGATCTAATTGGGCAGCCAAGTTCTACATGTGATATCTCAAATAACCTTTTATGTATTCATCTTTTTATCTTCATGAAGGTAATAGTTCTCATTTTGTTCTGACTGCAGTCTATTTGATTTTGTTGTACATTTGCCCCTATCTGTTATTTCCAGACATTGTACACAGTTTAATTTATTCGATTCTAAATTCTGTGAGACACAATATATATAAAACTCACCTGAAAATAGACACAAGTAAATGCAAAATGTGACTGTGTGGAACTTATTTGTGGATACGGATACATTTAAATTAAATTAAATTAAATTAAATTAAATTAAATTTTATTTATATAGCACCAAATCATAACAAAAGTTATGTCATGACACTTTCCATACAGAGCAGGTCATTTTGATATTATCTAGAGACCCAAGAATGAGTTAGCACTTGGCAAGGACGAGGAAAAACTTCCTTTTAACAGGCAGAAACCTCGAGCAGAACCAAGCTCACTGGTTTAAGGTCATCCGCCACGACCGGTTGAGTTACATACACATACATATTTTCAGTTCAAGATTATCAGATTTCACATAACATCCTTTATTCCAAAAACTTCAGTGAGAGCTCCACACTTCATGTTGACAGCACTAATTAGGCTGTTTCCTCCGTGCTAATTAATTTTGGAAGAGGTTCCTCTTAGTTTGTTTTTGCTGTTGTAGGCCAGATGAAATCACATGTGTGATATTTATAGATGGCTCTTTGAATGTTTTATCCAAATAATATTCCACTGCCACATGAGTAAACATATCGCGATGTTGGGAGATGATATCGAACTTCCTAATGAAGTAATCTCAAATTGACTGCACATGCTGCAGTGCCACCTGTGCGTATCAGGAGGAGCTTACTGTTTGTGTGTATATGTGTGTGTGTGTGTGTGTGCTTGTGTGTTATTAGATGATGATGAAAACTACCTGTCAGAGAGGGCCATCGATGAGGTGTACCATCTGTGGTGTCTGGCAGGGGGAGATCTGGAAAAAGAGCTGACCAACAAGGAGATCATACAGTCCAAACCTCCGATCTGCACCCTGCCTAAGTATATTACACACACACACAAGCACAGATGAAGACATTTGCTCATTGTAGGTGATGTTCAGACTTCTCTTTGTTCTTCTCTCTCTCGCTGTCTTTCTTTAGTTTTGTCCTGGAAGACGGGGAGTCATTTGGCCAGGGAAGGGACAGGAGCTTCTTGCTTGACGACACTACAGTGACACTGTCTCTGTGCCAGCTCCGAAATGTAAGACAACAAGCTTGCCAGCAGACATGTAAAGTATTGTGTAAAAAGATGTGTCGTGCATAAGGTTTGAGGGTACTTTCTCATGTGTTTCTTGTATTAAAACTAATTATCAAACCTAATTCTTTCTTTTAACTATAACTATAACTATTTTACCACAAATGATGAGGGGAAAAACATTTCTTTTGAATCCATTTCTTCTTTTTTCCAGAGACTGAAGGATGTAGCAGGAGAAGCCTATTACCCTCTACTGGAAGACGAGTAAGCAATCTCCATCTTGAACTTGCCACTTTCGTCCTCTCCTCCTGTCACTGTGTCTCGTATCGCCCCATCATTTATTTTGGCTCGGGTAATGCCATATTCTCTTTGCTTCCCCCTCCTTCAGACAGTCAAGTCTGCCCCAGTCCAACAGCAGCAACGAGCTGTCGGCCACCGTCACGCTGCCGCTCATCATCCGCGAGAGAGACACCGAGTACCAACTCATCCGCATCATCCTCTTTGACAGGCTGCTCAAGGTCTGCGCTCCATAAAAACTCTTTATATATGCACATACTTTCAGTCACACACATGGGAACACACTCCTAAATATATCAGACCCTGCTGATTGTTTAGCTCAAATATTATTTCCTCTATTTGTAATCATTCTTATTCAAACGGGTTATTGTTTTCAGTTACAGATGGGTAATATCTAATCTCTCTAACGTTTTGTCTTCAGGCCTATCCTTACAAGAAGACCCTCGTGTGGAAAGAAGCCAGAGTGGATATTCCCCCTCTTGTTCGAGGCCTTGCATGGGCAGCGCTGCTGGCCATTGAGGTACAAGAGAAATTATTTTCCTTTGTTTAGAAAAAAAAGTGCAGATTTAACTTTATTTTTGACAGTTTCACTTTTGTTTTTTTTCCACAGGGAGACATTCAAGCCAAATATGAGAGCACTGACAAAGATACTCCCATACCGACTGACAGACAGGTAACTCATTTGTTTTAAACTAGACAGCAGTAAAAAAACGCTGAGTCACTCATAACTTTGAAAATGAATTTAGCTTCGCTCTTTTGATGGCCGTTGTTTTGTGTGTGTTCACAGATTGAGGTCGACATCCCGCGCTGTCACCAGTACGACGAGCTGCTGTCATCTCCTCAGGGCCACATCAAGTTCAGGCGCGTGTTGAAAGCTTGGGTGGTCTCTCACCCTGACCTGGTCTACTGGCAGGGTCAGTCACGCCTTCATGTTGAGTTCTCTTCCTGTCTCACTCGATGTTTCCACTATGTCACATTTTTCTTTTACGTTTCTTTTTTCTCTCTCGCCTTCGGTGCTGCAGTTCTTCACTGTACTAATCATGCGTGGACACTAGATGGTGCTCATTTCACATCTCGCCGACTCCCTTTCACTGTGTGACCATATACAGTAAAATGTTTATCATGAACTGTTTTAAATTTCCTTCTCTTCAGGTTTGGATTCACTTTGTGCCCCATTTCTCTACTTGAATTTCAATAACGAAGGTAAGAATGTGACCTCTTAAATATCTTGTCGGGTGATTTATTTCTACCTTTCTTTTGTTCTTTTTTGGCTTCCTTTAATACTTATGCTCTTCGCAGCCCTGGCATATGCCTGCATGTCTGCCTTCATCCCCAAATACCTGTACAACTTTTTCCTGAAGGACAACTCCCATGTCATCCAAGGTGAGATTGACTAGAATATCAACATCTCAATGCTTTTTTTGTTTCTCCCAAATGATATTAATTCAGTTCTATTTCTACGACCTGTTTCCATCTCAGCCATCCCGTGTAGTCAACTGCCACCACACGTTAAGTAATAAGTATTAAACGTGGTCAGAGCATTCGGCTAAGTTGAAAAACAAATTATTATCGGCTGGCACAGAGCATCAGGCCGTCAGCTCAATGTTGATTAAATTTTGGCTCCATGTTGCTCCTAAGCTGTGAAAACTAATTTCAGTCTGTCTTAATGGAGTTTGCAGCTGAGCCACATCATTTTGAGATAGGGAAACAAATGAAACTGCACAAACCTGCAGAGAAATGTCATAAGCAATTCTTACGTGCCTGATAAACAGCTACACTATACACCTCTTGAACTCTGTGGGGAATGTGACTATTATCCTTTCTTTCCACCGCTAGATGCCCCAGAGAACTCCCTGATGTTTATCCGTCTGGTCAGACCTCCTTTGTTGACTTACAGCGTGAATTATGGTAGCTTAGCATTGCCTCGCATGTGTTTCCATTAGACATGTACAGAAGGTATGTGCAGTGGATCCGCAGTCTCTCTGCAACACGTCTGGCTTTTTATCTATTTTTGATCACTCAAAGCACAGAAAAGAAATCAATCCCAAATTTTCCACTTCTTGTTATAAAAAGTATCTGATCTCTTCCCATCTCTCTGCTAGATGACGGATGACGGATTTAATAAATAAATCCGTCATCAGCGTGTTTATGTTTTGCGTTCTCATTGTTGACTGTAAAGTTTTGTTCAGTTGGCCACGCTTCCTTTCAGCACTCAAGCTGCACGATAGCTCACGTCTAGACCTTTTGTCCCTTTGCTTTGTGTTTCAGAGTATCTGACTGTCTTCTCCCAAATGATTGCCTTCCATGACCCAGAGCTAAGCAACCATCTAAATGAGATTGGCTTCATCCCAGATGTAAGTCACCAAGAGTGCAAGTTCCCTGACACATTAACGACCATAGACAGCAGTCCTCGGATCAAAACGTTGTCTTCTATTGCAGGTTTACCTTTTTAGTGGGAAGTCAAAAATAGTAAGAAATGATTCCAGTTCCTGGCTCCACACCAGGGGCAAAGGAACTGACCGTCCATAGATCACTGTGGATATCTTTTCAGTGTCATTGACATTTTTTTGTTCCACATCCTGCTTTCCAGAACTTGTGGCGAGGGTCAAGTTCTCCCCATAGTCCACTGGTGATGATTTATACAGCCACTAATGTCTGCTAGGCGCACTTAATGATTGTCCTCTGCCAGGCTTACCTTATTTCTCTTACTCTGTGCCACCTCTTCCTGCCCTTCCCTTTTACTCTTTACAGCTCTGCTCAGACAGTGACAAGGTTAAAGTCTCCACCGTCTCTCTGGGGTTTCAGTTAGTGTGCTGATGAATGTGTGTCACCCGTGGACCGACCTCTGGGACATTACCCGATGAAAAGTGGGGTCTTTATCATAGACGAGTCAGGGATTTGAGCGTCCTTCTCCTCCTTGCAGTTTCGGATGCTGCAGCTCCATTTGTAACGCGGTGAAAGTGAAGCACAAAACTGTGCTTGCTGATTGTTTGTCATAATTTGAAGTGTGTGTTTGGTGGGGGAAGTCAGGAGAGATGCTACTTGCACGAATGTTGCCTGTAGGTGTTGGTGCTGTTTTCTTTTTAGACAAAGCTTTACCTTGAGCTTCTTTCAGTATCTTGATCGTCTGTTGTTCAGACCGGGCTCTTCAAAGAGAAATCACGAACCTTATGATGCTGATCTGACACAGTACAGTGCATGCAAAGCACTACCAGCATTGACTTGCCTTTCAAAGGAGACTTTGCATGCCTGTTTTCATTGTTAGGCCAGGATAATATTGGAACAAAGTTTGTTGATACAGCTTTCGTACTTGATGTCAATCCCGGTAATTAGACTTTACGGACCATAAATCCCTCTTTTCTCCGTGAACTTCACAGAACACCCTGAACTGTTGTTTTACACTGGTAATAAATCCATCGGGCCTAAAAGACCAAATGTCACTGCAGTTTTGAATGGATTTGATTTTCCCATACCGTATATGCATACCAAAACATGGCAAGCTTAATGCAGTTTGTCTTCCAGAAAAGGACAAATCTTGTGCAAACATGTAGAAACCACAAGTAATCTTTGGAAATGCTCTGGTGTTCGAGTTCTCCATTCCAGTAATGCCTAAAGCCATCAGCAGTGAGTCAGGTTGCATGTGGCCAGTGGTTTAATTCAGGCCATTCTCAATTTGGCCACATCTACCCTCCTGGGTTCACCATTTACACCTACACTAATCCAATCTGGCTGGACTCACAGTCCTGCTGCTGCCGAGCTGTTGAAATTGAGGCTGAGACTCGGAGTGCAGTGGTTCTCTCCCTCAAGCTCATCACTCCTGGGCACAGAAGAGGTTTGCTGAACAGTCACCAGCTCCCCCGCAATTAGCTATCAATTAACTTGCTGAGATAAGCTCCAGTGTTCCTGCACTCTCTGCTCTAGACCCTTTCGCTGCCGAATATCACAGAGCCCCAGCGACCGGCGGCCAGTGATTGGCAGGCGTTATAACAAGTGGGAAATGGTGTGAGTGTGCAAGTCAGTATGCAAGTGTGTGCGCAGTCTTTAATTTCAGTTTCATGCATTTCCTCCTGGGAAAGTGTGGAACGGAGAGAGTGAAGTAAGAGAGGAAAGAAGGCTGGATGACAAGATTGGGATAATGAGATTCATTGTTTGCTTTCTCCCCATTGACTAATAACCAAACTCAGCAGTTTGCTCTTTATTGCTGTTTCTGTTTCTCAGGGGCCGCGGAGATGTGACGCCATGTGTGCTGCTTTTTCTTAAAGATAGAAATCTCCACAGCGAGGAAACATTTCATTCTTTTCATTTGAGCTCTCAGCAATTTGTTTTGATGAACTGACTAGTTAAGGCTGCATTATGTCATAAATATGCGAGTATCTGATGTTTCTTTTTTTCCCCCTTACCTCACAGCTCTATGCTATCCCATGGTTCCTGACTATGTTTACACGTAAGTAGCTTTTGCTTTGTACTCACAATGTGGACATGACGTGGCACTCTGCATAATCTAAAACCTTCAGAGGGTATTTTTGTCTGTTTCAATTAGAGTATCAATAAAAGGAAGAAAAGGTCAGTGGCTCCAGTATGGACAAGTTCTGCAGCGTTTTTGTGCCTTTTCTCCCAGTGACCTTTATTTCAGCTCTCGAAGGGAAAGGGCTCGGCATCGCTCAGACCCACACTACATCAGACTGTCAGCAGCACATCTTTTATTTATCTTTATTTTGTGTTTATCTGATTTTTTTTTTAAATCCCACATTAAGATGAGACAGCTGCTCGCAGAAATGAAAAAGGGAAATGTGAAAAGATCAGAGAGTCAAGAGCCACCTACAAACATCACAAACATAAAAAAAGTTCGTAGCCTTCGTAGTTTTCAACTAGTATAACCTCCGGCCGCCATCAGTGGAGCTCTGCTGTCATGGTAATGATGATTACACATAGCAGGATTCATGACAGCTGACACAAATAACAAATTCATGTTTCAGATACAGTGGATTGACTGAGTTATAGTTATAAGTTAGAATACTTAGTACTTCACTGACTGCACTACATTTCCTTCTTTAACTGGAGTACTAGTTACATATGTTTATTTTATTATATATAATATCGTGCATATAATAAATTGGTACCAACTACCTAAAAGTACGGTATACAAACTGTCAAATATAGTATTTTTACATTTTAATGAATCACTAACCTATTCACTAAGATCTAATAATAAAAGCAAGCATGATATTTCGGACAAATGAAGCCTCAATTTATGAAACTTGCAGCCTATTTGAATGCACCTCCAATGCAAACCCAGCTCCTGCTGTAGTTACTTGTTTGTGTGAAGCAATAACGTTACTCAAACTATATTTTGAGCACCTCTGATTTTGATTTTTTTTCCCCCCAAATCCAGAAATTCAGCCAGAAATGAATGGAGGACATTATACTGTCGTTTCTAAAAGGCAAAGGTGTTTTGTATTCAGTCACATGCCTGCATGAAGTGTCACGTCTCCGTGACTCTGTGACTAAACAGAAATAAGCTGTAGACTTTGCAGGCCTATTATAGCGCTCCCTGCGGGCCAGTCTGCACCATTTTCTGAATCTAAGTAGTGACTCACCAAGACTATGAATGCACCTAAAATAGAAATATAATACCCCATTGTGCCTGAGATATTTTATGAAATCCAATATATGAACCATTGTGTGTGCTGGGATGGCTGTTATCGCACAAATATTTCAAGAATATTGATTACATTGTGATTTAATAGTCGGCTGAAAATAGACAATTAATGCATTTTAACCTGCGGCTGCATGAGAGGATTTTTGAAGTAACAGTAAAAAAAAAGAAGAAAATATTACAGTATGTTTAGACAAAATCAATTCC
Source organism: Nibea albiflora (assembly GCA_014281875.1). NCBI lineage: Eukaryota > Metazoa > Chordata > Actinopteri > Sciaenidae > Nibea > Nibea albiflora. Next base: position 6,838,209 of record CM024789.1, on the reverse strand, counting down.
AGACGCTCGATACCAGGATGGTAAAAATAAAAAGCTTTTGATTTATATGGATTTAATACATTATAAAAATGCAATGCTTATCGCCAAGCTTGCTTTCCTCAGGAGAACCTTGAGGAGGGGCATGATGTATTTTTATAACTTGTTATAGTATTTATTAGAGGCTACTTTATTTTTAATATCTTGTGTACCCTAAATTTAATGGGCCCTGTGGATGTAAGGGGTCATGATAAACGCCTCTGCTGCCAGCTCTTCTGCTACCTTTTTAAAAAAGATCTATTGACTGTGAGAATATTTTGTACTAAGGCTGTACACAATAAGCAAAAAGCTCCTCTCTAAGTATCTGCAGTATCTGCTGCCTTTGTGAAGCTTGTGATGTTCAGCTTCTGAGACTTACAAGCTTGTATTGTGAGAGCTGTTAAAAAGTGTTGAGTCAATTTGGGGCATTTTTTTTTTTTTACAGTGTAGTAATGATGTTAAATTGGACTGCGCTATATTGTGTTTAGAATGTTTTGTCAGCCTCCATTATGTACAGGAAATTAAAGAGCAGAGTTTCATCAAGTTAGCATAGTGTTTTTTTTTTTCCTGCGCACCAGCTGAGATTAATTAACTATTTGATGAAGTTTGACAGCTGTGAGTCTTATGGTCTCCGAGTTTGGCACAGTTTTAGCCAAAATAATGAAGAAATGCCTCAACAACATAAAAAGTTTCTTGGAAAGTACTTAGATCTCTACCGAGAAATGTTGCAGATTCCAGCAATAATTGCAGGCCGGCCTGCTTAACAGTGAAAATCTAAATATTTGTTGATTCCAGTAATGTATGAGTCATTTCACCTTCTGTGCTGTAGCAGAGGCACATAAAGGCATTCTGGCTGGTTCTCAACATGCAGTTTGTCAGGTGATGGCAGCATTACACTTTTATCTTTGCACAGAGCACCGCGGGGACTCTGAAATATGAGCCTGTTAGCAGAGGTCATAGATTATTGTTAGAAATTAAATGATATGCAATTAACCTCTGTGTCTTCTAGGTACAGCCCCATCATACAGTACAACTGTTTGAATAACTTTTCGCCATCTTGATATAATTTTGCATAGTTTTACTAGGCTGCACGTCTTGCAGAGAGGACGCAACCTGTGATTTACAGGAGTAGGAGCCGAGTTGATCTGAGGCCTGCACGAACACACAAAAAACGCGCACTGTAGAGGCCACTCTTGGATAGGAGAGAGTGAGTGGTGACCCTTTTACCCCTTATCCTCCCCCTGAGGCAGTGTGTGAGTCCAGTATTCAGGTGATGTGCCCCTCTGACTGCTAATGTCCCCAATCCAATATGAGACAAGGTTGGAGGGTCATCTTCCATTCACACACAGTCACACAGACACGCACACACACTCTCTCTCTTAGACACACTGCCTGTCACTCACATGCGCCAGTCTGCTCAGCTGCCTGCTAATGCGGTGCGGACCCTCCGAGGTATTTTCTCAGCACTCTCTCAGCCGCACAACAGTCGCACTCTGCCCACACACGCACGTCTACTTCCTCGCAACCCCCGTAATAAACCCCGGGATGATATAAACAGGTGGACAGTAGTGGTTCTCATGCATAAATCTCAACAGGAAGGAAGCATTAAATTTTCAGATACCAAAAGTAATATGACTGAAATAATAACTGCGGTGGGACACATTATCAGGATGTGGTTTTATTTGGCTTGAAACAACCTGTGCAGGTTCTTTGCTCTAAAGCTTCTCAGCCCCCTGATGTTCTTCCTGTCATTTTCCCACAACAACACCCACCTAAAAACATTTTCCCAGCTGCCTCCCCCACATCAAATATCCCTCCAGGCAACCTTGCCAATGCACGATATTGCTTAGTGATCTTCCCATTTTAAAGCCATAGAGCCATTTTAAGTAAATGTGCTATGCGCATGCAAATCATACTCATTATATCCGAACTGATTCCCCGTTTCTCGCTGTGGGCACATTGTGTACTATTGTCCTGCTTGCAGGAACCTTTTGTGCCTCCCTCGAGGGATTTTGTTTTGTTTTTCGGGCGTTGAGCCATTTCAGTGTTCAGTCATTTTGTAAAATCTCCCCTTTGTTGTGCTTATTTGTGTACAGATGTGTTTCCGCTGCACAAAATCTTCCATCTGTGGGACACGCTGCTGCTGGGTAACTCCTCTTTCCCCTTCTGCATCGGCGTGGCCATATTGCAGCAGCTCAGGGACCGTCTCTTGGCTAATGGCTTCAACGAGTGCATCCTACTCTTCTCTGACCTGCCAGGTGAGAATATGAGCTTGTATTTACGTGACTTTTCATGTGCATTCCATACCAGGACCAGGCTAAGTGTTATTTGATAATAAACAACAGTATAATAGCATATTTCATGTTCATCCGTACCCCTGCAGTTATAGGTGAAAATCACACAGAAATATTGTTTTCTGGCTTCCATAAACCTGACGCAAAGGTTGTCCATCTCTCTCAGCAACTGGCATTTGCAGTAGGCTGTGTTTTCTCCCCTCAGTGTACTAATGTGTTCTGATGTGTTTGCATTAATGATATCCTCAAAGCAGGCAGCTCTGCGCTCCTACACAGACACAGAGTCCCTCCCCGATGCGCTCCAGGCATGGCACGCTCTGCTCTGCATCTGTCGAACAGTCGACCCACTGCACCTTGGGAATTGTATGCCACAACTGCAGTCACAACCTCTGTGGTTCTCCAGCATTCCAATCACTTATCATCTTTATTCAGAGCTTTAAGTCCATCTTTAGCCTGTGTGGACTGTTTAGCCACTCAATGATATCATTAAAATAAGTTGTTGCTGTTGGCTTGTTCTGCGCTGTCTGATATGAACCAGAGAGATTAAGTGGTACTTTGAGCCTCCAATGCAGGATTATGCATGCACAAAAAGGAGATAGACATAAATAAATAAAGCCAAGAGTTAGCATGGGACTGTGAGGCAAGCGGGCTGCCTGAAGCAATCTGCTTTGCTAATACAAAGATGCTGAGATTTGTAGGTGGTGATGGAAATTGGCCCTGGCAGTCCAAAAAAAAAAAAATGATAGGAATAGGGTGTACATCATATGCGATACACCTGCATCTGTTTTATTTTATCTATTTAATTTATTCCCACACTCATTACAAATAATGGAGAACATTGCAAATTACAGTCCTTTAAGCTCTCATTACGCCACCTTGGTGACATGTCACTGTAGTGCAAAATGAGGTGTGGGAGTGGGGCGGCAAATATTCAAATATTGTCTTTTTAACTCAGCAATATGGCCGTTAATCCCTCCAGGTTTTGGTTCATTACAGGCGAGAAAAGTAATCCTACCTTCTGTCTCGAACAAGACATAGGAGGAGGGCTGAGAAATCAAGGAGCAATTCAGTGGCTTGATTTTAATCATACAAGCTTGATGGGAATGCGTACTTATTAGCATTGCTCTGTTGGTTACACGTATTGTGTGAAGCACTTTTAACAGACTGACTCCCCGTTCCAGGAACTTTTAGCGTGATATAGGCACTGACACATTGCCCCGGGGACTTGATGTTTTTGTCGACTGCATATGCCACCCAAAGTGAAAACTCCTAACATTGTCTCTTAATGTGCACCCTCTTTACTGCTCCTTTTCAGCTCCACAAAGCGATTACTTCAGCAAAGTATCAGTGACATAAAATCCAAGAGCAGCATTCATAATGTATTTCTTCAGAATGTACCTTTCGCCTGAGGGATAGCTCAAAGAATTTCACTTTAAAACTCTATTTCCAAATGCTGCTTAGTCCTCTTTTTTTGTAGCTGAAAGGCAGAATGACATTGGGGTTTTAAAACCAACAGAGACAGGGACGATTTGCCCAAAGGGGATGCTGGAGCACTCTGTAAGCTAAGGCCAGCACCCTCCCCTTCTGCTTGAATTCAGTGTTGCTATACTTCACTGTGTTTTACTGCCCAAGTCCAACAGATTCATGTGATGAGGCGGAAGGGAAGAGGAGAGCCAGTTCTCCTTATAAAGGTAAAATATGTTGGCCTAGAGCTGCAGTCAGCTTCTTTGGCATGATTTCCTGAGAATGGCCATTGCTGCCAGCTCGGTTCTGTATATCACTGCCAGCCTCATTATCGCAGCTTGTGTATACCTGGGTAGTTACATTGTAGTATCTGGCACTCTCTCTAAACTATATTAGGAATGAATTCTGGGCTGTAGACTGACCTCAAACAGTACTTGTTTACTTTAGCTCCCAGCCATCTTCTGGTCCACACTCAAGATAGTTTTACTTGTTACAGAAACTGACTGCTAAATGCAGTTGAATACCAAACTGTTCAGCACAATATTTATCACCTCTACTTAATAACATCAGAGTTATTACTACTGTGGGCTCATTGGCCTGGAGTGTGCAGGCTTTGGTTTTTAGCCATGTTAGAGGAATGACTCTAATGACTGTCAGTTGTTTCTCCACCGTGGACCAGACTTTAATATCCCAACAGCTAATACATGGATTGCCATGAAATTTCGCTCAGACATGTACAGTTCCTCAAGGAGGAAGATGTTTATCATTGGTGATCTATTGACTTTTCCACCTGCACCCCCATTAGTTCAAAATTTGGTTTGGTTCTCTACCAAATTAGTCCATTGCGTGGTGCAAGTGAATCTGGTGTTGACTTCTTTAAATCGCATAATCTGGGTGCAAAGTAAGATGGCTAGTATTACAGTACCAAGAGATCCGTGTTTCATGCAGTGTATTTCTAAAAGTTAAGCTAAGTCTCTTAAGTACTCCTCAAATTTACTGAGATTTGGCCATGTAGGTGCATCTTACGATGCTGTGACATTGACTTTAGATCAGCTTTTGGTCAATGACGTCAAATCGAAAAGCACCAGCAGTGTGCCTGGCCACACCTCATTTTAAGACCAATGTGCTCATGGGAGTCTATATTCCCATGAGCACATTGTGCCACGTGATGCCATGCATAGGATCTGAAAGCAAACATGGGCCTGGCCTTGTTAAATAAGTTATGCAATTTTTTAATATGTATTGAAAGCTTTTGAAGGTTGGTCTGTATGTGCTCTGCCTCTGTACACACACACACACACATTCACAAGGTTAAAGAACATTCACCAGAGGGTTTTAGACTGGGCTTAGCATGATTTAAAGCATGTCCAAAAATGTTCCCCGTTGGCTTGACGGTCCCCTGTATGACACCTAACATGCACGTATTCACAAAGTCCACTGTCGGAAAGGTGTGCAAGTGCACACGCACACACACACACATATATACAGTACACGTGGACTTGAGTTATGGAGGATATCCTGTGATTTGTGGCGTGCACCTGCTCCTCTCTGCCATCAAGCCGTGCAAGACTCCACATGCTCCACGTGCTTGTAACAACAAGAGCGGCATGTAGGAAGCCAGAAAAATAGACCATGCTGCTGGCTGGACATCATAAAAGAAATAGACACAATCCAGTTTATTCAGCATGCAAGGAAAAGAAAGACAAAGACAAAGTTTTAGAATAACAAACCTGTTTTTAGGAGGGTATTGAATATGGGTGTTTTTTGCACACATGGTAACACTTTTCACTTTACATTGGTACCTGCTTTAAGCACCACATTTCCCAGTTTGCACAGTTTAGCCTGTGCATGACGAGAGCCCGCATTTAGTGGCGATTGCTGTGTCAGTAGTAAAAAGGTAAAGGACACATTTCAGCTCAATTTATGATTCAGAGAAATAGATGAACTTTGAAAGATGCATAAGCAGGCTTGACATTTAGTTGTTAAATAAAAAAAAAGAAAAGAAAAGTCTGCTCTCCTTCTATTCCCGTCTGCAACTGTCGGAATAAAAGTTAACGGTCAAGATAACGTTACAGGACGGTGGCTCTTAAATGATTCAGACGCACACACACTCACTTTCTCTCCGTCTAGGCAGTAAATGGGGCCAGTGACAATAATTCTCAGTGACAAGCCTATTACACATAACACTGTGAAGTCCATAGTTGCCAATATTCCTTCGAAGAGGAGAGGCCCAGATTTAGGGCAAGTGATACAGACTATGAGGTCATGTTCAACCACTGGCTCCCCAGACTGTCAGTATGGCAGTTGCGTTACATGTACTGTAACCTCAAACACCTTTCTCTTCACACACACGTGTTAACTTAAGTCATCCCGACTTTTCCAGACCATATATTATATTGATATGTCTCATTTCTTTTCATTTAGGCGCTTTTGAATGATATCATAATCAGTATATTTTAGAGCTGTGAAATAAAATTAAATGTGAACCAGGTAAGAGCTGTGCTGCAACATTTTGCCTCGAAGCCAGCAATACATCTCAGCCTGCCATTTGTTAGCAATTAATCTCATTTTGTGATTCCCATTTGCTTAGTCTTGTAGCCTCGGGTGATCTATAACTTTCTCTTGTTTGGAGACTTCATTGATTCACAATGGACCAGGGAGGCTCTCCGGCTGACAGGAACCGCGTGTTTACTGATGATGCAGCGGCATTTGCCTTCACGGGACATTAGCATCTGTCTCAGTGAGCAGAGCTGGGCACAGAACTGATGAGCTCTAGTTAGAAACGTTCACTTCTGAGAAAAACAACCAGGAGCTGCAGAAAGTGCTTGAGGCAACGTTGCACACGGGGATACCTAGAGAAAACGAGCAGAAGGGGGAAGTAGAACATTGATGTTGAAGGTTTGGTGTTGGGAGTGCATGACAAATTTGCATTTACGTTTAGGGATTTGGCGGATAGTCTGGTCCAGAGCATTTAAAAACGCAAATAAAATAAACTTTTATCCTGTTACAGGCAACCTGGATCATATCCATAGGGTCCTGACATATTGATCTGGGGAGGAATTTAAAAGTTAAACTTTGTCTAGAAGTACTCAGATCTTAGATAACTAGTATATATATATATATATATGTTGGCTTTCTACACTCATCTTAGCGAGGAGTAGAAGTTCTCATTGGAGAATGATTGACACAGAGTGATTAATGAGATTGAGAACCGTAAAATTAAATGAATAATGCCAAAGTGGTTCCACGTTCACGTTCAGATTGACAGATTGTTTACAGTTCCATGCAAGAAAAAAAATAAGAACAGGTTACGCAGGTGTGCATTTTCCTTATCTAGCAGAAAAATAAACAAATACATGCACCTGTATTAAACTAACAGCAGCTTAATCGCCGTGTTAACTCATTGTTGCAACAATCACCGACTCCGGTTTGGTCAAAACACTTAATTCACAGAGTTAGATGGGAAAAGTTTATCGCTTTACAGCTGTTTTTCCTCTCACTCGTTGAATGAGTCTTTGGAGACGGACTATTGAATTAGCTAAATTAGATGACAGAAATCACGCCAAGACAGATGGATCATTCTGCAGTCCCTGTTGTGGTTTTCCGAGGCATTTGTCTTTGTTTTCAGACAAATCTCAGTTCAGGTTTCCTGAACTAACGCCAACGTAAACTTTAATCCTCAGGCACAATTTATTTAGACTATTACCTTGGACGGAGTCAGCCCCCGAAAAGCTTTATGTTACTTTAAAACAACCATTATGGTTTATGTATATACATTTTAATACTTCCTGGTTTAGGCATGCAGGCTTGTGTTAAGGTATCATTGTTCATACTAGATTACTACCAAGATTAAGAAAGGAGATGAAATGTTGTTCATCTAAAAACCATCTCAGTGGCAACCTGGTGTCAAATAGGACTGTGCGATAGTGTATAGATGAGACTCCTGTACGTTGATTGATCACTGAAATTAGAGCAGCACTAAGTAAAGACACAATTATAGCAACTTTAGTGTTGTCTTCCAAGAATGATACATGCACCCCATAAAGTCATCCATCTACGTTTCATCAAAACAAAGAACTATTGGAGTACCCTCACAACACCATGCATCATTCCTTCAAGTTATGTTGAAACATAATTAGTGGTGTACAGTATTATTATGTTTGAGAAATGGATGGACAAAACCTGGGGACAATACAAAGCCACTTTGCACACTCCTGCCTAATATTATCAGTGCCATCATGGTTTGGAATTAAAATGCTATTCAGAAGGGGAGACGGGAATACACAAGCCACAAGTGGGCTTTGTACTCTATGAATTAATGATGAAGAGGTAATTTCCATGGTGTGTTTGTCATAATATCAAGGGTTGGAACATTATTATACAACAGATTTAATTATTTTAACTCACTAAATTCTCTCATATCCATTATTTTCGAGCCTATCTTCCTCCGTGCCACAATTGCACAAAGCCCCTGAGTTGCTGTTAACTAATCGTCCTATTCTACTTTGTGGCAACAAGTCACAGCCCACAATCAACTCCTATACATAATTACTAAAATGTAATTTTGTTTGACTAAATGGAAAATTTGCTCCTTAACAGAATTGCCTGCCTCAGAATGCCCAGCTGAGCCCAGGGCTTGTTAAAACCGCCATCAATCTCCTCTTCCTCATTCCTGCCTCTTTTAGCAGGAGGAGTGATTGCGCGCAGCACTCATCGCCCCAGGGAGGGAAAATGTGTTTCCCCGAACGGCCTGTGAGCCTGTCGGGGAGGAATCTCAGACCACCAGTGTGTTTTTCACTGGAATGAACCTTGTAACTTAGTCTGTGAGGTCCCAGCCCATGAGAGCTGACAACCCCCCAACCTTGACGTCGCAGTGGGACAGAGTCGGGGAAAGATGCATCTTCTATCTAATTTCTCTTGGGCTTGGGCAGGTGCAGGTCATTCCAAGGAGCACTCATTAGCCGGACTTGCTTATTATCCATGAAAAAGGGGAGAGAAAGAGAGAGGAGGCTATCCGCGTTAAAGAGTGTGAAGGAAAGAATTCCTAATTTACCCAAATCCTCGGTTAATCCAGTGAGTCCCTGTTCCCTAATCCTCTCTGTTTTCGATGCGAGAAGCACAAGAAGGATGGATATATTTGGAGAGGCATTAGGGGAAAGAGAAGAAATTTTGTTTTGCACTAAAATCCTATTTTGGGTCAAGAGCTCAGATGAAGGACAGCTGCTAAATGATGGGCATTATCACAAAGAGCCACTGGCACTGTCGGAACACTATTTAAGACTGTTAATGGCAGCGAAATGCCAAGGTCAAGCTGCTCACTTCTGCAACTAAACCTCCCACACAACATTACATAATCTCTTATGATTTATGTCTGAATCAGGGGAGGGAATCAAATTCTTTTCTTTTTATGCTCTGGACTTATTCATTCTTAGAGCAGTTACATAATTTGTCAAAGTAAAATGTTCTCAGTGGTAATTGAAAATTCAGTGATTAGCAGAATATTCCCCTTGGCTTTTAAGTTAAATGTCTTGACAGATATTAAATGTCCTGTATAGTTTTGTTTGTGTTTGCTCACCTGAAAATAAGAATTATTCTATTTTTGTTACTTAAAATGGTTGCTTGATATGAAAATAGGGAGCCGGACGCACGCTCTCATTTGTTATTGTGTCAAAATGTCTGTTCATGAACTCAAACTCCGACATTTTGTTTCACAGAAATTGACATTGAGCGCTGCGTTCGTGAATCCATCAACCTCTTCTGCTGGACTCCGAAGAGCGCTACCTATCGACAGCACGCTCAGCCGCCAAAGGCCGTTGGTGACAACGGCTTTGGGAAAACAGCGACTTACTACTCATCTGACTACCAGGACATGCCGAAAACTGACCTGGTGAGTCACATCTCACACACCACACACACACACACACACAGGGAAGTGGAAGTTTTATGTATCGTATGTATCTTTATCTCTGTGCTTCTGGTAAATTGTATCTGAGGTAATGAGCTATCATGCTCAATAGACTCAGACCTGTTCAAGGTCTGGTCTCAGCGTGGCACAATGCAGGTTTCAATGAAAATGGTGCACATAGGAGGACAGAGTGGCACAGGGCTTTTAAAAGGAAGTACATTCACCATAAACTATGTGAATGTCTGCTGATATGCTTGAGGAAAATCTATATTCTAAAAAGTAAAATCATTACACTTCACATTTTAGCTTGGTCGCTACATGTTATAGTTAAAATCTGGGTATTGTCTTGGCAAGAAACAATGAGAATATCTCACGGTTTAATTTTTGTAATAGAAGTGGTATTTCTCATATAATTAACATATAATTATTTCACTATTTAATTCATTATTTCATGGTCCTGTGTTGCAGTGCTCATGATTTTATATTCATTTATCTGTCAACCTCACCCATCAAGTTAGTAGGCAGATCCTAACGCCTGATTGGTTGTGCGTCAAGTCAACGCAAATCAATTCCAGATGATGGATTAATGCAGAGCTAGTGAACACATTTCAATACACTGTATGGTGCTATTCACCTCTACGTCAGTTTAGATACTCTATTAAACCCAACTTTATTTGCAACGGTTTTAAAAAACATGGGAAGACTCGGCCTGCTAGCCCCAACGTGGAGGCAGCGCGCAGAGGTGCAGGACAAAATGTCTAAAACTTTCTTTATAATTAATAAATCTAATTATTATATATGTTTTATAATTATTTTAATAAATTAATGACAAATTTTATAATGCATTTATGTAATTATTTATTTTTAAAGGTAATTTTTGGCCTTTTTGAGCTTTATTTGATAGAGACATCTGAAGAGTGACAGGCTTGCATGACTGAGCTGACACAGTTAACACATTTAAGTAATTATTTAATGATGTATTTAATTATTTACTCCTCCATACCAATCAGCTTTCACAAAAATAATTCCCAAACTTGAACATTTTCAGGCTGTTGCTTTCCGTTTTTTCTCTGGACAGAGGTTATAAATTCTTTCTCGTTTGCACGCATTGACTCACTGCACATTACCTAACACCTGTTCTTCTTGCTAATCAACACCTGCTCTTCTCACTAATCAACACCTGATTGTAGAGCGGCGGCGTGATTCCAGTAGCCCTGTTGAGCCGTATTGATTTTTCATGTTAGAATAAGTTCCTCACATTAATGCTCTGCACAGTGTATGGCAAACTGTTTTAATCCCCAAAGTGGAGTAAGTATTGATTTATTTTTGAATATATCGTCTTTCCAAATAAAAACAGTCGCCCATTATTAAAGTAAAGCTTTGTCTAACAATGTAAAATACATTCAATTAGATTAGAATAGTATCCATTCTCCAAAGATGCAGAAATGTCTGAAGTCTCTGTGCAGTTAGAAATACACACATTCAAACACCCAGCATAAAAGGTGTTGCTGCTTCATCTTGAGATGTGTTTATTGATGTGATGCTGTCTTTCACACAGTCTTTGTTTAGTTTTTCGTGGCGCAGTCCTGTTTGCCTTTCACACCTGAATGCATCATGTCCAGAAAGCTCACAAACACTCTCGTCAGCCCTATCTGCTGTGTGCCCAAGTGATTGCTGTAATCTTTCTCATTCAGCCGAAGCTGAATGAGGAATGGGTGGGTGGTGTCATTGATCCATTGCCGTATCTATCTGTACCCCACCTCTTCTTCGGAAAACATTCTGGCATGATAGCGCGGCCTTTTTTCATCGCTGGGCTGACAACAGACACACACACACACACACTTATTGTACAGTATTCAAGAAGTGGAGAGGAAGTTCAATAAATTTAAATAAAAAAAAGTTAAATATTGATCGAAAAATTCTCACCTCATTACTCATTATTACACGTTGGCACAAATTATCGTGTGACACAAAGACTGCTGACTCTGTGATTTTCACGCATTTGGCTTCCTCAGCTACAAGACTAAAACTGGAGACTGGCAGCGCCAAATGAAGGGTGATGGAAAGTAACCTCTGAAAACATGCACTCATACAAAATCCCTTTTTAGTAGACCCTGTAATTTCACTACTTGGCTGAGGTGATTTAAGGCTTTCACTATCTTTTCACGGCATTTAAATGCGGCATGTATATAAAGACTGCAAATTTACACTTAAAGAGTTTTTTTTTTTTCATGCACTCGCTCTACCGTCTTTCTATCTTTGACCAGGAGTTTAAAAAAAAGTCTCACTTAACTCGAGCCAGTCTGATGGTGTCACTTCAAAAACACTGTAATACAAATTTACACAAGAAAATGTGCTTTTGCAGTTAACTCTTATGTGCCAAGCAGTGTTTTTTAATGACATAACAACAGTGCTGCAAGAGTGTTACCACTTGTGTCCATCTGAGACATCTCTCTCTGTCTTGTCATCCAAACAAGGTAAGGCCGAGTTTATTTTTAAAGCAGATTTCAGCAAAAAAAAAAAAACAACTATGTGCATAACGCTTTGAAGGCAAAGCAATAAGAAAAGACGCGTACATTTCAACAAGTCCTTCAGCTAAATATAACTGAGAAAAGCGATTTCACGTAAATACAGTGTGTTGCAAGTCTGAAGTGTAATCTTATAAAAGGCACGGGCAAACTGAACAGTTTGAATCCTCAATTAAAAATAAACACTAGTGACTGATTTTCAAAAGGAAAAGCCTAAAAACAAAAATAAAACTCCAAAATAAACTTTTCAGATGTTTGACTGTCCCTTTCAAAATTCTCTATTTTGTGTCAGAGTTGAGTTGTTGAGTTCAGGTCACAGTAGCTCAGTCTTGGCTTGGGAACCAGTGGGTGGACAGTGTAGAGCTAGGGTGTCCAAACTGTTCCACAAAGGGCCGACTTTTTGTGTACCCAACCAACCAAGAGCGCACAGTTTGACCAATTAATTCTCTGAAGACTGAGATGAGTTGATTAAATGAGTTAAGTCTGCTGTTTTGGTTGGTATAGAGTGTGGACTGGTAGCTGGAGAGATACCAGTTCACCTCCTGGACACTGGTGCCTCTTAGCAAGGTACTGAACCCCTAACTGCTCCTTAGGTGCCGTTATGTGGCTGCCCCTCGCTCCGCCATCTCTCCACATTTGCATGTCTATAAGCCCTTTGTGTCCGCAGGGATATACATTGCCTATATATGCTAAATCCACAGCACTTCCTGCTACAGTAATATGTCCTTGTCGCACTGTACCTCGATTATTTCCCTTTTTTTGTGTAAGTTTCTTTGGATAGAAGCGTCAGCTAAAACAACGTGATGTAAATGTAAAACTTAAAAAAAAGAGTTCCCCTTTGAGGGATCAATAAACTAATCTTCTTCTTCTTCAATACTCACTTTTACTGTCGACGTGTAGAACCACATACAGTCAGCTTTTTCATTCACTGTGATTGCCCACATGTTCTTGACCCAAAAATACTGCAAAAAGTGGTGTGGCGTACTGTATGTTTGCGCTACATGCCTGTCTCTAACAGAGCAGGAGGCTCTGTCAGCAGATTCTCAGCCCTCGTAGTGAACAGACATCCATCTCACTGGACAGCTGCCGTCCACTCAGCTTGGTCTGAGTGAGCGGATAGGAGAAAACAAGCTCTCCTTCTGAGCCACTAATAAGACGATCTAAACATAGCATAAAAAAAACAAACAAAAAATGCTCTACACGTGCAACGTCAATTAAATCGCCTCTGCGTTTTATCAATCTTTGACGTGAAGTTAGTTTGTCTCCCGTTGGTTAATCAGGATAAATGTTCTACCTCTTTCTTTAATTGCTTATTGGCAACGGTGTTCATGTGAAAATCTGTGCACAACTGTTAGTGAGTGATAGCCCTCGGCGTCCGCCATAGTAGAGCAGTTTTTTTGGCAACATTAGTTGTAGTTGTAAACAGCTGAATGTGTTCCCCAGATAAGTTGACAGTCACAACACAACTGAACACACATGATATATCTGTCTGTTTGCAGGTTCGCTGTAATGTGGTGTACATAAAGAGGACGGTGTCAGTTTTGGACAGAAAGTTAGATCCTTAAAACTGTTAGCATCGCAAAGTGAAAACAAACCAAATGCAGTCCTGTGCATGTGAGATAGTGCCGTTCCCAGCGGACGAGCAGATGTTTCGCTGACTGTCATCTACAGTAACAGCTGACACAGCTCGGATTTCGATAATTGAGCAAATGGGTGTCCGTGAGTAAACGGGAATGCTTCCTGGTTCCAGATTCAGCGCCTGTGCGCCACATGCACCCATGATCATGTAGGCTTGCGGGGCGAACGGATCACTCTCAATTTGGTAGGGTGATGCATACAGGATTTGTGGTGGATGGGTAAAACTGGCCTATTAAGTCCTCACTCACCAAGGTATTGCACAGGGCTCAGACATAATCACTGAGGTTTATAATATACAGCGTATGATGCAATCGAATACAGAACCTCTGCAATAAATTGTAGCGTTCTGAAACTTATTATATGCAGTTTTGTTGACACATTTTTTCAACTATTAAAAACATATGTAATCCAACGTTATAGCCATTAATTTCAAGGTTTCATGGTTATGTTACTCTGCCCACGCCATGTATGTTTTATTTCTGGTTATAACTTTAATCATATGTAAAATCTCTAACGTATTCCAGCGATAAATCAGGTAGTTCAAATTCAGCTAGAGTACTGTACACACTGTGCAGTCTGGAAAATGTCTTGTAGCAGGTTGCTTATGCATCACTAAAGGAGCATTCTGCTCCAGCCACCGTAATTCAGTTGTCAAAGTGCGCAGCTGGACTCAAATTCTGTCTTTTGTCAGCAAAAATAGAGATGAATTTTCATTAGGGAAGGCTGCTTTTTCTGGAAAAAAAAATCATTCATGTTACAGCAATATGTGTAACTGCTGTGTGGCCAGAATGAAAATGGGAAATATATGAAAAGCTGGGAAGATTCTTTGCTTTAAAATCCTCCTCTATGTGGAGATTGGTGTGTGTGTGTGTTTTTTATGTATGTGTGTGGCGGCAGCGAGGGGTATTTGTTGTCAGCATTTTTCTCAGATCATGGCCTCAATTATGCTCTTCTTCTCTCTGTTTGACTGCAGACTTGGCAGATAAAATCTGTTTTTGTTTTAGAAATTGTGCTCAAACACCGAACGGTGTTGTCTGATATGCGAAAAGCTCAGCGCAGTTACAATCACGCGGCATGAGGGCACTTTAAGTGAGTCATTGACCTTGACATCGGGCTTTATACAGCGCCGTTGTTCCAAGTTCAATATGTAAAGTGAATGGCTGACTGTGTACCATGAGCGTTGGTGCATAGACACACACACACACACACACACACAAACAAACCGCTGCAGAGGATTTGTGTCTGCTTATCAGCGGCTCCAGTTTAGCCTCATCACTGTCAGGCCAGTGAAACGCAGAAGTGTCATTATGCCATTCTCAGCTGGCACACACTGCTCATCATGACATTTAAGTCACCACACAGTGCTCCATCAGCCCCGGGCAATGACAGGCTGCATATTTTGCCTATTTCTGTCAGTATATTGTACGCGTATGGATACATTTGTGTCCATTTGTAGTAGGAGACAGGCGTTATTTGGTTTCACTGAAGTAGATCTATAGGCGTTCACGCTGAACACTGAAAGCACACGGAAAATCCGCTCATACTGTACTGTGCGTGAACTGAGCCGTCTGTGGACGGTCATGCTGACTCATTACAAATGTTCTTACCAAACACATGTTGGACATCCCTCTATCTTAGTTTATTTAATGATGAGTATGGAAAAGATTAGCATCGGTCGGTTGACATAACAGCTGCTTATCCTTCATCTTCTTTTAAGTGTATGCCCTGAGCTTTTTTCCTCCAGTCACTAATCTTTTAAAAGCATTGCTTGAAAGCAGATTGATTGAACCACTCTGCCATCTCCACCACGTTTGATGTTATTTATTTATCGGTAAATACCTCGTCTTCATTTCTCCTTTCTCATATTTCCTCCCCACATTAACTTTCCTAACTCTACTAACTTTACACAGTGTATATTTACCCGTATCTTTACATCTACACGGTGTGTGTGTGTGTGACTGAACTGTTGTCACACGCACCATCGCTTCAGTGATAAACTGGCGTGCAGAAAATAGTTACGGCGACTCTTTGTGATCGCCGCTCATCGCTGTGAAAAGCAGTGCCAGCTAAGATCCAGCTGAACACACACGCGCACACACACATCCTATATCTGATACAAAACCCTAAAAAAAAACATTCAACAACTTTGAATTTGATTTTATCTTTTTATTTCAACTATTAATAACAGAATACAAATTTTATTTGAAATGAATAAACTCTTCATCACCAGTAAGGTTATTTCAGTAATAGGGTTTTAGTGCTATCTGGGAAGGGAGCTCAGCTGTTCCCATGTTATTCGACCATAATCTTTTCATCTCCGGGTTTGTGCAGCAAAAATGTAAAACTACTCTGAAATAGTGCAAGTCCAAGATGAGAGAATGTTCAGATGCTGACAGTGTTCGGTTGTTCATCTGGTTGTTCATTTAGAGCTACAAAATCATTTTACTGTATTTGTAACATATTTTTAAAGGTTCATCTGTTTGAAACGGAGAGCCTCTCCACCTTAGCTCTTGGCCGTAGCTCATAGAGTTAAAGACGCTTAACATGTCAAGACAAAATACTGTGTAAATATAAATGAACCTGTCTATCCTGACATGAGCAGGTGTGTTCGGTGACGCTCTGGTTTACTCTCAGTGTCACATCAGCATGTCTAGCTGCACTGGTCTCTGCAGAGCTGAAACCTGGCTTTCAAAATGCTCACTGTCCCATTTGAAACACGTTGCTGCGGTGACACGGAGGTGCTGACTCAACTTCATGGTAATCTCGTGGCTGTAGTCTGTTGAATTGCATGACATTCGGAGTTTCCTGTTGCGTTTCGTAGCGGAAGTACACCTGAAATCAAACCACGGGCGTTTTAGAAGGGCAATGCATTTTAATGAAAGACAACATCAGCATTCAGGGAAAGAGAGAAGTTGGACTATCACCAACAGCAAATGCCATATCTTTTATGAGCCTGGCTCTTGTTTTGGCCCCTTATCTACTAACAAAACTGCTCATGAGACAAGACATATCAGGATCTAATAGCCTATCTCCTGTCTTAAAAACATTTCCCGGTGGAAACACCTTTTTATAAAATGCAGTATTGCGATGACACCTCAGTAACGCCTTAAAAGAAAAAACTTAAATGGAAGAATTCAGATCTGAATATTAGGTATATGGCAGTATTTATTGCATGTGTGGTATTGCATTAAATAGGTACAATTGTCTGTTTTTCTGTCTACACGGCGAACATTTATTTCTCAGTGTTTGTTAGACATCAGATTGAAAGCTTTACAAGAAATCCGAGAGGTTAGAAGAAACCAAATTGACGGTCATGGCAGTAAGACATCATGAATATGTAGATCCTCCTTCTGCTTGTGCTCTCTCATGTGGCCTAGAGTAGCTATTGTTAAGCTCTCTGTTGATAACTCAAAAGAGCAGAATGCTTGTTTGTTGAAAACAATGCACCGCTTCTCAAATCGCTTCCCTTTTTCCCACTCTGACCCTTTGTTGATGCAGCAGAGTGAAGCTTCACCCTTTAGACATATCTATTCAAATTATGACTTGGGAGAGTTGAGACTGATATTTTGCGAGAATCACAGTTGAAGTATCTATTGAAATAATCAGGCTATGAATATTTATTAGAAGCAGAAAAAAAAACAATTGTTTGAGAAAACAGAATCACAGCCTCCAGCCAAGTTTTACAGGGAAAGAAGAGTTTTGGACATACTCAGAATTTGTTCTTAGTAAAAGCCTGCAGTCAGAATACGCAAGACTGATTCTGGGTATAAAGAGGAAAAGTTCATGCTTGGTTACACTTTATTGAATGTTGCCAAGATGTAATAACATTTTGGTATGATAAACTAGACGGTGCTACGTGTCAACTATATGTCTCTGCGTTTTTCTCAAGCTATTACACATGAGAGTAAAAGAGTTAGGCCCAATGTGTTTAATTTATTCCTGAGAGATACACAGAGTCAGTGAAAGACAAAGTATTCAGTTCATTTAAGCAAAGGTAGCGGTATCATACTGTAAAGCAACACGCCTGCTTCTCCTGCGTTCCAGTTTTACCCAGAAGTACAGAAGTATTCATTTTACATTGTTATAGTATTGGATCATTATTATTTATTCAACCGTGTAACTGCTTTATACACTGTTTAATATTGACAACAATGCAAACCATATTTTATGAACTGCTCTTGTTCTGTAACAGTAGCGACAGATAAATCTAAAAGTACAACGTCAGTCTGGGATGTAGTGGAGTAGAAGTATGAAGTAGTGTGAAATTGTACTTCAAAATTGTCCATAGATGAGGAACTGCTCCCTTTATAGATATAAATGACTCATCCTAAGGCAGCAGAAACATAACAGTTGTAATTTTCAGTTGATTATCTACCAGTGAAAACATACTTATGAATATTATATTACATTTCTGCTAACGTCTGCCAAAAGATCCCCCTAAATATTATACACTGGACCTTTTTAAGGCTGATTTAAAAACATGTGATTTAATACAAGCTCAGGTGGACGGTGGAAAAAAATATATATATATCTGTAAAAATCCTTTCTGGACTCCAAGAAGTCGCTGACTTCTTCTCTGCTGTTACAACGGAAGACCGTTCAGCTAGCCAATGAAGTTAGCTGCTTTCAAACGTTTTATTTCATGGGTGGCAGAGTTTTGGCACTTAACCTTCTCGCCGTGCAGCTGGCTCTTCTCTGCTCTGTAAATGGCTTTCCCACAGTGTGTTGCAATTCATGGAAAATGCTGTCAGTATTTCTCCTCTATTTTATTTGCACATCAATGGATAAATGGACCACACTGCTTAATGACCAATCATTATCACAATATACATACTGTACATTTGTTTGTTACTTGTTTATCTAAGAGGCTTGTGGGCGGAGAGCTGTCATTATGCACTGTTTTTTTTTTTTTTTTTTTTTTTTTGTGTGCTTCAGATATTTTATGCTTAAAATAATTGCATTGCATCTGGAAATCGTATAGGTATTTCCCATGTTTACCTCTGCGGAGACCAGGTTCAGTCTCCTGCAGCCATGCCTATGGCTATGTGCTTTAATGAACCCATTTGGCAGTGCACATGGAAACTGGCAACGGACCATGTTCCGGTCACTGCAGCTGCTCATCTGCTGTAATACTGTTTTTTTTATGGTAATACATAATGAAATTCTATTCTTGAGTTAGCCGGTTTAAAAGGATGGTGTAAAGTATTTCATTAATACAGAAGAGTTTTAGTTAACACAGAAGACATTCAGGCCTGATCACCATTTCCTGGGTTTAAAGAAACAATAATATCCAACCCCACACTATATTTCTGTCTCTCTTGTATCATTTTACAAGATCCAAATTCCATTATTCAAATTCTATTCAGATATTCTCTGAAAGCCCACACTGCAATTTTCTCCCTCTTCATTTGATCTCCTGTGACTTCTTTTCTTGTAGTCTCGGGAGCCTCTCGCGCTGTGTGACCTGAAAGCAGAAGTATCGCCCAGGATCTCGGCTGAGGACTTAATCGACCTCTGTGAACTGTCATTGGCCGGGCCCACCAAAAGGACCAAAGCTGGCAAGCCTAAAATCATCGCTGTTGACATCCGCAGTGTAGAGGAGTATCCTTACTATTTGTATGTGTCAGGCCTCACCCGTTTTAACAGTAACTGCATAGCATGCACATACGCTTGGATTGTGTTCAACTAAATACATATAATTAACCGTCTGTTGACAACATTTGTCAGTGTCAGTAAGTATTGCCAGTTCCAGATAAGGCTGCTTCCAGTTAACTTTAACAAACCTGCTCCAACTTGAATCATTCTTTTACTTCATAAATCTTCAGGGAATGTTTTTAAAGAAAAGACCTCCTTTTCTAATTGATTCCCATGAAAGGGGAATTGGTTTGTAATTGCTGCTGCCTTACAGTAGTTATAAATGTTATTGATGCCAACTAGAAAAGAAGTAGATCCTTCACCATGTCAATCAAACAGCCACACAGTAAGGTTTAATGACACGCTGGCTGCCATAGAGATGGGGAGATGCAATATTGTTTCAATATGGGTATCATGGCTTGGAAAGTGTTGCACTCGGTTATATACGTTAAAAGTCTCGTGTTGTAAGGAATGGAAGTTCAAACCTTGCTCCTTTTTCACCTCCGTGTAGTTTTCCAATCACCGTAGTGAAACTACTGACCATCCTATAAGCATGGAGATGTATACTGGGAGTTTCTTAAGTTCTGTCATTTAAAGGTGCGGTCAGACCAAAATTTCGTTGCAAGCAGGACAGGAGATAATATTGGTTGGGTTGTAAACTGTGCAAGCTCGAAACATTGTTGGACAGATATCAGGATGACATCATGGGGACTATAACCGCCGCCCACTGTGCACACAGCGTCTCTTTCTCTCTGATGAAAGAGGTGAACCAAACTGGTTCTTCTATCTGCATTTATCTGGAACAAATATGACATTCCCATGTCATCTCTATGATGGATATATGCTTTGAAACTGCTGATAATGTTTTTGTTTGTGTAAGAAGCCTTCATCTTAATCCCACGGTGCTTCTGATATTTTTCTCACCTTGACCTGCTGCCGGAGGCAGGCACGGAGAATAAAACAACTTGGTTCTCATCAGAGGCAAGTAGGGGCAGATACAAGGTATATGATCTGCTGACGGATCCCTTAACGTACAGTTATGCCTTTCATGTCCACCCAGGCTGCCCCACCATGTCCTGCAGTCTGAGAGACTAGGTGAGCTTGTGGATCTGAGTCTTCAGACCTTTTGGCTCTTTTTCATGCTATATTTGACATTTTTTTCTTCATGAGATAATGTTTGATCTGGGTGTCAGCTAACTATCATGATCAATGCACCTTTTACAGTCGTTTTGTTTAGCTAAACAGTACAACACTTGAGTATATCAAGTAAAGAGCTTCTCTGCGACATCAGCCTACCACTGGCATCGTGAGTGTGTATGCATCCATGTGTTTTCTCTTTAAAGAAAACCATGTGTTTCCAAATAACACTTGAGAAATTAATTCCAGCTTTGTAAACTAGATACACAACATAAAATCTGTGTCGTAGAGAGTTGACATTTTGGAGATAGGTGGTTTTTACAAGACAGCAGAAATACTCATGGGTTGATGTGCACACATCATTGTAGGTCTCTCATATAAACTCATTCCCTGCAAGTCCCTTACATTACTGTGTCACATTTAATAGCCCCTTTATCTGTCTTTTTTTTTTTTTCGTAGCTCCGCACAGTTACAATATTCCATAAAGAAATCAATTCTGCTTTTGCAGATGGGTCATGTTTATTTATCTCCCGGAGTATAGTGGCCCAGAAAACTCTGCCTATAAGAAATGCAGAGGACTCGAAGGAGGAAGCCTTACCCTTCAGATCATAAGTGGAATGGCAATTGTCTGGGAGGCCATTAATCAATAAGGATTAGTGAATAGACCAAGGATTTTGAAATGACAGTTCCAAATTCCTACCCTGATAGACAGGCTGACTCACGTGGACAAAAGGGATTTGACCACTTTCACAGGATTTGGCAACCCTTGCTCACCTAATTGTGATCTTAGGCAAAGCTCTGTTGTGGGTGTCTGCGGTCACAAAAAGTGGATTATATTAAGAGTTCTGTGGGGTAAACCAGGACAATCTAGATTTGGCTGACTGGATATCTGTTGGCTAATCTCTGCTGCAAAACGACTTGCATGTCCTTCTTTAAATGTACAACAGTAGGATTTGCCGGATCGTGGGTTATAAACTGCATTATATAACGTACTGACTCCTTGTGTTCTTGTGGCTGCTGGTATGATTTAGTGAACAGAGTACTTTGACCAAAAGAGGAGTTGAGTGCCACTTGTGTTAAAATATGTAGCAGTAATGTCGATAGCTAGGCTCTCAGAAATAGGACAGTCTCCTTTTCTCAAGAGTTATCATTCAATTATATACCACTCTGGGGTTGTTCACTGTCCCTGTGCTCCCTCACTAAGATCTATTCCTTTTGTTTGCTTTTCTCCCGCTGAGTTCCTTATTATACCTCCTGTATGTCTGATCCGCCCTTCTCTTTCCCTTCAGTTAAAACAGCTAGATTTCCTGCTATCTTGAAGCTTGTCTTAACATACTTCTTATACCAGAAGTCAGTCTGATAAGCAGTATAACACTCACTTGAACTACCTTGTCATTGTTTCCTATTGTCTAGTGTATCCATGTCCATCCAAGGTTATTATGGTTCCACTGAAAATCATGGTGTAACCGTATGAATAAATCAAGGTTCACCTCGTTCTTTGGCCTTAGACCCAGGCAGTTGCCACGCCTGTTCAAAGCTGTGCTCCTTAACCTCGCTGTCTCCAGCTTTGGCAGAGGCCATATTTCTGGCAGCATCAACATTCCCTTCAGCACAGCGTTCAGCTCTGACGGCGAGCTGATGCAGTGTCCCGCAACAGGACCCCTCCAGAACTACAAAGGACGTGTCATTGTGGTTATTAGCCACGCCATGAAGAGTGCTGCTATGGTGAGAAAGCTGTCACACATGCAACACACACACACACACACACACACCCACACACACACACACACACACACACACACACACACACACACACAACACACACACACATATGTGTGCAGCTCATGTGTAGAGTTTAGACTCTTGATATATAGATGCAGGATCTGCATTATATACTGTAACTTATCATGCAGATGTCATATAAGTGTGTAGTGTGTAGGACTTAGTGTCTTGTTAACATAAAAGATTTCGTTAAGACACTAATCCCCCGTATCCAGACCTCTGTCTTGTCAAATCCTCAGCAATCTGGAGAAATCCTGAAGTGCCCAGACCTCTGTGTATTTGAAAAGACTTGCCTCAGGAAACAGCTACTGTGGTTGAGTGGCTGTGTTTTGTGAGTTCTCAGCATCGTGCCTTTATCAGTCTAGCATACAAAGAAAAAAACATACTGTATCTTTACCTCTTTTTTAAAAGATGCTAGGACACTAGCCGAGGCTGAAACCGTATTTTACATAAATCATCGTCTTTGACATTTCAGTGCACAAAAATAACTTTGCTCGCTTCAGCATAACTGAACAGAGAACTATATTGATCATTATAAATTCTCCTTTTTTGCTCTCTTTAGAATAAATTAGCCAAACGTGGATTTAAAAACTCAGCAGGGATATTGCTTCTGGCAACATCCCAATTTAGCAGAGATGTCCTCCTTCCATATGTTGGAAAGTAAAAGGGTGAAATACGAGTCCTCCTTAATTGAAGAGACAATCCTGTATTTTTTTAGGAAGCTGCAGCAGGATCTCAGTTTCTCACCTGCCTACGAGAACTCTTCCTGAGTAATGGAAGAATTCATCTGCAGTGAGACTAGGGTGGAAAAAGAGCAATTTGTGCCCTGTTAATGGGTTCAGTGATCATGATGTACTTTCAACTGAAGCACAAGCATTAGTATATGAATATCATATACTGTAGCTATTAAATATGATGGTTGATCATCATCTTCATACTTAATGTCCAATGTGCAAGATTTAGGGGGCTGTGTTTATGAAATTATCTCACCCATTGCAACCAAATGAATACTCTGTAATCTGTGCCCTAACAAGTTGAGTTGGATGGAGTTAAGAAATTCATTCACCCATGTCATGAACAGGGAAATTGGCTATAAGGACCGAAACTGTTTTTGTACCAGGCTGTAAACATGCTTACTTCTGTTGTGAAATTTGACATTTAACATGAGAGCATCTGAAGTGACAGTTGGATCATTGGCAGACCTGAGTCGGGCTGAAAGATGCCCGGGTGCTCTAACAAGTTGAGTGGGTTGGAGTTAAAAACAAATTCATTCACCCATGTCATGAACAGGGAAATTGGCTATAAAGACAGAAACTGTTTTTGTACCAGGCTATAAACATGTTTTTGCCATTTCCCAGCCACAGATTTTTGGTGCTTGACCCTTCTGGGCTACTATAGAAATATGGCAATATAAAACATTCATTCTAAGTTAATGCAAATACAATGATATTTATCTTTAGATGATTTTTCACTAATGTAAACATTGTTATGAATATTGGTTTCAATTTCTGCAATTCTCCAATTTTGTTTTACGATAAACCTGAGTAATTCCTCAGACCTTTCAGTCACACAGGTCATGAAATTAAAGGTCGATAAAAGGACTCAATTGTGCTTAAATGCCATTCACATCTCTGTGCACTGCACTGGTGGCATTATCATTAGCTTTGGGGCAAAGCAGTGAGTCCACTCACTGTGTGGTCAGGCTTTACTGTAAACCTTTAACATTTAAACCTTATTGGCATTCAGAGGTAAGCCTGATTCTTTTATGGGGACATTTCAGCTGATTGAATCAGCATTTTACTCCAGAACAGCTCTGACTGTGACTAACAACCAAAGCAGATTACTATGTTCTTAATTTTTCAATGTAGAAGTTTTATTTATTTTGTTGTTTAAAGTTCACTAAGGGATTCACAGTTTTGACAGAAATAATATTAATAATTCTTAATTCCCGATTCCGATGTACTTTCAGTTGAAGCACACGTATGAAATAAGTGTTGTTATATTGGCATTAGTATATGAATGTCATATACTCTAGCTATTAAATATGGGAGTTGGGAGGTTTATTTGTGTATATAAACTGAAAATATACATTTCTCACCCATTGCAACCAAATGAATACTCTGTAATCTGTAATAAGACGTTCTAAAGCACAAAATCTGTGATGTAATGATATGGAGCAGACCCGAGGTGGGCTGATTGATGCCTACGTGCTCTAAGGTGAGTTGGATGAGGAAATTCATTCACCCTCAGTACAGTAAATTGCCCATGAAGACCAAAACTGTTTTCGTACCGGGCTGTAAACATGTTTATTTCTGCTGTGAAATTTTAACATGAGGGCATCTGAAATATGGCGATATAAAAGCACTCATTCTAAGTTCATGAAAACATAATGACATTTATTTTCAGATTTTTACTAATGAAAACATAGTTAGGAATATTGGATTCAATTTAAATTTCAATATAAATCCCCCTAAATCTCACACACTGAATCTTTTTAAAGATGTCGTGTTTTACAAGGAGCTTATTGGTTCATTTAAGACCCCCACCGCATGCCACCGTGATCAACCCTACACTTGAAATTTTGTTTCCTCAGACCTTTCAGTCACACAGGTCTGGGATTAAAGGACAACATAATTCTGTAACTCTCACATGGTCACACCATAATTAAAATTCTAGCTTTAATGTTGAATATCTATAGAAAGGTAAATTAAAGATAAGTGACCTGATAGAAGAATTGGTCCTTTGTTTTAGCTTACAGTATTATATTTCAGTCTGATGTGTCAGAGAGGTACTGAATTAACTTTGTTAACCTTTGAGTCTATAGTTAGTGGTGTTTTGGATTGCAGTGTGTTGTATTGGAAAGTGTATCTACAGTAATTACAGAGTATGACCATATACACAAGAAGGTAGCACTCGTATTGTTCTGTACTTGTTTGAGCACAAACGTATGATGTTAGGCCCTGATGACAGAGAAAAGTCTCTGCATTACCTGGAGGCGACGACAGGCCTGACACATTTTTTGTAATGCATTATACATGTTACATCAAGGTGTTTCCTAATAATTGAAGGACCGTTATTGTGTAATGGTATTATTTATTATGTAGGGCAACTGCATGAGTGTTACAAGGAAACCATAAACATTATATGCTGTATAACGAGTATATGCAATTCCCCGGGGGAAGAACAGTACCTGTTATAACCCCTGTCTTTTGTTTGTTTCCTGTTCTTCCCAGTTTGCCTCACACCTGGTCAAGGTAAATTTCCAGCGGGTTTGTATCCTGGATGGAGGGATCAACAAGCTGAAGCCGACTGGCCTCCTGACTGTCCCCTCACCACAGATCTGACCACGTACCTCAGCTTTACATGAACAAAGGGATGTGTGGAAAGATTGTATATTGTGTTTTGAGATGAAAAAAATGAAAATAAAATATTCAGACTTAATTGTACATTCAAACTAACTGTGATGCCATTTTTTTCCATTAATTTTTTAAAGAATTAAAATAATCTCCTTCTTAACCCAGTTTGATGTCATTATGGGTAATTGTTTTATTATTTTCTGTCGCAAAAAGAGTGATGGAATCAATTTTTCTTTTTCTGGAACAACTGCTATGTGTTGACGTAGCTTTGCACTGATAAATTGAGCTGTCTGTGACCAGTATAACTGTCTTGATGTAGGTCAGTCTGTCTTTTCTGAACCAGTTGATGTAAGGAACTCGGTGCTGTTTTATTAGTTACACCTGCATGATCTAAAGCAATCTAACACAATGACACTGCCATCAAATCTACTTTTTGACACTGTTATAGAGGTGTTAATTCAATTGTATGTTTAAACATCGGGCATAGTTTCATTTGTGGTGGTGTTTCTAATATTCTGCCTCTCTCTGGTATGTAAAAAGAGAGGGCGAAAAATAAGAAACATCACCTTTAATTATGATCTCAATAAACATCCAGTTGAATTTACACATTTCTGACAAAGTTCAGTTCAATTCAGTTTTATTTAAATAACGCCAGATCATAACAAAAGTTATCTCATGACACTTTCCACACAGAGCGGGTCTAGACCGTGCTCTTTATAATATCTACAGAGACTCACAACAACCCCACAGAACTGAGTATAATATAAAATAAGTTTGAACTTATGGCTGTTGTGTTGAATTACAATGGATTGCACAGGTGTGCCATGAAAGAGCACTGAGTGTCTGTATGTATGGAAACATTAAAAATAACACATTTGATTTTTGTCTTTTGTGATCACATAACTGATATTTGCATTTGTTTAACATGAATTGTCTGTACTGTATGTATTTGCTGTGTTAAAGAAATCAATTGCTATCATGTTATAGTTGTTTAAATAAATAATTAAAATAATTAATCTGAATGTTGTCTTTTCTCTGAAAAATTATATAAATAAAATATTTATAAAAAATGTAGACAGGTGCAGGTGAACACTTTCAACATTTACATCCATTACATATATCAAACAATAGTAATATATATTGTTGTTTATGTGTTACAATATGTCCTCACTATGACTAACCGTCAGGCACATGTTGAAACAGGGAGGGAGCCTCAAATGGTTGTATCCTTTAGAAAAACAAAAAACAAAAAAACAAAGTCATGTCATGACTTATAAATGATAACTGAATGATTGATTGATTGATTGATTCCACCCCTATTCCTTGGAAAGGATTCCAAGGAATAGGGGTGGAATCCTTTCCAAGGTATTTGTTAATGACCCCTTACCACTTCATCACATAGATACTGTAACATATAAATTGAGTTGCTGACAGAAGAACGAGTCACAGACTTCCTACACCGGCTTGCTGAACGGCACCCAAAGGAGCTCATCAAAGAACCTCGATCGCATTAATACAGGTGAAAGAGATGCTATATATAATTAATTATATTATCTATATATAATTATTTAGGTTAGCAAAAATGTTACCTGGTGTTTGATAAGTAAGAATAGACTGCTCTTTTCATCATGATACTTGTATATCATTTTTTGCACTCTGATTCATTTAGTGACAGTTAATCAGTGCTGAGAGTGATTGTCATTATTTTATCTCCTCCAGGATTCTCCGGCCTTCCAAAAGAGAAAATGGTGGATTATAAAGTGACTGTGTCAACTCCCAGTGGCTTCAGTGCCACCACAAACAATGTCTACCTTACTCTGGTGGGCACAGATGGTGAAAGCAAGCGCGAGTGGGTCATCGGCTTGAGCGGGGCTATAGGGGTCTTGGTAGGAACAGTAAGTCTGAAATATCCTTTTCTAAATGTATAATACATTTACTTAGTTAATTATGTGCTAATTACTGGGATGTTACAGAGTAGTTCAGCGATAAAATACACTTTTCTACTTTTTGTCTTATCATTACTCCAGGTGTCTGATTTTACCATATCCTGCCCTGTCTCCCTCGGAGAGCTGCTCCTCATAAAGCTACAGAAAGAGACACCCTTACTGTTCCCATGTGATGACTGGTTTCCTGCCAAGGTGGAAGTGCAATCCCCTGAGGGAGACACTTATACCTTTCCCATCTATTGCTGGATCACTGATAGCAAGGTGCACCGTTTCAGAGCGGGAAAAGGTTTGTGCTGTTCACTGACCACAGAATATGAAGCAACATGAAAATAAATAAAAGAAAGACGAGCTAGAGCTACAAGGAAGACTGAGTAAATTCATTCCAACATACTGTTTATATCAACAACTATAGATGTTCTTGTGGTTCTTCTTTTAAGCTCTGAGAGTCTTTGATGAAACACATCATCTTTGCCAGTACGATCGACAGCAGGAGCTGATCCAGCGAGCGGAAGACTATCGGTGAGAGCTCAGAGGTTATACACATTTAGGCTTCATGCAACTTCAAAACTAACATGCACCAAACCTCCCCCACCTTTGGTTGATTATATTCATGATATATAATGATAATGTAACCACCACCAACACCATGTGGCCAGTAACAACAGGAATATTGCAGTTTTTTATCCACGTATACATTATTACATTATACATTTAAGTTTTGCTTGCATTCCCTTAACTAAAGCCATACAAACACTGATATCTGGACTGTCCAGTTCCTCACTACTGTCCTCTTCTGTGTTTTCCCAGCTGGGATGTATATGCAGATGGAATACCCCACACAATGAACGCAGAGGACACTTCTTCTCTGCCCCCTGAGGTCCGCTTCTCATTCAACAAGGAAATTGGATTTAGCTTCAATGTTTTGGCAGAGTAAGGTCCTCAAATTCAGATGTCAGATGTCAGTCTGTCTATGTAACTATGTACCTGCCTATCGAAAAGATTGAAGGAATCATAATATGCTGTTCTTTTATTTTTTAGGAATTTTGTGCAAACACTGCGGGGGTACTATGACAACAAGAAGAACTGGGATGCCATCGATCTTGTGTTCTGGAGCAAACAGACTGAGACATCAGGTGCTGTCCTGTCACGATTCATTATGCTACTTAAAACAATGTTTGTACTGCTGAGATAAGATAAATCTTTAGATTTTAGAACACTTAATTGCTTCGTCGTCGCCGTCGTCGTCTTCTTCCGCTTTACTCAAGGGCTGGACGCAGGGGCAGCAGCTTCAGGAGGGAGGCCCCCAAGGTGTTCCCTGGCCAGCCGAGAGACATAGGTCCTCCAGCGTGTTCTGGGTCTTCCCCGGGGCATGCGTCCCGGAACATCTCACCAGGGAGGCGTCCAGGAGGCATCCTCACTAGATGCCCGAGCCACCTCAGCTGGCTC
Organism: Nibea albiflora; assembly: GCA_014281875.1. Classification (NCBI taxonomy): domain Eukaryota; kingdom Metazoa; phylum Chordata; class Actinopteri; family Sciaenidae; genus Nibea; species Nibea albiflora. The sequence goes on along the minus strand of CM024789.1, from coordinate 6,809,064 downwards.
CTCTCAAAGCGGAGTAGTAGTGGTTCTACTCCGAGCTCCCCGCGGATGGCCAAGTTTCTCGCCCTATCTCTAAGGGAGAGCCAAGCCACTTTGCGAAGGAAGCTCATTTCGGCCGCTTGTATTCGGATCTCATTCTTTCGGTCACTACCCAAAGCTCTTAAGCGTACTTAATCTTAACTTAACTTAATCTTGCTCATTAAATAGGAAAAATGTGACAGAAGGAAATCAAATCAAATCAAATCAAATCAAATCAAATTTTTTTTTTTGTAATTTTTTGTATAGCCCAAAGTCACAAAACTCATTTTGCCTCAGAGGGCTTTACTGAAATGTTTGTGTATCATCGACATGTAGCCAACATCAGTGGTAGCCAAATACTTTCTTGCTCAAAGTTTGAAAGTTTTTTTTAATGAAAGACAACTGTTCTGTTTTTTCAGACTATGTCCGGGAACATTGGAAGGAGGATGATTTTTTCGGCTACCAGTTCTTAAACGGTGTCAACCCCATTTTGATCCGACGTTGTACAGCCCTGCCTAAGAACTTCCCTGTCACTGATGACATGGTCCGGTGTAACTTGGAGGACGAAATGAAGGTGACTGTCTTGACTTAGATTTATCTTTGTATTAGAATCATGTAAATTCGGAACTGCACGTTGCACTTTCATGTTCGCCTGTATGTAAATTCCACACTGTATGCTGTAAAATCATTTCTGATTTCACAAATCTCACACAGGAAGGCAACATATTCCTGTGTGACTACAAGCGATTGGATGGAGTGGAAAGAAACATCATTGATGAGAAGAAGCAGCACTTGATGGCTCCCCTTGTCCTTTTGCACAAAACACTTTATGATAGGCTGATGCCAATTGCTATTCAGGTAAGAGTAGCAACAGAAATATTTCTAATAATGGTATTATAGTATTGATATTCAAAGGGGAAAATCACCTGAAGATTCTGCTTGGCTACTCCTAGGTATGATGGCTAGTAATGATACATTATTTTCTGCTAGGAAAGGCAGTTCATTTGTTCCTACATGAACTTGAAGAGTTCCTCCTACAGCCATATCTAAGTTTGACAGGCTCACAGTCATATTATATTATTTTATCAAACTGTACAATATAAGACACTAGACAATATAAGAGTGATCCCTTCCCCGGAACAGACATACATACGATACTGTAGAAGTACAGAGAAGACAAAAAGTATGAGGGGTAAAAATAGTACCAAGAATTGTGCATAGTAAACTTGAGCTGCAGTTCAGAAGAAGAACCTGTGCACTGACCTCCATGGAGGATGGATATAGTATAAATACAATTGACAGTACTGGTAATGGATTGAATGATCTCCTTTGCCTTTTCCTGCAGCTGAAGCAGACTCCAGCCGACGACAATCCCATCTTTCTTCCTACTGATTCTGAGTACGACTGGTTGATGGCCAAGACGTTTGTGAGAAGTGCTGATTTTCACGAGCATCAGTTCAACGTTCACCTGCTGCGCACTCACCTGCTGGCTGAAGTGTTTGCAGTGTCACTGCTGCGCAATGTGCCCATGGTGCATCCACTGTACAAGGTAACTGCGAGGGAGAATACTGAACTTGCTGTAGTTGTAGTTTTTTCACAGAAAGACAATGGTATAGAACAGGCGTGTCCAAACTGTTCCACAAAGGGCCGGTGTGGCTGCAGGTTTTCCTTCTAACCAAGCAGCAGCACACCAGACTTGACTTAATCAACTGATCTCAGTCTTCAGAGACTTGATTGGTCAAACTGTGAGCTCTTGGTTGGTTGGAACAAAAACCTGCAGCCACACCGGCCCTTTGTGGAACAGTTTGGACACCCCTGGTATAGAAGCATCAAGATTTCTGACTTTGTTAACAACTAATAGTTTTACTAAGACTTCCCTCTTTACCCTCAGCTGCTCAAACTTCACACTCGCTACACTCTGCACATCAACGTCCTAGCTCGACTAAGTCTAATATCTGAGGGGGGAATTTTATCACAGGTACGAAAAGATCAGTATTTCTATTTCTACTTTTTAAACAGTATTTCTTTTTTTCAATGTCATCTACAATGTCTAACTATTTACATATTTGACTGTTCCCTAGATTTCAGCGTGCAGTAAAGAGGGAATGGTCGCATTCATGGAGAAATCACTGTCTGCCATGACCTACAGCTCCCTCTGTATACCAGAAGACATCGCTGAGCATGGGGTGGAGGCTGTGCCGAACTACTACTACAGAGATGACGGACTCAGGCTTTGGGATATCATCCACAGGTATAGGCAGTCTCCGTTTTTCATTAAATTTATAATGTATATAATATTCTTACAAAATTATGGATGTTTCAGTGGTATGTAATCGACATGCTAATGTCTTGTAATGATTAGTTACGGGCATCCGCAAACTTACACATGGAAGATGTCAAAGTTTCAAAGAAAAGCCTCGACGAGTTTTGATGATGATGATAATGGTGATATCAGAGTATAATTATTTGTGTTAATGCAAACATGATTGCATTGGAAAAAGAGAATCTTACATAAATAGAATTCAACCCTTAAAGACATACTATAATAAACTTTCTTGCCTGGAGGTAGATGCTGAGCTAATCTTCCAGCAATAGTTCCATACTTTACATCGGGCCTGGAATTTTGTAATTTTAGGGGCAAGGCCACTTGGCCTTTTGTGTTGTCATTTTTTTGAGGGCACAAAGGCAAAACGCCAGGGCACCAAGGCCATATAATAATACAATGATTTTAAGTCCACATCCATAATAAATTTAATGGGATTATGTTTTCATTATATGTTTTTATAGTTGTCTAGCATATAGGCTACTGATTAATCCATAAGAGCCCAGACTGATTTCTCAATCAAAGAAAATTATGGAGGAGATAAAATAAACTAAATAGACAACAGAGAAAACATTTGACTTTTTATTTTTAAAAATAGCATTCTCATATCAAGAGATCTGAAATATTATGTCACGTCAAGAGTGAGTCAATTTGCAAAACACTGAAATGCATTGACACTATCTGTCCTTCCAAATGTGAAGCTGCTCCATCAGCTGCTGTTGCTGTCAAGCAGCCACTCAGATTTAGATCGTTTTTTGCACTTTTGCATTATTGCTACCAAAAGCATCATGTGTTGGCTCTTCAATACTTTAAAAATATGGAACACAAAGAAATGAGGAATTAACCTATGTTATATCATTACATCCTTTCTCCCAACGTCCTGCTGTTTTCTACTGAACGTCACTATTATAAATAGATATAAACAGAGTATGTAAAGCAACTATGAACAGCCGGCACACATCAACCAACTGTAACATACCCAAGTAGCAACAACAAGATCATAAATCCGTAAAAAATGACTTGTTACGACAGGAACCAGCAGCTCTACAAAGGAAAAACTTGATATCAGGCTAGCAAGCATTTGTTGAGATTAATGTTACAGGCTATAATCGCCACGTTAAAACTGGGTCAATGTTGTAGTAATATAACGTGTCTGTACAGGCAATTTGAGGTTAACTAACTTATTTGTTGAAATTCCTCTTATTCGTTCACTAATTTAACACACTGTCTTACCTCAGTCCCAGTGACTTTTTCCCTCTCTTCAGTTCATTCCAATGTCAAAGCCTTGCGGACGCAGACACAAGAGAGTGGGGGTGTGTTTGATGAACTCCCCTTGGCCGGTGATAGATTGGTGTTGAACTTTCATTATAGCCCGTCCGAGCGGCACGAGCGATGGTGGCCCTCGTGGCCCTCGTGAAATTCCTGCCCTGCTTAACATACAGATATGTTCTATGTTATCATCAAACTCTCAGCAGGAATAAGCACGTGTCCAAAAATGTGAAACTATCCCTTTAAAGATGTGCAGCCACTGTGTTAAATATTACACTAACCCTTAAAAAAGAGCCGAGCTGATCATTCTAAAGATATGTCCAATAAATTGTCTTACTTACAATAGACAACTGCAGTGTGTATGGAAACTGTGTAAGGAATGTATTTTAATGAACTTATCCATATTTCTCAAAGGTTCGTGCAGCGAGTGCTCAGCTACTACTACAAGAATGACGATGAGGTCCAACGAGACACTGAACTGCAGAAGTGGGTTCTGGACATTTTTCAACATGGATTCCTTTCCCAAGCAGGCACAGGTTGGCTGTAAAGAGAAACCCGATCATAATTATGAGAAATGTGCAAGTTTATGTGCCACCATCCAAACATCTTGAAGTAATGCAGTTTATTTATTTGCTCTCATTCTCAGGAATTCCAGAAAGACTTTGCACCGTGGCTGAGTTGGTCAAGTATGTCACCATGGTGATCTTCACCTGCTCAGCACAGCACGCTGCAGTGAATACTGGACAGGTAAATCCTTTTATGCTGTTTTAATGCTATTTTTGTGGAATTGATTGATGAGGCCGGGCTGTTCAGTTTTGCAGGTATTTTGGTCATAAACCAACATTCTGCTGGGGGTTGCAAATTTAAGACATTTCACTCAAAAGCATTTATGTGAACCCCACCTAAGGTATGTGGATTCATTCTCTGGGGACCATGACATCATGGCAATACATTCAATACTTCAAACTTCAAACTTCAAATATTTGGATGAACGACTGACCAACAGACTCGCATGGCGTGGCATGGCTTCAAGTATTAATCAGTCATCTGTTATTTATTCACTACAGTATGACTATGGCGCCTGGATGCCCAACACTCCCAGCACCATGCAACTCCCTCCACCAACCACAAAACAGACAACGATGCTGGGGACACTCCCTAACATCAGCACAACAGCTAAGGGAGTGGGAACCATGTGGCTACTCAGCCAGCCTTCTTCTGACTTTGTAAGTGGCCTAGATTTCATGAAACACTACCTAAATCCGATTAATGTTCAAGTTGTTTATGTATATTATCATGTCATTAGATGTCTAAATGTTTGTGGGGGAAAAAAGTTTTTATAGTTTGATCGTTTTGATCTCATCAGGTCGCTCTCGGTGATTACCCGGAGGAACATTTCAATGAGGAAGTTCCCTGCAAGGCGATAAAGGATTTCCAGCATGAGCTCAGAAAGTTAAGTGCTGAAATCAAACTAAGAAACGCGAGCCTGGAAGTCCCGTACACATACATGGATCCAACAGAGATCGAAAACAGTGTGTCCATTTGAATGGTGAGACCTTCTCAGCTGCCAAATTCAGCTTCATATTAACAAAAGTGAAAAAAGTAAGAAATGCATGTTTTTAACTGATCTGTGATTTTAAGCAGTCTACTTGATTTAACTGTGCTTAATAAATTGACTGCTTTAAAGTATAATCCATATCTTAAATCTTTTGGGGTCATTAGTGAATTTCCAGGGTATCTCATATAAACAGGTGTATCTTTCACGACCAAAATTTGGCCATCAATTATTTTTTTTCTGGGGCAATTATACATTATATTATTATGTCTACATTATATCAGGGATGTCCAAAGAGCGGCCTGGGGGCCAGTCACAGCCTGTGGTCAGATTTCATGAGGCCTGCGGACCGCATCTGACTGAAGAAAGGCAGAACTTGTTTTTAGATTTGTTCACATCTGATTGGCTTAGATTTGGTTACAATGTCGTTTAAAAACAAAAACAGAGAGAATCGTGACAATGAAAATATGATTATTATAGAACATTTGTATGTAACATTTTTAAAATATTAGTTTGACATCTTCACGTTGTCAAATCAACCCTTTAAAAAAAAGTTTGGACACCCCTGCATTATATTATATGTGTGTTTCCTAGCAGCCTTGCATTGATAAACTGAGCTACAGCTTCATCTATATTTGAGCCTGCTATGTGCTCTGGCACAGCAGATTATATATTCATGTGAGAAACTAATAGTTGCATTGTTTTCTTGTTTCCAATTTCTTGACATGTTACTGATTAAGACACTTCATGCATATGTGAATTAAGTTCATGTGCTTGATATATTTGGTGTATGTGAACATTGTCATTTAATAATCACTGCAAAATCCTGATTTAATACAATAGTATGTTCTTCATGATGAATAAAAACAGCTTGAGTTTAAATTAAACGTCTCAGTCATTTGTCTCCATTTTCTGTGCCTTCTTTATATTCTAGAAAATGAAGTTTTATAACTAGGTTCAGGAACAAGGTCCACGCCTTGGATTCATACCATTTCCGTTTCACACGTACTTAAACACGCCTCATCCATTCACTCCTTCTTCGATGCCGTTTTCACACAAATCCCGATAGCGCAGACTCCAAAATCTCTGCGTACTCCCGAAGTCTCTGCACACTCCCGACTCCCCATGATCTCTGCCAGGCAGACACCACGGTCGCTTTAGCTGTTCGTATCCCCCGACATGCATGTGATGCTCCCCATCTGAAGTTCTCTTTTGGAGCTCTAAGACATAGAGCTACGGATAGACGGTTCCCCCACCCAGAGTCTCAACTCCCAGGTTCCATCCAGCCTTCCCAACACTGGTCAAGCTCCATTCACCAATGACCATGTTCCCTCCTCCCTCCGACATTCGTCCCTGCATCCCCCCATCCCTTTATACACCTTCAGCGCCTCAACACCTCCGGTCCTCAGCGCCTCAACACCCCTGGCCTCAGCGCCTCAACATCTCTGGCCCTAGAATAACAGGCTGTACTAAACTTTCTTAATACACAGGTGTACCGCAGGTGGACAGTGTCAGTCATTTGTCATTGTTTTAATTAAATTGTCTGTAAGAAATTTCAGTGTGATGACACCCAACACGTTTGAGGAACCTTTTTTTTGTCATCATTCTCCATACAGGATCTTCTTCCTGTAGTTGTACAAGTGCAGGTATTGTTCATACAGGTCTGACTGGATAGGGGAAGTAAGAATCCAACACTTTATCACTGCTACAACCGGTATCTACACTAGTCCTTTGTTTTAGCTTACAGTATTATATTTCAGTCTGATGTTTCCTTTTGTTGAGAATGTGTGAAAGGATTCCGAGGAGTAGGGGAGTAGGGGTTGAATCCTTGCCAAGGTATTGGTGTCATGATCTCTTACCACTTCATCGCAGAAATACTGTAACGTATAAATTGAGTTGCTGACAGAAGAAAGAGTCACAGACTTCCTACACCGGCTTGCTGAACGGCACCCAAAGGAGCTCATCAAAGAACCTCGATCGCATTAATACAGGTGAAAGAGATGTTAAATATAATTATTTAGGTTAGCAAAAACTTTTATCTTGTCTTTGCTAGACTGCTCTTTTCATCATGATACTTGTATATAATTTTTTGCACTCTGATTCATTTAGTAACAGTTAGTTAATCAGTCCTGAGAATGATTGTCATTATTTTATCTCCTCCAGGATTCTCCGGCTTTCCAAAGAGAAAATGGTGGATTACAAAGTGACTGTGTTCACTGGCAACCGCGTCAGTGCCACCACTTTAAACGATGTCTTCATTAAGCTGGTGGGCACGGATCGTGAGAGTGGTCGCGAGAAGCTCAACTCTACAGTGATAGGAGCAGTGAGTCTGAAATATCCTTTTCTAAATATATAACACATTTCATCAACTTGTATAAGATTGTTAAAATACAGTTTAGTTATACATTGGCTGATTGTGTGCTAATTACTGGGATGTTACAGATTAGTTCTGGGTGATAAAATACACTTTTCTACTTTTTGTCTTATCATTACTCCAGGTGTCTGCTTTTACCATATCCTGCCCTGCCCTCGGAGAGCTGGTCCTCATAAAGCTACAGAAACAGCGACTCACAGAGTCAGAGAGCGATGACTGGTTTCCTGCCAAGGTGGAAGTGCAATCCCCTGATGGAGACACTTATACCTTTCCCATCTATCGCTGGATCACTGATGGCGAGGTGCACTGCTTCAGAGCGGGAAGAGGTTTGTGCTGTTCACTGATCACAGAATATGAAGCAACATGAAAATAAATAAAAGAAAGACGAGCTAGAGCTACAAGGAAGACTGAGTAAATTCATTCCAACATACTGTTTATATCAACAACTATAGATGTTCTTGTGGTTCTTCTTTTAAGCTCTGAGAGTCTTTGATGAAACACATCATCTTTGCCAGTACGATCGACAGCAGGAGCTGAGGGAGCGAGCAGAAGTCTATCGGTGAGAGCTCAGAGGTTATACACATTTAGGCTTCATGCAACTTCAAAACTAACATGCACCAAACCTCCCCCACCTTTGGTTGATTATATTCATGATATATAATGATCCCCACCATTGTCCTCTTCTGTGTTTTTCCAGCTGGGATGTATATGCAGAGGGAATACCACACACAATAAAGGCAAAGGACCCTCTTTCTCTGCCCCCTGAGGTCCGCTTCTCGTTCAACAAGGAAAAGGAATTTGCCTTTAATCTTCAGTCAGCGTAAGATCCTCAAATTCTGTCAGATGTCAGTCTGTCTATCTAACTATGTACCTGCCTATTGAAAAGATTGAAGGAATCATAATAAAGCTGCTCTTCTATTTTTTAGGGTGCGAGAGCTGAGTCTGCAGGGGTTCTATAAAAACAAGGACAACTGGAATGACATTGATGACATCGATCATGTGTTCTGGGGCAAACAGACTGAGTTATCAGGTACTGTGTTATCATGAAAGTTACAGAATGGAATACTTGATACTGTATGCATAATAATACATATTCAGCTGTGTTCAATCAATCAATATTAAACTGTATTTCATTATGCTACTTAAAACAATGTTTGTACTGTTGAGATAAGATAAATCTTCAGCAATCTTTGGCTCTTTGGCAATCTTTAACTCTTAATTGTCACCTGGCTTCTTACTCATTAAACAGGAAAAATGTGACAGAAGGAAATGTTTGTGTATCACCAAGATGTAGAAGTTTCCTAATTTTAAGCTTTGCTGATGACAAAACTGTATTTAATTGCATTTAATCAAAACACTGACTGATAAATGACAAAATGGGAAATATATAAAATATCCTGTATAAATTTTTTCTGTTTCACGTGCAGGATGCAGTGAAGCCAACAACAGTGGTAGCCAAAGACTTTCTTGAAAGTTTTTTTTTTTTAATGAAATAAAACTGTTCTGTTTTTTCAGACTATGTCCGGGAACATTGGAAGGAGGACGCTTTTTTCGGCTACCAGTTCTTAAACGGTGTCAACCCCATTTTGATCCGACGTTGTACAGCCCTGCCTAAGAACTTCCCTGTCACTGATGACATGGTCTCCCTCCAGGGTCAGTGTAACTTGACCTTGGAGGGCGAAATGAAGGTGATTGTCTTGACTTTGACTGATCTCATATTCAAACCATGTATTGCCCCATGACATGTTAAATTCTGAATTGCATGTTGCACTTTTATGTTCGACTGTATGTAAATTCCACACTGTATGCTGTAAATAATTTCTCATTTCACAAATCTCACACAGGAAGGCAACATATTCCTGTGTGACTACAAGCGATTGGATGGAGTGGAGCCAAACGTCGTCGATGAGAAGAAGCAGCACTTGATGGCTCCCCTTGTCCTTTTGCACAAAACACCTGGTGATAAGCTGATGCCAATTGCTATTCAGGTAAGAGTAGCATCGATATATTATTGAATATTGATATTCAAAGAGGGTCTACTTGGCTTCTCCGAGGTAGGATGGCTCGTATCCACATGCTAATGACACATTTTTTTCTGCTAGAAAAGGCAGTTCATTTGTTCCTACATGAACTTGAAGAGTTCCTCCTACAGCCATATCTAAGTTTGACAGGCTCACAGTTTAGTCATATTATTTTATTTTATCAAACTGTACAATATAAGACACTAGACAATATAAGAGTGATCCCTTCCCCGGAACAGACATACATACGATACTGTAGATGTACAGAGAAGACAAAAAGTATGAGGGGTAAAAATAGTACCAAGAATTGTGCATAATTGTGCATAGTAAACTTGAGCTGCAGTTCAGAAGAAGAAGAACCTGTGCACTGACCTCCATGGAGGATGGATATAATATAAATACAAATTTCAATGAATTTCACTGAATTCTTATTGACAGTACTGGTAATGGATTGAATGATCTCCTTTGCCTTTTCCTGCAGCTGAAGCAGACTCCAGCCGATGACAATCCCATCTTTCTTCCTAATGATTCTGAGTACGACTGGTTGATGGCCAAGATGTTTGTGAGAAGTGCTGATTTTCACGAGCATCAGTACAATGTTCACCTGCTGCGCACTCACCTGCTGGCTGAAGTGTTTGCAGTGTCACTGCTGCGCAATGTGCCCATGGTGCATCCACTGTACAAGGTAACTGCGAGGGAGAATACTGAACTTGCTGTAGTTTTTTCACAGAAAGACAATCGTATAGAAGCATCAAGATTTCTGACTTTGTTAACAATTAATAGTTTTACTAAGACACTTCCCTCTTTACCCTCAGCTGCTCAAACTTCACACTCGCTACACTCTGCACATCAACGTCTTAGCTCGACTACGTCTAATATCTGAGGGGGGAATTTTATCACAGGTACGAAAAGATCAACACAGTCACATATGACCAAAACAGTATTTCTTTTTTTCAATGTCATCTACAATGTCTAACTATATACTGTACATATTTGACTGTTCCCTAGTGTTCAGCGTGCAGTAGAGAGGGGATGGTCGCATTCCTGAAGAAATCACTGTCTGCCATCACCTACAGCTCCCTCTGTATACCAGAAGACATCGCTGAGCGTGGGGTGGAGGCTCTGCCGAACTACTACTACAGAGAAGACGGACTCAGGCTTTGGAAAATCATCCACGGGTATAGGCAGTCTCCATTTTTTATTAAGTTTATAATGTATATGATTCTTACAAAATTATGGATGTTTCAGTGGTATGTAATCGACATGCTAATGTCTTGTAATGATTAGTTACAGGCATCCCCAAACTTACACATGGAAGATGTCAAAGTTTCAAAGAAAAGCCTTGATAAGCTCTGACAGGTGATACAGAGTATGATAATTGATGTTATGCAAACATGATTGCATTGGGCTGAGTGTAGAATATGCATTTCTTTGTGGCTCAAATAAAAGGTTCAACCCTTAGAGACATACAATTATACACTTTCTTGCCTAGAGCTGGCTAATCTTCCAACAATAGTTCCACACTTAACATACAGATACGTTCTATGTTATCATCAAACTCTCAGCAGGAATAAGCACGTGTCCAAAAATGTGAAACTATCCCTTTAAATATGTGCAGCCACTGTGTTAAATATTACACTAACTCTTAAAAAGAGCCGAGCTGATCATTCTAAAGATATGTCCAATATATTGTCTTACAATAGTGAGTGTTACAAATGCAGTGTGTATGGAAACTGTGTAAGGAATGTATTTTAATGAACTTATCCATATTTCTCAAAGGTTCGTGCAGCGAGTGCTCAGCTACTACTACAAGAAGGACTGTGAGGTCCAACGAGACACTGAACTGCAGAAGTGGGCTCTGGACATTTTTGAACATGGATTCCTTTCCCAAGCAGACACAGGTTGGCTGTAAAGAGAAACCTGATCATAATTATGAGAAATGTGCTTTATGTGCCACCATCCAAACATCTTAAAGTAATGCAGTTTATTTATTTGTTCTCATTCTCAGGAATTCCAGAAAGGCTTTGCACCGTGGATGAGTTGGTCAAGTATGTCACCATGGTGATCTTCACCTGCTCAGCACAGCACGCTGCAGTGAACGGTGGACAGGTAAATCCTTTTATGCTGTTTTAATGCTATTTTTGTGGAATGGATTGAGGAAGCTGGACAAAACAAAATGTCACATTTGACTTTCTGTATTGCTACTGAGCCTTTAATGTAAGTAAGAGTCTACAATATTACTAGCTGCTCTAAAATGCTGACTTTTAGATCATAAAAACATTTTAGTTCAGTTTTGCTACGTTAGCGTGCAAATGTTTGTGAATTAGCACAAAACACAAAAGGCTCATGTATCAGATTTTCATTTTTATTTTATTTTGATCACAAACCAAAGTGTTGGATAAAAAATTTTTTTCTGGTGATGGCAAATTTAAAAGAAATCCATCCAAGTTTAGACATTTCACTCAAAACCATTTATCTGAACCACAGCTAAGGTATTGGGATCCATTCTCTGGGGACCATGAATATCCAATACGTTAAATTATTTGGATGACCGACTGATCAACAAACTTGCTTCAAGTATTAATCAGTCATCTGTTATTTATTCACTACAGTATGACTATGGCGCCTGGATGCCCAACACTCCCAGCACCATGCAACTCCCTCCGCCACCCACAAAACAGACAACGATGCTGGGGACACTCCCTAACATTGGCACAACAGCTAAGGGATTGGCGGCCATGTGGCTACTCAGCCAGCCTCCTTCTGACTTTGTAAGTGGCCAAGTTTTCATGAAACACTACCTAAATCTGATCAGTGTTCAAGTTGTGTGTGTATATTAACATGTTATTAGATGTCTAAATGTTTGTGGGGTTTTTATTGTTTGATTGATCTCATCAGGTCGCTCTCGGTGATTACCCGGAGGAACATTTCAATGAGGAAGTTCCCTGCCAGGCGATAAAGGATTTCCAACATGAGCTTAAAGTGTTAAGTGCACATATCAGACTAAGAAACACGAGCCTGGAAGTCCCGTACACATACATGGATCCAACAAACATGGAAAACAGTGTGTCCATTTGAACAGTGAGACCTTCTCAGCTGCCAAATTCAGCTTCATATTAGCAAAAGTGAAAAAAGGAAGAAATGCATGTTTTTAACTGATCTGTGATTTTAAGCAGTCTACTTGATTTAACTGTGCTTAATAAACTGAAATACATAATAAATTGACTGCTTTAAAGTATAATCCATATCTTAAATCTTTTGGGGTCATTAGTGAATTTCCAGGGTATCTCATATAAACAGGTTCATGACCAAGATTTGACCATCAATTATTTTTTCTAGGGCAATTACACATTATATTGTTGTGTATATCTGGGATGTCCAAAGAGCGGCCTGGGGGCCAATCACGGCCCGCGGTCAGATTTCATGAGGCCTGCAAACCGCATCTGACTGAAGAAAGGCAAAACTTGTATTTAGATTTGTTTCACGTCTGATTGGCTTAGATTTAGTTACATTGTTGTTTTAAAACATAAAAAAAAAAAAGAGGGAGAGAATACAAAAAACATTTGTATGTAACATTTTTAAAATATTAGTTTGGCATCTTCACATTGTCAAATCGGCCCTTTTAAAAAAAAGTTTGGACACCCCTGCATTATATTATATGTGTGTTTCCTAGCAGCCTTGCATTGATAAACTGAGCTACAGCTTCATCTATATTTGAGCCTGCTATGTGCTCTGGGACAGCAGATTATATATTCATGTGAGAAACTAATAGTTGTATTGTTTTCTTGTTTCCAATTTCTTGACATGTTACTGATTAAGACACTTGCATATGTGAATTAAGTTCATGTGCTTGATATATTTGGTGTACGTGAACATTGTCATTTAATAATCACTGCAAAACCCTGATTTAACACAATAGTATGTTCTTCATGATGAATAAAAACAGCTTGAGTTTAAATTAAACGTCTCAGTCATTTGTCTCCATTTTCTGTGCCTTCTTTATATTCTAGAAAATGAAGTTTTATGACTAGGCTCAGGAACAAGGTCCACACCTTGGATTCATACCATTTCTGTTTCACACGTACTTAAACACGCCTCATCCATTCACTCCTTCCTCGATGCTGTTTTCACACAGCGCAGACTCCCGAAGTCTCAACCGTATGTCCGACTCCCCATGATCTCTGCCAAGCAGACACCACGGTCGCTTTAATCGTTCGTATCCCCGACGCTCGCAGCCATCTCCATCAGACGACTCCAACATCACCGGGCCTTCACCACCAAGCAGCTCGACGGGAAGATCCCATTGCGATGCCCGAGGGATGCCCTTCATCCTCCGACTCTCATCCCATCATCCCATCTGCCTGTAGTTATGGAAGTGTAGGTATTGTTCATACAGGTTTGATTGGATACTCCTGCCGAACTGCAGGAAAAGTCACTGTTATAGTGAAACCACACTTGTGTCACCATCTAAGAACACACAAGGGGAAGTAAGAATCCAACACTTTATTACTGCTACAACCGGTATCCACACTAGTCCTTTGTTTTAGCTTACAGTATTATATTTCAATCTGATGTTTCCTTTTGTTCAGAATGTGTCAGAGATGTGCTGAATTCACTTTATGTTAATGTTATGTTATGTTATGTTATGTTATGTTATGTTATGTTATGTTATGTTTATGTTGAATCTATAGTTAGTGGTGTTTTGGATTGCAGTGTGTTGTATTGGAAAGTGTATCTACAGTAATTACCAATATATGGTCATACTCTCTGTATGACCATATACACAAGAAGGTAGCACTCGTATTGTACTGTACTTGTGAGAGCACACACGTATGGTGTTAGGCCCTGATGACAGAGAAAAGTCTCTGCATTACCTGGAGGCAAGTTCTTTTTCTTTTATGCAAAATCATTTGCTCTCTCTCTCAAAGTCACATTTTACATTTGTCTTTTGTCTTCTCTGACACTGACGACACGCCTGACACATTTTTTGTAATGCATTACACATGTTACATCAAGGTGTTTCCTAATAATTGAAGGACCGTTATTGTGTAATGGTATTATTTCTTTATGTAGGGCAACTGCAGGAGTGTTACAAGGAAACTGCAAACTGTTTTTTTGTTTGTTTGTTTCCTGTTCTTCCCAGTTTGCCTCACACCTGGTCAAGGTAAATTTCCAGTGGGTTTGTATCCTGGATGGAGGGATCAACAAGCTGAAGCCGACTGGCCTCCTGACTGTTCCCTCACCACAGATCAACTGATCTGAAAAAAAAAAAAAAATCTGCAGATTTATCTGCACATTCGAACTAACTGTGTGCAATTGTTTTATTATTTTCTGTCTCAGAACAAGAGTGGTTAATTTTTCTTTTTCTGGAACAACTGCTATGTGATGTAGCTTTGCACTGATAAACTGAGCTGTCTGTGACCAATATAACTGTCTTGATGTATGTCAGCAATCTAACACAATGACACTGCCATCAAATCTACTTTTTGACACTAATATAGAGGTGTTAATTCAATTATATGTTTAAACATCTGCCATAGTTACATTTGTGGTGGTGTTTCTAATATTCTGCCTCTCTCTGGTATGTAAAAAGGGAGGGCGAAAAATAAGAAACATCACCTTTAATTATGATCTCAATAAACATCCAGTTGAATTTACACATTTCTGACAAAGTTCAGTTCAATTCAGTTTTATTTAAATAACGCCAGATCATAACAAAAGTTATCTGATGACACTTTCCCTACAGATCTTATGGCTGTTGTATTGAATTACACTGGATTGTACAGGTATGTCATAAAAGAGAGCACTGAGTGTTTGTATGTATGGAAACATTAAAAATAACACATTTTTGTCTTTTGTGATCACATAACTGATATTTGCATTTGTTTAACATGAATTGTCTGTACTGTATGTATTTACTATGTTATAGAAATCAGTTACTATCATGTTATAGTTGTTTATAATAAAATGATTAATCAGAATGTTGATTTCTTAATGACTTGTCTTTTTCTATGAAAAATGTTTTAAATAAAATATTTATTTTAAAAAAAAAACTCTGCAGGTGAACACTTTGTGTATGTATATATTAATGATGTTTATGTGTTTTTAAGCGTGGAATCCTTTCCAGCGTGTGGTGTCATGATCTCTTATGACATCACTGTAGAGATGTTGTAACATAAACTGAGTTGCTGACAGAAGAAAGAGTCACAGACTTCCTACACCGGCTTACCGAACAGCACCCAAAGGAGCTCATCAAAGAACCTCGATCGCATTAATACAGGTGACAGAGATGCTATATATAATTATTTAGGTTATCAAAAAATTTACCTGGTCTTTGATAAGTAAGAATAGACTGCTCTTTTCATCATGATACTTATATATAGTTTTTTGCACTCTGATTCATTTAGTGACAGTTAGTTAATCAGTGCCCAGAATGATTATCATTTTATCCCCTCCAGGATTCTCCAGCTTTCCAAAGAGAAAATGGTGAATTATAAAGTGACTGCATACACTGGTACCCACGTCTTTGGCGGCACTATTAACAATATCTTCATTAGGCTGGTGGGAACGGATGGTAAAAGTGATAGCAAGAAGATCCCTGAAGAGAATGCATTGTTTGAAGCAGGAGTAGGAGCAGTGAGTCTGAAATATCCTTTTCTAAATGTATAACACATTTCCTCAACTTAGCTTATATAAGATTGTTAAAATGCAGTTTAGTTATACATTGACTGATACAAATACACTTTTCTACTTTTTGTCTTATCATTACTCCAGGTGTCTGATTTTACCATATCCTGCCCTGACCTCGGAGAGCTGCTCCTCATAGAAATACAGAAACACTCACTCACAGGGTTAACAAGCGATGACTGGTTTCCTGCCAAGGTGGAAGTGCAATCCCCTGATGGAGACACTTATACCTTTCCCATCTATCGCTGGATCACTGATGGCGAGGTGCACCGCTTCAGAGCGGGAAGAGGTTTGTGCTGTTCACTGACCACAGAATATGAAGCAACATGAAAATAAATAAAAGAAAGACGAGCTAGAGCTACAAGGAAGACTGAGTAAATTCATTCCAACATACTGTTTATATCAACAACTATAGATGTTCTTGTGGTTCTTCTTTTAAGCTCTGAGAGTCTTTGATGAAACACATCGTATTTGCAAGCAAGATCGAGAGCAGGAGCTGAGGCAGCGAGCGAAAGACTATCGGTGAGAGCTCAGAGGTTATACACATTTAGGCCTCATGCAACTTCACAACTAACATGCACCAAACCTCCCCCACCTTTAGTTGATTATATTCATGATATATAATGATAACGTAACCACCACCAACACCATGTGGCCAGTAACAACAGGAATATTGCAATTTTGAATACCTGTATACATTATTACATTATATACTGTACTATACATAATATAATGTATACATTATACATTTAAGTTTTGGTTGCATGCCCTCAATTCAAGCCATACAAACACTGATATCTGGACTGTCCACTTCCTCACCATTGTCCTCTTCTGTGTTTTTCCAGCTGGGATGTATATGCAGAGGGAATACCCCACACAATAAAGGCAAAGGAACCTCTTTCTCTGCCCCCTGAGGTCCGCTTCTCCTTCAACAAGGAAAAGGAATTGCGCCTTAATTTTGTGAAAGAGTAAGGTCCTCAAATTCTGTCAGATGTCAGTCTGTCTATGTAACTATCAAAAAGATTGAAACAATCATAATAAAGCTGCTCTTTTATTGTTTAGGATGGGTAAGCTGAGGCTGCAAGGGTTCTATAAAAACAAGGAGAACTGGGATGACATTGATCACACTGATCATGTGTTCTGGAGCAAACGGACTGAGATATCAGGTGCTGTGCTGTCACGATAGTTACAGAATGGAGCACTTGATACTCTATGCATAGTAATACATGTTCAATCAATCAATATTAAACAACTGTATTTCACTATGCTACTTAAGAAGCAGAAGGAAATATTTGTGAAACACGTAATACAAAACTGTATTTAATTGCATTTAATCAAAACGCTGACTGACAAATGACTTTTGAAATAATGTCCAATTATGTACACTGTTCTGTAAAAAACTGTTCTGTTTTTTCAGACTATGTCCGGGAACATTGGAAGGAGGACCATTTTTTTGGCTACCAGTTCTTAAACGGTGTCAACCCCATTTTGATCCGACGTTGTACAGCCCTGCCTAAGAACTTCCCTGTCACTGATGACATGGTCTCCCTCCAGGGTCAGTGTAACTTGAAGGACGAAATGAAGGTGATTGTCTTGACTTTGACTGATCTCATATTCAAACCATGTATTGCCCCATGACATGTTAAATTCGGAATTGCATGTTGCACTTTCATGTTCGCCTGTATGTAAATTCCACACTGTATGCTGTACAATAATTTCTCATTTCACAAATCTCACACAGAAAGGCAACATATTCCTGTGTGACTACAAGTGATTGGATGGAGTGGAGCCAAAAGTCGTCGATGAGAAGAAGCAGCACTTGATGGCTCCCCTTGTCCTTTTGCACAAAACACCTGATGATAAGCTGATGCCAATTGCTATTCAGGTAAGAGTAGCATCGATATATTATTGAATATTGATATTCAAAAGGGGTCTACTTGGCTACTCCTAGGTATGATGGCTAGTACCCACATGGTTATGATAGATTTTTTTCTGCTAGAAAAGGCAGTTCATTTGTTCCTACATGAACTTGAAGAGTTCCTCCTACAGCCATATCTAAGTTTGACAGGCTCACAGTTTAGTCATATTATTTTATTTTATCAAACTGTACAATATAAGACACTAGACAATATAAGAGTGATCCCTTCCCCGGAACAGACATACATACGATACTGTAGAAGTACAGAGAAGACAAAAAGTATAAGCGTAAAAATAGTGCCAAGAATTGTGCATAATTGTGCATAGTAAACTTGAGCTGCAGTTCAGAAGAAGAAGAACCTGTGCACTGACCTCCATGGAGGATGGATATAATATAAATACAATTGACAGTACTGGTAATGGATTGAATGATCTCCTTTGCCTTTTCCTGCAGCTGAAGCAGACTCCAGCCGATGACAATCCCATCTTTCTTCCTAATGATTCTGACAACTGGTTGATGGCCAAGATGTTTGTGAGAAGTGCTGATTTTCACGAGCATCAGTACAATGTTCACCTGCTGCGCACTCACCTGCTGGCTGAAGTGTTTGCAGTGTCACTGCTGCGCAATGTGCCCATGGTGCATCCACTGTACAAGGTAACTGCGAGGGAGAATACTGAACTTGCTGTAGTTGTAGTTTTTTCACAGAAAGACAATCGTATAGAAGCATCAAGATTTCTGACTTTGTTAAGAACTAATAGTTTTACTAAGACTTCCCTCTTTACCCTCAGCTGCTCAAACTTCACACTCGCTACACTCTGCACATCAACGTCTTAGCTCGACTAAGTCTAATGTCTGAGGGGAGAATTTTATCAGAGGTACGAAAAGATCAACACAGTCACATATGACCAAAACAGTATTTCTTTTTTTCAATGTCATCTACAATGTCTAACTATATACATATTTGACTGTTCCCTAGATTTCAGCGTGCAGTAGAGAGGGGATGGTCGCATTCCTGAAGAAATCACTGTCTGCCATCACCTACAGCTCCCTCTGTATACCAGAAGACATCGCTGAGCGTGGGGTGGAGGCTCTGCCGAACTACTACTACAGAGATGATGGACTCAGGCTTTGGGATATCATCCACGGGTATAAGCAGTCTCCGTTTTTCATTAAATTTATAATGTATATGATATTGATATATAATTACAAAATTATGGATGTTTCAGTGGTATGTAATCGACATGCTAATGTCTTGTAATGATTAGTAACAGGCATCCCCAAACTTACACATGGAAGATGTCAAAGTTTCAAAGAAAAGCCTCGACAAGCTCTGACAGGTGATACAGAGTATAATAAGAGACATACAATTATATACTTTCTTGCCTAGAGCTGGCTGTTGAGCTAATCTTCCAATAATAGTTCCATACTTAACATACAGATATGTTCTATGTTATCATCAAACTCTCAGCAGGAATAAGCACATGTCCAGAAATGTGAAACTATCCCTTTAAAGATGTGCAGCCACTGTGTTAAATATTACACTAACTCTTAAAAAGAGCAGAGCTGATCATTCTAAAGATATGTCCAATAAATTGTCTTACAATAGACACCTGCAGTGTGTATGGAAACTGTGTAAGGAATGTATTTTAATGAACTTATCCATATTTCTCAAAGGTTCGTGCAGCGAGTGCTCAGCTACTACTACAAGAAGGACGATGAGGTCCAACGAGACACTGAACTGCAGAAGTGGGTTTCGGACATTTTTGAACATGGATTCCTTTCCCAAGCAGGCACAGGTTGGCTGTAAAGAGAAACCCGATCATAATTATGAGAAATGTGCAAGTTTATGTACCGTCATCCAAACATCTTAAAGTAATGCAGTTTATTTATTTGCTCTCATTCTCAGGAATTCCAGAAAGGCTTTGCACCGTGGATGAGTTGGTCAAGTATGTCACCATGGTGATCTTCACCTGCTCAGCACAGCACGCTGCAGTGAACGGTGGACAGGTAAAGACATTTCATTCAAAACCATTTATCTGAACCACAGCTAAGGTATTGGGATCCATTCTCTGGGGACCATAAATATCCAATACGTTAAAAAATTTGGATGACCGACTGATCAACAAACTTGCTTCAAGTATTAATCAGTCATCTGTTATTTATTCACTGCAGTATGACTATGGCGCCTGGATGCCCAACACTCCCAGCACCATGCAACTCCCTCCACCACCCGCAAAAGGGACAACGATGCTGGGGACACTCCCTAACATTGGCACAACAGTTAAGGGATTGGCGGCCATGTGGCTACTCAGCCAGCCTCCTTCTGACTTTGTAAGTGGCCAAGTTTTCATGAAACACTACCTAAATCTGATCAGTGTTCAAGTTGTGTGTGTATATTAACATGTCATTAGATGTCTAAATGTTTGTGGGGTTTTTATTGTTTGTATTTGTATTGATCTCATCAGATTGCGCTCGGTGATTACTCGGAGGAACATTTCAATGAGGACGTTCCCTGCCAGGCCATAAAGGATTTCCAACATGAGCTCAAAGCGTTAAGTGCACATATCAGGCTAAGAAACACGAGCCTGGAAGTCCCGTACACATACATGGATCCAACAAGGATGGAAAACAGTGTGTCCATTTGAACAGTGAGACCTTCTCAGCTGCCAAATTCAGCTTCATATTAACAAAAGTGAAAAAAGGAAGAACTGCATGTTTTTAACTGATCTGTGACTTTAAGCAGTCTACTTGATTTAATTGTGCTTAATAAACTGAAATACATAATAAATTGACTGCTTTAAATTATAATCGATATCTTAAATCTTTTGGGGTCATTAGTGAATTTACAGGGCATCTCATTAAAAATGATTATGAATGTAAAATACAAAATGTGTGTATCTTTCATGACGTAAATTTGACCATCAATTATTTTTTTCTGGGGCAATTACACATTATTATACATTATATTGTTGTGTATACATCATATCAGGGATGTACAAAGACCGGCCTGTAATAAATTTCAATGCAATGACACCCAACAAGGCTGAGAAACCTGTTTTTTTTATCATTCTTTGTATCTTCTTCCTGTAGTTGTGCAAGTGTAGGTATTGTTCATACAGGTCTGACTGGATACTCCTACCGAACTGCAGGAACATAACGGTCACTGTTGTAGTGAAACAACACTTGTGTCACCATCTAAGAACACACAAGGGGAAGTAAGAATCCAACACTTTATCACTGCTACAACCGTATTGCATTGGAAAGTGTATCTACAGTAATTACAGAGTATGACCATATACACAAAAAGGTAGCACTCGTATTGTACTGTACTTGTGAGAGCACACACGTATGGTGTTAGGCCCTGATGACAGAGAAAAGTCTCTGCATTACCTGGAGGCAAGTTCTTTTTCTTTTATGCAAAATCATTTGCTCTCTCTCTCAAAGTCACATTTTACATTTGTCTTTTGTCTTCTCTGACACTGACGACACGCCTGACACATTTTTTGTAATGCATTACACATGTTACATCAAGGTGTTTCCTAATAATTGAAGGACCGTTATTGTGTAATGGTATTATTTCTTTATGTAGGGCAACTGCAGGAGTGTTACAAGGAAACCGCAAACTGTTTTTTTGTTTGTTTGTTTCCTGTTCTTCCCAGTTTGCCTCACACCTGGTCAAGGTAAATTTCCAGCGGGTTTGTATCCTGGATGGAGGGATCAACAAGCTGAAGCCGACTGGCCTCCTGACTGTCCCACCACCACAGATCTGACCACGTACCTCAGCTTTACATGAACAAAAGGGATGTGTGGAAAGATTGTATATTGATCTGAAAAAAATATATATCTGCAGATTTATTCGCACATTCGAACTAACTGTGATGCAACCCAGTTTGATGTAATTATGGGCAATGAATTTAGACAAACTCTGCAGGTGAACACTTTGTGTATGTATATATTAATGATGTTTATGTGTTTTTAAGCGTAGAATCCTTTCCAGCGTGTGGTGTCATGATCTCTTATGACATCACTGTAGAGATGTTGTAACATATAAATTGAGTTGCTGACAGAAGAAAGAGTCACAGACTTCCTACACCGGCTTGCTGAACGGCACCCAAAGGAGCTCATCAAAGAACCTCGATCGCATTAATACAGGTGACAGAGATGCTATATATAATTAATTAGGTTAGCAAAAATTTTACCTGGTCTTTGATAAGTAAGAATAGACTGCTCTTTTCATCATGATACTTGTATAGACTTTTTGCACTCATTCATTCATTTACTGACCTTAAATCAGTGCTGAGAATGATTGTCATTATTTTATCTCCTCCAGGATTCTCCGGCTTTCCAAAGAGAAAATGGTGAATTATGAAGTGACTGTGTTCACTGGCAACCGCGTCAGTGCCACCACTTTAAACGATGTTTTCATTAAGCTGGTGGGCATGGATGGTGAGAGTGATCGCGAGAAGCTCAACTCTACAGTGATAGGAGCAGTGAGTCTGAAATATCCTTTTCTAAATGTATAACACATTTCATCAACTTAGCTTATATAAGATTGTTAAAATGCAGTTTAGTTATAGATTGACTGATTGTGTGCTAATTACTGGGATGTTACAGAGTAGTTCTGGGTGATAAAATACACTTTTCTACTTTTTGTCTTATCATTACTCCAGGTGTCTGCTTTTACCATATCCTGCCCTGCCTCCCTCGGAGAGCTGGTCCTCATAACGGTACAGAAACAGCGACTCACAGAGTCAGAAAGCGATGACTGGTTTCCTGCCAAGGTGGAAGTGCAATCCCCTGATGGAGACACTTATACCTTTCCCATCTATTGCTGGATCACTGATGGCGAGGTGCACCGCTTCAGAGCGGGAAAAGGTTTGTGCTGTTCACTGACCACAGAATATGAAGCAACATGAAAATAAATAAAAGAAAGACGAGCTAGAGCTACAAGGAAGACTGAGTAAATTCATTCCAACATACTGTTTATATCAACAACTATAGATGTTCTTGTGGTTCTTCTTTTAAGCTCTGAGAGTCTTTGATGAAACACATCATCTTTCCCAGTACGATCGACAGCAGGAGCTGAGGGAGCGAGCGGAAGTCTATCGGTGAGAGCTCAGAGGTTATACACATTTAGGCTTCATGCAACTTCAAAACTAACATGCACCAAACCTCCCCCACCTTTGGTTGATCATATTCATGATATATAATGATAATGTAGCCGCCATAAGGCCAGTAACAACAGGAATATTGCAATTTTGAATACACATATACATTATTACATTATAAGTTTAAGTTTTGCTTGCATAAAGCCATATGAACACTGATATCCACTTCCTCACCATTGTCCTCTTCTATATTTCCCAGCTGGGATGTATATGCAGAGGGAATACCCCACACAATAAAGGCAAAGGCCCCTCTTTCTCTGCCCCCTGAGGTCCGCTTCTCATTCAACAAGGAAAATGAATTTCGCATGAATCTTTCGACAGGGTGAGTCCTCAAATTCTGTCAGATGTCAGTCTGTCTATGCATCAAAAAGATTGAAGGAATCATAATAAAGCTGCTCTTTTATTTTTTAGGGTGCGAGAGCTGAGTCTGCAGGGGTACTATAACAACAAGGAGAACTGGGATGACATTGATGACATCGATCATGTGTTCTGGAGCAAACGGACTGAGTTATCAGGTACTGTGTTATCATGAAAGTTACAGAATGGAGCACTTGATACTCTGTACATAATAATACATATTCAACTGTGCTCAATCAATCAATATTAAATTGCATTTCACTATGCTACTTAAGAAGCAGAAGGAAATATTTGTGAAATACATAGAAGTTTGCTGATGAGAAAACTGTATTTAATTGCATTCATCAAAACGCTGACTGACAAATGACTTTGAAACAATGTCCAATTATGTGTATCTTATATATATATATATATATATATATATATATATATATATATATATATATAATGAAATACAACTGTCCTGTTTTTTCAGACTATGTCCGGGAACATTGGAAGGAGGACGCTTTTTTCGGCTACCAGTTCTTGAATGGTGTCAACCCCATTTTGATCCGACGTGTTACCGCCCTGCCAAAGAACTTCCCTGTCACTGATGACATGGTCTCCCTCCAGGGTCAGTGTAACTTGACCTTGAAGGGCGAAATGAAGGTGATTGTCTTTGATTGATCTCATATTCAAACCATGTATTGCCCCATGACATGTTAAATTCGGAATTGCATGTTGCACTTTCATGTTCGCCTGTATGTAAATTCCTCACTGTATGCTGTACAATAATTTCTGATTTCACAAATCTCACACAGGAAGGCAACATATTCCTGTGTGACTACAAGCGATTGGATGGAGTGGAGCCAAACGTCGTCGATGAGAAGAAGCAGCACTTGATGGCTCCCCTTGTCCTTTTGCACAAAACACCTGATGATAAGCTGATGCCAATTGCTATTCAGGTAAGAGTATAGCATCGATATATTATTGAATATTGATATTCAAAGAGGGTCTACTTGGCTACTCCTAGGTACGATGGCTAGTATCCAAATTCTAATGACACATTATTTTCTGCTAGGAAAGGCAGTTCATTTGTTCCTACATGAACTTGAAGAGTTCCTCCTACAGCCATATCTAAGTTTGACAGTCTCACAGTTTAGTCATATTATTTTATTTTATCAAACTGTACAATATAAGACACTAGACAATATAAGAGTGATCCCTTCCCCGGAACAGACATACATACGATACTGTAGAAGTACAGAGAAGACAAAAAGTATGAGGGGTAAAAATAGTACCAAGAATTGTGCATAATTGTGCATAGTAAACTTGAGCTGCAGTTCAGAAGAAGAAGAACCTGTGCACTGACCTCCATGGAGGATGGATATAATATAAATACAAATTTCAATGAATTTCACTGAATTCTTATTGACCAGTACTGGTAATGGATTGAATGATCTCCTTTGCCTTTTCCTGCAGCTGAAGCAGACTCCAGCCGATGACAATCCCATCTTTCTTCCTACTGATTCTGACAACTGGTTGATGGCCAAGATGTTTGTGAGAAGTGCTGATTTTCACGAACATCAGTACAACGTTCACCTGCTGCGCACTCACCTTCTGGCTGAAGTGTTTGCAGTGTCACTGCTGCGCAATGTGCCCATGGTGCATCCACTGTACAAGGTAACTGCGAGGGAGAATACTGAACTTGCTGTAGTTGTAGTTTTTTCACAGAAAGACAATCGTATAGAGCAGGCGTGTCCAAACTGTTCCACAAAGGGCCGGTGTGGCTGCAGGTTTTCCTTCCAACCAAGCAGCAGCACACCAGACTTGACTTAATCAACTGATCTCAGTCTTCAGAGACTTGATTGGTCAAACTGTGAGCTCTTGGTTGGTTGGAACAAAAACCTGCAGCCACACCGGCCCTTTGTGGAACAGTTTGGACACCCCTGGTATAGAAGCATCAAGATTTCTGACTTTGTTAACAACTAATAGTTTTACTAAGACTTCCCTCTTTACCCTCAGCTGCTCAAACTTCACACTCGCTACACTCTGCACATCAACGTCTTAGCTCGACTAAGTCTAATATCTGAGGGGGGAATTTTATCACAGGTACGAAAAGATCAACACAGTCACATATGACCAAAACAGTATTTCTTTTGTTCAATGTCATCTACAATGTCTAACTATATACATATTTGACTGTTCCCTAGATTTCAGCGTGCAGTAGAGAGGGGATGGTCGCATTCCTGAAGAGATCACTGTCTGCCATCACCTACAGCTCCCTCTGTATACCAGAAGACATCGCTGAGCGTGGGGTGGAGGCTCTGCCGAACTACTACTACAGAGATGACGGACTCAGGCTTTGGAAAATCATCCACGGGTACAGGCAGTCTCCGTTTTTCATTAAATTTATAATGTATATGATATTGTTATAAAATTATGGATGTTTCAGTGGTATGTAATTGACATGCTAATGTCTTGAAATGATCCGTTACGACTCAAAGGTTCGTGCAGCAAGTGCTCAGCTACTACTACAAGAAGGACGATGAGGTCCAACGAGACACTGAACTGCAGAAGTGGGTTTCGGACATTTTTGAACATGGATTCCTTTCCCAAGCAGGCACAGGTTGGCTGTAAAGAGAAACCCGATCATAATTATGAGAAATGTGCTTTATGTGCCACCATCCAAACATCTTGAAGTAGTGCAGTTTATTTATTTGTTCTCATTCTCAGGAATTCCAGAAAGACTTTGCACCGTGGATGAGTTGGTCAAGTATGTCACCATGGTGATCTTCACCTCCTCAGCACAGCACGCTGCAGTGAACGGTGGACAGGTAATTCCTTTTATGCTGTTTTAATGCTATTTTTGTGGAATGGATTGAGGAAGCTGGACAAAACAAAATGTCACATTTGACTTTCTGTATTGCTACTGAGCCTTTAATGTAAGTAAGAGTCTACAGTATTACTAGCTGCTCTAAAATGCTGACCTTTAGATCATAAAAACATTTTAGTTGAGTTTTGCTACGTTAGCGTGCAAATGTTTGTGAATTAGCACAAAACACAAAGTACAGCTGAGGCTCATGTATCAGATTTTCAGGTATTTTGATCACAAACCAAAGTGTTGGACAAAACATTTTGCTGGTGATGGCAAATTTAAAAGAAATCCATCAGAAAGTTTAGACAATTCATTCAAAACCATTTATGTGAACCACAGCTAAGGTATTGGGATCCATTCTCTGGGGACCATGAATATCCAATACTTTAAAATATTTGGATGACCGACTGACCAACAGACTCGCATGGCGTGGCATGGCTTCAAGTATTAATCAGTCATCTGTTATTTATTCACTACAGTATGACTATGGCGCCTGGATGCCCAACACTCCCAGCACCATGCAACTCCCTCCGCCACCCACAAAAGGGACAACGATGCTGGGGACACTCCCTAACATCGGCACAACAGCTAAGGGATTGGCGGCCATGTGGCTACTCAGCCAGCCTCCTTCTGACTTTGTAAGTGGCCAAGTTTTCATGAAACACTACCTAAATCTGATCAGTGTTCAAGTTGTGTGTGTATATTAACATGTCATTAGATGTCTAAATGTTTGTGGGGTTTTTATTGTTTGATTGATCTCATCAGGTCGCTCTCGGTGATTACCCGGAGGAACATTTCAATGAGGAAGTTCCCTGCCAGGCGATGAAGGATTTCCAACATGAGCTTAAAGTGTTAAGTGCACATATCAGACTAAGAAACACGAGCCTGGAAGTCCCGTACACATACATGGATCCAACAGAGATCGAAAACAGTGTGTCCATTTGAATGGTGAGACCTTCTCAGCTGCCAAATTCAGCTTCATATTAGCAAAAGTGAAAAAAGGTGAAAAAAACTGCATGTTTTTAACTGATCTGTGATTTTAAGCAGTCTGGTTAATAAACTGAAATACATAATAAATTGACTGCTTTAAAGTATAATCCATATCTTAAATCTTTTGGGGTCATTAGAGAATTTCCAGAGCATCTCATTAAAAAAAAGATTATGAATGTAAAATATAAAATGTGCAGCTGCTACATTTAGAAGTCTCCTATAAATGGCGCATCAAAGCATCAGTGTGGCTTGTTGTTGTTCTTCCTCTTCTTTTTGTTGAACTTGCCTCGTTAGTTGCAGTGTTGTGAATGTTACCAGTGGTTAACTTGTTTGTGGAGGTTATTTCTGTTTGTTTCTGGGACTGGGCAGCATTTAGTTCAATAACGTAAAATATTTCTGTTTGACACATTAGGTTCAGGGTGCTATTTTGTTTTTGTTATTAAGTGTTAAATTTAGATAGTGATATGGATGATAGGGTTTTTCTTTCTCAATTTATTTAATCTATATAACATAGGCTCTGTGAAGAGTCCACTTTTGGTTATCTATAAACAGCATCTGCTCGCCCTTTGTTCCCTTTAGCACCTCACCTCCCTGTGTTTAAAACAATTTGAATTTTCATTTTGATAAATACCTTTGTCATTAACCTTAACACCTTGGTTTTATGTTACTTCCTCTACCCCTAAGTCTGGTCGTAACAACATGACCATCAATTATTTTTTTTCTGGGACAATTATACGTTATCATACATCATATCATTATGTATCCATAACATTATATGTGTGCTTCATAGCAGCCTTGAATTAATAAACTGAGCTACAGCTTCATCTATATTTGAATCAGCTCTGTGCTAGGGCACAGCAGATTATATATTCTTGTGAGAAACTAATATTTGCATTGTTTTCTTGTTGCTTTCATTTTCTTGACATAATGATACTGTTACTGATTAAGACACCTTAAATCACGCGTATGTGAAATAAGTTCATGTGCTTGATATATTTGTGTAACATTGTCATTGTCAAAACCCTGATTTAACGCAAAAGTATGTTCTTCATGATGAATAAAAATAGCTTGAGTTTAAACGGCTCAATGATTTGTCTTTATATTCTGTGCACTCCTTTTATTCTAGAAATGTGTTCCAATGTCAATTTCTGTATACAGTTTTTTCTCTGTGCAAATTTTCCATCACTTCTCTAAACGTTTGTGTCTGGGTCAGTTTTTCTTAGGAATGTTCCTAAATGAGTGAAATGACCCAGAAGTATTTATATATTTATAAGAGCTGTTCAAATTCTCTAAATGTTAAGGAAAGGAACTTTAATGCCTCCTTTCTTATCGCCATTAGTAAGCACAAGCACTTTATCACCCAGTGAAAATTGTCCCAACCACATGTTGACATTCTTGGGTCTGTAGCAATGGTACAGTACAGGTGGTCTCTGACCTTCTTCCTAACCTTAACCCTAACATTTCAACCAGGTCAATCAAAAGCCACTGGAAACCAACAGCTGGGTAATTTCGTAATTTGTCTCAGTGCTCTAACTAACCCTGTAAAATCTGTCACTAAGCAATGAAAGATGTGGATATGTGGGTGCTTCATCAAGGCTCAAATGGTAGGTGCCAACCCAGGCCCCTTTCTATTTATTTATTTGCCATAAGCTATCATGTTGTTGTTCTGGACAGTCCTTGGCCCAATGTCCCTTCTTCTGGCACTTGAAACAGATGTCAGGATTGTAATTGTGTCCTCCAGAGCTTCCTCTGCCTCAGCCTCACTGGGAGCCGCCTCTGTTCACAGAGGAACCTCTCCCTCCTGCAGGTACATTATCCATGGTTGCTATATTGGACTGAGGTGTGGTAGCAACACCCTGAGTAGACCCATACACGGTTAGAGCTGCCATGTGAACTACTCTTCATCTGAATGTAATTTGTTGTAAAGTGTAACTTAATTCTCTTAAGACTTGATCTCCACCATGAGTCAAGGTTGTTTCCACTTCAAGTTACACGGTGGTAAAACTCTTTTGGTGGACCCGGTCCTCCCAAACCAATCGTGTTCCCAGAACACAGTAATTACTCGTGACCAGATATGATAATGGAAAAACAGAACCAGGTACCTAATCTAGACCTATTCTCGTCTCCAAATTCTCGTGAGGTAGAGGCTAAATCCAATCAACCAAGGGATGCCACTTCTGACACAAAGATTTTTTATGGAAATTATTAATTTGTGGAATCTGAAGAAATGGCTTTTGGTAGCTTTATTCTTTGCGAAGAAGATCAAACAGAGTGCACGCAGTCTGCAGGAGTGTGACAAGACTCAAGATTAAACAAGCCGGACAGTTGTACAGATACAAATTCATAGTTCACATCTCCTCTGTGATGAAACAACATGAGATGAGTGGAACTGAGTCAAACCAGTTCTGCGGTTAGAGATACATGCACCACACATTAGAATAACAGGCTGCACTAAACTTTTTCATTACGCAGGTGTACCACAGGTAAGCACTGAGTGTTAGTCATTTGTGTATTTGGTTATTACATAACTAGTATTTGCATTTGTTTTAATTAAATTGCCTGTACTGAATTTGAGTGTGATGACACCCAATATCTAAGGTTGAGAAATCTGGGATATTTTCACTGACTTAAGACATCAGTCTTTGCATCTTCCTCCTGTAGTTGTGCAAGAGCTGGCATTGTTCATACCGGTCTGTTTAGGTATTCTTACGAAACTGCAGGAACATAAAAGAGGAACTAGCAGTCACTGCTGCTTCTTTATCAAAGGAGTTCAGCAAAGGAACTTGGTCTCATACACAGGTGAGAGAGCTGCTTCATAAAATTATTTCAGTTAGCAAAATTGGACTGGAATAAGTGAGTGAGACTGACCTTTTTATTGCGATATCTGATTTTTTTTTTTTAGCACTCTGGTTTATCTAGCGAACTTAACTTAATCAGTGCAGAGAATAATTATCATTATTTTATCCCCTCCAGGATTCTCCGGCTTTCCAAAGAGAAGATGGTGAATTATAAAGTGACTGTGTCCACTGCCAAGCGTGTCAGTGCCACCACTTTTAACAATGTCTTCATTAAGTTGGTGGGCACAGATGGTGAGAGTGATCGCGAGTGGCTCATCGGCTTCAAAGGGGCTACAGCCTTCATGATAGGAGCAGTAAGTCTGTCAGAATATATGACTTCCTTTCTTTTATGTAACTATCACTGTTAATACTGTTAATTCTGTGTACACTGCTGAATCTCCTATATTTGCCATACTTATATTTATACTGCTCATTCTGTTAATACTGCTATATTTGTACCATGTTTATACTGTTCTGTTTACATTGATAGATCGCCATATCATACTGTTTATATCTTATGTTTCCATATTTTTCTTAGATCTTTTAACTTGTATATATTTTTTATATTTTATATTCTATATTTTATATTGCACCAGGGGTGCGGAGAAACGCTATTTCAATTCTGTGTATGTCCAGTACATATAGTAGCATTTGACAATAAAGTTTGACTTGACTTGACGTAATACATTGTCCCAACTTTTATATATATATAAGATTGTTAAATACCAATTCAGAGGAACTAAGATTTGCAGCAACCGGGCATGTGCTGCTCTGCAGGAGCACAGAGGTGATTAAATCAACAGTAAAACATCTCAATAATGACCTCCATGAAATCTGTATTTGATGAAATGTTTTATATTTACTAATTGTATGCTAACGTTGGGATGTTACAGCTCAGTTTTTGGCTGTCGGAAACAGTTTATCCTACTGTCACTTATCCCAGGTGTCTACTTTCAACGTGTCCTGCCCCGTTTCCATCGGAAAGCTGGTCCTGGTAGAAATAGACAAACAGCCACTCCCACTGTTCCCAGAAGACTCCTGGTTTTCTGCCAAGGTGGAAGTGGAATCACCTGAGGGAGACATTTACACCTTTCCTATCTACCGCTGGATCACTGACAGCAATGTGCACCGCTTCAGAGAAGCAACAGGTTTGTGCTGTTCACTGACTACAGGAAACATAAAAGAGAGATAAACAAGGAGGATTGAGTACTTTCACTCCAGCATACTGTATATATCAACACATTTTTGTGGTTCTTCTTTTAAGCTCTGAGAGTCTTTGAAGACACACATCATCTCGGCAAATACAGTCGAGAGCAGGAGCTGAAGCAGCGAGCGGAAGACTATCGGTGAGAGCTCAAAGCTTATACATGCAACCCCAAAACTAACATGCACCAAACCTCCCCCTCCTTTGGTTGATTATATTCATGATATATGTTATGTTACACCTGCAAGGGTTTTATAATTTGCAATACTTTGCTTAAGTGCAATTTTGCATGCCCTTATTTAAAGCCGTACAAACACTGATATCTAGACTGTCCAGTTCCTCACCATTGTGCTCTTCTCTGTTTTTTTCCCCCAGCTGGGATGTGTATGCAGAGGGAATACCCCACAAAATAAAGACAGCGGATGGCCCTCTTTCTCTGCCTGCTGAGGTCCGCTTCTCCTTCACCAAGAAAATGGAATTTGCCTTTGATTCTTTGACAGCGTAAGGTCCTCAAATTCAGATGTCAGGTGTTTCAGACTGTCTATGTAACTATGTACCTGCCTATCAAAAAGATTGAAGGAATCATAATAAAGCTGCTCTCTTATTTTCTAGGCTGACTGAGCTGCAACTTAAGGGGCTGGATGATTGCAAGGAGAACTGGACTGATATTGACGCCATTAATCGGGTGTTCTGCTGCAAACAGACTGAGATATCAGGTACTGTGCTGTCATAATAGTTTAATGGAATACTTGATACTGTATACATATTCAGCTATGTTCATTCAGATATTCAACTCTCTTCCATTAGGCTACCTAAAAAAATATTTGTATTAAGATAAACCTCTAGAATTTACTGAACACTTAATTGTCTCTTCTTTACTTGTTAAACAGGAAAATATGCCAGGACAGAAAGAAATGTGTGTATCTAAACGTAGAAGTTTAGGCTTTGCTCACGAGAAACTGTATTTAATTTTATGTAATCAAAATACTGACTGTACAGTAATCAAATTACTTTGAAGCAATGACCACGTGACACGAAACTTTCCAGCACAAACTTTGAAATTTTCTGAATGAAACACAACTGTTCTGTTTTTTCAGAGTATGTCCAGGAACATTGGAAGGAGGACGCTTTTTTCGGCTACCAGTTCTTAAACGGTGTCAACCCCATTTTGATCCGATGTTGTACAGCCCTGCCCAGGAACTTCCCTGTCACTGATGACATGGTCTCCCTCCAGGGTCAGTGTAGCTTGACCTTGGAGAGCGAAATGAAGGTGATTGTCTTGACTTTGATTGATCTCATATTAGAATCATCTATTGCAACATGACGTGTTGAATTTGGAATTGCACATCGCACTACAATATGCATGTGAGTCAAATCCTTTCTCATCTTCTCACGCAGAAAGGCAACATATTCCTGTGTGACTACAAGCGTTTGGATGGAGTGGAAACAAACGTCATCAATGAGAAGAAGCAGCACTTGATGGCTCCCCTTGTCCTTTTGCACAAAACACCTGATGATAAGCTGATGCCAATTGCTATTCAGGTAAGAGTAGCAACAGAAATATTGCTACTAATATTATTGAAATACTGATATTTTGGAAGATCACCTACAACAAAAAGATTTTACTTTGCTGAATGTGTATATTTAACCAAGACACAGAGACCTAGATATGATCCAAATGCCAACTATGATTTTTTTCGGCTAAGAAAGGCAGTTCATTTTTGAGCCATGTAAAAAATTTAATTTAAAAAGTTTGACAGGCTCACAGTTTAGTCTGCAAACTCAAGTGATATTATTTTATTTCAAACTGTACAATAAGACACTTACCGTCCTTCAGACAAGGAGTGATCTCTTTCCCAGAACAGACAAACATACAAGACTGTAGATGTACAGAGAAGACAAAGATAGTGCCAAGATGTATGCATAACCCTGAGGAAACTAGAGCAGCTGCAGTTCAGAAGAAGAAGAACCTGTGCACTGGCCTCCATGCAGAATAGATATAATATAGATACAAATTTCAATGAATTTCACTGAATTCTTATTGACCAGTACTGGTAATGGATTGAATGATCTCTCTTGTCTTCCCCTGCAGCTGAAGCAGACACCAGCCGACGACAATCCCATCTTTCTTCCTACTGATTCTGAGTACGACTGGTTGATGGCCAAGATTTTTGTGCGAAGCGCTGATTTTAACGAGCATCAGCTCAATGTTCACCTGCTGCGCACTCACCTGCTGGCTGAAGTGTTTGCAGTGTCACTGCTGCGCAATGTGCCCATGGTGCATCCACTGTACAAGGTAACTGCGAGGGAGAATACTGAACTTGCTGTAGTTGTAGTTTTTTTTTCCCAACTTGCTGATTTTTGTATCTTCCAAAGTTGATGAATCATGTTTATGTATATGTTTGCAAACGCTGCTGAATGGTATAGAAGCATCAAGATTTTAGTAATGCTGTTACTAAGAGAGTTCCCTCTTTTCCCTCAGCTCCTCATACCTCACACTCGCTACACTCTGCAGATCAACCACTTAGCTCGAGTTCGTCTAATATCTGAGACAGGTTCTTTCACAAAGGTACGAAAAGATCAGCCAGTCGACCATTACTTAAAGAGTGTTTCTTTTTTTCTTTCAGTGTGTTCATGTACAGTGTCTAATTATTTACACATTTGACTGTTCTTTAGTCTGCAGCGTCTGGTGGAAAGGGTATGTTCACAATCCTGAAGCGATCACTGTCCACCATGACCTACAGCTCCCTCTGTATACCAGAAGACATCGCTGAGCGTGGGGTTGAGGCTGTGCCGAACTTCTACTACAGAGATGACGGACTCAGGCTTTGGGATATCATCCACAGGTATAGGCAGTCTTTTTTTTTAGAGGTTAGTTAGACTGGGGTGATTAAACATAATTTATGTAGCTGTTTGCTAGAGGCAAAGCAAACTCCTGAATCTCATCCTCTCCTCATGTGAAGTGAATATAATGTGGACAGGACAGATCACCTGGCCAGAACAGAGGCGACACATCTGTGTTAATGACATTGCTCCAGCAGCATCACTGAAAAGCAGCCTGAAAATACAAATGCAGGGTCAGAGAGTGCATTTTATCCATTGAGTTCATCCGCAAATTGTGTTCCATGCTCAGGTAAATGAGGCCTGATTTCGTTAACGAAATGGCAGTCAGTATTTGGGATACAATATATTTATGCAACAATTCTCTGTTTCAATAAGTGACCGTGCACAACAAGGTGTCCTGATGTCAGAAAATGAGACTAAATCTTGTAAAGCAAAAAGGATCAAAAAGGATTTTCATCAACCTTCCTGAAAACTTGCAACATAACTCTTCACTCAACCGTTTCTTTGCATCAAATCTTGCAGATGGTCTGTCTTTATGCAATCGCCTCTGAACAGTTTATGTTGAAACGTGCTAATCATGTGCTGATCATCAAGTATCTGGCATAATTTATAGTTGACTAAGGCAGTATAAGCCTGTATTCAGTAAACCTAAGTCAAGACATTTAGTACTCAGAGGATACCAGTAAATATTGGGGATACAATACATGTTCATGCAACAAATTTGTTTTTAAATAAGTGATCATGCACCACTCTATGTAAAGCAGTTAAATCTTCCTGAAAAGTTGGCAACATAACTCAATATCACTGGTTTCCTTGCATCAGTTCTTTCAGTTGGTCTGTCTTTATGCAATCGCCTCTGCACAGTCTGTGCTGAAACACGTGCTCTTTTTGTGGGTAAAGTATTAGAATGTGGGTAAAGTATTAGAAACACTTCTCAGTACAACACAACAGATTGGCAAAGGCCAGGTAGGTTTTAAGAGCTCACGTGTCCTTCCAAATTAGACTGCAGGACTGAGGCTTTGTAGAAAAGGCAAAACAACTACTTTGACATCACTGATGCTGTGTTACCTCAGCGTTAACATGCTCGGAGTCTGGACCCATTAAGAGCAGGGCTGATGTAGTTTTGAGCTGTGTTTGATTTATTGTTGATTTGCCCTTTAAATGTCAAGTGCCTTAGGTGTTAGATTAACAATGCCTTCAAGAGATGACAGCACAGTAAATGGGTGATCTAAACCTTAACTACTGGTTATTAATTGAGTAGACCCTTGCCTTTGATTATTAAATGGCCTAAATGTTCCAGCCTAAACTACTTTGGTAATAAAAAACCTTGGCAAGATGAAGAGAAGAAGAGATGGTGCATGGTGTCAAAGTTTCAAAGAAAAGCCTTGATAAGCTCTGACAGGTGATATCAGAGTATGATAATTGATGTTATGCAAACATGATTGCATTGGGCTGAGTGTAGAATATGCATTTCTTTGTGGCTCAAATAAAAGGTTCAACCCTTAGAGACATACAATTATACACTTTCTTGCCTAGAGCTGGCAAATCTTCCAACAATAGTTCCACACTTAACATACAGATATGTTCTATGTTATCATCAAACTCTCAGCAGGAATAAGCACGTGTCCAAAAATGTGAAACTATCCCTTTAAAGATGTGCAGCCACTGTGTTAAATATTACACTAACTCTTAAAAAGAGCCGAGCTGATCATTCTAAAGATATGTCCAATAAATTGTCTTACAATAGAGAGTGTTATAAATGCAGTGTGTATGAACTTATCCATATTTCTCAAAGGTTCGTGCAACGAGTGCTCAGCTACTACTACAAGAAGGACTGTGAGGTCCAACGAGACACTGAACTGCAGAAGTGGGCTCTGGACATTTTTGAACATGGATTCCTTTCCCAAGCAGGCACAGGTTGGCTGTAAAGAGAAACCTGATCATTATTATGAGAAATGTGCAAGTTTATGTACCGTCATTCAAACATCTTGAAGTAATGCAGCTTATGTATTTGTTTTCATTCTCAGGAATTCCTGAAAGACTTTGCACCGTGGCTGAGTTGGTCAAGTATGTCACCATGGTGATCTTCACCTGCTCAGCACAGCACGCTGCAGTGAATACTGGACAGGTAAATCCTTTTATGCTGGTTTAATGCCATTTTTGTGTAATGGATTGATGAGGCAGTTTTCTGTAAACTGGAGGAAGATGGACAAAACAAAATGACATTTGACTTTAAAAATTGTTACTGAGCCTTTAACATAATCAAGAGTCTTTATTCACTACAGTATGACTATGGTGGCTGGATGCCCAACACTCCCACCACCATGCAACTCCCTCCGCCAACCACAAAGGGCACCACGAGTGAGGCCACGATGCTGCAGACATTCCCTGCCGTCAACACAACAGTTCAGGGAATGGCTAGCATGTGGCTACTCAGCCAGCAGTCCTCTGACTTCGTAAGTGGCCAAGACTTCATGAAAAATTGCCTAAATCTGATTCATGTTCGAGTTGTGTAAACTATATTAACATGCCATCAGAGCCACTGTAAAATATCCTGCTCAATCCCTACAACAGAACGCCATGTTGCCAATAGTTTATGTTTGATAAGTGTTTAAATGTTTGTGGGTTTTAAATGTTTTATTGATTTCATCAGGTCGCCCTCGGTGATTATCCAGAGGATCATTTCAATGAGGAAGTCCCCTGCAAGGCAATAAAGGATTTCCAACATGAGCTTGAAATGTTAAGTGCAGCAATCAAGGAAAGAAACACGAGCCTGGAAGTCCCGTACACATACATGGATCCAACAGAGGTGGAAAACAGTGTGGCCATTTGAATTGCAGAGGGTGAGACCTTCTCAGCTGCCAAATTCAGCTTCATATTAAAAGAATGGAAAGACGTGCATGGTGACATTATAGTGTAAAGAAACTGATCTGTGATTTTAACAGCCTACTTGATTTAACTGGTGAAATTCAACCAGTATGTGTTTCATAGCAGCTTTGCATTGATAAACTGAGCCACAGCGTGATCTGTATGTGAGCCTGCTCTGTGCCAGTGCACAGCAGTATCTTATATTTTGTGGAAACTAAGATTTGCATTGATTTCTTGTTTTCATTTTCTTGACACATTGAATCATGCATTTGTCAGTGGACTTTATGAATTAATGTAGATGATTTGTTATTTAATAACCACTGCAAAATCATATCATTCATAATAAATAAATATGACTTGAGTTTAAATTAAAC
This sequence comes from Nibea albiflora, assembly GCA_014281875.1. NCBI lineage: Eukaryota > Metazoa > Chordata > Actinopteri > Sciaenidae > Nibea > Nibea albiflora. Next base: position 6,771,403 of record CM024789.1, on the reverse strand, counting down.
GTCTTAATGATTTGTCACTGTATTCTAATGGAATGTGCTCTTGTTGTTATCCATTTGATACTTCTTTAAACTCTGACCACCCTCTGTCGTGAACATAACCCATTGTATAATGATCACCAGGGCCCGGTATTTCAAAATTTGTAATCTGGATCAGGATAATCCGGATAATGAAATCCTCCTTTTCTCAGTCATGGAGTCATGTGTATCGGTTTTAGCGGACCATACGAACGCCAACCAACATATCATGCAAACCAACTTGTTGAATTGTCACCTAATTGAAACCAGGCCGTAGCGATCTCTAATTGAGAGAGTTTACTGGCGACCGTCCGCCAAGCGCGTCTGTGGTAGTAAACAATTCAAGGAAGGATTGGATTACCAGATCAGGATTCTGATCTCCAGGATCAGGATTCTGATCTCCAGGATCAGGATTATCTGAATCTGTGTTGAAGTACCCAGTTTTCAGATCAGATCTAGATTTAATCCAATCCGACCAGGATAATCCTGTCAGATCAGTTTTGAAATACCGGGCCCAGGAGATCTTGTTTATCATCATCACTGCCTAACATCATCATCTTACATTGTTATTGTTACAGTCTTGTAATCAAGACCAAGTAAAACGAAACAAAGACTAGGAGACAAGACCAAAACCAGACCGTATGTAGCCTACTCAAGTAGCCTATATGTATCCAATATTTCTCACATTTCTTTGGGCGAGGCTGTCTCAGTAAGTGTTGGGCTGCAGAATTTGCATACAGCTGTGTGTTTTCTTTTGTACGCTGTTTTGCAGAAGAACTATTCACTGTTTAGATAGCTAAATCTTATCACATAAGGGTTAATCACTGATTGCATTCTCCTTTAGTCTTATTACATAAGATATGGCTGACATCCACAGACAACCAGAGCTTCTTCTCCTGTCTCATACATTCTTGGAGTGGGTGTGAGAGCAGAGGCAGGGATGGGTGCCAGACAGTTACATTAAGAAAACAAATTTAGTTTTAATGAGTCATGTTTCATTTGAAACAGGAAGTTTTACATTCAGTCACAGTAATGATGTTAACAGATAAATCAAATGATGCACAGACACTCTAGACGTTGTCTGACAGTTGTGGTCTTGACTGTCTTGAGATCACAAGAGGAGACTCAAAAACATCTGGCAAAATGTTGACTGAGATATGTAAACAAAAATTAATACATGCTGTACTTTGCAGAAAAGATGTTGCAACATGTGAATTTTGTGTTCCTTTTTCTTCCACTGAATCACACCAGGGCGGTACCGCTGATTTATTCTATTTATCTTGTACACTAATACCAACAAGTTCGCCAACGATTGCGTCATTATGTCTCTTCTCAGAAGTAAAGTCCCTGATCACAGTCCCTGATGGTGGATTTCAGGACATGAATGTGTCCAAACAAGACATAACAATAGATTTTAAAAAGAATCCTACAGTCATCTCTCCTGTAGTGATTAATGATCAGGCTGTTGAGTTTGCATAGCAGTACAAATATCTTGGCACTGTAATTGATGACAAGCTGACCTTCAAGCTTCATTTGGAGGCTGTGTGTAGAAAAGCCTATCTGCGCATGCAAGCATGTGCGTTTTATCATAAGCATCCTCACATTCTCCTTTGTCTGGGTCACTTACCCTCAAAAATAGAAAGAGACTGCAGGGTATTGCCAAAGTGTGCAGCAAAACTGAAGACAAGACCTTGAATGATCACCCCCTGTCGAAGGAGTTCAAGTTGCTTCCGTCTGGCTGCAGATGCAATCTGCCACGGTGCAGGACCAGTAGACTTAAGAACTGATTTCTCCCTGCTACTGTTTACATAACTCAATTTGTTTTTATGACGTATTTGTTTTTGTTTGTTTTTATCTGTCATGTCAAAAAAGAATTTTAAAAAATGGACGGAAAATGGGTGATGGAGCCAAAAGGTCAAAACTGGAACAGTAAGGCTTTGTTTCCGAGGCCTACTAAGCCTCAAGAATGGAAAAAAGCCACAATAGAGCCAATAGAGTGTGAGTGTATGTGCATGTGGAAAGCAATAAAAATGGGTACAGATGTTAGAGTGTAAAAATGGTATTAAATGGGGTCAGTGTTCCAGCATGTCCTGGCTGGATTAACAGAGTGCTGATCTGACAAGAATTTGTTCACGTAGGTTATGTTGTAAACTTGATATGACGAAATAATAGTAACTCAATCCTTGACTCCACCTTTAAAAAGACATTCATCTCTACAAGAGAAGAGAAGAGGAGAAGAGAAGAGAAAAGAAGAGAAGAGAAGAGAAGAAAGGGACCAGTCAATCGAAGAGCTAAAGCCTGACAATAATCATCAAATTCTTGCAAATTTGACGTCTCTACCAGACTCCAAGGTGGTTGTGAGTAAACCAATCAAAATATGAAAAGCATAGATTTAGATTATAAGAAACATGTGATTGTTGCATTTTTGATATTAACCTTTGAAGTATTATCATTGTATATACCCTAGCTTTGCATCTGCATCTGTATTTAAATGAAAGATTCCCTGTCTTCCTTTGTGTTGAGTGCATAAGTCTCCAAGTGCCAATAGCCTCTCCTCAGTGATCACAGATTTTGTGTGGCTAAGCCCTTGTGGCTTGATCAAGACTTTGAAATTAGATGTTTCCATGTAGTATCCTAGCAATCAAGCCAGCGTGTGTGCTAGTGGAAAGGCATTTGTAAAAAACTGCAGCTAGACCAATGATCTTTGCCTCAGCCCGTAGCATCGGGAGCAGTCTGATGATTCTGTAGATGCTGCTGGCTATACAACAAGTTGCCTCTTGGGGATAATAAAGGCATCCATCATTCGTGATACTTGATCATGCAAGAGTTATTTAGTGAGTGTGGTGGCAAAATAGTCCAAGGATTAAAGGGTTAGGGATGAGCGAGTACATCATTATCTGTATCTGTTAACCATATGAATTATCTGTATCTGTACTTGGGCGGGGCCTAACCTGAAAGTGGGCAGGACTTTACCAGTTTTCACACAGATGTATTCTAAGTTTCACACTTTAACACAAACCAAACTCCTAAGTCTTACTACTAAAAGTACAAGCACCCAGCACCTCCCACTCTGGGTGCTCACCACGTCAAGCCTGACCTCAAGCAAACAGGTGTTCATAATCTTATCTTGAGTGCCCGCCACTTTTAACTCAGACCACATTTATAAGCTTTACCACTATAGGTGCAGGCACCCAAAGCCCTCCCTTCCTGGGTGTTCAAACATTGTGTTCTCTCTCTGTTTTACAGCATTCGGTGTGATTATATTCTGTGGTGTTATAAGCCGTTTCATTATGCTATTCATACAGGCGCCACCTCCCATCCTGAGGTTTGTCTGTGCCACTTCTTTACACAGCTCCTTATCTGTTTTTCATGGTCAGGCTGTCTCTTGATCACCTGCTCCATGGGTGTTGGCTCTCTGCCACCCTTTGCCACCTTTGCTCACATGTATGCTTGTTTTACTTCACGAGATCAGGGGACCTCTGGGTGACCTTTTTATTTGGTTTTTATTTGCACACTTATTTTATTAACAGTTATTCCGTCTTCCGTCCGTCTTGTTCTCTATAAGGGTTATATTCTAGTAATCCGAGCCGAACTTGCCTGTCTCCCAGTTAACTTTTCTGTGCTGCACTCAGCAGTACTCTTGGGTCTACTGCTCCTTTATTTCTCCCTGCTAAGGTGAGTCCCTCTGGAATATTCAAAAATGGCATTAACGAAGTAGTTACTGGTTTCTTTAAGCTACTCTCTCTCTCTCTCTCTCTGTCTCTGTATCTCTCTTACTCACTCATCCACACATTCCGAGTACAGATACAGATAATTCATATGGTTAACAGATACAGATACAGATAATGTTGTACTCGCTCATCCCTAGTTATTTATAAACACTCACACATCTACTTCTTCACGACCGAACGCAGATGACCACCTCACGCACCACCACGCATCATTCATACTTGGCCAAACACACACAAAAAAACTGTCTAATCACTCCTTTGGTGATTTTCACCATCCCTAGGCAATGCTCACATAGACAGTTATCTACTTCAATTTAGACCTGCCTCCCAAATCTCTGCGCCCTCCACGCAAAAGACCTACAGCAAATTGCCCATTCAGACCTCTTTGTCTCCGGGCCGTCCCTGCCCTGTGCGGAGACCCTACGGTGCAGCACACAGAGTGGTATCCACAATCGACTTTATCTCTCTTCTCTAGACAGTTATCTACTTCAGTCCTGGCATTTATCTCTGAAAAGTTCTAGCAATCGGCTGAAGCTCTGCAGTAAGTTAACATGCAGCTGTATCCATGCAAAAGACCCGCAGCAAATTGCCCGTTCAGACCTCTTTGTAATGACACCGGGCTGTCTCTGCTTTGTGCTGAGACCCTATGGTACGGTACGCAGAGTGGTATCCACAATCGCTTTTTATTTCCTCTCTAGACAGTTATCTACTTCAATTTAGACCTGTCTCCCAACTCTTTGTGCCCTCCATGCAAAAGAACCACAGCAAATTGCCCGTTCAGACCACTTTGTGATGACGCCAGGACGTCCCAGCACTCAGCCAAGGCCCTGTGGCGTGACACACAGAGCGGTAGCTGCAATTGCTTGGTCAACCTTTTTTTTGTTTGTTTTATAGGTTTCACACAATTATATGGTAGTTTTCTAAAAGTCTTATCAAGTTTCACATTGCTATTAGTTTTCACACAGTCCTAAGTCTTACTACTACAAGTGCAGGTGTCCAACACCTCAGGTCAAGCAGACCTCAAGCGAAACAGGTGCTTGAGAAACTTATCTTATCTTGAGTGCTCGCCACTTTTAATACAGACCACATTTCTAAGCTTTACCACTATAGGTGCAGGTGCCCAACCCTTCCCATACTGGTTGCTCAAACATTGTGGTCTGTCTGTCTTACAGCATTTGATGTGATTATATTCTGTGGTGTTTACATAAGCCGTTTCATTATGTTACACGTGCAGATGCCACTTCTCAACCTGGGCGCTCGTCAGGTCAAGCTGTCCTTAAACAAACAGGCACTCAAACATTGTGCTCTCTCTCGATTATATTTCACCTTAAACGGGGTTCTGCTTCCAGTGATTCAATATGTTTCCAGTTACCAGTTTTCATATCACATCAACTTAACTGTTTCAGACCATGCATAGTATTCCAGTCTACATGTTTGTTATATACTCAAACCAGAACCAACTCACTAACTCAAACCAGCATAGCTCATGAGAGAAAAGAGAAAAAACAGGAAAGAACAGTTTGACTAGAGATACCGATCGTTCTTAGGAGGGTCACATGTAATGTCAACATCAGGTTTTCTCACTGCTGGAGTGTGAATTAAGATAAATGAACTATATCATCAGGAGGAAATGTATTGTATGACTTAAATGTATATTTTATGGTTTAAGAACCCTGAAAGGGAGAATATGTAGTGGCAAAATAGTCCGAGGATTAAAGGGTTATTTTATATTTCAGACACCACCTGAATTTTCTGGCTTGAAGGAGATCTGTTCCCGGAAAACGATAAAAAAACTTTCCAGGATTTTGCTCTGACTTCATCATTGACTTCATCTGGTCATCTTCCAGCTAAATAATGAGAAGAGATTGTGAAAATGATTTTATTGTAAATTAAGTAAGTGCCAGAATGTGTTCCCAGTGGGCCAAACCACACAATGAAAAGAAACAAAAGGAGACTGAGGTTAGTTAGTGGAGCCTCTTGTACCTGCAGGTTTAAGACGAAATGTCATATACATTCTGTAATTATACTATTCTGAGTTTGTAATAAACTTATCTTATATAAAAGAGAACTAAGCATGCATGGCTTAATCTCTGCCTGACAGGTTTATACTAGTCTATACTATTTTTCCATTTCAGGATATTTATGTTATGTTATGATATGCCTGTTATAGTTACATGCACTTTTCTTCAGAACTCCTAACACAATAATAGATGTTGCACAGTTTGAAATCCATCATAGACACACCCCAACTCTGTCCGTATAAAAGGAAAGGCAACTACTGCAGACAAAAGTATTTTTGATCAGCGTCTGTAAGGTAAGAAGGCTGGGGATCTGAATAGTTTGCATTTGAACAGATTCTTCTAGTCTGTGTTAGGGTTAAACATACTTAGCTGCACGCTGTTTTAACAGTTTTCTTTTTTTAATTGAATCTTTTTGTGTGTGTTTTTTATCGCTCTTTATGTTTGATCAGAGTCCTTCTACTTCTTGGTGCCAAAATGGTGAAGTATGAAGTGTTTGTTACCACCGCAAACCAGGCTCAGGCCATGACTACAAATAATGTCTTCATTAAGCTGGTGGGCACAGATGGGGAGAGTAAACGTACATGGCTCACAAGCATTAAAGGGAGTGCTGCCTTCTACCCGGGAACAGTAAGTCTGAATTTTACCTGACACTTTTAGCAAATAGGCTATTACATTATAGAACTAGATTAGATCATTAGCCTGATACAGTTTTTTGTTTTATTTTCAAATTTCTTTAAAAATACAGGAAAATAAAAATGTTAATATTTTGAGGAATAAATCACATTTATTCTTCTATTGTATTCTATTGTATGAAAAATCAGACTTTTTGTCATGATTTAGTTCTTTTCATTGATTAAATGAATTAAATTAAATTCATTTTTTCCTCTCCCTCCTCTCTCACAAGATGAACTTCAAAATAATCATAAATAAATAAAATTGCTGTATTATCTAATCTTATGATGGTAGCGATACCCTGAAACTGTTACTGTTTAACTGTATAAACTTCTGAATGGGTGCTGTCATGCGTCTTAAAGCATTTGTGGATGAAATTACTGTCAAGAATCACCCAACAATACAACCCAGTATGAACTAGAGTCACACTGTTAACTATACTCTGATCTGTATATAAAATGTGCACTGTTGTAGATGCAAAATAATATCAAAGTAACTGAGGCAAAAGCCTGAGTTTCTCTGTCTCTGTATGTCTTTGGCTACATCTCCCTCTGCACTTGATCTGCAGTACCACTTATGCAAAGAAAGGGACTTAATTCTAGCAAAACTTTTGTGATTTACATTTGTTCACCAGCTCACCAGAACACAAATCGTGCGCAGAGCCTCTTTCACCTTCCCTTTGTCTGTGTGCAGGAGACAAAATTTTCGGTGTCATGCCCCGCCTCGCTTGGAAAGCTGGTGTTGATTGAGGTTGACAAAAAGCCTCTCCTGCTGTTCCCAGAGGACGCCTGGTTTCCCAGCAAGGTGAAAGTGAAGTCCCCAGAGGGAGACATCTACAACTTTCCCATCCACCGTTGGATCCTTGACAGTGAGGTTCAGCTATTCAGAGAAGGAACAGGTATGTGGAAGCTCACAGTACACTGTGCTGCTCTTAGTAAACCCCAAATATAAGATAGAAGACAATACTAATTTCATAATCTTTTCCTCAGCATTAAGAATCTCTGATGACAATCATCATCTTGGCAAGTACAGTAGAGAGAAGGAGCTGAAGGAGAGAGAGCAACTGTACGGGTGAGAGCAGTGCTGTGTTTGTGCGCGCCCCAAAGAACCAAGCATACATTTCTAATAATTCTAAACTTGATCTCATTATATTAGATAGGTTAAATTTTGTAAGAATAAATAATATACCATAATTTAGAATGGATAAATTAGTCATTCATCAGTCTGTTTTATATTTTCCAGCTGGGATGTTTATACAGAGGGACTTCCTCACTGCATGAAGGCAGACAATCCTCTTTGTCTGCCTGCTGAGGTCCGCTTCTCCTTCACCAAGACTACAGAGTTTCTCTTTACTGCATCCACAGGGTGAGGTCCTCAGAGTTGATCAGACACTAAACCAGATCTTTGCAGAATAACCCCAAATGCACGTCAGCAAGGAATTAAGATTATTATATATCACATGATATCATTTGTGAATCAAAATACTTAAAGTCCATGTTTTGACTGCCCAGGCTGACAGAGCTGAAACTGAAGGGACTGTCTTCTTCCAAGAGGAATTGGTCTAATATTGATGATATTAACAAAGTTTTCTGCAACAAAACAACGGATATATCAGGTACAACTCTGAGCACAAGACACTGAAACACTGAGAAATGTTTTTACTGTTTATACTAATCATCAATGACAACTGTACTGTAATTCAAGAGCATACATAGACATTGTGTTAAACTGAATTCAGATGAACACACATGGGGTAAATCCTGCTTTCTTTCCAGAATATGTCCAGAAGCACTGGAAGGAGGACGCATTTTTTGGTTTCCAGTATCTAAATGGGGTCAACCCCATTTTGATCCAGCGTTGTACAGACCTGCCCAAGAACTTCCCTGTCACTGATGGCATGGTGTTTCTCCAAGGTGGAGGCTCCTTAAAGGAGGAAATGAAGGTATGTTTTTTTTTTCAGACTGTGTAAATATTAAATGAGTGCTTCCACTGGATATGATAAACGTGTGTGTGTATGTAGCGGTACAAACCGAGCGGGCAGAGTTGGAGTTTAAAAGGGAAATCAAATGGGGTCAGTGTTCCAGCATGTCCTGGCTGGATTAACAGAGTGCTGATCCGACAAGAATTTGTTCACGTACGTTATGTTGTAAACTTGATATGGCGAAATAATAGTAACTCAATCCTTGACTCCACCTGGTTTAAAAAAGACGTACATCTTGATCACGCAACAGTCATTAGTGAGTGAGTGTGTGAGTGAGTGTGGCAAAACAGTCCAAGGGCTAAAGGGTTATTTTGTATTTTAGAAACTGTAAAAACTTTCCAGGACTTTGCCCTTTGACTTCATCTGGTCACCTTCAGGATAAATGATGAGGAGAGATTGTCAAAGGATGTTATGCAACTGAGATATTAATTGTGAAATTCTAATTGTACTATTATGCCTTTATATAAAAGCGTACCTGTCTCTCATTCCTCTCCTGCTTTACACCCTTCCCCCCTCTCCCTGCCTTTCCTGTCCTTCTTGTCCCTGAAGTCAGTCTTGGTTGTAAATCACTTTGGTATTCACGTTGGCCTCTGTTCGTCACCGAGGCTGTTTGGTCAGGGTCCATGTTAACTTGGAGGCTGCTGAGCCCCATTTTGTTGCCCACTTTGTCATGACCAGTGTCTGATATGCTGCCACATACTTTTTGGATTATGAAATTGATAGATGGAGAGTAGTCTCAGTTCTTACATATTCTATCTCTAATTGTTTTTTGTAATTATTTTTTTATTTTCAGCATTGTTTTTAGAAAAATGTATGTAACTACAGTGTTAAATTTGTGACTGACTTCTATAAATGATTCTAACTCTAAAATCCTAAAACAGAAAGGCCACATATTCCTGTGTGACTACAAGCGTTTGGATGGAGTGAAACCAAACGTCATCAACGGGAAGACTCAGTACTTGATGTCTCCCCTCGTGCTTCTCCACAAAACCCCTGAAGATAAGCTGATGCCGATTGCTATTCAGGTGAGACCTCCCTACAAATTTACACAATGCAGAGTTGAACATTGAAGTGGAAGAGATCATTTTACTGCTTTACAGGTTTGATTAAGTTTGTTTATTAGAAAAAAAAGGACTTTGGTCATTAGATTTATGGCTTCAGTACAAAATGTTTGAGTATTAAACTTTTATTTATAGCACCACCATGTGGACTCCTTAAGTAACCTGGGTAGGGACCTTTTATAGAGTGCCCCACCTTTCATATTTTGTTTTAAATACATAATACTGTTGGGCATCGAGGTGACTGCCAATCAGTTTCAGAGTCTAGAGCAGGGGTGGCCAACCAGCCAGTGACTTAGAGCCAACATTTTTACTGTGGTACTGCAAAGAGCCACATTATGTACGCGCACACACACACACACACACACAATGAAATATTAACAATTTAGCATGTCACAAATGTCACACACCCCACACTATGAAAACAGAGATGACAAAAATGAGCTTATCTCATCCCAAGACTACAGGCCAGAGTTTTCAGCTAGATTCACATCACACTGCAAGTCCTGCCTACTAAGACCAGAGGCCAGTTACTTCATTCACTCTCAACACAGGACTTAGGCAAGTCCACATGGAAATATAAACATTTGCATGTGTGTGTGTGTGTGTGTGAATATATATACCTTATTGTGAGACTTCTGGCAGACGTTTTTTGCCTGACTTTTCAGCGTGTTTCATTTCTGCTTGCAGTTCAGCAGCTTTGGGGGATTTTTTGTCGACGTTTGAATGGAGCGTGTTGAAATGGCGCTGAAGATTTGAAGCCTTGAAATGTGCTAAAGAAGTGTCACATAACAAAGTGGTCCCCAACCACCGGGCCGCGGACCCGTACCGGTCCGTCGATCAATTGGTACCGGGCCGCACAAGAAATAATTAACTATTTCCGTTTCACGTATTATCTGAGTATGGACGATCTTTTATTTTGAAAAACCTTTTATTTTGAGAAATGATTCTCTCAGTGACGTCTGGGTCACTTTTGCGGCGTAACGGTAACGATAGCGACCAGTCACGTGAGTTGGAGAGCCGCATGCGGCCACTCTCTAGACCGCCTGGTCTAGAGAGTTGTACTATAGTGTATGAATTTGCTAATGCTCAGTCACGCTTTGTTTCTCCTTACAAATATTGTGCTTGTGCATTTTTCTACTGCTGCATAAAATCAAATCTGAATGAGTAATTTAAGTGACAGGCCATGCATAGTCTGACTTACAGCTAACTGTCCAGCAGCTGGTTAATAGTTACAGAGTTGCATAAAACAGATGCTACATGTCAGGCTTTGTGCAAATGATTAATAAATGAACGCCCTGTTTTCCCAATACTGTAATCATGGACGTATTACGAATGGATTGTAATGGCAGATGAAACTTGTTTGGGCCCATGGAAAATGTTCAAACTTGAACTGCTGAGTCAGCCAACTTAGCAATGGGGTCAGCGAGACTGCGTGAGAAACTTCCTTTTGAATTTTTGAAATCCTTCGTGCCAAATTTTCCAGGCAACTTTGAGATGCATTCCTAGACGGATTGCTCAAAAGTTTGAAAGAGTTTTCAGCAGCGACTCAACGCCGCACATGATAATTTGTCTTCTTTTTTTATTTCACTTTTTGCTTTTGATGCTCCAAAAAAACTTTTTAGTAGATTTTTGGGATAAAGAAAAGCTGCGATATGAGAGGACATTTAGATAAACACTTTACATAGCTTTTTTATTGATTACGATCAATCATTAACTTTCTTTTCCTGTAGCTGACATAACATTATTGAGCGGCTGTAGTAATGAAGCCACATTCTATTCTTTCTACGGCAGCTGAAGCAGACTCCAGCCGACGACAATCCCATCTTTCTTCCTACTGATTCTGAGTACGACTGGTTGATGGCCAAGATTTTTGTGCGAAGCGCTGATTTTAACGAGCATCAGCTCAACGTTCACCTGCTGCGCACTCACCTGCTGGCTGAAGTGTTTGCAGTGTCGCTGCTGCGCCATGTGCCCATGGTGCATCCACTGTACAAGGTAACTGCGAGGGAGAATACTGAACTTGCTGTAGTTGTAGTTTGTTTTTTTCCTCAACTCGCTGAGTTTTGTATCTTCCAAAGTTGATGAATCAGTGTTTTAGTGAGTATATGTTTGCAAACACTGCTGAATGGTATAGAAGCATCAAGATTTCTTTGTTAACAAGTAATGCTGTTACTAAGACAGTTCCCTCTTTTCCCTCAGCTCCTCATACCTCACACTCGCTACACTCTGCAGATCAACCACTTAGCTCGACTTGCCCTGATATCAAAGACGGGAGTTTTCACAGAGGTACGAAAAGACCAACAGGCTCAGTAGACCAATGTCATGTGCATTTTTTCTTTAACTATATTCCTCACAAATAGGACTCTTCTCTAGTTTGCAGCGTCTGGTGGAGAGGGGATGATCACAATCCTGAAGCGATCACTGTCCACCATGACCTACAGCTCCCTCTGTATACCAGATGACATCACTGAGCGTGGGATGGAGGCTGTGCCGAACTTCTACTACAGAGATGACGGACTTAAGCTTTGGGATATCATCCACAGGTACTGTAGCCACAGACAATGTAAAAAAACAAACTGGGAGCAGAACACCATTGCCACCAGAGAGTTGGCGACACAAGAAACTGTCCGTCCTATGTTCCAGTAACATTATACAATTAGCTACCTTCATGAGCTGTTGCTAAACAGCCAAGATAAACGGTTGTTGAGTTACCAGTCTATAAGAAATGTTGCATGTTCTGCATCAAAATTCACCCCTTTGCCAAGATCTGGCTCCAGCTATGCAAAGCAGTGCCAGTGTTAACTTTTGTTTTGCTTCTATTTCTATCTTCCCTCTCTGCTGTGGAGCGTGGTTTCTTGCCCTTGGCTCAGCACTACTTTATGCTCTCTTGTTGGACAGAGGGCAGGCTGCATGCTACAGTGTCTCTTGGGGTACAGTGTCTTATTATGAGGCTTGCTGGTTAGTACTCTAACCTCAATAGACATCTCCGTAACACAATTAATGGACATCTTTTCACTAAATTTTCTTGCACGTGGCTCCTTCAACCCTGCATTTTTGTCATATTCACAGTCTCGGTGTTTGTGTCTTGCATGACTAAGAGAACTACTCCTGGTTTGTTTATTTCTGTCTCCTCTATGGGTTACAACTATTGCCAGAAAGTCTTCGCAGTGCCCAGGTGCTCAAGAAATGACGTGTTTTACATATAAAGGAAACACACAAGTGAACTGAGCCAAGTTCTGTGGGCTGATTTGAAATGTAGTAGGTGGGCAGGTCCTCAGGGCCTGGCTCCACTACCTTCACCAAATGATGTTTGGAAAGTCTAAAGGATAAACAGCACAGTAAAGCAGCTTCTTCACGAAATGAAAAGAACACACAGAGGTGGCAAAACAATGTTTTAGTTTTTAATGAGCATTATAATGGTCGAACCTCAACCCCCTCAATTTTGAGGTCTGGTTGTTTTCTTGCATATCATCCCTTGCATGTTTTATTTTTTTAAATCCTGATACACGGCGTTGTTGCAGCAGGGAGCATCTCCAGGAGGAGACGCCAAGTCAAAGTGCATTGCCGTTTACATTTGCTATGTGACGAGTATTCCTGAAGGATGTCAAAGTAATGATACAAAACTGTAGAAAGTGCAAAACGCCTGACAGGGCTGTGGTGAAGTGGACTAAAACCTGATTTGAATTTGTCACAATGCTGTAATTTAAAAATGCCTAACTCAAGTAGATTTCCGCTTTCCTTAAAGGTTTGTTAACGGAGTGCTTCGCCACTACTACAAGAGGGATGACGAGGTTTGCCAAGACCCGGAACTACAGAAGTGGATTCACGACATTTTTGAACACGGATTCCTCTCCCAGGCTAGCACAGGTGTGCTTAAAGACAAACTGATGTTTTGTTATTCTGCATTAAAAGGCCATTTCTGGATCTCAATATATTAATTCTTGTTCTTTTCATAAACTCACAGGAATCCCTCAGAAATTTGGCACCGTGGCTGAGTTGGTCAAGTTTGTCACCATGGTGATCTTCTGTTGCTCGGGCCAGCACTCAGCTGTCAACTCCGGACAGGTGCATCAATATAATGCTTAATAATCTGTCATTTCGCATTAGATTTGATTTATTTATTGTTTTAAATTGATCAAGGACACATAGAATTTAGAGCAGCTCACAAACAAACCATAAACAATCATCTTGATATGATATGATGGTGCTTTTTAATATGTTTAACCTTCGTTTATGACTTGTTCATCAATTGCAGTATGACTATGGTGGCTGGATGCCCAGCACTCCCATCTCCCTGCAGCGTCCTCCACCAACCACAAAGGGGACAACAAGCGAGGCCACGATGCTGCAGACGTTCCCTGACATCAACACAACAGCGCAAGGAATGGCCACCATGTGGCTACTCAGCAAGCAGTCGTCTGACTTTGTAAGTGCCCAAAACATCATAAATTACATCATCAAACTCATGTTTGGATTATATAAACACTCCATCAGGGAAATCGAATCATAGCCAGCACAACTTCTGAACTGTAAATACATTCACTTTCTCCATGGAACTGAATCTCTGCATATTTTTTAACTCACAGTTTTATTGAAACCTCATGCCGAAAAAGAATAGTGTTGGCTGTGTTTTGTGCTTCATCTTGTTGCGTTGTGTTTTGTCAGGTCCCTCTCGGCAAGTACCCAGAGGACCATTTCTTTGAGGAGGTTCCCTGCAAGATGATAAAAGACTTTCAAGGGGAACTTGAAGTTTTAAGTACAACCATCAAAACCAGGAACGAGAACCTGGAAGTCCCTTACAGATACATGGACCCAGCATTGCTGGAAAATAGCGTTGCTATTTGAACTTTACGCTGGATGAAAGTTTGACCCCCCCTTCATGACTCAGATGATGGACAGTTTTGCTGATTAATCATCTCTGTGCCCCCGCAGGGTTGACGTCCTCATCAGGGAATCCTAATTAGCCTAATTAGTCTTTCAACTTTCCAGTGATGAGTTTTCAGATTGTCCTCACCGTGATTGTCCAAAGCTCATTTTAAATCTATTCCCTGCAACTTTGCCGGTAGGCAAACTCAGTGAATTTTAAACATTTGTATGCAAAACACAACTCTGACATAAAGTAAAGCTTTTCTTTGCACAAACACTGCTGTGTTGGCAGTGAGCAAATGTAACAATCCAAGCATTTTAGCAGCAGTTCTGCTCGCTCTGTCGAGTTTCTTGTCATATTTTTATCTGAAAAAATAATAATTTGTCCGCAACCCGAGGTTATAAATCTTAAACTGTCTTCCACTGGTTGATCCAACTTCTGCAGATTTCTTTGTGTTGTGTATTTTTTTTCCATAGCAGTCTGTGTTAAGATTCTTACATTATGTCAAGCATTTACTCCTGCACCATTATATAATAACAATGTAATTTTAAAAATGTCTAAAAAACAAAACAAACTGAAACAAATTTACAGTAGACAAAAAATACAACTTTGTGAAACGCTTTAGAAAATGTTAAAAGCTGTAAACACGTGAGGTCTGTTAACAGGTTATTTGCATTTAGCTATCTAACATAAAATCAAGTTAAGTACAGCAGGATGGCTGTCAGTAAGTTTGCCACCTGGATGCTAAATACATTTCCATTGGGAAAAGTAAAGTAAACTGTGTTTGTATGCGCTTTTGCTGATTTCCTGCTTAGATTGTATACTGGCTGGTGCTCCCTGTGTGCTTGAAGGTGTGAGGGCTTTTTAGCAGTAATATTAGTAGTATTATTAGTAATATCGTCACAGATGTTTGTAATACAGTAAGTGACTGCTCGTTAAGATGTATCTTTTTTTTCTTATCAAGTTGTGGTGGAAACAGAGTGCGCAGAACAGCCAATGTAACCATTCCTCATCAGTCCTCCAGCTCTTTCTGTAGGATGAAGGGCATCTGTGTATTTTTCAACCTGAAGGTTTTCCTCCATCAGTTTTTCTTCTGATCCAAAAGAAATGTAAGCGGAGGTTCACCGACAATCTTGAAAACTAAAGTGTTTTTACTCAATAAACGACCGTAATCAAGTCTTTTGGTTGAGACCCTCAACTTGTGACAATGGTCTGAAAGAACTCGTTCAGTACAAGCTGTGCACAAACATGTCGACTGTATGCCCTGTAAATCCTTTTAAGTTAACCGCCTCTTCCCGTGTATGTATGGAGTGGAAAAAAACAGCGTCAACAATGACAGCTCGGTGATATGCAGAACTTCAGCGTTTCTCATCCAATCAGCACATTTCCACTCAAGAGCCTTCAGACATTCGCAGCAATCTTCAAGCACTGACTCCTCTCCAGAGGGCACATCTAATAAGTCCCTCAAAGTCATCTCTTTCACCTTCCAACTTTATTCCAATTTATTTCTGCACCCCCGCCTACCATCTTTGAGAACACCGAGTGGTCATCTGCTCTGACAGTTTCTCTCTGTTGAGTCAGCTTTGCCAGCCTAATCTTTAAGACTTCTCCTACAGCGTGACAGATCACTGATAGCTCCCATGCCTGACAAAGATCTCTGTTAGATCAAATCGTTGCTCTGTGAAATCCACTGGGAGCTATTAGAGCGGCGTGCAGATCTTTTGTCTGACTTCAGCATTGTCAAAAAGTATTTTTTTTTCAGAGAATAGTGATGGATTCACCTGTGCGCTAATAGAGGTGATCATCCACTTGATGTAATCAGTTTATTTGCTGATGAGCACAAAACATTAACATCTATAAAGGGAGTTGGATGTCAGGAGCTAAGATTGATTTGACTGTTCTTGAAGCGCTGCAGTAAAAGACAAACTGGTTGAATGTCCTTCACGTCTCTATACGATGTAACACCGAGTACTTCTGATGATGAAATCGAGTGCAAATAGTAATCGAGTAGGTCCTCCCAAAAAATTGGGGTTAAAAGGTAACGATTGCCTGTCCTTGTTTGCCCTGTTCTCGAGCACGACGAGGGACCGATACAGTTTAGCTCTCTGAACGTCTCCCTCATATTTAACTTCATTCATTTATCTCATCTTATGACATTCATTAATGACCAATTAGCACTGATGGATTTCTTGTTTCCACCGAACAAGACGGAGTCTGGGAAGGTCGTTATTCAGCCGGAGGCTTCGCACTTTACATGAACTGAAAAGCTGCTGGATGTTTCCTGTTCTTAATAAGAAAAGGAAACATCAAACTGTGTGAGCGTTTGGGAGAGAAGAGAGAAAATATGCCCGACTTTTCTGCCCTTCTAGAGACAACTGAGAAATGACAGAGAGGAACACACACGCACAGACACATGGATTCAGGCGTTAGCTATTGCTTCTGCCCTCTGGATTCATTCCTGTTTTGGTGGTTTATCTTAATAAAGAGATGTTTGCTTGCCCTTTTTGTCCCCAGAGAAAATGAAGATCATCTTTAAGGCTATTTCATCACAGGCCAGCGACAAGACTTTGGAGAATCATCTATTTGGAGACGGGTCTAATATCAAAACAAAAAAAATGGATTCATTTTTTAGTGTTTGCCGCATGTGTGCAGTTGCGGTATAGACATGAAGAAATAGCCGTACCTTTAGAGGTCGTCAAACAATATTCATGTATGCCAGCAGCGTGAATTCACACTCCAAAGTATAATATAGTTCAATGCCGCCATCTTATTGAATTAAAACTTTATATGTTTCTGTCTGTGTGGGCAGGCTGTGGATCAGAATGTAGAGGCGATCGTCTACTAATCACATGACTGGTGGTTCATCCCCCGGCTCCTCCATGTGAAAGTCCTCGGGCATGAATACATGAATGGCTGAATAGGTATGAAGTGTAAAAGCGCCTTGAGTGGTCAGGAGAAAGGCCTTATATAAGTACAGTACTGTCCATAATATACAATGAGGTATCCTGAAATGAGAAAAATGGATATGGTGGAGGTAAAAAAAAAAAAAAACTCCACTGAGTCTACTCCAAGAGTAGACTTAAGACTTTCCTTTTTGATAGAGCTTATAGTTAGGGCTGGCTCAGGCCTTCCCTTAGTTATGCTGCCATAGGACTAGACTGACTACTAGATGCCGTCAGGCATGGTACTGGTTGAAGATGTAGTCGCATCTCCCTTTACTGAAAACCCTCTCTCTCTCCCTCTCCCTCTCTCCCTCTCCCTCTCTCCCTCTCTCCCTCCAATCAGTCATTATCATCAATGCATGTTACTAACTAAACTTCTTCCCCGGAGTTTCTGTTCTCTCTCGTCCAGCAGGTTCTCATGGATCGTGGCTGCTGCTGTGATCTGCTGCTGACGTCCAGCATATGTAGCATTACTGTCATTATTGCTACCATCTCCACTACAGCTTAGTTGGTTAATGACTTATTGCTGCTGTGCATCTGTGTCTCTCTATCTATCACAGATTCCATTGCTACTGTAATTCACTCTACCATCTATTGTAATTCATTGTAATTGTACAATATGTTTGTGTTGATTGTTCTGTACATGTGACATCCATTGCATGTCTGTCCGTCCTGGAAGAGGGATCCCTCCTCTGTGGCTCTTCCTGAGGGTTCTTCCACATTTAAAAGGTTTTTTTGTGGGCAAGTTTTTCCTCACTCGAACCGAGGGTCGAAGGACAGAGGGTGTCACTCCCTGTACAGACTGTAAAGCCCTCTGAGGCAAAATGTGTTTTGTGACTTTAGGCTATACAAATAAAATTTGATTTGATTTGATTTGATTTGATTTGAGTGCTTCACTGCACTTTTACAGTGCCAATACCGCCTACTATCAAAAGGAGTTGTCCGTTTGACCCAGTCAGGTTAGAGGCAAGAGTTAACTAGTAATGTAGTGTCAAGGGCATGTATTGTAGTTGCCTGCAGTTCAATTTGTACATTAACAGTATGCTGTAATGCTGGTTGAATTAATAATTGGAAGTATGTCTGAGGGTTCCTGTTATTCAGTTTTATCACGCACCTTCCAGCCTTCAGACACAAGTAGCGCTCCATGGATATGGTATAAATAAAGAGAATATATCTTCGAATGTCTTTGAGAAAAATGAAATATTAAATCAAAGCATGCGTCCTTCTGCCTTTAACCAGTCTGCAGACTTGAAGTGATTTGCGCTCCATCAGGTTGTGCCTGTCATCTGCAAAGAACATTTTCTTTCTTCCTCCTTTTCTCTTCTGTTCAGCGCCGCTTGCTTTGTGCGCTGAAAACCGCCGCGCTCTCTTCCCACAAAATAATTCAGCGACTTCAAATTAATTGCGATGATTTGATCCTTTAATTGTTGACTTTGTATGAAATTTACCGAGTATGTGCGCACTCTGTTGCTCTGTTGTACACTTGAATGAAGATCTTTTTATTACTTGTCAGTGATGAAATAATAAATTATTCTTTTTTCATAAAAGGAATCTTGAATCCTGAAGTTGACTAATATTCTGTGATTAAATTATGTGAAGCAGCATAGGCTGGTAAAAGTGAAGAAACTGATGCAGCAGTAATTGGATTTTATCATGAAACTGGTATAAATCAAGCACATTTCTGACATAAATAAGAGAAATATTGTGATTCGATACTTTGATCATTTAACACAGCCCCGGCTTATGGAAAGTAGTTTGAAGTTCTGTGGCATCAATATATTAAAGGTATCACTTTTATACACAGTCGTGTTTGTGTTCAAGCTATATTGAGTGCATGATGTTTAACAAACCTGTAAATGCATTTGTTACATCGTACATCATGAAACACGCTTTGTTGCTGGAACATAAAATGGCTGTAGTGTTAAAGGAAGTGCTTTACTGAGTGAATGCACTTGTATCCATCCATCCATTATCTGTAACTCCTTATCCTCATCAGGGTCATGGTGAGGCTGGACCTATCCAAGGTGACTTAGGGTGAGAGGCAGGGTACACCCTGGACAAGCTGCCAGCTCATCACAGGGCACATGTATGTATAAATGTGAATTTCTCTAGCGTGGGATCAATAAATTCTATATAATCTTATTTTATAGAATACAAGCAAAGGTCCTGAATATTGAAAATGTTAAAATAAAATGATGTAAAAAGTTGAATCCACCTCATTTTCAATAAGTGCTCATCCCCATCAGGGTCTGTTTTGTACAGGGCTGATTAATGATTATTGTTTCTTTATTAATCGATGGATTGTTTAGTTTGTAAAACTTCTGAAAACAGCAAGACGTGCTGTCAGTTTGTTTTGTTGAACCAACTGGAAACTGATGAATTCAACTCGGTACAAGAAAAACAAATCCTCGCATTTGCGAGGTTGAAATGAAGAACTGCAGTTGAACTGCGTGACAAGCGGCTTAAACGATGACCGAAATAGAATACATTTTCTATTGCCTTGATTAATGAATTAATCAAGCAATAGAAAACGTTTCATTTATAACAAAACAACATATTTTAGAGGCTCAGTCATCTGTTTTGTATGCCAGAGTCTTAATTTGTAAGCTGTCAGATGATAGCAGTGAAATAAAAAGTATAATAGTTTGCTCTGAAATGCGGCAGAATAAAAGAAAATGGCATGACAAGACTTCAGTACAGGACAAGTATCTAAGCTGTACCTAAGTGTAGTACTTGTATTTACTTACATTCCAGCACTCACTGGCTCTCTTTGTCTTCCTCTCCTCTTTTACTGGAGGATTCTTTTACGGTATCAGCTGCCTCGTGCTCTTACCGTGCGTGTGCCCTCATATATTCAATATCATCAAATAACAGCTTGATGGCATTACCAGAAACTCAAGAGGATACCTTTAAAAATAAGTTTTACTTCAGCTTCTCCTTTAAAAACTGTGCCTCGATGACAGAAAAAAGTCATAATACATCAGTCAAATGTATTTTATTTACATACTGGTCTGGATAAATCTGAATTTGGTGAATGCACCCATGCACACAGAAAACCTTAAAATTCCAGCCGATGACCTTCATTATCACAGCATACAATATGCAACTATGTGCTTTGCGAGTTACAGACAGAGCGATATACCATAACACATGAACATATGCATTTTGTGCACTTGAAACACAGCCTCGCACTGCGCAAGGCGTCCGTCTGTATACGTGTTCTCTCATTAAAAGCTGAAACCCAATTAATATTCATGTATGAAATTACATAACGTATAAACCACACAACAAATGGGACTGTAGATCTTTAGAGTATGTACACACAACTACATTTACAATAATACAATTTGTGAAAGCCTAAAAAGTTGTCGGCAACGTCTTTATAACAAACTGCACTTAATATAACAAAGCACATACTGTGTAATAGAAAGTAAGTGTTGATTTGCAAGTGTCGAAAATCATACGCTGATTCTGTCTGACACGTTTCAAGTATCTGAAAAAACATGAGTGTTTAAACAACTTTTGGAGGCTTCAATAAAAGATCAGGGTAGAAAAGGAGCTAAATCTTTAAACCCTTCCTCTGCCAAAGTGATCTTTGAAATACTGAGACAACAAAAGAGAAGCTGCGCCGTTTCACTCAGAACTGTGTGCTATACAAGAAAAACTCAGATCGGACCAACAAAAGCAAGGCTAAACTGTCTCTCTGGTTGGTTTTATACTTTGGGTCTGTATCAGTTTTGGAGTCATCCTGCTTAGAAAGAAATGATGACAAATTCAATTTGTCTTTTTCATATATATATATATTTTTTGTTCATCTCTAACCCTCAAAGAAATTTATACCATCGCTGATATTTTGCTGATCAAAACAGTCACAAAAGCACCTCTGGCCACATGTTTTAACATCAAGGAAATAAAAAAGTAATGGCTTGTGGTTAAAAGATCAAAGCAAGGTAAAAGCAGACGCATAAGTGAGGGAACGATCCTCTCTCCAGGAAGAAATGAAGTGAGTGTGAGTGGGCCTCTCAGCGGTGTGGCTGGAGGGCTGCCAGGGTTGTGTTAGGTAGAGGACATTTCCATGGTAAGTAGATACATGCAGGCTTCAGAGTAACATGGGGATGGAAGCAGAGAAGACAGGGGGAGTGATGCCGGGATCCACCCATGACATTCGATTCAGTCTTTTTATTCACGGACAGTCGAGAAAGAGAGACCCGCTTTTCTGCAGAATTTTTTTGTGGACATCATTTGCAGGATGACTGGGAGGAGCGAGGAGGGTCGGAGGAGCGTCGGTGGGGGATCAGCGAGAGCCCAGGCAGAGTGAGGGGCCGTCACGACAGAGTCAGTTCTCTTTGAGATGATTCTCCCCCCTGTTCTCTTTCTGCCTTTCTCCCTTCTGTCAGTCAGAGTCTCCTCAGATTGTGCTCCTCTGTGCAGGAGCCTTTCCTCAGGGTGATGTCGTCCACAGCCATCTCGCCGCTCCTGCCTCGCCCACGCTCCCCCTTCAGGATCACCTGGTGAACAGAAGCAACACGCACACTGATGATCAATCGCCACACGCTGCTGCGCGATGAAAGCAGATTTGCTTTGTTCCTACTCAAAGCTGACGCGATCAATTTTTTACTAATCCACAACTGATGCTCTGATTTATTTTTTACGAACAAACATTTCTCTTCACCGCTCTGTGACTTTATTTTTGTACTTACACTTTCCAGGCCTTTGCCCCATAATGTGATTTGAGTGTGTCTCCAGCCATTTCCACCTGTCCGGCCCCAGACTGCTGGACTGTACTGCTTTCCCTTCTTCACAAACACTTGGAGCATGCCCACGTGGTGGCCTGCCAGCTTGTGCCGGAACGACAGGCACAGATTGCCGTCGTTCCAGGGTGAGGTGAGAGGGAGGACCAGCCTGGCCCCTCGCCCGGTCCTCTTGTTGTTTACCTCAGGAATGGTGAGGTACCGTCCGCCTGGAGAGTGACAGACATAACAGTCATTAAATGTCACACCCGGAAATGTCAGACCCTGCAGTGCAAAAGTGCAGCATATTCCTTCACCCTATAATCTATTACTGCGTCCTTAAAAATCGAATCTGCTCTAACCTAATCTATTATCTATAATCCATAATTTAATAATAAAAGCAATAAATGTGCATATAATCTTATACTTTTTTCTAAATGTACTATTATTTATTATTTATGCTCATCAGTCTGTACACAGTATACATGATTTATGCACATTAATATGCTCCATGAATCTTTCATTTGATTGAAACTGAGCCAAACAAAGCAGACACAAACTGATTTGAAACAAAATGAGTTAAAGTAGACTACAATAAACAGAAAAGGAATGAAGCCATTTCTAACGGATTAAATGTCGTTTTGCCCAAACAAACAAAAACAACATATTTTCTGTTTTCCACGCAGAGAGTTTGGTTTTAATTTCCTGTGGCTTGTATCTACAGTAGGAGTGAACTACTGTACTGAGGAAGTTTAGAAGGTTTTAGTAACTACTCTTTTAGTTATTTCCTTTGGAGGAGGGTTTAGGTAACTTCACCCTGTTTGGGTCTTTGTGTTGACCTGTGGTCGCTCCAAAGAGAAGCTTCTTTTTCAGTCGTGTATATTGTTGGTTTGTGTGTTTGTAGCCGTTTGCTTTTGGACTGTTAACGAGTGTGGACTCTTACGTTAAGCTCCCAGAACCCTAGACTGGGATGTTACAAAATCCATCTATTCACCACGTTATCCGGGTGCCAGTATAATAACAAGCAGCGTGGCCTATTAGAAAAGGTATGGTTTGTATTAAAATGGGTGAACATCCTTTAACATGTAGGTAGGACGGCCTGTCTGTCTGTCGGAGCGCACAAAAATATTTCATCTCTTACAATCAAGTGCAGAATTTGAAGGAAAAATACACATGAATAGATAAATATAGAAATAAACAGAACAACATATTTGACCCAGTTATGTGTCGTCACCTCAGATTACAGACAGTTGCCCCCAATTATTTTTTTTTTTTTATTAACTCATGCTTTAGTTAGTGATAGCAGAGAGCTATATAGTTTTAAAAATTTAAAGGTGAAGCTGCTTCTGGGTAATAACTGATTAATGTTGATGTATTTTTGCTTATCCTAGCAAATCAGTGTCGGCCTGCTGTGAACTACGGGGGGGTGCGATACGAATCTGTAGGCCACAGAGGCTTTCTAAATAAATGATGAGCCTTCTTCAAATCTGTGCCAGTTCTTTAACAGCCTCGAGTGTCTGCCAGTAGCTATCTATCAAAAGAACTTAAAGTGATGAACAGTCAATAGTTACATACTTCACAACACACTGGAGATGTGGTAAAATGCCACGTATAGATGGAGACGCATTTCCATAACTAAGCCATGATTCAAATGTGCTGATTAAATATATCCACTACAGGCTGCTGAATATTGAGATGTTGCCTTTTAAATTGAATTACTTCAGTCAGGGCTTAGCTTATGATTTACTGTAAATGATTTTTTTTTAGAAATTAGAAGTCTGGGAAAAGATCTTTATTTTCTCAGTGAGCACAGACTTGGCTGAAACGAGGCTGAGTCTGAATGTCTGGAAACAGACAAAGAGCCGCAAAACTAAGCCAGTTGGCAGAAGAAGCCAGATGTAGTTAGTGTCGCTTAAACGGTGCCAGTACGCGGCACTGTTTAGTCTTCGCACCTCGCCTACAGAGCCATTCTCAACATAATTCATCACGTTTTCTCCTCGTCTGAACCCCAAGAAAAACAGTGTCGTGTTCCCATTTAATGGGAGCCACAGGTATCACTGACGGGTCGCGTAATCCGCTTCTCATTTGCATCGCTTTGTAGAGCAAAGCGCTAATCTGCAGACAAGACAAACTACTTCCCTCAAGTCATTTTCATCTTGACCTGTAATTGAGTAGAACAAAAATTGAGCAGCTTGGATCGTCTCGCTCCGTGGGTGTTTGCATGTGTGCGCGCGCGTCGGTAAAAAAGGAACACTGCCTTTCTCATTTTGATGTACTGACAGTAAAATAAACACTTTCTCTTAATCGAGTGTGTGAGTGTGAATAAATGAACCCTGCCCTTCAATTACCCGATGGATCGGGCGTCGTCTCCCAGTGCAGGTCTCCCTCTTTGTCCCTGATCCATCCGCACAGACCATCATCAAAGGAGCAGCTCAGGTACCCCGCCTCTGAAAACACAGGCACATGCAAAAAAGGCTTCAGCATGCGGTCTGAAATACTTCACAGGAGGCCTGCTGTGCGCCTCGAACATTCCCGGGAGCAAGAGGACTGCTGAAGCGCCTTCTGACGAGCATGATGATACAATAAAAGTAAACATTTGTCGTATTTTCTGAAGAGAGCTGACGCATGGGGGAAAAAAATCAAGTGGAAAAGGAGGAGCTGTAGAAATGATAAGTGGTAATGCATTCGTCTAAAAAAAAAAAAAATCACAAACATTTGTATGAGATGCTGACACATATAGCCTAACTGTATGCATTCCCTGCGTCATAATAAAACAGATTATAGTTACAACAGAGAGTCATAATATTCAGTGACTGATGATTTCTTTCCTCGCGATGATGCCTAGACAATAACATTAAGAGAACAGTTGCGGTATCATCCATGCATTGCGGTACAAATTGGTTTGAAGATAAGAATAACATCCATCACTTTGTCCCTGAAATAGGGTTTCCACGAAACACATCTGAGTTCATTTTCTGAGCCAATGAAAAAGTCGTCTCTCCTGGCGCTGCATAGCAAATGATGCACCGCGAACCAAAATAAACACGTAACTAAATCATTAGGCAATTTAATCTGCATACCATTGACGCCCATAAATCACGTCGAGCAAATATGACAGATAAAAAGCTGTCTCTTCACAAAAGCTATTTTCTTATTGTTGTTGTAAGGACCAAAGAGTTTAAGAGCAGAGCGCCGACGTACCTCCAAATGATCAATTAATCATTGAAGCAGTCGAGCAATCAAGCGAGCATAATGTGAAAAGTGGAAAAGTCTGGCGGTGCGTTCCGGGCTGTGAGCCATTATTTAAACTGATACAGCCAGATGTCATGTGTCACCTCCTGGTGAAAGGCCTATCACAACACATCTGGTCACTATAATATCTTCGCCTCGGCAGCGTCACTGCAGGAGCCAACTGTCGGTTCCATTTTGCCCGCAGAAAATGTGGCTCGTCTGTCATCATTTGAGCTCTGCAGTCTGCTGCGAGCCAGGCCTGACTGTCACTGTCAGATGTGTTGTATTTACCTGGGTCATCCTTGGCTTCATCCGCCGTGTTGCCGAGCTCAATGTCAAAGTCAATGCCGAGGACGGTGTTATGGTCGTGGTTCCGAGGGACTGAGGAGGAGAGAGGCGAGAGGCGCAGGGTTAGATTACAGATTAAAATCATCATCATATTTGCTCACTGGCCAGCTTGTGGCTACTGTGCGGCTTTGTTTCATTACTCTACAAGGACTCTGGAAGGATGAATCAATGTCACGGTTCAGTGCCTGCATATCCACAGCACTGCACTGATGACCAGAATACCTTGAGAAAAACCTGCAGAAACACCAGAAGTCAAATGTGAATCGTAATGAGGAAAAGGGTGATGGTTCATCTGATGCAACGTCTCGGCAAATGTTGCTGCAACAAGCTGACGTTAGAGTACATACACTCACACACACACACACATACAGTACACAGCCAGTCCTGAAATAGCCTCTTTCCTTCTCCAATGGGGTCACACTGCCCAAAATACTATAAGCCAAGCTGTCTTATTAAAGGTCAACTGACAAGTGAAGCATAGAAAGTTGTTTCTTCTACTTTTACAGCAATAAGCCTTTCATAGCAGAGATGCTTCGGCTTCGATCTATGAGTGTGACAACTGTCTTGACTCATTTTAAAGAGCCTTTATGAGAAGAGTCTTCTTGAAGAAATAAAATGTAAAAAAAATACATCATCTTAATTTAATATTTTCATTTCAGTATGTGTGGTATTTGCAGATGAGAGGCGAGAGCTTCTCCTTATCTGAATCAAGCGTCTGAGGATATAGGGTGTCATATGCTCTACAGATTGTAAATCCTCTTGGGCCAAATTTGTGATTTGTGATATTGGGCTATATAAATAAATACTTGACATGACAAGTCAGTGGAATTTAATGAGACAAACTACCAATAAAACTATTTCCAGCATCCCGGGCGGATTCTTGTTCCTGTGCCATGAATGTGCTGTAACCTGCGCTTGAACCGTCAATCCCCCAGAGTCCCCGACATGTGCCCCCCTCCAGTCAGCCCGAGCACTGAGACGGCCCACCCCCGCTCTGGGTCACAACCACCTGGCAGACCGCGATGTAGTCTGACAGTCGAAGGAATCCGAGAGCGGGGAGGTCACGCTCACACCAGGCTCTCCGGCAATCCCAGGCATCCAGATCTCTCTGTGTGTGTCTGTGTTTGTGTGTGTCTGTGCTTTTAAGGAACTAGACCCCCCTCGAGTCCTTGTATCCGGTCGTAGAGCAGATATATAAAGAGTAAATACAGTGATGCACCAAGTAAGGGAGCGGTAATTTGAACAGTGATGCTGTGGCTACAAGTAAAAAATAGCTCTTTGATCCTGTCTTGGATATCAATCAGTGAATCAATCATATAATTACTCATATTATAAAGAGATGAATGATATTTCTCCTGAGGTATGTCTCACTGAATGTATTAAAAGATACTCGGTAAGTTACCAAAAATGTAATTTACTCTGCTCAAAGCATTAAAAATGCAGAATTGATAAACTGAACAGCCACGCGTCTTCCGAGAGACAACATCCCGGTTCCTTTGTTTGATCTGTCAAAGTAGAAAGTAGTTCAAATAAAAACTTTTCCACAGCAAGGTCACTTGATTATCCAGAGTAAGTGGGACACTGTTTCTGCAAAGACGAATTACTTGACTTTTTCCAAAACGCATTCCTTTAATGCACCACAAATAAAATACAATTCACCTCCTTTGTATCAGAGGGAATATCACAAACATTTCAAAACCTCACTATATAAAACCACAACTCTCTGCGTGGGCAGGTAGCACTAGAGGTAGGACTGTAATTTGGTAGGCGACCTTTCTTCTTTCTTTTTTGTATCTTTTTAAAATAAATATTTTATAAATAATATAACAAACTAAATATTTCTCCGTTGGCCACTCACACTACTTTGACCTCTTGACCTTGAGTGGCTCATGTCATCCAAATATTTGGGAGGTCAGTAAAATCTCTCAAGGGGGGTTTCCGGAGAAAAATACATTCTGCTTCATCATTTTTCATTTTTCAGATGCAGCTTAAATAGCCTTTCTTTTGCTGACATGGTGTTGAATCATAATATTCATATTACAATGCGTGGGTGAAAACCTTGCATCTACCAATGCCAACTGTTATGTAGAGGTGGAAAACAGCTTTGTTTAAAATGTCTGTAAATTCCTTTTTGGTGTAAAAGAAGGATTTTGAAAGACTCAGAGGAGCATGCACTACTTTAAAGAGAAACAATTTGGCAAATGTGTGTATTCCCCCTGTATGTGAGAGCTAGATGAGAAGATTGATACCACTCTCATGTCTTAGATTGGAGGCAGGGGGAAACAGCTCATTTAAAAGATCTGACTACTAGCGTCTCTAAAGCGCACTAATTAGCATCGCGTCTTTAAACTGCATGCAAACAGAAATCTTCACATTTCTGGTTCTGCAGACAGTTTCATGCTATAACTATTATTTGGCTCGAAGTAGCGACTTCCTGGAGTTTTCTCATCAGCGGAATGCTAGGCAACCAGCAGAGACACAGACGCGTTGGGCCGAAGGACAAAATGTTTCCTGCCAAGAAAAAGTTACAGCGAAGAACTATTATGAACTGACATTCTTACATTTCTGTTTCTGTATAGATTACATGTACAGTACGATGCTTATTAGCGAGCTTTAGACGCGTTGGTAGGCACAGTTTTGAACTTTGTGGAGAGCCAGGCCAGCTGTTTCAATATCTTTTTTTTTTTTTATGCTAAGCTAAGTTACCCACTTCCTCCCTCCGGATTCCTACTTGACACACAGATATGAGAGTGGCATCAACCTTCTCGTCTGATTCTTGGCAGGAAACTCGTATTTCCTAAAATATTGAACTATTCCTTCCACTATCCATGAAATGACACTGGACACAGTGAAGCGGCCCGGACTGAAAGGAAACCCCAAAGCTCTGGAAATTGCTCTGACTTCAGTGCACACCTGTGCTTGAGGTACAGATGAGGTGTTCTTCATGCCAGGAGGCTTAAACGAATCCCATTTCCGTCTAATTATTTGAATAATCACAAAGTGACGTCTCTCCGCCCTCCCTCTCTCTATCTTATTCAAACCATCTTCTGGAAGCTGTGATTTCTAGAACTGCTCTGCCGTGGTGAGAACTATTAGATTGATGTCTCCCTCAAGCAGTGCAGACAGGTGTTAATGTAATCTTCTCTTCCCTCTTTCCTTTTTATAATTATGTGATGCCATCTGGCAAGGTGGGCACTATCCTGTACTTTGCAATTGCATCACACGCCAAACATTTCTATGTCAGAGGAGGTTAATGTTAGGTTTGGGAAGCAGTGATTTGTGTGTCTAAAAGTCAGCATGACAACAAAAAAATGGACAATCAGAGCGACATGTTGGATTATATACTAATCATTCCAATCGAGTTGTCAATAGTGGCGTATGCAAATGTAGTGACATTACATATGGTTGGTTTGTTGCGTGCAGTGAGAAGTTGGGAGATACAAAGAATAAATCTGAGCAATACAAATAAATATAATTATATTAAAAAGTTATTTTCCTATATTTTTGTTATTGTCAACATATTCTGCAAACAGACCAAAAACCAACAATCATTTATCCCACTGAAGAAAACTTAAAATATATCACAAGTATATAGCTTTAATTTCCTAAACAAGTACCTTTGAGTACATGAGTACCTTTTTGTCAGGGACTATTTTAGCTGTGTTTTTATGTGCATGAAGGGCACTTGTGAAAATGTTTTTATGTGTATGAGTGGCTGAAACTAAACCAAACTTTAATGACTGACTTTTTTTTTTACAGTGAAAAAAAAAAGTCACTTCAATCAGACTACAAAACAACCTTTTCTTAATCACCCAGCCCATGTGGCTTTGTGTTTTGGTCTCTAAAACTTCTGTCCAACCCCCCATAAAATGGTGGTCAAAGGAATTTAAGTGTCACCCAACACGGTGACTCATTGATCAGTTTTTGGACAGCAATGGAGATTTAAGGCAGACGGGTATAAACTTTGGATATACACGGTTCTTTCAGTTCAATCGTGGTTTCTGTGTTTTCAATGGATTTGTTAAGGATTAGACCATATCGCAAGTGTTCAGCTGCAGACAAATCACCTATTAAATCTTACTTACTGTAGGTCCTGAACTGAATGTTTGAGGCTTAACAAGTCACTCCACGGCGATGATCTTATTAAGACATAATTCACTGTCATGAACAAGGCGCGTACGTTAAACACGTTGAGACGACAGCAGCGAATGATTGCGGTGATTACCTTTTTTTTGTTAGAGCAAAAAGAAACGATCTCAGCCACCTCCCATTTGCCACGGTGTTTTCAATTCACTTCTCTTATTTGGTTTTGATTGAGAACGTCTGACTTAAACAAAGACTGATGATGCATTTTGAATGTAATTGGTGTCAAAGATACATGCTTGGCAGAGAGTGCGGCGCGACGTGGATAAACAACAGCCTGGCAGAGCAGCAGTTTGTTTGTTAACAGAAGCTAAAGAGATAATTACCTTATTTTAACACTGAAATTCATTAAACCGATTTGTAGTGGCTGCTATTGTTTCACAGTCTGCATATGAAGGTGTGATGTGAGGTTGGATTTAGCTCGATTTACATATTCATCACCTTGAAGTTTCATATATGAGAGGTTTAAGTACTACCACAAGAAAATGAATTGAAAGAATGAATGCACAACACTCCCAATTGCCTCGTATATTGAATGTGATATATTTGAGTTCGACAAATTTCACCCGTTTACATTAAAGGGATAGTTGGATAATTGGATATTTCGAAGTGGAGGTGTATGAGGTATCCGTAGTCAGTGTGTTCCCAGTGTGCCCCCAATTTGGAGAAGCTCCTGGCACAGAAGCAGAGCTATGCACAGGGTCAGCAGAAAAACATATTTTATCCACATAAAAAAGGCCCAACTCAAAAAATCAATATCCATTGAAGTGTATCCTATATTAAAAATACTTTCATCGCTTTACCTTACCATCAGCCAACCTTTTTCTTTGGCACTAACTGCTGGACTGTTGCCACGCGCTGTATTACGTCACAGATCAACTGCTTGGGTCAAAAAAGTCCACGAGATCACATTTCTAAAGATTTCAAACGCGGTGCATGCTGTGTGTGTTTTTCTGGCTGTGCTGCTGCAGCCTCTGATCCAAAAGACTGATCTGCAGCGTCATTTACTGCGCGGTGCAGTCGGGCTTATATGCGAGAATACAGAAGTTTTACGGTTAGTGCCAAAAAAATATGCTATGATATGTGTTTGTTCTGGTGATCCTGCCCACAGCAGTGTATAGCTCTGCTCTGCACCGCCGTCTCCTATAGGCAACACACTGACTTTACAGTACCTCACACAACCCCACCTCAAAATACTTAAACTATCACTTTAACTGTTTTCCCGTTTCTTGCCAAATGGTTTTTCTGTCATGTGGTTGGCAAGCAAACTGCGCACACATGGGAAGTGGCTGCCAACTGTTCAGATAAGTTCACGTATTTATGTGTTTGAATACAAAATGAATATGATAATACACCTCATCTGTCAGGTAAACATCGCTCTCCGATTCCCCAGAATGTGGCGCGTTTCATAATGAACACAATGTTTCTGGATTCAGATGAAGAAATATGCAAATGTGCTCCGATTTGGTTAGTTTGGAAAGCTGTCAGCGAGCTGATGAAGATGAATCGTTAGACAAACAAGTG
Source organism: Nibea albiflora (assembly GCA_014281875.1). Classification (NCBI taxonomy): domain Eukaryota; kingdom Metazoa; phylum Chordata; class Actinopteri; family Sciaenidae; genus Nibea; species Nibea albiflora. The sequence continues at coordinate 6,740,137 of CM024789.1, read as the reverse complement.
CCAAGTCTGTGACCCAAAAATAAACAAAAGCTTCACCTCACAATCAAACATTAAAACACAGATTAGAATCCGCTAATTCAACACGTGATTGTGTTTTCTGTGCTGTTAAAGCTGCTCTAATACTTCATATCAACCATGTACTGCATGTATTCGCAATGTGAAAGGTGTGAAAGGTATTGGCCGGTAAATGATGAACCGCAGTGTTTTAGCATCTTATAGGTCATTGTTTTGGTTTTACACCTCACAACTTTCCTCTTTCGTGGTTCACTTTTTGCTGCTGTCGTTACCATTTAATACACAGCAACAGGCTCAGGACCAAACAGCAGTCAGTCAAAGTTAGTGTCAAAATGGTGAACACAGAGGAGCATTTAGCAGCTTAAGAGACAGATACTTCCCACGGGAGCTGGTGTACCAAAACTGGGCTAAAAGGTGATCAGAAACACACGCAGGTTACAGCTCTGTATCTCCTGGATGTGTTAAAAAGAACCGAAGATTAACCACGACCATGTCAGCTATGTAAAAAAAAACAAAAAGCTCTTACTGTGCACGTCCCCTCTCTGCTTGGTGACCTCCTTCTGGATGGTGTTGTCCACTGGTGTGAGCGGTGGTGGCGTTGGGGGGAGTCTAGTGGGAGCCACCGGCCTTGGGGGGACGTAGGGTTTGCGCGTGGGTACCGATGGCTTCTTGGTTGGGACGAAAGGCTTCCAGGTGGGAACTGCCGGCTTACGGGGAGGAGGGGTCACCCTCTTTGGAGGCAGAGGCGCTCTGGTCGTCGTCGTGGTTGTCGTAGTTGTGGCGGAGGGTGTCGGTTTGGGAATAACGGGGAAGATTCTCTTTGGAGTCACTGGTGGGTGCCTGGTGGTGGTCCTCTTCTGATCCATGTCGGGGATGCGGTTGTGATGATTTGGAGGCAGTTTGCCTGGGCTCGGGGGGTCAATAACCACCTTGGGAATGGCTGAAATAATAAGAGAATGCAGATGGAGCACTGAAATAAGAGCACTTAAGAGTTAATGAGGCATAGAATTGCAAACTAACTGAAATGATTAGTCTGACTTTTGCAGAGGAGGGCTTTCTTTCATCTACTGAGACTCCCGATATCTATTAACTAAATGTTAGCATCCTAAAACAAATTGGGTGTCTCAAATCTCACTGAAGCAAAAACCTAAACGTGCAAGAGAAGCCCATAAAATCAGCATGCTCCAAGTTCACATGTATTCATATTTGGGGATTTAAAAAAAAAAACATATTTTCCTCAATGGGACTCTTAAAAGAGAAAGAAAGAGAGATGTCTTTGTGGTGAGATGACACGCGGCTTCACAAACTAGCCCACAAAGGCACCCCACGTCCGGCGAATTTCTTCTTTTGTGAAATCAATATTGCTTTCTTAGTGTGGCTTTCTATCCGTTCATGTCGGCCTGATTAGTTATTCTTTGTGTGTTCATAGCCAGGGGCCTCGCTGCACCAGGCTAAAGCTTCTCTGCGTGCAGAGAGATCTCCATGCTCAAAGAGGCAGCCGTGCCCCCAAGATCACCCTCGCTCTGCTGATGTCATCAAAGTTACACCTCCTTTTCCTTTGTTCCTCCACACATTCTTCACATCAGGAGCAGAGGCAGAGATTGGGGGAGTTGGTGGTGTGGGGGCTTCATGAGTGAGGAATGAGAGTGGACAAAGCCAAGTGGGTTGAACTCAGTTATTGCCTTTCTCAGGTTGCAGGCAACTTTGATATGTGACACACAAATAGGATATTGCAACTCGACTCCCAGAGCACTTGTGGCTCACACCCCACAGGCAGGTGACGCTGTGAAGTATTTGCAGCGCACAACGCCAGGAGGCATCCTCTCTGCTTCATGGGCTGTTACAGCGTTTGTGTCTGTTGCTGTAGATGATTAAATAACTGTGGAGAATAAATGACTTCTCGTCCACTGAGCTGCTGTAAAAACTGCAGAGGCAATGAATTGTCTAATGAATTGTGTGTCAGCAAGCAAAAGTACCAGGAAAAGAAATATTTCACGTTTGATGATGACTCCTCTTTTTTGCCTGATTAAAATGGCCAGATGTCAAAAATTGAGTCAAGGCTCATTCTGGGCACATGTGATAAGGGAAGCAGGGTGATTTAAGTAATGACTGACAGCCATTACAAAGAAAGGAATTTCAGTCCAGACTCTGTGCTTGCAAGGCTTTTCCTCCCTCGCGCTTTCTTTCCTACCTTTTTTTAAAAAAAGAAAAAAAAAACCACACACAGGCAAAGAAAACAAAAATGTGAGGCCCTGTGCCTCTTTGCAAAAAGTGAGCATCGGGGCCAGTGTTTTTGTTCTCAATTCTTACGTTTGCAGTCGTGGCCCATCCCCCTGTAGCCGTCCTTGCATTTGCACTTGTATGAGCCTGGCGTGTTGTAGCAGGTGGCGAAGCTGCTGCAGTGGCTCTGACCTAAAGAGCACTCATCCACATCTGAAAGATAATGGAAGCATAGCAACTTTCAGCGTCTGTGTGCAAGTGTAAAATGCTTCAGACACATTGTAACGGCAGAATATCAAAGGCTCCAAATTCACTTCAAGGATGGCTCAAAGTTTGTGTCATAGAGATCATTAGAGAAAGCATACAAGTGAATAACAGTGACCCGCTACAAACGCCAGGGCAAAAGGTCTTCGAAACATTTTGAGTAACTCCCAAGCTAACAAGCTTTCTTTTTAAGCATTTCCTAAATATGTAAGTTAGCAAGGCTCAAGGATCATATAGAATATTGTTACAGAAAGAGCAGTTTGCTTAGTTTGGTGATCGTTCAGCTGATCTTAAGTATTCTGAAGCAAAGTGGCTTCAGTTCCACCTTTACTGTAAATTTTCTCTGTTCAATACTTCGAACTTCGGCGACAAATGTCAAAGGATGGAGTCAGTAATCAGTAAAGAAACAGCCACATCTGTGTTGGTAACATTTTCAACATCTTAATCAGTGGTATGTTTGAATGTGATGCTACAGTGTACTGTGCTATAGTACAGTGCAGATGTAGATACAGCAGGATCAACTTCTTAAAAATGAGTTGGTGTAATAAGAGTAAACATAGCATCAAACATCCATTTAGTAATTTACTATATTAAAAGTAAATGTTAACTACAAAAATATGCAGCACAATTACTCCTTCCAATGTCATATTTTACTAAATATAACACTGTATTCTTATTACAGATCAGTTAATTAATGAATCTATAATAATACATCCAATTTCATGAACTGATCAAACGGTTTGTTTAAATATAATATTTGAAATATAGTGACGTGCAAGTAGAAAGAACCATACAATTAAAATGTTCAAGTGAATAAGTTTTGTCAAAACTACACCTAATCACAGTATTTGACTAAATATACTTAATTTAACTTTAAGTGGTCGGGTATCTTCTGAAGCTACAGTTTGCTCAGTAAAAATCCGTCTTTTTGTTCCCCCAGACACTCGCTGACTCAAGAGACAGTAAGAAAAAAGAGGGACTTTTATACTAAAAAGGCTGTAACTCTTGAAGATAAGTCTGTGATTTGTCTGTGTTGTACAGATAAATATATTTTTTGCACAGAATTGAGGACTGTGGATTTTGTTCCCCATCGCTTAAATTCAAAGTACCAGCCAGTGGCCAGCAGGACGAACATGAGGAAAGATTACAGCGAGCAAAAACAATGCACATATGGGCAGTGGACTATTGTTTTAAAACAGATTATGAAAATCACCTTTAAAAGGTTTTTTTTTTCTATGCATACGCGTGTGTACTATCTTGCTCCCCAAGTGCCTGAGGTGAAAACAGCACCTGCATCACTAAAAATAACTTGGTTATGAGTCAAAAGTTTACAGCACGTCAATGACCTTTGTAAGTTTTATCTGCAAAAGCTTCACCGCGGAGACCTTGTGACAGTACCTATGCACTGGTATTTCCCATTGATGTATTGCAGGTCAAAGCCTTCGTGGCACTTGCAGATGTAGCTACCAAAGGTGTTGATGCATTTCCTGAACCTGGGGCACACCGCTATTCCCGCCGCGCACTCATCAACATCTGCAAGAGAGAAAAAAAAAAAACAAAAGATACAGGTCATTACACCGGAGGAAATATTCAAATTAAAAGATAATGTATTCATTATTTTTCAGTAAAAAATTGCTTTTTTAGTGTTGGTGATATACAGTATAATGTATTCAGAATAACACAATACAATGAAAAACTTCAAGGTTAAAAGGCAAAAGTAACCTAACCTAAACAAACAATATCTATTCATAGCAGGAGACTTTTTCACCTTCCACTGAAAAACACATTACGTATTCTGTTCAGCAAGCAGAATACAATGCATGCTACCATGGTCCATTATTTAAAGGCCTATTCTAAGTGTCTTTGTTGATCACCAATGCTGGCATGTGGCCATTAATATTTAGACGCAGAGAGGCTCAAAGCATTCGCCTTAAAATCATTAATTTATCCGCTGCATAATGCAGCTGAGGTGTCGGGCCGCTGTGGGGACTGTCGTTTAAAAGGACCTTAAAAACTCGGAGCCACCTGGATCAGCTGGGAAAACAAGTGAGTGAATTAAGTGGGCAGAGCTCCCTTATCCCTTAACAACCACTGCTTGAGGTTCTCATCAGCAAGGCACTTAATCCTAAACTACTGTGGAGGTAATGATCAACAGTTGAATTATTCAGGGCAGCGGGGAATTATTGTGTTGCACACAAAGCACACATGCAGGCATAAACACAAATATAACATTTCTTACAAATGTCTGTTTTATGAATGTTTACATCTGGCTTTGAAGACAGCTTTGACATTTCTTTCACAGTAGTGAATCTTTAAGCATTGGATTCAGTCCCATATTCATAGTTACATATACATCAACCAGAATTAAGCACAGCCACTGCGTTTTTACTTGAAACTTGTCTGATACAGTACGCTATTTCTCCAAGAGACAGCAATGAAATATGAAGCTCTCTCAATCTGAACTTCTCTAACAATGCAAAAACCATTATTACGCCTCGTCATTAATCAGAGGGCGGTGTGGCATTTCTGTCACAGTGCAAAAACAAATCAATACTTTCTTGTAGAGGACATCTCTCTTAAGGCATTTCTAGGCCTAATCCACTTTAGTACACTAGAAACAAAAAAAGTACACTTCTTAAAAAAGCCATTAGTAAATTTAGGGACAAGATTTAACATCAAACCTTAAATTCAATAAAGCAAAGTAATTTAGTCAAACATCTGGGACCATATTTATCAAGCTCCTAAAAGTTAAAGATAAACATGAGAGACTTTTAGCGGTCTCTCAATCATCTTCATAAAGGAGTCACCTGGAACGGCCGTTACTACCTCAGGCTTGCCGTGCTACAAGTTAATTATTTGAATTTCTTTCCTTCTTAACGTGTTGGAGAGAATCAATTCAATGCAGAGGTTGCGTTGGCACACATTAAATAACCCTTGGATTACTGTATTAATCCATAATATGGCATGAGCTGCTGAACTAAGTGAAGAGAATCAACAGTCCATCATTACTTTAAGAGATGAGGGTCAGTCAGTCCGAGAGATTTTAAGAGCTTTGAATGCGTCTTCAAGTGCAATCGCAACAACCATTAAATTCTGCAATGAAACTGACTCTCAGGAGGACTGACCCGGGAAAGGAAGACCAAGCGTTACCTCTGCTGCAGAGGAGAAGTTCATTACAGTAACCAGCCTCAGAAACCACCAATTAACAGCGCTTCAGATAAGAGTCCCGATAAAGGCTTCACAGAGTTCAAGTAGCAGACACATCTCCACATTAACTGTTCGTAAATCAGGTCTTTATGGTCAAATTGCTGCAAAGAAACCACTACTAGAAGAAAGAGCTGCTTGGGCCATTAAAAGAAAGGATTGGACATGCAGTGGAAAATTGGGACTTTGGTCTGATGAGACAAATTTTAGATTATTGTGTGGGGGCACTTTGTATGTTGACACTGATGAGAGATTTGGTGAATATTCAAGGCCAGCATGGCCTGGTACGGCATCTTCGTGGTACTAAATTCTTCTTTACACGATTTATTTGATGTATTTTGTCCAACAGGAGCTGTGTTGTTATTACTGTTTAATCCCAGGTAAATTAAATGTATGTTAACATGATGTGTTTAGTGGTATTTCAAACTTATATACATACAGTATGTCAGGTAAAATACTGTCTCTGACTGACTCTCTCTTCTCGTATACATCGTATATACTTAATAGAAGTGTGTAGGGAGTGTAATGTGACTTGACCTTAAAACTTTGCTGTAAGTAGGACTAAGCTGCTTGATAAAGAGTCTTATTCTGCATGTATTGCAAACTCTCCTATCTAAAGTTCTGGTTACTAGAAGGAATCACCTCCATAAATATGATTAGAAACTCCCCATAAAATTCCCCGTAAAACAGCGGCTTCCAGAGGGATCCGGAAATATTCCATTAAACGCGTAACACCTGTGGCAGGCAACCTTTTCTCCGCTTCCTCCATCATTTTTCATGAGTGACGTCTGTCCTGTTTTAGAAATCCGCCCCCCCATTAGCCAGCCTGCAGTTAAGTGGGGACTATAACGCAACTTGGAACAGTCCAGTCTGGAACAGCCTGTATTTAAACCTGACACAGGTTAACTGCCTCAGCTGGCCCCTTCATCTGTTAGTCACCCATCTGAGGAGCTGTGCCACGTAATGAAAGAAGGAGGGAAGGGGAAAGGAGGGGAGGAACGAGGCCCACCGCCCTCCCTTGATCACATTTCTGCTGTAAAAACCGGAGGAAGTAAGTGGAAATAAAGTCACCATTTGGTTGACAAGGAGTATTAAATTGCTGGGGTCCTTGATCAAAGCAAAAGTGACGTACTGGTAAATATTTTTGGATGAATTTCAGCTCGCTTGCTAAGAGGTTTTGTCTGAGTTCCCAAATTGTTTTTTCACTGCCAAGTTTTCTTTCTCGCTCTGCCAAAACAGTTGCATTTCATTATCACTCAGCGAATTTAAAAGCTGAGAAGAACACATAAAATATAAAAATGAAATATCCATATTTGTGCTTTACACTGAGTCGCTCATAGAAGGGAGAGGTAACATAAGGCTGTCAGGCTGTGGCCATATATAAAGACTGGGACGTACCCACGCAGGTTCTTCCATCTGGAGCCAGCTGTAGCCCCGGCGATGGACACTGACATCGGACCTCTCCTTTCAGCACCTCGCAGCCGTACTGGCAGTTGGCCATGCCACAAGTGCGAGCATCTGATGGACAGAAGGGAAACACAACACATATTAACAAGGGAGAGAAAAGTTTATACTGCTTCTTTCTTTCTTTCTTTCTTTCTTTCTTCTTTCTTTCTTTCTTTTCTTTCTTTCTTTCTTTCTTTCTTTCTTTCTTTCACACATCCACAATTTATCTTTAGCCTCCAGCCAGTGTGTAAAAGCCACACGCCTCTTCTGATATTAGCTCAGTTGACCCTCAGGTGCACACAACAGAACAGCACACACTCTCCCATTATTAGATTCCTGTGCTGCACACTTGCTCTGTGCTCACAACTTAGCCCATGCACCCACTTTCATCCTATCCTACAAACCGCAGACTCATAATCCATCTCCACCCTATTGAAGCGCCAGCGCGGCGCACCTCTGTTGTGTCGAGCGAAGCCGGGCAGATCAAGACCCTAGAAAATAATAATATAATGGAACAGATTTTGTTCTGCCTCTCTCAATAACTTCAGACCCTAAAAAGGAAATTAAAAGTGAGGCTCATGCTGCTGCTGCTACTCTGAGCTGCCACAGGCACCCTGGAGTACAGTTTGATGACTGAGGCAGGCCGGCCTGATTAAATGCTACAGTACATCTATTGATCAAAGCAGTAGCAGGGAAAAGAAGAGAGGCAAGGTGTTTAACACTATCATGCTTCTGTATCATCACACAACAACACCTAGAACAGTTTAAGATCGCCTCAAGTGGTGAGCAATCCAGACTTTAAAAAAGAGGGGGAAATGAATTTTCTTCTGATAAAAAAAGAACTAATTAAAATGAGGTACCGGGAGTCACGCCATCCTCGAGTGGGAACGTGAGCTGAAAGTAGTTATCAGATGGGAAACAGAATTTACAGAGAGAGACATGTACAGGCACCGACTCCAATCCTGTGGAATACCTTAGGGCAACCAATAAGAACTGTACATTCAACTCGAGGGTCTAAAAGATTGTGTGTCTCTCACATTTTTCATTTAAGCCCTCTCAGGGCTCTTCGCAGGGGGTTCTTCAGACTGTGGAGCTGCTATAATGAAGCAGATCAACACGGGGCTTTAATCAAAACAGTCTATCAAAGCATTGTGAGTCTGCTGTCAGAGGTACTCACACGATTGGGAAAACATATTTTATAATGGAGAGCATATGTCATCGGCATTGCCTCGTGCAGGCATTGAGATGAAAACATTTATCGTGAAGTGAAGGGGGGCTTCACAGTAGCACATCAAGGTTACAAAGCAGAGAATAAAGAACCACATGAATGAAAATGTCCACATTTCAGACAGTAATACAAACAGAGTGTGTGAGCAATCAAAGAGATGTGAGCGTGTGTGTGTGTGTGTGTGTGTGTGTGTGTGTGTGCTTTCGGGGAGGCAGACTCACTTCCACAGGTCCCGTCAGGCATCAGCATGTAGCCGTTGAGGCAGTAGCACTTGTAACTCCCATATGTGTTCATGCACCTGTGTTTACAAGGCCTCGGCTTCAGCCCGCACTCATTGAGATCTGCAGGCGGAGAGAGAGAGAGAGAGACAGCGTGAGTGGACACACACAGAGAGAGAGAGAGAGAGAGAGAGAGACACACACACACAGAGGTGAGATTAGTCTGAGGGCAAAGGTGAAGAGGTCAATCATGTTTAACCTCGCCCATCCATTTACGTGCGGTTTTTGAGGTGTCTGTCCGTCTGTGTGTGCGCGCTAATGTGTGTGTTTTTAAAGGGGTGGTGGGGGTGTGTTTTTGAGGAAGTGAAGTGTTGCCATGTTCTGACAAGCCTGCATCTCCCCTCTTTGATGGTTTAACAGGAAGCCGGTGTGAACTGTCAACCTGCCCATTACCTGCAAGTGATAAAAGATGCTATTATACCGTCTGACTCACCGCAAGTTCATGTGGTAGTAGCTGCTCCATCCTTTGATAGATACATATAATTCTAGTGTTTTTTTATGCAGGCATAAAAGAAGAGAAATCTCACAACAGCCCGTGAAAATCTTTTTTTTTTTTTTTTTTTAAATGATGCTGTCTGACTTGGGAACCGGGCGAGCTCCTGGGAGAAAGGAATATGCCCAAAGCTCAACACCTGTCAAATGCTTATGCAAATTGTAGTCATTACACCCACCTCAGAGCAGACATTTTGACTAGTAAACACAGGTGTAACTAATAACATTATTAATATCTGCATTCCATTTGGGTATTTCAGTTGCAGAGCCCCCGAGTTGTATACGTTGCCTCGCGGGTATGACTTATCGGTGCTCCTAAATGGAACAGAGCCACCATTAATGTTATTAGTTGCTGTGTCCGCTATGTGAAGGGTTTACAGTGGCTAAAATATACTTATGTTTATTTATTCCCACTGTAGATTCAGCTGAAATCTTATTTCAAGAAATGTAACTAAAGTAAAGTGACATTAAAACTAAAATAAGCTCTATAGTGGAAGACATTTTGACACGGCACAGCAGGAAAGCACAATTGTTACGAATAACACTGACCATGTTTCCTTCTAGTTAGGTATTTCAGTCTCAGGGGCCTAGTGTTGTGTGTGCTGCCTCTCTGGGATGACTTACTGACCTTCCTGACTGGAACAGAGACACCATTAATGCTTCAGCTACACCTGTACCTGTGTCCTCATTAAAAATGCAAAGTCTAAATTGTAGGAAATCAACCAATAAGAGCTTGATATCTGACACATCGAAGCAGCTTTGTATTGTTTTGCTGCCGGCTCACTGGCTCGCTTGAACAAAGAGCAATCATTACTGTTAATCTTTAGACGTCTATGCAGGAAAAAAAAAACAACTCCATGTTTACCTGCATCACCTTTGTCTTACAGCTTGGTTAACGTATGTTTGTATTCCATGTAGTGGCATTGGGCATGCTGACATACTCGGACATCTAAATAAGTCCGAGCCATCATAAGTGGAGACTTGCAGTAGTTTAGATCCCGTTATAGTCACACGTTATTTTGCCTTCTCCAATGCACGTTAAATTTAGTCTTCTCCGACGCACATCACTTGCTGCCTTCTAATCTACCATCACCCCCTCCACCTCTCGAGCATCTTCAGGTGTTTATCTTCTCTTCATCAAATATTGTGTATCTCAGGTTTTACAGGGGTTATGAGCTCAGAGTTGAGCCTGTTCAAACACGCTACAAGCTTTACCCCACACGAGTAGAGCTATAACTAAACGAAAATACATGACATGTTGTAATAAATGGTTAAAGATTGACAAGAGCGTCCTGACTAGACGACTACTAATTACCTGTGCTTCTTCTGCTAAACAATATGCATTCATTGTTTTAATAGAATATTGATTACGCAGCCATTAATGGTGGAGTAACTAATTACTCTCATTGCTGTAATTAAGAACGTCGGTGGCGGTATGTGTCTGTTTGAGCGCACTCATTTATTTAAGCGGATTCTTGATTCTGTCTCGCAGTCATGCTTTGAGAAAGACAAGGATTACAGAGTGGCCTGGAGTTAATGCCGCTCTGACACGGAGGAATATTTTTCATTTTTCAGTTTGCTTCAAACCCGCTTTCTCCTCCGAGTGTAATGTTCGAGATTACGTTTTCTCGTGAAGAAAATAGCGTCACTACTCCTGCAGCGTTGTACTGAATTGAAGAGGGCCTGGATGGTGAGGCATGTTCACACTGAATTGGTTATAGTTACTAGATCACCCTCTTCATGGCCCGAGCTCTCACTCACAGTCCATTTCCAAAAGAACAGTGTGTGTTTCATACGTCTTCTGACTTTTACTAATATTTAGGAAAAGTAACACATTTCCTTGTTCGTCAAAACAATGTATATTCAGATCCCAGAAATGAAGTCTCTGAATTGTCTGTAAAAATTTGCCATGTCATTGATCTTAATGTTGCTGGATGTTTGAAATATTCTTTAAATGACTGAATAAAGGCTCAGATTATGAAAGGATGAAAGAATTTAAGGCCACTCTTGGTTTTGTATTTATTACACAAAGGCCGGCTGCTTTTCCCTGACTTCTTTCTAACTAAGAGTTTAGGTAGGATTTCAAGACTTATAGAAGTTGAGGCGGAGACAACTATTAGCAGGAGTGCATTTTCCCCTTATTTATTCCATACAACACCAAAACATTTTTTTTTTTGCAGCCCCTGACCCAAATATGGGGTCCCTTGGGAGTGCTGGGCCCAAAAGGAGAAAAATCCCACTTGAAACTACGCAGGAATCCATCACGCTTGAATGATGACACAGGCTCCAAGAAATATAAATAACTTAAACTATGAATATCAGCCCCCTGTTTCTGGGATACAGTAGAAGCATCACAAATAGACTTCATCTCACTGTACGGCACAAGAGGGGTCGTTTTCATCTTGGCCGACCGCATTGTATATGGAGCCCTGTTTAGCTCTGCGGACACATGCAGGGTGCATACTTCGAGTGCCACATACCTCCAATATTTAACAGATACCATAGATTAATTTGGGTGAATGACGGAGCAGATGCCCAGTTTGTATATCCACAGACCTCATGGTAGCTTCTGGCCTGCTACAGTCATGTCGGCTGAGTGAACAGACACGACAGACCATCTGCTTCTTGAATCTTAAGCGCCACCAGGCTTTCCGTCATGTTCCATGACTATAAATTCTTCTGGATATATAGGGGTCAGTTTGTAAATGCAGTTTTTACATGAGGGCCACTCGCATGAAATATTTATAGGGTTACTTTCACTGAATACAAGAGCAAAGATAACAAGGAGCAAACATTTTTATTCTACGAGCTTGGATGTGTGCCAAGCAAGCTAAATGTTATTAAATCTATAATTATCATTACATATAAAAAAGGTTGGATGAACATACGGGATCAGATTTTCATGAAATGTTGTGCAAGTCTAAATAGAAACTTTGGATCTGTGTGTTTGCCTCTTGAAGCTAAACCAACAAGCCACGATATTTTTGCTGTCTGATTTTTGGCATCCAAAAAGGAGCTTCTCTACAGAAACACAGGTGCGATGTCGTGCCAAAATGAATGTCGAAATAGCACTGCACACACTCAACCTGTCTTGTAGCCTGTCGCAAATTGCATTGAAACTGCTTTTGCGTTATTGCTGGGATGCATCAAATGAATGTGAAATATTTTTTTTAGAGTCGTTCTTTTAAAAGCCTGTCGAAAATAACTCTCTTCCTCTCAATCCCATATCAAAATAAACTAAACTTGAAATGATTCGTCCTGTCCTCGCAGGAAGGCTTAGCTTCTGAGTCAGTATCCAAACCCTACAACAGTTTCTTTCTCCTACCAGATAATGTCCACAGCACTCACCCTCACACACACGCACACGCACACATCCACACCTTTCACTTTTTTAATTAACAGTGTCAGCCCTGTTTTCCTCCCTGGTCTTCACGGTAAACAACTGGCATTCCCATTACTGCGATTACAGAAAAACCATAGCAACACTGTCCATTGTCAGTGTCAGAGAAACAGGTCTCCACTTGCCCGTTGCACTGAAAAAAGAAAAACAGCTTAAAAATGTAAATGAGGGATTATTGAAATGGTCACATTCTCAGACAGAGGCAGCTCCGTGAGCATCAGCACATGCCAGATACAAGAGACAGCCACGGCTTCCTCTAGGTAGAAAAAAAAAAACAGACAAGAAGGAAAGAGGACACAAAGGACGAGACTGAGGGAGAGGGCACGGAGGGATGGAAAAACTGTAAGATAACAGACAGACATGACCACTGATTGACAGTTCGACACGGCCCCAGGACTGCAGAAACCTGGGTGATAGCAGGGGTGGACAATCCCTCTAGGGTGTTCACTGTACGGTAAATGAACTGCTAAGGCACATCTGAAGTGATGCAAAGTGGAGTGATTTATTGGGTCAGCTCCACTGAGGTATGCTATGCTACATTCCCGACACGCCTCTATCACTGACAGAGAGATTAGCAGGGGCTTTTTCTTGGGGATATGCTTGTCTCTAAAGAAGATAACACTTGGTAAGAACTTAAGGCCCTGTGCTAGCAGCATGATGGAGGAGTCGTGAGTGCTGAGTCCATGTCGATGGTGGTTTTAAAGAGAAGGAGGAGCTCTTTGTTCCAGGTGCACAAAAAAAAAAAAAAGAACTGGAGTGGAAAATGAGAGCGAAGACTGGGGCAGTGCAATAAGGACAAATCATGATGGCTCTTTGGTACTGAGAGACTGCTTCTTAGAAAGAGAGGTAAAGACTGTGACATGCTCGGCAGTCATGCTTGAATTTCTGCTGAAAAGCTGCTGTTGGTGGGTGTCTCTTCTGCCAGGGGAGGACAGGAAGCAGTAAGAAACTATCTGAAAGTGACATTCACTCCCCCCCGTCTCAGTCCGCACAGTGCAGCACCATGCATGTTGCTGACGTGGGGAAGAAGGAGAAGCTGCTGCTGATCGACGAATCTCACCCTCCGTCACTACTCTCGGCGGCTGATGATCCACGGGAAGAAAGAGAGGAAGGTGACTGGCCCACACTGGTGGGGTTAAATAGTCCACCTCTTCTTCTTTAGACAAAAGAAAATGGGTTAGAGGGCATGGGGTGGGGGGGAAGCGGGAGGAAGGGGGGTTTGGTTGAAGATAAAGTAGTTAAGGGTGGTGAAGAGTGAGAAGAGGAGAGACAGAGAGAGAGAGAGAGAGAGACAGAGAGAGATGTAGTGAGAATGAAAAGCACCAACCAAATGGATTAGAACACCTCTGACCACACCACATTCCTGAAAAGTAAAGAGGAACATTATGCAGCAAAGAGGATTACATTTGTGGGAATTGGACATGAGCTGAGTATCAGAAAAAAAAATTCGAGTGCACATGGGAGAAGTGTTTTCGTGTCGCTTCCCCTCCTGCCCCGGTCTCTCTTCTGCATTCCTTTTTTTGTCATGAGGGTGAAATAGGATCTGAGTGAATTACAGTATCTCACGGATTCAGAGGATCCCGTCTCAATTTGTATCTGGAGGTTCAAAGGTAGACGGGAGTTACCATTTAAAGGAGCAAATCATTGCTCGACTACAAACACTCCAGCCTCTAGAATTTCAGGCCCTCCCCTCTCTGTCTACCCATCTATCCAACCAGCGACCTTTCCCCCGGCGGTAAGGTAACAATACCTATTGTTAAGTGACAGGAAGATGATACAGCTACCTCTGACTGTTTCACGTGCTTCAGATCGCTCAAGCATTTCCTTGTTGAGGGATGCGGTAACCTACTGCATTCTTTTTAACACTTGTCGCAGGCCTGCAACAACCATTAACTGAGACATCTACCTAGTGCAGCACTTATAAAAGCCTTGGCTTGCCTTTCTTTAAATACAGATGTGGGTCATATAAAATATAATATATAAAAGCATCACAATTATGATATTTTTCATTTGAACATCTTTCCTGAACCTCAGAATTAGCAGTTGAGCTTTGGATAGACAGAAGGTGGTGAAGCTTTGGATAAATAACGTCTGGGGTTTTGAGGATAGACCACAAGCTCTGTGATCTCTGAACCGAGCCAGACTGATGCACGCATGTCAGCGTTTGGAGGCCATTAGCTCGGATTATACGGATTTCAATCTGAAATAGTAAAATAGGTCTGATTAGGCCACTGTGCTCTGTGGAAACACGTAGGACTGCCTCGGTACTGATAGTTTACCAACTAAGGGGGGCGTTGAGGCTCAGAACCACCCGCAGGGTGTTTATAGAAAAACGTGCATCTCCATGTTTGCTCACAATCCACATTAATCCATTTAAAATATGAATCTGTTCACCGATGACTGTGTAAACATCAAAGAGTTTAATTCCTAGTGCTAAACGAGTCTTTTTGTGAGCTAGTTTCTGAGATTTATTTATTGGGGGCAGAATTTGTGCAACATGATAAATAACCTGCAAGAGGAATGATGACGTTGTTGATCACTTGGTTAAGGTGCTGAGATTTTAACACTGCTTTAAAAGAGTCCATGTGACACCTTCCTGCGACTCTCCATCTCTTTTCATTGGCTCACTAATAGGACAGTAAGAGGACTGTCCTGCACGTGGTATAAAGACATACTGCTGCACTGCCGGCGTGTTCTATATTAAGTATAATGTATTGAGTAGGAGTTCAGTAAAGGTCAAATATCCCCCCTTTAATGACCGTGTTATAAACGAGAACACTGATAAAACAAACATCATTTAGAGTGATTAGATGATAATTGAAGGAAAATACACAGTGTGATGACATGCATGCAATACCTAACACTTGCAGCTGTTTGACAGCCAACAGCAGATAGCCAGGAAGACAAACAGTGACAGAGAGAGAGAGAGATCGACTTCTAAACCAACAACCCCAAGTGTCTGTCTACACCTAGGCTGAATTAAATTCATGAGAAGATTAATAGAAGTACTCATAAAGTTTTTGGAGACCGGCCATGTGGCTCTGCCAAGATAAAGCAGCGAATGGTCCAGATATTAGCTAATATTCCAACAGCAGATATAGAAACCGATTGTATACGCACTTTAACTGCAGTGCCAAATACTTGAAGAGGCATTAATTATATAGTTGGCTGACAGACAAGGGGAGAGAAGAAGAAAGCAGCATCTGGAGGCTCTGCAGCTGTATTGCCTCTGATGTCTTCTAGACGTCATTCCTCCAGCAAAATCTTTTAATAGTGTCTTAACAGCAGGTCAACTACTCCTAATTAAATCCACCTGCGTGGAATAATCATCTTATTAAAATGATTGGATCAGCAGGGGGAGCGTGCTGCCAAATTGTTAAACAGATTATCGCTATAATGAGTTTATTTGCGCGGCAAGAGTGTATTCATCTTTCCTCACCACGCTGTATGACAGATACAATTCTCATCAGCACCAAAGGTGAAGCGCTTTCAGGAAATGATAGGAATCCTCAAAGTAGAGGTTATTATTCTTGACAGCTGAGCGCCCCTTAATCAGGTCTAGAGATTTTTCCAGATAGGAAAAGGTATAAAAGTGAAATAAACACTAAGGTGAACTTTTTTGGCAAGTGAAAGGAGCTAGCACTAAAAACAGACGGGTAGTCCTTGAAGTATAAATCTCCAAATAGCAGTACTAGCTCATAACAGTTTAACAGCGAAAAAATATGGCCTTGATTCTCAGAGTGCTGAAATCGATACAGTACAGTATCAGCCGTGCCGCTGTGTTTTAGTGTAAACACTCGCGTTTCCTGGTGGTTTGTTGTCGCTCCACACAACTGGTGTTCTTAAGGTGTTTAACACTCTTGTGGATCAGAGCGCCTTCGGGGTCACACATTCTGACCACACCTTCCACTTAGGGCAAAGGAATGCGTCCATTTGTGCGAACACGCAAAATATCTCTCTGCACGTGCAGGTGTCTATCGCAGTCAGTCTGCAATGAAATATTCCGACGCTTAGTTCCACTCATTATGCCTTGTGCATCTTGCTCGGGGACATCTTCACGCAGAAATTATTATTAGGTGAGTTAAAAGTTGGGATGTAAAACACTTTAGGCGGGTTCAACTTATAAATATAATTTTTCCTGTAAATGTGAGTCGACTGAACTGAGTGTTGAATAATTGGTACAAAATGGGGGGAAGGGACTAAATTGGATGCAAACCATTGGTTTCATCGTTATATGAAGAAACAATCATGGATTCAGTAGTTTCCACTGTGTCCTTTGTTTGGGTGTTTTAACTCTTTAATATGCTGTGCATGCTGTGTAGTCTGTGCTGATCACCTTTCTTCTCATTTATAGTTGGGGTAGGTGATTCTGAAACCATTAATATAACAAATACTATGATATAGTGCCAACAAAGAAGCAGGTACAAGTAATTTAAAACACCATTAGCTATGTTGTTTCTAAAGTTGTAAAGCTGCTGCACAGATAAAATGCAGAGAGGATGATTGGAGTGAGCCCAACAGCTCCACATACTCACAGCTCTCCTGCAACTATAGCTAATATCACAACAACAGTACATCTTTGCAAACTAGAAAGTGAGCTGAATGTTTGTGGGCAAGTAATTTAACATTTCCTAACACAAATTATGGCTGAAATGGTTGGAATAATAAGATAGTGTTGTGTGTCTCTGTACAAGCCACTTTGTTTCCCATTTACAGAGTCAGGGCTGTGTACTAAAGTGAAAGCTAGCAGACCGTGAGGAGATATTTGCTGAATTTGAATAAAGCGCATTGGATTAGAGACCACATTTCCTAGAATCACTAACCCTAACCTTCAACACGTCCAACTAATCGTTTAAATGTTTGACGAGGAGCAGAGCTGGTGTCGTGCCAGAACTGGAGCTGGGCAAGCGGGTAACTTATCTGTGCTCATCAGCTGTCATTTTGGACAAAATGACAGAGGAGAGGAGACCAAAGGGAACGTCGACAGAAAGCTGACCGAGCCAGAAACCGTCAGACAAAAGTACATTTTTTAGTCAGCAAGAGCTTTGTGTAATAAAAGGCTGAAACACAGACGCCAAGCTGTTGGACTAATAAGTAATAGCTGTCTGCTGTGTCGTTGTCTGTGCTTGATGTTTGGCTGTTAGCAAAGTTTGCTGTTTTTGAATCACATCATAACAAATGGATGTGTGCAGTTGTCCATATTCTATGTTCTACTGTTGCTATGATAAAAAACCTATTTACATTAAATTAATTATAAATGTTAAGTTGATTCCAACAAGATGCCTGTATGGTGTTTTACAGTGTGTCAGGGTGACTCCGTCACCTTTAGCAGCACGGAGGTCAGGGAAGCAGCTCTGGGTAGCTCAAAGTATTTCACTCCTCCAGTTGACTCCTCGAGATGACTGCAGTGCTTCAGAGGGACGGGATATTAGAATGCTTTCGAAACATTGGCCACCTGGCACATCAGTAGTAAACCTCAAATCAATGTTTAACGGAGGCTGCATTTAAATGAGAAAATCTAATCTATGGCTTCTGAATAATTAAATTGGTTTCCATAGCTTGTGCCAGCTCAAAACAGAATCCAAGGTTATCTCCACCTAAATAGGCTGAAAGGGCAAGTCTGCCACTCAAAGCTGAGTAAAATGGTAAGCTCTGTAAAAGCGTCTGAGGCTTATTGGACAAATGGGGGTTCGATGGATACTTGAAAGTACAGTTTCATCTTGAAAGGTCTTGGAATCACATTTGTCAGATAAGTCAGTCTGAATGGTTGGCAGCAAAGTCTATTGTAGTTGGATATGGGACGCTGATCCTTTTTCCTCTCCCCTTTGTTGCAGATTAAGACAAAGTACAGCCGTCTGGCCGGGCAGACGGGAGCCACCTATAGCCTCGAAATGCAGGATGAGTCATTTGGAACATTCCGGAAAGGATTTCAACACCCCAGCCCCCTTCTCCTCCGCCCCCCAACCCTTGTTTTTAATTACACACTATCCTATTTCTGTCTCAGGGCGTGAATTCCACAAGTATTTTCAAACTGCGGGGATGCACGTCAACTTACATCCAACTAGGAAGCTTTAACACTCTTCAACGTGTCCAATCTGTCAGTCAGTGATGAAAATGCACAAAAGCTCAAACACACACACACACACTCGAGGGTACACATACACACGCGCGCACACACACAAACACACACTCTTTCAATAGCGTTGGTTCCACTCAGCCAAGCCAAGTTATCTCAG
Source organism: Nibea albiflora (assembly GCA_014281875.1). Taxonomy (NCBI): domain Eukaryota; kingdom Metazoa; phylum Chordata; class Actinopteri; family Sciaenidae; genus Nibea; species Nibea albiflora. The sequence goes on along the minus strand of CM024789.1, from coordinate 6,721,354 downwards.
GTCAGTAATTGAGATGTTATCTTCACAGGAGAGGATACACTCCCCGGGATCATTCAACGTGGCCTCACCACTCGTTTCCATTCGAGCTGATTCAGCTCTCTCTCTCTCTCCACCTCCCTCCACTTGTCATTAAAGCACCTCAGTACTGTCGGAAAACCAGCTTCCGCTCCGTGAGTAAGTGGCAACTTTAATACGCTGGTGTTATGCGGTGGAGATCTGGCCACAATAAACAATAATTACCCTGCTATTGCTCGGGGCAGGGGCACGTCAGCGGGCCTGCGCGTTGCAGCGGCTTTTGGATCATGAGTGTGCAGGAGGATCACATGTTCTGACTTTCCCCTCTTTCTATCTTTGAGGTTTGTGTGTCAGTTCCAGCGCCCTACAACAAATAAAACAAGTCGCATGCAAACGGCAAAGTAACAGCTGTGTTTTCGAGCGCTCACCTTGGTTGCAGGTCTTGCCAGTGAAGCCCGGGTGGCACTTGCATTTATTGGGTCCCACGCAGTCTCCATGCTTACAGCCAGGCTGACACAGAGCTATTCAGGGGGGGATTCAAAGAGGAAGAGACAGATCAGTGCAGCGCCCTGGAAGAGTACTTGTACAAGATCAGGATGACAAAGCACTTAATCCTACCGCTTCTTGACTTGGCTGTAAATTATCTGTTTACTCCACATTATAGCAATACGACAGCATGATGCCTCATTCATATAGGAAATGTGTTTGTTTCTTTCTCCTTGTGTGACAGTGCTATTATCATTGATGAATGATAATGGAGCAGCCATTTCCAGCTAACCACTCCGAACAGAGCTGGGTCTTGGAAAAGTTTTATTGTCCTCGCTGATACTAAATCATTTCACGCTGTGCGAGATAAATGAGAAGTTTGACCTTTTAACACCAAACTTTTGACTCCCCTGGTTTTAAAATGCAGCATTGATATTTACACTGGCATCCAGCCAACGAGGATTACCTCTGCAAATAATATTCTCCCTGTAGACTGAAGCTGAAACAATTAGAGCACCAAAACAGCGGATTATAATTAGTGCCTCAGCGAAGAGCTGCCCTGCAGATCGTACATAACGCGTGGATGGTGATATTTTGAGCGCGTACAAAGACGTGGTAGTCGCGGCAACTGCACAGCTTCACTGACTCCCTGTGTTCTGTCTCAGTGAGCTGGAGGCTTGCCCTGCTTATCTGACTATGCTTACTGCAGCTTGCTGCTAAGCATGCCTGATACACTGGGCCTCAGCCAAGTGTTACTAATTTTCATTAAAAGCTTCATTAATTTTGTCATAATACAGTGCAATCAGTGGACTTAATTATCGCTGTGGTGGAAGAGGCATTACATACGTGTGTGTGTGCGTGCGTGTAAGAGCAACAAAGAGAGACAGAGTGCTTCCTGTGTATATAGAACAATGTGATGGCGTAGCTTTATTACACATCTTCAGCAATTTGAGTCAGTGTTCAGAAGAAATGCTGTAAATAGAGAAAATACAACCAAAACCAAATATAGAAACGCTAAAAGCACATAACAAAGACGACAACGGAAACTTCCAGTGGATGCAGCAGTGTTCATCACACCAGCTCTTCTGTGCTACTGTAGCAAGTTTCTGTCTTTAGCTTTGTTTTCTCTCTTTACATTCCTTTTCTTCTGCGTGTGTTGTCACATTTGTTTGTTCATTTGTGTGTGCTTTCTTGAATTTGAGTGTATTAAGCTCTCGGGGCCACCATTGCGGGACCAAAGTTGCGGTAGGATAAAAGATGAACAGGTGTTACAGGATGAAATGAGCACTGCATTGTTCAGGCTACCAGCGAGAAAATACAAAACTGTCCGGTTTGAGTATGATGTATAAGACATTTTCCTCTGTCTCTTAAATAGTAAAATTACACTTTTTGTGGACTGGCCATGTGATGCATTTAAGGAAAACTTAAGGTAGATTAACCCTCGTGTTGTCCAGGAGTCAGAACTCGAAAACAGGGTAAACTTTCATGTAAACAAGGTCTATTAGCCCTAAACTCTAAAACGAAAGTAAAAATTTGTAGTAATGGGCTGGACGGAAGTACCGACTGTCCCAATGCATTGAAAGATGGTGGTAGCATTTATTTGACGCAGTGCCACTGTCGGTAGAAGCAACATATTCTAAAAAATTTGGCAAAACACTTCTCACTGTTCCTCCGTTTATTAAATCTGAACCAAATTAGGTGAACACATAACATAATAAGATGAGCCTGCTGTGAGGTCTGTTTACATGTATTTAAACTGTCATCTTGACCACACAGTGCATTTACAGTTATGATATGCAGTATTACAGATGTTCTGATGGCATGAAGTATGTTTGCAATAAATCATGCCTTGCCTCCTGTTTTCAATATTTTTTAATATGATATAAATGAAATAAATGCTACTTTAATGCACTTAGACGGAGAACTAATAGAAGTGAAGACGAAAGTTTTAAAATTTTCATTCATAGACATGCAGCTTGCAGAGCAGCCGGGCTATCCAGGAAGAACAAATTCGGGTGCTCAGGTTTCAGTCTGTAACATTGTTCAACTGAATTTAAGGGCACAAAGGTATGTGATGAATCCTTCAACTGGAGTCGATAACATCTCCAGACTCATTCCACTTTATTAGGCTATGTAATCACACAGAAAGAAAGTATTGTTACCCCACTAGGAGAGGCCTGCGATATGAGCCCGGGTGTTAACACACACAGAGCAGTCACAATCACAAATTAAAAATGGCACAGTTTTGTCGGAGGAAAAGGAAAAGAGTTGTACTTTTCTGGAAGAGGAAGTTTATTGAACCTCGGCCTGGTCAGCAGCTCAAGTGAGAAAAGCTTCTGATGTTGTTAGTTAGAGGGTAGTCAAGTGCTGTGCTTTCAGTTATTCTCCTACATGGGGGGAGGATTTGATTATCAGGATCAGAGGCGGCCATCAACAGGCTTTGACTCTTGAGGGTATTTTTAAGCCCCTGGCCTGGCAGAAAGATCAGGGGAACGAGCCAGTGTTCATTAACCACGGCAGAGGACACGGAGGACTAAAAATGGTCGTACCAGCTGGAAGGCCAAACATAGCACGTATGACCCTCGTTCCATGAACACCATCATAACATGCCGAGTGATGACACACTTTCACTCTGGTTTACATCAGCCAGTCCTCAGGAGAGCACACTGCTGGTACTGATGCAGATTCCTTTGATTTATTGACTGTTAGTGGATGCCTGATGGCAAACACAAAGGAAAGTATTATTTTTCTGATTGATTCAGATATTGTGTGTGAATTTTTACACTTGAATAATGCACCAACCCATTAAAATAAGATGGAGAAATCATTATCATTACCATTAGCTAATGACAAATGACACCATCTTGCAATTAACCAAGTAATTATCTAAGGATGCTTGTAATGATTGTTTCAATATCGGCTGATTTGCTGATTGTTTTTCTGATTAATGAATTCATAGTTTGGCCAGTAAAATAAATAATTGCTTATTTGTCAGAGTGACAGTCTCAAACTCAAAAGTATTTAGTTTAAAATAATATAAAACACAGACAAGGATAACTTTTTTGAGACGCTGAAACTAGAGGAATATTTGGCATCCCTGTTCGATGAATAACGAGTAATCGCTTATTAAAATTGCACAGCTGATTACAAAAACAATTCAGGACTAATGTGAGCACAAATAAAGATGTCTGATCATCCAGAGTCTGAACTGGTTTCATCTCGTTGTCATGTATGTATGATGGCATTCTCCACCTGACTGACCCGATCAAGATTTTTAGTTAGTTACGTATGCAGAGCATCTCCAACCACACTAAATACTCAGCATTTACTCTGCACCATGCAGATGGATATATTACTGATTGATTAATTAAAAAACATTATGGATCCAAGCTTCAAGGGTTTCATTAGTATTCTAAAGGGTCGACCAGAGGGGCAGTCGAATCTTAATGAGACACTGAAGAACTTCGGCATAATTCATGTTAGACATGGCTCCAGGTGAAATCGGGCCTGCGGAGTGTAAGCTGTTTGCATAGATCTGAGGCCAAGGGGAAGAAGATGGCCACTGCCAAAGGGTGTGATGGGTTAGTGGTGTTGCGTGAGGTTGGAGGGGTGGGCAGGGGGTGGTTGGCTCTATAAATAAGTAAGAGAGCCCAGGATTCAGAGGATGTGCCCCCAGCAATACAGGTCTAGCAAGATTATTTCAAGAAACATGTGGAGCTAACCTTGAGGCTGGCACCTTATCCGGGCTACTCTGTGAGTTAAGGCGAAGAGAGCTGCAAAACAAATAGCCAAACAAACAAAAGGTTGCGGGCATTGTTAAGAATTTGAGAGGAAAAAAAATAATAAACATGATGTTAGAGGACAGAGTCTGCAATTTGACAAGCAAATGTTCCTGAAAAAGACACACAAAAAAAAGAAACATGCACACACAGTCTGAAGTTCTGGAGTCACACATATTCCCAGTTGACTTTAGGTGATACATTTTGAATGCGTTTTAATAATTAAAATGAGGTTTCATGATATTTTCTTACTACATATTCCTTATCACACACGGATGAAGCAGTTTCCGTCTCACAGACTGAGAATATTCTCTTAAAATTACACCAGTGTCATTCAAAGAGATCACAGTCTCAGTTTCTTCAGTATAAAATTCAAATCCTGCAGCTACCTGACTGTGAACAGATAGCTTTTCTTTCTCTACAAGCTATTTGAGTTTTAAATAAGTGCTGTATCAAAGTGCCTTTAAAGCCAGAATTGTGTCTGAGCGTGTGCTTTTTATTCCTGCATATATCCCCTCTAATTTTTACGAGCAAAAACCTTCCATTTTGTTTTCGCCTTATTACCCCGAGCAGATGAAAAGGCACACTTTTAGACGAGCCTTTACAGCCCAGTGCTCATGAAAGGAAAATAGAGCAGACAAGGAAACTGCACAGACAATCATGATAAAGTGAATTACTTAAACAGAGATATCACTTTTCTGCTTTCATCGCTCACTTGTTAGCTCGAATTACTAATTCAAAAGTCCTGCCTTAATCCGGTCCACACCATTTGTTGAAACAAAGACTGCACTCAATCAAACTAAATCCAGGTCTCAGTGGATTTGTAAAATCCGCCAGGACCTCTGAAGAAATTATAACGTGTGATATATTTAATATGGAGCTAAAATTGAACCCAGCTTTCTTACAAGGCAGCGAAAATACATGCATATCTTCCTACCAGAGCTGTTTTTAAGTCTTTCGCTAGAATTTAATAAAAAACAAGTCAAACCGCCTGAGACACGAAGTGACAAGTCTTCATAAGCAATTTGCAAGTATATTTAAGCCTTTCACGTCTCTGAACTCTGAAGTGCTTTTTATACACAGGCTTCAAAATTGAATTCAAGCTGTGTGGTTACACAAGAAATGCTAGCAGTTACTTTCTTATTCGTGTTTAATTGTTCCAACATTTCACCGGATCAAAAACTAACTCGAAACTAGTTAGTCAAGTCAAGTTTCAGGTCTTAAACCTCAATATTAGATGATTTTTCAAAACCCAAGATTATATTCAATAAACTTTTAAGGGGGTAACTTCAATTTTGATCATCCTTCTCTAAAATCTTTATGGACGATCAATGATGAATCTTAAATCCTGGCAGCTATTAAGGCTAATGTTGGGGAAAGCTGGTGGTTATGACAAATACGCTATAGCTGAACTTAAAGGACCAGTGTGTAGGACTTTTTCACAAAAGGCTCTATCTAAAGCCAGTGTTTAGTTTGTCCATCCTCTGCTACTGCAGAAATATGTAGTTCAATATAGCAGACTGCTTGAAAAAGGACATATAAAAGACTAACTCTAAGGTAACAAGGTCAGTGTATTTTTTGGTCATTGGATTTTCCATTCATAAAAGGATATTAAAAAACATTTTCATTTCCTGTTTTTAGAAACAGGAAATGAAAATCAACTGTTCTTTAAAGTTTTGTTTATCCCTTCTTGACCCTGATACAGAAAAATATCTTGAATTTCAATTTGATCTTTGAATTTTAAAATGAAAATCAAATCACCATTTTTTGTGTTTCAATATCCTTTTCTGGACGGAAAATCCAATGACCAAAACATACACGGGCCTAACAAAAACATAACGACTCTTATCTTCAGGTAATTGTGCACTAATAAAAAACAATTACACATATTATATTCCATTCATGGTTTCCATAATCTGTCAACAGAGCCCCTTAAACCTTACACGCTGGACCTTTGAGGCAACTAAATGACTTGATTATGGTTGTGGTAAGACGGTGGTTACAGTAATAAAACAATGAAGACATTAATTGCAGGCATGTGACCGGACCTAGACTTCTGCCTCTTGCATGAAGGGCGGATGCACCACACCCGGATCAACCGCCCCACTTGCCATCACACCTTTACTCCCCTCCTTGCTACATATAAGCCACTGACACTAAAGGTGAGGTGCAGAGCTGTCCAATGGAAGCTTAATCCAGATGAATGCTGGGCTGTGTAATCCTGACTTCTTTAGTCGCTTCCTAAAGTGGTGGAAGGAAAATTTGTCTTCATGATTTCTGCAGCAGAAAGCCCTTTCAGAGCATCTAATATGGATGAAATTAGCTCCAAATTAAAGTCTCACAGATCTTGTATCACCTGACTGACTGAGTGGACCATTTGCATACTAACATTGCTGGGTTCAACCTGTTGATTGGACAGTTTTTCCGCTTTAATCAAGAGTGGAAATGAAAAGAAGAGCTATAAAGTGTTTCCAGTAAGATTCCTGTAAACTGTACCACACTGGAAATGCAATTAGAAATGAAATTGCTGAGCAAATGTTCAAATGCTCAGTGGCAGTAAAACGTTCGTGATGGCAGCTGGTTAGAATAAGTAGCTTCGAGTGTGGCTCTGGCTGCCGGATGGCCTGTCAGAACATTATAAGTTGAGCTTCGGTTTGCTATAAATCTAAAGCTCCTCTTTCTCTCTTTCTCCATCTGCCTGATTTCCTCACTTGTCTCCCTCTCCTGACGTCTCTCCTCCACTCCAACGGCAATCATCTCTAACTCCTTACCTCAAAACCGTCTCCCTTACACCTCAAGATTTTTACTCACTCCAACTTTTAGTCCTTTCTGTCCTCCACAAAAAAAAAAAAAAAGGCAAGGTTGACCCATTAAGTTTCTCATTCTTTGAGATAAGTCGCACAAACTGTCCGCCGTTCGGCTGAGAAAACCACGGTCTAATCCATTCTATCGCCACAAAAGCTTCACCAAGACCTGAAATCTGTAAAGACTGCACCCTCTCATACACAGGCGGCCCTATGATTACAATTTCTTTCTTTCCAAAACCTTCCATCTCCATCCTCTAAGGTTTAAATCAGCATCTTACTTGACTTGATGGAATACTGATTGTGGTCTCAAGTGAATGATTTGAGCTGAGCACCCAGTCGGAGGCATTCGGAAGCATTAAGGCAGGCACTTGCCGAGCGATTTAACACACAGAATGGATATGGTGGTGGTGTGAAAGTACTGTAGCAGCTTGACATGGTGGTTGAGCTCAAAATTAGCTCATATTTTTGGCTCAACGTGGAACATGTAGGACTCCAGAACAACAAAAAAAGAAAACATGTTGACACACTGCTGTTCGGCTGGTCGAGTGATTGATGCAAACATGACGCATTTGACTGCGTCTGTGCTTGATTTGTTAGTGAATAAATGCCACATGCATCATGTGTCATCGCCCTTCTTTTGGGGGGGGAAACAATGAATGTTTTTGTTGAATTGAGCTACAGCGTGCGCTGCGGTAATTTGCATTCATGTAGGTAAAATATGAGAACATGAATCATGTCTTGCCCCCTAATTTAAGCCTCTGTGTTAATAAAAGATCTTCTCCTCATTCAAACCACACAACTATTCCACCTTGAATTATCTGAACATGGGAAGCTGTGAAGGCAGAGAGCCCAGTGCAGATGCACTGGGAGGTATTGGGCATTGAGATGCCTGACTCCTGCCAGGATTACTGCTGAGTTTGGCCCCGTGTTCAAACAAACACTATCAAATGATACAATTGAGCCGTCTGAGTAAAAACGGCGGTGCTTTTGCCTAAATCATTCCGGCACAGATGGTGTAGTTCAAGCGTCAAGGGGAAAGGGTAGGAGGTTTCTGAACAAGACCAGCTATTGTTAAAAAAAGTCTAATTAAGTCTAAGTCTAATTTACAAGCATGAAATCAACCCCCCTCAAGCTACAAGTCTAGGTCTGTCCCATAAAACACTAGAAAAAAGTAGTTTTGATGTAAGTGTTTATGTAAGAATAAAATTACCATATTTTGTTTCTAATAGACATGTAGCGAGAGGTGGATAAAAAGCAGATTTGTCTGACAAAGACCTGAGGTTAATCTGGCTGAGTGGTAAGAATACACAACACTGGGGCCATGAACTCATGTTATACTGTCTAAACTAAGAAAAGCACACTCCAACATCAAGCAAAGAAGATGGCAGCCTGCCACTTTGACATGAAATTAGAGTGAAAAAAAAATATCTGCTAAACTCAACAGGTTCAGCAATCTTTTAGCTGCAGCCGCACAGACCTTTGGACCCGACAAGCAGTGTGTGACATATTATTTCCTATGAAAAATATACAAATTACAGCGAGTTCAACAAAAAGGGTCAGCTATAGCATAGCAACATGAGCTTCGACACAAAAGAACATGAACCAAAAAATGCCCATTTGAGCAATGATAAACACAAGATGAGTGGATTAATAAACATTATTTTAACAAGCTAGAAATATGTGGCCAAAACAAACATGCAGAGTTCTGGACCTTTTTAAGGCCTTTTCCACAGCAGGAACTTCACAGCCCATAACCTAATAAGAGCTTCCAGTAACTTTTAAGGCTTTGCTGCTGGAAGTGCTTTATTTTTCCACTGTGTTTTACTAACATTTTAGATAGTCTTCACCCGAAACTTTTGACAAACTGGCTAAAGAGGGGACAGACGTTGCCACTTTACGCCGCTGTTTGTTCGGCGAGTGCAGTTGTGGAACAAACAGAAGTGGCGCGATTGAGATGGAAATTGTCAGGTTGGAGATGAAAGTTCTTTGGCAACGAGGACGGAAAGAATCCCAAAAATATCAGAAAGCACAGAGATAAATTTAAGGGTGTGAAAAACTACAGGCCTGGGGAAAGAAAATTGGCATTTCCAACAACACAATGCATCAATAACAAACAGACAAACTCGCTGCAGCGGAGAAATACTGTAGCCGTCCTCTGTTGGGATGTGATAACCACACGTTAAAGCAGTTATTTTACACTTAGCGGCTTTCTTGACGAGAGTCAGCTGAGAAGATCGATACCACTCGTACCTGTATGCTATAAAGCTACCACTAGCAGCCAATTAGCTTAGCTTAGCTTAGCATAAAGACTTGCTCTGCCTACCAGCCCCGTTAAAGCTCACCAGTTATTCTACTCTTGTCTGTTTAATTGCAGTGTAGCTGTGAGCCCGTTTGCATTTTTTATGCTAAGCTAATCGACCGCTGGCAGCAGCTTCATATTCAGACAGATATAAGAGCAGTATTGATTTTCTCATCTAACTCCTGGCCAGGAAACTAATAAACATATTTCACAAAATGTATAATTATTCCCGCACGTTGCTAAGATCCTTAAACCCTTCTTGGTTAAACTTCCACAGCAAAGCAGCAGCCATACCAGCACAGGCACCAAGCCAAGCAGACGATCTGACATTCACGAGGCAACCGGCCAGATCTGAAAGCCCGTGTTAGTATATTCACACCTCCCGGGGTAGCGTTACGGGAGAGCAGAGGATCTCTACACAATATGTCAAAAATGTTATGTGTTAATATTTCACACAGTTCATCTAACACAGGCGCGTGGTAACGACGGGACACATCCTCTGAATCCTCTAAGTCACATTGCTGAGGATACCGATGAGTTGAGGTCTGTACACCATGGACTGTGCTCCCACCACTCGTCCTGATGTTTCGTGCCCAGACAGCGTTAGCTAGTGTGTTTTTGCACAGCAGTAATCTATAATCAATCTCCTATCTACCCTTGAATGTGTCCACCTGCAGCTACAGTCTCTCCCTCATTATGGCCACCCGCTGTGTGAATATAAATGTCAACCAGTCCTCCGTTCCAACCAGCCATTTCCATCAATCTTTGCTCAAAGATTGTCCCAGGTGTGTGTCGCTCCATTAGTTGTGTTGTGACGACGTGCACCGAATGTGTTCCCCAAAGCCTCTAGTTGTGGTAGCACTACAGCATCTCCTCTGTCTTAACAGCATCTTTGACCCCAGCTTGAAACCTGGCAACCTTGTTAACCCTGTTTATCCCCAGCAGCAGCAGCAGGCATGGTGACACTCACGCTGGCAGTGACCCCAGGAGCGTCGCGTCCATCCCCAGCAGCAGTCCACCCTGGCTCCATATCGACACAGGCCGTTGGATGAGGCCATCTGCCGTGGCCACCTGTGAGGGGATGACATAATTAGTTCACAGCCAATTAAAATGTCTTAATGAAAAGCGGGGGTCTTTTTTCGAAGCTGTTCATGGGCAGGCTTCAAACCATTTACATGATTTGTTATATTCTCCTGCTGTTAAATGTTTTTTTGGGAAGTTTTTCCATGTCTGAAGGATACAGACGTGACTTGTTGTACACACTGTACAGCCTTTCAAGGCAAATTTGTGATTCTGGGCTAAATATGAATGAAAATAAACTGACTTGACTAATCTGTGTTGATGCTTTTAACTACATAATAGCTTTTCAATTGCACTGAAGGACACAAACTGTATCGTATGTACTACACTTGAAAGAAAGAATGCGTTTTTGCATTTTTTTCAAAAATGATGAAATGTCACCAAGGTGACAGCTCTCGACGAAGATATTCTGCTTACTCTCATGTGAGACAAAGAACAGCAGCAAACAGTCAAACCGGAGATGCTTGAATCTTCGCTTGATGAAACGATCGATTGACTTTCGCGCACTGATTCAAATACAGAGCTTCAAGTACACGGTGCTAGATTTTCTCAGGGTGCTGAAACCCGACTTTTCACTGCGAATCATCTTTGCTTCACGGGAATAAAACTGATAGCACGTCAGATCCTGTTGGTTCGTGCGGTGTCAAACCAGAGACCTGCGTTGAAAGCCTGCCAGACCCAATTTGGATTTAGCCTTGAGCGCATGTACATCAGCGCACCACTGACAATCACATCTGAGGAGACCACATTACTGCTAATTCTGACGCTTGTGAAACAGATGAGCGTGTATATTAGCTCAAAAATGATTTCTCCATCATTACATTAACATGCGTCGGTGTGTGTGTGGCCGCATTTAAAGAATCTATCGGATAATTTCATGACAGTGGAAGATGACACCGTCCCTCTGACAGAGAAAACACACACACGCAGGTATTTGGTGTTTATACAGGTATGAATTTATTTTTTCAAGCAATGCCGCAATTCCTCTAAGAGAAATTACAGCAGGATGTTTTGTTACACCATGTTCTCTTCTGCTCCGAGCAAGAAATAGCTTCTTGGCAGACACTGCATGCGGATTACCTTTTTATCTGTACCAAAAGCTCACCACATATTTATGGGGAGAATAGAGCGAAGGAATGAGTCCATTTAAGGATACTGATGAAAAGCCGAGTCGCATGCTTTGAGAGGCTGGCTCTGAGATGTTACCTAAAGTACAGCAAGTAATAAATGAATCAGCAGCAAGGAAAAACCACACAGGGTGAGTTTTGCTACCAGTACCATAAAGATCTATTTCCTGAGACTGCTCTTTCTCATTATCATTACAAGATGTCTTGAGCACACGAGAGTTTTGCGAGGATCACTGAATAAATCCAATATATGAAAACTGTGACTTGAACTGACTGTGAGGGTTTTGAGTCGTACAGAGGAGCTGGAAACAGCGTAATCCAGTTACAAAACAAAAGAGAAATACTCTCAACATACTTCCTTTAGACAAAAGGTGCTTTCTTTTGTGCCTCGGTGAGAGAGTGGGGTTGTTGCTCAGTATTCAAGGCACATCCTTTGCCACTATCCCTCCCTGTTAGTGTCTCTATGCCAAGATGAGGAAATGCTAATGCTTGCCCCCGCTGCCAATCACCTCATTCGGAAAAAAAAACCCCGATGGATGCTAAGTGAGAGTGGCATATCCAGGGAAAATGTTCGTCTGCTGCCTGGCAAGCAGGAAGGCAGTCAGGCAGGGAGGAACTCCAAGCCCGCAGTGAGAGAGGAGAGAGAAAGAGAGGAAAGGAAACAAAATGGGAAAGAAAGTAAAAGTGAAAGGAAAGGAAAGGAAAGGAGAGGAAAGAAAAGGAAAGGAAAGGAAAGGGTGAGGAGGTCTGGATAGATGCAACTATTCCTACAACATGCACTCCCACACACACACATATGCACAAACATGGCACCTGCTGTCCCTCCTTACTATTAACATGCTACAAACAAGAAAACAATCTCTGCCTGTGGCCTTAATCACTTCATTTGGAGGATGGTGTCAAGAAACATTTGACAGCCGCCCATGACTTTTCAGTCATATTTAAATCTGGTGCCTGGAAGCTGGTGTTCTCGCACACGCTCTTGAATTTATTCATCTGTGTGGATATGGTAATTACCATCTTAGAATATGGAGGCATCATGTGGGAAGAGTTTATGCTGCTATGGGTGCACCTGCTCCTGTATAACCTAATGGCCTCATGCTCTTTTTGCAGTTGACATTACAAAGTAATCATTCAACCCAGTGACCCCCAGCAGGAAGCAGCCCCGGCAAGCTCCACCATCACATTTAATATGTTTCAAAAGATTCTCTGGGTTAAAGAGATATTTTGATTTCTGGAAGGAAAGTCCAGGTTCTGCCTTCATTACACACAGTGTGCTGTAATGGCCTCAATAAAAAGCTCTTTTCAAATGGCAGCACGGTCATTAATAACAAAGGTCTAAGATTTAGCTGAGTTTGGCACCAATCGTGTTCCCTGATCTATCAGTCTTTTCTTTTTCCAACATTAAGAAAGTCAGAAAATCAGCAGTTGTGTGACTGAAGCTTGTTATTCTGCCCGCGCTTCTTTTCCGGCCTCCTCGGAAGTCTTTATGTCGACATAAGTCGCTTTGAAGATCACATCTCACGGCGTTGATTGCCAAATGTTGTTTAGAGAACAGTGTATGCAGCTAATTAGCTTCAACTTCACACCACTGGCAAATGTAGTTATCGTATGCGACTTTGATACCTGAAAAATAATGCGATGGGAGTGAAATATGAATGATGTAAATGGTTTTCTTGGTCCTTTATGATAGTAACTCGAATATCGTCAGGTTTGGTCTGAAATAACAATTTGAAAATGTCAACTTGGGTTCTGGGAAATTGTGATTTTTCTGGCATTTTGTAGAACAAAATGATTACGTGAGAAAATAAAAAGCTGATTGATCAATGATGGAAATAACCTTTAGTTACAGTCCCATTTCTTTGCAGACAGAATTATTAACAACATGGAGAGACAGGTGAGCCTCCCTCTGAAACTCTTAAATCTAGATATTTCGTTGTTTTTTTTCCACAAGATGCTAATATGGTAGAGCAAACATTTTTATTCACCCGGAGGATTTTAAGAAAAATATATACATGTTCTGTTTATATACCAGGTTTTCTCAACACGTCACGATCAGAGGGGCATGACATTTGACTGAGCATGAGATGTTGTGAAGACTACGAACAAAGAAACTGAGTTTGAACTCCTACAGGCTCCCAGAGGATGGTGGGCGAGGGGTGTTGGGAGGTCTGTTTGGCCCAGCTGGACTGATAAGGAGACAGGAACCTTATGAGATGCAACAGGTCCTAGATTACTGAATCAAATATTCCCCTCTAATGCTTTCTCCTCCACACGCATATATAAATACACAGAGTGAATATGGAATCCCATTTCATGTCCTCAGTGCTTCTCTCAGTCCTCTCTTCACGCTGAATTTAGCCGGCGGCAGTCTTGCACCGCAACACGCTCTGAACCTGAAACTGAAGGTTTAATAAAAATTCATCAGCTCACCGTTTCATCGCATCAACACCGCTGCAATGTCAGACACCTATTTTTCATTTCTTTGTACATTTCTGAAACATTTATGAACATTTTGGAAATGACGATGAATCTCAATCAACAATGGGAGTCGGGGTGACGCATCACAAAGATAAAAAAAGCAGTTTTTCAGACACCTCTTGTCCCCGGTGATATCCTACCGAACAGAAAGCTGGCATATCAAATGGACGCGAGTATAATACCTGTATTTATTACCCTGAGGCTCTGAATAATAATCCTAAATTGCACTAAGCCTTGAAGGAACTCAAGCAGATAATTATTACCCTTCACGCAGGGAGCGTGACACTTCTTCTCAAGCACAGACTATGAGACAAGGTTCTTCCAGGAGAACCTGAGCAGTTGATATCTGCTATCGGGGCGCCATCCTTCTTCCATTGTTTTACTAATGGATACAGAGCTGGCTGGTTTCCCCTGCCTGACAGTGAAGAGTAGTCAGCCCATTGCTCACAGAGGAGCAGCATAGGGGCGTCTAGTGTGATAATCAGGGCCATGAAGGTATAGACCTCATTCAGAGCAGTGATAATTTAATCTATCTATCATCCATCCATGCATCCACACCGAAGCATGCACGGCGTGACTCGCCAACACACATAGATGCCGGCTCCTGCATTTGTAGCGCTTCGGTGTGAAGGACTTGCTCGAACCTGCCAGGCTCAGCTGAAATCATGAGCGTGTGGAGTCATAAGGTGTCTGGCGTCTTAATGAACCACCTCGACTGCACACGCTGCCAGATCCGCACGCAGACTGCCAAGACTATCACATTAACACGCAGCACCATGTGGGATAGCGACAAATATCACCCGGCCTATTAAATCTAAATGTTTGGTTTTTTTAATACAAAGAGGGGGAAATGGGTGGCAAGAGAAATCACCTATGTGATGTAATGCAAGTGCAACACAATAGCCCTGTACTAAACACGACTACAAATGTTTTGTGTCACCTTGCGGGACGTACATCGATGCACTTCAGCAGAAGAGAGAACACAGAGAAATGTCTACCTCATTCACACACAGAGCAGCGAAAAATATCCCACAACCTGAAGACACCCAACAACGTGCCGTATGGAAGACAAGAGCGGTGATCCTCGCCGTTATTTCAAAAGGCCGTTATCTCAAGATCACAAGTCAATTATTTCAGGATGTCAAAAACGAGATAATTAAGTCGTTATCATGACGGAACAAAAGGTTGTTTCCTCTTATTATTCACAATGGTCAGAGAGATTAGGAGTGCCAGTGCCAGCGTGCGTAGATAGCATCAACTGATCAAGAATTACCCATAAATGATCAATAAATTAGACTGTACTTCAATCAAGATTTAACACGGGCTGTCTTTCTGTAAGAGGAAACATTCAGATGAGTTTATGTCACGTAACGAGAAGGCAAGTTCCTGCTGCGATCGCTTTCTCATATAATCTCATCATCTCAGGAAATCTCCGATTTACTGGGGACAGCGAGCTAAATGAACCCATTATGTGCTAGATGGCAAACAATTAACTAATGATCTCCAGATAACAGCACTTCAAGTGAGGCCTGTAATGCTACAACGCAATGCATAAGAGACTTGCGATAAGTGTCCACCTGCAACCACTACAGACAGGTAGCATGGTATATGATGTCAACAACTGTTGAGAGACTGTTCAGCGCTACAGTTCAAGTGCTTACAGGATGGCTGTTTTAAACGTGAAGGAGTGCTTCTAAGCATCGGCGTGGCATGTCTAGATGTAGCCTGAAAAGGTTTCTGCAGCGAAAGGCTGGTGGTGGATCTGCCCTGACTGCAGTCGGCGACCGTCAGCCACAGCCTTTCAGATGACCGGAGAATCAACTCTGACACACTGTTAGCAACAATAAAGATTAGACCATGAATCTAATGTTTATTATGGGAGCGCTGAATAGAATTCCAAGTGTCTGGTCACAGAGTGGCTTGTGCAGCAGACCCTTGTGGCTCTCTATCTTTCCTTCTGTGTATAAAAGAACAGAAAAAAAACATGCCAATATATGCTTTCACTGCGCCCACAGACTTCATATTATGTGACTCATAGACATTCAACAACATTCAATTGTCTGCGTAGCACCTTTTCAATACAACGTAAAGTCTCTCCATTGATTTCCACTTACTGTCCTGTTTGCTCGGTGAGTGTGACAACAATGTAAAAAGGGAGGTGCGGTTCTTTTAGTTCCTGAAAGCTGAAATGCTGTAAGCTGAGTTTTTCACTGGAATCTGGCAATTTCTATAAGTTCAGGTGTGTTGCGTAGTGCACGGTACAGCGTACGGTCCTTGAATCTAAGTTCCTCAATAAGCAAGCCGACACAGAACTGTCAGTCAGTGGAGACTATAGTTCAGGTAAGACTTTAAATCCAATAATAAAGATGTCAGTTATCGTCCTTCAGCACTGTATTGACATATCCTGGATATTGAACACTGAGAAAACTATGAATGTATTATTTTTTCATTCATGCCGCCAATTGGGATTCCCACAAAATCTGACCTCGACAGAGCTTTCACACTTATTCTCAACTTCTCAACCCCTCAAAGCCCAAATGTGGGTCTGATATTACAACGCCAACATAACCTGGCACCAGTCCACGGCTTAGGATTATTACTGAGGAGGTCTGGTATGTGCTACTTGACTGCTTTGGACTTAACAATTTAGTGACATCACTAGGAAAGAATACCCTCTACAACAGCTTGTGTGCATGACAGGAAAATCATCTGTCCTCGAGTCCCAGGCTGGAAGAAAAAGTGGCAACAACAACAACAACAGCAGCAGCAGCAAGAGCGCAATGTTTTTAGCCAGAGATTTGCAGGTAAGCATATTAGGGGCAGTCATGGGAGAACAAAATGATCTTGCCAATGATGGCCGTGAAGGACCCTTCAGGACTAGATGGATAAGCCTGTTAGGAACGCTCTGTAAAAAGCAATAAGTGAGAGAGACTTGGTAATAAATGGCTTTTTCTTTTTTTTTTTTTTTGCCTGGGCTCGGTCTCAGGGGATATTCTCTCAATGAATTAATATTGAAGCGGAGACTCAAGCCCGGCACGGCAAGTTTATACCCATAAAAATTGGCAAATTATGACCATGGTGACAAGCCACTCCATCAGCAAGGATGTTAATAATGTACAATATGCTGGTGCTGGGTTAAAGTAAATGATCATTACACAAGGCGATGCGTAAAATAAAAAGGTTAAAGCCCTACACATCTCATCACTGCCACCTGTCATAGAGACATTAGTCATGATGATTAAGAAAAAAAGTGTCCTAAATAACAATACTGTAGTGCGTGTTTTGCACATTCTGTGATATCTCTGCACTTCCCTCATTCGCTCTCTGTCACTCACAGACAGTTTTACTCCTTGCTGCAACCTTTTGATATCCAAATCTGCTTCTTTTGAAATGCTTTGGAACACAAGGGAAAGCTGAATTGAGGAGGCTTTGGGGCATATTACCTCCAGATGTCAAAATATATCAACAAAAGCAGGTGGAATGGCAGGTTTTTTTTAAATGCACGGCATACTATTTCAATAACAGTTACCTCCAATAATCTTCAAAAGTATTTTCCTTTTTTTTTCAAATGAATGAAAAAAGAAAAAAGTGAAACATGTGAGAGGATCCAGCTTTGGGGCTCAGCCTGTCTGACAGAGATACATGAGGGAAAATAAAGCAGAATATTTGGCAGTAGGAGTCTGTTTGTGTAACTCTTTAACTGTTTGGATGGACTTCAGTCCAATTTTGCACTGAGCTCTAGAAACACATCTCAATATAACTCACAATGAGTCGACTTTACGCACCTCTTTAAACTCTTTTAACAGTTACCCCAAGCCCAGAAACAAAATGAGCATTTTAATAATGATTAAATCATCACAAACTATTGAGAAAGACGTCTTTAAATACTTGTTTTAAATGAATGGGCCGCACCACAGCTTGGTGTTGTTATGCATGGCTGTAAAAGAGAAAGAGAGAGGAGAAAAAGAAGCTGGCAGCATCCATCATGTGCATAAACTCAGATGCACCTATAGGCAGATCGAAATCTCGGACGCATGCATTCTTCGGGGTCTGGCTCGTCTCCACGCCTCTGTCTTCACATACTTCATCGGATTCGTGTTTGAACATGAAGCGCAGGGCGATACGCTGTCACATCACTTCAACAATCTGCCTGATATCTGCACAAGACAAGAGCGGCTTGTGGTGGGTTTTGCACGTGTAAACACTGGTTTGGATTCGGTGTTTTCGTCTAAATAAAAGTTCAGGATAATAGCCTGGAAGGGATGAAGCGGGGATGCCAAGGATCAGGGCGCATTTTGAGCGCACACAATTTCACAAGAGCAACACGTTTTTGTTTTTTTTCTGAAAATCTAATATTCAGTTTGCAGTCTTTAACCAAAAAGGTGCAGCGTTTATACAGAAACAGCCTATAAATGAACTGGGATGAAACTGCAGCGAGCTCTTCACCCCCCCAAAAAGAATCTGTGTGATTTCACAAAAGCGTCGGCTTAGCGTAGACAATGTGAAGCATGTGTCCTTACCTGCCGTCAAAGTCCGCACTTGCTCCGAAGCAGCAGCCGTACAACAACATCAACTTTATCCATAAATCCATGGTTTTGGAGGAGTTGCGCGCTGCCCACGCTGCTTGTTCGTTCTCCGTAATCCAAAAAAAAAGAAAAGAAAAGAAAAAGGCACCGGCTATGTGGGGAAAAACCGCGGAGGAAACAATTAGACAAAGAAACAGCGGAGTTTCTTTGACGCGCGCTGATGGTGCACAGGTAGGACTGCTCTGCTGGCGTCCGTCACACTGTTCATGGGCGATATTCGAGAGACGCAGGAGTGAAACCAGTCCGCTGCCTGGAAGTGGAGTGACCCCGATGTGTGTTTGTGTGTGAGCGTGTGTGTGTGTGTGTGTGTGTGTGTGTGTGGAGCGGGACGCACTCTGCCGGGAAGAGTGCGCACAGCTCCCTCTCTCTCTCTCTCTCTCTCTCTCTCCTCCTCCTCCTCCTCTCAACTTCAGTCAGCGGGCTCTCCAAACAGCAGCACCCACTGCAGTCAGACCTTATCTCCAGCCCTTTTTCCCCCAATAACACAGCGGATATCCAGTCGTCAGCTCCTTGTGGGACTTTTTAATTCAACATCATGACCTGTACAGCCAAAGAGGGGGAGAAGGCTGTGAGACGGAGCTCCGTGACGCGCGTGCTTTGCAAGTGCCTCAATTAATTGCGTAGCCTGCTGAGGCACGCAGGTGCATCGCCCACCCAGGTAGACTGTTGCTCACGCGCTGAAGTCGATGCAGTGGAAATTACCGGGGCTGATTTTAGGAGAGGACAAAAAGATAAGCAGCACAACATCCAAAAATGAGCGGGTTGACACAGTTTGAGGTGTGCTTGAATAAATGGAAAGGCTTTTGTTGGAGCTGTAATTATTGTAAATAAAAACACAAGTGATCCAAGTGGTTGATGGAAATATTTTTTTTGACATAATGATTCCAAACAGATAGATTGTACTTTTTTTTTCTAGTGCATTTTTTAAATGGCTCTATCAGCTGTTTTTATTAAATGCAATTTCTCCCCCATCATACTTTGCACAAACATCCTGAACAAATTTTGGTTGCACCCAGTGTGAAAACTGCATCCATTCTGATTTTATTAAGGTGATTATCTGCCGGCTGAGTCATAAGCAGCACTTCACATTTAAAGTCTGGTGAATTGCACTTCCTGTCTGAGGGGCAGAATTATAAATGTCTGCCTCATTTTGCGATGTGACAGCCCACTGCCTCCAGAATTTCACTCAGTCAATAAAATAATCCTCCAGTACGGACTCAGTGGAAAACACCATCATTATCAGTAATGGGAGCACGAGATGAATGAGATGACGGTTTGATATGATTACTGCTGCTTGTTCACAGCCACCGCCATCTTTTGACACATGGCACTGTTCGCCTTGTTACGCCCTGTCAACAACTTGCTCGTAAATCTATGCAGAGGTTTGACATCTCTGTGATCGAAGAACTGGCCCGGCCGTGTGTAATTAGACTATTAATCACATTATTCTTCATGACTGGACTCTAAGAATGTGATTCCATGATGATTTATTGCCTTTAAATGTATTAAAGTTACTGGTTACGCAGATACAACATTACTGGTATGTCGGAAAAGTCAGATTCGCCATAAAATAACAGATTTCACATCGCGGTGATGCTACACTGTTTCTGTCATTCCCACTCTGCGACCTCTACGCTTGTTTCCGCACTGTGTGACTTTGTCCTCTGGGTACAATCGACAGCGAGAAGTGGGTAATACTTTATGACACTAAATCACACTAGTTCACTGGTTTCGGTGAAACTGGATCATATTTTTACAGGGAATATGTTTGCTGGTGTCCTCCGGAATCAACTGGAAAACAGCTGCTGTTAGCTAATGTCAGCTCAGTTTGTTAGCCGGGCTGCCTGGACTGTGAGCTTAGAGCACCGGGGGAGTGTTATGCTGTGTCTCAATTCATGTACTTCCAGACTTGCGCTTTCTGCTGCTACATAAGTGCCAATTATGGCAAAATGCAGTATACTGTGTAGTGTACTGAGTTGAGTGAACTCTAGCCACCTCTCACCCCCTCAGTGGTTACCATTCTGGCTTCAGAGTGGAGGCGGTGAACCACCAGCATTGGGAAAATGGCACCTTACGAAGCCGTCGGAACTCTAGTGGTTGTGATGAATACCGCAATATGCAGATGTAAGTTATACATATGTTTTATATTTATATTGCGGCAGTCAAACGTTGCTAATGCTCAACCTGAACCTGCAGCTCAGTGAGGAAGAAAGCACGCCCACTTGAGAAATAGCTAACTACGCCAGGATGGGACAGCAGCCTCTGTGGACATGGTGACAGAGACGAAAGGACTGACGGGGACGTTGAGAGAGGAAGCTAAGAAGAGAAAATGAGAAAGTGACTGAGCAAGACAAGAGTAAATCTGGGACTGACTTTTAGTGGCTGGAGAGAGCTTTGTGAAATAAAAGGCTGAAAGACAGACAGGCAGACAGACAGACAGACAGACAGAGACAGACAGACAGCTGGGCTCCTTGCTGTTGCTGAGTAATATCAGCTGGCTGCCGTGTCTCGTGTTGTTGCACTTGCTTGATGTTTGGCTGTTAGCAAAGCTGTCAGCTTACTGTTTTAATACAGTCGTAACAAATACACAAATACAACTGTCCGTATTTACCACAGTGGTATTGCACTCTGACACTGGAGCCGCTAAATCACAAATTTCTTATGTGGTGTTACTTTAAATGGTCGGTTCACCCAAAACACAATCTGTTGATCACTTATTCAGACAGTTTTATCTCCTGAAGTTTGAAGAGTAAAAGATTCTTTTAGTTAGGATTCAGTTTAATAAGCAGTTCTACAAAGACTGTCTCCATTAATTTACTGTACAGAAATAATAAAGTAATAAAAGGCGAGGAAAATAATGCATAACCAAATTTTGTTTGTGGTGCTACAAGAAAAAAAAAACTTAAGATCAACATGTCAGGAGAATATAAAAATAAATAAATACAAGTTGCTGTATTTCAGTGATTTGGGTGAACTCCACATCACAGACTCCATTAATGAACCCCGTGGGAGAGATGAGTCATTATGTTAGATTGTGAAGAGACAATAAAGCAGCCAAAAGTCAAAACTAAGCACAGAAATAGAAAACAAGCAGGGGAATCCTAAACTGAGGGAGGTGACAACCGGCAGGATGAGAAGCGTCGGGAAATAGAAAACAACATGATTAGGGAGTGCAAAATAACAGCTGGAGCCTGCTGGAGGCAACCAAAGAATGCGAATGTGTTGTTCCAAACTTCTGTGCTCAAGGTTGTTTGTCAGAAAATACACGTGAAATGAAAAGCACGGCATCGGCGGTGATGTGTGTTAAATGGTCAATACAGAAGCATGGCGAACATTCAAAAGGGCAGCAGAGGCCCCTTCCATTCAACTCATCAGTGCCCATTATAGGGACAGAGAAAACATAAATAAGGTCACTGGGAAGATTCATACTAACAGTGAGGGACCCCAAATATGAAGCAATGAACTGTTGCAGGCTAACGGCCGTAAACACTGCGGGTGTAATGAAGTGGAAAACACCAAGATGAGCTGAATTTTAATTACAAGTAATAACCGAAGTTCATAAAACAATGAAAGCGCCATTATTTCCTGATCGAGGTATTCTGCTGCGACAAATTGTTCTGTTCAGAGCTGCACAGATGGCGTCCGCTAAGTTTAAGATACGTAAACGTGTTCACATGACTGTTTTAATGCTGATTATTATACGGATTAAATAACATTTACAAGGCACGCAGAGCTACTTTAGCTCCAGGAAATAATTTGTTCCAGGTTCAACTTTTCTTTTCTTTAACTGAGGTAAATATTTTTTTTCTCACTTTGTATATTTTGTTATGCACCACAAAACCATGGCAAATCTCTTGTGTGTGAAAACCCACGCAGCAATAACCCTGATTCTGTTAATTACATAATAAAAACTCAGTGCATCACGGTCTCTGAAGCTACCTATAGAAAGGCTTCGCGAGGTTAATCATTCGTAAAGAAACGCTGAGCATTTGCATAAAAAGAACCTCGCATTTCACCCCTATTTGTTCAAACAAAGCATCTTGTCTAGTCACCTTCAGCCCCGACTGTTTGGGTTCAATCAACCCACTTCCCACTTCAGAATTCTGCTCTCTGTCTCATGCAAGCGGCAAGTAGTGCCACCTACTCTCTCTCGCTTACTCTATTGTGCCTATATGCATTTCTCTAATGTGCACTTGCGCAGAGCCAAAGCATGAACATCTCCTTTTGAAATAATTCCAGTCCTTTCGAAAGGAGCTGTGTCTGTGGCCATTCACCTCAGGATAGATTGACTCCGCTGACTGAATTCAGATGAGCCTGATGCTTGGAAACACCACTTCCAGGGCGAGCAGGAAAACCGGCTCTCCGGCTACCTCCCCAGATTTCTCAAGTAGCTGCTACACAGCGTCAAAGAGTGACAACACGTGTTTTTTTTTGGACAAACGGATAACTGGTTTCAGCTGGGAGAATGAAAGCTTAAGGGGTTGCTCTGGTGTCTAAAGTATAAAAGATTGGAAATATGGAGCGCATTGTATGATATCCAGCTACCAGGCTCTGAGCAGCGCGCATCTAATCAAGCACACTGACCTTTTCACCAGCGTCATAAAATATTCATTGCTGCTGAACGCATTACGGGATGCATAGCATATTCACATTCATTCTTTATGGGGAATAATCAGTTTCGCCGTAGAACCATGACAGATGCCATATTTTAACTGATGTGATGTGAGTTTAAATCCAGTTTCTCTCTTTCAATACCCTCCTCCTCCTCCTCCTCCTCCTCACCTCTCACAAACACACACAGAGGAGAGGCAGATAATAGTAATTCCCCATCTCATCTTTAAGTGCAGATGAGCTTTTAGCGCTGAATTTCTCCTCCTTTGGTTATTACCTGGCAACAGAGGGAGCCGACCGCAGAATTCTATGACCGAAGGCTGTATACAAAAATTTGCAAAAACAGCATTAGTAGTATGGCGGCTTCGCAATGTGGGTGTGTAATTCCTGCTGCTTCTGTTTACACTGACAGCTTGATCACACAGTTCCGGCAAAGACACAAATGTAATTGAGTAGCTGGCACTGCAACTGAAAAGTTCAGTAACTGAGGACAGGAGTGGCTCTCCAAACTCTTTTAGCACAGTTACCTTCAGATTTCGGGTGACTCTTTGCAAACATCTGTTTTATTTCCCATTTCTTACAAAACGACTTGTAAAAGCGGCTGAAAAGAAAATGTTGAAGTCGGATAAAAAAAACAGTTTTATTCTCAGCACCATCATGATGCTGCCAACAGCCACAGAGGTGCTTTATCGAGCCCTGACCACGCTCTGCTGTACAGCGGCGCTGGCGGTCCTAATTATGCACCGGTGCTTCCAGTTGGCTGCCGTCGACTACCAGTCCATTTTTCTGCGCCGGTCTTCCCACCAGCATGTTGTTCTTTGGTGAGCAGCTTTCAGGCTCCATAGTCATCACCTGCACCGAGTACCCATGAGTCTCTGCTGCCCACGAGCGGTCCAAGTCTACCAGGCCCATGCACTGTTTACCTGCAGTGGTAAAAACAGAAAAATAATCTCATTTTAACGTCCAAAAAAAACTCAAAACTGTCGTAAGGATTTAGTAAAGAAAGGGACATTTTCTTGTTTAGACTTGCAGGTAGGAACAAAATAAGAGAGATGACTTTTATTTTAAGGAAATCCAAACCGACAGCGCCACAAAGCACAGTCAGAACAGTGCTTCCACGTGTGTGTGGAGGTCGGGTTTTTCAAGGTGATATTCTGAGTCAATACTGATATTTAAGTGGGGGAAAATGTTCATATATATTCAAATTTAATTCGAGAAACATGTCTGGAAATGATTATTTTAAAGCATTGTCTATATTAATATAACGGAGCAGTAAACTGTGGTAAATATTGAAATATTGACAAATTATAAATTCAGAATATACTACAAAATAACTGTATATAATTTAACAATTAAGTTCTGACAGTTCTTTTGGCACATCGTGCTCTGTGGCATGTGTAAACATGCAGCGGACACCAGTTGATTTCGATTTTTGACCAAAACAACACTTGACGTTTCTCTCTCGCCTCGTGCCGTCCACAGGACACGAGGTCACCGCGGGTTTGATAAGAATGAGAATGATGCGGATCATGCGATACGACCTTCACAGATCTTAACTCGGTTTTGGACAGCGCGCTCTACATCACCATCATCTAAACCCCAAATGAGTGAATATCACTTGGAAGAATTCATCCCTCCGGTAGATTTCCGGAGACGTTTCGAATCTATGCCGAAGAGCACTGACGCTGCTCTGGCAACTTATGATGGCAGCCGTGGTATTTCTTCTAATTTGTCACCCATCTGTGTGATGCCGCTGCTCCTTCCTGATGTATCTGAAATCAACGTATCCGTCAGGGTCTATAAACAAACATTTGTTGTGGTGCTACTGAACTGGTTTGCGTATTCTGGGTGTTCCTGTTATTTTTCCCATTTCCTACATGTTCCTCGTGTTTGTATGTATCAACACCCAACAGAAGTCATCAATTCACCAACAACCTTTCTCTTCGGATTTCCTTTAAAAACAGACTTTGACTATATGATGCAGTTTGGCGGGGTAGGTAGCAGGTGGCAGACATAGTAAATGTGAGCGTCAGCCTGCGGACATATAGAGATCAAACATGGCTAGAAAATGTCCGCGGGAGAGGTTGAGCCCTGTTAACTGATACAGAGCAGAAACCACTGTGACAGGTAGTGTCAGGTACGTATGAAAGGGCTTCAGACTGACGAGGCATTGGGGAGCCTCCGAAGCTTCAGAGGGAGGCTTTGATAAGCTGGAGAGCTATCAGGGTGAAGAGAGTCCTCAACATAATGAAACGCTGGTACAGTGAAGCTTCGGCACAGGCCTGGAGGTTTCAGTCTGACAAAACACTTCTCTCCAAATGTGACAACACTGATCTGACAGCTGTTCACTGCAGCTGTTTTGTCACATTGAATAAATCCCTGTATTAACATTTTTCACACTTCTCAAAAGTCTAGACTGTTTGAGAAAGAAAAAAAAAAGTAGAGCAGAGGGGGTGACTCACACATGTGAAGCCATGTCAGAAAACACATCGGCACATACGAAGTTAACTGAACACAGCGTGATTAACAGAAATCAAACAATAACTCAGTCTGTCTGGAAAATCTTGAAGTAAGTTAACCTATTTCTTTATGATTTCTTGGTTTCAATGCAATAATCAAAGAACAATAAGTAAGATTATAAACAGTACCTATGAGTCTCCTCTCGGGGGGGAGCTGGACAGCCGTCTGGTCTGCGAAGCGACAGAGGATCATGTGCTCCTGAAACACGGGCAGACAAAGAACACAGGCACTGTTCATTGCAGGTGACTAACACTGAAGCTCTGGAGGATATCTGTCAGGATTCAAGTCACAGCGACAACGGCGCTAACTAAAACTAACACCATTATGCATGCACAGGCACAAGCGCACATCTATCCATTCAGCCCATCTTTCTTTTTTTTTTATACATCTGCTTATCCAGCTTAAAGCACACACACACACACACACACCGGCTGAGAGGCAGGAAAAAGGTCCCCGCTGATCAGCGGTCTATCGCAAGGCCAAGAAGTGAAAACCGGCATCTATCGATGTCTCTTTTGTAGCCACGCTCGCTGCATTTTAATGGCCGTCAGTCCAGCACCGAAATATCTCAACAATTATCAGGTTGTCATGATATTTTGCACACACATTCATATCAAGGATACATCCTACGGTCTTTGGTTTATCAACTGGAACTGATGACACCTCACGAGCCTCAAGTGTAGTGCTAATGAAACTTTAGCACGTTAACAGGCTAAACCGAGACCCAGTTCCAATCCGGTCCTTACACCCTTGGACTGCAGGATGAGTTAAACTGTGTCACACTTGTGTTCGTGGGAGGTCTCTTCAGGGGGAGGGTATAAATAAACCAGCAAGCTTTGGGGCGCCCTCGCTTTTTTCCCCCAATGGAAACAAACATTTGTCACCACAGTGTCCAACCAACGTCTCCCTGAACAGTGATGTTGACATTCGATGACAATAAACCGGTTGACCTTGTATTTCTTTTTCAAGCTTTTCCTTTTCTTAGAAGCCTGTTTGGAAGAAACTTGACCATCAAGGTCAAGTTCCTCAACGATAAACCCGTTACCCAAAATATTTCAGAGATAATAAAAGATAATGTGCCACGCAGCACCGAGAAGGATGCATGTATGGACGATTACACATTACAGCACAGGAGCGAGGGAGGGTGCAGGAGCCGGATTGTGAGTGGGCTTACTGAAATATTACCAGCTATAACGGCAGCGTGTTAGCATTGTTACTGTGAGCGTGACAGCATGTTGATGTTAGCACACAGCTCCACAGAGTCTGTGTGGAGTCTTTACAGTATCACTGGACTGTGATTCATTTCTCTGCATGCAGATGAGTGCGCGGTGTGTTAGACTCGTTCAGATGTAAAGTACGTGCAAAAAAAAAAAAGAAGAAAACGAAAAACGTGGAACGGCTTCATTTGTCAGCCACATTACATGATTCCCCTTCTGATTTTTGCATAAAATCATTCCTCTAAACTCTGCGGAAAGGCCACATGAATCACGGTTTTTCTAAGGCTCGTGGAACAAGTGAATCAAGGGAGCGGTTAGCGATCGCTGACCTGCTTCCGCAGTACTTAAATTGATTCCATTCTTCACTGCGTGGGGGTCGAGCTGAATGCAAGGCCACGGAGCAAGTGCTTAAAGTTAGCGCTGAGCACCAATATCTCACACCATTAGCCCTTTATTCCAGCGATACACCATTTGTCAATGCGCTGTCATTCTGTTTAACTACTGTAGTTCGGGAGGGACAACTATGGCTCTGCTATAAAACAATGCGGCGCAGCTTTTCATTTCTGCGAGTGTCAGCAGGGGGTTTGGGAGCAGAGACAGAGGAAAGAGTGGGATTCTGCACACCGAGCCCAAACGAATAGCAAATACCAAACATGGCTGTTTAAAACGCAGCCGCGAGGGGAGGCAGGGGAGATTCAGAGCTCAGGTTTAAAGTAGCAGATAATGTGTCTGCTGGTTTAAATAGAATATAGATTTCTCAGACTGTCTGACTCCATGTTCAGTTTCTCATTTCCAGACAGAAATTGTGACAATTTTGATTTCTTTTGCTCGCTGGGCTTTTGTAAAAGTGGGAAAATAACTCGTTACCACAGAGCGCTACAATTGCTCATTGTCCTGTAAATAATATATAATCTTCCATGTCTCCGAAGCTACGTCTCTTCGAAAAAATCTGTTTCCTTTACCACACAAGAGGAAAGGAGTTAAAGGTGGTCTAATGTTGTGACATGTCAACTCTTGAGGTTGCCATGGCTAGGACCTGCAACAAACTTTTGCACAGATTCTCCCCAGGGCACTGACAGGTCCCATACATCATCACGGGATGGGCCAGAGTACAGTGCTGTGTCTGTGCTGAGCGATAAGGAATTGAGAGACTGGAGGGTGCGAGCCTCCCTCTTGTAACTTCCTGGGAAATCTTGGCTCCCACGATACGTGAGAACCAAGAGATCTCAGTCATTTTTTGTATTCTACTGTCTATACGTAAAATTAAATAAATTAAAAACAACAACAAGAGACAGACTGAAAAAGAACATTTAGTTTTATATTATCTATAACACATCGCCCTGCCCTTCCAAGCATATAAGGACCTATGGTGAAAACTCGTAAAAGGAGAGCAGCTAGAGCAGCAGTGTTTGGTTCATTTTAAGTCAACGGAAACAACAACTATTTAACTAACTAACTTATTGTCAGGTGATTAAACGCTAATGACAGCATAGTTATGCATTTCTGCCACAGTCTGTATATCTAGCTCTCTAAATCTTACACGCTGGTCCTTTAAGTTTTTAGTAGCTGAGACATTTTTGAAGTTTTAATGCTGCATCACAGGTTAGAAAAATCACAGGTTAGCAGTGGCTATTCCTCATTTGTCTAAACTTCTGACTTTCCTGAGAGTGCACTTTCACCTTTCATGTGGGTCACTGCACTCTGGCTTAGGCATGCAAAAATGTAACTTTTTAACCCACCTTCGAATTTATACTTCTGTTGACGCAGCAGCGTCTTAATTAAGAAGCAATTAGCGAGGCGAAAAAAAAACCTTGTCTCGTGTTGCAAAAGAATACGCAAGACTCTAATTAACATGACCCACAAAGGCGCCTTTCAGTGTGCGCATTGTGAACTCAGTTTTAAACACAATCCTGGTTAAAAAAAAAGTGAGTCACTGGAATAAAGTATTCTGTACTTGATATTTTGCCTGAGTGCAAATGAATAATAAATGGAGTAGAGGGATTTAATCACATTTAAAAGCATACCTTATAAGCCAGAGTCTCTTGGAACCTTTTGCTGTAAAAAGAAAAGAGAAAAACAGAAGAAGTACGATTAATATGTCAGAATACGTCACGTATTTACTTACATGCATGGATGTATAAACAGATCTAAGGCTCGATTAATCACAAACAACATGCACTGGCTCTAAAACAGCCGCTTTGTCTATGGGAAAGAAGGACGTTTATAAAAACAGGCGTTTGGCCACGACATGGGAACACGGTTTGTTTGTGATGGCTAAACCTAGTCACAGCATCACTGCAGCTAATTAAAAATCAACATGAGGAGGGTCAGGGGTTGTAGGGGGCCAGTCGGGTCACATGGAGAGAAGTTCAACTCAAACAGTTAGAGCCTTAATGAAACGGGCAGTTTAGTTTCACAGCTCATAAAAACCTGTGAACTGCCTGGAATGTCTACACCTGCAGAATATCCACACGAGTACCTGGAACATGACCTGAGGGGAAAACACTAAAAGTAGCAAGACGAAGATTGACACAGTCAGGTGCTTAGGCTCCCCTCACGTACACTGCACGTCTGCCCTCCAGAAACACACCTTCTTGTTGTCTATTACGGCTGCAAAGCCCCTTTTTTCTTAAATATTTTATGAGGAGTCAGGAGGAGCGAAGTGTCAAGTTAGCAAAAGTGAGGGGAGGAAAGAACTCCTAAATATTTATACAGTACGCTGACGGTCGTCCCCAAGGCGCAGTTTTAGGGTCAGTTATACCCTGGCTACAATATCAGAGCACCTGGAACACACCAGCAGTGAACAGTTGAGACACTGCTCTTACATGAGTGCGTAATTATATTACAGTACTGGTAACCATAGCGACAATATCTACACTTTGAGCCGCATTAGTAGACGTGCTGAAATGAATCTAAACATGAGTTTTAAGTGACGGCAGCGTCTGGGAAAGTGCCGCTCTTGTGTTCATGTGCCGTTATGATTCCGGGAGGTAACTATGTTTACGGTGTGCAGCTGCCTTTCCGTTCCCCTATATAACATGCAAGGATTTTTACTGACATGTGCCACTGCTAATTATGATATGCCGACACTGTGCGCGACTTAAAACAGCTGCCGATGCCGCGCCACTCAGCCGAACTGAACCGTTTGCTGGGTGTTTACGGTGTAGCATGAGAAGTCACTTTCACCGGGTCACCGCACTCTGCTCCGGTCATGTGACAGTATAACTTTTAAATAAATGTCTCTGATTCCACAATAATTATGTTAACGCAGCAGCATGTTTATTACAGTGAGATTTAATTCATGGAAGGAAAACTTATCTCACCGTGTTGTGACAGACTAAGTAAAAAACTCTAATGAACATGACGTCTTAAGATAAGATAAGATTGACTTTAATGATCCCACAGAGGGGAAATTCACTTGTCACAGCAGCAAAGTGGATGAGAAATTACTCAGAAATAAACAGAAAAAACTAATGAAGTCATGCTGGTGTTAAAGAGCCTGACAGCTGTGGGAGTGACGGACCTGTGCTGCCTGTGCTAGCGCTCCTTCTTACATGGCTGGAGTAGCAGTCTGTTCCTGAAGTCATGTTTTACTGTCATGTGTTGATTCTAAATGCTTACGCCTGTGACTGGTGTTACTTTGCTCCTGTTCGACTGCATATTGGCAGTTCTCCGGTTAGTGCCACAGGGGAAAAAAAGGCAGTTTGACGGCCCTGTAAGGCCTCTAATATATCATACACTTATATGAATATTGACTTTTTTGAGGAAAGGTGGTTAAAATGTGTTTTTCTGCTGACCCTGTGCACGGCAGCGCATAGCTCTGCTTCTGCGCCATTGTCTGCTTCTCAATACGCGGGGGCGTGCTGACCGCCGTCTACTGTTGGTAATACACTGAGTATGCATAAGTGCCTCATACAAACGCACTTCAAAACAGCCGAAATACGCCCTTACAGCCTCACTGTGTAACTGTTCCGCCATAAAAGAATAGATTTCAGATCGTTCTGATGCTACACCGACTGCTACACGTTCTGGTGGAACTGGATCATATTTCATGCGGAAAATACATTACACTGACAAAATTGTCGTACTATGTGATATCACTGGTGGTAGAGAAAGCTGCTGGAGAGCAACTCAATCCGAAAAGAACAAACAACAACACACACGCACGCACCGTATGATTTCATCCAAGGCTCTAAAAGACTTGAGCCAACTGTCTGATCGGTCTTAATGCCAAAATTATAATTGTCCCGACAACTACAATGGATAATCTCCACCTTAAATTGCCAGTGATCACAGTCTCTCAGTTGCTACAACAGCAATCATACACAGCGGCGTTTTTGTTTTGAATGTTTCAGCATGGCAAAGTGATTTTAATGGCGTGCTACCTCCTGATGATTCTTAAGGCATCACGGTGCCATTAGTCAACAGTGTTGCTACAGCAACAGGGTCAACATCATCAAAGTAAAGCCTCCTACTTCTCCTTCACCGCTGTTGTTTGTTGCCTCACTCTTTATTTAAACAGCACCATATTTTAGCTCACCGGGGCTGAAAATGAAGTTGTTTCACTGTAACACAGCATATGATAATGAAACTCTAACAGGGAGAGCATTTGTTATCTGCCGTCACTGTAGCCTCTGCACAGAGAAGCCAGCTCTCTGTGACGCTGAGAGAGAGCGGGGCAAAAACATTGAAAAGGGGACGGGTTGAGGGGCAGACCCCGCTATGAAGCGATGTGACACTGCTGCCACGCGCTGTCAGCGGCGATGATAAGAGACATGAGATGAACGGGGGGAAAAAAAAGCACTGACAAGAGATATGGATTGTGTGTTTGCGTGTGTGAAAGAGAGAGAGTGACAATCAGTGTGAAAATGATGGAAGGCGAGGGCCCCAAAGGAGAAACCGGGGCAGAAAAAAATAAAATAAATCACGACGAGAGAATGTAAGAAAAGAGAAGCACCTATGCTAGTGAGTGTCAAACAAGAAAACGAGGTCAGAAACAACATTTTAAAAAGCATCAACCCTGCAAGCTGACAATAGACTGAAGCGAGCGGGTCAAAAACCTCTTGGGGAAGGTGAACTTGATTGCGTTCTGGATGAAGCCGTAGCAACAGGGGCTGATAACGAAGGCAGCTCCCGCCTGGATGCAATGTTCCATCACCATGTCTGTTGCGACGCCACAGGCGTGGAGGGCGACCTGAAGCGAAGCAGACAAAGAAAACACACATAAGGCTTGTTTCTTTCACCAATAAAATCCAAGCCTTCTTTCCATCTTTGTCTAACAGCCAGACCAAAACTGAGAGCTCCTGAAAGAACACACTCAATGCCATTGATTACTTCATAATGGCGACTGCTATTAAATACATCTACCCTCTCAAAGGTACAGACTCGAGGAGCTGGAACAAACAAAATGTATTAGTTCTTTAGGAGCGGGGGCACGGATGCATCAGGATTCCCATTGAGTAGATAAATCGTGCGTGGTGATGAACACCTAGCTATGCATTAGTAATGCTGTGGTTATACATTGAATCACAGAAAAAGGACCCTCAACATTATAGCCTTTCTTTAGTCCAACTGGCTCTTTCAGTCCATCTGCAAAAAAATACATTATGGCTCCTCAAAGGCAACGAGTTTAATATCCAAAGTACAGTGGTAAAATAGATGCTCTCAAGCGTACATTAGCTAAATAGATTCTGTTAATGGTCCAGATAAAAAGCATTAGCAACAGTCTGATGTGACAATAGCTGCTCGGACTCACAGTTATTAACTCCACCCAACTCGAGCAGCCACCTTGAAACTTTTATTCTCGTCTTCAGAGTTGTTGGCGTCCCTGAGTCTGAATATACTGCATGTTGCCTTGACAGCAGTGTCACAGAGCACGAGTTCAGAGTAGCGGTCACGACAAGGCTGTGCCAAGATTGGCTGCAACTCCAAAGATTAGGGAACATACAGACACTGTAAGGATGGCCAAGCCCACTCATAAAGTCACTGAAATGTCGGAGGGGTACATTTCTCAGAGACGCATGAGCTCTCCCTGGTAGTTGCGCGGCTGCAGAAGTGCTTCAGCTCAAACTGCACTCAGACACTAAAAGGTGCACACTGGAAATCTGCAAACCTTTCTATGTGCACCGGGTTTTCTCAGCTGCTTGGAGCTTCAAGTGCAACTATGATGTGTTTGTTCGTCAGCAAATAATCACGCATTACACTTCAAACTGATTTTGGGAGATTTAAAAGAATCTTCAGAGGAAAGAATAACTCAAAAGTGAAAATTTAGGGAATTAGCATCAATTACCTGCGTGGCCTTGCAACTATTTGACACCTCATTTTCCGTCCTGATTTATTCATGGCATCAGGGAAAAAAAGAAATGTAGTCCTGCATGCCTCCAACAGCTTGTCTCGGGCTGCTGATTAGGAGGAGGAGTGCCTATCAAAGATTGCGTGATGTTACATCCCCCACATCTAAGGAAAAAATAATTAACAAAGTAACGCCATCACTCTTACCCAGCTACTTAATGCTGAACATTAGTCATGCTGTGGTAAATCCTAATTACATTTTATAACCTTTAGCCTTGATTTAACGCAAACACAAAGCCAGCCAACCAAAAGAAATGCACACATCTAAAAGAAAAAAACAACATTCTGACATGTTTTGATAACTAATTGTGCATTTCCAATCCTCGGTTTAGAAAGCACCTCCTGCTTCGTCAGTGCCAAGATTCATTTTTGTCTTTGTCTGCTTGTACGATATTGATAAAGCTGTGTCCTAGTCCAATATGTTATGTGAGGTACTAATTAAAAATGGATAATAGAAGGTGAAAATATATGCAAGGCTGATTTCAAAATCCATCTCGCAGACATACAGTATTTCATACATGGCCTGTTAAGCACACCTCTGCACAAACATCTTCACTGGAAGAAGAAATAATAAATCAATATGCAAGAAGCAAAAGGACCGAAGGCCATTTATAAAGCTGTGTTCTTTATGAATCTGTCTTTGGGGAGAGGAAAAGCGGTTTCTATCTGAATCTTTCTCTCAATAATCACATCACAGGAATAATGAGGCTTCATTATTCACTCCTATTCAAGTAATTACATACCTCTCCTGTCCGATCTGGCCACGAGTCTGAACAAGTTCCTGCAATATGGCTGACTAATAATCCACTTAATCAACATCACACCCTTCTGCAAGCAATGCATCAGTGTGCTGCAAGGACCATGGGATGATAGCAAATACCTTAAAGGTGGCTGTAAGACACCTGCGACTCTTTTCTGTGCTGAAATGTCAAACTCGAAATGTTTCATGATGCTTCACATAAGGTATTCTAGAAAAACTGGAGAGTCAATCATCAATAGGAATTTTATATCATGTTGTGACGGTGCGCGTGCCTTATTTTTGTGTTTGCAAACCAATATTTTAGCCCTTATTTCTGTAGGTCAGACTAGAACGTGTGATTACAGAGAATCAAACCGTTGTTTTCCTCACAAAGGTGGATCCCAACTTCCTTTTAACTGGAGATAAACAGACTTTGTCTAAACTGAGAGAGAAAAAAAGACCTCCTTAAGAAACATCAGCATTGGAATTACAGCTGATAAAGCCTCATTGGAACTGATCGATACCCATTTTTACATAAGACTTCAAGCAATAACAGCGAGTACGCTTTTTCTTCACCCAAAACATAAAGCAGTCAACTGAAGGAATCGATCGCCAACAATCTGACCCTTAAGCAGAAGCAATAAAAGACCGTGATCCAATAAAATCCAAATCAACTTCAAGCTCCACAACTTCTCCTGCCTTTGAGGTCTGTTGGCTCAATGTTATCTGACCGGAGGGAGAATGAAACCTAAACACGCCGTACGCAGAGGCTGGTCCTGATACCGGTCTAAGACTTGGAATATGCAGCTGCAGGAACAGGAAGAGCAGACGCCGACTAAGAATAGGGACACCTCAACTTAATTAGCCTCATTAAATGAACGTGACTAAAAATGGGAGCATGTATTATACATAACAGGATTAAAATCAGTGTGATGGCTGGCTCCTTCCTTCAGGTAGGAATATCTGTCACGGAGGAAGGAGCCGAGCCAAAGTAACAGCTGAGGCTGCATAAATGTTGAGGTACGAATCTCGTGCAGTGCTGAAAAAGGACGAACTTAAGCACCTGCTTCATACATAAATCTTAAAGTTCATGTATCGTGTGGGGAAAAAAAAAAAAAATGTGTGTGCGCACAGACATGACCGTTTGGAAGAGGCTGGAGAAAGAAAAAAAAACAAAACACACCCACATATAGTAGAGAAGAATAATCTGTGCTGTTTGTTTCTTGCCAAGTGGAGCGGGTCTCAGTGGAGTGACAATGCTGGAACAATAGCTACAGCTAATTACAGCAGGTACAAACATATATATATATATATATTCCTATTTGTCCCAAAGAGACTTAAAGTGAGGCTAGTAGAACAGCTGGCTTTTCGGAAACTGGGCTATGACACGCGGCAGGAAGATGGATTTCCCCAACATGTTTGGGGGAAGACACACTGACCCGAGACACATAAATAACGGCGATGATCGAGAGTGATGACGATGGAAGATTGTGTGGGAGAGCTAAATGTCACATGAGTGGAAACAGGAACTCGGAGACTCTAAATAAGGTAAGAGGACTTTTTTTTTTTAAAAACCCGAAAGACCTATTTCTTTGTGACACCAGCCAGACTCCAACAGGCTATAATTAACAGTTATAAGGACCTATTTGCTCTAAATTGTTGGCAATTATCAGTTCGAGAAGTCAAGAGCTCCGTAGGTGAAGGTGGGTGTTTTAAAAGGGACTAGAAAGGGCTTCGACTTGGGGCTGGTGAGTGCTACGCAATGCTGAATTCAGTTTACTTTAATGCCATTAAGCATAGAGGTTGAAAGCTAGTAAAATATTTACTCTGTTGTTGCAGGTAGCTGTGAATTGAATACATTTACTAAGCAGGGCGGTTAACCTTAATGAAGAGGCAGATCTGCAGGATCCACAGGGATGTTGGTATAAAAAAATGTGTGATGAATTAAGAAGCAAAAGGGTGACACGGCCAGTTTTCCTGCATGAAACTTGAAATGGCTGGCAACTATTTTTACTTTTATTATTAACACTTCTCACAAATGACTCTGTCCTTTCCAAAGACGCCTGAATGAGAGCATATCTCTTAATATCTTGGCAACGTGTTTTTGAAAGAGAACCAAAAAGCATCTTTGGATAGCAGATCTTTAGAGTAAACAAGAACAGACAAGTGAGCAATTGATATGCCTCACCAAAGAGATCCTTTAACCCCTTGTCCTTAATTTTCTGGGTAAAACTACCTTTTGGCTTTCCAATAATCAGAGAGGAGACGGTGACGCACGCTGCTTGACTCAAGTGCAGAGCACTAGAAGGGGGCTCTGATTAAAAACTCCACTTCAGGAAATGAAAAGCCATCTTAACTGCACTGACAAAAATAATTGCATGTTGGCATTTGCAGTTTGTGGAGAGAAAAAAAGAAAAAAAAAAGATGAGGGAATGACATGTCTCTCGATGTGATGTGTGGCTGAGCGTCTCTGGAATATATAAATATTTTAGGACTAAAAATACAACGTTCAGACACCTTGCAGTACAGCTGTGATTGTGGCAGAGTAGGAAGTCACATTGTTTATGCAGTGTTAATCAAAGGTGTTGATAAAAAGCACTGGCTTACTGGCTTAATTATTATCATTATTCTTATTATGTATCATTTCAACATACAAAGAGAAAAGGTAATGTCACGGCTCATTGTCAAAAAAAGGTCTATACAGAGACTTTAGAGTAACAACTACAGCCATATGAGATATATATATAACCATATGATAGCAACATCATGCTGACTTCTGAAATACATTAGAACAATGTGTACCTCAACTGCAAAACATTTTCTTTACAATGAGTTCAAAATCAGTCATTTGATCATAATGGCAGTGGGAGCAGTGGGAATACTTTAGTCTGATTCTGAGAGTTAGCACCAAATGTTATTTTTAATTATATTTTCCCTGTGGCAGAACTTTTCCTTTTTCCAATTGTCTGTTAGAAAGTGGGATTTTTTTTTTGTGGAAATGGAAAATTGGACAGTGATTACAGTTTAACAGTGCAAATTACAGAAAAACGGCAAATTAAATCAGCGCTGCTACGGCTGCTATATTATACTAACCACAAGAGTGTGAGCATATAGAGATAACAGTGCGACTACTTGCTACTTAAACAATAATTTAATTTTCACTTTTAGCTGTGGTTTAATTTGCATTAGTATCACAAACATACACCACAGGCCACTTCATTAGGTACACTTGTACAATCCATAATATTAGACACACCTTTTAATATAATGCAGCAGTTAAACACTACTGCAAACTACAACCTTAATAGCAAACATAATAGTGTAATAATAAATGTATACCTCTCTGACAGTGTCCACACATTGGATTATAGAATGGTACCCAATGAAGCGGCCGGTTGAAGTATTTTACATTTCATCTGCTCACCCCGATGTGAAAAGGTCCAGTGAAGTAGTCCAAATTAGCCTGAATGAAACCAATGTTTTTCAGACCGAGCTCGGCACTCCGACTCTGGGCCCTGACCAAAGACTCTTCTTTGTTCTCTATGAGGATGACCTTGAATAAAGACAGAAAAAAAAGCACATGCACACACAGCTGCACATGATTGCTCCTTTTTCAGATGACCTGGAATGAGCAATAATAAGTAGAAATGCATGCAACACTGAGCAATCATCAAAAAATTGAGAAAAAAAAGCAACAAGAGCTCTGAAAATTAATAAACTTAATACTTAATTAAAAAACTGAACTAACAGGAGATTATGTGACTATTCTTTGGTTTAAAAAAGTAAAAACAAACATGTGCTTCATCTGCAGTCACAGCAAAACAGCT
Organism: Nibea albiflora; assembly: GCA_014281875.1. Lineage (NCBI taxonomy): Eukaryota > Metazoa > Chordata > Actinopteri > Sciaenidae > Nibea > Nibea albiflora. Next base: position 6,683,429 of record CM024789.1, on the reverse strand, counting down.
AAAATGTTGAAGCGGCGTTGGCCTTGCTGCGGAAGCCAAGGGTTCGAATCCGACCTGTGGCTCTTTCCCACATGTCTTTCCCTGTCTCTCTCTCTCTCCCCGCATTCCTGTCACTCTTCAGCTGTCTCTATCAAATAAAGCTCGAAAAAGCCAAAAAAGTAATCCAAGAAAAAAAAAAAAAACAGCTAGTGATAAATCATATTCTCTTTATCCACGTAAATTTATCTAATAGTTCATCGATCTTTTACTCTTTAAAATGTCAAAAATAATGACCAGTCCCTGTTAAAAGAGTCCAAAGCAACGTCTGAAAAATATTTAGTTTGTCCAACCCCCCAAAAAAAACAAAAACTCAATGACACCTCATGCATATCTGCACAAATACACACCTGGCAATCTGGAAGTGTGTGAGCCAGAACGATTCCTACATGGCCCTGAAGACAGGAAAGAGGAAGAGGGAGATGCACAAGAGGAAAACGGCATATGTCAGAGAGTGTATCAATACTGTTATGACTACAGCTGTCTTACCCGAAGTATTGACCCTTTAGCAATGCAACGCTACTGCTCCGAACATGCATTTTCATGGGTGTAATTACATTATCCGTCTTTGTACACAGAAGAAAAAAAAAGGCATCTAAAGAGGAAAGAAAAACACGAGACAGACTGCTAATGGAGCAGCAGCCGAATGCAGCCATGGTCAGGTGTGGTGATAAATATACATGCAAGGCCGGACTGATGGATGAACACACGTACCGTTCCACTGCAGAAATCCACAACGGTGTATCCTGGCCTGGCCAGCTCCGTAACCGTAGCAACCAAGTTATTCAGCTGTTGCCTCTTCCTGACTGCGCGGATGTTTGACATTTTCCCTGCGAAAGGAGCACAAGTTCTCTCTGCATCCGAGCATGAAGTGGAAAGCAACAGTTTTTAAAAAAATTTTATTTATTTTTATAGGCTATTAATTTGAAAAGTCAATTAAAGAAGAAAACAAAAGTCTGCCAAGAGAAAGAAGCGATCCAACACAAATGGAATTTCGCTATGATTATAAAAACCTGTTTTGTAGCTTGGTTGGCTTCAGTCAATATTAAGTCATTACAATAAGATCAACTTGAACAACAAAAGTACGTCAGAATACTTGTTAAAAATCACACAACACATTTCTCATTACTCTAATGTCTCGCTTTCCTTTGCTGTCAGTGAGCAAGCAGTCCCCCCCTTCCCCCTTTAACTGCTCAGATTTTGATTTACAACCAACCATTTCAGGTAATGGTTATAGCACACAGATGAAAAGGCCTCCACTCCCTCATCAGCATGTTTCCAGCCAATTGCCAACTAGGGACCGCAAACAATCTTTCAACATCATCAAAAGCGAGCCTTCGAGCCAAAATCAAGTGTCCTCCTTGTTTGCGGCAGAACTTTCTGCTGCTGCGCGAGCAGTATGTACCCCATTAACTCAAAGCACATTTCAGTCTCCTGCATCTTCCTCTCACGCCACAACGGCAGTGAGCCGTTGACGCGCTGTGCCGATGCCATCTCCGGTCCATAAATCTAGAGTGATGTGTGTTTCATTTACCCCCGAGTCTCACCCCCGAATCCACACAGCTGGAATATCAGAAAATATCTATATTACTGCTACATCTTCCTTCTCACACTGCTTTTTATATATGTGACAACAGGGGAGGTGAGATAGCAAGAGACACTCCAAGTGACATGAATAGGAAATTTCATGTGGCATTATTGAGGGCCTCACACTGGCTGTTATTGAACAGATCCCAGTTGTAGGCAGAGCACAATAAAGAAAGCGAAGAGATGAATTTAAATACAGAGAAACAGCAGGAAGATAAGTGACAACAGTCTGCTCTTCATTTGGATGAGGAAATCACACGGGTGCAGGCACTTCTTAGTATCCACGGCTCCAGAGGGGCTTCGGTATAGAGGCCTTTTGATGGATCTGAACACATTCAGATTTTAATTGAAAATTGTATTACGGAGCGTGATAAAAGTCAACAGGGTTGAAAATTGCGGGGTGAGGGGGTTTAAGACGTGGCCAAATGTGGAAAACTTGAATAATGGTGTGAAGCAACAGAGCAGACTGTCCATAAACTTCAACTTGTGATGTGATACAGAAAACTTTAAACCCTCAATGACTGATTCTTTGTTTGGTTTTTTTTGGTGGGGGGGCACTTCAGGGCAGAAGATACAGGCACATATAACCCAATGACAGCATAAAGAATGGAAGTCACATCCATGGCGAGTTCTGAAGAGCTGTATTGAAGCTCTGGCCGCTGTCATCTTCGCAGTCCTGCCAAAAATTGGCAAAGTAGTGGATCAATGGTGGACCTGAGGCGGGCTGAGAGACGCCTGGGTGCTCAAACAAGCCACCTGGAACAGCACCTACCTGTCAGTCAAAGCGGCCGTGCTGTTAATTATGAACAAATTTAAGCCTTAAGATAATTATAATGAGTGAGTTAAATAGTTCACCCGCAGTACAGTTGTCATGAATGAGGAAATTAGCTCTAGAGACCAGAACAGTTTTTTGTACCAGGATGTAAACATGTTTATTTCTGCTGTGAAGTTGGACGTTTTAACATTGGGGCTTACGTTCTGCAGCCTGCCTCGAGTGGACATTTGAGGAACTGCAGTTTTTGGCACATATTTCTGTGTAATGTTCGTAAAAACGACATCTAACACAAAACTGTACTCTAAGCGCTTCAGCAGTGAGTGATTTTCACCTTCTGCTATCATATCGTGTAACACTATCCAACAGCAGTGAGATCTAGGAAGTGGTTGACAACACTGTTGTAGCTGTTGTTGTTGCTAATGGGTTACAAAATACACCGTTTAACCTTGAAATATGGCCCCATGTCCCTCTGGATGGATTTTCACTATCCACTGTCTATTCCTTATGCTTTAACAACTTGTAACCCGGAACACTGCAGCACAAGCCTCAGAGGAGAACGGTGAAAAAGGTCAATGGAAGGGGATCTGCAGAGTTGGATGGTAATCATGGTTGGACCCTATTCACAATAAGCACTCGTGATTTATTACTCTAAGAATATTGATATTGCAAAGACCTCATTAAGAAAAAAGGCTTCAACTTGCAGCGTTTGGCCAAATATCCTGACCCCGAACCTTTCCCTGTGAGCACGATTTGTTGCTGATGAAGCCTTTGAGTGTGCAAAGCATGTTTTATCTTCAAAAGCAAGCACGCGTGTGAAGGCCACAGCAAAGGTCTACAGGCGTTTTCAAAAAGGTTGAACAAGTGTTTTAGGCACAAGCTGAAAGTTGTTAACAGTGCTGCTGACTGCAGAGGAACGAGGGAGGTCAGTTACACAAGTCATAAAACAAAACTAAAGTGCAAAGGTTTATGCAGCGTGCTTTGTATTTAAAAAAAGGAAATTAATTAATTTTATAGTCCGTCTATGATTGATTTTCTGCATTTCCACTCAAACACAGCTTTGTTTGGTGAAAGGCCCCCCACGCGGCTTGAGGTCAAACTACGCAGGACTGAGTGGGAGGTAGCAGAAGAGCTAACCACATGCCAGTCGACCTCTTCCTTTGTGTAAATTTAATTTTTTAATGTGGTTTCAGGTTTAAAAAAAAAGAGAGAGAGAGGTCTTAAAAGTGTATGCCCCCGGGTTGCCGTAATTGCGGCACATTCACTCAGGAGAACATCATAAAGTGTGAAACAAACAGAGTACCTCTACAGAGTAGAGGTCAAAAGGCCACAAGAAAACAAGAGTGGAAACACTGCAGAGAATACTGAACATTTCCATATGGGTTTAATGATGCAAACAACGTGGAGCTTGTTTCCTATTGTTTTAAAATGTTCTTGAATTTGAAGAAGCTAACCTAAAAATCAAAGCGGATCGTCCTGCAGTAAAATTCACTGAAGGGAAACGAGAAAAGCAGTAAATTATTATATTTCTGTGCTAAAACTGCTTTGCTAGGTAGGAGAGCAGGGACAGAATCAATACCTTAATTAAAGATACAAATTGTTGTATTTTTTTTTTACTTTTAATACTGTTGTTATTATCATTATTATTGTACTAACTGACAACATTAATCCGCATAGAGAATTTTTATCTTTCAACCTGCAATTTAGGGTTTTATTTTGTCCCAAAAAACTGATCAGGATTTCATAAATTCCAGGCCGACAGCCACTAAAAGATGGCTGGTTTCGTTCACCCCTCAATCTGTTCTGCTGCATGAGATTCATTAAATTCCAGACTACATGTGTCCCTTGACCCCGCCCCTTGCCTCACAGGCAGTATACCCAGGTAATGAGCCCACAAGGAAATGCTCCTATGTTGCTTGTCTGCTAAGAGGGTGACGCAGAAGCGATGCGGCAAAGCACCTCCCCCGGGGTCTTCATGAGACCTCATCATTTATCTTTCAGGAGGAACTCGGCACAGAATTGCAATGCTGATATTGGAGGATCCCCTATGTTCAAAGCTGAGGCTTCTGTGTGCCGAGCAGCAACCACCTACCACTGCATGGTTAAGGTTAGAGCAACACGTTAGTTAGGGTTAGGAACAGAATGATGTAATGGCAAAGAGGCTGTAGTCAAGCTAAAGTTATTCAGCTACAACACACCATGAAGATTAGACTGCAGTTATGTTTAAGAGCCTACAGCCATGCTAGCAGCGCTGTAAGGCTGTACTCAGGCCTCAGGCACAGTCGTGCTTTTAGCTACATGTCAATGACAGTATGCCAATGTTCAGGCATAAACTGTCACAATGAAAATGCTAACATGGCAGGTATGACCTTCCACCATATGCATCGTCGCATATTAACTTGGTAACGTTTGTTAATTAGCTCTAAACACGAAGCTGAGGCTGACAGGAATGTCCTAAACAAATGTGTTGGACACACTGAAGTTTTGGAGTTCAAAGTTCTCATAAATCATCCTGAGAGGGGGAAACATGCATGTCTGTACCCATTTTTATGGCACTTCATTCCTTTGAGATATTTGACTCAAGAGCACAACATGTGAATCTCGTGGCGGTCTCCAGAAACCATAAATGTGAAAACAGCATAATTTAGTGCCAATCCATCTTGTAGTTCTTCTGCCAAAAATGCAATTCCACTGGTGGCACCACAGGAAAAGCCGTCAATGGCCTTTAAAAAGGTCCCAGTGTACAGGATTTAGTGGCAACAGCATAGTTTCCACCCTCCTAGTGTGAAAGAGAAACTACAGTGGCTGTGGAATGGACTGTATTTATAGAGCGCCTTTCTTCTGCAAGGCATTTTTAAACTGCATACATCTCATTCACCCATTCATACCCTGATGGCATTGGCTGCCATGCATCAATTTGGGAGCACATTCACACCAGTGAACGGCCTTTAGGGGTTCAGTATCTTGTCCGAGGACACTTCGACACGCAGATCGGAGGAGCCGGGGATCCGAACCACCAATCGTCTGATTAGTGGACTGTAGCTCAGCTTTACCTCCTGAGCTACAGCCACCAAAGAAGCCTGATCTGAGCTACTGTAAACATAGTTCTGCATGTTATGTTCAACTTCTGCTTTAAAACAGAAACTCCCCTGTATTTATGTGAAACCCTCTGCAGGCAGCCCTGCCACAGCTGTTACCCTTCAAGTACGAAATAAATTTGACGCACCAGTAATGTCTTTCTGTCACGGTTATCAATGTGCCTGTATTAGTCACCACTGCAGGACGGGAATTCATCAGAGCTGGACATGAGGCCTGGCTATCTGACTGAAGGATGGCCTCCGTATTCAATGAGCAAAAACGTTACAAGGAGCCAAAGTCGGCACCAGAAGAGGTGACACGTAGCATCAGCTTGACAATGACAATAATACAAGCACGGCATCTGAATGATGAAGCTTAAGTAACTAAAAAGCGGCTGAACAGTTTGAAGATGAAAACTTGAAAAAGATATATTTGCCACCGAGAGAAAAACAATCACGGACCGTGTAATTCACAGAGAGCTCAGACGGCGAGAGAGACCTATCTGTGCGGTGATTTTTTTTTTTTTTCCCTCCAACATTTTTTTCTCATGCATCCCAACTAGATCGTCTTCCAGCCACTTTATAAAACAGACGCAGCAATCACAAGTATGACAGAAACTGCTGGCAACTGTCATCCAGCCAGGCCCAAATGATCCGCTAGCGAGAGGAGTTGTTGACAGGTGGACATTAACTCAACTCTCCTCCTCTGTCATTACTCACATCACGCTGTATGTACAAGACTGAGGACGAGCTCCACTGCCTTAGCAATTAGTCAGCCATTGTCTTTTCTTCTTCTTCTTTCTTTTTTTTAGCAATAAGCCATGTAAATATAAATCTGCAAATGAACATGCATAAATTATCACTGATGGTGTGAAAATTGAGACAAGTTAGACATCCGAGACCACGTTACAGGAAATCTAAGGATTCAAAGTCTTCTTTCAAACTGGAACTTGGCATAATAGAATTTAATCTAATCCTCTGTTTGTATTAGACAAAGAATTACGCTGGGACGCACTGGCAAAGAAAATACAATGTTTGGCCAACCCCTCTTGAATAATAATATTTCTTTTTCTTACAACAAGCAGAATTAATAAATACACCAACATGTACAGATGTCTTCTTCATAGCGGTGCAGCTATCTGCCTGTTGATGCCTCATGCTTTGTCTTAAGACCCTCCTTCCTGAACAAAGGAGACCGCGGTAGGAACGAGTGGGATTATCTCATCCAACTGATACTCAAGCCTCGACTGTATGTTTCCCCTCTGCATGCAACATAGCTGTAATTGCCTGCAGTGGGAGGACGTTTATTTTCCACCGTACATACTGGGCAGATACGATTTGAGTTAAGATCTAATTGCTTTCCTGTTCCTGCGTGTGCGTGTTTCTTTGACCTCTCAGTATAATATATATAGATGGATACGTTCCATTGGTTGGAATCTGCTGGGGCTCAGGTGTTTACTCCTGAAACACTTTAGTGTTTAACCTCCTCCCACAGGCTGACGTGAGCCTGAAAGCAGAATAAACCGATACTGGTGGTGTTGGTGGAGTTTTTGTTCGGGGGGCATGGACACCATCCCACCAGGAGAACTACTGGCACGAACGCCAAAAAGTGACAGAACCGGTAAGAGGCTCAGTATCGGAGAAAGGTCTTTTCTGTTTTTCCAGCAGGCTGACTCTGCCTTGACATCTCTCAATGCTCAACGAGGAGAAAACACGCTGTGGCTGCATCACTGAGGGGAGACTAAGGATCCTTGAGCCTGTGTGTCCTCTAATGCTAAGAGCTGCCTACCACTGCTGCTGCTGCTGCTGCTTCTGGCAATGAGCCCTGATCTCATCCTTTTTTTTTTCCCTTGATGCTGCAGAACTGCCCAGGGCCTTATCAAGCAGGTCCATCACAGAGATTAGAATGTAAACACACCGCTGTGGCACACAGGGCCTCTGTTTGGGCTCTGCAGGATCCGACAGCTAACATCTCGCAGAGGACATGCTGGTTTAAAGAGCAAACACAAGGAAGGCCGGTTAAAGATTCAAGTTTAGATTATGTTCATGACTTCAGATTGAATCATGAGGATTGTATGTTTGTTTTGATTGCCAATTATAGTTAAGCTATCTCTCTCTCTCTCTTATATATATATATATATATATATATATATATATATAATTATTATATTTGCATGTGTATGAAATGCATTCCTTTTAAGCTAGAAGGTTTTCTTCTAAAGTGTGTACTCCAGAGTTACTCAGCCCTTTCAGTGTCCAGTAAGCCACAGGAGTTATCTGTTGGGTCCTGTTACTGGAGAGGAAATAAATTCCTCACGGGTGGAAAGCGTCTCCAGACGTGTTTACCGCAGAAATGTCCCAGACGGAGTCATCTGTCAAACGCCAAGAAATATGGTGTCGTGTTAGAAGATGGAGAGCCTGAAAGGAAAGTCTTAAAAACACTGCCTCTGTGCGTGCTTCTTAAACTGACTGCTTCCAAAAACCTTCATGACTTAAAAGCAAATGAAGGACTGAATATATATAATATCATTGCAACAGCAGTTCAAATTATATTAAATATGGTATGAGCATCTACTTTATTTAATTTAGTGTTTTAGCATGTAAAACCGGTGTCATCTTTTATCAAGATCTCAACTCAGGCCACAATGGAATACTGCTTAAGTTTAACTACATATGAAGTTAGATGCTTTGATGCTTCCAAGAAAAAAAGCAACTTTAATGATTTTCATGAGCATATTTTTTTTTCCCCCCCTCACACCTCGCAGCCAATTAAATGAAAACAAATAAGCAAAAGCGCAGGTCAATAAATCAAGGAGACTCTTTGAAAAGGGTCACTGCATCTGAAGTAATCGGGATTTCTTTCAAGAGTAAATCTTTGCATTCAGTTTCGGTATAAATGGAATGACGCGGCATGTTCACATGTTGGATCGTGCACAATCAAGCCACACTGTGAATATGTTTGTTCATATTATCGCGGGGGGCACGCTATGTGTACAAGTGTTCAGTGAAGTGGACTAGAAACAGGAAGGTGTGGTGGATCATTATCGTCTCTGCTTGATTTTTCTGATCATATCATGTCATATCTGAGTGGCTGGGTTCCTGCTCAGGTAGTCATGAATGTGCCGGTGTGTCGGTTCAGAAGAGTTCAGGTTGGTTGTCTTTAGTTATTCTGAGGAAAAATAATAATGTTTTTTTTTTTTTGGGTCTTGGCAGCTGCACAGAACAATGCAGTGTGCATCACAAAGACAAGTGCCAGGGCGATGCGGGAGGTGTTACTGCTACCGACTCGAGAGGTTAGGAACTAAAACAAGGTGACTTTAAAAGTTAACCCAAGTGCTGCAGCAGCGCTGTGTTTTTATATTTTTCTGACAGCTGAATGAAATATTGAATTCATACATCGACTAAGCCGTACCCGGTCCAGGCACCAATGAAAGGCTGGCTAATCCAACCGTGACTCCTGTTAAACAGTGTGAAAAGCGCATGCTACGTTTTCTTTATGTGACTGGATTAGTGCAAAGTGCTGCTCCCCTAAGTGCCGTGAAACGCACACTTGGTTGCTGCAGGAGTAAACCGACCAACCAAAATAGAGAGCCCTCCCTCCTACCTAATAAACAAGCTGCCTGGAGCTCGGTAACAAAGGTAAACTGGATTACAGAGATTCTGATAAATGCAAACGCGAGAGCTACAGGCTTAACAACACGGCACATATTATGGCACTGGCTTAAATGAAGGGCAGGATATGCTTATATTTAAAACAAAGAAGTGTGGAGTGGCTTTACAGCATATGTTATCTGAATATCTTTGGACTAACAAAGCAAGACATTTAAAGACATCATACTGGACTTGGAGAAACCGGGATGGACATTTTTCATACATCACAGCCCAAACAGATTAAAATCTTGAAAATAAATGTTAGCTGTTAGCACTACAGCGTACGACACAATGACAAATAGATCCTGTTTCTACTTCACTGAAGCTTCCTGATGGTTATAATGAACTCTTTAAACACTTTGGGATCACAGTTTACTGAAATGTTATACATGTTCCGTGCATTTCAAACCATTTGTCACACAGCTAATTAAAACTCCAATTACGCACGGCTAATTACGCACTTGCTACGGTCAGCGCATGAAAGACTGAAGGTTTAAATCAAACACATTTTAAAAACCTGTTCTTTGAGCGTCTCGATAAGCATGTGACGGGACAATGAAGCTAAATGTTACAAGACTGTCCATCATTTGATTGTAATTCATCTGGTGCGAGCACAAATAAAAGCGGTCTTCAATCAAAGCTTTGCATGATCTTAATTTCTCTAGAAGGACCCGAAATGATTTATCACAGCTCCGCAGAGTTAAAGGCACCTTCAACATGTTTTTTTTTTTGTTTTGTTTTTTAATGAGACAAGATTCTGGCAGTAACCAGTCATCTTCGTGAATGGCCACAATATTTAGCTGGCAGGGCTTCAGTTTTACCTTGGCACGGTCGATTGCAGGCAACTTGAAGTGTCTTCTCCATAATCTGAAATTTAAAATGGCTTGTTGGCACTTATGCACTGGCGCAGTAAAGCTTGCGTTTGACCATATGTTCTCTGTTGTGGGAAAATAAACGGACTAAAAATGAGGAAATGAACTCTGGCACATCTTTGCAGAGTGTTGATGGTAATTAATGACAGGAGAGACACCCAAACTCGCACGAACAATCCTGACACATCACACAGCAGAGCTGCATGTGAGGTATTTAGCAAGGTTTGTGGCAACACAGGCAAACACCGAGCGGTAACTAAATATAATTTTGTTGAATCAGCTTGAAGCAGAAAACATTCACAACGGAAAGCTGCGATTGTTGACAAGTTGTCAGAAAGGAGAAAGGGGGAAAAAAAAAAAGTTTTCTTTCACAGTACAAGTCGGTGAAATGTTTCAATATGTTTGCATAAGACTGTGATGACAAGAAAAAACGAAAGGTAATGAAGACAAACACGAGAGGGAAAAAAACGTCTCACCATGCATCCTTCAACAGCTTTGGTTCGTCTGTCAAAACATGACCAGACGTAGCTGTAGGCGAGAGGTCTGCATAATTATGGAACTCCCATGGTCCCTCTTACAGGCCACAACACATACCTCATTTGTCTCCTATCTTTTGTTTCAAAGTGGGCAAACAACCAAAGTGAGACCTCAATTTGCCTCGTCCAAATCCACGCCCTGAATGACTTCTCTGTTACACTCTGCTCTGTACGCACGGCATCGGATCAACGCACTCTTAACACTTTCCATTAAGCTATTACAGCTAGACATCTGAAATCATGCTGGTGTGGTGAAAATGGTTTATCGATAGACACATAATCGCTGGTCAAAGCTCTTTGGAATTTTATTAGAGTCTAAATTTAATTTAAATCAGATTTTGTCACTCAGAAAAAAGCGGCTTCATTTTGGCCATTTGGCTGATTTTGGAAACTTACAATGGGAACAAATCGGTAAATAAATCACTAATGCAAATAAAAGCTAGTACTGGAGAGATTAACCTTTTTTCACAGGAAATTGTTAGGGCATCACAGACCTGTAAAGTGACGTGTTACCCTGAAGCCAAACTGTGTTCTAACATGTCTAAACGTAGTGAGACCTTCAGCCTTTTGACATTGTTTCGGTTCACTAGACTTGTCAAAATAAGTGACAACACAACAACAAAGAGCTTTTTTCTTTTTCCTTTTCTAAGAGCATTTGTTGTGAAGAAGGATGATTATTATTTTTGGGAATATACAGTCCAAATATCTAAGAAAACTTCCTCTAGGAAGTTTTCATCTTGGCACCTGCCTAGCAGACAATATCTCAGACAATATTGCTTTCGGCTGTCATTCACCGTGAAGGCTAAACATTGTCTCCTGAGTGCTGTTTACTTCACAACTACACTCCTCTGCTTTAAAACTTGGAAAGTTTGGAATCGATCCATCCTGTCGGTTGGATTTGCCATGGGCAGAGAAAAACTGTAGTGGTTGTTCAGAGAGGATTCAAATGACTGGACAGCACTGATCCTGACCAACACACTCACAGCTCAGCTCATGTGAGGAACAAATGACCCGAGGCTGCCCACGAGCTGACACACAGGTAAATGACATCCACCAGGAAAACATCAGATTCTGCCCAGTCCGTGGACTTACAAACCTGAGACCAGGTGGAGTTGCTCTGCCTTTACAGCCAACAAGAAATCAAGATTGGCTGTAAAAGATCTTCCCTCATTTTACTCTATGCACGACTGGGACCTGGAATAAGTCACATGCGATCTGATTCCCAGCTGAGCAACTTGGGGGGAAAAAAATTAACATACTTATTCCCATCCTGACCCCAGGCAGAAGAATCATTGAATATTTGTCCATTTGTCAAATGTCAAAGTTCTGTCTGATTCGCTTCCCTGCACTAAAACCTAGCATAATACGCCGTATCTCCTCCAGCACTGCCTTCATTGCACCCTAGAGTATTGAATATGCTCCAAATCTGACACACGGATCTGTTTATTCTGCACTGCATGCAGACATGGTCGTGTTCACGTGGTTATTGGCGGCTGCAGTCCAGGTGCGCGATCTGCACGGGCCTAAAATATGGGCCGCATGAGGACGATCCGTGCATCGAGACACGTGTATTTTCAATTTAAATCATTTATGTTGGAAAAACACCAATGTATGTATTTATTGCTAATCCTATACTGCTGAAGACATCACGATGGGAATGGGGAACTTTCCAAATTGGGAATCTGTCATTTTATAGATTGTAAGAGCAAATTATTAGTCGTCAATTGCATCCCTGGACATAAATCAGTTGAGATATGGGTTTCCTGGTTAGACAGAAAGGTTCTTTCAAGGACACAAGCAGGTATGAACAATTGTCATCACCAAATAGACCATTTATACAACTAATTTCATTAATGCAATGCGCACACAGTACATTATCGACACCGCAGGTCCATACTGTGCGTACAAGATTATTATTCACAGCAGAATAAATGTTCTATTTCCAATAAATGCGACCATAAATACTGTAACTGGAAGGAGCAACATGTTGATTAAATGTTATGATCTACCCTATTTCTTCAGCACTATGGTGAGTGCTGTATATAAAAAACACACAAATTAAACGGTGTGAATGGAATAAATAATTTCTGCAAATCCAGCTGATCTTCCTGCTACGTATATCTGCTGAACACAACCATTGTGCTTCCAAACTAAGCAGTATGTTTTTATTCAGTGCACATTCCTCCCCTTCATCCCTTGCTCTCTGTACTCTGCCAGAGCTGTCAAAGTCAGGGAGTAAGTGGCACAATGCTGGCATATGTGGAGGGCCGTGTCAACGTCTTTTGGCCTGCCACCTTTGTAATATCTTCCAGCCAGTATGCCTTTTAGTCCTAGCCTTACAGTGCTAACTCAAGGATAAATAAAGGCTGGCTAGACTCCAGCCAACTGGTGTCTCTGCTCCTTCTGGTTTCTTACAGAAACGTCGGGATGCCAAAGCCGGGGCCCCACTATTGAGAGAAATAAAGCGATTCATCCTTCAACTCTGTGCATTAAGCTTATATTCTCACTGCAGACTCCTGGCGTTTGAAAGGAAAGTTTCAACAACAAATACTCTTTTCTTGACAAACTTTGTATTATCTGCATATACACATTTTATTTTGGTGACAGAAAATATTCACTTCGTCTCAACAGGTTTCCGTTTTATCCACAAATATTTTGGCTCTGCGCAGATTTTCTTATTTAAGAAAGTGGAACAAGAATCAAGGGAATGCAGATCAACCACAAGCACTACACGTGCCCTTTGGATAATTAGAGCAATATTTAGATGAATCATTATTCTGTCTCACTGAAAAAAAAACATTTAATTAAAGCGATTGTTGCTTTCCAGTTCTTGCAGGTTCCCAGAATCTTGGCCGTCCCTCTTAAACCAAAATAACTTAATAAGATATGAAAGTTGGCAGTACCTTCAGGTATCTGAGTGACTTTCCACATTTTAACAGTTGCATATGTCAAACATGTGTCAATCTAAAAGCCACTGTAGTGATCAGGATATGAAAAGGTGGAGCTAAGGAGGCCCCTGCAACTTTGATTGGTGATTTATGTTTATTGTTAGAAGCTCTGCAGACGCAGAACCAGACAAAACACGCAAAAATGACAACTCACCCCTATGAGTGCGTAAGCCAACACCATGCAGGTGTAAAAAAACACGGAGGCAAAACTCCTCTAACAACAGGTCATAGAACACATACACGCCAAAGTCCATACAGGAGCTTCTTTTGAGTCAAATTAGATGTGGGCACCGAGGGAGGTCTCTCCTGCAATAGGAGCACATCTCACAGAACACATTGAAACCAAATATGACACATCATCTATTACAGTGTTCACCACATACAGAACAAAATAATAAGCCTAGAGCCAATGCCGACAGAACGAGGAATTCCAGTAGGATCGCTTTGGTAACGGATGGGAGGAACAAATACGGAAGTGGTGCACATAGTGAAGGGGCACGGCAACATGCTTTAATTCTGTTGTCATGAAGTTTGTAGAAATAAAAAAAAAAAAAAGGTCAAGGCCATGATAATGCTCTGAGGTTAGAGGGAAACTGAAAAGGTTTAAAGCCTAAAAATGAGAATGCAGGCAAAGACAGAGGACGGGAGAAAGATATATATATATATATATAAACCAGTACAGGAAAATAAATAAAAGGCAAAGAGGCATAAAAGCAGGCAGATGGAGAGATAAAGAGAAAACAAACAGAATGGGAAACATTAAAGACAAAACATAAAACGCACACAAAACTGCTTTTTTACTGTGAACCTTCTCCTGTAATTAACGGCAGTCTGTAATATGGAACATGCCAAGCCACAAATTGCGCAAATTAAAGCGAGAAATTTACTCAGCATGTTTCCAAAGAAGGTGTCATGTTGCAGTTTTTAACTTGAAGTTGCTATTTTGGTGAACTGATTTGGTTCGAGGCGGTGGTGGAAAATATTATTCATCAAATCTGGATGTAACTTTTATTTTCCACTTCAACCTCTGTACAATTATACATCCGTTCTGATTGGACATGTTTCTCTTGATGTTCTTTGTCGAGTTTTAATGCCACCTCAGTGTGTAACGCCTTTATTGGAGGAAACATGGAAATGTGTTGTTAGTTGCTAACTAAAAGCTAGCACAGCCACGTTCACACGTTTGTTACTTCTATAATGAGCACATGCTTGTCTGGATATTTAGTTTATTTGCTTTTGTTTAGTTTTATGTGCATAGCATGTAAAGATCTGCTGGCAAAATAAGAGATTCTCTTACTTAGATTTAGCACAGAAGTCTGAGAAACTATATTAAAACTTTGAAAAAAAAAAGATTCTGTATACGGGTAACAAGGATTAGTAAGCTGTCAGTTTGTTTTTAGTCAAACTTAATGGATCATTGCACAAAGTCAGAGGATGGAAGTGTACAGCTCCATGGCAGCAGAACCTGTTACATCATCGTTTTGTTCTCATTTTTAAAAAAAGCAGTGAAGTAATTATAAACTTGTTAAATGCCTAGAAGGTGGAAAATTGGCAAGTAATTGGAATATGCATGGCTGCTGAAACCATTCTTTTCTATGACAGATAGACACACACCAAGCCGATGCAAAAGTGCCAAAAACTGCAGTTCTTTCAATGTCCACTTGAGGCTGGCTACAGAACGAGTCAGTCTCCATAAGTCCCCATGTTAAAGTGCCCAACTTCACAGCAGAAATAAACATGTTTACAGACTGGTCTCTATGGTTTATTCCCGCAACTGCACTGCGGGTGAATGTTAAGGCTTAAAGTTGTGCAGAATTTACAGTGTGGCTGCTTTGACTGACAGGTAGGTGCCATTACAGGAGGCTTTCTGTGAGCACCCAGGCATTATTCAGCCCACCTCAGGTCCGTTGATACTTTGCGTCTTTTTCAATATTTAGATTAACATTAAGAGATTTCGAGTTTTATAACAGCTCTCAGAAAACTAGCGGTGACATAATGGATACACCGATACAGCTTTAATTAGTGACTGTAACTGTTTATCCAGTATCTAGGCGTCATACCACTATGAAGCCAAAAATCAAAAACTCAGAGATTATTATTATTATTACATTGCATGATATCATTATTACACTAAATTGGTTGTATCCTTCAAATGTCATCACAACATTGCAAACATACAAGATTTTAATAGGCAAAGCCTGTTAAAGTGTGCTTCAAAGGAAAGACCTTCGGTTTCTGCTCATGGCTCAAAACACCTAATCAGTTATTAATTATGTGTCTAGTGAAACGGTGTAAGAAACACTATGTAATCCAAAACCCACTGAAAGCTGGCTGTGGGGTTAGGCAAATTGTCTCCACGCTTCACACCGATACTGCAATGCCTCACCAGAGATTATTGAACAAAAACAAAACTAAGGAGACAAATGAATATTCATGGTATGACATTTCCAAGGAACTCATCGTGGAGGCAGCCAGTGGCTCCGCATTTAAATGGGCACAACTCAAGCATCACTGCAAATAGTGAAACTCTGTGGCGCCCCTCCGGGGAGTCTAGATGTGTTTGAACTTGAATTGTAGAAATAAAGTGCCAATTATCCCTCTAATTGGGAGTAACAAAGCTCGCTGGCTGTTGTGCTTGGTCCCATGTTCACTGCGTATCTTTAAATCTCCAATTTAAAGGCTCTAATGAGTTCAATTAACTGAGAATGAGGGGAGTGATTTGGGAGTCACAGCCTGCTGTTTGGAGTTCAAAGCCCAAGGGAACGAGGTGCTAACCAAATGCTAGCTCGCGGTTCACACAGATATCCCCAATAATCTTCAATAACAACATTTTAAAATCACATCTACATGTTCTGTGATCTCGCTCACTTTGATCTCTGGCTTTAATAGCAGGCAATTTACCTTTAATTGCACATGCACTGACAGCTCTATGGGCAAAATCCATAAACACACGGCTCCCCGTGAAGGAGAACAGTAATTCTGAACACACTTCTGTGCATGCAACTTTTAGCTAGCACTCTGGCTCTAGGGATGGCAACAGCTTAACAATTATTTTGTACGAACGTCTCAAAAAAAACTGAAGCTTTTTAAACTTGGTGTTCCCCTGACTTTGCACCAGCAGATCAAACTCCTCCATCATCCAGTGAAATGACATTTATAGTTCCCAGATGATAAAACCTGAAGACTTGATGACTGATGAGACTTGCCCTCTCACACCATCAGGTAGAACGAGATGTTTTGACATGTCTGAGACAGATTGCCATTAAATTTGCTACTAATACTCATGTCAGCTTCGAGATTTATTAATTATAACCTTGGTGATCCCCTGACTTCTAGCACCGCCATGAGGTCAAACGTTTTATTGGTCCAGTACTTGGTTTATGGTAAAATCTCTTCTAAATTAATAGCATCACTATCAGCTTCAGCAATACCATGCTCGAAGCTCTCTTCTGTCTAAGTACAGAATCACAATGCTGCTAGCATGGCTGCAGAGATGTTTTTTTTTTTTTTACTGCAGGAATGAAGAAATCCACTGTCCACTGTGGCAAGGAGGTTCAAGGTTCAGCAGTTCTCAAAGAGCAAATGTGCCAGACATTTTGTTCTCCAAGAACTGTTGCAATTCCTAGTAATCTTCCTTCGCAGCTCTAAGATATCCAGATCAAACGCTCTATAAGACACACTGAGGTGGAATATTTTATTCATTACAAGCGTTTGGAGCGGGAGAGTTGAAATTTTTTGAAAGGTGACAAGATCAGTGTTGGAAAACTGGACACAGACTTCAATTAGTCTACTGCGTCTTACATCAGGGATTGAAGATCGTGTAAGCAGAATTTATATCAGTGTACATAGAAAGTCGAAGTCGTCTGAGTCGAAAATCAACTTCGCCCTTTGCCCGACTTTGGCCTTGTTACTTATTTTGAACTCACACAAACTCAAACTTAATGGATTTACAGGAGAACACAGAAGGGAAAAGGGAGGGAGAATCAGTCATAATCTCTCAACTACGATCATCTGTAATACGCAGGCCAACATTTAAACAGATCTGTGACTAAGCCTGCAGCGTGTCTCTCAGCGGAGCTCCATTCAGTCTGACAGCTGGACAGGAAAAGCAGCCAGATCTACATCCAGTTGGGATGACTCACATGTAGCACAAAAAAAACGCCACAGGTAAGACAGAATGAATGAACCCAAAATATATCAGTCAAACACACAAAGTGTTTGATTTTCTTACAAAGTAAAGAGGATGTTTCCGTGACAGTAAGAGGATGGATTCATTTTGATTATGGATGACGGATGATTATAATCCCATGTATCTCGAGAGGTTTATCTTGGATTCAAAGAGATAAAATGGGTGAACTCACAACAATCCATAACAATGCCCGCATCACTGCCAACACAGCAGCGAATCAGCATGTGGGTGTACCACTTCATCGCTTCCACTCCACTTCACTTGAACCAGAAGGTGAAAACACAATGTTTTCTGACAGGGTATGATCGCCTAAGACTTGGAGGCAGACAAATATATATGCAGGCAAAGAGCTGCATGTAGCATGAGAGCCATAAGGTGGAAACGACCACATATGATGCTGGAGGTGA
Source organism: Nibea albiflora (assembly GCA_014281875.1). Taxonomy (NCBI): domain Eukaryota; kingdom Metazoa; phylum Chordata; class Actinopteri; family Sciaenidae; genus Nibea; species Nibea albiflora. The sequence goes on along the minus strand of CM024789.1, from coordinate 6,665,354 downwards.
TTCCGATATCCAGTGATCGTGAAAGCAAGTTGAATGTCGAGTTGAATGAAAAATAACATGTACTGTAACAACCATGTTCATCCGCTAAGAAGATCCACACAGCTGAGACGAAACGCAGATCATATTAGCATTCGTTCCATTCTTAATACAAAAGCATTGATTAGAGCTGCTTTAATCCGACTGAGCCGGCGGTTTCCAACCTGGGGATTAGAGTGGAACGCGCTCGAGTCCAGAGAAATATATATTTAATGCAACAGCGATGTATAGACGAGTCGCCTATCGATTCTCGCGTTGGATCTTCAGATTTGATCTCTTGTTGAAATTGCCTGAAACTAGAATAAATATAATTTGCGAAGAGAATTATCCCCACAAATGCCTTACACTGATTATAAATCAGATAAGACTGAACTGTAAGGTCAGATAGTGACAAAAACAATTCTCAATAAGTGGAAAGATGAAATCTTAAAGTTAACGATAATGTACTAAAATAACATGCAACTGAGAGAAACTATACTGTGTCCTTAGGGCTCCCGGTCAATATCCAGTCTAAGAAAATGAAGAAAATGTAAAGGGAAATTCATAAATCTGGATCAAATCCAGCTAATTATCTCCATCTAAGTTCAATAACGGTGAGATGATACACCTGAGGGGAAATCACGCCCCACAGAGAGCCAAACTGCTTTAACAGTGGATGAAACTGACATCAATGTAGCAGAATATTTAACATCTTTAAATCCAAGTCATAGAACAAGTTTCAAAAACACAGGAAGAGAAAAGAAAGAGTACATATCCACCTACATAATAAAACGTTTGAAAGTTGTTATTGGATTGATATTCCATCTTTGATGCATCTCACAGACAGGCCTCCCTATTCCCAAACCAATATGGTACTGTAAGCGTCTGAGGAATATCTGGAGGCTAAACATGACAGATGTTTAACTACTCATTAGACTTATACACAGTGTAGGAAACAAGCAAAGCACAGAAAAAACGCGGGCCAAGACTTCTGCTGTGGTCTTCATTTCTTCGGGGATTCAAATTACACAGAGGATGACGATGCAGAAGGATGTCTGTGAAACGGGAGGAAGTTCCAGCACAGCTGTAGCAACACGATTTCAAAAAACACCCTTCAATTCAGGATGCTGTGGAACTGCTTAACACTTTACAGCTGCGATATGTCTACCAGAAGCACAATACAGAACGTGTGATGTTGTACTGACAACATTAAAACAGTTAATGTGTATATTTGTGAATTTGTTAAATATATTTTGTCGAGGTTACTGCACATGTACACATGTACAGTTCATTTCAGCTGTTGTTGTTTAGTAGAGCAGAAAAGATGAGTTCTTAAAGCAGTTATAATCAATATTCTGTCACTGCACTCTATGTGAAAGGACTGACTTGCACTGACGAACCAACTCTGCAGTTTCCCTCGACACTACTGAGCGTTTTAGCATGTTTCAGCTCATTGTTTTGGTTTTATGGCCTTCGAACCGTACTCATTTGGTTCACTATCACTGTTCTCGTCAGCAATATTTGGTGATCGCATTTGTTTTCAGCAAAACCAACAAAAAGCTTTAAAGACACTGTACACCATCTGTTCAGCTCCAAACAGCAGACAAACAGCATTTAACAGCTATAGAGGAAGATACTTCTCACACGAGTTTGGTGGAGACCAAAAAAAAAAAAAAACAGCAAAAATGAGAGAGAATATTGGAGTTAGATTTGTCAGATGGCCAGAGACATGATGACAAATGAATTCTCCGTATGTGCCAAATGTGTAAAAATGCAACTATATTCGAACAAGTTGTTAAAAGGTTATATGAAAAATGTTTCCGTCTATATTCTATACAGTGTATAGCATGCACAAACATGGAGGACGCTATCGGTTGGTTGGAACAAAAACATGCAGCCACACCGGCCCTTTTCTGGAACAGTTTGACACCTGTGGTCCAAAGGTAACAAATCAACAACTCATGAAAACAGGTTAAATCTCGTTTCTTAGAGTGGTGCCAAAACTGAAAGAAAAACATCACATTGCGGTGTCACACAGCTTCTTCACGGCCACTTACAATAACTTCCTAGAATTGATGCCTTATTTAAACTAAAGACCTCGGTTGGCCATGAGAGCCAACGACAGTGAAAGACCGTGGAAATAACATCAACGAATAACCATGAGGCACTTGAATATTTTTTTTTCCATTAATACAAACCAAAGAGAGAGGTGAAATCTCAATCAGATCTCTGCTGTGGTCAAAGCAGGGAGACAAAGACGAATGGAGCGAGTTTTCGCTCCAGCGGTTCAACTTCTGTCATACTCTTGTAACCTAAGACAAAGACATGGGAAGTCATCTCATCTCCTTGTATCCAAAAACAACCCTGGAGGACCTACTAGCAGCATGTCTGAGGCATGACAACTATGCGCTTTCACGTCAGCCCTCCCGTTTTTATGCCCGATTGTCTCGTTCCCCTGTCTTGTTTCCTCCTGATAACCCTTGTCTCTCTTCATGCTGTCTCACCCCTATCTCAATCTCCCGCTGTCACACACTCCATCATTCTAACCCGCTTTATTCACGACCTCCCCTCCCTCTATTAAGTGAAGCACTGCAGACAAGACGTTGGCTGCTCTACACAATGGCCCCTGTATTCACATTGCTGTTTACCTGTCTGCAGTCAGCCCTCACTACATTTAGCAAAGCAAGGAGGGCAACAAACCTAAACAGCTCCATTCACAGTGGTCCCTTTGTTCCTCTATGCACTGTGCATACCTGAGGATCAGTGTGAAGGACTTGTTACCATTGAACGGCAATTATTTGGGCCAATAGAGTGGAGAGCAATATATAAAAATGAGGCATTGTTTTTGCATGAATGTGCGATCATCTTACATCTGTTATGTCAGAGTAAATACGGTGGAGTCATTAAGTGATAAGACAGTGACACGCTCTTTATTCTGGCTCTGTGCTGGCACAATGGACGCTGACTTTAAAAGGCATTTGGAGGAGTTCACACCCATATTGGGTGTGCAAATTGTAGCCTTTCACAGTTCATTGAACGCGGATGTAAACACTCGTATTAAAGCTGAACGTCAGCACTTTAAAATCAGAGTGACTGTTTCACTTTAAATCAAATGCTCTGGAGTACAGAGTCGAAACAAAACTACCCAAATACTCACAGCCTGAGCTGCATATGCACCCGACTGTACGGGAAAATGATAAGCCAGTACATATAAATAAAAGACAGACATGCGTGTGTTATATTAGTTTTGCAGGTATGGGAATATGCATGCGTAAGGGGAAAATGCTGCAATTTTCCCTGCTGTACTGTACGTGTAGGTGTGTGTGCAGCCATTTGTGTATACTGTAGAATCAGATAGATGGGAAAGCCCACGCGTCGGAGTTCAGGACAAATTGTCTGCCTTTCGTCGCTACTCCGCTTTAATTACACGGCGCTGAAGCGCAGGAGCTACCTACCTACAGTCCCTAATGCTGCAGGAGGCGATATCAACAGTGCCGTTTATCATGCCGAGTGCAAAAGTGGGACAGCTAAAATTTAGTCTCTCTTCATGACTCTCGCTCTCAGAATAGATACGCTGCCCACATCATCAAGAGCACTTCTGTTTGGATGTCAGAGGGGTGTTCAGGATGGAAACAGTTGATTAAGTTGTACTGTGGGACTACATTAATAGGTTACAAATAGATGTTTTAAAAAAATGCAGCAAGTACAGTGAGCGATGTTTTTTTTTTTTTATGTGTTGATCGGGTTAAAGTGCTGGCTTCCTGTTAGAATACACTACCACTCATACTGCTGTGCATTAAGAAGCTCTTTTTATAGATGGTCCCTTGATTTTAAAGATACTGCAGATGGTCCACGATCCCAGATGTACAGACGAGGTAACAAATTAGTTTCTACTGTCCTAATACTGCCACTGTCACAATACCGCTGACTTGCATTGTATATGTAACCCCAATTAAAGCCACTGTTCAAATTAACTAGATTGGGGGCGCCCTGGGTTCAGTCTGGCTGTACGCCGTCCCCTCGCGCTCTCTCTCTCTCTCCTCTGACCTTTCCTATCTCAAGCTGTCTGTCGAATAAAGGAATAAAAAGCCCGAAGAAAAATGAATTAATGCGCGTGGAATATTCACACAACCAGAAAATACATGGCACTCAACTAAAACTAATTATAATTCTCATTTTTGAATAAAGTGCTAATTATTTTATCAAGGAATCATTTTGTGAAAATGTCATAAAATAGTGAAAAATAAACACACACAGCCCATGATGATCTATTCAGGCAGCTGGTTGGTTCATCTAAAACTAAAATCTAAAACTTTATTATTATCATATGACCACCAAAAGCAACAAATTCTCAAATTTAATAATTACATTAAATTACAAAAATGATTATTAGATTAACAAAATATTCATTTTTCGATGTATATCTTGTCTATTAATTCATCACTGACTCAAATTAATTATGAAACGAGCAATGCCTTAAATTACAAAGAAACAAAACAACAGCAAAATATCGAACAGCAGCCAGGCTACGTGTATTGAGTGATCTCTTTAACCATTCATTTCAATAGTTTTGTGATAGTAAGTGTTTTTGAGAAAGAAAGGGTGAGTAGGGAGTGATGTACAGGCATACAGATATAAATGGGGGAGGTAAAAATGATGGAGTAGGTTTTGATGCAGATAGAAAGGAGGTGACAAAGCCTGAAAGCAAATTGAGAAAGCGACCAGACCACGAACTGCTCATTTCAGTCAGCAAAGAAAGAAAACAACAGTGTAATATCAAAGTTTTGCATTGAGTATTTATTTAGCTTTTTGTTCTCCGTTTAACCATTCATTATAAGTGTTTTGTGAAGCTCTTTGTAACCATGAAAGGTACAGTACTAAAGAAAGACAATTAAGGCTTGCTGATGTTTCATTTGTGTTCTTCCTTAAATTCAAAGATATATTAGACTTCATTAACACGATGCTACAGGAGGTAATGAAGTGTAAGCTCGCCATACACAAACGCGAGCGCTGAAAGAGGCAGGAAGATGAACCTACGCTCCTGTACATATATTTTAATAATGGAATACCTTTCCAGCTTCATCTCCATTCATGCTCTCTGATACGTGGAGGAATGAGCCACACGGGTGAAAATGAGAGAAAGCAAGCAAGGAATGCATAACACAAATACCTAAACATTCATATATGTGTCTTCTGTTTTCATCTCCCTCCCTTGTCGTATAACAATAACACTGAAAGACTGCTGCTGCTCCAACACATGCTTTCACACCATTTAGCACCATAGACATCTCACTAATAAGAAGAGAAACAATGCAGGCAGGAGACAAAGAGCCAGAGATTTCTTGTCTCTGCAGCACCAGGGCCACCTGGGGCAGCAATCAACAACCCTTCCACTGCCTATTAGATACTGCTCTCACTGCAATCAGTATCCACTAAGGCATACGCACAAGTGTGACCACGCGCATTACTTCTTTGTGTGTGCATGTTTTCGTGCGTTTCCGCTGTGCCGACTCCGTTCCCGCCACGGACCTATTTCACACTTTCAACCCAGAACATAAAGAGGATAATGCATCGCGATAAGCACTTTAAAATTCATTAGGGGAGCCTCACGGGGAAACACACCCAGCTGCAGCTGAAGAGAGAGCTCTGCTTATGTGTCTAATTATTAATGTATGGGGCTAATATTTTTTCTTCTGGGACGGGGGTGGAGGTGACAAGGTGCTACTGAAAATCAGCAGGCTACAGTAGTACGGGAAGGGTTTTATGCAAATATTTATGCACATTCCTCCGTTTACAATATCAATAACATCTGTTTTACTTTGAGTAGGTGATGAAGAGAAAGAAGTAGGGAGGCATGCAGATTAAAAAAAAAAAAAACAGGGGCGGTAAAATTGATGATGAGTACATTTTGATGCAGATAAGAAAGAGGGGAATGCAAAGAACAAGGAGCGCAACGGCGGGAGGGCAACAGGAAAATAGAGAAGGCAAAGAAGAGAGCCACGATGCAGAGGTTTAACTCTACCTTCAGTGGGGTTGATGGCTTCTGGTAAGCTGTCCCATGGGAGGGTCCAGTCGGGGCAAGGATGAGGAGCAAACACTGCTTCAATGCCATTTTCCTAAAGGAGGAGCACACATACACACACACGCACACAGAAATACACACGTTACCATAGAAACCCATGCATTGCCTTCAGGTTCTGTGGTCCAAATGGTTGTAATGAAGCGATATAAAGAGAAGTGTTCTTGAACAAACCCTTCGTTAGCTTGCTTATACTGATCTAAAGCTATATCCTTGGGAAAAGAAACACTGCTAGTGCACGTATTATGGTCTCAAAAGAGAGAACATATATTTCACCGGTACAGGACAAACTCTCACACATCCAGAACACGTAAAAGAAATACTGGAAAAGATACAGAAAAAAAACCTTCTTTCATCCCTCTCAACCTTGATTGAAAATTAAAACAATCATGTGATTGAGCAAAGTCTATAAAGGCAGGAAAACTGGTGTTGGTGATGAAATAATCTGATAATTACGCTATTGATGCTCCATGTGGGTCTTTCCTTGCAGTAGAAACTTTTCAGATATATTCCTATTTGTTTTTTCACTACAACTATTGTGGCAATACATAATTTAATTATAACCAAGTTTAAAAATAAAACCAACCATAGAGAAACCTGCATTACAGGTCCAATGATATTGCAGAATTATTGTCAGTATTCTTCCTATCATATCCTATCATAGCATATTGTCAGCATATACAGTTAAACAAATAAACAACTTGAATCTATACACTGAGTTACCACAAACATATTAACATTTTTATGATGTAATGAAATGCAATACAAGCCCTGCAATAAACACTGGAACACTGAAAATGTTCAATTTTTGCTGACTCTACTACTCTCAGTTGTTTTTGTGTTGAGTATGTCACAGTGGAGCTGAAGTGCACGGTGTTGTGTTACATTAAAATATATCAAAATATTCTATTCTTGGGAGCAAAAAAAATATTGGAAACGTCTTACAATATAATGCAAGAACACCACAAATTATAGCCTAAAAATTGCCCTATAAATCACCACTTTCTTGACACACAACTGTAAGCAATTGTGAGTTTCACACAGTATTTTTCTGGTCACGCGGTGGAGGCATGAGAGGTATTTCAGAAAGTAAGTACTGCTGGACTTATGGAAAGCCAGAATTAATTTAAGATACGGTGCACAATGACTGTTTAATTTAGTTTAATTATATTCTATTACTTAATGTAGGTAATGTATTAAAATATATTAGCACATTTAAAAGCACCTAAGTGCACGGTGACTGTGCAAATGTTTTAAATGTATACTTAATATCTATATAATACAAAGTAAGTAGTCCTAGTCTAAATAAAGACTGTCAGACTTTATGAAATTGCTAAAAATAATAATAATAAAATCATGAATGTACTTATGGCCGTAGCAAAAATGGAAGCTGGAAAGCCAGAGCCTGATTTTGGAGAAGGTATCATGTTTCACTCAGTTCACTCAGAGCCCAAAAACAAGTTTGAGACCAAAAGTTCAGATCAAGTTATTCGGCCGCAATCAGTGCTGCTTTGGTGAAGAAAATGTTGGCAGATTCATAGAGGGGATGTGGAAAAGACACAATTTCTTCTCTCGTCTTCAATAATGGATACCTCGGTCACATTCTGGCAAGGCAAGATCTCAAATAAAAACATGTACAACGAGACGAGCAAGCAGCAATGTGGTAGCAAGAGATCAAATATTTACGTCGGCGTTGCTCGGACCACATTTTCAAAATGCACCGTTGCATTAAGTAAAAGGAAACTTTGGTCGTGCAAAGAACACCTGGTGCAAGATAATGTTGTGAGTTGAAGCTGGTGCTTTCTCGAGGTAAACAATGGCCAAAACCTTATGCTCAAGTGAGGACTGAAAAGAGAGAGCCATGTAGCTTGGTGGTTTGAGCACAGGGACAGACGGGGACAGACACAGACTTTCAGTAATCCCAGCGTCTCATTCTTCTGACAGAAAATCCAAGATTTCCCCGAATTTTGATACAACTGATCCTATTAACTCGGTAATTCTCCTTTCCTGGATCACTCCCATGTTTGACTGCTTTCATACATTGAACTGTTGTCTCAAGTTAGCATCCGCACATAATGACCTGTCAATTAATATGCGAGTGATTGCAGCCGGGCCTTAGCCTTTTATTTACATTTGGATCACGGGTCGCGCCTCTACAGCTCATTGCACAGGCCGTTTGACTGGCATGCATCGGTGTGTGTGAACTGAAGTGCGAAAGAAGGAGAGTTTGTGAGCCATTTATATTGTGGATTGTGTAGTGAGATGAGCCCGGTGCTTCTGGTTAGCGGCAGTGAGGGATCGCGTGTCACACTGTCAGACGGCAGATCTCTCTGTCTTTATGTACTGGCACTGGGACACACACAGAGTCATATATGAGAACATATGCACACATACACACACACACAGGCACATTGGCCAAGACAACATAACAGCTGCAGCGCAGACATGATGGTGGCGACACGCAGCCATCCTTGTAATCCCTCTACGCAAAGAGAGAATGGTGGCCATTGTGTGTGTGTGTGTGTGTGTGTGTGTGTGTGTGTGTGAACATTCCTCTCAGTTTTAATGTCTGATTTAAACCTGCCATGAAAACTGTCATTTGAGCGCATCTATGCCTAACTGAATTTCCTCCGGCAACATGGCAACATGTTTAAGGCACATCCCAACCTGACCACCCAGCTCATCCAAACTCCCCAAGCACTCACTCCCCTTTCCTCTCTTCCCTCTCCTTAAAAGTCACACTGTTACAGACACTTAGCCAGCCAGGAAATCACAGAAATATCTTTGCTGAGAGAGGCCAAGAAAACAGTCTGAAGGCTGAGTATAGAGTGGTTAGTCAGGGCTGAGCAGACAGCCTCCCTTTTAAACAGCTGGGCCTGCTTATCTCCTGCTGGAAAAGCCAGTCCAAAATATTTTGCAGCGGCAATATTTGCCGTGGATGGAGCTGGGGAAGCTATAAATGTGTGTGTCTTGCCAGGGCTTCCTGAGGGAACTGCATTTTAAGAGCGCGGACACATTATGCGAGTACTGTGTGCCGTCTTGTCTCTTTACACTAAGATTTTCAGTCATTACTTCAAACTACTTAGTCCGGCTATAAAAATCTTGTTTTGTTTTGGACTGCATTCATTGTTTTTATTGCACCTGAAATGAGGATGAGCTGAATGTGCATTGTCTGCACTATTGCAAGTGGCAACAGGCTCCACTGAGAATACTGAATTGTGCATTTTATGATGCACTGAGGTTGGTAGAATACGATTCTTGTACACAGATTTTTTCTTCTTTTCAGAAAGGCCACTTATTGGTCGGACTGTTTGTCTTGACTGCTAAATACACTGTCATACAAACTACCTCGGTGAGAGGCAAATCGTGTAGACAGACAAGCCTTAAAACCTTTAAACAGACACTTAAAATGTTAATATTGTGACTGAAAGCACTTAATGTTTAAGCGTTGGCAGAAAGACGAAAAATCCAACGATTAAGAAAGTCTCCCAGAAGCCAAAACATTAACTTAGAGCTACACTCTTGACGGCACAATCAGCAGAAAATGGGTGCATGAAATTACAGGGATAATAGTTAACAACCAGTTGGAGACTGACAACCCCCTGTGCTGTGCTGTGAAGGGACACTAAGAGACAGCTCCTTATACCTACAGTCTGTATATGTGTGTTAAAGCAAGTATGTTTGGACACCACTTAGGCGTGACGAGAAATAAGTAAGGGAATGTAATAATTTACTTTAAGTTTAGTCATTGTTGGTCTCGGGCCACCGACAAAGGGAGGCTCTGTGGTCATCTCCTGGCCTTCTTCCTCCTCCAATAGGCCGGTTGGCTCGTCTTGTGCCGGCGACCCTTGTAGGCTAGACGTGGGAACTTGGGGGACGGAAATAGACATCCCGCAGGCCTCCGCTGCCTTAAGGACCCCGGGCACCTCCTGAACACGCTCGTACCAGCGCAGCAGGTGAGGGAGCTGATGTAGAGCTGTCGCAGCGTGGGCTTGGAGGGAACGCTATCAAAAGACAACAACAAAAAATAAGTATAAGAAAGAAAACAAGGAGATATTGATTAAGTGACTCATCCGGCATGTCATCTCCAGTGGAGCGAGATGTCAGGTTCCACCAGAATTCGCTCATCAGACTGGTGGACGGACAGACACGAAAGGGGGGGTGGTGGCAGGGGGGGAGCCGGCAGGGGAAAAACATCAAAACAGCGTTGGCAGACGGGGAGGGTAAAGACACAAACAGAGACATGATCAGAGGAGCCGTGTGTGACTGTGTGTGGAAGACAGAAGAATGAGAGGAAGAGGGGCACGCAGACGTGGAGGGAGAAGAGGGGCACTCTGCAGTGCGGCTCGTGGGCGGAGTGGAAAGGATCCGCCGTGGCTGCATGTGTCGTGTGGACAGTGATGGCCGTTAAGAGGAGACACGCTAGGCTGAGTGTGAAACTGGAAACCACTGGAGCACAGCTGACTACTAAAAGCCTCATTGTGAGAACTTCAGTCCATTCCCACAGTCGGGGAATAGTTGGAGACGGCTGAAGGGTGAAATGGAGGTTGAGACCCACTTCATTGCCTGACAGTGCAGCCTTCCTGATCAATAACAATATACTATTGAAGTAAACAGCCGTGCCACTGTCTGGTCTCTTTAATTGCTGCTAGCAAGCGTTTTTATAAAGTATGTAATCATTATACGTCATGAATATTCAGAAAATTCAGAAAAAAGTCTTGCAAGCCCACCGATTCTTGATCTGTTGCAGAGAGGAAAAACGTTCGCATAGCAAAGTCATTGAAATGCATTTCAACCTGCTGCATTTGAATAGAAACCCTCCCATACACTGTTATCACTCTTTGCCAGGTGCCTCTAGACCACCTTTGAGAGCAAAAACCTGTGCCAAGTCTGATGCAGCGACTCTTCTTAACTCAAGTTTCTGCCTGGATGGGTCTGAAAGGAGCCGGGTGTACTGTCTGCTCACCCTGACCAGAGTGTCAAAGCCATGAGTCATGCATAATTTGACAGGTCATCATAATAAAGACATAAAAAAAATTTAAAAAACAGTATAAGTGTGGAGGGCGGGGGATTGGTTCTGTATCTTCAATGGCGCCATCTTTATGAGGTGACATCAGACTAAAGTCATGTCCGCTACTGTTTATGTTGACAGACAAAGCCTTGCATGGCTACACTTGATTGCCCATGGCATATTAATGGCTGTTATGCTTACAGTAAATTTTATCACCGTTCACAGTTAAAGTCTAAGCTTATACAGGAAATATAGCCACTGATACTAAAATGATACGAGCATTTGACGTGCATTCATGGATCCAAATTAGGCAATAACTTAAGGCATCCATAAGAGCAGGGTCAGTTTCCTCAAACATAAATCATAAACTCCAAGGCCCTTACCAAGTACTGATAGATGCATGGCAGCAGCACCACATCAGTCAAGTGAAGTACAGTCCTTCAGCAAACACATGCTCCAGCGGAGGCAGATCTGTAGTCTTCACTTTCCTGATCTCAGAGTTCTCTCTGGTGGTCGAAGGTGGAACTGAACCCACAGACAGTTTGGCCAGCGCAGTCCTAAGCTCGAGTCCCTCAGAGACCTGAGCTGACTGTCCGGGTTCGGACTCAGAGTTTGGGTTCCCTTGGCCCGCCGGCGAGGACTTCTTTTCCTTCCGTCTCTGCTCTTGGAGTTTCTGTCTCCGTATTTTATCGTCATTGTGGACTTTGACAGGCTCTGCTAGCCTTCGCTCCAGGGTGAGGATGGAGAGAGGCAGCTGCTGATATTGATTTGCAGAGTTTTTCAGGTGTTCTTCAACAGCAGAGGGGATGCCAATTTCACAAAGTCTGGTCCACTTACTCACCTGAGAGCCAGGAAAGGAAAGATTTTAGAGGTCAAACACAGCACTGTCTAGAAAGACACTGGTTAACTATTTAGTACTGCAATATATTATATTGATGTCTGTCTCAGTGTAATGTTGCTAACCCTAAGTAACATGTAACGAACTGAAACTGCTGGACAGAACCACTGAAACTTTAAACCACAATCAACTGAACAACAAGCAATGGTTTTCTTTGAAGGGTCTGTATTTTCCAAACAATTTCCCAGGAAGTTTCTGGTGATGAATTATGTAACTTCACACCATATTTCAGGAAAAGAGAAATAGTAAATTGGAGGACTTTCTGGGGAAAACCTGGTCTGATTATGTCTAGAAAACAGATTTTATTAGTCGACCTAAACCATGACAACCGAGACCAGGGGGCAGAGCTGCAGTCCTACACACTTATGTGCTTCCATCAAACCCAAATCTCTATAGAGTCTGTGTCTCTGTCCTGACAATGTAAATTACTTAAAGGGAAATCATAAAAAAAAACTAATAAAAACTTAAATTGACCTCCATAATTGTATAAAATAAGAGGATCAAATGCGGATCTCTGTCTTCTAAAGCTGTATTAGTTAATGAATTACAATCAGATTATGATATTGATTCATTTTGTCCTACTGGCTGTGTGATGAAGAATGTGTTCAGCGATGCAAAAAACCCGAGCACATTGAATTAAAGCGAAAGACGCGGAAATTTGAAAGCAGATGGCGTTCCACCAAACTGGAAGAATCTCATTTAGTCTGGCAAAACAGTGTTCAAACATACAGGAAGGCTCCACGTAATACCGGAGCAGCCTATTACTCATCACTGATGGAGGAAAATAAGAACAGCCCCGGGTTTCTTTTCACTGTAGCCAGGCTGACAGAGAGACACAGCACCTTTGAGCCATGTATCCCTTTAGGTCTCAGTAGTAATGACTTCATGAGCTTCTTTAATGATAAAATTATAACTACTGGAGACAACTCCTGCCTTCAACAGGCACCAATTTATCTTCAGACACAGGAGGCCTTCACCGACTAACTTCAACGATTTCTTCATCCATACCATATAGGCCGATATTTGCAATGTTACATAGGCGTAGAAAGACCTTGAAATTTGTTTTAGGTGCATGTTAAAAGACATATTCTGATCAAGGATAACTCGAAGATTCTTTATGGTGGAGCTGGATGCCAGGGTGATCCCATCTAGAGTAACTATATCTTTAGAAAGAGAGTTTCTGAGGAAACATCAGAAAAACAGTATCATTGGCACAACAGTGAAAGTTAATGAGTGATTTCTAAAAATCTTCCCCAAAGGAAGCATATAAAAGCCGAATAAAAGTTGTCCGAGCACAGAACCTTGTGGAACTCCATGACTAACTTTGGTGTGCATGGAGGATTCATCATTAACATGAACAAACTGAGATTGATCTGAAAAATAAGACTTAAACCATCTTGCTAATTTAATGCCAATTAGATCTTCAAGTCTCGGTAAAAGAATTTGGCGGTCAATGGTGTCAAATGCAGCATTCAAATCTAACAAGACATGAAGGCCGTTTGTAACATTCACTAGTGCCGTCTCTGTGCTATGACGCACTCTAAATGTTAGATAAAGTCACACAACTGATTGGCTTCAGCTTTCTCAAGTGTCTTGGAGAGAAAGGGATGGTTAGATATCAGCCTGTAATTGACTAAAACCTCTGCAAACCTCAGAGTGGGCTTTTAAAGAAGAGGTTTAATTACAGCTACTTTAGACGGCCGTGGTACATATCCTGAAAATAATGACAGATTAGTCATATCCGATAAAGAAGTACTAACAAAAGGTAAAACGTCCTTGAGCAGCCTCGTTGGGATGGGATCTAAGAGACAGGTTGACGGCTTAGATGAAGAAATCATTAAAGTTATTTGGTGAAGGTCGATGTGAGAAAAGCAGTTTAAATGTATATCAGGTTTGACAGCTGTTTCTAAGCGTCCTGTGTAACAAGGCAGATTGGTGTCTTTTGAGGGCGAGAAGCGATGATTTTTTTCTCTACCGTTTATAATTATCATTAAACAAGCTCATGAAGTCAATAACACCGAGATATGAGGGTCAATGGAGCTGTGGGTCTTCAGCTTGGCTACAGTGCTGAAATCTTTATTTATTTATTTTGATGTTTGAAACTTTATTAATCACACAACACGGTGAAACTATTCTCAGCATTCTCCGCCAGTTGGCACCTGGTGGAACACACACAAGCAAATGCATAGGATCACACACAGTGGCAGATGCCTAATACACGCACCCAGGGAGCAGATGTTGGGGGGGTACGGTGCCTTGCTCGAGGGTGGGGGGGGTGGACTGACACCCCACCAATATTCCAATATTCAACAGTGAAAGGGAATTGAACCACCAACCTTCGGGTTATTGGACAACCCACTCTACCACTGAGCCATGGCTGCCCAAAATCAGGGATTATTCTTATTTTTTTATTCTATTAATGATGTGAAGTCGGCTGCTCTGGCAATCTTTTCTGCTCAGTCTTGATCCTTGAAAAAGCCGCCACCAGCATTGTCTCTCGAACCTCTTTCTCTCACTCTATCCTCCCTTTCCCCTTCTATAAACTCAACCGGTCATGGCAGATGGCTACCCACCATGAGCTTGGTTCTGCTCAAGGTTTCTGCTTCTTAAATGAACACTATGACAGTACGGACAGTATCCTATTACAGCTTAGGCACAGAGTTTCTGTGAAATTTAGATGGGGAGAGAGAGAAACTTGTTCAAATTTATTGTAAATTAATATGTGGATAATCTGGATTCATGGTATGATGCGGTCATGATGCTAACTAAAAAAATACATCTGTGCACATTCAGTGAGTTATCCTGAGTAAAAGGGTCAAAGCTCCTGTGACTTTACACAACACGCAGAAGTACATCTCACAATAAACTTGTTTTTAATGAGACAAAATTATTTTTCCTTTCTTGTACTTTGGACATGTGTCTCTGCTTGCCCACTAACCTCAGCGCAGGCCTTCAGACAGGTCTTCTTGAATCCCAGCAGAGCCAACACATCATTCCTCGAGGGGTCTGCCTCTAAGGTCTTGTTGATGATGTGTCTAAGGACCACCGCCAGCCCGGCCCTGCAGAGCATCCCAGTCTCATCCAAAACAGCGGGGAGACGACAGCCTCTAACCAAATGGGGCAGATCCTTCAACTGAATGTCAGACACATCCAGAGACTCTGGTATCTGACTCTTCAATGACTGGGAGCTGGCAGGTTTGGTGAAAACCAGAAAAACTCTGAAAGACTTGCAATCGCAGTAGGACAGGAGAAACAAGGCGATGGAGGTGTGCAGAGGAAGACGTGGCTTCTCATTTTGGGAACAGACTTCAAGATAGAGGGACGGGTGTTGCTTTACCTCTGTGTGTGTCATTGTAAAGAGCACTGTGGAGAAAAAAAAAAAGATGCAATTAGCTTCCGAAATATGTTTACGTACACGTGAACATTTCCCCAATTTTCAAAAACTGCTAAATTATGTTCAAGCTACTTTTCTGTGTTTAAATTACACTCAGCCATCTGGAGGTAGCATTCGCTGTTCAATGGAAGTGTTGTACCACAAAAAGAAACAACAGGAGAAGGTTTATGCACACACCTGCTGAGAGACAGCAGAGGTAAAAGAGACAGACAGAAAGTGGACTCACATAACAATTCTGTTGGCAGCATGTCGCCTGTTATATCGAAGCTTATTATTTTAGAGTTTGTGTGAAAAAGTTTGTAGAAGATGTCTAGCAGCCAACCTCCGCATCGCCTCCGTATAACCTGTATGATGATGCTGGTTAGCATCTGTGTCTGTTAACACTGAGCTTGTTTCCAGCTATGACACATGACACATAATCAGAACCATGAATGAAGTACTGAGATGGGATAAAACGCTCAGGTGACAGTACTCAGCAACTTGGATATTGTAAAGAATCACGTAATTAGAAAATAAGACGTTTTACGACTAGAAACATGGCTCCGTATAAATGTGCACATCCTCAGCTACAGTGTCACATAAAAAGCACATCAATATATCCATGAAGAAGAAGAAGAAGAAATACTTTTATTAATCCCTCAAGGTGAAATTCTCTTTTATACATGCATTTTAACCCCAAAATACAACCACACACACACACACAAAGGGCTCATGTGGAGAGAGATGGTGATGGGCAGCCACCCAGAGTGACGGCCCTGTGAGCAGTTGTTGGGGGTTCAGTGCCTTGCTCAAGGGCACATTGGCAGGTGAACTTGCACCTCTCCAGCTACCAGTCCAAGCCAAGTCCCTACAGACTGAGCTACTGCAGCCTATTACTTGTCACATTACTGTAAACTCTTTGGTCAGGGTGCTGTAGGTCTGGTCTGATTAGTCACGATGCAGTCATGTATGTATGAAACCTGCAATAGCAGGCCATGCAACAAAAACAAAAGATGCTCACGCACACAGTGTGTGTGCTGAATTAGAAACAAATAGCAGCTGGTATCAGCTCTTCTTCTTCTTGTGTCTTTACTGAGTAGCCCATATCACAACTCTACGTTGGTCCTCCCGCAATACCTGTCCGAAAATGTCGCTCTTAAAAATGTATTTTTAAGTATGGCAACAAGAACATGTTGAGCTAAAATACCATTCCGGACCCGGCGAATGAAATGACACGAACAGATACTCACAGCAGCTTTAGTAATGTGAAGTAATGGCGATTTAAATGAGACCACGCTGATGCGGTTGGTGCGCACTTCCTAAGGGTCCTCTTCTTTCCTTGTGTGCCGCTAAAGCTAAGCTAGCTCCACAGCGCCATCAGCTGTCAACACGCACGAGTCAATCAGCCAGTACTTGTATATATATTAAAAA
Organism: Nibea albiflora; assembly: GCA_014281875.1. NCBI lineage: Eukaryota > Metazoa > Chordata > Actinopteri > Sciaenidae > Nibea > Nibea albiflora. The sequence continues at coordinate 6,648,547 of CM024789.1, read as the reverse complement.
AATAAAATAAATGAATGTAGAAGGAGTGTGATACGTGTAATTAAGTATTAACCACACGACGTAAATGCAGTATTATTAAATATAAAAAATAGTTTCCGCGCCAGGTTCAGGTTCCGCGCCGGACATATTTAAGAGTTGCACCCGTTGTCAGCCGTTGGGAAGCTGTCTGCTCCTCTTTTTGGTAGGAAGTGTTGAGACGTTGGATGCTCTCCAAAAACAGAAAATACCGGCTAAAGAAGCAGTTTTTATTATTTTTACCACAAGCGGAGAGTGAGGTAACGTAAAGCAGCTGAAAATCATAACCTGCGAGTTTAGTTTTATAACTGAAATCTGACGGGGGGCGGAGGTAAACTTTAGCTAGTGTGCCGCTACCACAGTGCTCTGTGTTTCTGATAGACAGCGACCACATCAACTCAACGTTAACGCGTCTGTTTCTCTATATTCAACACCAGCAGACGGCATCAGGACAGAGAGGACTAAACCCAAGAGGCGTGTGTTAAATCCGACCTAACGTTAGGTAAATAATGCCACATTCCCACGGTGTGATAAGAATTGAATGGCATGTTAATGTGGTGATACAGTGCTGTAAATGGATTTAAATGAGTACAACAGTCATGGTCGATCTTGATTTCTCTTTGTCCTGTTTTCCTCCATCTCCTCTGACTGCATCTTATGTAATTATAAGTAATAATTATGCTAATAAATGCAAATGTCACAAATATATAAAAAAAAAACCAAGCCTTACGTAAAACTGTGTGGGAGTTGGCTGCACTGAAGAAAAACAAAGAGGCTTTTACCAATAAATATTTCAGTCCTCCTAAATATTTCATTTGGAGGGAAGGTTTGTTTTCAGTTTCAATGTGAACGGCCAGATCTGATACAGCCCGGATATGAAATGAAAGCAAGAAGGTTCCTGGTTCAAACCTTGGCTGCGACCTTTCTGTGTGGAGTTTGCATGTTGTCCCTGCGTCTGCGCAGGTTCTCACCGGCTACTCTTTCTTCCTCCCGCAGTCCAAAGACATGCACTTAATCGGTTAATTAGTGACTCTAAATTGCCCAGAGGAGTGTGAATGTGAGTGTGAAGGTTTGTTTGTCTCTACGTGCCCTCTGATGAGCTGGCGACTTGCCTCTCACCCGAAGTCAGCTGGGAGAGGCTCCTGCCCCGCCGTGACCGTGATGAGGATAAGCAGTTACAGATAATGGATGGATGAAAGACCGGACATCAAGCAGAGTGATTCCAGCTAGAAGGCAGCAGATACAAGAAACCTTCTTTTTTGTACTCTGTGGTACAGTGTTGCATTGTCTGTAGCTGCTGTACAGCTGAGATTTAAATTCTTGAAAAGACATTTTCGTTCTTGGAATCAATGAAGTGTTTCTCTGTTGGTATTTAATCCTGAAGCTGTCTGCCAGGTCAAATGTCAGTCCAACTTAATACTGCAATGGCACCTACAGTTTTTCACTTGACTGTAGCAGTGGTATTTGATAAAGTTGCGACTAAAGCTGACATTATGTTGTGATTCACAGTTTAAGCCATGGCTGGACCTGTCAGTCTGGAGTTGGATCCCATCTTCCTGAAGGGGTTGAGTTACCTGCACTCCAAGAGTAAAGACTCAGCGGAGAAACTCAAAGCTTTACTGGACGAGTCCCTTTCAAGAGGAAGCGACTCATCTTACCGTTCTTTACAAAAAGTAAGGAGTTCATCATGTACTTCTGTTTATTCATGCTGGGCCTCCTTCTTTGCTATGTCACTTCTTCTGTATTATCATTGTGTGTCCTCAGGATATCGAGGTGTCCAAGGGATCTGTGTCAAAACTGAGTTTAAGCAAACAGGACTCTAAGTCCTCCTCAAGTTCTTCATCCTCCAGCAGCAGCAGCGGCAGTAGCAAATCCAGTTCTGAGAAGAGCAAGAAAGAGGCAGAGAAGAGATCTTCTGAGAAGGTACAGGTCAAATCTGGATCTTTTTAATTGCTTTAAATATAGTTACAGACAGGATATTAAAACAGTAAATAGAAAATTCAAAACATGAAAATATGTCAGTGTCTTTGACGCTACCTTGGCTATGTTCCAGTCCTGTTTAACAGCCTGTGAACACATTCCATTGTAAAGTAGTACAGCATGAATTGTGGAGTCAGCCTACCACACTTTATTGTAGAGCTGCATTCTCAGACAACAAAGACAAAGCAGACTCACACACTTCAGGTTACAGTGGATTACATAATAAGGAAATCAGTGTTCAGAGTTTTCCATGATGTGCAAGGAAAAACCGGCACAATTCCACATAGCACCGTAGGGATAATGAATAAGGTGGCTTCAGTTTTCCAAGGTTGTTTCCTACGGCACTGATGTCACTGTGCTTTGTCCAAACATCTCTTCAGGTCAGAGTCGACTTGGGTGATGTGGACCCTCCGAAAAAGCCCCGTTTGGAGAAACAGGAGAACCGTTCTTCTCCCATTACCGTTCAGACGAGCAAAGACCTCCTGCCAAACATAAACGACTATGATGAGACCAATGCTGACGATTTCGCCATGGAGATGGGCCTGGCTTGTGTGGTCTGCAGGTATATCATTATTAAACCTGGATCCCAGTCCAACATGCACTTCGTCTTCACGTGTTAACTGTGCTGCTGTGTTTTTTTTTTTTAATTCCCTAAGACAAATGACAGTGACCATGGGAAACCAGCTGGTTGAGTGTCAGGAGTGCCATAATCTGTACCACCAGGACTGTCACAAGCCCCAAGTGACAGACAAAGAAGTAAATGATCCTCGGCTTGTGTGGTATTGTGCCCGCTGCACCAGGCAAATGAAGCGTATGGTGAGGAAAATAAATTATATCACTGTATATATATATTTTTAGTACATCATCACGATGAATAATTCTGTATTGTCATTGTTTGTGTATAAAAATAACCATATTTCTTTGTCCACTAGGCCCAGAAACCGCCACAGAAACCATCCCCCGTATCTGCATCATCAGCGCCTGTTGTAAAGGACACGCTGGTCAAAAAGGCAGAGCTTAAAGCCAAGCCTGACACAGCCAGCACCTTCCAAGCCTTCAAAAGAGCAGAAGTGAAGGTATGTGTGACCGTAGTTACTCATGTGGGGTTCCAGAATAGCTGAAACGTAACCGAGTCACACAAAATTCGGATTCCGGATCCCTAAGTTCTGATGAGAGGAGATGAAGAGCTGTCGGTGTGCAAAACTTTTCTGAAAGGCAGTCTGCACAAATCCCTGCGAGGCAAATGAGCAGCATGTTTTATTTTGTAATCAGACCACCAACTTCTGCTGCTTGGATATTGTTGCAGTGTGTTTCTCCAGAGGGAGTGTGTTTTTAAAACTTTTCAACGTACTTCTACTTACTGGAGTTCACCCTAAAGTTATGTTTTTGACGGCAAACACGTCGCCTTGTAGTCAGTGATTTCATTATGTTAATTCAAGTCAGTTTTTTTTTTTTTCCCCCTGCAGTAAAAATATTGCTTAAGTAAGCAAGTCCAGAGTTGTCTAGCTTACAGGTAACTCTGCTGATTGACATGTCCTGATAAAAGCATTTGCTCCTCGACTCAGTGATCTGAAGATATGTTTAATGGATTAGGCTGCTGTTATTCCGTTCTATTATTCTGTTATCGTAAACAAATCCCGTGGAAAGACCAAAACCAGCAATGCGTTGGTACGTTTCTCAATACTTTCCAGCTTCCCTGCCTTTTTATTTGTTTGTCTAAATAGTGCATTTCTCAGGGACTGTATTCTCTAGATTAATACACAAATATCCATTTTTGTTTAATGGTGTATTTACATACTGTGTGTCCGGCCAGAATGGGACAGCACCACCTTATGGGGAAATGACCGTACGTTTCATTTGATTTATGTCCTCTGTAGTTTCCTACAGTTGCCTTTATGATTTTATGGCCTCGGTCACAAGTTTCAAATCCTCTTCCAGACAGCATGATGTTCATTTTTATTATGGTAGATGAGAGTAAAATGAATGATGAAGCAGAGTGATTAAGGAAGGAGAATGATTCTCAGTGAGTGCTTTCAGTGCAACAAACCGGCCTCGCTCAGGTAGAACTGAAAAACGAGGCAGTGCTGACCGTATATGAATCAAGACTGATATTCAAGATGGTGATGACTGTAATGCCAAGCTCAAAGTAGTGGTCCACGAAATAATGTGTGGGTTTACCTATGACGCAGGCACATTTTGATTTAAAAGGGAAAACGTCTTCTTTTTTTATGGTGAAACATCATTTTTGTCAGTATATGAAGAAGAGACGTGTATGTGCCAAAGCCAAATTGTTATACCAATTAAATCTGGAAATTCAGTGAATGTTGAGCAGATATGATTTGTATCTGAAGTTGTATTCATAAATGCACTTGAGTTAATAAGAAAACCTCACCTTACCTTTTTATTTATTTCTTTTTTAAATGTCAGACATCCCCATCCATCTAAACCACAGACTTTATCAACTGAACTGCTTCAGCGGACACTGAAATTAATTTTTTGGTTTCTGACTCCAGAGATATTGGTTTCTTCTTGGGGTCTCAATTTGAAACCTTTTTTTAAAATGCATTATTTCTGTATTTCAGTTTGTGTTGCAGTGTGATAACTCTCGTAACTCTTCATCATTTCAGGCATCCACAACATCAGCCAATCCCACCAGCAGCAGCTCCTCCTCCTCAGGCAGCGGCCTCACAGGCTGGGCTGCTTTTGGCGCCAAAACGAGCCCATCTCTCCCTGCCAGCTCCAAACTGGGCTCCTCGGGCCAAAGTGGGAGTCACAAAACCTTGACGCCTCCCTCTGGCCAGAAACCCGTTGGGCTGTCGGGGCTAGCAGGAGCCAAGTCTGGACTTGGGAGTGCAAAGATACCAGGGAGTGGCAATGGAAACGGCTCTAGCCAGGCTCCTCTGAAAGCACCCCCACCCCTGACTCTGGGCAAGCAGCCGTTGAACCGCTCATCAAGCGGCGAAAGCCAAGGGAAAGGGTCCTCCTCGTCGGGAGGCGGCTCTCCCAGCAGCTCTCAGGCGAGCGGAGGAGGGAACGGAGGCAATAACGGAGGCAACGGGAACAATGGGAATGGGTCAAAGGCTGCGCCAGGGGACAAAGCGCCAACATCCCAAGAGTCCCAGCTAAATGCCATGAAAAGGTTACAACTCGTGAAGAAGAAAGCAGCGCAGAAGAAACTGAAGAAATGAGTAGAGAGATACACAAAAAGCGGGAGGGGGGTCTGGAGGCGGTGTGAGGGAGTAGAAAATAAACGTTTAGTTAGTGCCAGAGCGTTAGGTTTGTATTACAAGAGCATTCTGTACATGAGTAACACATCCAGTCGAATACTTGAATCTTTGTGTAAATGCTGCTGGACTCTGTGTGCCTCGTTCTGTCCTAACAAGTCAATCCGTTGGAGAAAAAAAAAAAGTGACTTTTTATCAACAAACGTCATTAAATCTCTTCTTATAAACTGGCAGTAGCAATGATTCTGTAGAATTTGGTGTCATTAAGTGTAAATCATCGTATCCCACAGGACCAACAGAGAATGGATCATGTTTATTCAGGACATGAGTGTTAAAATATAAACGTTGACATAGATTTCTTCATTTCACATTCACAAAACATATACTTTATGTATTAATCAATTCACATATAATATAGGCTTCATCTGTAAATCACTTCACATATAAAATTATCTTCATGAATAGATCACTTCATTATCAATATAAACTCTACAACACTGAAGTACAAAAAAGTGCTCAATACAGTGCCCTGTATTTTCCCTACGATTATTTATATTCACAAATTGTCGGTCCCTTTGGTGAGTTCCCGTTATGATCTGAAGGCAAAGTAGATTGAACACTTTTGGTGTGAGATGTCTGAGAACATCCGGTGATACCTATTGCAGTTTGATTTTTCACAAAGCAGAACGTGTCAACTGTCAGGACGATTTTAATCTGTATGAAAGAAAAAGTGGATTTGCATAAAAAATGTCACAGGCTGAGTTTCGCTGGGTGTCGTGTTCTTCATGGTCCGGTTTCTTAATAAATAGAGGCCCTCTATTTACGCATAAGACATCCTGCCGAGATAGTTGGCAGGGACGTAACCCTTCTGTCCATTCGACTCGGCTAACCACCAGTCCTTATTGCCTCCCAGGTCGGAGAACTGGAGGATGCGGACGTGCTGGTACTCCTCTAAGGTCAGCTCCTGGTCACAGCGGGCTTGAAATGCATACACGGCATAAAACTGTGAAAAGAGACACAAATTAGACGTGATCAGGGGTGAGGGGACGTACCTCACAGGTCTCTTTTTCTCAGGTGTTTGTTTTAGTGAAGTGAACAAAGCTACTTGAGAGCAGCTGACAATGAAATGTAACTAAGTACATTTACACAAGTACACTCAGTACAAATTTACTCATACCCAACTTCTTTTCATGCCGCCTCCAACTTCAACTCTGCTGTATTTCAGAGGGAAATATTGCACTTTGTAATCGGACATTTGTAGTTTTTACTTGTAGTTGTAGGATTTCATAGTGAAATCTACATGGGATACATGATAGTGTAACAGTCACAGCGGGCATTTTCTGCATTGAGTACTTTTACTTTGAAATCTCTAAGTACATTTTATACTTGATACTTTTATTTAGGTAACACGTTCAGCAGGACTTTTACTTGCAGTGTGGTACCAGTATTTATTTACATATCTGAGTACTTTATAAAATAACTTAACCTGCGCTGACATGACATAATATTGACGTGTGCTCCTCTGTAAATCCAGAAGGTGGCACTGTTTATCAGTTTTCCAAACGCACAGGTTGTCGCCCCCAGTCTTAATTTTCACTGCTTGCAGTCTCCTGACCCTCGTCAACATTTTATATTTAAAGACAAATAACTGTCATGTTACGACGAAGGAAAGTGGCACGTCGCATATGAAGACACGGCCACGAGGATTACAAAGCCGTAGGAGCGTTGAAGACAGAGTGACATCATGTAATGTTATTCACCCTGTTTAATTTCAATGCAAACTAGACAGAGACACTGTGAAGCTGCCATGGCACTGCCAGAACTACTCCCCATCCGGTCTATATAACTTCACACCTCGGTTTTACTGGCCCTGTATGATAACAACCCTCATATTTCACAGGTGGAGGCTCTTATGTGACGAGAAAACCCAGCTAAAGTTACATGGCTTGCTGAGCTGATATTTTTATTGTAATTATGAGGTTTATGTGGTGTGTGCGGTTTGTTTTGTTTCCACTTTTGGTATTTATTTTAAATTTCTGATAATCCGTGCTTCAAGGTGTTTGTTTGTGCTCGTGCATGCTGGCATGGAATATTTCTGCAGCTGCTCATTTTGCAAAACCTTTCAAAGAACATTCATCTTCTTGACCTTGACTGTTCTCACGCTGGAAACCAAACTGAGCTTAACACCGGTTCTTTTTCAGAGCCTTCTCTCCAGTCCTAAGTGTTGTGGTATCGTAACATGGGGTCCATACGGGTCAAGAACAGTTCCACAAAGACACACACCTGCTCATTCTCGGCGTCCACTGACATCTCCACCTCCTCGGGGCTCTCTGTCTCCCCCTGTAGTCCAGAGAGGGTTGAGCTACTGTCAGTGGTGTTGAGGTTGAAGCTGCGCAGGCTGCTGCTGCCACTGCCTGACACAAACAGACTGAGGTCGTCAAAGTCCTCATCCACCATGACAGGCGGCTGCTGGTGTTGCTGCTCTTTGACCATCTGGGCTGCCCGCTGCGAGTCCCTCAGAGGGTTGTACTGCTTCAGGAACGTGGAGTAAACATAGCCCGTTGTACCTAACAGTGACACGAAGGGACAGTTTTGTCATGCCTGACCTTTGAGTCCATTTAAAGAGTGTTATTTTGTCCAGGTTTTGAGGTTATGTAATCTCTTAGATTTCTGCCTCTGTCACGATAAAATGGGGGTGAATGGTGCTCAAAACACTGAAAAATTATAGTTAAAAGTCATCTGGATAATCCACTGAACACACTGTCAACCATTTAATTTATTTCTTGGGTAGATGTTCCAATAAAAGGTGTTTTCAGTGACCAAGAGATATGAATTTAAACAATACATGGAGACATATCTCATCTCACCCATCCGTAAGTTAATTACAAAACTGTAAAACTGTCATTTTCTTTTGCCAATCAAAAAAGCTGCTTCACAAAAATAAATAGGTATAATTTCTAGAGGAGAAATGTGTGTTTAATATATAGGACTGCTCGCACAGAGCTGAAAAGTGTGTAAATATGAGGCAAGCATATTCATAGTGTTGATATCAACAGAAGAATGAACAACAACTTCCTGGGAATGCTTGTAATCCCAGTGGAAAAGACAAGCCTGTGAAGAATGTACATCGCACCAAGAAACATACACACACACACACACACACACGTTCCTCTTATTATTTTTTTTCTAGAGAAAGAAACTTGTTATTGCAGAGTACAGAGGAGCGCACAAGCGGCATCTCTCCGTCCTTGTTTCTGAATACCCATAGGGAGAGGCTTTGAACTCTAAGTAACACTGCTTACAACGTGCAGCGGTTTGTTCCAAACAAGACACTGGTATCTCAGGTGTCTCTGCAAGACGTAGAGGGGGAGATGGAGACAAGCTATGGAGTTGGCCCTGTTGTGAGGCAACCATCTCCAGAGGCAGGCGAAGAGGTACCAGCAACCATGACATCACAAGAGCTCCTGGGACTGATTCTTGCGTGCTCACTTGTCAGTGTCAGAAAGTAAAGTTTGTGTGTATCTACACAGCCTCAGTCATCTAATAGATGCAGGTGCACTCACGGAGGAATACGTATGAAAGGAGACCCATACCGACCATACCTGCAGATGATCTAGTGTGATAAGTTAATTCACCTTGTGTGTCTTACAAACAAGATGCACCAAGAGCTACCTCTGCCCTGAGGGTCTTCTGTCTTCATGCACACACACACACACACTTGCCTCCAGTGTGAACCAGCCAGCGACTGCTGCTGCCTAATGGGTCTGTGTCCTCCAGCAGGGCCACCAGCTCTCCCTCCAGCAGGCTGAGGTCCTGCTCCTGGCAGCCATTGCACTTTCTCTTCAGCTGGTACAGACGGTTAAGTGGGTGTTCTGCCAGCAGCCAGGCGCGCTGTTCCTCGGTTTGATGCTGCACCTCGGGCACCTGGAGGACAGCACAGCATAAAGGCATGTAGGCGTGTTGCGTGTACGGAGGGTCTTCAAGGGAGGGTGAAAGCTACTAAGTTCCTGGGGGTAGGTAGCTTCTAATAAATCTGCTCACATGTCCAAGCACAAGCATGTTCTCGTCTATATGTACAGGTGTGCATGCATATGCGTACACCTACACACGCATGCATTATAAATACCTCAGGGGAATGGTACCTGGTGGAGCTTTGGGTTGCCAAGTGCCCCAGTTAATCACAGCCTGGAGCTGTTCTCTGCGTCTGCCTTTGATAAGACTCATAGCTGCTCATTTATGGCTTGGAATTACTTCAAAACATTTTGCAAGAGTCGGAGGAATGTTGGGAACTTTTATTTCGACCTTGAGTTTGCAGACACAGACACAAAGTGACCGGGGATCTAAATAATACAGACTGCAGGCTGTAATGAAGCAATCTAATCTTGAGATGTGAATTTCTTACCGCTGTTTTCTTGTCTCGTTGCCTCTCGAAGCTGACTTTTCGCTCCATTAACCTCTGGGCGTTATCTTTGACAAAAGTCAGATTGTTCAGCATGTCCATGATGCTGTTCTGCACTTCAGCCATGTTTGACAGCGGAGCCTGAAAAGACACAATACAATTTAGTCTGAATATTAAACAGACTATGTAAAAATAAATTGTGTTTAATGATGTGTGGGATCCTCACCGGTAGCTGCTGTATGGATGGGGACAAAAGTAGCATTTTATCCATCAGCCCTCTGAGCAGGGCCACCAGATACACCACACAGTTGGTCAGGATAGTATAGGCGGCCATGTTGAACCTCTGCAACTCCTCCACTAGCAAAGCATTAAGAGCTTCGTAGTCCCTCCTGGCAGGACCAGGCGGGTCTTCTGACACCAGCGAAGCAGATGAGGCAGTGGTGGATGACGAGGACGAGGATGAAAAAGAAGAGGAGCGCTCCAGGCGGCTGCAGTAATCCAGCAATTTGTCATAGCGCTTCTGGATGAGCTTCTGTGGGGCTGTGAACATGCCTTGCAGGGAGGAGAGGGGGGCGAGGACCAAGCGCTCCATACTGTCTTTCTGGAGGAAGAAGTCGATAAACACAGACATGCAGTTCAGGTACTTCTAATGTTTTAGTGTACATTTGTGTGTTTTTTTATTACTATTTAAAATAATGAATGATCTATTAAATGTCTTGTTTTTATACGCAGCAGGGTCTCTAATTCAGAATAAGCAGTAAGCTGCGCCATAACATTCATCTTGAACACGCAACAATAACGGAGCTGCTCCAGCTTGATTTGCATGCAGACAAACACTGTAATGGGTTGTACTATGCATAAAGTATGAACCGTGTCTTTGGTGAAAAGCAATTCTACCTGTCGTGTTTTTATTACAGCAGACACGGCGAAACTCTTTTCATGTCTGTTGCTTTTCTTCTTAGAGTACACATGCCTCTGTGTCTACACTTATTTTGCGAAGCTCATTACAGACTTTGGTTTGAGGCAGTGCTAAACTGCCGAAGTGAAGAGCTGCTACACACAGAATCTTATTCAAAGGTACAGTTATCTCAGAAGTGACAACAGCGCAATCCAGGTAGAGAGGAGGTTAGGAGAGGGAAGTTGGCAGACCTACTGAAGGATCAAGCAGGAAGGTTAGAGGCAAAGAGGAAGAGGATTAATACAATGGACAGAGGACAGGTAGCTACAGGCAGAGTGACAGATGACTCAGTTCACAGGAGGGTGAATGGGAGGTCATGTAAGAACAGCAAGGACGGATACAAACAGACGATTCGGGGAGGAAATGGAGGAGAGAAAAGCTGGCCTGAATGTGGAGACAAGTACAAAAAAAAAATCTTACAAAGTGCTTATAGGGGTCATGACCGTTACTGTGCAATGTGCCGTTTATGCCATTTTTGTTTTGCTCCTTGACGATGTTCTGCATGTCCTGGACATTCTGGACGGATACAGACACCATCTCCTGCAGCGAAGAAAACAAGGGAAGACGTCTCAAAAAAGTTGACGGGATATTTTAAACACGCTTTGCAATATCAAGCGCTTAACTTACTTGAACATACTGCAGGTAACATTGAACATTCTTGACCAGCAGCCTCACAGCCTTCTCCAGACTCCTGAACAGCTTCTCCTCTCTGTCGAACACTTCATCTCTCACCTGCAGAAAGACGAGAAAAATGGAAAATGTTTCTACAGTTGCAAATAACAATTTGTGTATTAATATAGCAACTGTCAGAGTCCACCTCATAACTCCGTGTATATCTCATTAATTATGGTGAGTATTAAGTGAATTTATTTATTTTTTTCTTACCTGTGGTTCAACTCCAGTGAGGATCTTGAGAAAGCCAGCAAACCTGTCGCCTTTCTTCCGGATAGAGTGGATGTTGAACTTGTGTAGTTTGCCTCTCAGGGTGCCTTCATCTTCCAACCTCTTATACTTCATAACTGAGAGTGAACAGTAATATGGCACCAAAATTAAAATACTATATATTCCATACAGCACAGACAGCAGAGGAGATGATTTACAATGAACCTGATTTGCGCTCGCAGGTCATCAGTAGTGAAATATGCACATATGTTCCAGTGTTGATGAAATCTCACCTATATCCTTGCGTCTTTTGAACTCATTGATGTTAACATTGATGATCTTGGCAGCAGTGAATGCCTCCTGCAGGGGGCGACAGTCGGGGTGGTCTTCAGGTGTGGCCTGCCACAGCTCCCGAAGCAGCAGCGGGTACTTCATGATCCTCTGAACTGGTTTGATAATCAGCGAACCCATGTCCAGCAAGTTGGGTTTCCCTCTGTGCAACAGTAAACAGTAACAGTATGAACTGATCAAAAACACAACATTCAAGATCTATATGTGACGGGATATATTATGTAAGTATATTTCAAATGCCAGCAGAATTATTGAATTAAAGGATACTTACTCTTGGTCGTAGATTTTTCTGTAATTAAAAAGAAACACAACAGTCACCACCGAGATGATTTCCAGTGAATTTCAGTGTTTATAATACTGGGGAAGTTCTGAATACTTTGAAAAATACTTGGAGGAAGTGACTTACTTCAGAGCTAATACACACGTGGTGAAATGTTGCTTTATCTCTTCCTCTTTCTCATAGGTTTTCAGTGACATGTTGGCATCGTCATGATGGTAACAGTAAATCTTATATACATCTTCTAAAGCTGCCTTCGCCTGGATGAATACTTCTCCTTCAAAAAGAAAAAATCCCGTCAGATCATTTGATACATTACATCTGTCGTCTAATATTAAGCAGAAGAGTCGAGATTTAAATCAAGAAATCAGACGAGAGTTCATGTGGTGTTACCTATGACAACTGCCTCTGGGTCAGGGTCAGCCATCGCCTCATTCAGTCTGTGAAGGAGTGCTGCAGATACCTCACACACTGTCTCCATGTTGGTGAACAGCCTGTCTACATCCACAACCTAACAGAGCGTAAGGAGACTGTACTGTAAAAAAAACATATACACAGCTCTCTGTGTTTCGCTGTGTGGAGGCTGGTGTTTAAATACCACATTTAGCCTGCAAGAGACTTTTTTTTTCTGGGTCCTGCAGAGCACCTACCTGCAGATTTCGTAGAGGCTGCACCACCTCTCTGATGCACAGCTCCAGGTCAGTGAGGTAGTCCTTTTCAGTCTGCACAAGCTCATGGATGACCTTTGCCCTGCGGTTCATCTTCCTCAAACGGACCTCCTCCGGGTCCTGTGCTGGCGAGGGGGGCGTGGACAGGTCATGTGGTGTCATTTTCTCTGCAAAAAGATGACATGAAATTAGAAATAAGCTCAGGTGTGACCAGTTACATTCTCATGTACTGTAGCAAATGTATGGAAAGCTGAAGATGCCTAATCTTAGGGTGCAGCTGCATGGAGCGGCATTCACAAACATTGACCGAGGTTTGCAAAGTGCAAAGTCATTTTTAAATGCCATCTGGCGATATGAAACTATATTAACAGACATAAAACATCATACAGCGGGGAAAAGGCAACGAATAAATACTGTCCCAGCATCTGAGTTATACAGGTCATACAAGGGCAGAGCAAACTGATGAAGATGTGAGGGCACCTACATATTTTTTGGAAATCTGCATTTTCCCCCAAAATGTATTTTTTGCCAGCATTTCGAGCCATCTGTGTCACATTTTCTGTAATACCGGTAAACACTCCGGCCTTTGGGCTGTGCATGCTTGGAAAAACCTACATATCTTTTAACATATCCGCTTGACGCCCTAGCAGCCATTTAGATCACCGTATTTCACGGTGATCTAATTATTTTGACGCGAGCGCCAAAAGGCCTCACTTAGTATGCCAGTCAGGCTCACTTCTCTTTTTTTTTTTTTTTTTATCGCTCCGCTGCCTAATCAGTCTGTGGCTGCTCTGTGCTTTGCATGGCAGCCATGAGTGTCTGCTCGGGGAAGAGGGATGCTTCCTTGGTGCCTAATCGAGGACACACAACATTTCCTTCTCTGAGGAGCGATGGGGAGAGAGAGAGGGGGAGAGAGAGAGAGAGAGGGAGAGAGAGGGAGAGAGAGTGGGAGAGAGAGAGAGAGGGAGAGAGAGAAGGAGGGAGAGAGAGAGAGAGAGAGAGAGAGAGAGAGAGAGGGAGAGAGAGAGAGAGGGAGGGAGACAGAAGGCTGTGAGGCTCGTGTCAGGTTACTGAAGTAATCGTGCCGCTGATGTAATGCTACAGCGTGCTCAGGCATTCCATCTGCTCATTGTGTGTGTGTGTGTGTGTGTGTGTGTGTGTGTGTGCATGGGGGGAGTGGCACACAATGATAAACCTACACCTATAAGGACACAGACACACTGACAAATTCACACAGGTCTATATACATATACTCACAGTCCTTGGCTTACTAATTTTATATGTGTACACACAAACACACACAGGTACACACATGTAAGATTCGACCGTAAGACGTGCAGGTTAGTCTCGCCTTCTTTAAAGTTTGTTTAATTGCACTCATTGTACAGATTATATCCAGATATCCGGGTAATCATTAGTCCAGTCACACCTTTTGTATTTACACCTGATATTTGTATATGCTCCCACTGCTATATTTCTGAGTTTGGAACCATTTCCACACACGATCAGCAAGGCAGGCGAGAAAGAGAGGAAGCTGCACCTTCCAAAAAGAAAATAACGAGGGCAGGTGTGGAGACATTCTTCTTTTTACCTATATTACCTATATTTTCGGTTGCAGGCCACATAAACAACAAGTTCCAGATGCTGTGAATGTCACAGCGTTGCCACGAGGAGGAGAAGGTAAAGTAAGTAGTGGCTGCCTTTTGCAAAATGGGTCATGTGTTTCTGGCCAGTGGGCAGTACTAACTCATGAATGCGAACACTGTACAGACTGTGCTCAAAGGCTGGCTGGCTGGCTGAGTCTGGCGAAGATCTGATCACATTCTGCTTGCAGCACTGCTCACCTTACACTTTTTCTTTTTTTCCTGGGATACAGGAAATAAATTGGGCGAATCATCGCCTCTCTGAAAACCTAAAAAAACTTGAGCATTACAAAAAAGCTAGCTAATATCAATCTGAATGATTATTGTGTTCATGCTTTTGTGTTGTCTCCTTGATCTTGATACAGACCACGTTTTAACGCCTGCTTTAAAGTTGGCATACATCAGTTGAAATTGCTTCTGGATGATTGAAGACAGTGTAACAGGCATAATTAATAAAGAATCACAGCTTCCTTCTGTACAGCACATCATATGACCAAACTGTGCAGTTATGAGCCTTTTCCTTCAGCAGTTATTAATTAACTTGTCGATGCCTATTAATACTTCAAGAAAAAGATAAGGTTATCTGTTGTGTGAGTTCAGTGAAGCCCTGGAGTAAATCATTGTTAATATATTTCCACCGCGTTGCTTTGGGATAACATTTTTCATTATAGGACCACCGGAAACTGTTTTACTAGAGGAAACGTTTTGTAAAAAGACGTATCATGTGTCTAGGTGGGCTTTCAGTGTCAAAGGAGACCCTGGAATCTGAAAACCTCCACCCGTGAGAAAAAGTTCAGGTGAGGTATTTTGGTAACTTGTTGGGCAGATTCTGCTTTTAATCTGGTTTCAGATTTTATTTTCATACTCCAGTATTTTCTGGCCTGTTTTAACGAGTGTGTCTTAAGAGACTTTGAATTCTGAGTGAAAGTTGCCCCATTCAAAACTGGAACAGATCCCTCCCCGCTAACCCATTCACGTTACGGAAACTAAAATGGATTACAGCCTATCAAGACTCAGCAGCAGATCTCAAACATTGCTGACTTATCCCTCTGACAGCACTATGTTTAGCGGAGGTTTGGTTGCTGGCGCAGGAGTTCCCATGAAAGTGGATACAGGGCTTTTCACCGTTCAGCCCATTGAAAGGGATCCAACAGACAGCCCCAGAACTGAATACAAGGCACGGTGTATCACGTATCGCCATCAAGAAAAATGAAACGTCAGACTTTGCCACACATTCACTAAGAATGCTGGGAATATCTTTTGGATTAAGTACGCTGGGACACACATTCTCACACACAGACAGAGTTCAGTCCTCAAACAATATAAACCCACATCAAAGCGACCGTATCCATGCATGATATGTGGATAAATGCATATTTGGCTGATTACTTTCCCTTTATGTATGATTTGTGCAGGTAAATCATTGCCAGGACTATTATATTTAGTTACTGTAAATAATTAGACATTGATGTCATGTTGCCATGGTTCTGCAGCTCGACCAACCTGTCTGACGAGCAGATGAGAAGTGACTGCGGAGCAGCGACTCACATGTTTCCTCTTTCAGTGAAGTCATCGTTCTGTCAATATTTGCAATGGTAATACCACTGTAAATATGTAATGCTGCCTGTCAGGTGTGGGGCTGATGTCAAGCAGGGTGGGAGATTAGTTTACTGAAAACATGGCCAGTGTGTTTTTTGACAACCCTGCATGCCATGATGCAGGCTGGTCAAGACAACAGAAAGTACAAAGGGGGAGAGAGTGTCTCTATTTCAGGTAAACAGAGTAGCTGCTGATAAGGCAAGTGTGTGAGTGTCTGTCTGTCTGTGTGAAAGTTATCTTATCAGTACAATACCAAGTGAGAAGTAGGTTATACTTTGCCTTTTTTAGGCAAGGTGCCACTTTTGACATGCGGCGTAAAGAAAAGAAGCCTCGGGAACAAGTGGCACAGGAAAGCTTACATACTTTGACTAATCTGTAATCAGAAGTTCCTGCCGCCACGGCGATGCAAGTAATTTTGCCTGAAGTACAGCATTCCCAGGCGCTGAATGCACCCAGTCGACAGGTGAATCCAGTTTTTTTGTGAAAAGGCTAGTCAGCATCTGTGATGAGGTAACACAGCTGGATTAATGTTTGTTTTCTGTTTCTGTTTTTTCTCCTTTCCAACTTGTTAACTAGTAACTTTTCGGGTGTCCGACATCGCAAATGGTTGTTTAACATTAAACTGGTGAGGCTTTGACATCTCCTGAAACTCATACACCAAACTTTTGGATGAAACCTAATCTGTAAATCCCCCTTCATCCTTCACAGGTGTATTTGGCCTAGAGTTCTTGTTTACTTGCTTGGTCTGGAACACTTCTAAAGCCACTCCTCTGAGTTTTTGCATATGCGGCTTCATCCCCTGTGGGAGTATCTCCTGCTCGACACATAATAACACAACAGGTGCCTAGTATCCAGAGCTATAGAGCAGTCCGTATGCCGTCATGTGTTTGCATGTGTCAAGCCATACATGAGTCCATCTGCAGTGGACGCACTTGTCTGAAAATCCCCTTGTGTGTGTGTGTTACAGGCAAGTTTGCGATGTAAAGAGTTGAGAGAGTTTTTCAGTGTTGGTTCACGTGTGTATAGATTGTTGCCATAGTTTTGACCCCTGGGGAGGTCATTATCTAGTGTACCTTTAAGTTTAGCGCTGTACTCCGTCTTGTCAGACTGGCTCCTCCTCACCAACGTCCCCAGGTTGATGTCACCTTTGGCCGTGTCATCAGCTACAATAGTGTCCGTCTTTCTCCTCTCCAGGTAACGCAGAAACATAGGCCGGTTCCTCCTCTTTATCACTTTATCCTTCTCTTTTTCCTTCTCCTTCTCACTTCCACCAGCCTCATTGGGATCCATGGCGAGGCCGTCAGCTCCCTTGGTGCTTCCAGACCAGTTGAGTTGGGGGAAAAAAAGGGAAGAGAGAGAGGGACAGGAAGAGGGAGAGAGAAATACAGAGAAAGAGGGAGGGAGAGCGAGCCTGGGAAGAGCAACAGGTGTAATGTCCACTGTGCACTGACTGCTCTGCACAGGTAAATGAGCTCCTCCCCATGTCTACCTGTCATGAGAGCTATGTGGCCACACCTCTCTGCTGCTGCTGTGCTATGCTTTTCCCCTTTAGACATGTATGTTAATCCAGGGAGAGTAAGTGCATGTCAACACTTTATTTTCCTCGAAAGTGTGTCAGGATGGAGGAATGACTGCCAGCTTCTTTTTTTGCTCTCACTGAAACGAAATGTCCTGAAAATAAAGAGCATGCTGACACCTCGCAGAGACACTAAGAATGTGGAAATGTCAATGAGGAAGTTGATATTAATGTCCTGGACGCTGTAAACCACACTCGGCTATGACGAGAGCTTTATATTTACATAACAATGAATAACGAAATATGTGCACTGAAATAAATGAAGTGAATGAAAGAAACGTGCACTGCATGTATCGCTGACTAAGGGCTGAGTCGGGTTATTTGTTTTTAGTGGTTTTGGAACAACAAAGCGTGTGCTTTTCAAACCATGAACATCCAACTGAGAAAAGAAAAAGTCATATATGATGGATTTTAAGTTTCTGATAAACGTGTTTGTCTAATAAAATATAAAAAGTCAAACCTGGTTAGACAGGTAATTCTACGACACGCGCGCCGCCGCAATGATTTCTGGTCAAAGCAACCAGACACTGTGTTCCTTGGCAGAACAATGAATGGATTCATTTCCTTCCCATTGAACCTCAGGTAATGAGGGCTCCCATTGTGTTTTCAGATCACTCTGCAGTGAGCTCATAGCACACCTGTTTAACTTCCATTAGACTAGATGGACGCACATGGCTCACCACTATATGTCAGCTGGTCACCAACACAAGACAGATAAACTGGAACAACTCTAGATGATCACGATGACTTGTGATTAAAATTTAATTTAGTGTCCTCCCGATAAATACGCACATTTAAATTGTCTTCAAACACGGGACGCCGCTGTATTACGTAACCGAGTGGACTTTGTAAAGTAAACCATACTGAACAATCACATATTCTATGCAAACATGTAAGTGAGTAAACAATGTTATCTCCTGCGCGTTGACAGCGTGGCAGTATTAATTGTTTGTTTATATGACATCATGTCAGGCGGGGTGTGGCTTTTCTTGACCTGCTCAACGACAGAAGTGTCTCCAATGAATTCGCGCCTAAGAAATAAATGTTAGGCACTGAAATATAGTCATTAAACATATATGGAGCCCACTCAATCAAATTCAGCTTCACGTCCAATTAACGGTTATTTTCTTTTAATTAATTATTCATTGTTTGGTCTTTAAAATGTCAGAAACTGGTAAAAATGTCCATCAAAATTTCCCAGAGGAGCAAAACCTCACATTGGAGAAGCTGCAAAAAGAGAACGGCCGACATTTTTTGCTTTATGATTGACTTGAATCACTAATCATGTAGCGAAATAGATTTTTCACTGTTTCACTGCAGATCTTTCACAATGCATTGAGAATTTTGGCGTTCATAAGCGTCTGTCTGAAATGATTGTGACCACCTACAACATGTTTTGATCCATCGATCCATCCGTCCATCCAGGATGGCGGGGTCACCAGCTCATCCCAAGGCACATACAAACAGACATGCTTTCAGTGGTCTTAAAATATGCTAATAGGACATATTTTTCAAAAGCTTGTGCACAAAACAACAAAGCGAGCCGTCTTTTTTCAGCAGAAACTGGGCGAAATAGCAGCAGGAGCCAGCCAGGTGGGTGAATACGGAAAAGGGAAATAAAAACACACTCATGTCTGAAACTTTTACAGCCGCAGACTTTTACTCCTTACTACATGGGCACCATCACAGCAAGAGTTACAGTGGAGTGTTTGGCTTATGGGCACTGTGAAGGAAAGGGAAATTCGCATTGAGCTCTCAAATCTAGATTTCCCAAATCAGTGCAAAGGTTGAACTGATCAAACAGACTTTTAGGACTCTGTGAACCTTCCACAATCTCATATTATCCTTCTACAACTGCCTTGTTCACCCCTCCATCATCATGTCAAGTCACAGTGCTTTGACCTTGACCACTACTCTTCAATTACAGGTTTATAGGATTACATCTTTTCTTAAGGCACACATACGATGGGTTCAAAGCTCTTGGCAACAGTATCAAAGGCAAACATGCACTTTAAAATGATACCAAATAAGCTTTTTTTTATGGCCGCTGTATGTAGTTTGTTTGAACAATGACCATCCTATGCAGTGGTAAAAGAGACCCATCAAGGTGGCTGGGTTGGGTGTTTGTTTTGCGCACAATGGATATGTACAATATGGACTTTGATCTCATGATCTCATGACATTGTCAAGATAACCACCGGCAAATCCATAACTTCAAAGGATGGAGACATTAAAGCAAGAGTTATAGTTATTCCAAATACTAAAACACACCTTCAGTTCTAGACTTCAGAGTTGCTCAGACATGAGAAGATATCAATTTATCACTCCCTTTATCCATTAAACATGGGAGAATATATTGAACCAGGCACGCATGAGTGACAAAAGATCTACAAATTTATTTCAGCCACTTTTCTGTTAACTAATCCAACCATAGTAGCATTTATTCTTGTCTGCTGTGTGATGTGAACACACCAAGAAAACAAACCAAACAAAAATAAGAAAAGAGATTCAGGAAATCAGGATATATAATTTATCCTGGATCAGTGTCTCCCTCTGTGAGCTATGCAATTTATGCTGCGTTCTTATTTAGGGCAGAGATGCCTCTGTTCTCATTGCTTGGACAAAGATATTAGTTTGGCAATAAATGAACAATGTGACCTTTAAGGCAAAAATGTCTGTCTGTTTGTCTGTTTGTGGCATATACAGTGTGGCTAGGTGGCAGCAAAATGAAGCTACTACATCAACCATGAGAATGCATGGAAGAATTGTAATGTTAGGGTGGAGAAGAGAAACGACTTCCGTTTGCACTATCAAAATAAAAGTGCAACAACCTGATCAGGTGTAGTGACACATAAATCTATTTCTACAATATTTAAAGTATGGATACAAATATTGGTTAGAACATATGCCATATATGTTTTGGTTCCTACACGGAAAACACACATGCCTCCCCATGAAGCCCTTTATCTAATTATTACAAATTATTCTATTGTTTATGACTACTTCAGTCATTTTATCTAACCATGGTTTAGCCATTTTGTGCATCTCTCCCATACGCAATTACATAAACAGAAAAATCCGCAGCTTCCCTGCCTGAGACACAAAGAGACACAAATAAATTCATAAAAAAAATAAACTAGACTTAAAATAGATTAGAAACGGGTCAAATAGAATAAAAGCAAATATTGAAACAAAATTAAAGAAATTACTGATAGATAGCTAGATAGCTGCTTTTATTTTGGAAGAATCTTCCCGGAAGCCCTCGGCTTCACATCATGGATGTGGGTGAGGTGGGAAACGGGAAGCAGGAACCGAGCCGAGGAGCGAGGACGAGTGTATAATGAGCCCGCTGCTGCTGCGCTGTTCTCCCGCCCGCTTGGTGACAGTTTTCGGCTCGTTTTCCGCTTCTCGGAGCAAACTCGTCGCACAAGCAGCAGCGACGCCCTCATTCGTGTTACCTGAGAAAAACGATGCACTATCAAACGGAGGAGAGAGGACGCCCCAATTCAACCGACTACCGGATTTATTTTAGTAAGTTAACCACCACCTCCCTACGGGAGGAACCACGTGTGTCCCCCCCTGTGTTGAACAGTGTAACAGGTCGGGTGAGTCCCGGTGTGTTGACAGGTAACCACAGCTCGACCTTACCAGGTAGCAACGTTTGACCTTAAGAGCTGCACGCGGACCATGCAATAAAGCACGTGACACCGTCACTTTGCATTATTACAGCGAAAACCTGCCAACGTTCGCGTGCAGGTTGCATTAGTTTGAAAGAGTGCACGAGCAGAGAGGAAGGAAGGTGTTTCAGTGTGAGTCCTCACGTGGTTTTACTTCCTGTTGGGCGGTCACGTGGACCATAGACGCACAAAAAAACCCTGTAAGTTAGAGAAAATGAAGCCACACATGTCAGATGAAGCAAGTGATTCACACTTTTATGCACGAGGATGAACTTATGAATACATTTAATACATTATTACTCAGTTTCTACTAATGTTGATCGTGATTAGATCGATTGATCCTGAAGGAAATTCAAGCATCTAGTAGCAGCATGCAAACATACACTGAACATACACCAGAATTAACCTATAACACAGTATCCCTACGTTAAAATTAACCTGAGATACATCTACATTTAAATATGCACAGAGAAATTAAACATTTGCGGAGAAACATCTGCAAAGGATTCAAATATGTACAGCGGAATTTAAAATGTGCAGAGGAATTAAACATTTGCATAGAAGATAAATATATAACTGTTTAACAGGGTCAACCGTGCTACACATCTATACAAAAACTATAAAAAGTAGAAAGTGACTGTAGAGATAAAAATGTTTTATAAAATATAAGAACTACAAATGGGGATAAAGGACTGTGTACAATTAAATTAGGCTGTAAACAAATGAATGACAGTCACAGCATATCTGGGCAATATTAAAGGTCCGGTGGGTAAGATTTAGGGAAATGGCTCTAGGTATAGACCTTTTGTGTGTCTCATGCCAATAAGTTTGTCCGTCACGCTTGGAATGAGAGGACGAGGGTGTTCCAATCAGATCAAGTCATTTCTTTATGCAGTATAATCATTTTATGTCCTCCTGGATTTCACTGTGACGCGTTTATTTGTATTTTGTCTTAGAAACCTCTGAAGGGAAATATGTTTCACCGTTCCATGACATTCCACTCATAGCGGAAGGAGAACAGGTAAAAGGTTTTAATTTCTGTTTGATAAATACTGCAGTACTACATTTAGCTGTTAAAAGGCATAAATACATTATTCAAAACAGGAATTCAGTGATGTGTTCTTTTAACAGGATGACGATGTGCCAGCTAAAAAACCAAAGAAGGCTGAGAGTGAGGTACTGTCAAATTATTTTATGTCCGTTTTACCTCCTGAGCACTTTCACCTCAGATTATTGTGGCTACATAGTCGCTCTCGTCTGTACTGTCCAGGTGCTCTTCAACATGGTTGTGGAGGTACCCCGATGGTCAAACGCTAAAATGGAGGTAAGTACGCTGTTGATGCTGTACTTTACATTAAAGAATCTGACAAGTCCAAATATTGAACTGCGGGTATGCTTGAACAGGTATGTTAACTTTCACTTGATTCAACAATAGAGAAATTAGCATAGTGGTAGCCTGAAGACGTTTTATTCATTATTTTATGGCACCAGTTGCACAGCTGCATGTAAGTTACAGAGAGATTAAGTAACTGAGTACCAAGAGATTTTCTAGCCTTTCTCACAGTTAGCATAGCAGTGGCCTGAAGCCACCGTTATTTACCCAGGTAATCTGGTGTAAAAGTAGCCAGACGATGAGAATTTGAGTGTTGGTGGCTAGATAAACAAAGTATAAGTAAACACTGGCAAAAGCGTGCACTCAACACACAAACACACACCTACATACACGCTCATAAGTGCTTCACTTCCAGATTGCAACAAAGGAACCGCTGAACCCGATCAAGCAAGACGTAAAGAAAGGAAAGCTCCGGTATGTTGCCAACATATTTCCCCATAAAGGCTACATTTGGAATTACGGGGCACTCCCACAGGTGAGGAGAATACAGAGTGTGGAGGTCTGTGTCACATAAAAACTAAAGATATTAACACCATGATTGACCCTAGTCAGTGAATGCACTTAATTCATAATTTAGTTGCATTTTGTGCCAGAAGATTTTATTACATGTTTTTGAACTGTTCTTTGGAAAAGACATGGGAGGATCCAGACCACACAGATGAAGAGACAAAGTGTTGCGGGGATAACGATCCCATTGATGTTTGTGAGATTGGCACCCAGGTAAGATGCCTAGAGGTGTGTATAAATTTATGTAATAATGTAAGATGCTTACTTTATGTTTATTCAGATTCATTGGTCCCTTCCGCAGGTGTGCTCTCCAGGTCAGGTGATCCAAGTGAAAGTGCTTGGCATCTTGGCCATGATCGATGAGGGAGAAATGGACTGGAAGGTCATCGCTATCAATGCTGCGGATCCAGATGCCAAAAATCTAAATAGTGGGTGTTCTCCACAAATAACTGGTCCTTGTCTAGGAACTACCATTCGCTCTGCTCTGTCCATTTAGTCTGGAACAGAACAGAATAAATGTAATGGTTTGAGATGGAGCATCAGGGGACACCAGTGCACCCCACACAAGGGCTTAGTCCTTGCCGCAGCGGCCCGGGGTTCGAATCCGATCCTGTGGCCATTTGCTGCATGTCTTTCTAAAACAGTGTGTATCCCTGAGGCCTAACAGACATGTTGAATTGATATTTTTAAGCATGCATTATCAGCTGCAACCTTCTCCTAGTCCATTGTTTGGTCCATTGTTTTTGTTTTGTTGAATGTGGTTGTATTTTCCTCAGACATAGAGGATGTTCGCAGGAGCCGGCCCGGTCATTTAGAAGCCACTGTCGACTGGTTTAGGAAATATAAGGTCCCTGATGGAAAGCCTGAGAACCAATTTGGATTCAATGGACAATTCAAAGACAAGGTACTGAGACCTTTGTAACACTGAATACAGTAGATAGATGAGACACGACAGTTTGTGTACCAGGGGTCTCAGTTCATCGGGGTCTTAGTGGCTGAAACTAAATGGGCTCAAATTAATTGCTCCCAAAGAAATCCAAGTGTAAAATGTCTCAGATGTTCTTTGTTCTTTTTTTCTAGGACTTTGCAGTTGAGATCATCAAGTCCACCCATGAGCACTGGAGGGCACTAGTGCAGAAGCAGACAAACAGTTGGGGAATCGTGTGGTAAGCTGGTAGAGGTGAAAGCCTTGCAGTGTATTATGTGTGTGATGCACATTTAATGAACACCACTATTTATTTATTTATTTTTCTCTTATTTGTTCAGTAAAAATATCTCCTGCTGTGACAGCCCATTTAAATGCAGTGCAGATGAGACCAGAGATGTGGTCCAATCGGTGAGAACTTCCATATCATGTTGTTTCACAATGATGACAGCAAACACAAAAATAGTGCATAATACTGTGTTGGGGTTAAAGTTTGGTAATTGTCATGTATAACATTTGACACCCCAGGCCCCTGCATTTGGCAGCACACATCCCGTGTCTCCAGATGGTAAGTAAATAATGACATACCTGCACTAAATTTGGTTTATTTGGGGTGTTTATATGTTGCACTTGTATTTTTTGTAATTCTAAATCTTCTTTTGCGCAGTGGATAAGTGGCATTTTGTCTGAAGCCCCCAAAAAACGGAAACCAACAAAACTTTTTAACATCGTATGAAGTAGCTGCATTTTTTTTGTATGCAGCCGGATTTATTTTTGTTAAGGACTTATACTCAGCTGTATAAGGTACCATCTACGTTTGCCATCCAATAATTTGGGAGGGGAAAAAGGAAATGATACTAGCCAGAAAATTTGAGCCAGTAAAGAGCTGTACTTTTGTAATGTTATTGTTAACACCACCTGATTTAGACATTAATAACAACAATAATTGGTCTTCTTTTTATTAAATTGTTACTTATGTTGTATATTTATTACAGTATTTTTGAGCCCAATGCCCAGATCCATCCTGTATAAGACTGAAAGTCACGCTAATGCTCTAATTTGTGTTTTGGATCAGTTTGTGGTTGCAACCACAAACACAACTCGATTTGTATGTAAAAAAAAAATGTCTTCCTTTTTGGGTAAATAAAAATCGAAGGCGTGGCATTCTCTTTCCAGTTTCATCTGTAATTTCACAATTAAAAACTTCACCATGTGGACAGTAATGCACAGAATTTAGATATTAGTATTAACTTGGAGTAACAAACCAAATTGCTTTAAATAAATATAAATTTTATTAAAAAAAAAAAAACACCCACATCTCAGCAATATCAGGAATGATATAATAAACAGCTTTCAAATAAACCGCATTCAGTACATTACAATACTTACAGTATTAATACCCATCCTTAATTCCATTTTTTGTAGCATACCAAACTTCTGGAGAACAAGGGAAGCCTTAAAAAATAAAATGACAGGCAAAAAGTTGCACATTTTTTTATACCCTTTAGTGTCTAACTGCAAAAAGACCAAGTGTGTATCAACTTCTAGCTTAACCTTTGAGCTGAGCACATATAGTGTACTTGTTAAGCCCAGAAAGTCATTCAAGTAATGTTGACTCACTCAGAAACACTCTGAAGCATCTTCAAGTATGGCTATGCTTTTAACCCGCTATATCTTAGACACCTCGGCTTTCTTAACCACAACCTGCTACTGTAGCTGGGTCCTGTACAACGAAATTCAACATTTTTTTTTTTATGTAGATTTACTTTTACAAAACTGGAACAGTTTAAAAAAACAATAACTAGAACTTCTAATGTCTGAGCGAACAGGATACTACAACTGTAAACATTGCTGTGACAGTGAGCATAAATTTACAAAGACTTCCTGGATAATCTAACCATGATCATTCTTTAAACCTGAAGATGCCAAAAGAATATTTAAAGATATGAGGAGGATTGCTGATAGAAGAGCTGTGGGTCAATTTGAGAGAACAAGGAGAACCTACATCAACATCAAAGAATGAGTTGCATTCCTGCAATCCAGGTTCTTGGTATGTACAACGTGACATAATTTATTTATTTTTAACACATTTACAATCTGTTTAAATAAAACGTTTTGTAATTCTTTATTACATATTTTTTTTCCTGAAAAAAATGAAGTGCTCTCAGAAAATGAATATGTTGAAGAGTGGGGTAAGTTGTTACTATAACATGACATGTCATTCCATTATATATCGCATTAATTAAATCAAATAGACAGGGAAGAGAAATCATTATACAATTGCTTAGTGGTTATAAATAAATTTAACTATACACAGGCACAAAGATGTGCAACTACGTCAATCACTGCCCTGGTCTTGCCTCATAGCAAAAGCAAATACATTGCCTTTTTATTTAGTCAATATCATACTTTCCCTTTAGTCAACTCAGTGCATATATGTTCAAATTACTTTTAAAAGGTTACCACCATCCTACTAACTAAAATATAAGTAAAAAGAAAATTGCTAGGAAAGCATTTTTTTTTCCTCACAAAATAATTTTTGACTGTGTGAAGTGTAATTGGATTCAGGATGCAATGGCAAGTACCTGAATGAGAAAAAGACAAGATGAATACAGGTGATGAAGATGTACACAAGATTGAAATTGACATTGAAAAATGTCCCTGATTTTACAGTAATATCAAGAAGTTCAAGTAGTACTTTCTACCAGATCTGATAAGAAAGTAAGAAATGAACTTGTATGCCTTTTGGTGGCCAAAGGTTTAACTGTTTTGAAAGTAATATACAAAGGAAGAAAGAAAAATATGTTAGAATCCTATTGCCAAACTAGTTTTGAGGTATATGACAGGTTTGTACTGTACATTATTTAAAAGCCTTCTCACTGCCCAAAGAGTCTCACATTGTACGTTTCTAGTAGGTTGAATAGCACCTCATGATATAAAATCAGTTGAAACCCAAAGAAATACAATGAAATAGGCTGTTAGCATTCTTTACAACACAAAATCTATAACAGTAATTCCAAAAGGGAAATTAACTTACTGTACAAATCTCACCTGTTTATCTTACAGTTAGATTGCAATAATTAAAAGACTCCACAGCAAGCCAGCTGCCCTCTGAAACTGGCGCTGAGCTTACCCTGTTTCATGTTCCTCAGTGTATAAAAAGCACATTTACTAAGCACCACAGACATAAAACTACATGTAATATTCACAGTCCAGGTTTGTTCAATGAACCTAAGGTAAGGAACATTAAAAACAGTCGCTGACAATAAAGTAAACCTGGAAAAAACTAAAATAACACACACGTAGATTTTTTTTTCCTCAAAATGTTAAAAATGCACCATCAGAATGGCTCAATTTACAGTATAAATGACATAGGAAAGCACCAACACACTGATAGTTTTAAAAAATTTTGCATGATCAAAAATGTTTCATGGATACCTCATACAACCCACTGTTATAAATTCATCAGTTTCGATTTAATGATGCTTATAACTAAATTACTCTGGATGCAGCGATGCAGAATAACCAGATTTTATGATTTAAAGTAACTACCAAAACATTTAACTCTCATTATCAAAAAGTGCTCTAAGAAACACTGACTTGCCAAAAAAAACATTATGATGAGGATGATTTGACAGTGGGATGAAATGTTCAGTGTCCTGTTGACATAAGTAATTGCGTTTCACTCGTAGAGTGCGTTCTGGTTATAGTGTGAAGGCATTTGAATTAAAATAAATGGTATTAAGCACATATTTTAGCACCGTGAATGTTGTCATTTACAAAGTCAGTGTTTTATGCCCAGATGACATCTCCAAAATTTTGTAAGAAAAATAAAGCCACAAAAAAAAGAAACTTTGTTTCCATTAAAAAATAGGTCCTTATGTATCAGACTGAAAGCACCAGAGATTTTAACAGTGTGTATCTTGCAAAGTTGCCAAGCAAAAAATAAATACATCCTTAACAGGGTCAACTAGTAAAGCTTGATTGGTAAAGAGGTGAAAGACCTGATGTGAAAGGTGATTTTATATCTCATCTGATCACAGTTTCCTTTTTCAATGCAACACTGTTGATAACCTTACAGAAAGGAAGGAGTGTTTAGATGAGGCCAGTGGTGCCCGTGTTCTTGTTTGACATAAATAAAGCACCTGCAATTGTCTTCTTCATTAATGTTTTCTACACAAACTGACTGTAAGGCCCTGTGACCTTGGTGAAGGCGTACGGAGATGTACTGACATAGGTGTTTGTTGTGCCCGACAAGGACGCCTCCATTAGTGCCTGGATAAAACGCTTGTAAGGTGGCTCCCCAGTGGCCTCTGATGACTCTGAATGCTCACGCTTCACCCCCTTCTTGTTGCCCTTACTAGGTGTCCCCTCACCGCCATTTCTCTCTGCATCTTCCTCTTTCTCTCGAGCCTTCTCTGCCATCTTGGCCTCCCACAGTGCCAAGCCATGCTTGGCCTCATTCATATTTTTGTGCTGGTAGAAGACCAAGGAGATGCGTGTTGGGTGTTGACGGTCTGGATTTTTAAGAGGTGTTGTAGCGTGAAGTTCACGTTTTGCACACTCAATGAGAACTGATCCATGGCTTGGTGCCACTGCCACACCACCAATGTCAGGGTCCAAGAAGTTGTGCTCGTTGTCTGACCACATCTCTGGTTTTTGTGGTGTTGTGGGTGTCTGTGGTGTTCCAGGTTCCTGCTTAATGCCAGAGCCCATAAGGTTCCCATTTGGCACACCTAACCCTGACTGGGTTTCAGGGTTTAAACACCCACCACTTAACTGAGCAGAAAGCATCTGTGGGCGAGGCATGCCCATCTCTGTCTTGATTTGCATATGGAAAGGATCTTGGCCTGGGGATAAGATCTGAGGGCTCCGAGATAGGTACGGATTTGGGTATCCTCCAAACTGACCGGCTTTGCTCACAGCTGCTGTATAGTCTAAACCTCCATGGGCTGAGGGTGCTCTTGAGAGAGGGTCCATGAATTGGGGATCTGGGGCTCCATTAGGGCTGTAAGGGGCATAAGGTCTCATGGGGTGAACTGGCCTCATGCTGCAGGCATTGTAACCATTGACCTGTAAGCCTGGCTCACCATACCTTGGTGGATAATTGACCCCAAATCTTTGATGTACACCATATTGCTGCTCTGAGTAAAGCGCTGGTCTCTGTTGTCGATACATATCCAGGTGCTTTGGGTTTGAAGCATAGTATGGATGATAATTGTCAACGGGCATTCCTCCATTACATTGATAACCTGGATATGGACGATTTGATCCATTAATGTAAGAGTTTGGTACATGAAGTGGAGATGGGTAAGGGCTGGTTGGTGTTGGTGACTGAGGGGGATACATGCTGGCTGGCTTGGAAGTGCTTGGAAAAGACCCAGGGTGGTTGGGGAACCTGGGGTAGCTGGCTGCATTTGTTGAGCCAGGATATGGAGGAAGAATGCTCTGGTGCTGTTGTTGCTGTATTTGCTGATGATGGGCCCCAAGGGGATGTGTTGACTGACCCAACTGTAGGTTTGCTCCTACAGCACCTGGAATAAGTCCTAGAAAACAAAACCCCCAAAAGATAAATGCCTAAGCAGCAGCAAAATTGCATGAAAACCCCATCATATATCACTTTTTGTCAATTCGTTTTTTTTGTTTGTTTGTATTTTCAGTTTTATAGTATGTTGGAAACATGTCACTACAAAGAAATAAAACATTTAAGATATGATTTATAAAAATGTATCAGAATAAATGTTACTCTACCTGCCATAGGGTTGCTCTGAATGGTATTCTCATAAGTGCCAGCTTTTGCCTTGGCCAAGAGAGCCTTCTCTGCCTTATCATTAGCGCTGTCCAACATGGCATTCTTGTTGGCAGCTGCCTTCTTAGCATCCAGCTTTTTTTGACGACAAGACTTGGCGGGTTCTGCAAGCATGCGCACCTGGCGACGGAAGGCACTGAGGACTTGGAGGGCACCTGACTTGATTTTCTCCTGCTGACCCTCCTCACTGCCAAATTCGTCAGTGCTGGAAGCCTTATAAAGAGGCAGTACATGGAGCTGCTCATCCTCTGGTATCTTTCCAATGCCTCGATTATCCTCCCTTGTTAATGTACACACCTGGAAAAATGGGGTGAGTTAAATGCTTTCTGTTGGGGATGTCAGAAACATTAAATAACAAGTATGCTTTGCTATTCACATCCATTTCGTAGTCATATTTCATTGGGAGGTTAAGGCATAGACTGGTGTATAATTTGAGTCTCTGTACCTAATCCTCAAACAAATACAACATACTTAGAAAGATATACATTTCCCAAATTCTGCTTACCACAGTACTACCGCCCTGCATGTTGTGGAGATCTCTGTGAGCGTGGGCACAGAAGTCGAGACAAGCGGTGACCCCTGAGAAAGGACGGCCATCTTTCAGCCCCAGACGGCAATCTGTTGCCCTGTGTTCATGTTCCACCTGTGTCCAGAAATAACAGGAGGTAAATTTGAGCAGGATGTTTCTAAATGTCACTAAATGGTGCAGTCTACTTGTGCAAACTACTTCATGTTGATACTTTATGAAATACCCATGAACAGTGTAAGGTGAGACTTATTGTCTATTGTTAGTAATGAATTCCTGTGTGAAACTTGCATTTCACACATCCTATTAATATTATACACATATGAATTAAAACCATGCTTGGTTTCGATTTAGAGTGGGAAGGCAAGCAGCCTTTAATAATATGTAGATATACTTACTTGGTTTCCATAAGCTTCAGGTGCCATAGTTTTATACAAGGGACCCAATAAGGTTGCCAGATTTTGAAAGGTATTTTCTATTTTCTCTTCCTGAAAGACAAGAATTGCCAGTATTATGTTACCTCAATAAGCATATTATATTCATGGTGCACACTTAGATTAATATTTGGATTGACATGAAATACCTCTTTCACATCATCTCCTACTAGCTTGAATTTTCTTGGTATTTTGCTGCGGGCAAACTTGCAGCCATTGTAGTACATACTCCAGGAACACCCAAAGGAGAAAGATGCTCCACAGGCCTCAGGATCTAACCCCTGACATGCACAGGTCCTCCTGGGGAAATAATGTCATTGTTGCCCGGGTTAATTAAGTATTTGTAAGTTTGATTGCATAGGATCAAATCAGGAACCTTTTCAACAGGGTGTAAAGAAATAAGTAATCTTTAGGGGGATATGCCTTTGGAACAAAACAAAAGAAATAGTGTTTTCCCATTATACATACAAAAGAAGAACCAAAAACAAAATATTTCGAGCTTGATTTCCACAGTCTGTCTTGTATATTATATTATTGTTATTATCCTCAGTTCTGTTTGGTTAAGAGTTCTGAGTTCTGTAGTGCTGTCACTTACTCCTCATTGAGAGCACAGCGTCTCTGGGTGTGGGCTCCATGCTTTGTTAGAGTTTGACTTAGCTCGAGGTAGAGGCGGTCAGCCAGGCTGGGCAGGATGCCCTCCCAGACCAGGATTACCACAATGATGCAGGCTGTGTCACATGTGTGACCAGTACGTTCCCGTACCAACACCAGTAGCTTTTCTTCTACACTGCCTCGACGAATCACCTGAAACATGACAGGTATAATAATTTGTTCACATGCAGATATTTAATGCATAATCAAGGATGGATAATTTTCCTACTTCTCAAATGAATGATTCTTACCCATTTAGCTATGGGGCACCCCTGTGTACTTTTTCCTTCCTTGCCGGTGTATATGACTTTCTCAATCCTGATGGAGCGACCAGTTAGACCAGACCTTCACAGAAAAATAGAAACATTTATGTAAACATAAGTAAATAACTACACAGTAGATCTGTAACGCAGTCCAGTAACTTTTGACAGAAGTCAAATTTGTGATTAACCTTTTCTCCATCAACTCCCGTATACCGGCAACACTAGGCGCTGACCCCAAGTGAGTGTAGTATGGGCCTTCATCCTTCTCACTGATTTGTTCTAAATGTCATTAAAAAAATCATATATTAATATTTATATATAAACACAAATCAATCTTGTTTCAGAACAAACATCATGATGCTCACCAACACAATGGCAGGATGCGATGTCATATTGTGTTTTCATGGGGGTATCCAAAAGGTTCTTTATAGGCGTATCCAATAGCTTCATAGGAGACTCCATGAAGCTTTGTAGGAGGTGTTCTTTCTTAGGGGTGGAATCAGGTGGTTTTTTGAGAGCTACATTGGTTGAGGCAGATGCTGATGCTTCTGCTCCAGACAGATCAGTGTTGGTTGACAAGATTGTAACAGGCCCAGAAGATTCCACCTTGATTTTATTCGAATTGATGACAAGGGATTTCTTCTCAAACACCGGTGAAAGCTGGTACTGCCTTAGACTTTGTTCCATAGAGGCCAAGATGCTTCCCTGCCTCTTGCTTTGCTCACACAGGGATTGCTGATTCTCCTGCTTGACTTGTATTCCACCTACGCCTGCCTCTCGCATCTGTAACAGCTGCTCCTGTTGCTGTGGCCCAGGCATCTCAAATCTGGGTCCGTTTTCCATTTTCACAGCTCTCAGGCCATGTTTGGGGTCACTAATGCTCTGAGGGGGAAGAGGAGGGCCCTGGCGCTCCTGCTTTTGTAACAGGTGCATACGCAGGGCTGCATGCCTCTGAAAGTCACCATGGGTACCCACCGGTCCCAGAGGTAGTCGAGGTCCCCTTTGGAACTGAGCGCATGATGTCTTAAGCTGCTGTTCAGCTTTAGGATACACCTGTGCTGACACGTGTTGGTTTAGCGCACCTTGTGGTAAGTGAGGTTGTGACTGTGTAGAGGTCTGGGAGATGTCCGCATTGTTGGGCTGGTGGCAGTGGTTGGTAGGCCGCTGTGGTTGAAATTGCTTGAGGTTATTGGTGCCTGAGTTTGGTGGATACTGCCTTTGATGTTGTTGTAATTGTTGCATCTCTGTTGTGTTATTGTAACTGAATGTTACATGCTCACTGTGTTGGATGTGTTGGTTATTGGACTGAGCAGAATTGTTTCTAAGGGGCTGGTTGGGTTGAAGCTGCTGCTGACCTGGCTGAGGCTGACTGCGAGGTCTGTAATTGGGAGACTTCAGTTGTTGCCCTTCAAATTGGGGTGGGTGGGACAGGGGACGTTGAAGTTGACAGTGCTGTTGTTGTTGTTGTTGTTGTTGCTGCTGCTGCTGTTCTGTTGTTAAAAACCCAGGTGCCAGTATATCCTGCAGGTCAGGGTCTTCACATAAGTGCTCTGACTGCATCTGGGTGTGGTAGCGGCTCTCTGCCTGCTGATTTTGGGGAAAGTTGCACTGCTCAGGCATTTTCTGGGGTAGAGACTGATGCATCTGTGGGGCTTTAGAATTTGATTGCTGCCACTCAGTGGCAGTGTTGTGCTGGGCTGGAGCACAGTGCGTTTGGTTTGGGAGACAGTCCTGCTGTTGCTTCTGGAAGCTGTTAGATCCCTGGCTACTATCTGTGAAAACTCCCTGTGTCTGGAATCTTGGCGCTGGATTTGGCTCCAACATCTGGCAGTGAACCTGGGGGCTAGCTGTCTGCTGCTCTGACTGAGGCTTAGCAGGGAAGCCCCTCCACATGTCCTGCTCTTGTGCCTGGGATGACGGGCCACTTGCTGGTTGCTGCTGGGAATGTGAAGAGTTCAGCTCTATCCAACCTCTCTGGTGGGGAGTTGAACATGATAAGTTGGCTCTCTGCTGAGATGTGTTCTCCATCCCATTTTCTAACCCAGCATGATGAGGCTGCTGGAGACCGGGTCCCATGGATCCTGTATTGTCAGCTCCACGTGGGTTCCCGGCATTTTGTTTTAAGGTCTGGGGTTGAATCCCATACTGGTGGCCTCTGACACTGCCATGGTGCTGATGCTGACCAGACCCAGGTTCCTCACTTTGCCCCATCTTCTGTAACCCAGAGTTGGGAAAGGATCCATATCCACCTGCCTCTGCTGTCTGTAGAGAAGCATTTCGCTCCAAAAAGGAGTTCTGGTTAAACTCCTGGTTGGTTTTCGTATATATACCTTGAGGATTTGTGTCATCTTGGTAATGCTGCGGGCCATTTTGACGATGTTGTGAGCCATTGGCAGTATTTGTAGGTGGTACCATACCAGGCAGCTGACGTAGGGACAGCTCTTGACCAGAGTAAGATGGGGGCTGTTGCTGCTGTTGTTGCTGCTGGTGGTCTGCTTCAAAATTGTTTGAGTAGCCATTCACTACATAGTTGACAGAGTTATAATTGTTACCTCCTTCAACATTGCCTGATGCACGGGACTGCTGTTGCTGTGAGTCAGGCATCTGGGCTGAATTGGGCAATCCTGAGGCTGAAGAGGGAGATTGAGCACCTTCGCTGGGCAAGTTGTTTGCAAGTGAACCATTGACAGCATCTACCTGTGCCCCAGATGTTTGTGGTGCAATTGACACTTGCTCAGGATAGTACTGAGACAAAGTTTTCTCTAAAAGATCACCCGGAGTGCTTTCTATGGTTGACGGTGGAGATATAGCACCATTTGGAATTGAAACATGTTTGTTCCTTGGTATACCAAAAATATCTCCATTAGGAAAACTACAGTTCCTCTTGTCTAACTTAATATCTGTAGTCTTTGTCAACTCAGGAAAGTTGTCTACCAAACCAGAGCTCATGTCATCATTTCCTTTAATCTCAGAATCTATTTTAAGTTTCTTGGGCTGGTGGATCTGCTCAGTGAGTGCATGCTTCAACTCTCCATTCATCAAATCTCCATTCATCATGTAGGATCCTTGGTCAAACATCCCCTGTACTGAAGCAGGGCTATTGCAGTTCTCCCTGTGCCTCTTCATGGAGCTGACACCTGTACTGGGCTTGTAATGGTTCCAGTTTGTATCCCCAGTGATCTGCAGAGAATCTCCTTCTGAAGACTGGCTTCCATTCTGGAGTTTGTGAGAGATGTTGTGAGATGTGCCAAATTGTGCTAATATCAGTCTTTCTTCCGTCTCATGTCTGGCTTGTTCTGTTTCCATCTGGCCTGCTCAGAGTCCATCCACAGGGCTGCCCTCTGTCCGTCCTGAAAGACACAAAGTGGCAGATTGAAATTAGATTGCATTAAGTTATGTCTTCGAGTTGAGAAAATATGCTCTGTTTGTGCTCCGTTGTGCTTGCACCCCTAAGCAATGAAGATGCATTACTATGAAAGAACCCTAACATTTTACACTGGATTTAACTTCAACATAAATGTCTGAAGGAACTTTGATTATCTGATTTGTCTGGAGGCTGCTAGATCATAAAGCTACAATATGGTGAAAACATGCTAATCTGATCTGAAAGTTAAGATTGAGGTTTGTCTGTGAAACTGTTTAAGCCATTACTATACTTTACAACTATATTTATTTCACTACTGTTAAATATCCTCTGGTGACAAGTATCTAACTTGAGCACTCATAAACTTTAAGTTTATGTCTGAATGTGACCTTACTGAAGGGTAGGTCACTAGAGTATGTGTTTGCATTTAGTACTGAATGTGTAACTGGTAACATGATCCTGTCATAGAATTAGATTCACCCTCGATGAGCTCATCCCTCAATCACCTAAAAGCAGACAGCAAGCAGAGACTGAGCAAGAAAAAGAGCTTACAAACTAGAGGTTATCATAGGACTGTTTACTGACAGTGGGCTGTGACTTCCTGTTTTAAATTTTACATACATAGCTTGACAAAAGGTTTCCTGAAGGTATACACCATGTTTTGTGGGGACATTTTCAGTGCCCAATATGAGGAGTGTCCAATATGTGTGTGCCCCTTTGAAGAGCCCTATCTCAGACCCGGAAGCTGCGACATCCTGTTATGTACTGTATGTGGATAGTAAATCTAAAAATATCATAATAGGCAATATGCTTAGTGTCACCCACACAAAAATAGGGAAAGGCTCCATGGATACATTGTTTTGAAACAAAATATTTGGGTGTAGAAATGTCCATCAATCAGTTGGTGTTTAGTTTCCTTTCATAATGGAATTTTACTTAGCCAAACACAAAGGAAATTTATATACAGTACATCCACCTTCATTGCACTCGAAGTAGTAGACAATGGCAATTGATTTAAATGGAAATACTAGGAACATGTTCTAAATGAATAGAGGGCAGCAAAAAGCTGCAAGAATGCTCCATTTAAAATGCACATAAACCATCCAGGGCACCTTCCTTGGCACAGTTTTCATCTCTCTAATGCTATACACCGATAAAACACACGTCTGGTGAAACTTCTTGCTTCTTTTCAGACATGCATGTTTTTGAAACTGTTTCCTAGATTCTGATCTCATTCCTGGTTACTGCCACAGTTGTTGTTAAATAACTTATAAAGTATAAAGTGGACTTCTTTTTACTTGGTTTGGTTAATTTGGTTAATGGTTAATAATAAACAATAATGGATAATCATAAATGAGAAAAAAATATATTAAAGAAACATGAGTCTAATTGATTGAAGGCAGTAGGATGCAAGGTTAATGTCCCAGATGGTAGATGGGAGGAGGAGTTGGCTGCCCGTCAGCTGTTCAGTCGTGGTATTCCTCACTCACAACGCATTTTAATGTCAAATATGCAAATTGAGTTTCGTTCTCAAGTTTGAAGCCTTTGTTATCAGGCCCAAACTCATATTATTGCAAGCTATGTGTCATTAAGTTTTCATGAGGGCAAAATATAAACTCGCCCCAAAAATGTTTTTCCCACACTGACTTAATCATAGTGATAAAGTTCTGTGCTTAATGTTTTTTTTTCCGCTGTCTGATTTTGAGTAAATATTATTTGTTGATGGACCCGGTTCCAAGGACAAGTCTAAAAAGTGAATATTTCACATGGTAATATTAGATTTTCCTGTCAGGTTTCATCAGAGCATTAAATGTAGCATTGTACATCATGTGAAACATCAGGTTGGTAAACATCAACGCCAATCATGAACTTCGTGAATGAAAAAGTAGGTAAATGAAGCTGAGTGAGAGAGTCCCAATGCAGAGTAATAATTGGTGCGAGGAGCTAGTGTTTACTTTTCATAACCTGGGAGCTGTAGCCCTAGTAACAAAGTCTTTTAATAAAGGTGATGTATGGAAAATAGATCTCTGCAGAAGGTTCAGCATCAAACAGAGCTTATGGTTTCATTTTTGCTTTCCCTGCGTCCTCTCTCTCTCTCTCTCTCTCTCTCTCTCTCTCTCCCTCTGCCAAAAGCAAATAGATTCCAGTGATTCCAGTGCAACATTGATTTCTGTCTGCCTCTCTCAATTATTAATGCATGTCACATCCGCAGCATCTGCAAAACAATTGCAGTATGCAGGCACAAAGAGCCGCAGTCTAATCCATCATAATTATGAGCAACTCTCCTGCAGATGCTAAAGGAATGGGTAGCTGATGAGCAGCAAGAGAGGCCCAGAATCAGTGTTCGGTGTTGAAGCGTGCTGGGCATGAAAGCAGGCTGGTAGAAGGGAGAAGCTGATTGTATTGATTATGCAGATTAACAGTTGGCAAGGGATGACGGAAGTTAAGGCATCCGTATGGAGCATATGCATGGCAAAATCTGTTCAATTTGTCCTCAATCAACGTTTGCGTCATAGTTCGCATTTGTATCTTGGCATGTGTGTTTTCTATTTACTGCTTAGTTTTATTTACCTAGTTTCAACTCTCTCCAGTGATTTTCTATTTTCCACTTAGCCAGTTGTAACTTCTTGTCTAATCTTTTTATAGACAAGCTGTTTGTCCCTCAGCATTATTTTCCTACATATGTCGAGGGTGAGAGAAAATGCATTTTCCTGACTCTAATTGGTGTCTTAGAGGTTTTGTCCACCTACATACAAACAATCCTACACCACCCGCAACCGCCTTCTACTCTTCAACATTTGAAGCTTGAGTAGGTTTGAAAAATGCGTGGCCCTTTTTTGATTTTCAACAAAATCTGAAAAAGTGACTCCAGTGTTTTGCACTTTAAAAGCAGCATATATGTAATGAATGAATCTGTTAATAGCCTTAACTGTAACTGTTGCTTTTAAGATGCTAATGGCTTTATAAATACCAGCTATCTAAAAGTTTCCATCACAAGTCTACGTTCATGTTACTCATTTGTCAGTGTTCAAAGCTTTGTGATCAGTGTAAGGAAGCGGTTATACAGTAACTCTATTTCTGATTTATGTCACTCAGTATGCACTTAAAAGGAGTGAATAATGTCCTTGGAGCTCTGAGTAGAGTCTTGGGTCACAACTGCCGGCTGCTATGGTCATGTTCAGAAAAGAAAATGCTATACAACCTTTGAAAACATAATTGGATCCAGCTTTAGTTTCCCACAAAAGCCCTCCTGTTAATGTAAACCTAGTATAGGCTCACTCTGAGAACCGACTGATGTTTTGGGGGGGAAGGGGGAAAAAAATAGCTAAATATTTGAGGTACTATGGCATGTTTCATTT
Source organism: Nibea albiflora (assembly GCA_014281875.1). Classification (NCBI taxonomy): domain Eukaryota; kingdom Metazoa; phylum Chordata; class Actinopteri; family Sciaenidae; genus Nibea; species Nibea albiflora. Next base: position 6,610,067 of record CM024789.1, on the reverse strand, counting down.
GGCATAATTGTGCTCCATCATTGGCCTGATTGTCACATCTGGAACCAGTTAAAGCTTCTTATGATCCTTGCAGAAGAGCTGTCGCCTACAAGCGACATATTTTATCCAAAACCTGATAACCGCTGTTGAATAATGTTTTTATATGTACAGTATCTGTCTCAAAAGAAAATATCTATTAATGAAGTGTATTGTTTCACTCAAGAATAACTATAAGTGTATGTAAGGTTCTGTAATGCTCTGCAATACATGGAAATGTACAAATTTAGTTTAAGAAAATATATCTATTCAGCTGCGTATATGAGAAGAAAATGCAGCACCTAGATGCACCGTGAATTTTGGGAGAAAACTTCACACTAAAAACTTGAATTTGGACTGCTTTTTAAAAGTTTCCCATTTCAAAAAAATGCTGCACACCCTCAGATACAGTATTTATAATCAGGTCACGTGAGACACAAGTCACAATTGTGGCCCAGCTGACCAATCTGGACAACCTACACGAGAAACTGTCAGGCCAACGAGCTAGGACACATAATCACCGCTTTCTCTGTCAATCACCCCTCCAGGACATTAGCAGCTCTCCAGACCCCCAAAGTTAGAGTGCTAAATCTCCCACTAACGAGCCAAGCTGTGTTACAAGAGTGTCTGGAAGCTCCCACCGTTGTCACAACAGAGCAGCCAGCTGCCTGTTAGCAGGTGGAAGAGGGGAAAGCAGCACACAGAAAACAAAGACGGCTCTCAGGTCAATTGGTAGTGAAAAGAGCCTGAGAGGTGTCTTTTCGTGCCTTGAGTGAACAGTGAGCATCCTGCGTCACAAACATCAGCCTTTTAAGACAACGCTGAATTGTTGTCCATTATCCATTAGGATTTAGGAGAGTTTCATCAACCAGACGCACGCTCACGAGTTTTGTTTTAAATTTCCTTCTTGATTTTTGTATTGACTTTCGGCTGCCAACTTTACATCTGCCCAAAAGAGTGCGAGTACAGATGAAAGCTAGCCTCTTGACTGACTCTGGCACATTTCCAGGAATGTTTATTAGTATGAACTGTCCTTAAGACATGAAAAAATGACATTTGAGAGGTTAAACCCAGCATAAAATCCCTCATTAGATAAAACAAAGACAAAACTCAAATTTTTAACATATAATCACTTAAATAAAACTAGTTTAGATGCACTATTAAAGGAATTACACAGGACTATTTGGTGCTTGTTTACTGGCTTGAACAAATGTTTTCTTCCCCTAATGTTGTTGAATACACACAGTCGTATAAGAACTGGGACACAGATACAGAAATTGTGCTGGTAACGCATGAGATATACAGACTGTACTGGAACCTGAATATGAAGAGTCTTATTAGCTACTCGTGCAACAAGTTGCAGAACTAATCTCCCTTTTGCTGCTGTCAGACGCAGACGGATGTAAAGCGCCACAGCGGGACGCCACCACCAGCATCGTAATCAGACGTGACACCAAGCCTCTTTATGATTATGTCAAAGTTATTAAAACTGATCTGTGTTATTTTGACAAATGAGTACGAGAAAACCATGTGGGAGTTGTGAAACGTGCACAGCTCCGTTTGATGAATGGCAAATAGTCTTTGCATCCAGAAGGAATCTTCATTCAAATGCCACAACATTTGGATGTCTTCATCTGTGGCAGATCAGGGAGAATAGCGCATAGAGTTACTGCCTAATTTATCAATTTTCATCACTATGTTGCTAATTGACACTGAAGAATGACAGCGATTAACAATGTCTGTATTGCCAACAGTTTATTTAATGATTATTTCCCCTTGGATTTCTAAATCTGGCTTAAATATTTACTGAAGTACTAACAGCTACAAGGAAGTATGCACTATATATGATTACCGTACAGGAAATATGTGTAAAAACAACTTTAAACAGGAAATTAAAACCTTTTTGCAGTAGACTCTACGCTCACTAAGTTCCCTGACACTTGCCTCAGTTTGGTTTGAGGAAAATGGAGTAGACTGATGCTCCCTCCCTTTTTGAACCCTGCCAAATAGAAAGCATCTGATCCCTGAAAACGTAACAATGAGGTAAGCGGGTGAATACCACTTCCTGACCTCATGTGACTACTCCTTTGTTTTGTCTGGCCCTTGGTGCAGTCTGTAAATCAGTAACTCAAGTCAAGAGGTGAACACTGGTGCTAAGCTGCTTTCAGTGTAGCTCCGGTCCTATGGGACACTCCAGGCTTTACAAAGGACCGAACGGAGCCAAGCAGCTTGTCACAGTTGGATACACCCACACTGACAACAAAAAAAAAAAAAAAATCTTTGCAAGCCCAGAACAAAGCCAGAGATCCCAGCTGAGCGTGCGCGCGCCTGTACGCGTACAAACATACAAACACACACAGCAATTACGCAATGTTGTAAGTCCAGTTCTGACTGCTTGCTTTAGGACATTTGGAGAATGGGCTGTGTCCTCTTAATTATTTATTAGACGTGATTCACAGGGAGATCTATTTTTGCTCCATAAGTGGATCACTAACCTAAAGCAGAGGCACAGCGCTGCAGTAGCTTTAGTGTGGATGCCTTCTGGAAGTTATAATGCTTTGATCTATTTTGGTTTTTCTTTCTAGTAGCTAATGTCCACCAGGGAAATGAGCACTCTGTTTCAGCTTATGATATGACTCAACTTAGTTGGCTTGAACTGGATCCCCAACAAAGCTTCCTTTCCCTCTAAAAGTCGGCCTCTTTGTCTCTATATGCTGTTGTTTGGTAACCCCCCCACCCCCCGCCCTCTCCCACAGCCTCACCTCCAGTCTTCTGCCCTGTAATTACACGTTCAGGTTCCTCTGTACTTCTATCTGCTAACATCTACTTCCCTTCTGTCCGGTCTATCATCTACCCCGTGCAGTTATGACCCGGCTGCTAAGCGCCGTTGTTGAAATCTAGACAGTTATGGCCCATAGTCATTGCCTCTGTAGCTATGTATTTGCTGGCATTTATAGATGGTCAGTTGCTTTAGTGCTTTGAAGCCTGGAGGCAAGGGTGGACTCTTGGACACAGTGTGATCAGTGTTGTAAAACAATGGACAGTTTGCACAAGAGTTATTTCAGGGCGGCACTTAATGCACACAGCAGCAGAGCCTTTATTTTAACAATTAAATGTCATTGTTTTTAATAAAACTTACCAAGCACTGTTGTTTCTATCATATTTTATCCATGCTAGGATATAAAGATGAATAAATGAGCTATTTATCATAGGTATTATGGATATTTGGTCTGATTTCCTCCAGTTGCCTGTTTTTGCCTTTACAATGCAAGTGTAACAAACTTTAATGCACTGGACTCGCACTGTGTTTTTGTTATTCCCAGTGGGAGCCGCTGAAATATGAGAGCTGCCATAGTAGATGGGGTCTATTTGGTGTGACTTGGCAGCCGCATGTGACATTCACCACTAACGACAGCTGCTGGGAAACTCAGGTCTCTGCACTTTTAGGTTGAGACCTAGGCAGCCAGGCCAAAGAGTGCCGCTGTTAAGAGCGCAGAGGAGGGTGGTGGGGTTGGGGTTGGGGCGGGGGGGGGGTTATGTGGAACAGCACTGTAAATCAAGCGCACACTTGCCAAGCCACACCGCTGTTTTGCAGAATAGTCCTAAGAATAATCTCAAGTGTACATTTCCTTTTTCTTTGCTGAAATAGGCCTATTCGCATTTCACCATTTGAAAGATAAGAACGTGGAGCATGCATCCAGTCCAGAGACTATAAATTTTCAGAGTACTTGGTGAAAATAAAACCCATGTGCCTTATGTACTGAGTCACAACAATGTCTGATTAGATTAATATTCATCGTAATATCACCTGACTAAATACTAAAACTGTTGCCACCACTCTTGGCAACTTTGCTGCTCATTGCTGCCTCTTTTATTGAGCATAGTTTCTACCACTGGTTTCATTTTGAAATCCAACTTGCACTACTGATAATGTACTGATAGTACAAAGTGTAATCCAGCCTTGATATTAATTTTTCATTTGACATTTGAAAGTAACACAACATAGCTTATTTAAAATTGTCATATTTCTATTGGTTTAATGTTAGAAGTAACGCTTTAAACATAGTGTAAAATGCACAATAATTATATATGCAACTGTAAATTAAAAGTTTATTAGTAGTTTTGGGTTCTCATCTAAAGCAGAAAGGTTGATGAGCCTCATTGGAGCGTCCATGAGATCCAGTAAAATCCCTAGCTTGAATTTTAGGCGTTTAACTTACCTCTCCCTTCTTACTCAATCAAACATGAAGACAAATCATGATATGGAAAAGGAAATGGTTGTAAAACTAAGTCCTTGTTTATAACAACATAAATTCTGCTAATGGATATTCAAAGCCAGAATATAGAAATACTGTAATGGCTGTATATGCTCTCAGACTGGAGTCAGACAGTTCAGACTGCACACAGCAGAGCTGCGAGTGAAACCTCATCCGTAGCAACCCCTACCAGTGTAATTAGGTCAGATGACTTGCATTCTACAGTGTTTTAAATCCCTCCCATAAATATAGAGGCGGACTCACTGCTCGGCAAACCTCATGACCCCTGACAACATTTTCACAACTCGTCATTCCGGTTGTCTGTAACAACACAGATGTAAGAAGGGTTCAAAATCTCCTAAAGATAATTGTTTTGTCTAAGACGAACATTGCAGTCCTGCCTCTTAAATGCACACTATGTAATTTCTACTAGCGCTATCTCGCTATCAAAACAATAACAAAAGACGCAGTTTAATGATCTTGTAAAGTAGCGTGGGATCATGAGAGTTCTTCATGGTTAAACGACCGCCATCGCTGATGAAAATCTATCCGACATGACTTAGGAAGAAATCCTAGATAAAGCATTTTAATGTATAAAGTTCTATTTACTTTACATTTAGTCTTGTTTGCAGACTTCCTTCCTCACTCTTTGACGTATCCTGTGTTTATAGTGAAAGCAACTCTGAACGTTGCTGGAAACATTTAGGATAATGTACTCAACAACAATACGTAGGGCGAGTTGTTTCTAGACATTTTATTGCAGAAATGTTATACATCTAATCGCTCTCAACCTATGTGCTATGGGTCCAATATCTCTGTTAACAATGTCATTATGCACATACATCTGCCTGATTTAGGGCGGTGTTTGGTTATTCCTTTAGATAAATGTGTAGCCATTTTGAATTATGACAGTTTGTGACATATGGCTAACATATGAACTCCACTGGAGAGAGAGTTTTGGGGGGGGGAAGTTGAGGGGGTTGGACTGTAAAGTCTGGAAGGTCAGCACACACCAAGTCATAAAGCACAATGTGAAGTAAAGTGTTAGTAGCATGTGTCACTCCTGATGGTCAATTGCTTGTCCGGCACGATGGCACAGATGTTCATTCATGTTCTGGATATCACTGTGTACTCACAGTACCTCACACTTGTGATTTATGTCACATGCCACTCTCATGCAGTGTGTACAATGCACCTCACATGGTTGCTCATGCACCCCCCCTCCTCTCTCTCTTTCCATCAGTATGAACATATGACATTCTCCACCCTGGCTAAGAAACAAAAGGCCCCTGTGTCTGCAGTCATTTTTATAATCCTCCAAATTTACATGCTAGCCCGATCATTGTAGCTTTTTGTTCGGAGCCCTTAGATCTTTTTGCTATTCTGTCACATGAGCAACCTTAACACCACATGGGATTTACATTGTGATAGCATTCCAGCCTGCAAAGAGAGAGAAAAGATCCAAACAAATTAAACATGAAAGTGAAATCCTGAACTAAAAAGCAAGATAAAAGTAGACCACATGCACTGGCCAGAGCCCTGCGCCTTCTTGACATTTCCTCAGATCAGATCAACAGTCTTTTTCATTTCCTTTTAAAGGGATGGCTCGACATTTCTGAAAATATGCTTGTATGCTGACATGCTAAGCTTGATACCAATCATGCCTGTACCTTTTTATATATGAAGCTAGTCCTGTAAGTCACTGTTTAGCACATAACCCCCTGAAAAACTATTTTGTTTTTGCAGATTAAATAAATAAGATATATTGTGTTAATTCATGAGCTAGTGAGTTAGAAACAAGCAGTTCTGTTTGTTTGCTAAGCTAAGCTAACCAGCTGCTGGTTGAAGTTTCATATTTACCATACAAACATGGAGCGGCATTGATCTCAGCCAATAGGATTGTCAAACTACTACTACTACTACTACTACTACTACTACTACTACTACTACTACTACTACTACTACGAACACTACAAGATAATCTGAAATATTACAGTGCATCGCTGCTTTAAATCACGGTTGTGTGAACTTTCATATGAAGCTTTTGGTTTGGTTGGATCCATCTGTCTCATGCTTGGGGCATCTACTCCTTCTGTTTTAGATTAAGGTCTTTTATATTGGCATCTGAAGGGATGCAGATACATGTGAACATTATTATGAGGAATGCACAAGCTTCAGGTCCTGAGTTACTGATGTGACTCCTGTTGGTTCTATTAATAACAGTAAAGGCTCGTGCATGCGAAAGGCAATCTAACTTAGCGCTGTACAACCTCAGGTCTAGTTTTTGTGTCAGGTAGAGCGGTGCTGCTTCCTGATCTACTACATGGTGATGTAATGAGTGGCTTCATCACATGACGCCCTGGAGCAACAGATCTGTTTTTCTTCCCTTTTCTGTCCTTTCTGTTCCGCCTCATGGTTGACCAAAACCAGGGCAGCTCTGCAGGTAGAATGAGCTTACCGAGAAACTGAATGCTCTCGAACAAATTACTCATTCTTTCATTTTTTGCAAATGCGCTTAAATATCTGACGTCTGATGCATCAGTTGTGTTCTAGCAGGCTGCTGTCCCATTTTAAGGGGTTTTTCAGTGACATATGCATGCAAATGCTATCCACTATCTTGATTTTCTTCTTTCGAATCTGAAAACAAGATTAATAGATTACAGCAGAAACACAGAGGACTTCACTCTGTTTGTAATTTCTTCCCCAGTGAGCCTCCTCCCCCTCCATAAGAAGAAGGAGTCTGTACAATCTACATTGTTCTTTATGTCTAATGCAAGACAGATGTGGCTGACTTGTAGAGATTCCTACTGCAGCCCATGTGCTTCCACAGCTTTTTGTCTAACTTCCTGCATTTTTTAAATGCATTTTGACATCTGTTAACAAACTACAGTATGATTTAAGAGGGTTCATTTGAACTACTCAGCATTATTTAATTGGATTCATTTGTTTTCTATTAATAGACACTATTAGAGGGTCAAAGAAAGTGGAAATGTACAGAAGTCTCATTAGTATCAGTTTGAGTGAAGCTTTGGGAATAAGGATTAAATTTGCAGCGGCTCGTAAAATTATTACATTTCCATCATTTTTACAGTTATCAAGTATCAACTGTTGGAACCCATCATTATTGCAGATGATGATTTAGCCTCTTGGAGCAATGGCTAATGTTTTCGGGGGCTGCCAGCAGATAAAATGGGCCAAGGCTCCTTCTTCTCTGTGGCGCTCAGGCTTGAGACGCGAAGAATGGAGTAAAATTGGAGGGACGATGTCTACACCTGCATTGACTAAATACATTTTCAGATATAGGATTGTAGTTCAGCCAATGTGTCTTTTGCTCTCCACACAGACTATTTACCTGCATGCAAAACAGGCTCAAATTTGATTGGTCAATACTACTCTGACTATACCAAAATCGTGTCCTTCCTTCGCAGATTTTGCATCCATGTGCAGATATCTGTTAATAGAGGCAGCATTCAGGCTGTTGGGAAATCTAAAGCCTCTCTAGAGTATGATTGTTATTATGTAATGTGAGCCTACACGCAATCTTAAAGAGAATGTTTATGCATTGTTTTACTTTTCACTAAGAGCAGCCAAGTATACAGAATTCTAGTAGATAAACTGGTGATTGCTGAGATACGGATAGCTGACTAATAGAGGCCTAGGGTTCCAGCGTGGGCTGTGCACCTTTTCCTGTCAATATGACACATGAATTGCTACTTGCATGACTAGCTGAAAACAACCTAAAATTATCCAGCTGGAAAGTCGAGCTGAAAGTTAAATCTGGAGTAATGCATTGTGTGCAGATCCTATTTTGGTTAACTGGTAGACCTGGTTGGTGAAAAGTTAGACCCAAGGGAGGGAATAAACAGGAGAGATTAACCGGTACCATCGTAATAATCCATGTCCTAGTGCACATAGCCATAATTAAGAAGAATGTCAACAATAATCCGTTGAGTGATTGATATTGTTGAGTCTAGGATACAAGGTTCAGTGAGGTTTGTCTTTGTGGGGCTCAGGAACCAGTGGATAAGGCATGTACAATGTATTTACTCATAAAAAGCTGCGAGGTTCTCTTCAGAGGAATACAGGAGCCTGTGATTTGTTGTTTGACACATTTGGTTTTGTTGAGCCTGTTTTTCAGGGGCGAGGCTGCTTGGGTTGAGTTGTTGACAGTTTTTCCATGACATGGTTCGTGTTGTGGATATGAAGCCTTTAGATTAATGGACAAATCCTTCGGAATATCACATGGCTTTGGCGCTTTAAGATTTGGGGTCTTGAATATCGTATACCTGATAAGTCAGTGAATATGAAGGAGTTTTCAGCAAAATAATCAGCAGATGTGAGCGGCGACAACACCTCCAGATACTTTAAGTTTGCTGTGAATAACTACCCCGCCTTTTCATTAACTGATACAACTTGTTTAGCAGGTGTTATGGGAAAACTGCAAACTCTGGCATGCAAAACAGGTTGGCATACTACTGGCACACTGTTTCTACTTGAATCTGTTCAGTCGCTAAGTGCTTAACTGCTTGTTAAGACTATACAGTAATATATTTCTTTGTGCCATTTTGTAATTGTAACATGAGCATATGACAATTAATATTGAAACCGCCCAAATGGTTTCTTCTAACAATCCACAGTGCCATAGATCAAATCTTACTAACCATAAGACCCATTTCTGTGAAACATTGCCTTTGCTCAGAGCCATTTACCCACATGTTAGTGTAGATAAAGTTTCACAGACGAGGTCAGTCCTGATAGTAGACAGCAGTTGAACATTAGCCCAGATCTGACTGCGTAAGCCTGTTAGTCTTGGATTTTTTCCTGTTTAATCAGCACAACCTTAAACGAAACCCTGCCTAGGTAGGAAGACCATGTGCAAAGCTTACACAGAGAGTCTAAACCTTTTTTCCTCTGCCTTCAAGCTGCATCACATGGAGACTCTAATTAAGAAATGGGCTTCTGAGCATACAGACCCTCTAACCTGCCCCCGACCGCTCACAATGCTGCACTTCTCCTTCCAAGCTGCCTTGTCTCTTTTCCCCTCCAAACCCCTTTGTCTATGCATCAGTCAATATATCTGACTAACTTGATGAACTGTGCGCACAGCAAAGTTAATTTCTTTCAGAGTGCATGGTAGCCATGGCGACCATCTTATGAGCGCTCCAAAGCCCATCTGGTCTAAACATTACCCAAGCACGGCTGACTGCAGAATAGGCTGCTTTGCCGTGGTGTGCACATGTGCTTTACCCATTGCTCCTGCCAGTAAATCAATAGTGCCGTATATTCAGAAGCTTACATTTGCACTTTGAATCAACACCTTTTATAAGTCTGTGCAGCTACAAAACCCGAAAGAAAGACATTGTAGTCACTCTTTGTTTAAATAGCAAGGGAAACAACACCTTATGTTGACCTTTTCCCTCCTCATTCATTTTCCCGTCCACTACAATCTGGTACGAAACAGGAAACTCGTACACAAAGCCAAGTGATGAACAAACGCTGATTCCCATGTTTCTTTAATTCACCCTCCAGCCTGCAAGTCTTGGCATGAGATTAGCTCACAGGCACATTTATTTAGCAAATATTTCCTTTCTGTTTGCATGATCCAAATCCAAACCAGCTTCCAATTAAACAGGAAGCGGAGGTGAATGGTAAACAGAGCAAGGGGAATCATTATGATAGAAGGGAAATTAAAACATGGCACACAACATGGCAGTGGAGGAATTCTAAATAGACTAAATACCGGGGCAGATTTCAGTTTCATGGAAGACTGAGCCACAGATAATGGTTTATTCTGAACCAAAGGCAAGGCAGGTTTGTTCATCTAGTTTCCTTTCTTCTTCTTTTCACGAAACATGAAGCCAAAACTGTACTGTAGTAGTGCCCAGAATAACTTTGAAGAAGAAATATTTGATATGTGCTCTTTTATCATCTGGAAAGGGAATGTAGTAATATTCCTTCCCTCATTGGTTTCTAAGCGGCCTGACCTAAGCCACTGTTGCTAAGCGCCCTCTTTCCCTCCACTGAGTGGAAGGCACGTGACTCGTTCATTGAATGGAAATCACAAATCCTTCAGGGCGAGGAATATTTTGATTCATGGCTTCAGTGTAAGGATTTATAAACCCTTCAACTTATCTCTGACACCTCAGCAATTCATCAGAAAGTAGAGAGATTTTAAACGACATTTAACGAGCTCTTGAACATGGTCTGTGTTTTGTCTTCGTGTTCGCAAAGGACAAAATATGTAATTCAAATATGGCAGAGCTTCAGGAATCATCAGTCATGGTTTGTCGTGTAGAGTTTTACTGCACACAAACTGTGTTTGTACCTACCACATTGGTAAGATTGATACTTTGGTAGGGAAGCTGGCTTAGCTGAGTCTCACGGGACTTGAGATTGCTTGATGCCGCGTATTATCCCTTACAGGAGTCTCTATCCATTCAAACCCTGAAATCAGTAACTTTCCCCAATATAAATACATATATGGGCGCAAACCAGTCTGATTGTCATTGAGCAGTCCATCTTGGAAAAGACACCAGCTGCTGCACTCGTACATTCCACTTAGGAAACCTAATATTGAGCCTGAGCCACTCGAAGCCCTCAGAAGTAGTTAGTGATGTCATTCAAAGCCTTTGGTAGGGTTACGCTTCTAAATGACATTCAGGACCAGCTGTCTGTCTTTGTGCTCCTTGTGTAGACAACAGGGGGCCATGGGGCCTAACCTTTTCAATGACAGCTCCTTCGCAGCAAAACCGTCCATATCTGACAGCCATTTTAGAAGAGGGCAAATAGCCATCAGAAGCAGTTGTTTAGATCATGGACCCCATTGAGACTGTGCTATCGTGAGATTTGTATCTTGTAATTCCTTTTTCACATATTGATCTGAATTAGCCAATTTGAACAGAAGATGCATTCAGATGTGACATATGAGACTCATCTTTTCTCCAAGGATTAGACCTGTGACAAAGCCTACTCATTGTCTCAGTCTTGATTTAACTGGAACTGACTGACTGCTATACATTTTGACACAAGAGTCTTACTAAGGGTGAGATCCTAGCATGGGGTTAGGGCTCTTTTCAAGATTTGTAAGGCGTATTGACAGCCTGTGTACTGGTTTGCTACGTCGCCACACATTGTTACACCTATGTTTGAAAAGCAGCATCTTGGCTGGTAAGGAGGCATCTTGGAAACACCAACAACAACCTTCTTACCCTTTCTAGGCGTCATTTTTATTTGTACTTCTAGAGTCAGTAGAGATTCAACCAACTATTCTCAACAAATAAATCATTTATAGGCAACTTTGCACCACAGTGGAAAGCACCATTGTGGTTTGCCTTTACCAGTGTCTGTGCATACGTGTTTGCATGAAACCTTGCAAATATTTGAAAACTGTTATCAGGACCCAAAGCTGGCTCTATAAAGAGAGTTTATAGCACCGTCTGACTTGACAGAAACATCCAGTTTAAACTCCTGACCTGGAACTATTAAGGCTGTCACCTGAGCAGGAGCTATGCGCTATCAGCGTGGCATCAACATAAGAAAAGGCCTCCTCTCAGTTTCGCCACGTTCCCGAACGCAGACGCCGTTGCAGCTGTGGCATTTCATTTTCTTTTTTTTATTCTTAACTTCTGGTAACGGAACCGCCATTCAACAAGATTGTCCAAGCGAAGTAGAGGGCGGCCCGGCGAGTGGCGGGAAGAGATGCTATTCGCTTTGGGGTGATTACGTAACATCTCACTTTCCTCTCTCTGTGCGGAATGCCAGGATAGTGTTTGTAAACAGAGCGGCCATGTGAGTGTGCTCACGTGGAGGAAGCTTTTGAGTCGCTGCCCTCGCTGTCTCACCCCTGAGGTAAACCCTGACATCGATACATGCTCACAGGGCCAGCAACACTCCCACCGGCCGCGTGCCACTCAAACAGAGCCTTATCATTCTCACTCCATAATTACGCCTCAGCCGAGCTAACAATACACGGCCTCGTGAAGAAAGACGGCTACGAGTCATATTTGGGATTCACGGTGCATCTGACGCGTCAGTTGCTCATAACGTTTCCATATCTCAGACTTGGAAAAACATTACTAATGTTACACACTTCCAGTGATGACCAATAAACCGCTCCCAGGCCGTAATTGCATCAAAGTCTCTTTAACAAGGTAGAGCCTTCATGGGATGGAAAGCCAGTTTTTTTTAATGTGTTTGGTTTGGATCTGGTTTGTAAATTATTGATAACTGACATATTTTTCATGAATCTGGCTTCAGTTCTTTTTATTTATTTCCAGAGATAAGCACGTAACTCTCCAGAATCCACAATCTTTTGCAGTAAGTCAAAAGACCTTTTGATACGTTCTGCAGGCCTCAGAGCTTGTCAGTACATTAAACTTGGATAAACATCCCGTAACTGGTATTGCAGTTTAACCTTTCTTATCCAAACTCCACAGGGATGTCTGAGGCTAAAGCTAAATTAACCATATCCAGCAAATCCAGCCTCTTTCTTCTTTCATCAACAAGGAATGTTCTCGGAGCTGTTGTACTATTATTGGCAAATTCTCAAAATCTGGCAGATGTCTAAAAATTAGCGGCTACTTTATGAACACTAAGATTCCATTGCAGAAAGACCCAGTTGTGGTTTGTTGCTTCTCTTTTGCTCTCCATAGGAAAACAACCCCCAATGGCAGACAAGAGGGAAATCAATACTGCAGAAATCAATACAACACTCAGTATCTCGCCATTTTGTCTCAGGGAAAACAGTCAAGCTATGACCAGCCAGCCAGCAGGTAGTGTAATCTAAAATGTCTAACCTGCCACTGGGCCTTTTTTCTGTGCCATTTGTGTAGCAGCCCCTGGGTGGAAATATGATGCGTGGGCTGTACAGAGTAGGGTCAGAGGTTAGGGCTTGGGTAAGGGCTTGGGTATTGTAAGAGGACAGCATTGTTGTGGGACGCTATGGCAACTGGACATTCTTCCCAAAGGTGATATTGTCTTTGCCCTGGGAGTGACATAAAGGGGACTTACGGCCATGACGAAGGAGCAATCCAACCGCATGGCTTTATCTGTAGGTGTGGATGGATGTGAGAAGCTATGTGCATGTGATTGATCTATCTGGCTCTTTCCACCAACTCAGCCCCCTGTAGGCCCATTAATGCTCTGGTGCCTTTTCAGCTGCTGATGTAACAGCAGCCATGCAGAAGCTTGTGAACAAGTAAGATTTTGTGCTTGTTTCTTGATTTTTATAATGTGGCACTTTTATGCATTTGTTAATCCTGCATACAGTGCAACTGAAAGCGATTAATAATGTGCTTTCAGTAGCAAGCGACAAACTGGTCCGGATGCAGTTCTTTCAAACTGTGCGGTAGATATAATGTGGAATGTGATGTTTAATGTGTTTAGTAGTTAAAAAATAAATGAAGAAATCAAAAGTAGACCACTCGATACACCAGAACTGCCTCACTGTTGGCTTGTTTGAGCTGTAAACATTATTTTACTTACTGTATCTCGAAGGTTTGATAACTAAAACCCAAAAGATCAAATGGTTGTCACACCCCACACACATACACGCACAAATACATTCACATACTGACACAAAAAGCACGGATCACCTGATCTCCTCATGCAGTCACAACATACTTTAAGGATACTACTACGACGACGACCACCCCCGCTCAAGCGCTCGTGTTGACACCACACAGTCAATGACCATGCTTGCCATATCAAAACACAAGTCAGGCCGTTGCGTCAGAGCGGTCGGCCAGCATTGTTAACCAAGTTAACCGACAGCTCGCGAGGACTAAACGTGGGAACTCTCTTCCACGATTAGCACTTTTTTTTTCTTCCCCTCCTCTCTTTTACAGAGTAGAGAGTGTGTACTGTAGCGTAGTGGCTACACGGCTCTGCGAAGGCAACCACAGAAATGCAGCATGTAAACATGAACTTTTTTTTTAAAACAAATGCTTAATTCAGATGGCCAAAGGGGCCGTTGGGCTTTTTAGAGAATAGTTCTTCTTTGTCTGTCATCATACATTCTTGGTGATTGTCTTCTTCTGACATCTGACAGCATCTGACTTTATTCTGACTTTACCGCCTCTTCACCTCCTCTGTAGCCCCCTTTTATCCACGTTTCACTGTGTAAATGTTCTCAGCGCAACAGCCTTCACTTGTAGCTTTGAGTACGGAGAACTTTAAACCTTCAGCAAGTGTATTAAAGCTAATCTGAATTCCTGCATTGCCCTTGCAGACTGTTAAGACACAATGGCCAGTTGAAGGTTGGTCATTATTCACCCCCTTACAGGCATGCCTTCACTTTGCCTTTTACCTGAGGCCATGCAGTTACATTACGACTGTAGTCAGCAGAATACACATCCCCAATGCATACAGAGATCAGTAATATTCTAATGGGCCATTCAGATGTTAATCTTAAAGTAGATAAAAACTAACAACCAATTAGCTATCTGCTAATTGACCTGATGTCCTGTAACATCTGAATTTACATGTTATCATGTATTACTGGTGTATTTTATTTTATTTGACGCCCCTAACTGTCAGGGTATTTAAGTGCTTACCTCACCGTGTTACTCCATTATTGTAGTAGAGCAAGTATGCTGTCATTCTGCGCCAGGTTTTACCTTGAATATGATTACATATCACACACACACACACACACACACACACAAGCACACAGGAAAAAAAAGACACACGTCCCTCTTTGCATTGTCAATTATGTATTTGTCAATAGCTCTGCTTCCTACAGGACCCATCAGCCTGAATGTTGCAACCTTTCAACTGCCTGGGGTGCATAAAAAAATACAAAATCCATGTCGAGAAGAATAAGTTTAGTCAACTTCTGTGAGAAACACGATGTTTGTTGCTGCTTTCTGGCAACAATCTCCTGCTTAGCCTCAAGTTAAAACACAAAAAAGAAGAAAAACCTGCTCCAGAATAACCACTCTTGTTCCTCCAGCTAATGGTGCAGTAGGATAGAGTTTCATTTCCTTCAGAGCTTTTCTGACCTTGTCTGTCTTCACTACACTCTGCCACCACAATTCTCTTCTCTTTTGCTTCTCCTCGGGATTTGCCTTTGTGTCTGCTTGTCATTCAGTGGTGAAAGCAATGAAAGCTGATTAACACAGATACACAAAGCCAGAAGCTATTCCAGCCCTACTGCTGTGCAGACACTCTGCACTTACTGCTGGACTCATCCAGGCTGGACTTTTACTCTCCTACATACAGTCCTCCCTACTGAACAACACAAACAAACGCATACACGGTTATAAATATGAAAATAAGAAGCTAGGTAAAATAGCCCTGCATCTGGACATATTTAATTTTTTAAAAAACATGATTTTGTAATAGCCAATAATTGCACATAAATGTTCTAAAAAAAATGTTTCCCCTCTTAAAACAAATACTCTCATAGAGAAACACTGCTCAAAACACACCTTTTAATCAGAATATGTGCCTCAGAGAAAAACAAGGTTGTTATGGAAAGAAAGAGAGCTTCAACACAGCCATTTAAATTATGCTTAAAGGAGAGAGGGGAAAAAAAAAAAACTCCTGAACAAGCAGTCTAAGTACTCCATTTTCTATGATGCAAGAATGTAGCAAGAAGCTTGAGTGAACACAGAACACACACAGGAAAACACAGGAGGTGTCTTTCAGTTTCAGCCGGCAAAAAAAAAAAAAGAGAAAGAAAATCGTCAGCCATGTTGGAGTAGCTTTATCTAATATCCCCTCCTTATTATGTTGGCTCTTGCTTTTACGGTGGGGGACATTTGCTATTCCTCGCCTGTTACATAAAACACCAAAAACACACCCGAGGTTAGAGGGGGAAAAGGGTAAGCAGACTATTAACACACTAGGCAAATCCTCACCTCCTTTTTGCGTCCCTCCACTTTGTAGAAATTCCAACAAACCGTCTGGATCTCCTCTTTAACAAATCCTAAAGGGCAGCCATCTTGCCTCCTTCTGTTCTTCTATGAAACAGACTATCCTCCACATCAATATTCATGGAAACCAGTCTGACGTCAGCTCTCATCATCAGGAGAAGCCCGGGTGTCGCTGTTTGCCGGTCTGAGAAGCACGCTCATATGTGACTCTGTTATAAAGCAACAGAGGACGCAGAGTGGCCGAGACGTTGCTGCAGGTCAGGAGGGGAAGACTCTTGCTTCGCTGGCAAACTGAAATAATCACAAAATCACTTTCCTGCTGAGTCCTTCCCACACAAAGAGACAGGTTTTCTTTCCCTCCTCTGCTCCCTCCTCTTTTTTTTCTTCTTCCCTCAGCCGCACACAATAGTGAACACTATGATGGCTGCCCTGAAGCACTGGAGTGGATTCGGTGAGCAGGACAGGACTCCACCCCCGAGTGCACTTTATGTTGAATATTGCACTGGGCTCAACTGTCTGACTGAGCTAGAGTAGAAGATGCCTCCACCCCCTTCCTTTTTCTCAGACAGGAAGCCAAGTGACTCAGGGTTTTTCCCTCTCTTTTCACTCTATCTATCTCGACTTCCTTCTTTCATTTTCTTTCTTTTTCCTCTCTGTCACACACAACTTCCCCTGTGGTGTAATAGCACTCATTTTAAGAGCATTACGGCAACAATCGAGAGGTGGCCAGTTTGGAGTAAAACCAGTTCGGCAACGCGTTCATTTCCAACGGCTGTGTCTTATTTTGGCAAGCCTCGCCTGGCCGGCCGTCTCATTTTTAGAGTGGAGTGTAAGACAACTCTCCAGTCTGCATACAGGCAGCATAATTTGCTTCATGTGTCTGCCAAGACCCTCCTCCTGTTGACACTGGCCACGTGGGCCCGAGAGAGATAGAGAGAGCAGTGTGAGAGAGGAGAGGAGGCCGAGGGTGATTTAAAAGACAAATTCAAGCCCCTGCAAGGTTGACACGGGTGAAAATGTGTTATAATAGGTCAAGTAGTAGGACGTCAGTTGTGGTTTTATTGTGGGTTTCTGTGTTACGTCCTCATGCGGAGGTGCAAGCCTGAGGTTCGTCTCGTACGAATGCGTTTGGATCTTTGATTTTAAAGGTTATAGAGCAGCAATAAAACTTTAGGAGCACGTGTTTTTTTTTTTTTTTAGAGGGGAAAAAATGTAGCACCGTAAGCAGAAGTGTGTCATTTCTTCACACGTGGTCACAGCTTTAACCACCGTGCTCATTAGTCAACAGCACTTCCATTCACTTAACTATTTAATTCCCCTTTTCTTTTGCTCTACTAACAGGTGGGTCTTGTCTGAAAATAATCTGCCTTTAGCTGCAGTTAAAGCTTAAAGGGAGACCCCACCTCTTTCCCAGCAGCCCCTGCCCTGCTGCAGTGACATTTGTTGACTCAATAGTTTCAGGCTCAGAGCAGAAAAGGAGATTTGTTTTTACACAGAATGGGGGAGGGGAAGAGGTAGAGACAGAGAGGAGGGAGGAAGGAGGAGTCACTTTAGCTGCGGCACAGATCCTGTTAAGACAAAATAGACAGTTTTACATCAAGTATGGCTTCTGTCTCTACACAGCCCAGCTGTTACTCAGGTGGATGTTGAACCGCCCGAGTGTAAATGTCTTTAATGCGCGCTACACCGCTGTAATTAGGTCAGGCCGTGTCATTCTTGCAGCTTGTGGGAATTGTTCACTGTTTAACCTTTAGCTGTAGGCCCACACAGAACGATCAGGAACACACTGTCTTTTCACCAAGGACATCGCTTGTGTGAATGCAGGTAAAAGTCCCACATTGATTTCCTCTAAACAGCAGTGTTTGAAGAAGACAACGGAGGACAATACAGATAAAAAAAAACAAAAAAAACAACAACATATGAGCACAAGAAGGATTTTGAAACACTGAAACATGTGTTGTGAAATCAGAGCTGCAGATGGATGCCGGAGAGAACCTGTTTGCATGTACCACAATGTAAAACCGGCCTGTTGTCTTAGTATCATTTTAATTAACTGAGCTGAGATCAGAACATTGTATCTGAGCTTTATTTCTAAGTGATAAGATGTCGAACTCCTGACAGTGGCATGTGTATGCCTGTCTTTTGTTGTCGCCTTATTAGTGCTAGCCCAGCTGATGGTTAGGGAGCTTGTGTATTGGTGAGTTGTTAAGATCATAGAAGTGAATGAATGAAGTGCCATCAAGAGCGCCTTTGAGCAAGGCAGTTAACCTACCACAGCAGCAATGAAGCGTCCCGGTGATCAGCGCTGCGGGGCTCTCAGCGGTTGTTTGGACTGGTCAGCTTCCTTCTATGTCTCTGGCTCTGCTCCCCCAGGCAGCTGCTGTAAAACAAAGAAGTCATCTTGTCTGGTGACATAACCTTTAAACCACATGTTGAAGTTTTTGTACCTGTTCTCCACTGTGGATGTCTCTATGTTCGGGTAACTTTTTAAAAATTCTCAGGCAACAAGCCTGAGGCGACTTTTCTTTGTCTTTGTGTTTTCTGTTTTTGCAGCCACAGCACTCCAAAAGTGCAGCCAGTGAGTTTATCGCTGCTTATCTCGCGTGCAACCTTAAATGGGCCGCATTGACTGTAGCCACGTGTATTGCCACCAATGAGGCAGGAGAGAGGCTCCTCGCTGAGCTGCCCCCTCCCTGAAAGCTACTGTACCTCGTAAATCAGACATTATCTCGCCAGTGCTCTCGCCCTGTCACATTTCAAAGGACTGGAGGCATGTGCCGTCACCTCATCTGTAAACACAGAGCCGTGGCCTCATGCTGACCCAGGGTCATCAAATTTTAGGCACACTTGTCACTTGACTGATTTCACACCTGAAGATGACGATGAGCATTAGTGAAGGACGTTAACTTGTTCTTCTTGTCTTCTGTCGGCGCTCGTGTCGATTTATTCCGAATCGAACGCCAATCAAGGAGAGGACCGTCCTGCCGCTTTTGGACCTGAGCGTCTGGTCTTAAGATCTGTGTGACTCTAAGTCACAGTGTTGGTTTGCCATGTCACTCCCTAAGCAGGCTATTTCAGTCCATTCGTGAAAAAAAACGGTGGCTTTGGAGAATGAGCATTCACATTATCAAACTGGGTGGCGAAACCACAGAGTGAAATGAGTCATTCTGTTCAACGTTTTGTCTTGCCATGTAAAAAACAAATGTAACTGACAAAAGTCGGAGAGTTTAGTGAATGATGAAACCAGCTTACAGTTTAATGTTGACTTCCTACATGTGTACGATCATTTATGTAAAGTAACTGTCATTGAAGGTTTCTAGGAAGTGTGAAGTTCGTTGTAACTCTTAATTCCAACTGCATTTTACCCACAACATTTGAATGGAGATGCAAATCTACATGTTTTTTTTAGGTGGAGGTCTATGGGTTGACATCATACCTTTAGGCCACATTTACATATACACTTAAACATGCGTCCTGGTTTTATTTTGGCCTTCCAGCCACACCACATCATTAAATCTGACCAGTATTTTTGTTTATTTCATTTTATTGTGGACTCGAAAAAACATGATTGTCATGTGATCTGACTCGCATATGCCAACTCCCAAGAAATACTTAAATTCTTAAGTGGATTGAAAACTCTGCAACGTTATCTTAAACTGATCCTGCCTGGAAAAGTTTTTGTTTTTATATTTGGTGTGAATCATTTTGGTCCTAAATAAGGTGGAGACACATCAGTGGAGACTGATTTGTGATGAAAGCACTGATTTACAGCTTTCTTTACGTTGCTCTGAAGGCTAGGAGAAAAGGGGTGACATCTGAGGCGCGACTGGGGACTCGTCGTGAAGCCGAGAAAAGCAGCACTTCTCACAAGCACCGGTGGTGGTATTAGCACGCGTCTCACCTGGGGCAATCTAAACACACACACACACACAAACAAACTCTTTATGTCGGGTAATAACTAGGTATCCTCTGCTTTGGCCAATACACAAGCGAGTGACCGCAGGATTCCCCCTCTAACAAGATGTCACCCACTGCTGCCCCTCCTCCTGTAGTTATCTTAAAAGACAAGGGAGGGTCGTTAGTGTGGGTCTCACATAGCCTAATTGTTTAAGCCCCAGCAGGGGGTCCGGGGTAGCGTGGTGGAGGACGGGGGTTTTAAAGAAAGAGAGGGAGAGTTATTGGAGAACACTTATGTTATATTCTTGGGCTCCAAAATCACCGAATTTGAACGTTTTTGTGCCGTTTTGCCCTATTTCACATTTCTTGCATATTTGTAATCGCGGGACTTTTGTCTCTCTCCACAATGCCTCTCTGTCTGCCGCGTGTGTGCCATCTAACAATTGAGTTCCTCCCTGGGCACAGCAGGGTTGGACAGGGCCAATCATGGTCTGCCGCTGTTCCCGTGGCGACCAACTGCTTCTGAGAGCTTTAAGAGCCGGTTCCCGCATTCAGGCTGCAGGTGCTTCCATCCTCCCATACAGTGCTCGCCCCCCAACCCCCTAAGCTGAAGCCTCTGTAGGCACAGCCCTCTATTAAGAGGAGGGAAGCCCTGCCAGCTGTGAGATACAAGCTTCTCACCCACTTGTCCAACTCTTGATCCCAGAGGGGAATCATCACCTGCCCTCCTCTCGCTCGTTTGGGTCGCTGTTGTGAGCCAATTTTTGTTTCTGGTGCAAATTGAAGCTGCTTTGCTTTCTGAAAACCAAAAGAGAAAACACAGTAAGAACTCTGTTTGTGGCTGTCTAAAGATTTCACTTTGTATGAGCAATCTTCCGGGGCACCTACCATTTGAAGCTGCTCCAAGCATGTCCAACTAGTGGGAGACCCCGGGGCAGACCCGGAACATGCTGGAGGTACTATATAGCTCATCTGGCTTGGGAGCGCCTCAGGAATTCTCAGGAGAGGCTGAAATGAGTTGCTGGGGGAGAGGGACGTCTCGAACGCCCTGATAATCCAGCTACCACTGTGATCTGATCCCCGGATAAATGGAAGAAAATGGATGGTTGGAATGGACAATTTTTTCACGTATAAAACATTCATGAATTGGCCATGTTAATCGACAGAAAGTGCAGCAGAAATGATCCCCGTTCACCGTAAATCCGTGTCAGAATCGTAAAGACTTTCACAGAGATATTCACAGTTCTCAGGCTGCTCAGGAGTCATAGCAATAATTGAGCAACCGCACGCACTTAAGCGCTGAAGCCCCACTGTTTCTTAACTGCATTCTCTGGTGTTTGGCACGGGGCAGATGATGACCCCTGCTGGTGAAGCATGATGACCTACAATCCATCTGAGCCTCCTTTTAAAGACGATTGCTTGTAGTTTCCTTGAGTTACACATTAAAACTAAATTTGGAATTCACAAATAAATCCGCATTTTTCACAAATTACGATACCTTAATATCCTCAAAGACCCTCTGTACATTAACTGAATGTTTTCAGTCCTTAATTTATTTATCTTTACTATTTATTGCATAGCACTTCTATACAAAATAAATATTTATGTAATTTATATAAAATAAAGTAAAGCGAGCGGGTCAAAGTGAGAGAAAACTGACGGTTTGCAGAGATACGATCTGTGTCTGTCTGAAGGAACAACCATGAGAGGCAGCCACTCCATGTGCAGACAGCTGGCACTTGACATTTGTGACTGTTAATGTCACATCGCACTAGCAGCCTTTAAATGTCCCCATACTGTCTAAACAACATCCTGATTCACCATCCTCCTACAGGTGGCCTCTGGTTTGCCCCCGCCTGCCTGCCAAATGTACCAGCAGCAAACACCCGGTCGCGGCAGCCAAGAACACAGCCCCTCTTTTACCCCCCCCCCCTCCAAGTCTCTGTTTGTCAAGTGATAAGTAAGATAGCAGAATCACTATCTGGTTTTGAAAGTTCACTAAAGGTTAGATTTCTGTGTCATAAATGACAGGAAAGATGTTTATGAAGAATGGTCGTCATCCCTCCGTTCAGAGAATTAATGACAAGGTGCAGTGCAGCTGCTCAGGCAGCTTGTAGTGGCCCAACACGTTACAAAATCAGTTGTAGACAGTGTTGTTTGTAAAAGGAGTAAACCTTTGCACCCACCCCGGACATTGTATGGCTTCTGTAGGTATGATGCACATGCACTTGCTCAAGATTGTTGCTCAACTTGTTTGTCAGGCGGATGCACAAGCAGCCTGTTGAGCTGCCTGCAGCTCCCTGGTTCAGAAACAGTCGCACAGCTGCCCAGCAGCAGCAGCTGCCTCCTCTTTTGCTTATCTTTGCATTGGCAGCTGAGACGGTCCTTCCAGATAGCACAGACATGAAATCATCCCCTCACCTGCTTCGGGCTTGGTTCAGCATGACGAGCGCACAGCGCAACAGCCGCCCTCAGCCATGTTGTCTATCACCAGACGAAACCTTCCTTCCTCTGAACTGCTCAACCATAAAACACTTAAACCTGACAGGAAATAAAAACAGATAAGAAGGGCAAAGCTATGATTTCACTCCCAAAACAGTATGTGGTGGATGGTGGAGATTATGTTCAGATTAAGGCATCCAGAGCAGGATTCATCCAGACGGAGAAAGACAGTCTGGCATTAAGGTAATTAAGGTGATGTTTTGCAGCAGTAGAGCTGTGCTTGTGACTCAGAGTACGTAGCGTAACAGCTGTGGCGTGACACATAAGCCCCCCTCCGCAGCCCATCACTGATTGTGGCAAGTCCTTGGCTGTGACCTTGCTCTCCCTCTGCCCACGCTGTTGCGAGCAGGAGATGGTTGACGATCAATTTCAGCTGCGTTGTGCTCTGCGGAGGAAGGCAGCATATGGTTAGACATGATTTACGCACAAACACGAGCACTCTCTGGTATGCCCGTCCCCTCACCACCACCACCGCTGCCACACACCCCCCCCTCCTCCACTCACAAACACACAAACAAGCACTTACATAAATTATCATGTTTTGTGCCGCTGCAGACATTTAGTGGTAAATCGAAAATGTTGGATGCAGGTCTGTGGTTTAGCAAAGAAAGGAAATGATGTAAAGCTACAGACCAGGCTGTTGCTGAAAGGTTTTTTTAAGGTATTAAAGGATAAGTTTTACATTTGTTCAAGTCTGCCTTAAAACAACTCACATGCCCATATGTTCATTGAAACAGTTTTTACAATTCCAGATTTCCAATGACGGATTTCTTCCTGAACATGATTGGGGGTCAAATCCACAGCTGTGTCTCTGAATATGAAGCTTCGACCGTCTGAGTTTAGCCTTTCTAGGACAGAATGCATTGTGTTGCCCTTCACAGTGGCGACTTGCTGCGCTGCAGTGTAGTATAGCCACACGAAGCAGACTGTAACATTACAAGATACTCTCTTGATTTGTCTAATTCAGACACGTCTTAGTTTCAGATCAACTTTTTGGTCCAGAACAAGGTCTGTTGGTTTTGCCCCCCATCACTTCCATTGGAAAAGCATTAGGAGTGGCTCTCTTTATGGCCACTATAGGCAGGAAGACTGATTACAGCGAGGAAAACGTGTTTCAATTTACATATGGGCATCTGACTGCTGTTTTGAGGCAGAGCTGAAAAGTCCTTTAATCAATCTGAACAAGAACATTTTAGGGTTTGTTAGGTTTGAAAGGATCTTTTTAACTCGCAAAGGTGAGCAAACAAGATAATAAATGTTTAGTTTTATGGATATACTGTTAATTATTGAGCAGACAGAGCGGATTTGAAGGCTGATCTGTAACAATGTGAGCTCTGAAATTTATTTGTGCAGGGGATGAAAATAACACATTACTATGTGTGTGTCTAATCTCCTTTTTTTGTTATACTTGTTATCAGAATCTGTAGAGGCTGTGTTATGTCATTTACCTATCAGTTGTGTCTAGGCTGTCAAACAGTCATGTCCTCTAACCTTGGTTACCATAGTAATGATCAGATTGGTGCCTGCTTTCTAGAATACAACCGTACAGCTGTTCCGTGTCTCAAGGGGAGAAGACGCAAACAATACTGTCCCCACTGACCCTGTGTAACCCCTCACCTATCAATGATCTCGGGGGAGCATTGACCCGTGGTCATACCCTCCTCCTCAACTCCATTCGACCCCTCCATCTCTGACTCTCAGTCAGACGCCCCCCTAACGCGTCATTTCGGCATGAAAGAACTATTTAAATCTCTTTTCGCAATGCGTATACCGTGCGCGGTGTGTCAAGACAAATCTGCAGGAGCCAAGAAGCGCGGTCGATGTTAGAACGAGTGTGATGTGCTCTGACCTTTAACCTTCAGTCTCAATCCTGCAGCAGCGGTTCAAGATGACTCATAGATTATCGAGTGCTGAATGTTTGTACAGCCGGGATGCTTTGTAGGTCTCCGATGTGGCTGCGATAAAAGCGAAGCCTGGCCGAGCTAGACCTCCCCTTACAGTGAGGTCAAGCAAACAGGGAGGTTTGAGCCGCGAACACAATCACATGCGTTCGCGGCTTTGTGGTCAAGGTTGTGTCATGTGACCGACTGACTGGTAAAACCTCATAATAAGGACTCTGGAGTGTTGTTGTCCAGATTAACTGAACAAGGAGAAATAGATCAGTTACACATGTGGTGTTAAATGGGATTTCTTGACTCGTAATGTCTCATATTTTGAAATGAGGTACCAAGAGGAAGGTCAGATTTAAGTCAGGTGTGACTGTGTCACACCCTTGAGGCCAGTTTAGATAAAACTTATTTATTTTGGTTCAACTCTCAGATCTGAAATCACTGCTCACTGTATCTGTCTGACTTTAATTACATTGCTATAGGTTATTTCAGACATAACGGGCAAGAACTCGACTTTATAACATTATATTGTAAATAAAGAAATGTGCCTCCTGTCATAAGATAGCAATAAGATGTAAAAAGTAAAATCACAACAAAGATTCTCTTATATATTTTACTAAAAATGTTTACCCAGTGGTTCATTTTGTAGCATTTAGTGCCATCTATCAGTGTCATTGCTGATTTTAACCTCCTCACTTCACTCTTTTTCCTAGCATGACGGACAAACTGGCCTATCTGGTGTTTGGTTTGTCCATTCTAGGCTACTGTAGAAACATGACAGACGCCGTGGAAGACATCCCGCCGTGTCTCTAGATCGAAGAAAAACAAAAGCACAATGATTCTTATTTTCAGGTGATTATATATATATGAAAGAAAACAGGATATAATGAAACATAACAACACTTAAGTAATAAGTAACACTTTACTTTGATAGTGTTTGTAACATTTGACCTGTGGCGGTCCATGAACACGTTCTTAAATCTCAACTCAATAAGCCGTTAACCTGCTACAAATACTCTGCAAACTATCTGCCGGCCGACTATCCAAATAAAGTGTTACCCTCTAATACACTGGACCTTTAAATCATCATATAATCATCACATAATGATCAATAAAACATCGCATGGACTTCATCTTTAGTCTCGCTTAGATCCTGCAACAAACAGCCATTTTCCCACAGGGAGACTATTACACCTGTCTGTTTGTATAGCTAATGGTTATATCCTCAATGTGTCTGTGAGATATTTGTCTTATGCTACAGAAAAACAAGCCAGGGAGTAGTTTAGTTAGGCCCCGTCACAGTGTGTCCCCTCCACTTCACTTTGACAACAAAAAAAAAAAACCAACAACTTGGCAGCAGTGGGCTTTCAGCTCATTTTTAACAGAGGGCTTCACCATAATGATATTTTTATTCCGGGAGACATGGCCTAAATGATTTCATGTGCTAATGCAATGGGCTTGGCCATCCCCAAGGCAACAGCACTAGTCTCATTAGGGTTTCTAGTCATGAAAGTAGTGAAAAAGGAAAAGCACTGAATGGGGTCGTTAAATACATCATCAAAGAGGTGTGTCTCTGCTCTCTCGTTATAAGTTAAGATAACGCAAAAAGCTCCTCGGTTATGGGGGGGAGGGAGAGGCGGCGGCGGCGGCGGCGGTATATGCAGAGAAAAGTCAGTTAGTGTTTGCTTGCCTGTCTGTTTTTGTGTTTAATTATTGAGTCATTATACATTTTCCACGTCTGAGGAGGGAATGTAATTTAGCCGCACATAAAGTTGCGTCGATGGGACGCACTCATATTTTTTCAGCCAATCTGTTGCACTTTACTCCCATCCCCTCTGTTGTGATCAATATGAACCCAATGAAAGAAAGCCCGGGTAAATAATGGCTTTTAGCTAGATTCACCTGTTCATTGTAATTCATGAATATATTTATCTGTCACAGCCACCACACATCTCACACTCACATGGGACTAATGATTTAGCGTATGTTTTTTTTTTTATTATTACTATAAATGCATATAAGCTATGATTCATCCTAACCACAGAGGACACCATAAATATTTTAATTGTCTTAACTCCCTTAACATCTGCTGCTGAATTTAACTGCTGCGGGATAATAGCTGTAAAAAATTATAGGCGTGAGCCGCTTTTTTGTCTAGTGGCTGTGATATACATTACCTACATACGTTGAATATCCACTAGAGGGCAATGTGTCCAATGCATTCAATCTGATGTCACAGGTTTCATAAGGGCGACAAACCACACAAAGAGAAATGACAAAGAGTCAGTTATTACAGTGTGCGCAGATTAGAAGAGTGAAGCACCCGAAAATGTGATCATTTACCGTGATGGGAAGCTTTTTTTTTTGTTATTCTCCTTCGATTATGAGGTGTCACATTATCTTTCCTGCCATTGCTCTTACCTCTGGATTAGTGAATCTTCCTGGTAGTGTTTTTTCTGTGCGTGTGTGTGTGTCCACCTTGCAATGTCACATTGCAAATTAAATCCAGTAATGATAAATCTATGCAGTGATGTATTGGTAGGAAAGATGTGAAATATTTTTTTGTGATATAAGGCATATGAAAATGAGATGTAAACAAATAATTCTTGTAGTGACGTAAAATGGCATTAATCAACACATTTCATATTATTATTTTTTTTGGTTTCCAACAAAGAGGAAGCAGCCTTCCTCTCCTCCCAGTTTCCTTTCCTATTCCTCTCTCTCTCTCTCTCTCTCTCTCTCTCTCTCTCTCTCTCTCTCTCTGTCCCCTTCATTCCCCCTCCCGCTATCTGTTCCCCCCTCCTATGGGATCATGGGAATTGTGCAAGTAGCGTGGCGTTCCACGCTCTGCCCGCGGCGCTCCAGGAGGAGGCGTGCAGTAATGACCTGCTCCTCAGCTCGCTCGCCATCATCGCCCTCACAATTAATTCCCGCCTCGCGTTCCTCTGTGGTGGTGGGAGGGGGGGTGAGAGTGTGGGCTCCCTCATTAGAGCTCCTTGTAATGTGTCTGGCAGCAGTTCCCATCCTGCCACTTCTGCCCTTCCACTGCTGCTACCATGTTTGTTTTATAGATGCCTCCCTCTATGCTTTCCTGCCTCACGGAATGACTGACACTGAGTGTAAAAGTGTGCCTGGTCTGTGTTTTTATCCATCAGGGCTCCAGGAAACACATGAATACACCTTTCACATGCGTGACATGGAAGAGAATATTTTGAGCAGGTTATTCCAGGTCCATCCAGGTAGCGCGGGAGCCTTTTCACAACAAACACAATTCATGAAAATGGCCAATGCACTGTCACATTATAATGACTTCAGAAACAGGTGATGACATTTTGAACGGCTGGTGCCACCAAACTCAGGGTAAGCGCTGAACTTTTAAACCAAGTGGAGCACAGTCTGACCTGAATTTCAACTCCGTTTCCGTCCTTTTCTGGTCTGCTTCACACGGTTGGTCAGCCTGCGTGTTTTCCAGGTTCTAAGTGTGAAAGGGCAGCAACATAACGGCAACAAGAAGCATGCTTTTGAAATCACGTTGTGTGTGATGTGAAGGGTTTCCGCTATTGTTACTGCAAGCACCCTTTTTTATGTGTAGATGGTAGAAATCTTACGAATAACACGCTGAACACTTAGTCCCTGAGAAAAAACACGACGATGATGAAGAAAACAAATTCTTGACAGCAGCTGCACTTGATATTTTTGATAATGACAGCGTATGAAATGTCAGCGTGAGAACGCGTGACAATGTGAAAGGGGGGTCGCTCGCAGTGACGAATCTACAGAGAAGCATCACCTGAATCCGCAGCTTCCCTCAACTCTGCAGAGTTTTGGAGCAACTTTACTATTCTGATTCACTTTGACACAACAGGCAGCTACTTTCTGTGGAAAATCTCTACTGTACAGTACCCGCTCAGTGCCAAGCAGAAGATAGACACATTTAGCATCGAGCTGGTGAACATGTTGGAGCATTTAGCAATTTTTTTAGGAGCTGGCGGAGACCAAAAATAGAGCTAAAAGAGAGTGAATATTAGATTTCGTCAGGTGGCCAGAAAAACAATGTTGCCCTGCTCACTAACAAGTTCATTGTTATTCCGGGTTTAAATGTCATCAGCTACCATTAGATCCTGAACGCAATATAAGCAAAAAACAACTTTAGTTCCCAAGATTAATTATCATCCTGTAAACATTACCTGTTTTTGTTTGGAACACAAAGTGTTGGAGTAATGAAATGCAACGTAAAAACAAGCTGACAATGTCCTGACCAAGGCCACGTGCTTTTTTTTTACTGCAGTTTGAAGCCGATTGGGTGCCACACTCTAAACAAACACAATAGCAAAAGCAGTGCAGTATACTGTACATACTCAGAACAAAACAAAGTACAGTAGCAGGCTGGTATTCTTTTGGGACCACTGAACATATAGCAGCCAGGAGGGGGGAAGAAATCGATGCTGCTGCATGCTGGGGAGGCTACCACAAACTGAGACCAACGTTTCAGTTCTTCGCATTTTTGTAGAACACGCAGTTTAAATTTTAAATGTGTTTAACGAAGAGCTGACATATCAAAATGTACTAAATGTCCCAAAAGTCAAGAAATCCTGCCAAATTTGGACAGTTTATGTGTGAAAACAGGTCAGTTTAATACTTTAGATGAGTTGAATAAGTTTTGGGGAGATCTGTCCTCAGTTATCCTGCATCTTGCATCACTCAGAAAGTACATGCAGCACCATGTTACCTGGCAGAAGCCACTTAAAAAATACTTCCTGTCACAATAAAGCTCATCGTGAGAATACATAGATAGGCAGCTATTTATACACAGACCCCTTTTTAGATAACACAATCAAAGACACTGACTTCTGCACAGCGTGTCACGAACACTTTCCCGAGTCGTGCTTCGTGCTACTTCAGCGCGGAGCTCATTCACTGTCATAGTAGTTCGAGACTGTTTTGCTCTATTACATTGATTTTTGCACTGCTATTGTGCAGGAGACAGATTCAGCATCTGCCATTGTGGACTTTGTCAAAGCCAAGGCTGCAGCTTAGAGGTTGAGTCAACATGCAGATAAATAGAGGGCAGTTCTGTTTGACAGTTCCGTGAAAGAAGCATAAAAAGTTGTATTCCTTTCACCTAATATTGCTATTATGATCACCGGGATAAGTGGGTTTGATAGTGTGTTTGCGTGTGAGTGTGCCTGCCTGTTTCTCTAAAACATTAGTGGTTGTGCATCTAACTTCTATCCACCGTAAGATCTTGTGCGTCAAAGCGTTATTGTATATCCGGGCAGCGTAAAACCGGACATCAGTTCGAGGACCACATGTTAGAAATGTTGAAAATAGGCACTGAGCGGATGGTCGAACGGTAGTCTTACTCTTCTCTATAAACTCGAATGCATATGGCAACAGGACAAGACAGAAGTATTCTAAATTTTATGACTTCAATTTCACAAAAACCCAAAAAACAAGCACTGCATTGCGAGGTCTACCTCAGCATTCCTTCTGAACTTTAAACGCTCATTGCTACTCACACAGACAACAAGTACAAAGTAAAAGGTTTTGTGCTCCAATGGCAGGCAACAAAACTCGATATTTAACACAAAGACGTTCACACGCGTGATTAACACGTGATCTTTTCGTGGATATCATGCCGGACAAGGGGGGGGGGGGATTGATCTTGACGCAAGGTGCAAATGAACACAGTGCGGTGCAATCTTAGCCAGCGTAAACACACTCTGAAAAGAAAACCTGCCCAACAAGTTCAGGAGGTCACTCAGCCCAGCCTCTTCCTGCCATGTCAAGCAAGCCAGGGAAAAACATGGATGTGTTCAAGAAATGCATCCATTGGCAAAGGAGTACAGCTCAGGGGGAGAAAAGTAGAGCAGCAACTCTTTCTTTCGTTGACCTACATGGGACATGTTTGTTGTTAAGTCTCCACCTGCTCCGTTTGCATGTCAGGTTCTGATATGTTCTGATTATGTGGGCTGCATCGAGATAAAGCGTACTGATACCCGGTCTGAGTGCAAAACCTTGTGATTACATGCCATTATCTAGATAACCTCTCCCAGATACTGATCGCATGTAAATACCAGGTGCAAACGGGGTGTAATGAATTAATCTGAATTTGAGATGGTACATATTGATATTTAATTCAAATCAGAATAAACAAGAAAATCTTCGAGAGCCGCCGTCGTATAAAAAGCAAAATCACAGCTGCAGCTTCCCGTCGCGGGGCAGCAGAGCTACGATGGCGTCATGTCCGCATGTAAACATCACAAGTTTGACAAGTCTGAGTGCAAGCACAATGTGGTGCGAACCGCTTAAAACTGAGTCACATCCTGAATGTGACTCATGGACTTAACCGAGTGCCTCCGAGATGTTTGTGTTTGCCAAAGCTGTTTGCCCACCCGCACTGACAGATAAGCATGGCAACAGTGTTTGCACATATTAGCACAAAAACAAAAGTATCCCAATACCTAGTTCATGAAGAGAGACACTTGAATC
Organism: Nibea albiflora; assembly: GCA_014281875.1. Lineage (NCBI taxonomy): Eukaryota > Metazoa > Chordata > Actinopteri > Sciaenidae > Nibea > Nibea albiflora. The sequence goes on along the minus strand of CM024789.1, from coordinate 6,579,140 downwards.
TTTGGGTCTGCTTGAAGTTGGAAATGAACGTTGTGACATATATAATCACATCTCTCGATTTAGCCACATGACATGAACATTATGAGACCTAATTAAACGGTGTCACAGGCCAGAAATGTCCTCTTTGTGTCGTGTTCAGTGACGCCAACTTGTTGAGGTGAGAGTTGGATTACGGCCGACCACAACAAGAGAGCACTGTTTGACATTCATCTCCACGGTTTAACGTTTTATAGACTCCCAACTCAGTCCACCACGACGCAGTCCTGTTTATTGTTTCTGGTCAGTTTAATACCTCCTGACATCGCAGAAGGATCATTATTGTCTGTGTGTTTACATTCATGTGGCAGCAGGACAGCACCGTGACAGCTCAGAGCAAATATTGATTGTGGGCCGTACAGTTGCTTTTAATTCTAGCTGATGACCTCTGTCACCTGCAGCGCTACTGTCTTTATATCCTGTCTGTGAGGTAACAAAAGCACAGACGTGCACCTGAACGAGCGAAAACATCTGGCGCTCGTATTTCTACTTAATCGCGGCATCACGTAAAATGTTTGTTTTGCGAATCCAGATTATTTACTGGGCAGTGCACGTGTGGTAAGACGACGTTAAAGTTGTGAGCTGCGAGTGTGGATCTTCACACGCATACTCGGAGCTCTACATCTGGCCTTTAGGAGTCACGTGTCTGCAGTGTTTATAATACAAAACATGTTATCATACAGCATCATAGATATCAGGCAAAATACACAACAGCCTGCTCCAAAAGTATTCTGAGTGCATGTTCAGCAACATAAATGAAGAGTTTTCCTAAACTTACGTACATCTACACAATAACTGCACGCGAACTCAGTTTTGAGGTACCATTTTCTACTACTTTGTACTTCTACTCCACTGCATTACACCAGGAAATGTTGTATTTTTGTGACTAGTTACTTTGCAGATTTGATACACTGTTATAGATTGAACTACTCGATACCATATCAAGAAGATAAAGTAAGCTCTACGTCATCCGGCTATGTGAATATGATTCGGTCCGTAATTATGAGCACCCGAGTTGGAAAAAAAAAAACTTTCATGTCAGGTTCTGGCTTGTAACTCTGAGTAGAAGTCAGAAACACTGGGAACTAAGTGTTAACAAACCGGTGGACAGTTATACATGACTAAAATGTAATTGATTCAGCTGATTTAAAAAGGCCTGTACGTCATGCCTTGTTTACAGTAACAGCAAAGCTATAGTAACTAAGTTTAGTAATGTAACTCCAAGATCTGTAGTGGGGGGGGGGGGTGACCATCTAGGAATAACACTCCAAAGTTAGAATGTAATAGAGTATTTGAGAATGTGGTAAAACCGAATGCTTCGTCCACCTTTGCTGTACTCTGTGTTATCAATAAGCCGTCCACAATCAGAAAAATGTATCATTGAATTTGATCAATGTATTATTACCCACGCTGCTCCAAGAGTTTTTCAGCATGCTGGAGATTCCCATCCTGAAGGAAACACACCCCCAAAAAAAAAAAAAAGCCCATTTATGTAATACTGTACGCTCGTACAGAATGATGGATTAATCAGAAGAGGGGAAGTAAATCTTACATCGGTTGGTGCACGATGTGCTGGAAGGAAAAAAACAGAAAGAAACCAGGAATAATACCAGAATCTCCAGTGTCATTCCTTCCATCTGAAGAAAGTTTTCAAAGCTCATCCACCTACAGAATGTGACTGCGAACTTTCATTCATGTAGCCCCGATGCAGACACAGTACTTTCTATCCATGTAACTCGAGGTTTTCTGTGGAAGTGATTGTGTGTAGGTGCTGTCATCTGTACCAGATTGTGTGCCAGGAGTCGGCTTTCTTTCAGCAAAGCTACTAACTGGATAATTAAGGGTGCTCTATACACTCCAATTAGCAGGCGATGGCAAAGGGAGGAGGGATCGCTCGACTGTATCCAAGGAAAGCGGCGTAAGAAGCGGGTGATACACATCAAATCACAGCAAAAGGCTAATGTGTGCGAGGTGAGGGCACAATGCATTATAGTGTGCAGGAGGAAATGAGGCAGGTTTCTAAATAAATACTGCCAAGGTTGCTGCTGCACTGTGGCGCATCACTGCCAAACCCATAATCTCACACTGTTTATTTTCCCAAGTTGCTCCCTCTCTGTCTCTCTTCACTCTCTTTCTGTCTGTGTCTTTCTCTTCATGCTTTAAAGGCCTCGGAGGAATGCTGTTTACCACAACAGTGTGTGCGCGAGCCCGTCGGAGACACCTCCGGGAGACGCGGCCGAGCTCCTCCCTTTTCCTGGTCAGATTTTTTTTCTTTTCTTTTTCCATAGTTCCACCCAGAAACAACCGTGACTCTGTTGTGGTTTCCTCTGCTTGCATAGAAACATCCATACGTCCTGCAAGCATCTGGGGCCTCCTAATACTTTCCAGTAGGAAAATATACAGTAAGCTTGAAATAACAGGTGGAGATGGAGGGAAGCCAGCTAATCCCACCTCGTGCGCTTACTATTTATACATCTTATTTGCTCAAATAAGCTGTTAATTTCGGGGCTTGCGGGACGGGAGAGGCAGGCTGCATGTACCAGCGTTCCTCGTATCTTCACTGTCTTTCTCCTGACAGATGTGAGCACAGTGCTCAGCTCAAATTGAGACAGATGAATCAATGGATTCACACCATCACCCCTCAAACACCCATGTCTTATGACTTCACTGCTTCGTGATTCTATTTCCATCGACTAAATGCAGGCTACGTTTAAATCTGGGGTCACGGTTATTAATTACTCCTCTGAGTTCAGTTGAAAGCCCAGAGAAATGGAGGTGGGGAGGGTGTGTGTGTGTGTGTGTGTGTCAGGCTGGGTGAGGGGGGGGGGAGTAGATGCATAGGGAGTGATGCCGGAGCACGCAGACAGGAACAAAGGCCTGCCATGAGGGTTCATGCCTCCCACTGCTAGAGACTCACATACTGCCGTGGCTCTGCAGACAGAGGTTAGGACCACCTAGGCAGATTTCCCCCGGGGGCTATTATCGCCCGGAAGATAAAATGATTTTCAGACAGAGGAGCTTCCACACACACACACAGATGCACAGGGTCTGATACTGAAGAAAATAGAGCTTCAAGGATGGCTCCTTTTTTTTTTATTATTTTATTTTTTGTACTTTAACTGTCAATCGGGTCTAAGAACAAAAGTTCTGATTCATCATTACTTTGGGCAAAAGTCAAGACAAATTTATTCATAAACTCCCGCCTGCGAAAAAATATTTGTCAAATGAGCTTTTTGTAGTGTCAAAGGGACGTGCGCTTTTATTGTAGTGCGAAAGGGGCACTACAGAATGATCAAAAGAAGACAGGGGAAAACATTCATATCAATTGGGCAAAACATAGAATGAAATATGATTTTTTTTCTTCTTCTTCTGTTTACGGACCAAAGAAAACAGTATACTTTAGTAAGAGTTTATACACAGAGAAGGTAGGAAAAAAAAACAAGATACTACGTTTATTTTTATGCACACAAACACTCTGATTATCTGAAATAATGTTTTACGGAAATGCTGTTACACTGACATCAGCGTGTTCATGGTTTGAAGAAGAAAGAAACAAGACGCTTTCTCTTATTATCCCTCATTTTATGTATGTATCTGAAAACAGAAACACATCTTGCCACACAGGAAATGGATTGAGCAGATACCTGAGTGTTTTAACTGGCCTGCTCTGTTCCTGATGATTTGATGCATAGTCAGAATGTTTTACTTCCCTTTCCGCCCGTGATAGGTGTAATCACAGCTTGACGGTGCGACAGCGGCGTGTGTGTCGACAGACACAACTGTTTATCCAGGTCTTTACCACTCCAAACATAAACCCAAACCCGGCTCACCATATACTTTAACACCTATTACTCCTGTCAACGCGCTTACCGTTTTTTTTGGGGGGGGGGGGTTTCCTGTTCAGATGCACCACTGCTGCTGTGGGGCTTCAGAAATATCTGTTGCCTCTCCCAGAAGTCTTCCTTTTGTACGTCAGCGTGCCCGTAATGTTCGACAAGCCACTGAAAGAGTGATGATTTGACGGCTGTTGGATGAAGAAGAGGGAGTTTGAGGTCTTTGGAGGTAGGTCACTTGTGGGCGTGAACAGGTGTCTTGTCGGCGTGGCGGCGTGTCAACTCCCAGCCCGCATCATTTGTCACGAGTCAGTCAGTTCATACCTCTCACCGTCACTGAATAGAGTTATTTTAAACTTCAGCATGGAGAATCTAAATCATCGACTGTCACCTGTAAACAAATTCAGCTCCGCACCGATATTTCCAAATAATTGTAAACTGTTTAACATAGTTAAGTCCTTGTTTCTTCTCTATTGCCAGCACTCAATAAATTCACTAAAGTGTAGCCTTTAGCAGCCTATAGGCTTGTGTCACACAGCTCACCTGGAGGGGCTGGATGACTTGGAAATGTGTCAGCGTAGCTGTCAGTTTGTTTACTCACACCTAAACCTGTCTGAAAGTAGAAGCAATGCAGGGATTGTTTATTCCTCTGTGACATCATATCATTTTAAGTGATATGTCACACGAAGCTGAAACGACTTATTGATTAGTCGGCTGACTGATGATAGATTATGTCTGTTTTTAGGGGAAAATACCAAAAATCACCTTTTCTATCTTCTGTTTCAACGTGGAATCTTCTGAGTTTCTCTGCGTCTTTATCACATGAAGTCGATTATTGTTGTTGTTTTGTACATCTGGTCCAAAAAGAAAAACACAATTTGACATCAGTCTAGACGTTGTTTTGAGCTCAAAATAGACATTTTCCCCCCATTTTCTGTCTCTTTTCTGTTTCTGACGAATAATTGAGAAATTATTGGCAAATTACTCAAGACTAAAAATGTTACTTCCAGCCTGAATGACGTTATTGGTGATTACTGAAAAGAACAATACTTTATCGAATGATTGAAACTTTATAAAGACTTTCTAATCACTAATAAATCAGTTTCTGATCATTATTTGTGGATTAGATACAATCCATTTACAAGAAGAACTTTTTGACTGTGCAGACTATCAGTCACCGTCCATTTAACTCATTAACACTTAAAACTGCAGACTTGGTGCATTAAAACATTTCATGAACGACTTATTTTATCAGGTTTGAACTTGATTTCTTATCAGAAAATGAGCACTGATGAATGGATTTCCAACTTTAACCACTGCACTACAACCAAGTCCAAAAGACTGACCGCAGACAGTGAAAGTTTTCACAACTTGGCAGCGCAACATTGGTTCTTACGGCTTAAAGCTGATATATAAAGAATGACCGAATGATTTATGAACCATTAATAAAGTAAGATGTCTTAGTATGAAGCGGTATTAAAAGGTTATCTCAGTGTAATGAGTTCATAATGACCTGATCATGCCATCTTTCTATTCTACTGTCATCTGATGATATCATTTGTTGCAGTAAAAGTTATATACACCCTCGTTTCTTTAACATCACACTCAAAAGTCATATAAAGCTGCTAAAACTTGTTTTTGTCCGGTGATTAATTAATGATTAATTCCTGTGTGCAGTCACTGAGGTGGTGGTCTCATGTTAACTCGCAGATAAATGCTGATTGGGGGGGATAATCCGGGATGCTGATTGGAGTCATTTGAACTCAACGCTTCTATCCTTCAACATGAATGAACGTACAGATGCGCCATGCGAGTCCGTGTTGTCAGCCTGTGTGGGAGCTGTAGGCATGGGTGGCCAGCAGGCGGGATTTATAATGGTGATGAATCCCGGAGGTCTTTGTAATTATGGCTGTCGCGATGGACGGAGAGGGAGGAGGAGAGGAGAGGAGAGGAGAGGAGAGGAGAGGAGGGGAAAACAACCCGGCGGAGGCATTTTATTTTAATCACAGCTCAGCTCCATTCAAATTAATTTGACAAGTTTTCCCAGTCCTCGTTTAAAGACGGATCTGGTGAATGACAGCCAGCTTCCTCCTCTCTAAAAGCCTCGTCATGAAAAAAATGTATTTTTAAAAATATATATATTTAAAAGAGAGAGAGAGGGAGAGAGAGAAGGAGAAAGAGAGGGGCCACTATAAGGTTGCGTGATATTTCCAGCAGATATTTCCCCCCCTCTTAGGGCGCCCTGAGCCATCCATCCCTCCCACCTCCCGAGTGTTTCTATAGTAATTTCCAGCCAATGATCAGTAGGTGTCCACATCCCTGCTTCCTCACCTCAGCACCAATCAGCCACACACAGCGACAGGAGACACGGACTGAGCAGAGACCAGGCAGACACACACAATACAGCCCCCGGATCAAGAAGAAGAAGAAGAAGAGGAAACACCTTAAACCCCCTCTGCGATTTCACCCCTTTCTTTTTCCCCCCCGCCGACACCTTTTGGCTTATTTATGCACTTTCCGACCTTTTTTTCCAACGTGACAAGAAAGTCGATTAAAAAAAAAAAATGCTCCTTTTGTTTTGAGCGCTCCGAACACACACACACACACACACACGCACACACACACACGCACACGCTCGCCCCTGCTCTCCTCCGGCAGCCTATGTCTGTGCGTCTTCTCGCATCTTTGCATTATTTCCCCTCCGCGCGCCGCTTCGCCGTAATGTGCCGTCACACGGTCGCAGGCTGGTAGCATCTTGGGAGCTCTTCTCAACAGGAACCCGGTAGGTGATGCTCACTCTCTCCCCCCTCTCTCCCACACTCTCTCCCTCGCTCCCCTCTCTCTCTTTCTGTCCATATATTTCCGTCCACTTGCATGCGTTTGTTTTTTTTTTGTTGTTGTTGTTGGGTTTTTTTCGTGTCCCCCGATTTGTGTCCGTGTGGCTGCCAAGTGAGCCCGAGCGATGTCAGATTAATTTTTATAGGATTTTATTTGCACTATTGCACCGCACTCCCCTTCCTCGGATTATCTATGCATGACCTTTGATCTGAATGTCTACCACACGCCGGGCTCCGTGTAATTAATGGCATCTTGGTGCGGCAGCGGCGGCACAATGGTTCGTCATGATCGGACGTGGCTTTTTTACTTTTCTTTCCACCTTCCTCTCTCTCCCTCTCTCTCTCTCTCTCTCCCTCTCTGTCTGTTTCCTCTCTCCCCCTCTCCCTCTCTGTCTCTCTCCGGCTCCAAGTATTGAACATTTCTGTCTCTCTAAACTTTGTTTACAGGCTGAAAATCAATGTCCGTGACTTGATTGCCTTTGGGCTGCGTATTTCGCTCCAGGGGTGAATTGATTAAGTAATAATGACCCTGAGGAGGGCTGATCATTAAGCCAAGGAGGTTTTGTTTACTGGTGGCTGCGGGTTGTTTTGGATGCCACATCGACATTGAAGCTCCAAGATCTGGATTGCATGGTGGACAGGACTCTCGGTTGCACATTAGAATTAAATATTAATAACAGCACAAACATTTCTAAGAAAGTTCATTGAGACTTCGCGTTTAAAAGCTGCGGACACTGAGACAATATTAATATATTGTCTGAATAATTCCAGGTGAAGGTTAGGACGCGTTTAGAGAGGGGACGCACTCCTGTGCTCAGAGGACTTTAATAATGCCATGCAGTCCGAGCTCTCCACTTCCATGTGTGCATATTTATAAATCTTTTTTTTCTTTCTTTTTATTTATTTATTTATTTATTGAGACAGCTGCTGGGTAGCACCATGGAAGTGATTTGAAATGCTTTAGTGTTCCAGCAATGGATCAGTTTTGGCAATTAAGAGAGAAAGCCCAGAAAAAGGTAATGGAAGTAGGGGGAGATGTGTCTAATGGGCTTTTATCTGTGGAAACCAAATCCAGACAGACTGGTAGAGAGAGAACGAGAGAGAGAGAGAGAGAGAGAGAGAGAGAGAGAGGAAATGGAGCACCACACACACACGCACACACATACATGTACACCTATACACACACACACACACACACACATCCCATCCAGAGGCAGCTGACACTGTAGTTGGTCTGGTTCATGATCTGGATGTAAATCCAGCAGTGGCTATCTGTGCTGTTATTGAGTAAATGTAATGGAGCTGACCATGAATGAATACCAGGTGGTCTTGAGAGGCTGGACAGGGTCGTGTTTACATGGATGGACCAGCTTTACTATTTGGATAAGATGAGAGAGGGGAGGAAAATGTTCAACTACGTAGCTCCTGGCACTCAAAGCAGATTAATTTTAAGAGTTTATATTGCAGGCCTAAGGTAAAAAATGAAAAATCTTTGTGTTTGTAGCTGCTGCTGTCATAATTTGAATTCTGGTGAGGCTCTCTTAACTTCTCAAAATAGTGATATTTTTATTTGAATATTAAATTTCTGTGTTTTGATGAAATGCACCCTTGTGAATTAAAATGTATTTATTCATTCTGTGAAGTAGCTGATTGGACTTTCTTTTAAAATATATATATATATATATATGTAAGAATACTTTGACAAGACGTCTAGGGATTTTTTTAAGGCATGCTAATTCTTTTTTTCCCCTTATTATAATAATGACATGACGGTCTGTCACAGCTATCACGCTGGTTGTCACTAGATGAAGATCAGTTCTGACTATTTGTGATAGTTCCATTATGAAACGCTGAGCGTCAACAGCATGCCAGCAGATTCTTCAAATGTTCAGCTGTTATCTTCAGTGAAAAGTTGAAATGAAATCTGATTAGACTGCAAACATTTGCCTCTTTTATGTGTAACTGTTGTTTTTTTTTTGTTTGTTTTGTTTGTTTCTTTTTCTTTCTTTCTTTCTTTTTTTGGTTTTAGCTCTGGAGACGATAAACCAGGATGGTAACGCACTGTTGGTAACCAGCTTCAGCTCTACAAAGGCCACTGTAACGTCACTCGCTCCTCCGAAACATTGACAGCCATTCCTCAGCCATGTCTAACATAAACAATGCGCTTTGCATTGAAAACGGACAGAACGCAGATGTGTCTCTCTTACAAAAGGATAATCTTCAGGATGGTGGATTAAGCCAGCTTTTGGATTATAATGCAGAAATGGAAAGGTACAGGTCTTTTGCAAACTTTTACAAAACCAACGGGGCATTTCCACAGACTGCTAAGATTGCCCGCATCACAACGCCCATTTTTCCCAGTGCTAGAATTGGCATGTCCCCTTGGAACTGTGATAACGCCATGCTCTGGGGAAGGAAATCAGCGGCAATAAACCCTAATAGGACCAGCATGCATAGAAATGACTCCCAGAGGCCGGGGAAGCCTGGCGTGCCGCCAGAGACGCTGCAAATGGCAAATAATAATTTCCTCTCTACCTTATCCCCCGAACACTGCAGACCTTTAGCAGGAGAATGCATGAACAAGCTGAAATGCGGCGCTGCTGAAGCAGAGATAATGAATCTCCCAGAACGCGTTGGAACTTTTTCCGCTATCCCGGCTTTAGGGGGCATCTCATTACCTCCCGGGGTCATCGTCATGACAGCCCTTCACTCCCCCGCAGCCTCAGCAGCCGTTACAGACAGTGCGTTTCAAATTGCCAATCTGGCAGACTGCCCACAGAATAATTCCTCGGTATCCAGTGGAAACCCAGCGAAGAAGAAAAGGAAAAGGTGTGGGGTCTGTGCACCCTGCAGGCGGCTAATCAACTGTGGTGTCTGCAGCAGTTGTCGGAACCGCAAAACGGGCCACCAGATCTGCAAATTTAGGAAATGCGAGGAGCTGAAGAAGAAGCCAGGCTCGTCGCTGGAGGTGAGAACTGGGGCTCTGCTTCCCCTTCTTTTGTTATTATCCCCTTGCACTCCAAAGCATTAACCTTTTCATCCAGTCACGTTCTAAGCCCTTGAAAATTGTTTCCATGCCCACCCATGCCTGAACATCCCCCCGGCTTCTCAAATCTGCCTACCCGCCTAGCCTAATTGGCAGTAATTAGGGGTGTTTGTGTGGAGCGCAAGCTGAGCTTGGCTCAGACACCCCTAATTGCTGCCAGTCAGGCTGGGGCTGGAACGCATCCGAACAACCCCGAGCTTGGCTCAGCTCCAAGCAGGGCTGGGAAATGGTTTTCAGCAGAGAGCCATCCCTCTCTGCACCCGGTCATTTTAACCAATTATGGAAACCGTCTCTGGATGGGGAGAATCAATATCCCACAAAGCCTCAGCCTCCGACCACCAAGAGATGGTGAGAGTGATGGCAGAGCTGCTGCTGATGGTGTTTCTCAAAACACCCCCCCCCCCCCCCCCCCAAGTTTTGTGTGGGGAGGGGAGTGAAGCACCCAGACTGATCCTCTCCCACTGATCCTGCATGATGGTGCATATACAGTACAGCAGGGTTGAGACGAAATCATTTTATATCACATTTGTGTCATAGTGGATCAATCTGGGGCATGATACACATCAAGGGTGCAGAGGCAGAGAGAAAAACATTGTCGCTTAGGATAGAGGAAACCATATTAAGCTCTGGCTTAATTGACAAGTAGCAAGAGGCAATCAGAGGACAGTGTTGTTTTTAAAGGTTCGTTTTAATTGATTTATTTCATAGCTGACATTTGGCTATCACAGGCTAAAGACGGAATGCGAATGTGAAATTGCAAATGTGGTTCTCTTTAGCCTGAGAGTTTGAACTTGCTCACCGACTTAACATGAGACGGTATGGATGAGTCACCGACAAACGCAACCTGAGGGCCAGATGATTTGCTCATTAATTAAGTCATTAGACATAGAAGAAAAAAGAGGTTAATTATAAAATATTACCTGAGCTAATGATGGAAAAAACATCATGTATGGATTTATTTGTTTATTATGGATCAGCTTGAATCCCTGGTTGATTATTTAAAGTGTTCGTTAAGGTTTCGTGGCGTACGTGTCACCTTTGACTGTGCCTGCCTCCTTTCACCGAACCTGAATGCGAGTGCTGAAGCTCGTTCTTGACCAAGCAGTGTTGACAAGCTCGACGTGACCCAACGTGTTATTATTTATTCATACGGTTCTCATCATTTTACGTCTCATGTGCTCCACAATGTAATCCACCATGAAAGTTTTCCATTAATTCAATCCTGGTTTGACAGCGTTTCCACACCCACAGCTAATATCCCCGATTTCAGATTTTTTAGCAATTTGATGGTTTTGACAGAAAGTCAGAAGCATGAAAAGCTTCGCAATCCACAAGAAATCAAGAGACTAAATTATGTTTTTAACCTCTTTAGCTCCAAACAGCAGGCCAGTCATTACAAACACGTCGTGCAGACAAGTACTGTTCAAACATGAAGAGCTTTATTTCACATTTTACTCCAGAAGTTCACACAACAGGATCAGTTTGAGGGAACACAGAGAAATGTTTTCTTAAAAACAGGCAACAACAAATCAGTGAGATCATTTCACACATTTCTCTTCCCAATAGAAATCAACTTCTTTCAAGATTTTCTTTTCTTCAGACGAGGAGGATCAGTGCACTTGAATTAATTAGAATGAAACTTGAGTTTAGAAACTACCTGAAACAAGGTGATTTACATCAAGGGGAAAGTGGAAGTGTTCACTATTTCTGACTTGCTTTAAGAAAATGAGACTTTTAGGACTCAAATTAGAGGCAAACATGACTTAATAAGAACCATGGTGCCACAGGTTTGGATATTTCATTCAGTATCTTGTACAGTAGCTTAAATTAAGTATTGGAAAAAGATACAGAATAAGGACTTTTCATGAAGAGTAGAAAACTCTGATTCCTCTTATTGGGGGAAATTATGATGAAACCAGGCTTTAAGAGTTGAAATAAAGGGAGCACTGATGGATTCTGAGTTATAGTTTGGACGTGTAAACCACAGAAGTTGCAATCGGAAGCTCATTTAATGTCGACTCCATAACAGGTGTCCCAAACAGGTGTCCAGGAAGCAGCCCTCACATTCATAATGCATGGGTAGATGCACTTTTGGAAAACATCCATTTGCAAAGACGGTTAGAATTACCGAGGGTGTGAAAACCCCCCAAACAAATCCACACTTGCTTTTAAAAGCTCCTTCACTGAGTTCAGTAATTCATATTATGGACTTCTCCTGCAGTAATTGTTATTTTTGACTCTGCGTCTGTAATTACAGGTGCACCTTCTGCTGCGGAAATGGGTTTGAGTCTAAAGGCATCTTCGAGGTGCGAAGTTGTGCTCTCGCTCCCGCAAACTTTTACGTGTGCGTTCACAGGGAGTGCGCCTTTTTTTCCCCCCCACACACCTTGTTGATGGTGTTAATAGTTGCTTACAGTTCATCTGGGTTTTATTGGAGATGTGAGACGAATCGGGTGCTGAAGTTTTAGGAGGAGAATTTACAGCTTGTGCGCGTAAATTCACACGTAACACGTATGCACACTCTCTTCGTCTCTCAGTCTCGCACAGACACACTTTGCATCCACGCTCCTGCCGCGTGCTCACAAACAAATAAGCACACACCAAACACGAGCTGAGTGTACCTTTTGCCTTGGAAGAGACGATAAGCTACTGGCAGCCAGTTAGATTTGGCTGTCAGTGTTTTCCACATGGGAATCACCCTGAACTAATTATATCTTAAGCAGCGGTGGAAAATGCAAATCAGAATTTTACTCACACCCCTGAAATCGGAGAGCCAATTTAATCTAATACCCCCTTTAATTTAGCGCGCTAATGCAAGGCCCTAGAGAATTGCCCTGTGTCACTGCTGTGCTGTTCTGCAGCAGATTCTGCTCTCTCTGTCTCTGTGCCGCTCTCAGGCTCCAGGATGGATTAGTCTGGCAAAGGAATCTCATCTAACCTAACATTTCCCGAGCAGTTACCTTTGCGTAGCTTGAGCTCCTATGGCTCAAAGGTCCTTCATTAACTTTCAAATGCAATAATACTCGTATGTGGGCAAGCTGTGTCTTCGCTTCTGTTTGCCTCACGTGTTTACCTCAACTTTACTCTGATTTCTGCAGGGAGGAGACGCCTAAATTCTGTACATGTGAAAGTTCAGCTTGCCAGCTCGTGCTACTCGCGAGATTAATTGCGGCACCGCGTGTGAGGGCATCCGTATGTCCTTATCGTTTTCTAAAGGGAACGCGTCCCAATCTTTTTGGCTTGTGGCCTGTTAAAATGATTCAGCGTCTGGTTCTGACTCCTCGTCACAGGTTATTGTCTTGGTGTGGATGTGATTTGTGAGTAGTTTCATACTTCATTAGGATTAGGGAATAAGGATTTTTTGACATGCCTGAAGCGGTATTAGTATTTCACACTACAGAAGCAAAAAGTATGGAATAATTGGGAAAAAAATGAACATAGTTTTGTGGTAATTATCTCGGGGCCCTATCCTGGGTTTGGAACCACTTCATATTCAGCCTCCAACAAGTGGCTCAATGGTAACATTAAAGTAATCAAATAACCTTTGGAAGGAAAGCACGCTGTCACTGTAGCGCCACAGTGAGGTGAACGACAGCTCTTCAGTTTGTAACACAAGTTTATTGGAATTTCAGCAGGTTTAATATAAATTGAATAAAATTTGCTTTGATGAGTTACAAGCTAATATATGCCTTTATAAACAGTTAAAAGTGTGAACTATACGTCTCACAACTGATATAACTTTTTTTGTGATAATAACGTTCATAATCTTTGATTAAGAAATCGTAATTAAATCTAAAACCGTTCATAATTTACCAGTAGGTGACTGACACTGAGACAATTACAGCTTGAGTGTTAATATTGATGTCCTCACATAAAACAATATGACACGAATTAGAGCGAATGTAGAAAGCACCTTTAAGAAGCTCGGCACAGTTCAGCTGTTGAAAGTCAGAGAAGTTGATGTGTCTATTTTTCTATCTGACTTTCATTTAATCAGTCCAGCATCCAAACATCTGACCAGCTTAGTGACGTCTTGATGACGTCTAACCTGACTTTGAGATCATTTACATCTGAATTTGAGTTATACACTGCATGTACACGACTCTATGATATTTAACTATCTATCTCGTAGCATCATAGGATTTGATCAGGTTCAATGCGACTTAAACAGCACTGCTGTATTTTATGTAAAGCAAAAAAACAAAACAGGCTCTTATTTGATTAGCAGCACAACGCAGTGAAGAAAAAAAGCATAAAAAGAGCAAAACACAAAATACAATTGGACAGATTTCTCATTTTAGTTAACAAATGTCAAAGGCCATCATCAAGTCATGAGCAGGAAAACAGCATCCTAGAGTAAAGGGATGTCCCCCCTCCCCAACCCACCCACCCCCCCTCTCTCCTTCTGTTCTTTGTGCAGTGTTGATATGACTACATGAAATGGGTGAGATGAAAAGGTGGCATGGCTGCCTAGAAACCTTTGCTATTGTGATAAAAGACAAGGCCCAAAATGGTAGGAAGCGGGACCTTGAGGAAAATAGCTTGGATTCAGCCCCTTAATGAGAGCACGGGAGCCAAATAAGCAACGGCAGCCAGGTCTAATTTGTTTTAGGTGTGCTCAGAATAGATAAGGACAAATCTGTGGCCTTCACCCCCTCCCCCCAACCTTTGCCTCCCTGGAGATAACACTGAGTGCTGCCAGCCAATCTCCGTGGGCAAAGGAGAAGGGGTAAAGAAATATATATATAAAAAAAAAAAACAACAAAAAAAACCCGAAGGAAGCCTGAGGGACAGACGGCCTTTAGATCTGCAGATCTCTAACTTACTGGATTTATTCAAGCTTTAAAACTGCAGATTAATTTGGTCGCAGAGGTCTGGAGGAGTGTGAAAAAAAAGGAAAGAGAAATGAGGCTGTGCGCCGCCGCGCATCTCAACCTAAAGGGCAACCTTAAGCTCCTGTCAAGACAATAGGATTTTGCCATCTGAACCGCGATGCAGACCGCTTAATTATACACATTTTCCCTGCAAGCTACCCTCGGCTACTTAAGAGCATGGGCCCCCTTATTCATTGTCATGCCCTTTTTCCCCTAGATTGGTCGTGCAGTGTGGATTTTCTGTCAGCTTCCATTTGCAGCGAGTAGCTGTCCTCCTTAAGGCCTTTCCTGTGCTCAGAAAGGCACAACCGCACGGCACTGTTAAAGAATTCATCGTTTTTGCCACTGCCGCCAATTAAGGCCAAAGCGTAATCGGAGGCGTCTGGACGATGCCCTTACATTATGTGGTCTGCCGCCTCCTCTGCCCCTGTTTGATTTAACATCCCTGGTTCAGTGGTGAAAGAGAACTCATTGTCATTGTCTTTATTATAATGCGAGGAGGGAGAGGGAGAGAGAGTCAGGGATGGAGGGTTGGGTGGGGGGGTGGCGGTGGTAGAAAGCAGCCCAGTGGAGGGTGGACAGCGTGAAAGAGCAGGTGCGGGAGGACGTTAATGTGTGGCACTTTAAATTTTAAACAGATGAGAATAAATTATTGATGCTGACTCTGGCTGAGAAGTTAAAAGGTATCTCGTCATTACTGAGAGCCTGTATGAAAAAAAAAAAAAAAGTGTGAGAGAGAAGTCTTCAGCGGATGCATCGCGGGAGCGCTCTGCGTCGCAGCAAGGTGTTGTTTTTTTGTTGTTGTTCTCCATAAAAAATGACGTGAGCTTGACTGTTTTTTGATTTCTGCTCATATTTTATGTTTTGGCTCTAATGCAACAATTCAACTCTAGTAGTGCTTTTTTTTTTTTTTTTTTACTAAACCTTTTCCATTAAAGAAACATTGGTCTAATTGAGTTAAGTGCAACAAGGCCGGTGGCAAATAAGTGATTGAACTGATTAAGAGCCAGATGAGGAAAAATGTTCTTGAATGTTCACTGTTCAGTCAGCTATGACTAAATAGCTCCAACAGGAACATTGCTGCTTCCTTTGTCACTGCATAGCTATATATACATGTTGCATTTTTTATTAATTATCCAGTATGATGTTGGTCAAAACATGCAGTCACATCGCAGTTTCTATCTGTGATTGTTAAGTTGCCCTCATTGGCTATCTGCTAACCCAAGAAGAATATTTAACATAGCACTCCCTCATGTCACATGATATAAATATGAGTTCTCTTGACACCTAGTACATTGTCCTTGGGCTGTGGGAGGAAGCTGAGATGCCTGGAGAGAAACCACACGGATATGATGAGAACACGCAAGCTCAATACAGAAACGTCATGTCACTTTGTAACCATGTACCTTGACTTTATTTTAGCCGCGCCGCTATAAGCAAGGTGGTTAAAGAGTTGGGTCGGAAAGTAGGTGAACCCTACTGTTGTCCAGTGTGATGTAAGAAACCGCTCAGTATCATGGATTTAGACAGTGAATCTTGTTGAAGCAGTCTTGGTGCCAGTTTTCTAGTGATCAACCCACAGAACTGCATCAAATAAACAACTTTGGCCTAAAAAGTATTTTCCACAAAGACCTCCAACATAAAAGACAAAGAAAACAAGCGTCTGTCTTTCTTCTTTGGTGTTAGAAGTGGACAAACCAGGAAGAAAGAGTCATCTTAAAACGCAGCATTCCTCCTTCAGATCTTCTGTTGAACATTTCACTGGTAAAAAGACTTGGTCACTGCCAGTTTCTTCAGATTTATGATTACAGTTTTGTTTTCATTTTATGTGTAATGCAGAGTAGTTGGGACTTGATGCTGAAAATGTCCTGTTGGACTGGAAATTCAAAAGGGCAGCATGGGCACGTGTTGTATCGTCAGCGTTCCTCTCACTTATGAGAAGTTAATGCTCTGACCAACAGTCTACAATCATGTTCAAGCAGGCATGTAATTAATATGACGAGAACTGATTGCTAAGAAAGCGACAAGCCACCACTTATTCATAATATGAGATTAAAATAATCCCATGAAGGTCAAGCATTGACGGACCTGCATTCAACCCACAGTGTAGATGACCTGCTCCGTGCATGATGGTACACCTTCGCCTTACTTTCCACATCTCTCGGTCTGCCTCGCTTTACTCTCTCGCTCAAACATTGATCTCTTTGACAGACCACTAAATTACAGTTCTTCTATCGATTTTCCTCGAGTCAAACCTCAAAATTCTCCTCACTGCTCATAACGCTTGCATCCTGCTCTGTGTCTGGTTGCCTAAGATGATGACATTACCTTGGATCTGATGCTGTGGGTTCACTGACCAGTGAAGTTAAGAGCTCATTTTGCATGAAACTGTAATTTCTCAGTCAGCCATGTACAACATGTACACTCCGGTTACGCTACCTATTTTTTATTTTACTGATTTCTTTTGGACCTGCGTGCTAACCCGACAATATATTTTTCATTTCTAACCAAACCCATTTGCCTACGGGCAAACATCACTACTTCCAGAAATCGACTTCTTAACTTCTTATAATTTAGAATTTTTATATATTTCCCATCATTGCTGAAAGTTTTCAAAAGCAAACTCCGAGTGTTTGGATTGACTTCTTGCCTTCCAAGAAGCTGCTGCTTTTTCATCATTTGCAGAGACTGGTTTGAAATGGGTAATCCATCACGGGAGAACTTCTGGTCTGTGTTTGTTAAAGTGACATTATCAGTGTATGATAATGTGGTTATAAGCAGGAAGTCTTCCTTGTAGATGATAGAGCTTGTAGAAATCTTTGCTATCCAAATTTTGAAGAGCAATCCAGGTAGTAAACAATCAGTAGACATGATTATTTTTGCATCACAGCTTCAAACTGACATATAAACTACATGTATATCCATGTCTATGTTTGACCCAGAGACTAAAAATATAGATGTTTACAAACCTTTGGCTTACTGTTCTTGAAATTTGGTGGTGCGTTGCCTCTCCTCTCCTTGTTTGGAGGCGATTAGCCTAGCTTAGCACAAAGAGCTAAGCTACATAACATCATTGAGTTTTAAAGGTTCTGGTAGGAGGATTTTGGATTTTGAATGTCAGGCTGGGTGTAGCCCTCCTGTCTGTTGTTGCGGCAAGTCACTGTTGAATCCAGTGGAATTACCATGGTAGATGAGTTAAAGCATAGAAGAAGAAAAAAACGTCCCTTTAACTGTTTAACTTGCAAAATACGTTGATATAGGTTGCAATATTGAGTTGCAGAAGAAAAAGAAAACTCAAATCTTTGTTAACCTCATTGTACTTGGCAAAACAGATTAAATGTAATATACAGGGCCATAGAACTGCAGTTCTGCAGATGCACTAATGAGTTTATATCTATAGGTTAAAAGGCTTAGATGACAGATGGCTTTGTGCCATTCATCCAAGGAAACTAATGTGAAAGTCAATTTGTGAGTGACAACTGATCGGTCAACGCGGTTTAAGCGTCTCAGCTTCTGCAAGTCAAATCCTCGCATGCTGCCACCACCTCTATTGTGGCTCTGCGCTCAGATTATGAATATTTCATGGCAAGCATCTGACACCATGCCCAGAAAGATATTTCAAGGTTTTTTTCTGATAGAAACCCTGGGGTTAGAGAGTGTCACAGAGGCGTGAAGTCAGTCTGTGGCCCCCAGGCAAAGGATAGGATTTATGATGCACGGGTTGATGACATCAGGTGGATATTTTCATTCCTGAGCGGAGAGCCCCTTTGTCCTCCATGACTGATAAACCATTGAGCTGTTCTCAGTTTGTTGTCACTCCTAAAAAGATCTGTTTTGTCTGCAGTGTTCTGTTGAGTAGAGAAATGATTTCAATCTGCTCAGAGTGCAAGCTGTGTTTTGACAAACTGTGACCGGTTTTCCCGTCTGATCAGCGTGGAGCTGGAATGACTAAGCAGGGGGGGTCTGCTTGGATTAGCTCTGTCATAAATGCTGCCTTTTAGCATAATACATTGCCTACTGGCTTTCTCCTAAGGAAATCTCTCTTGTTTTAATCTTTGTTAACTAAAGCGTGCTTATGTAATTCCTCGTTTTAGGGTGCTTCAGGTGGAATATTAGTCTTATGAATCTCACTAGACGACTTTAATCCTTGTTTTTCTTTTACTTGAGTTATTGCATGTGTCAGATAAATTCAATAAGACCAAATTAAGACTTCCTGCACCGGCTCAGAAACTTCCAATACTGTATATATATATAAATGCATTAGTACGGAGGTTTCTCACCTTTTTGGCGTGTGACCTCTTAAACTAGAATTATGCTTATACATGGGTGTAATGGCTAAGCGTGGGTCTCAGAGGCTCACAGAGGAGCCGATACGCACGCCTCTCAAATGTCAACCACGCATTGCGCAGACCGGCACGTCAAGTGAGTCTCTTGGTTGATTCAGTACCTGTCAGGGAATGAAAATAGATGTAAACGGTATGGATAGAAGTATGAAAGAAACAGCTACGGCAACGTATCTGGGCACGGATGTTCACCTGGAGAAGCATACTTCTTGCTTCAAAAAAAAGAAATGTCTACCTGTGACTCTTTTCATTAGTTGTACATGTCCAGTTCAAACATGGAGTGATGTTTCTGCTTTGCCACGCTGTTAAATCTGCATAACTTTAAGTCTTAATATAATAAACAGGTGAGTTCTCTAAAAATTCTCCCTCAGCACAGTTGTCAGGAACGAGGATATTAGCTATAAAGGCCAAAACTGTTTCTTGTACCAGGCTGTAAACATGTTTATTTCTGCCTGTGACGTTGGACATTTTAACATTGGGACTTATGGAGACTGACCCATTATGTAGCCAGTCTCAAGTGGCCGTTTGAGGAACTGCAGTTTTTTGATCAGGCTTCACTTCACAGCTGCAAGCGTCGCCGCCTGACTGAACCTCGGCTTCTGCAGAAGTGAGACCCGTGCAGTTGTTAGCAAAACGTAGAACCATGTTGCCAAAATGCAGCCGTAATCCGAACCTGGATTCATTTAAACAATTTTCTCAACAGCCTAATCTTTAACTTCCCTGTGGCGTCAGCAGTGCATGTAATTGAACTTTAAGCTCCATGATTGGATGTTTCTTAGCAAAAATGCACCTTGGGAGTCATAGTTGATGTCTCATCTAACATTTTTTACACACAGGCTTGTACATTCAGCTTTTTTTTTTTTTTTATCAAAAAAAATCAAGATATTTTCTCGCTTTATTCGGGGAAGTTTCACTGAGAGCAGAAAAACACCCACGCAATTACACACATTCACACCTGGTAGCTGCCCAACAACACGGCGCAGGCTGACCTGCTGGCCGCTGAGCAGCTCCACGGGAGCGGCTGGGGTTAAGGGCACATCAGAGATGGTAATGAGGGAGAAATTAACTGCAGAAGCTTGATGTCCGTCCATGCCGCCGTTGAAAAGCTCCATCTGCGTGGACCCTAACGCTAACGCTGGAAAAAAAACGAAACAGGAATTTAACTTGTGATGTTTCTCACACCTTTAATGACTTGTAGCATCTTTAGCTCAAACCTCCTGTATAATAAGTAGTATAGAGGCACTGCGGGTTCAAATTGGCCATATGTACGGAAAATTCTGCTACTCACTGAATTTAATACACAGATAGGTTTGAATCGAGTCTCCATTACGTGAGTGCAAGTAAAGATTCAACTTCAGCTGTGTGTATTTTCTAAGCCTAACCTAAATATTATGTTGATTTACAGTAAATATGCAGAGCTCTGCATATAGACCTTCTGAGTTTAAGGGCTCCCACACAGATGCTGAGAAATCTGCTCAAAACAAGAAGGCCTGCTCCTACTTTGCATTTCAATTTAACATTTCAGAGAACTGGCAGCATGTTGCCTCGCTTAGCCCTCGCTTCGTTACACCCACATGGCTTCTCGCCGTGCTTGCTGACGTCTTCCACTGTTCAAAGGGCTGCAACTTGGCTGAGAAATTGGGGATTTCCATACCAGATCCCTCAGGTGTCTACACACTCAAACGCGTGTCCTGCTCATCTTCCTCCTCCTCCCCCGCTCCCATCCTGCAACGCCTGCCCTTCTCACTGCTCACACTGCTCTGATTTCCCGTCTCGAAGCTCAATTGACCTCGCCGCTGTGCCTCTTTGTTTTGTTTTTCCTGAAATCGCAGCAGCACCTGAAAGCCTCTCTCCGCTGTCTCCCATATAGGGCTTGCTCCCAGAGGAGAGTTAGCTTTGTAGCAGCCCTGTGTAAAATTGCTTTACTGGGACAAGGATACTTAGGTGAAGCTAATTGAAATGGAGGCCGGCACTGTTGTACTTAGTAGCAGGTAGGTGATCCCAGCTACAGACTGCAGCCTCTGACCCAAGGGTGCTGCCTCAGTTTCTTCCTACGAGGGTCGGCTCAGCCTCCGTCTGTGTGGGCAGGGATTTTCCATGCATGATAAATGGAAGAGGCACGGTGTCTGAGTGCTGTTCCAGCAGCAGAAAGTCGCTCCCTTTTTAGCCTAGATATCTCTCGGTGTGCTGGTGCATTGTGTGAGATTCTTATTCTATGTTATAGGGTGACATAATTTGAACTAGTTACTTTAAGGCCTCATTTCTACCATTGTTCCATATTTTGATTTATTTTTTTTTTTCTAAGTACACTTTAGATTGCCACGTTTTTTTGTGGCATCCTTGGTTGTTGTATAGAGGCCAGATGGAGGTTTTATGCACTGTGTCTCCAGTGATTTTAGATTTGGACTACTTGGTTAAGGTGCTCGTGTTTTAATGTTGACTGACAAGAGTGGAAATGAAAGAACATAAACATTTTACAACTGGAACTGAATGATTTTCTTTGTTGTATTGACGTATTTAAAAACCAAAATAAAAACATAATTTATCAGCAGTATGTAAACTGCAAAACATGCTTATTATTTGCATGTTATTGCCCCAATTCATAATATATAAATATTTAATAAATGGTTTATAACACACAGTAATGTAGCTGTAAGCAGATATAAGTGTGTATTCGACGTCTTCTACAGCTCCTCCTGCGGCCTCTTAAAGCGTTACTCAAATATTTGTCTGCGTTCATCCACAATTAAAACCCAGTTATGGCTTCTCGTAATGATCCCATATGTTTACCCAACCTATGGATACTGATCCGTCTTCATAGCACTCAAAGACATCTGATGTCATTAAACTCAATGCTGTACACCTGAAATATAACAGGCGTCCTCTGGCACGGAGGTAAAAATACATACTTTATAACATCTGTGCAGCTTCTGCCGTAGAGCTTCGTTGCTCAGCGTTTCCTGTTTGTATCTCAACCGTCAATATCCAATAAATGCAAGATAGATTTATCAGAACTGCAGTGATTTTCTAAATTGGGCCGTATCAAACAAGTCAAGCTGTTGCATATTATTTCTATGTCTCTTTCAGTTTACAGTTCAGATTATTTGCCACAGTCCAATCTAGTAAATTCCATCTTGTTTTCACACGAGGCAGAAGCTCTGCGATCTCAGTCGTCTTGAAACTTCCAAGCCTCTTGCAACTTAGGCCACGTCCCGCTCGGTGATGTCACTGGCTAAGCAGGTGTTTTGCCGTCGGCAGCTGATGGAAAACATCTGCTGTGACATCACGGATCGGGGCGTGTCCGGAGGAGAGCAGCAGCTTGCAGTTCAGCAGCTTTCTGCCATATGTGATTCAGTCCGGATTCACCATTTTCAGACATTTGACTGTAGGTGTTTCCAACATGTCCCCGGCTTTCCTCGCGAAGTGACATATTGCGGCGGCGCCCCAGTTACACCGGGCCCGTTCCATTTCATCGTCCACTCAATAGGCTTCCTGACTGTTTGATAAAAAGTGTATTTTCTAAAGCCACTCAGGCTTGGCCTGTCTCGCTGCAAACCCACTCCTATGGAGGACTAGTAAAATATACGTCCTACAGGAATACTGCACTGTAATTACATTCCCCCATTAGCATACGGAGGCTTGGAGTCACACTGCACTCAGCCTCCAGCAGCTCTTTGCCATATGGTCCGTCTGCGCTGCTCAGGCGATATTTGGCAAGACTTTTGCAGAAGGTCAAATATCAAGTCAGAGGACTGTGCCAGAATTGCATCTATGCTAATTGCTCTCTCTCTCTCTTCCTCTGCTCCCTCATCCATCTCATACTCCTCTCTCTCTCTCTCTCTCTCTCTCTCTCTCTCTCTCTCTCTCTCTCTCTCTCTCTCTCTCTCTCTCTCTCTTTCTCTCCCTCCTCCTCCTCGCACTGAAGTAAGTAATCTGCTTTAGGATGTTTCTGAGATGGAGATGGATTTGGTTTTCCTTCGCTGCCCCTCAGCCTAATCTCCCCCCTGTGACCACCCCTCCTCTCCTAGGCATAGCTCTTAAGCACACCATCATACACACACACACACCCCACCTCCACCACCCCCTTCTTCATACATGCCTAGTCAGCAAAAAACTCCCAAATTCCTCATTACTCACAAACATCCGCAATACACTTAGCTTGATTTGCTCGAATGGATGCCTGCTGCAAGGCTGGACCTTGAATTAAAAGATTGTAGCTGTATTTCAGCGTACTGGAATGCTATCACAACAACGGTGTGCTCGGCTTCTTTGTCTGCGCATTAAGTGTCGTGACTCGCGAAGAATATTTAAGTGGGACGGTTATGTGAATACATGAGCTATTTAGAGGGAAAATAGGTGGAAAGAAAATGGCTTTCGCTATTCCACTTAATTTGTTAATATCTAATACTTTAAGTCCTCAGTGGAAATGAATATTATAAGTATTACAGAGCTTAAAAAATGCTGGTAGATGTCTGCAAGGGTTGAAAAAATACTTAGAGGCCGCAGAGATTTTGATCTTATATTGATTCTCAGGGGAATAAAATGCTTACTTCAACAGTGATTGCTAATAAATCAACCACACGCCTCGATTTTGTATTAAAAACCATCAGAAGTTGGACGATACTCTCACTTGTAGATGAAGTACTCCTTCTCACATTTCTGTAGGGATCTTTCTCAGCACTAAAAAAATAACACGAAATCGAGCACATTCGTTCCTATAGTTACCATATTCTCAAAGTTGTAATCTGGGGGAACTTGTGAAAAATTAAACGTCTAATCGGCGAGGGCATAGTGTTTAATTAAAAACACTTTTGGCTGAGAGCGTGACACACTCTAGGATCAGTGCAAGGATCAGTCGAGAGTATCTGCCAGAAAACATTCCTCAAAAGGTGCGTGTTAGTCCCAAAAGCTGTCAAATAAATGTAGTAGAAAGTCGGAATATTTCCCTCTGAATTGTTGTGGGGTCATAAAGTGGAAACACCCAAGTAAAGTGCAACTGCCTAATGTACTGTAGTACTTAAGTACAATAGTTAAAGATGTAGACGTAAATGTGTCGTCCAAACACAAGCAAAAGACTCAAGTTGGAGTCCTGTGAAGGATTAACTTTCCTATAATAATATGAAGATGTTTTTATCCGTTGATGTACAGTATGTCGTGTGTAAATTCAGGGTTAACATTTTCTGGACGTAAAACAACAAAACAGAAAGATTATTCCATCACAATCAGCTCATTTATTTACGCATCATCACCAGAATTATTGTTACTGATGATCGGGGAATATTCGAGTTTTACGTTTTAGCGCAGAGACTCTGTTTGCGTTATGGTGTCGTGATGCAGGACGGAGGAGGTGGGGGTGGGGGGCGGCAGCGGCGCGTGGATGACTGGTCTGTCCGTGAAAAGCGGCCTTGGAGAGGTACCTTTTATAAACGGCATTGGGGTGGCTAGAATATTGGCTACAAGCTTCGAGATGAGATTTCAACCCCCACCCACCAACGGCGGTAACAGTGCAGGTGATGGATTGCTATACCTTCCAGGTTTGAGCTTGGCAACGCCCCAATATTCCCGCAGAATAAAGTGACAGGCAATATATAACACATCAGTTAAGGCTGACTGCACTGCTGAAACTTTTTCTCCCCCCCCCCCCCTCTTCTTTCTTATACCTGGAGATCAGCACTGAATGTTTGGCTTTGCTCCCAAAGTCCTCCTTTCCCTCACTGTGATGAAACACGCTCTCTCCTCCTCATTTTCCTCGCTATTTCCTCCCGTCTCTCCTCCTAGTTTTGTCTGCCTCCCCCTATAAGAAAAAATTATCAAAGTCATTTCGCTGCATGTGTCATTTTATATGGAAATGATCACAGACTTAACTTTTCTGACTGTAGTTCTGAGGTGTCGGATTTATTTGGGCGGCTTTTGCGAAGCGCAAGGTGGTAAAAAGAGAAAACAAATTGACTGACCCGGGTGTGCACACACAAACTTCACTTGCAGTCGTGACGCTGTGTGAAAATTGTTTGTAATTATGTTGTTTTTTTTATTTTTATTTTTTTTTAAAGTCAGCGTCCAAACAGCTAAAGCAGTGTCAGCCGCAGTGTGTGTGTGTGTGTGTGTGTCGAGAGAGGGGATGACAGTGGTATTTATTTATATATATTTTGTTTGCAGCCTGTCAGAGCTGCATCCAAAAGGATTGCAGTTATGAAAAGTGGCCCGGTTCCTGGTCTGTAAGTTAATAAATTATGGGTATTGTCAGGGTAATGTATGGGCCATGTTATAATGAGCATTCTGAAACACATCAGCTTACTCCCACAGGCTGCTATTCAACCTGCCCAGTGCCACTGTCTCTCCCTGCGATACCTCCCTTTATGCCCCCCCCTCCCCTATATCTGTCTCTGCCCTGCTTCTATCCGTTCCATCTCTACTCTGATTTTTCTGCCACTACCACACTTTTCCAGGATACTTTCTCATCTCTAACATATATATTTTTTTATCTTAGAGTATGAGGGGATTCTTGAAAATTCCTAGACAGAAAAAGAGAGGCAGCAGCAGCAGCAGCAGCAATGGTGGTGGAGGTGGAGGTAGAGGGAGGAGGGGGACGGGGGGTGAGTTAGTAGCTCGCTGCAAAAAAAAAAAAAATCACCCGTAATTATGGTGAATTAAAAGTTTTATGATGTTGTGCATTCCTCCGTGTGTGTGTGTGAGTTGGTGGGATGGAAGGAGGGGGACCGTGGAGGGATGGGGGGTGGTGGGGTTGGTGGTGGTTCTGTGACAAGGCTGGCTGGGAGCACAGAGCTGAGGGTTAGCGCCAGACATGTCTCAAGAGAAACCGGGGCACATTTGCAATCACCCCGAGTTCAAAAGGGTAATTTATTCACAGTCTGTGGTTAAAGTAGGGCTGCTCAGAATGCCAGTGGGATTGTGCCGGGAAGCAGAGTAGTAGAGACACATTATTTTCATTTTTCTCTCCCCTTCTTGTTTTTTTTTCCCTCTCTCTCTCTCTTCCCCTCTCTTGCTTTTTCCCCTCATCATCTTCTTCATCGCCTGTTGTTGTTTCTGCGAGCCCTGTGAGGCGTCTTTTAACACGCGCCGGCTAGCATATTTCACTTTTACACTCATCCGCATTGACGTCCCGGTGCTGATTGAATTTTGAGGCGCTGCGGCGTCTGCCATTATCATCCTCATCGTCTTGAGTGGTTTATCTCTGGCCCCAGCTCAGTGTGACGCCAAGGCTGGAGGGAAGGGAGGACGGGCAGGGCAAGGGGTGGGCCGGAGGTTGAGGACTGTTCATGTGTTTTTATTATTTGTGTGGAAAAAGATAGGGAGGATTGGCCTTAACCTCGATCTGTGAGATTGCGGTTTGGTGGTTTATGTGTATGCAGGGGATGGAGCAGCCTTTACAGAAGCTGTTTCAGTCCAGTCGGTTTGATTATGATTCATTCCCGCTCGAGCCAGCCAGCCGTTTTTCTACCACCTCGTCTCAATCAGCAGACGACGTGGCTTCAGCATTAACAGCACCTGCCAGGTTCACTTAGGATCACAGGGTGTCATGGCTGCCCAGAGACCTCACACTGCCTCGCCAAAATCAGCAGAGAATTATTCCACCACATGTCAGTTTTACTGTGTCGTTATCACCGAAAGCCACCGGCAGACACTTAGAATACACTGCCTACTGTGGTGGCGTGGTGGGGTTAATTTGAGGTCTGGAGAAATCTCTTCCTCCTCCTTCAGTCAGTTCAATACTCGGTCGTGTGCATTCATTGCCAGAGCGGGAAATTGTCTTTCCCGCTGTGTGTCGTTGTAGCCAGGTTGTTATGTATGCTCTGCTGCAGAGGCAGCAGTGTTGACGTGAGGCTGAGCTGCTGCCACAGCCTCTTGATTTGAGGTGAAACCTCGGTGTTGCTCCCGTGTCCCCGGTGTAACACTATCAACCCTTACCGTCTCCCCACGAGGATTTTTCCTTCTCCCTTTATCCCTTTCCGTCTGCCTCCGCTCTCTCTCTCTCTCTCTCTCTCTCTCCCTGTTGTTCCTGTATTCTTGTGTCTTTTCCCCTTCACACTCCCTCGCGGGTTGATGGAGTGATTCTGAAGGCGCATGCAGGTGGGGTGGGTGGATGGTGGGTGGGTGGGGTGAGGGGGGGGGGAGCAGACAACGCGAGGCTGTGCTAATTGAGCCTTCTTTGTGCCTGGTCACTGCAGTGTGCCGAGGCGAGGAGGCCCGGGAGTGAATCCAAGCGGCACTCAAGATCCCCACTGGATCGATAACACAGGAACTTAACAAAACAGAGACATGCCGAGTGCCTAGATCAGGGTCATTATTGTCTCTGGCGAGCCGCACTTCCACCAGGGACTGATCAATGTGAGAATATGGATCAAGATAAACATTCTCACCTCCCCTTTCTCTCCTCTTTGCCTCGGCTCTTAGAGCATTATGTCCTAGACCTAGATAGCGGCGCATGAGGCTTGAAAGTGTGGATGCGCCTTATCAAATGCAGATGTACACACGGCGTCTGCGGCAGTTGAAGTAAACACGCTAGGCTGCGCTCTCTTCCTTCAAGACGAAGCCTCGTCATCGTACTATTCCGGGGATGTTATTGAGTTTAATAGGAAGTTCTCGAAGACCGTCGTTCTAGGTTTAGTGTTACACCGTGGATTAGTCTCATTGTCTTACAGGCTTTGTGTCTTTAGTTTTGTGTTGCCACGAGTGTCTGGTTGCATCACCGTGTAACCCTTTGCTTCTTTATTTTATCACAGAAACATCCTCGGTCGCCAGTTTTTTTTTAGGCACAGCGAGCTAACACTAATGTAGTCTAATGCAACAGTCGTGCAATAGGTCCTACAGATCCTACTGCTTTAGAGAGGTGTTGATTCAACCGCACGGTCATTTGGGAGGCCGGCGGTTTGTGGTGCTGTTGAATTGTATTGTGTTACAGGTGACAGGCGTTTCTATTATTTCGTCCACAATAACATGTCTCTGTATAACGCAATACAGGTGGGATTTATTGCAGGACTACATTAGTGTTAGCTAGGTGAATCTAATAAACAAAGTCATGCCGACATCGCCGACGTATCGCTCCAGAACACGTTCATGTGATTTTATT
Source organism: Nibea albiflora (assembly GCA_014281875.1). NCBI lineage: Eukaryota > Metazoa > Chordata > Actinopteri > Sciaenidae > Nibea > Nibea albiflora. The sequence continues at coordinate 6,551,083 of CM024789.1, read as the reverse complement.
TAGGAGGGAAATGACTTTTGTTCTCTAATGCACATTCAATCTATGACAAACACGTTCAAATGTATCAATACGACTAATTTTCCTCAATGTTTTCTGGTGGCTGGGATGAAAACTTATGGTCGAATCTAGCCCGGCACCTTTGTTTCACGCCAATCGCACATCCCTTCTGTTTTTCTCCACAATCAAGAAAAAAAGCAGAAATGACTTTAATAACAGCTTTGATAATATATATTTATTAAAAACCTAATTGCTTCCAAAAAAAAAAAAAGATAAAAACAAAATTAATGGAGCTGCTGCAGTGACATAACACGGAAGGAAGGCAGGCGTCAGCTCATTGCAATTAAGCCAAAAAGAAAAAGAAAGAAACGTTCGTATCTGTGAGAGCGTCTTGACCCTTCAAAACATGATGGTGTTTCATTTCATCCGTGACTTTAAATTGGTGATTATGGTATCCTGCTGTTCTGGGTCGCTCCATTATACACTTGGAAGGATAATAGTAATTGCTTAATGTAGTGTAAAAAAAGAAAAGAAGGTAAATGGTTGCTGCACACATAGGAAGGAATATATGTGTCCAAAACGAGCGACATGACGCAGGTGACAGGCTTAGTTTAGCTTCTCTACCTTCGGAGATTAGGAAGAAGACGTTGCCATGAAGGCATCGTCTGCTGTTTTTAAAGCTAATGACTGAACTCTTATTAACCTTACAGGTAATGTGACTGGGGGCTCAGAGATGAGTTGTTGTTGTCGTTGGAGATAATCAGGTGCTAATAGCTTTGTCAGATGAGACCCCTTTTTCTGCCATTTATTCATTTTATGTTTCGTCTAATTAATTGTTATCGGGGCTGTTTGTTAAGTCAACACCTGCTACGTAAGGTGAGTAAAGCGGTTATTCAGTAAGATTCCTCCCAGGCGCCTCCCATCGTTGGCCAAATTCACATTTGTTAGGCGTTCTACGTTCTGCGCAGACTTTTGTTCGTTCACTCACTGTGTGAATATTTCTCTCTTTGAGATCCATGATGGTCTGTTTACAAGGGGAATCTCAAAGTGCTTTTTGTGAATTGGGCTGTCATACAACTGTCTTCCAAGTCCCAACTCAAATGTGACAAAAAATGATCCGCGAGCGAGTGTGAAAATGGGTGAAATGATAAATTAGGCTACATGAAAGTGGAGAAGTGTCACAGGTAGACTGACTGCTGGACACAGAATGTGTCGCACACATGCTACAGTGACATGCCTGGCGGAAAGAATAGTTTTATAATAGTAACTGTGTGCAAAATTACATGTAAGCTCATCAAACCGATCCTCATTTTAATGTTTCACTGTTGTCTAAGGCTGCAACACGTGTTTGCATGTTGTGTCAATAAATGGCCAAAAAAAAATGGCGTCATCAAAAGTGGTGTCATCTAAATGCTCATTCTGTCAGTTTCAACCCAAAGATATTCAAGACTGCATAACCACAATAAACAGGAGATCTTTGCATTAGAGAGGATGGGACCGACACATTTGTGGCATTTACTTGCTGCTTGTGGATTTTCTGCCTATTAATTCATTCATTTACCGGTCGTCTTACCTACTGTTGCATCAGAGGAACTCTCCACACACTTAAAACCAAAATGTTTTAATCCACAAATGTTTGGAATCATCCGCTCAGATCTCAGATAACGTGAAACAATAAAATGACACGATCATGCGCAAATCCGCTGAAAGTCAATATATGTTGATGTTAAATTATTGCCCGGTCCGGCTGAACACTGTAAATAATATTTACATGCCGTCCATAAACCGCGTAAGCCTGGGCGTCGGCGCCTGTGCGCTGCTAAAGCACTCATCAGGCCTTTAAGGAGCCACAGATGACACTTGGTATTAAAATGTCAAATTGCCCTCCACTCAGACTAAAGTGATTTTAGTTGTGATTATGCACTATTTCCCCCCTGTCAACAGCCGAAAAAAATAATCAAAAAATGTGCTAATTGGTCATGGGGATTGGTGGGAGACTTCAGTATTTTATGTCTTTGACTTCCAAATGAGTTTCGGAAAGGAGAGGCTGTCACTCCGGCATAGAGGTTTTGGGGAGAAGGAGGAGGGGCGGCTGCTGGCGCGGGCTCAAATTGAAATGATGCACTGTTCCCCCTCACTGCAGCTAGAGCTCACAGTAATTAAATGCCTCATTGTTGCTTCTTGGGAATTTGTATTGAATATTTCATCCAGCGTAATGATTATTTGGGTGTGGGTGGGACGTGGATGTAATCACCTTGGCTGGCTCTTTGATGAAATACTTGGTTTGGTTGTGCTTTATAGCCGTTTTAAGTGCCCTGCTGGGTTTTTACTTAACTTAATGTCCATCCCATTTCAGACTGCTGTTATCCAGTGCTGGCTGTGATATTATTGATTATTGGCTCCCGAATGTGTCTGTAATTTATGGATATATGCATGCATTCTCTGGATTTTAATGTCAAGTACATGGCATGACGACAGCATGACCTCGAAACCTGCAAATTAAAACGTGTCCTTCACTTTTTTTTTTTTTTGTGTCACCCACAGAGGACGCCGGTGAACAACGGCGAAGCTTTTCGGTGGTTCTTTTAGAGAGGCGAGACATGGCCGCCCCGTCCAAGCAGCAGGAGGGCAGGTGGGACTCTTGACTCTCTGCCAGGAGCACTTGATGGGTTCACAGAACCCGACACGCCCCCGACACATTTGTGGAGGACAAGAGAAGAAAAAGTGGACAGACGAAAAGATAAATGAAAACATAATGGTGTTGTTTTAACTCTGTAATTTCCTTTTCTGTGTAATTATTGTACCTTTTGACAGTATCATAATGTATATTTTTGGTGTCTATGAATGTGTTTTCAGTGTTGTGGCTGTAGGTTTACAGCCAATCCTATGTAAAGGACTCAAACAGACAATCATACAATCATGATGAATCCGTCAAACAGAAGAGGCCACAAGGATTGATGATGTAACAAACACAACACACTTTACTCTGGAGCAATAATCTATTTGGTTGATTATTCTTCGATCTTACATTTCCGTTGACTCTTGAATTATTTTGTCGAACCGAATCACCTTCTAGTCTTTTTACTTCACCTGATTCTCATTCTCTTAAACGCCCGCTAATGTTCAGACCGTCGCTGGCAGTGCGATGCGTCTCGTCGAGAGAGAGAGAGAGAGAGGAGAGAGAGAGAGAGAGAGAGAGAGGGAGCGATGACGTGAAGGACGGCAGTTGTGCCTCCGTGACGGACTTCTCGCTCCTCAGCGGAGTGGACTCGCTGCACAACAGGGCACATTGTCTTGTGGTGTGGTGAGTTGCGCTTCTTTAAAAAAAAAATCGAATTTGATTGTGACAGCACCAGACGTTTATGAGTCAGACTGCTGTCTGGAGGTCGTATTCTCAAAGATGAAATGAAGTTGGTTTTTTTTTTAACGAAACCATCGAACCTGTTTCATTTTCTTTCAGTTCGGATCAACTAAAGGTTGTAACTGTCTAAAAGGTAGAGAGTAATGCCAGTAAAGGAACTGTATGTTATGTTGAAAGCATTCAAATTTAGAATTAATGACAGTACACTATACATATTTGACATATCAGATGTTGTTCTGGATCTAAAGGATAGTCTGGACTGACAGTCCTTTCTCCTGCAAAGTAACGTTAACACATTCCAAAAACAAAATTATTCAATAAGTTACTCATTGTCTTAAACCCTGTTGTTGCATGTGTAAATGTGTTTTGGTTTTAAAGATTACTAAGAATTTGTATATTGTTGTTGTGATGCTTTTATGTGTTAAAATAAAAAAAAGAAAAAATGACTTCAGTAAAAGACATCTTTGACAGTAAATGTTTGATGGGGAGGAATCGCCGAAGACAGCCCCGAATAAATCCACCTGCGCCGCGGAGGAACACAATAAGAAAGAAAAATCAGTAATCAATTATGATCACCTGATAGAAAATGATTTTCCTATTTTTTTTCTCCCTCCTCCCTCCTCCTCCTCCCGAAAAGCATCAACTGAAATAACAACCAAGAGGAGACGGGAGGAATATAACAGCATTGGTTGCCTCCCCAGTCACGTATTCCCTTGAATACTAAAATGTTGCATGGAGAAGAGTGGTTCCCAGAGGCAGCAGACTTTAAAGGACTAGTGAAATCCCATGTGGTTTGTCATGCTGGAATGCACTGGGGGTGGGGGGGAGAGCACAGCGAGATGGAGGGGGGGGGCAAGACAAGGGAGGATGGCGGGTTTGGCGGTGGAGGTGGAGGTGGTGGCGGCAGCGGCGGCGGCGGTGGGGGGGATGAAGCGAGACAGGCTCCTGAGATAGCTTGAGCAACTGAGTGATTGCCGGGTCTTTGGGTTTCAGGGGTAAAGGGGTGGGGGGGGTATTTATGGGGAAAAAGGGGGAGCAGTGGGAGGGAATGGGAGGACAGAGGCACATTTGGACGCTAGCTGAGGTGGGGAGGGGCGTCAATGCTGAGGAGAACGAGCAGAGAAGGAGGAAATCATCCGGGACCGACTTCTCCCCTGACTGAGCACGCTTGCCATCACCTAAATTGAGCTGCTGACTGGTTAGGGCCAGCCAGGAAGACGGCGTGAAGTGCTCTGTAGTGGCAGTGTTGGCGGCAATGTGGCATCTGAGGCGCCCGGTCCCCCCTCGCTGGTCATCAGAGGTTGATAACATGCATCAGGGTGCTCCGGCTCCGCTCACTCCCTGGCCGGTGAGATTAAATAACATCAGAGACAGCTCGCTCTAATCCCCTCACCACCACCACCTCCCACTCTGTGCTCTGGAACTGGGATTTAAAGTCCTCGGGCCCCAGTGGTAATGTTCAGTTTCCTGCTTCACACAGGCAGAGACAGCGGCTGAAGACGTAGCACGACCGCATTAGCAAGTCAGCGGCGTGGTGGGAATAAAAAGAAGACACGTCCTCCGTCCTCGTGGGTCTAAAGGTTTAAGCCAATGTCTTTTATTTTATTGAAAAATGACTGTCACGGAGACGAACCTGCTCCTTACCCGTATTCAATCAAACCAATTCTCCGAAAGCAAAAGTCACACTGTGTATTATTCCGACAACTCTTCGAGGAATACTCAAAGAGAGTGCTTATTTGCGTTCTAACCAAGAGTAAAATGAAAAGGATAGGATGCCATAGGATGGGAAAACAGCTAGCTTCACTCAAGGTTACCAACCAATGTAAAGGTGACTACAACAACCTGCACCTTCATGGTAACCAGATATTAAGCAGTCACTGCACCTGGCCACTAGTCGCCAAGAAGTATTTGCAGTATTTAAATCCCCATAATAGGTTGGCATAATTTGCATCTGGTAGGTCTATATTTTAAATTTGGAGAGAGCTGTTTGTCCCTGCTGCGTTTTTATGCTATGCTAGGCTAATCCCTGACAACTTAATGCACAGACATGAGGGTTGTATCATATATAACCGTTACAAAGAAAGCGAATATGCATATTTCCAAAATGTCAAATAAGTCCTTTAAAGGTGTATAAGAAGACGTGATGTGTTTTAGGTTTTAAATCATACAAAGCTTCATCAGGCATCGTTTTCCATTTTGGTGAAAAGATGTTTTTAAATGTCAGAGATTTACCAGATCCTGCTGCAGTTGTCACTCTGACTTTAAGTTCATGCTCTGCATCAAGATTTTTTTTTTTTTTTGTAGACTACCATTCAGACGTCTCCTCAGCAGGGTGCGGACCTCGCAGCATCATATGTAACTATTGAAAGCATCATTTCTGTCACAACAAAATAAACATCAGTTCCTCATCCTTGAAAGGCATCGCAAGGTACATAAGTTCTGCAACTTTGACCTATCATGAAAGAACCAGATGTCTTCAAGGAGAAGAGGACAAACATGTCGGGTTTATATTAGCTGACGGCGTCTAAAAGGATCCAACCTTGTTTATTACAAACTGGGCCTCATTGTTGTGGCTTTGGCTGTCATTTCTATCGGTTATAACATTGTGTTCACCGCGTTAACCGCCGAAACCTTGGAATGTGGCCACATCTGTACAGCTAAGTCTGACAGAGCAAAACACGATCAGACACAAATAATCCATCACTGCACAGAAAAACTGTGTGCGTGAGCAACTACGGAAAGTACAGCTGGACAAAGTTAAACCAGGAAGACAGCCTGTAAACTAGGATGACGTTGGCTAACGGAGATTAGTCTAAATCATTTCGCTGCTCGTGTTTCTTTGTTTTAGCAATTTTGAGACATCTCATCAGATTTCATCAATTAAAAATAAGATCCAGAATTAAGCTTTAAGACGAATGCATACATCTAACCGATATATTAATAAAACACAGCTGGCTTTTAGCTCCATTTTGATCTCCACCAACTTTTTTTTTTTTTTTAGCTTGCAACAACAAGGTCTGATTGTCTTATTATGGCGAAATGATCCCATTTTCTCCGATGATATATTTCCTCAGTAAAACAGTTTCATCATGACTTTCTGGTCTCAGTCCGTCCAGCACAACAAACCAGACTCACAAAACTCAGATCAAACTCTAAAATCAGGCAGCGCTGATCAAATATGAGTCAAGATTCTGTTACTGCATTAGCTAATCATGCACAGCTTCATTTGCAGTACTCTCATCCAAATCTGTCTGGCTCCAGAAAACCAAGATGGCAACGGTCATAATGCCAAACTCGAGGCGTCCACCTGAACCAATGGGCAACGTCACAGCAGGTTTACTTAACACGACTAACTAGAGACAGGAGAAGCAAAAATAATGAGCTAAAGGTACACACACTAGGCAACTTTCACATTATGCAGAGTGAGAAGAGACGCAACGCTTTTTCATTTACTTGATTATTTCATATTTGTGTCTCTCTGGGATGCTTTAAAAGAGAGCTGGAACGATGCGGCTCCTCAAATTCTTCCAGTAAACACCAACAAACCTTTTGTTGACCCACACTGGTGAGAAATGATGTAATCCTGTTTGAGAAAAAATCATTTGACAAGTAAAATCGTACCAGTTTTAAAATAAATGCTGAAATAAGATTCTTCTTCTTCTTTTTTAGCTGTGAACTCAGTATGAACTCGACTCTATTGGCACACACAAGTGTGCACATACACATGAAACTCGCGTAGCAAGCCAAATAGTAGCAGCATTTGCGGAGATAAAATCACTCGATCATCTGGAGAGCAGAGAGCCCGAAAATGACATTCAGACAAACTAATCGTTAATTTGGTCTGTATGCCATCACATCATTACCATAAATATGTCACAGGACTGTAATTTAAAGCTGCACTTGTCCGGTTGACGCAACAACAACGATGCCGTACGTTCTCGCAAGAGCCGGTTTCTACCTTCTCGCAGGAATATCTGGTTCTGTCGGTCATAATGACCACCCCGAGATCTCCTATTTATCAGCTGACACTCAGCAAAATAAATTCAGGACCCGGTGATGCCAGTCATGCCACTGGGGTGCCAGGGGTTAGTGGGCCAATCAGATGTGCTTACCCTCTCTGTGTCCTCCACAGAAATGCAGTGTCTGTGATAATCCCTTTAGGGATTTTGACTGAGAATGCTCCCTCACTCTACTGGCACACTTCCTGGCACCGAGCAAGGGGGAAAAATCCACACACACCTTCCTGCAAGGAGGTGCTAAGGACACGTACTATTGGAAAATTAAGGCAATATCGAAGGAGCATTGAACAACAGAAGCAAAACGTCCTCCAATTAGCCTGTCGCTTTAATTAAAGCTAAATGAATGCGCCCTGCGTTCGCATTTCAAGGTTAACGCCGTCTTAGAAAAACATTTGTCATTTTATCAGCCCCTTCAATTAGTTTACATTTTTGTGTAATAGATCCCAATTCCTCTTTTTCCATTCGCGGCGCGCATACTTACAGCGCAAATAACACTTTCCCACACTGAGTCACCCGCAACACACACAGAGGACAGAGAATGAGACAGAGAGAGAGAGAGAATGACTCGCAGAGCCTCCTTCCCTTCCCTTCCTTTCCCTTCCCCTCCTCCCTACCTTGTCTTTCATTATTTATTTACTGTCTGCAGTTTTTCCATCGCACGCATATTGATGCAGAGAAAGCAGGGTGTGAGTGCGTGTCAGAATCATTTCCTGACGAGGGAGACAAGGTGGAAGTAATCAGCAGAGCGCTGATGCAATATGACAGCCCCTAGAACCGCTGGTACACAGTTAAGAGCAGGAGGGAGAAGAAAAACATCTCTCCACTGAAGGAAGTGGCAAGATTTGCACAAGCGACATTTGGGAGGAAAGTAGATTTACAAAGTTCTAAAAGTTTGGGGGAAGAAAATCGGATTCTAGGTCTGTTTTGTCTGAGCTCATCTCTGAAATCTGTAGCAAGACGGTGTGTGTGTGTGTGTGTGTGTGTGTTTTTATTTTTTAAATATATCTGTATAAGGTCATTCAACAAGCTACATTAGCTGTCCATTTGTTTAGAAAATGTTTAGTGCCTCTACTTCAGTTCGGCTCTTTTGTTGTGCCCTCGGGGGAATTGAAGTAATTTGGAATATATGTAGTGAATAAGTGTGGTTTCTAGAATCGTGACCAATGTCCAGATATTTGGAGACGATGAAATTCCCCATGGGCGACAATAATAAAAGCAGACATTTATTTTATTTTATTTTTTTTCTGAAGAAATCCGGTGAAATAAATTCACTCTTGTTCATGCATAACCATGAGAAACCTGTTTTATTTCAGTCTGTGGGTACGTGCAGTATGGAAAGCAGGACACAGACTAACAGGGTCTACAGAGAAGCCAGCAAGGCACCTGGCTGACATGATCTTTCTCCACTAATCTTGTCTGACTGTTCCTCTCTCTCTCTCTCTCCCTCTCGCCGAGGCAGGTGTAGATTGATTAGTTATCCTGCAGCCATCACCGGGCGCAGTGAGACGGTCGAGCATGCCAGCTCTTTTCCCCCCCCTCCACTTCTTCCTTCCATGTAACACACCTGTACATATCTCCCTCACACATCTGTACATCTCTATCTCATACATTTCTATCTCTGTCTCTGTCATCACCTTTCTCTGTCGCTCACATGCGTACAAACACCCCTCTCCCCTGTCTTACCCTCACGCGCACGCTCACACAAATACAGTATAGTGCAGGTTATGTACATACGCACACGCGCCCAGACACCATCTGCTCATCCTGACAGGCACAACCTTCCCGGGTGCAGTAACTGATGAATGTGAAAGATGGTGCATTTAGGGTCTCGCTGCCTCTCCTTTTCACATGCTGACCCCTGGAGAGCAAATGGGTTAACTCCATGCTCAAACACATTCACATATACACAGCAACACATTCAAACACACACACACACACACGCAGAGGTGTAAGCGTGCTGACTGATTGATTGGGGCAGCAGGTTTCATGACGGCTGGCAACATTTCTCCACATCGTGTCAACGCCCCTGGCAGCAAGAGTCTCGGAGCGATCTCTGAGGAATTAGGTAATCAAAGTCAGCGGGGCTGGATTCAGGGTGGTGCCCATGCGACAGTCTAAACAGATTTAGAATAACGGAAAATGTCCCTTTTCTCCACCTCTGTCTTCGTAAGATTATTTTATATAAACTGAATTTGCATTCGGCGAAAACAGCACTGGTATACTCGAAATAATTTAAAAAACATTGTTGAGATTGAATTTACTACTCAGTAGAGCTTTAAACTGAACAGCCCTTAATTTATTTCCTACAATATCCTTAATCATTGTAACTGAAGCTGTTTCAATGATTATATTTAGGTCAATTAGATCTATATACTAACCCTAACCCCCTCAACTCACCCTCTCATTCCGAGTGTGAAGGAGAGCTAAAAACGTGGAACGTTCTGCAGAGCCAGTGTTCAGTTTGTCCATTCTGGGCTACGGTACTACTATTCAACATGGCGGAGTCCACAGAAGAGGACCCACTCCATCTGTAGCTATGAAAGGCTCGTTCTAAGGTAACAAAAACATAATTTCAGGTGATTATATATAGTTATGGATATTATATTCCATTTATGTCACATCTGAACACACGGCCTCTTAAATCTGACACCCTGGACCTCTAAAGCTACAGGTTGGTTACACTTTGGGAAAGATTGTCATCTTGGTTAAAAATCAAAAACAGTCCAATCTGACTTGAAGCATCAGACAGGGCACTCTGTCTTTTTCAACCAAGTAGCTTCTTTTCAAATATTTTTATGATTTTTTTTCTTCAATAAAAACAGAAAATTCACCCTGAAAAAGTGCCAAGTAGCAGCAATATATCTAATGTATCCTCCTCATCCACATATCCAGTGTTGGTGCATTTACCCAAGTACAGTTTTGAGGTACTAGCATTTAACCTGAATATTTCCATTTTATGCATTTTTATACTTCTTCTCCACTGCATTTCAGAGAGAGCTACTGTACTACTGTACAGCTCTAGTCAGGTGTAAGTCAGCAGGAGCTATGCTGGGAATTATGTGCTTTCACCAAACTATACGCACCGAAAATGATAACTGGGTAAGTTGTTCCTTTCAAAATGTCCCACAAAATCAACAAAGGAGCAATCAAGCAATCAAGCGGAGACTGAGGCAACATGAGTGAAAATACCTGTGTGGGAGGACTAGATATAAATAATATGATACCTTTATAAAATATGATGCATCGTTACTTATTAAACTACCAAACAGTTTAATAAGTAATAACAACAATAAAAAAGCTGAATACAGGATTTTGTGATTGTGCGCAACCGACCCTCAGCTCCTCTATGCAGGCCACTGACAGTATAAATGGGCAGCGTATGCGTGACGTCACCTGCAGGCTTCCGAAGAGCTGAGCTGGCCGCCATGTTGGTAGTCCTGCCTCTTCCGAATCTAAATATCAGTAAAGACGTGGATCATCGGTAGGCCAAATGTAGCCGGGTGTTTTAAACAAGCCATCTGCAACAGCACCTACCTGTCAATCAAAGCAGCCACTGCTGTTAAAGAAAGAGTACTACAACAGGAATGTAACAATAACAAAAAAAAAAAAACGGGAACTGGAAGCAAATATTCTAAGAATGGGAAGAAACATTCAAAGCAGCACTTTAGTTGTATTTTTACACTTAATGCGGCACAATTGTCAGTAAACGTATGTACTCATTGCTACATGTTGCTCATTTCTCCTTTTACGAAGGAGAAAGATATATTTGAAGACAGCATATGAGGGCATGATTATATGGTAGAACTGAAATTGTAATGGCGTCTCCTGTCATGCATTCCTAATGTAAGTGTTGCATGTATGTCTGTTTGTCATTTCATGTGAAATAAAAATAAATCCTGCATAACTTTAAGCCTTAATATAGGCTGAGTTTTAAAAAATTCACCCTCAGTACAGTTGTCATGAACGGCGAAATTAACTATAGAGACCAAAAAACATGTTTATTTCTGCTGCGAAGTCTGATGTTTTAACATACAGATGGACTCCTTCCGTAGCCAGCCTCATGTGGCCGCTCGAGGACCTGCAGTTTTCCGCATTGGCTTCACTCCACAGTCACGGAGGATGCCGCTCGGTGCAGATGGGGGATGTCGCACTTCCTGGATTGAAGGAAAAAATGCATCGCTATCTAAAGTAATCCAGGAAGCAATAACATTTCCAAAGTGGCTTAAATCCATTTATTCATCCCTTCAGTGAATGTGAAAGACGGGAGTGCAGCTTGCCTTTCACTTGTGCAGTCTCATCCAGAGTCCCACAACATTAAACATATTCAGAACAATCTTTAAAATAATCCATCACGGGTTGAATCTTTAGGAGCTCAGACGTCTTGCAGACAGTAAAGAGGAAAGAATTGAAAGTTTGAGCTCTCAGTTAATTGAGAAACACAGACAAAATGTCATATTTACATGCATCAAATGTCAAAACATGGTGCAAACGATAGTATGTATGATTCATAGAAAGCACTCACAAAGTTGAGTCACAATGAATCATTCCTGACTCATCTAACTCCAGCCCAGCCCTGCTGACCAAATAGATAATTTAAATAATAGATAAATATCAGATTGATCATTTTAATAGGCCGACTGATGCAGCACAGCAATGTTGCATGTCTGATTATCATAAGCGCGTCATCAAGATAGAAGGAAATTGCCCTCATACTGTACGTCTGAAGAGGCTTTCATTCACTTATCGCTCAAGGTATCACTCATCCTTCACTTTACCCACCTATCCTTTCATCCATGCACCGACCCCTCTATTCATCATCTGTCCATCCATCTATCAGCAGCATTAACCCACCCATGCATCCGCCCACCAAGTCCTGCCGAGTGATTCAATGAACCCATTACTTCCTCCTATGAAAAACAAAAATCAAAAAACCACCACTTGGCTTTCGCTGACCGAAGACTCGCAGTGCGACGTCAAACTGCGGCAACACCGTGAGCATGTTGGCGAACGGGCTCAACGTTGGAGAGAGGAGATGGAGGAGTGAAGCGGACGGACAGGGGTGGGTCCAAGTGTCAAGTCCCATTGGGGTCAGAGGATGGCGGCTACATTTACCAAAGCAAACAGCCAAGAGGAGCAGAGTACTTCACCTGTCTCTGTGGATTACTCCATTATCACATCCACCAGTCCCTCAGTGTCCCAGTCCAACCACTCACTATTCAAAATTCATACAGCATGCAGAACGGTGGGTGCTATAAAATGTTAAACGGCAGCTGGGCATCGAGATAGTTGGAGTTGGAGGAGTTGAGTTTGAAACCGCTTAAACAAAGGAGATGACTTTTTGGTAATCTGGCACAATGGAAGTAGTCACACTTTCTTAGCATGTGCAAACACATTAGCCTACATCTAAATGTAACGCTGAAACGTATGGCTTTAATACGAGGTACATGCAAAGAAAGAAATACATAGATGATGTAACATAATGCAATACGTGTTACAACAGGCTCCCAAATAAATCTGTGCATACTGGGTGGTTTGTGTTAGCGGTAACACACAGAGCAGATAGAAAATGTTCATTTAGATTATGGCTGGCATGTGAGACCATTTTAAATCATCTATTTCCTTTAAAAGCGAGATGGCAGGTAAACATGTTTACTTCTGCCGTGTTGGACATTTTAATATGGGGGCTTATGGAGACTGACTCGTTCAGAAGCCAGCGCCAAGTGGCCGTTTGAGGAACTGCAGTTCTTCCTCTGCGCTGGCTTCACTTCACAGCGACGGAGGCTGCCGCTTGGTGAGGTCATGCGAGACAGCTCCTCGACGGATCATTAAATCATTAGTTAGTAACCTCAGCTCACGCTGCTGAGTCACAATGATTCATTCCTGACTCATCTAACCCCGCCCCAGCCCTGCTGACCAAATTGATCATTTCATAGAAGTTGAGGGGGAGATGAAAATTGTTTTTTTCCTCTAAGTTCCATGTAATCTCCAATTTTTCCAGTTATGGCTGAAACCTGACGTTTAAACGGCATCGATCTCTCTATTGCTGCCGGTTCTGATTGTGCATACTGTGAATCTTTTATGTCCGATGTAATTCTTGATTGTCTCTATACTCACTGCGTCTTTAACGTGTAGTCCATCATGCCTAGGACTACAATTCCCTTCACGTTTAACTACACACGTTCAACTGATGACAAACAGACTCAGCTGATTGACTGGCTAAAGTATTCTGCATTAAGGCTAATCAAGTGAAAAATGAAAATAAAGAAGATGTCTGCACAGATTGTCCTGGCTCTGGCGTAAAAGTTTAATTTCCTGGATTTCCTGAGGTCAAGAGATAAAAAACAATCATCTCCCTCTGTAATGACACACATCTCTGTATGCCTTTATTTTAACTAGGTTTGAAAAACTGGAAGTGAAACATCTCAGTGGATGGATGACCTACAAATATGGATTCAATCACCTACCACATGTAACTGTGTCGCCTATTGATGCAGTTTAAAAGTGGGTAAATCTAGGCCTCCTATATATAGCCTGGATATGCTATGTGAAATACATATACCACCGCATATCGGAGGCGAGCTTATGTTAGCTCCGTAACAGAAAATCCAAGTCAGTTCCAGTCAGACTTGTGACATTTTTCGATAACACCCTACAGATAAAAAATGTAATACAACAAGCATTATTAATAAAGACTGTTTATACTGTTGATCAGTGGTTTCGACGCCTTTCAGGCTGGATTTACAAAAAAAACTGCAGGACTGGGTGAAACAAATAATGCAAGAAGTGGATTTGAGGCATCAGGTGTGATTCAGATGAAAACTGTGAGAAACTAGCAGTCACCTAAATCTTGGGCGCTGCGTTTGTGTCCATCACAAACTCCAACAGCACAGCAACACTTAACCTCACAGATTTTCATCATTTTGATCCAGTGTAGACATTATGATAGAGTTTTAGTCTATAAAACATCCAGAAAATGCCCATCTCACTAACCTCCAACAGTCTAAAACATTAAAATAGTTCAAGCTGCAATGACTGATGATGAGTAAAGGTCTGCTATCCCTCAACAAACGATTTTAAGTAGTTAAAGCTGATCATCGACTGTGTGCTCCCTTTTACCTGAATATAGATTTCTGTATGAATTTCATATGAAATTAACTGAAGGTGCAGTGAAATAAATTCAAGTTCTTTCTGTATTTCCGCAGGAAATTCTGGACTGTCGCCCTGAAGCAAGAGGCTGGAGGTGGACTTAGCCGCACGGTACTTTAACCCTGCAGCAATATTGAATGCCAAGGCACTCATAATACCACTGTGGTTTAGCTAGGCAGCGAATAGAACATGGGAAATGGCACAAAAGACATATCCAGGGTAAAGAGCCATCCCTGGAGAGAAGAGTGACACCAAGGAGTCCCTCTTCTCCTTCTCAGCAGTGTGATTAATAACCCCGGTGCCCCATAATCTCTCCATCATCTATCTATGTAAATGCCCCCGGACCTGCAGCGCCAACACACTTTGACTGATGGCTGTTCCACAGCAATAGGCTTGGTGTGTGTGTGTATGTGTGAGAGAGAGAGAGAGAGAGAGAGAGAGAGAGTGTGTCTGTGCGTGCACATTTTTGCATATGTACGCAGGCATTGTGTCTGTGTGCGCGCGGCGATGCGAAGCCTTTTGTGGCTGGAAAGGAAGAGATGAGAAATATCACATGGTCCCTCCGCCTCGTCACAGTCAGTATGGCCTCACAGACACATTTAGCCGTTTTTTGTCTGTTCTAAACACCGCGAGCGCGCACAATGGGAAAGGATGGCACGGCACGCAAGAACAAGGCGACGGGGGAGTTCATAATTTACTCACACAAACAGGAGACAAAAATTAGATTTGGCCAAACAGCTTAATAAAGTCTCATTTTATCCCCTTAGCCCCTCTTCTTCGGAAACAGCAGTTACAATAAATAGGGTGAAAAGGATTAATTAGGCATCTCAAAGCGCCATTTTAAATATTACATCAATTATTAATGCTTGTATCATTTTTTATTCCATGACTCGTGTCTCTCAGTGAGCGTTTTCATGGATGTTCTTTGATTTGTAGGACTGGGAGTGTGTGCGCTTGTGTTATTGTTTGGTTGTTTGACGTTTGTCTCCTCTATTGGACACAAACTTGAAGAGCAGGCCAGTGACCCGAGCGTTACAGTGTTCTCTCTTTATGAATTTTGATGCAAAGTTGTCCGGAGATATGAAGTGAAGGAGGAGGACACATTGCCCGGATTTTCACACCAATTCTCTGGGACGTTTTTTTTTTTTTTCAAGTTTCATGCAGCCCTGCAGCTAGCTGCTGCTCTGTGTTTTTATGGATGAGGAGAGGAGAAGCTAAGAGAAAGTCAGAGAGAGAGAGAGAGAGACCGAGAGAGAGTGAACTTTTCTTAATATTTGTCTTTGTGATCTGGATGACGTGTGTGTCCGGGGCCTCCCCTGGATGTTAATGTTTCCTACAAGCCCAAAAGGATGTAATGCATGAACAGGTGGAGTGCTAAATCATAGCCAGCAAATCTGACATGCACAAAAGCACAAAGCCTCCTTCACCACTGTCTACTGGTAATTTCTAGTCCTAGTCCCGACATCAAACTTGCATGGAAGTCACATTTTCTGCAGCTTCCTCCCCACTGTTCTGCTTTTCACGATGTACACTGAATATACCAAATAAATGGCGACACCATTCTATGATATAAAACAGATTTATTCATACATACATACATCTATATATATGGTTTTATAGCAAAACTAGACTCTGATAAATGAGTTCTTTAGCAGCAACATAATTCTAGAGATGAACAAGAATATATTTAAAATTAAGTGTCGCTCTGCAAAGACAATTAAACTAACAAACCAACCAAAACACAATAAATACACAATGTCACACTCACAACCGCTTATCCTTATCAGGGTGGCACGGGGCTGGAGGCTGAGATTTTAGGTCTACATTGGACTGAACATAAGTGAACACCTTTAAAAAGCGGTTAATTATTTAATTATTTGATTTTATTTTTCAGAATAAAAGAAATTCAACCTTTAAATACGGTTAGCCACGTGTTATTTCTAATGTTCATTTATGCTTTTACAATTTGGTCTAATGAAATCAAATTAAACTGAAAATAAATAACAATAATCATCCTTCAACTGATTTACCAACTAATTTGCTGTGAAGTGAACTGAAGAGCTGTTAAACTAACGATTCTCAACCTTAACAGGGAATTCAGTGGATGCTTGAAAGTGAATAAATCACGTGCTTCGTTAAAAGGGTTTCTAATGGCGATGGGCTGAAACGCGTGGAACAAACAGTCCGCTGTTTTAAGGTGAATTTAGGTTCCACGGGAATTCATATGAGATCAGAAGACTGGAGGGTTTATGACTGGAGTGTGGGGGATGGTGAGCGCTGATGTGGATGCTTTGTGTTTCTTAAACGTGACGTCTCTCTGGCAGTTTTTAGGCACAAAGACAGATAACACGAGGGTTGTGAAAAGGTCAAGGAGTAGCATTGTCTTAATGTACAACTCACTCTGTCTGAGGGCAGAAACGCGCTTCAGATTTTGCTGCAATTGGCCGCAACGCATCATGAAAAATATATAAATAAATGCAGTATATATTATACAATGGTTTACTTTACACCCATGCATCATTAAAAGGCACTTTCATGATTTTCTCTCTTTGAAAGATACAAATGCAAATTCTGCTTTGCTTCACATCATCAGGTTCTATATTCTCAGACCTTGCAGGAAGTCCTTTGGGTGATCCAAACGTAATGATTCGTGGGACTGTTGCTCCAGCTGACAAGAACCTAACAAATCTTGACCTAATTCTGGTTTTAATGCCGAGGGTAAACCTGATGTGATTCGCTAATTATCAAGCCATCTCAATCTTGTAATTGATAATTACAGTTGACTGATTGTTGGATAATTACAATGCAGCTGAAATGAAAACAGACACGTATTGATTAGATGCTATCGAGACACCGTTTGGAGCTCCATCACCTCTCATGACGCCAGCGCCGACCAGCGTTTATTCGGAAAGATTTGCGTGAAATGTCGACTTATTCTCCTCTGCTTATACATATCCTGTCACATGACATTGATTATCATCATTTATGGTATAATCCCAGTTGTTAGCTGGATCATTTATCAATAGATTTCAGTTTTTGTTTTCTTCATGAAATAAACAACAATAATTAAGTCTTCTTTTTTTTAACAGTGTAGATGAGTTTAACTTCCAAAGAGATCTAAAGCTCTAAAGTTAGGAATTTGTTTAGGCTCTAATTAAGGAAATGAAATTAATCTCTACCAAAAGCAGCAATTAAATTATTCATGCAGCATTTACTGTTTATCGAATTACATATAGTACGCTGATCAAATCAGAAAATCAAGACTTTCTGTCACTTAAGAAGCCAAGAGCCAGTTAGGAAAACATGGAGCAGCGCGCATACAAACCCCCGGAAGTGATCGTTTTCAAACCTTTCATCGGGACAGACTGACTTGATGATGATTGCCTTGATTTAAAAGTGAACCGGAGTCGCTCTGGTATTTCACGTGTTTACAAGCTTCAATCACAAAGTGTCACAGGAGAGGAAAGAGTTGGATAAATATATACAAAGCAACAACTTCCCCCAAAGACTTGCCTTAACTGAATATATCTCAGTATCCAGAGCATAGTCGGCACCCAGCTCCACACTCCAAAGCACCTTTTTCAGTGAGCCGCCCTCACACAGCTCTTCAGAGAGGAGACATGTTGTTAATAATTAAGGCTGTGGCTGGAGGCACAGGGAGGCTAAACTTCCTCTAACAAGTGGCTCTCTGACAGCGCAGACATATGGCTCTCGCTTCCCCATATTCTCCTCAGCCCTCCAGACTTGTGCATTTCACACACGTCCAAGGCGGGGGTGAGAAACCTCCATCCTGACTGCCAAAGAACAATAAATCAAATTCCTAATGGTCGGCAACAATCGGATAATTATGAGTGTGGCCGCGTGGCGTGAAAGGGAATTTTCTCCTTCAAATCAAGTTAAGTATTTAGCCTGATTTCTTGCCAATGCTCAGAATCTTTTATTTTTTATTATTTTGGATGCAGACCTTCCACTTGTAGAAATTTGAGCAATATTGGTGAACGTCTCAGCGTGTGAAGAGATTAACAGTTTATCAGATTCTATAGGAGGCAACAATTCTCTCAACGCCCTCAAGAAATCTTTCCTCGTGATCTGAAAGTAAAAAATTTGTTTAAAGGAAAAGATTGGACAAACATCTGTGCATCCACAGCCTGATACAGATCATTTGTGCCACAGACCAAAAGACTATAAAATCAGTGAGCGGCGCTGTTACACTGATTGAAGCGCTCCTTCATCGCCACGAACGCGGGCATTGTAGTTTATTAAAAGTCAGTTTCGTGTAGACGTCCCGCTGCCATAAATGCTCGCTAGAGAACCAAATGTGTATTATTCCGCCGCTGAAAATAGTCCCAAACAAATGGCCCATTTATTCATATTTGAGTAATGCTCATTAAAAAACACAACGCCCTGCTTTTTTCTGATTATTCATCCCTTTTTTAAAAAAATGAAACGATTTGTATTTGTGACCCATTTTTAAAGATTTATGTCTTCAGCGTGAACCCAGCGGGCTCTGCGCTGAGAGCCACAGAATACTGAGAGACAGATTGTTGCTTTTGGTCTTTTCATGTGATGTGCTGACAGCATGAAAAAAACACAGAATAACATCAGCCTTAACCTTTAAATGCAAACTCTTCTTTTACTATACTGCGCTGTGCAAACAATTACACGCGCTCCGTAACCCACCTTAGATAAACTGTCACTTTCCTCATTAATGCAAACAGAGTCAGAAGCTTATCTGCTCCCATGACTGTGGTAAGAACTGAGCCGGAGAACAAGTACCAGGCTTAAACCCATTAATGTCACACCCATAAATAATGACTGCTAATGAGTTATGGTTGCCCATTAGAAGACATCAAGACCATTTTTTGTCCTTCACAGTGATACAGTGTTGGAACAAATCCTGCGAAATGACAAAGTGCGCTACACAAATTTATCGCGGTAACACATTTTTTATAGTTTGGGTAAACCGCATGAGTACTGATGTTATTCATTAGCATCCCGTTGGAAGCGGGCCTGACAATGACTGTCCAAAGCAGGCACCAGTTGTGCTTTTTGGAGCAAACTAACGGAGAGGACCCGTCATTTTAAGCAACCATCGCCTTTCCTGCTTCCTTCCCCTTTTTCTGTCGGGAAGGGGGGGGGGGACAAATCTTGTTTTGATGCCGGCGCTGTCAGGGGGCTAGCCAGCGAGGATAGTAAACACTGCCTTTGCAGAACATTTAAAATCAATCCTTCAGCCACAGGCCTTCGAAACCCCCTCACTTCCCTGTCCCTCTCTCTCTCTCTCTCTTTTTTCCCCGAGCCTTTCTTCCCCTTTTTCTCTCTCTCCTTTCTGTAATGTGTCTGCCGCTCTCTGAGAATAGAGGCAGCACTTAAAGGCCGGGCGTAGGGGCTGAGTTTTGTGACAACAGCTCCGGCTTTTATTACCATGCTGAGATGTGACCAGCGCCTCCCTCCTCAACGCCACCACCACCACCACCCCGCCGACAAGCACACATATAGACGCATACACATCTACGTCTACGCAACCTCACTAACGTCGATTCTGATGAGCAAATAATCATGTCATTAGCCCGTGTGCGTTCAACACAGTGGCTCATTTGCCGGCTTCCAGGCCGTTACCTTCGCTCATGATTGGCCAGGAGATTAGCTGAAAATCATTTTGTTTCCAGCGTTAGAGCTTGATTAAGTCACCATTCCCCAACCAACAGTCAACAGACACTTCAACCAGACGACGATTGATGAAGGACTTGAATATTAATGAATACGTTATTACGTAACTTCTTTTTTTTTCTCTCTCTCTCCTGTAGGTTTTCGTCTTGAAATGCAAAGTTCTGACATCAAGCAGAATTTCCTCAACGTCTCACTTGTGGCTTTGTCTCAGTGCGGGCCATTAGACGGCTGAGCTGCTCTGTTGTGTCGAGCAGCTGGTGGAGAGCATGTGAAATCTGACCCGAGAGAGGGTAATGTGAACCGTGGTCCACACAGACAGCACTCTCACCGAGGATTTTTATGCGTGTGCGTGTGTTCGTGTCACCCACCACCTCCTCCATGGCGCGTTTCATTCATTTTCTTTCAGCAGGTGTAGTAGCAGGAAAGTGTGGCGCTTTTTCTTTCCACTGCACCACCTTCCCTACGCGCGTACTTCAACTTCTTTTGTTCCTTGTCTGTATTTTTTTTTTCTGCTTCGTGTGGCGTCAGAACATCACAGCAACTGTAAACACGCTATCCTCCACTCATGCAGACATCTTCAAGGCCAATTAGTGACAAATATGTCAGCTGGAGACCTGTAATTGTAAGTATCACCTTTGGGTCAATCGGTGTAATTTCAAAAATGGTAGAGTGAGGTGGTGAGATGCGCAGTATCATTTCTCCGACTGACAGGGTGTGTGGTAGCCTTGTGGTTAAGACGCAGACCACAACATCTGTGGTTTGACACTTTAAGCTGTCCAAGAAATGCTAAAAATATTGACACACGGTGAAGAAATGACGCAATGAACGAGAGAGATGCATAAATAGGAGACATAGCAGGTTGAATATTTGGTGTACCTCGTCTCGAGGGGGAAAAATCATTGGAGTAAATCACAAATTAGGGACACAAACGAGACCCATCCACCAGTAAAATTTAAATAATCACTGGATACACTTTGAGGCTAAGGCGAGTTTGTATGTACGCTGTAAATGGCCTTACCCTCTTTATCCCTGGAAATCAAAATTGGGCTTTCCGCTACTGACTGACTGAGCGGTGAGATTTCTACGCCGCAGCGCATTACTTCAGATAGGGGCTGCTGGCGGTGGTGAGGGTGGGGGCAGGGAGGGATTTCTGGTACAAACAGTCATCAAAGATGGGGGTGTTTCATGTGAGCAAAAGAAGCTGCGGAAAGGGCCAGCTTTCATAGTTCACGGGCAAGGCTTACACTGCAAGGCCCCCCGAGGACCAGCACGACAAAGATGGACACATTTTACCCTGCGCGCTGAAAAAAACAGCAGCAGCTTCGGGCACCAAAGGACCAGGGACATGGGAAAACTTGCTTTAATTGACAAAGACATGTAGGAAACTAGTGAAAACTGAAAGTGCAGATTTACTTTTATGTGTGCAATGTGGACAGATGAAACTGAAAATACAATATGTACGGACCGCTTTTTTTCTCATTAGGATTACACTTTTAAACATTAAATCCCTGACCTCCTGCGAGGAGTAAAAATAAGCGAGGGAGCGTGATGCTTGAATAGCATATGTTGAGTGATCCTTGGATAATACTGTTTTTGTTTTACTTCTTTTACTCGTATGAGATTGTATTTGTCTTTGAAAACTCTGGGTATTATTCTGATTGTTTACTGCACTGTCACAACTCTGACTGCAGTAAAATTGAATTTTATCGTCTGTACGTAGGGAACGTGAACTGATCCCAAAAGATAACTTGACTTAACGCGACTTCTTCATTTTTAATTGTGAAATTAAATATCGTTTTATTTATGCTTGTTGTAAAGGGTGCATTGGATCTAATGGACATGCGTCATGCTTGTTGTGAGAGACCGAGACGCATGACGTGCGAGTGTAGCAGCGAAACATTTCAGGCAGTTGAGCTTTATCTCAGCTGACTAAACTCTTCTTTCCACCCCAGTAAATATTTACTTGGTCTGCATCTACGTTAAATTTGGTTAAAAACCCTTCTTGCAAATCATACAGTACGATCCATACTTATTGGGATATTCTTTTTATGTTGGTAAAGATAAGATACAAGCGCAAAATGAACAGTGAGTTAGTTTTCATTAACAGTAGGTACAGACATGTACTTGAGTGCTATACGCTGCAGTAACAATGCTCTGCACAGGGCTTTTCACATTTCACATATCCTGACTCCCATCTGAGAAAGTGAACTTCCACACAAGACTCGAAACTTTAAAATGTTCCCGATAGAAAATATATCTGGAAATTAACAAACTGCGCACACATTAAATATGAAGTTAAATCGTCGCTGTCCAATGAAAACCACGTACTGACGGTCCAAAACAATTTTTTTTCAGGAGGATGAAAAGGCCTTTTTTTTTTTTCTCAGAAACTAGCTGCGAAATCCTTCGAAACTGTAATGAGACACATTTAGTACCAGAAATGAAGATCTACGTTCACACAGTCATCAGTGAAACATTTCTAACGACTTGCGGTGGCTCAGAATTTCGACTATCCTGTTTGTCCACCTCAAGTTGGTAAACTACCAATAGTAAATCTTTCTACAGAGCACATGAGTGTAATCAAAGCTATTTTACCATGTTAGATTTAAGATCAGCATAATCCAGGCTAACGGGCATGTGACACCGATGTGTGCATCAGTCTGACTCAGAGGGTTGCAGAGGGATCAAGGAGCTTGTTGTATATCCTTGAATCAAAATTTAAAACTTTATTTATCCACAGATATCCTGCTTCTATCTATCCCACATTCATGATGTAACAAAACATGTAAAAACACTTTTTTCAAGCGAGTAGGATTCTTAGTGCTGACTGTAGCTGGAAGAGACGATGCACATTCCTTCCTACCAGACCAAAGAAGAAAGTGTTATTAACCACCCAGCCAAATTTTAATGATTAAAAATATTGACAAGTTTATCAAATTAGGTGTCAAACTCGGGTAAAAATGATCAGTATTCTCAGCTCCAGGACTGAAACGTGTCAGATGAGCTCAGAAAAGGATATGACTAACTTTAAAACGCTCTGAGTGAGATTAATTCGTTGCGATCTCTCTGCTCAGGGTGGCCTCAGCGTGTCATCGAGCCACTCTTTAGGACCGCCCACAAAATCCTGGACTGAGAACTGATGAAAAACAGTTTTAACCTCTAACTCCACATTTCAGTAATATATCGCTCAAAGGTCTTTTCACATGTTTTCCAACATATTTAATAAATTTTGAAAGAAATCTCGCCTTTCTTGCCTTCACACAGACTTTAAGAAAATGATGCAGGTTGTGCGATGCGTCTGATTGGTCCAACACCAACGAGAGGAAAGGTATTTAAAGCAATTTGATGACTCTACTAGTAGGCAATCAACACGCAGCTGGACATTTATTGTGCTCCAGTTTTTATTGGACTATAAGACGTGAAGGCACCAGCAGGGCAAATGTGCTGGCTTAACAGATGCACAGTGCATGCAGGCCTCGATCAGTGAGCCGCTCCGTCTTTTAAAGATGATTTGCAGAGCCACACTGCACAGCCAACTTTCCTCCCGTGTTATTCAAAGCAACAAGCTCCTTCCTCATCCTGTCAACAGGTGTTGTTTCAGTGGACAGGCTGTCCAGGGATGTTGTGGGAATATATAAGGCCTCACAACTCCCACTGCCTGGTGTAGCTCATAGTGAGTGAGCAAAAAAAGTACAATTTCAAACAGTGTTGTGTGGCTTTGCTTTGTGTTGTGTTGTGTTATGGACTCCCCAGATGAGGTTGTGGCCATCAATAATACGCATGTCACCACTGGGAAAATGTAGACAGGAAAAGACGTGATTCAAATGACAGCTCAAATAAAGAGATGCAGACATAAATGTTTGCACAAAGTCTGTCCGTAACACCTTATTTTGTGGCGCGAGCAACACAACAGGAAACTGGCCTGTCAGAGCGCTGTCATTAAGAAACTTCTTCATCTTCTAAAATACAGTAAAACTTCTTTCGGAGCTCTTTGCCAGTTTATACGCAAAAATATAGAGCAGTCAAAATCATTTGAGATTTTATGAAGTAAATTTTATTACAGTCAAAATGATTGCCCAAGGGCAGTATGCCAATTCAATCTTTGTGTGCAGTCATCCTAAACAACAATGAATTAAAAGTGTATTGTAAAGGCAATATCTCACTGGTACAATGTGAAACCGCAAAGAAGTCCTTGACCTGACGAACAGTATTTCAATTTTTTTTAATTACCAGATTTGATGTCCATTACACTGTAAAACATAGTCAATTTATGCTTAAAATGCCTGGTCAAATCAGAAAAGCTGTGATGCCATCAGCCTAGAAATACTCTTTTGAGAAATATACATGTATTAATTTTCAAGAACTGAATAAGGCATTAAGGAGCTAGAGCCAGGAGATGAGTAGCTTAGCTTGCACTGCAATAAGGGGGAAGCAACTAGCCTGACTCACTCTGAAGTTCAAAAACACACCTACACGTACTGTACCTCTAAAGTTCTCTAATTAACACATTATATCTCATTTGTTTATTCCCAACACAAACAGAAATGTAACAAGAGTGGCTCTGCGCTTACACTGTACTTACCACAGCAGTGCTTTAACTTAAATCAGAAAAAAATGCTAACGTGGTTACAATGGCAATGCTAACACTCTTATGTTTTTAACATTAGCAAATTATTTTAGCGTGCTAACATGTGAAGTGGCTCGAAAACGCAGAGTGCAGCTGAAGTGTGAGGAATGTCTGATTGATTTTGACTTGATTGTCTAAGGTATCAGTGGTTCATCCTGAGGGGAACATGAATGTTTTCCTGACGATAGTTATCACGACATTTGACTCAAAACAACAACAGTGGTGCTAGAAGAAAAGTCATGGGACTCATTGTCTGGTCACTGTGGATATCTGTGATAGAAATGTGGATGTAGACTCCGTGAAGCTCAGAGTGTGTGGTGGCTCTGGCCCTAGCCGTCTTGGCCGACCTGCCTCCACCAGCTCCTGGCCAAAAAAAAAAAAGGGCAAAGAGGTGGAGCATGGGTGGAACTGAGGTGGGCAGAATAAATCCAAGCCGCCTGTGACACTCTTAATTACGGCAACTCTGTCACGCGCACGACAGACGGTGAATTAACAGTGTTTTGAGGCAGTGTTTGTTTCAGCGTGTGTCCGATTCGCCAACCATCGTTCGTTTCAGTGAGAAGTCTTAATTTTTTAAAACAGTTTGCCTCATTCTTACATTCATCTTCCACTCAAATTATGCTGGCAGCAAGTTCATGAGCTGTGGAGGCAACAAAATCCAAAAGTCTGAATGGAAAAACAGTTAGTTAAATCCTTGATCTTGTGTTTCTAGAGTGATGCGCTTTTGTTCAAATGTCATATTTTTAACAGTACAGTATAGGACTATATGTGCCAGTGGCAGATGAAAAACTGTGCGTTCGTTCGTGTGTGTGTTCCCAAACAGGTAAAAAAAAAAAAACGAGTCATTTGAAATGCCTCGGCAAACTGAGATACAGTGGCTGACTTCAAGTTAATTTCATTGTCAACACCTGTTTGTGCTGAAATCCACACGGAGATGATGGATCCCAAACAGAAATGCCATCTTCAAAAAGACCTCCGTGAAATGTGGAATTCTTTTTTACTTTCTTTTTATTTATTTATTTTTTCCCGAAGAGGAAGGCTTTCTTCATGCATGGCTTCCGTTTGCTGCACAGTGAAGAATGTTGTTACCAGGCAACAGGCATAACAATGACACAGGTGCTGTCGCTCTCTCTCTCTCTCTCTCTCTCTCTCTCTCTCTCTCATCCACTGTTCGTGGGCTTCGCATCCTCTCCTCAATAATGTTAAATGGCACTTGTTCTAAGTTCAGCATGAATTTGTTACACTTATAAAAAGGTTGCACCTTGATTACTCAGAACATCCTGATCTGGTCTCTCTCTTCGTTCACATTTAGCAGCTATTAGCGCATGTGTGTGTGTGCTGTTTTTTTCTTTTTCTTCTTTCACTTTTAATAGTTTTCTGACGTTGTCGAATAAAACGTGGACTTCAACAATCTCAATCTTATTAAGTATTTCTGTTTTTAAGATTTTAAACCCGACAAGTCTTGTTTGCGAGGTCACATTTCAACTCAAAGCATGCTTGCTTCAAAAAACAGTCGAAATCTGGTGCAAGCCCATGAAAAACAGGCTAAAATGAAAGAGAATGACACTTTATTTGAGAAGCGAGTTGATCTGTGTTGGAAACAGGTTGATTTCCCCCCCCCTCGTTTTTCAGAAAATAAGACTTTTTGGCCTCTGATAGACGAAAATGGAGTGAAAAAGTGCATAATCAACAAGTTCTACAGCTGTGATGGTTTTTTACGGAGTCCTAGCAGCCGACCGTTTCTGAAAACAGATTTTCAAAGTTTCTTTCAGAAGCCGGCGTAATCCCGGCTCACATTTTTCTAAACACGAAATCACAAACAAAGAGGCAGGAGAGGAAGAAAAGCAAGGGCAGAACTAACAGGCTGTTAACACCAGCCTGAGCCCGGCCCGATCTCCTCCATGTCTGTCTTTCTTTCTTGCTTTTCGGAGACGGCAGAGGCTTTGAGCTTCGTTAAATTGTCCCTCCTGCCCCTCCCCCACCTCTCCGTCTCCTTTCTCTCTTTCCCTCTATCTCCTCTCCCCGTCTCTCTCTCTCTCTCTCTCTCACTCTGTTCTCGGCATCCCTCCTCCCCCTCTTCCACCTCCTCCGCCCCCACCACCTCAGCCGGCAGTCTTTCGCCCTTAATCAGAAGGCTGCGGCTCCCCGCGCTCCTCTACCTCCTCCCTCCATCCTCCTCATCACCCCATCTGCCCCATCCCCCCTCCTTCTATCCTTTCACCACCAGCCGCCACTTCCCTCCCAGCTCTCTCTCTCCCTCTCTCTCCCTTTTTCTCTCTCTTTACATTTTTCCTCTCTCCTCCCACCCCCCCAACACACCTCCTTCGACACCCCTGCAGTTAGCGTCTGCCAAAGGCCGCTTCTGTTCATCACTCACCCGTGCACTTAGCCACAAAAGATGTGTGGTAATTTCCTTGCGCGTGCGGCAGACCGCCGGCCCGGTCACACCCCGGGGGGGCGATGCAGGGAGATGGTGGTGGTGGTGGTGGCGGCGGCGGTGGTGGGGGGCGAGCGCACCAAGGCTCTTTGGCTCGCCGCCGCTCGCTGCTGACCCCCCATGTCACGCATGATCGACGTGGGGGGAGAGTGGTGGGCTGCGGCTGCATGACTGGCAGGCCGGGGAGATGGCGGCAGCGGCGGCGGTGGTGGTGGTGGTGGGGCGGGGGTGGGTGAAAGCACTGACAGAGTGGTGGTAGTGATGGTGTGGGTGTTTGCGTGTGTGTGTGTGAGTCGGGGAGGGGGTGGCTGGCGGGGGAAGGAGCAGTGCTGATGGCTGCCACCGGCCCTGGCCGCCACGGTGTGTTTGTTAAAATGACTTCCTCGTGCAGCATTGTCACCGGCTCGCTGCTGCACCTGCTCTCCTCCTCTCCCCAGCCTCCACAGCTTCATACTCTCTCCATCTGAGTCTCACTATCAGCCACAGCTCTCCCCCCACCCCGTTTTTTTTTTTTTTTCTTGTCGCCTACCACGAACCCAGCTTTTTTCCAAAAAACGGCCATAAATTTTCTCAAGTCACCAACACAGCTGCACATTTTGGAGGACCTTTTATGCTCATTTCAAGAAGCAGCGGCACCGAGAATCAAAACAAGAGAAAGCATTCATGAACAAAGCCAAAGAGGTGAAACGCACACAAGCGAGCTTGAAAAACACTTTTTACGCGCGCCGAAATACTGTACGAGCAAACGCCAGCATAAATGTGAATCAGGCATGCGTGACTCAAATCAGCCACGCAGGGGAAAGGGGTATATTACTGGAATTCACAGAGTGCAAAAGGTGTTTTTTCTTCTTTCTTTTTTTTCCCCCAGCAATGAAAGAGTGAGGGAGTGCAGAGGAAGGTGGGGGGAGGGAGGTTGCGAGCGGGGGGGTGGTGGTGGTGTACGGTGCGGGTACGAGGACACCTCCATCCAATCTGATCAATGGCGATATTAATCTGAGCACGAGTCAGCCCCGCCGCCCCGGCCTTTGATTAAAACAGGGAAGAAATATGACGTAACCAATAAATCTGTTTGTCAAAATGGCACGTGGCTCGAGAGGAGAGGAAATACTGGCACAGATAAGGTGGGGAGAGGAGGAGGGGAGAGGTTGAATGACAGGGAGAGATGGAGGAGGGAGGGTGGGGGTGGCTGGTGACTGACCTCCTCAGCATTTCCGCTGCATGAGCGAAGCGCTCAGGCTGAACCAAATCTTCACCTGCTTGCCTCCCACTGCACTTCCACCAAACTACCTTTTCCTCCCCTGTGTTCCTCTCCTCCTCTCTCGGTTTTCTTTCTCTCACTGTCTCCATCTCTCATCCTCTCCCACCAGCATCCATGGATAACAGAATAATCCTCCTATCCTGTACTGGGAGCCTGAATGTGTGTGTGTGTGTGTGTGCTTGTGTGTTTGTGTATGTGTGGTGGAGTTTGAGGTCTCTGCAGCTCACTGATGGAAATAACTCCAGAGAACAAGTGTTGACTGAAATGTCCGACCGTACATGTGCATAAACACGCACACCTGCCAACGCTGTTAAGGATGTTTCACGCGTCACGGCGTGGACAGCATACATTGAGACAACAAAGTATTTCTCCATTGGTATCCCTCGTTATTCCTATGTCAAATATATGGAGAGAACAATGCGTACTGAATATTCTCCTTCTATTTCAAGTAGCTGCTGTGATGCTTATGCTACATATGGAAAGCAAAGGCGTCGCAGTTCATCATCGCAAGACTGCGAGCGTCTGTAACTCAATGAGATCTCTCATTCGGCGTTTCTTTTATCGGTCTTTCTGACAAATGTAGTGTGTTCCTGGGGTTTCCTGTCAAGACAAATTGGCATCCACTGCGCCACTTTTTGTAAGAAATTGAAACCTTTGTGATTTTAAACAACGACCTTACTTTGCGAGCGCCGAAAAAAAACTACAGCTCCCGCGGAAATTCACCTGCACTCCCTTTACACAATAATTTCCCCGATATATTATCTGTAATCGCTGCTGTCTCGACACGTCTACAGTGTCTACTCTCTGTCTCTCTGTCCTGCTGTTATTACAGACGCGTCTCGGTTGCGTGACGTCACCCGTGGGTTTTGGTGGTCCTGCCTCTTCCGCCGCCTGGCTAATCTATAAAATCAGCAAAGACATGGATCATCAGCAGACCCAACGCAGACTGAATGATGCCCGACCGCTCAAACAAGCCATCTGTAGCAGCACTTACAATGGGCCAATCAAAGTGGCCATGCTGTTAATTCTGCATAACTTTAAGCCTTAATACAATCTGAATGGGTGAGCTACATAAACCTCCACCCTCGGTACAGTTGTCCTGAATGTGGAAATTAGCTATAGAGACCAAAACTGTTACTTTTTGGTACCAGGCTTAACTTTAACTGTTGACCAGAAAACAATCACAAATGTATGAATAATTCTTCAGTTAAATCAGATGCTGATTAACGGAGCTGTGTGTCGGATTTAGCTGCATCTAGCGGCGTATTTGCAGATTGCAACCCCGTCCACTTGAAGGTGAAACTGCAAAACTACAAAACATAGTTTGTCCATTTTGGGCTACTGTAGAAACATGACAGTGTGGACACTGTAAAGAAGGACCTGTGGCATCTGTAGATATAAAAAGTCCCATTCTAAGGTAACAAAAACATAATGATTCTCATTGAATTTGAATGTTATATTCCATTTCTGTCATATTCTCTAAATAGAGCCTCTTAAATCCGACAGGCTGGATCTTTAAACGTGAAAGCAATGACAAACAACATATTTTCTTGTTTAAATTGAGCATCAAATAGCACAAGCTCCACTGCTTTTATCTGGTGTTGCTTGATTTCATTGCAGTGATAGAGGCTCGGTACCTGAAACCAAACAGAGAGTAGTTTTCTTTGTTTTTTGTTGGGTTTTTTTGGAGTTTGGAGCTGAATGACGGTTGAACGGTTTGAATTTTCGGTGCATTTCAGCTGCAAATCTCTGTACGTGGGGTCACACTTCAGGGCCCGCAGAAGAGAAAAACACATATATCACTTAGAATTCTTGAGGAAGAGGAAATATCTTGTGCTTTCTGTCCTTTGTCCATACATTTCTGGATATCGTATGAGTGCGCTGCATGCACTATCTCCGGTAGAGCTAAGATAATGAAATTTATTGGAACGTCCTGTATTAGACTGTGTATTGTACTGTGAAGACTATCAACTACAGTAAATCCTCGGCGTGTCTCTGTGAGTTTATGCGGGGAGGGTTTAAATTTATTTTCGAGAGGCTGGAAGAAAACAAGCGTGTGAGTGGAGGAAAGTTAGTCCATTCATTAAACTCTTCCCCTCCCACTTTTGATGCAGTGGCACCTTGGCCCAGGGGTCAGATTAAACTGCCACACCTTTCCTGCTCCTTATGCAGAAAATATGGATTTAGTGAGATTTATTAAATCTGATCCCCCTACAAAAGTCCCATGAAACATTTCCATTTTTTCCCTCTGTTGCTCTCATATATTTATCCTCTGGAAGTTTTGCGCTGACACACTGCCACAGCCTGCAATATCTGCATTAGTAAAAGTAACCACAGTTGCCCTTGTGCTCTATCTCGTGCTCTATCCAAGCATATAGACAATACAAGCAAAGGTGCTATTGTCTTCATTAAAACCGTGTGTTTTCCCAATTAAGCAACTTAAAGGAATTGCAGTTGTGACATGATTCATTTACACAATGAAACCAAAGAAGACAGCAGATACTCCGTAAGATTACCTCGCAGAGGCAGCAAAATGAGTGAGGGTGGGAAAAGCATCTGTGATTGTGAATGCGGTCTTTAAAGTCGAAGCGAAACTGCTGTCAGCAAAAAAAAAAAAAAAGTACAATTACATCCACTTTTATCATTTAAGGATGAACAACTCCACTTTTTGTTTCGGCCTGCCAAGAAGTACACACAGCAGCTTAAGGCAAGTATACATACTGCAAATGTACAACTAAAGAGAACAAATTGGACTGTGGTTTTATAAATCAGAAGGTAAAGTGGTGTGAAAATGTCACTTCGTGTTTGCACATTATACAGCGGGTATAATTTGTTCTTCTTTCGATATGAAAAACAAGGTAATGATTTTCATTATGCTGAAAATGTTCTTGAACGCATCCTCTGATCTTAGTTTCTTGGGATAATACACGTTGGTCTATGAAACGCACCTAGCCAACGTCACTAAAAGCGGATGTTTAACCAAAACCAGCTCATACATGTGAAGAAGACAGCTTTGGGATGACCCAGACCAGACTGCGCTGAATACAGAGACCAAACTAACATTAACCATCTAACCCAATGAGCAAATGTCAAGGTGGGTGCTGTCAGGTGGCCTGTTTCAGCACCCAGGCTTCGTCCGGACCGCCTCAGCTCAACACACACTCCACGTCTTTGCCCATTTTGGGATTAGGCGGGGAGGCGGCAGAGACAGGACTGCCAATATGGCGGCTACCTGAGCCACCACACTCTGATTACTGAAATATTACTTACTACGAGTAAAACTACTAAAAATACTACTAAGTAAAGGTCTTCATATGGACTATTAGTGGATGTTTTATACATAGTCAGTAGCAGGCGTTCAATCAATGGGAGGATCCATGTAGAAAATATCATCAACAAAGGATATTTCTCTGATAAATGAGAGTTCAAACTGAGGTAACAAACTGTTTTTGGCTGTTTAAAGCATAACAAAGTGTTTTTAAACCTGCGTACAACATGTAATTAGTATACATTCCTCCCACTGCAAACAGTCAGGCAAAGGCTTAATCTGTCTCCATTTGGTTTGTGTTTCTCCAAATCCTCAGTCCTTAAATCAATCCCAACTCCTGCTGTCCTGGTCAGTGTGGCCACCTCTCCAAACCTACGCCAGAGATTTACGCCTAAGTGTGTTCATGGGTTTTGTTGGCCTGCACAGTGTGGGTGCCATATTCACAGCACGCAGAGAAAAAAAAAAAAAAAAAGACCAGAGGCTAATTGTGTTATTGCAGATCATGAATCGGCCGCAGCGCGCTCTGAGCCCAATCGGCTAACACGGGGGCCAGAGGCGGGCAATGCTTCGGGGCGGTTTGGGGCACATCCCTGGCATCTGGCTATAAAAATGCAGATAAAAGATGAAGGCCTTCTCAGTGGCAAGTTTTAGAAAGTGTTAAACTGATTACGTAGTGTAATTCATATTTAAATGGAGTAAAATTACAGGCTAAATTACATAATTACAGCAATGTGAGTAGCTGTAATCCGTTACTTCCATCCCTGATCATATATTCTGATGTTTTAGTGTCATACATGCCGCACATTTGGGACTGAAGAAAAGACAGAATGCGTTGCGTTGTAGGTGTGGCTGTTAATTAAGCTGAAGAACGGATGACTATGCAATCCACCTTTAAATGTCACTCCTTCAGTTCTGGCTTCATGGTCTGTGCCGGTCACCGTGGCTACGGTCTGGACAGATGAACGTTGTAAGAAGCAAACTTGTTTATATGCTTATTTATCATTTCTGTTGGCCCTAATGAGTGCTGTAAACCGTGTAATTAAAACATGTAAATAAAATGACATTTAAAAGACAAGACGTACAACGGCCAGTCGTCCTGTGAAGACCTCCGTGTTAAGTGGCTGCACTCATTTATCTCGCTCCGGGAGGCCGAATAAAGCTTTGCTTGCCTTGCTGACAAGCCATGGATTCCCACCATCTGTGTGCAACTCTGCCACGAGTGGTCCCCCATCCACAAATGGGATGGAGGTATCTCTGAAGTGAGAGGAAGAAGAGGGATGGAGGGGATTAAGAAGGATGGAGAAGGATGACGGAGAGAGGGGAAAGATGAAGAGCGGGGGACGCGCAAGAGGAGGGGGGGTGGTGGTGGTGGAGGGCCGATCGGGATGTCACGTGACCCCTACTTCAACCCACTGCAGGGGGAGTCGGGCAGACAAAAGAACCTGTCAGCACGCATGTAAAAGCGCGTACACGCACACAGACACCAGCAGAAAACTGTAGCCAGATAAACCTGAGTGGCAGAGGCTGTGGGTGAGGGAATGGATTTTTTTTTTTTTTAGGTCAAGCTAAACCTTCAAACATCAAGGTGCTTGATATAAATAACCCATCTACCAAGAAGGATATCTGGCCTGCACAGAAGGGGGCGGTCGGTTCTTGACATCTACCTTCATCAATATCGCACTGCTGTGTGGTCAGGAGAGGAAGACGGGAGGAAAAGGAGAAACACTGAATACAAGAATATGTGATCGGGTCTTCGTCGTTCTTTCCGCGCTGCTCTGTGCAAACGATTATAGCGGCTAACTCTGGAGGCTAAATTATTAAAGCAAAATATCATCGGTAGTTGTTTTGGAAACATTTTGATCCTTTATATTTATCCATGTGGTGTCATTTATTCTGTTCTTGTTTTGATTACAAATTTCTATTGTCAGCCTTTCACTTTCAGTCGTGATCTTTATGTCCGCCTTTTCTCGTTTCATTATTTCATTATTGTTTTGTGTGAAGAAAGACTAGCGGCCACTTTGCGGTGCGGTAATGGGAGTCCAGATAAAGGATAAATCAATACACTGCACAGACAGTGAATTGGGTAAGAAATAGTTATGACATTGTAAGGTTTGTGCACTGCTGCAGTGAAAACCTTTCATGTGTTAATAAATCATCATTTAGGTAGTTTAATACGCGGTTAGGCATCTAAAACACTTCATGGTGGTTAGGAAGAAATTGAAGGTATGGCCAAAAAGGCAAAACAATCATTTCAGGGCTGTGACAGAGTGTGCTCTGAAAATCTGTACCTGGAGGTATTTGTACCTATAAAGGTGCGCTGTGTGTTTTGCTTGGTGCAGCAAAAAAAAAAAAATCTTGCCGCGTCACAAGTCATAGGAAATAATGGGTTTCAGAGTGCAGTGCTACTCAGCCAGCCAGTCAAATCAGCCGAGAGGTGGACGTTACTACAGTAATTTACCACGTCCTTCCTGTTTTGATGCTAGTAGATGTGATATGAACAACAGCGGCGGCAGAAAACGCACAGGAGAGATGATAGTTTCCTTTTTGTCAGTGCGCCATAAACCCCAAGCCTCCTCCTCCTCCTCCTCCTCCAGTAGCACAGCAATGGCTAATCATATCAGATCGCCCGGTTGCGCGCACAGTCCGCTCAACAGGCGCGCTAGCTCTCGCCCCCAAAGTGTTTTTGAAGGGGCTGCACCTGCAGTCATACACCCCCTTGCAGTCTTTTTAAACACGCGCCCGGCGCTATTCTTCTAACGATCACTCACTAAAGGGCTTGCTGCTTCCTACAACGGCACTGGACTTTGACATTGGATGTAAACCGCAAAGCGATGAATCATCCAATACGGGCATAATTGCTGGGAATACTGAGCTGCAAGTCGAACAGTCGGTAGCCTAGATGCAATGTCTGCACTTTGACTCTCTATGTGCTTGTTTTGTGTGTGTGTGTGTGTGTGTGTGTTATCTTCACGGCCTGTCTTTTAGCATGCAGTTTCAGTTCCAGTGCAGTGATAGGTAAGCAGGGGAGAGCCATATCTGGGTCCTCTTGCTAATTGAGCACAGCGCTGGACCCCAAGGTCTGCCTCACTGATGCTTTCTTAATCCATGGCTGTTTAACGCTGGCTGTGCTTGAGTAATTAAGCAGATAATCTTCAATTAAACCAAGCTCGACCCCACAACCCCCTACCCCCATCTTGAGACAGATGGGCCTTGGAGTACACAGCTCCTCTTCCCCAAGATAAATGGTCCGCTCCCCTGCCACGCAACCCGGGTGCTGCCATGCTTTATGGGAAGTGTGTGTGCCATTATCATTTTTTACCACCGGACTTCAATATTGCCACGCTGACACATTTTTGGCCTTGGCTGTTGTGTGTACAGTACAGATAGAAATT
Organism: Nibea albiflora; assembly: GCA_014281875.1. Lineage (NCBI taxonomy): Eukaryota > Metazoa > Chordata > Actinopteri > Sciaenidae > Nibea > Nibea albiflora. The sequence continues at coordinate 6,515,908 of CM024789.1, read as the reverse complement.
ATAGTAATCTGCTGACATGTTTGCTTTGTGTTCGTTTTCAAGATTGTGCTGATTTCTAAATGTCTATTGATTATTTTCATATTTTGGGTTATGTAAATAACATTAGAAATGTTTAGAAAATGAAATTAATTGGATTTTAATTTATTTAAAAATGGATAAATATCAAAAGCAAAGTAAGACAAAACCTCAAAATCCTCATTTAATATCTGATCGTCACTGTTGAGCTTACCTTGTATTATAAACTGGGGCCATATTCTAAAGTCATATAAAGCAGAGTGTCTTGGGGCTTGACCCTCATTCAAAACAAATCATGTGATGCTAATTAAAAAGGTCTAATACATGCATGAAGTGATTTCAATCCCCAGATGAGAAAAAAACATCTGGGGCGCCGGTTTTACGGTGTCGGTCCGCGCCTTACCGTTCAAGTGTGGATCTTTGAACTGACTTCAAATGTAAATGACTTCTTCATTTGGCTCGAATCCTTTGAACGACGCAGTTTGTGTCTTGAGAACAGTGAGTTACATCCATAGAGCGAGATTCAAGTGTAGGAATTAAAGGATGAGGCTGACGTTATTTTAAATCTTCTCACTGTCAAAACATCAAATCTGATGATTTGCCCATCAGACATGTTATTGGTCATTTTCTCTCGATTAATGTGTCTCTAAATGTATAAATATCCTACAGTTACACTGTTCTCCTTTTGGCTGTACGATCTGAAGTTTGCACAGGGTGTTTTATTTTGAAAATCGACCGGATTCTGTGTGCCGTTTCTTTGTCTGACTGTGTGGATTCACACAGGCTGCTCGCACCGTCCATCAAAAATTGAACAGCCACATATTCTCAACGAAGCCGAGTTCTTGTGAAACCGCTGCACTTCCGTCAGGGTTTGAAACATTGATTAGGATGGCTGCGATTAACTCCGGTGAGCGCGGCGCACGCGGAGCGTGTCCCATCCGTGCCCGGTGGAATTTAGCTTATACTCTTCATAATCCATCTGTGGCTCATTCCTAGTGATGTAACGACGTAAGAACGAGTCACGTGTAAAGAAAAGGCTCAATAACTTCCTACAACGGTCGGACTGCTGATTTGCTCGAAAAGTAGCAAATAGTGAATTTATTTTCAGATGTGGATTAATACACATTCTAGTGCGTATATACAACAACAGGACAGTTAATGCAGCTATCTGCAGTGCCTGTGTTCATCCTAATAAAGTAGGATTTCATCCAGTTTAATGTTCGCTATGTTTGTTAATAGTTTCTGGACAAAAATCAGCCTATAGCACAGAGGAATACACTTAACGAGGCTTCGGTTACACACACAACACCTATTAATCGCAAATCTTCATGTTGGTTTTCGGCTTTTCGTGAGATTTCCGACAATAAAAATAGAAACTTGCAGAATCCTCTAAAGCTTTCATGGATTTCTGTGTTTCTGCACTGGGTAAGAAAGGAGTTTTGTGTGATGAAATTACAGGAGGCAGCAACTTATTAGGAATCAATAAAATATCAGAGCAGGGAGCAGTTATAATATGATCACAAACTGTACGAAACGCGTCCTTATTCAATGAGCCTAAATAAGCCTCAGAATTCAGCGTACCCAAAGCACATACATTTAAGATGCCTTATGGGACCTCTGTGCCATTTTAGCCTCACGCTAACGATCCGCACAAGCTTATCGGCGCTGCTAACGCTTGCACATAACCACCACCCCCGCCCCCCTTCTCCCTCTCCCTTTCTCTCCCGCTCCTTCTCCCTCTAGCCACTCCTGTTTCCACAGCGGTAATTAAGCCATCAAAGCGTGCAACCATGCCCATCCTCCGTCTCTAAGGTGAGAATACGGGCCCACATGTCAAGTGGAGCGCAGCCACCCGTGTGTCTCTTTAAAGGGGAAGGCACAAGGGACAGGCTAAGAGAGGTGTGTGTGTGTGCGTGCGTGTGTGTACGGGGCGCTATCACCACAGCAGCTGCAATGGGCTGGTAGACAACATAGTGTGACGTAGGGTGGATGTCTAATACCTGCTGCCACGCCGCGCTGGAGATCCGCAGAGAACCGTCTGCGTTCAGCTTGGTTTCTTTGCCGCTTTTATTTTTTTTATGAAAGGAGAAGAGTTAAAGGAGCAAAATACAGCCTGAATGTGCAGGTGTATTGGCACATATAAAAGCCTCTTCCTATTAAAACACACAAACGCCCACAAACACACACACCTGTCCCAACGTGCTCTTTCCTGCTCTTTCATTAAATTCCACCCACACGTACTCTCCCCCTCCCTGCTGTATGTAATCAATCAGCGATGTGCAGTGCATCCCAGCAGTTATTTTATGTTTATTTTCTTGTACCAACAACCTGCCTCATCTATGTCTATTACGGTTAATGATATCCTACGTTTTCCAGAACGCCTTTTGACATTCCCCAGAGACCGCGCCTGTTTCTGGTGGATTCAGCTGCGAGTCTGTCAGTGGACAGCTGAGAAAGTAAAGTTATGGTTTGTTTGCCAGAATTGGGAACATAACCGTCTATGCAGAAACCCAAACGGAACCGCGTTCGGCATGAGCGCTGAGCGTCGTCCCAGTTTGTGTGAATTTGTACACTCTATCCGTCCCGTCATCCCCCGCACCTGCAGTTAAATAACGTCGACATAATTGACGCAGAACGTCTCATAATTACGCTGTTAACATGCTGACTTTTAGCAGGTAACCATGGTCACCATCTTACTTAACATGCTAACGGAGTTGCAAAGTGGGCAGAGATGCGCGTTTCCTCCCATTAAGTGTTATTTCTCGTTCTGTATCGCAATTACATGTTTTTCCTTAAAGTTCTCACATATATACGGTAATGATCCTGGTTTATACGTCATCGCCAGCAGTTTTAATTATCTCAATCTAATTTCTGAGAAATCACTGATGTCTGTGAGTTTGGCATGATGTAAAAAAAACTACAATACCCAGTGCATCGTTGGCTAAAAATCACTCAAAACAACTTTGTCTTTGCAGTTGTAAACAAAATATCACACCAATCTTTAGCTTTCACCGCGGTTAGCAGCGTGCTAATGCATTGAATCACTACGAGTTGTTGTTGAATTCATACCTTTCATTATCAAATACAAAAACTTGTAAACAAACAAACTCTTGTTAACAAAGAACCAGATATATTTCGATGACAGTTGCTCATCATTTAGCTGAGAGAGCGTCATGTCCATTGAGGATGTATTACAGCTAAATTCCACCTTGCACGGATGTGATGTGATCCAGGCGTCGTGGCCGCCAGAGCTGATCACACCTGGTGCAAACTTCAGATTGTAAAAACAGCCAAAAGGTAAACAATTTAGTGTAACATTGCCTGTGGGAAAAACAAATGAGATTTTTATTTAAGGAACCAGTGGTGGCTGAAATAGCTCCTCACACTTTGCAACCTCTTTAGTATTTAACCAGAAATATAATTAAGGCTAATGGTAATGCCATTATTTGGTGACCATGAACAAACGTTCAAAATTTCATATCATATGTTCATATAGACAGGTGTCCTGGCAAAGAATACATGGCAATACCATTGGTCAACAGTAAATCAATCTCTGAATCCATTGGCTACCATCTGACAACAACGTGAGCCAACAGCCAATGAGCCAACGACAACAAATTTCTGCTAAGTATCTCTATATACCTTACAAAAGCATATGGCTGCATATAGTATATAAAATAATATAAATAAGAAGCTAAAGCGTCACCAAACGATAGCTGACATGCTACAAGATTGCATTCTTGCCGTCTTTGCTCTCCACACAAAACCCATTCAAACGTGATTGCTCAATACGACTCGGACTACACATGGTGCCAAAATGTTGGTCCCTGACCTACAGACTGTGCATTCATATGCAGATGTCTGTTTACAGAGATTAACCATAAATAAGCTGACTGCTGGGTAACCATTAACAACAATTAAACAGGAATGCTGTGCATATTGCTCTTCATTGTGTTTAATTTGCATATAAAGCTGAAGGCTGGTTGGACAGCAGCAGAGCATCAGTTAGTGACGGCATTTTTTCATGAATCAAAGCGGTAAAGTTCATCGATTAGTAAAACTCCAAATCGTGGTTGAAGTATATTCCAGGACGTCTTAGGTTGCCTTTTTCTTATTTTGACTGCAGTACCGCGTCGTGTCGCTCCCTTTACATACTCCGTGGACTCGTGAACAGATGCACAGGTGCAGATGTACAGCTCAGTACAGTGGGAGCACGCATAGAAACTCACTGGCATGTTGCCAGGTTAGTGAACTTCACCCCGTCCCAGCTGTGACAGAACATCAGAGGGGACAAAGCCCGACAGCCTTCATCCAGTCAACTACAGGCCAGGCACATTGGGACCATATGCAGACAAGCATGACACGGACACTGACCTCAGTAGCGCTGAACCAGAGGCTAGTTTGTGATAACAATGATAAATATTGTAGTAATGGAGCTGCTACACCACTTTCTTTTCATATCGCCCACACAAAGCTCGGCAACATTATCTGTGTTTTGTTTTAAAAATAATAATAATACAGTTTTAGTACTCTAACAGCCACAATAGCACAGTCAAAGGATTTAAAATAAATAATGTAAAACAAAGAATTACCTGATTTCATTGTGATGTTAAATATGAACGGCAACAATGGATGTGATCACTTCATGTGTTGACTCCACTGTGAGACAGTTTTGAGACTTACAGCCAAACCTCATTGGGCACATCTCGTTACGTCTTGGCCACAACATCGAGAGCACTTTAAAAGCGTTTCTGTCCACCAGACTTGGTCATTTTTCTATAGTTTATGTGCTTCTAAATATGTAAATATGCTACCTAGTTTAAATTATTTCTCTTTTGGCAGTTTGCACGGGGTGTTTTATTTTGAAAATCAAACTGATTTTCTGGGCCTGACTTCCAGCGAGCTCAGGTTTGCTCTGTGCAGATTGACGCGGGTTGCTTGCGGCGTTCATCAAAAATAGATCACCCACGTATTCTCCACAGAGCCGCGTGGAGAGCTGCTTCTGGGACACTTCTGAAACGGACCATGCAGCTTCCACTGGGATTTGAAACATTGACTAAAGCGGCCGCGATTTGCTCCAGCGGTCGCAGCCCACGCGGAACACCTCACATCAACGCCCTGTGGAACTTAGCCTTTAGTTGTCTTTCAGGTCTTTTTCTCACAGTCACTGTTTGGTCAGCTTTAAGAAAACATCATGGTTTGGGTTAAAACAGACCCTTTTACAATGTTAACCACGTGTTAGCCTTCATGGCACGGAGAACTTTTCGCACTCTTGCGAGCATGCTTGGCCAGTCACAGCGCTTGAATGCTTTGCAGGGTGTGTCCGACCACGAAAAGTAGTCTGATTCATGGGAACGCCTGACTGTGCATACAGCAGACGATGAACGAGTGTGTAATCTAATGTGTCAGTTCTTCCTTCGAGATTGGCATGAGTGATGATCATGTCTGTTTTTATTCAAATACTGCGCACGTTCTATTAAAATATTTTATTTTTCAAGGGCGGATGGAAAGTTAAGGAATTTGACTCTGATGATCAATATATTCTTTTTATCTTATTTGACTGCTACTACTTTTTTGATCCAAAAGGGACGTTTACTGAGTTTGGTTTGCAAAAATACACATAGACAAAAGAAAGGTAACAAACCGAGCGTTCGCGGGATTAGACATGAATCTCTTTTGGCGATAATAGAAAAATAATCTTCCCAGCGCAGACCTGAAACATACAAAGCTGCAAAACTGAATTTCCGAGCACAGACTAGATGAACAAGCGTAAAGATCTAAACCTCAACCACGAGTGTGTTTTCATGACTATGAAAGATTTAATATTAATAATCGAATAATGTCAGTCTACGAAGGATTCTCCTTCAATTCAAATCACTGAACAAAAAAAAGCCCAAAAATCATCGCAGGTCAAAGCCAAGCTCGCAAGCACACAGTGCACACATACACAGATATGCACACACACACACACACACACACACACACACACAGTCTGTGTTGGATTACGGCGGACTCCTGTTCTTTAGCGGCTGGTTGCGTCCCCTCATGTTACTGACAGCTCCTAATGGCGGTGGGAGACCTTGCGTAATTAGGAGACAGTGCGCCTGCCATGACGCCTGTCTTTCAGAAGCCAATTCCCCCTGATGTTTTCCTATACCACCACCTCCTCACCCCCGCCCACACACACACACACACACGCGCTCCTCCACCTCTTTTTCTCCTTCGCTGCCCCCTGAATGGCTGCCGTCTGCTCTCACTGGCGCAGTGCCCCCGGTGGCAGCACGTGCGTTGTGTATCCCTGTGTACCGGTACCTGGGGGAGGTAATTATCGAGATGAGCAGCATGAGGGAGGAGGTGTGTTTGAGTGTGTATGTAGAAGGGAGGTATCACGGCTGTGTAGTATATCCGAATGCCCAAACTCAGACGCTGGCCCATCAGGGGCTCCCCACACTAAGCAGAGGAAGATTTATATTTATATTTCCATCATTTCTTTCTTTTGTCTTCTCAGCCTCGTTCCGACAGCCTTCACAGTATTGTTCTTCTTTTCTTTTGTCCCTCATCTCCCCAATTTATGTTCCAACCTGTTCTGCACCCCTGCTCTCCATCTGTTTGGTCTGTCATTCCCCTGATTTGAGCCATTAACTGAGCTTTACCTTCACACCTCCATCCACAGAGCGCTGAGGTGTTAACACTTGACTCGCGAGCCAAGTTTGATGAATCCCCAGAGCGCACACCGCGCCACCACCAAAACGACACGGGCCACAAAGTCGCATTACATCTAAATATCTCTCAGTGATTTCGCTCCACCAAGATCAGGTAATGGCTGAGCCAAGCAGAGGCTGAAAGGACAGAGAGGGAATAGTGATTGTCGTCATCTTATGGACGCTCAGGTTTGTTACGTTAGAACCGTTTCTGAATACATTTCCGGGCCAATGTGTCAACAAAGGAAGCAAACCCTGAGATACCTGAGGAGCACGGCAAAGCTTAAACACTGTTAATGAGCGCTGCACGAGACCTGTGTTAATGTGACCTATTACTCCGCTATCATATGTCTCCAGATTGAATATATATACATGATAAATCTTTGAAAAATTAAGGTCATTGGTATGATTCATTTTTCCTCTACGGGGGCTGATGATGTGGTGATAATGGAGCAGGTTTGTGGTCTTCGGTCAGCAGCCAGTGGTCCTGAAGGAGAGAGATATAACCTTTGTCTCAGGGACGGCAGATATACGAGCCAGGCGAGCGCCAAGGATTATACACCGAGGTCCTCGCCGGGAGATGGAGAGGGGAGAAAAAAGCCTGTGACCGTAGAATAATTTCAGCCTCTCTCCCTCCCTCGAGACCACACGCTGTCTGAGCAAACCACCACCACCCCTCCAACGCCACTTCGTCTCCTCTTCCTGCCCACCCACCCCTCCCTCCCTCTCTCTCTCCCCCCCATCCCTCTCTCTCCTTCCCTCCACCTCTCCCGCCAATCCCCTAACTGCCTGCTGATGCCGGATGTCTCTTCTTCTCCTCCTCAACGTAGTGGGGAGAGAGAGGCGGAGAGGAGGAGGTGGTGGTGGTGGTGGATGTGGGGGGGGTTGTAGGTGGTGGAGGGGAGAGAGAGAGAGAGAGAGAGAGAGAGAGAGAGAGAGAGAGAAACTAGAGTCAGGTTCCTGTGCTGCTGCAGCTAAGTGCTGCAGCAAATCATCCCCGCATTAGGAATATGGGCAATTAGCACTGTGGCACATCCCTCCAGACACACTTGCGCCTACACGCCCGCGCAACCATGCACAAGCACACGCGTACTAACAAAAATAGGACTCCCCACATCAGCATTCGCATGTGAAAGAAACATCCATATGCATCTATAGAAGGACGCGTGGCCGCTGAGTTCTGACGTTTTCAGGTGATATTTTTAGTCTTTACACGATGTAAAGGCAAAAAAAAAAAAAAGATCACTAGATTTTCAGTTTCCGTTGATATTTTACCACAGCTCACACGTCAAACATTATTGCAACGTATAAAGCGTGCGGCACCTTCGAGAAATATCCCTAAACAATGCATCCATCCTTAACATTCAGGTGTACGGAGGAGGATGCAGAGCGGGAGTTGCCGTTCCACCTTAAGAAAGGTACCTTAAAAGATTATCTCGGTTATTTCACCGCCACTGAGCCGGCACTAATAGTCCAAGGCAGATATTGAAGAGCAGCGCAGGGCCGCAGAGATCTATTAGAAATTCCCATCTACGCGCCTCATACATATTGATTTCTGACACCAAGCAGCAATGAAAGGCCCAGGGGAATAATATATTTAGCAGGGTTTGCAGTGAGGAGGTCACAGAGTGCATAAAGATTAGCTGCACAGACCCCTGACAGGACGATGTGCGAGCCCCAAATTGTAGACAGACAGGCACGCGGCCAGACACACAAACACACACACACACACATATGCATTCATACTGTACATACTCACACATTCCCATGGAAAGCTTTTGTGCATCCTCGTGATGTTGGAACAGGGCAGGAAATAAGGCTGCTCTCCTTTTTTAAAGTTGTTGCCCTTCGCTGGATGGAAAGAATAAAAACAAGGAAAACACACGCTCATGAGTCAAACCTCCACAGCTGGAAATATTGTTTTGTATTTTTTATAACGCAACCTTTTGTGTGTTTGTGAGAAAGAATCCATTGTTAATTGATTCAGCCAATATTCACACTGTGTTTAGACTGATCTCAGGCGTCTTGTCAACAACTTGGGCGTCGAGTGATGCCGGTTTACCGCTGTGTCTGCTGAAATGCGTGCGGCGAGGCTAGTGGAGGGCAGAGCAGTACGAATGCAGGCGGCGGACACGCGGACGGAGATACCTGTCCAGGCTAACGCAATCTGAAAGACCTGCAGTGTATGTTATCTCTGTGAAACTTTGGTTTACAACTCCGACCATCAGTACCAGTCCAGTCCAGTGTCCCAGTAACACACCAGTGGTGCTGGGACAAGTTAAGGGTTCATTTACAACCCTAATCTTTTGTAACTTTGAAAAATGGTATACATTATACATATTTTAGTTTGAGGAAATAACTAAACAGGTACTTGGGTACTTTTATACTATTTTAAGCAGATACGTGCATTCACAGTGTCAATTATAGCCATGTATTTGTACCTGTAAGACTCCGGATGGTGCATAAAGTTGGGTGTGGACACTACTCGCCCTCAGTGGACCACCTATTTGGCTGCCTAGCGGAAAGGGACTGAAAGTTGCTGGAGCTGAAGCGGTTGCTGTGAGCGGCGCTAATGTTCTACCTGGCTTGCAGTTCGGTAAAGAAGAAGACGTAATATGTTGCTATCATGATTTCTGGTAAGAGCACAACAGCCGTACCTCGAATTGAGAAACACTACAGTGCTGAAATCAGCGCACTACGCCAGGTAGTACATAGTGTACCCAGTGTACTACATAGAAGTGTAATAACGGTAGTATCCCAATTGAGACAAAGCACAAGTACTGCGAGTAGAGCTCTATATCCATTTTTGACCCGGTGATTTTGTAACCTCGGGGTTTGCTTTCAACTTCTTTGTGTGCTAGTTTCCCTCTTTGGATCTATTTTTAGCCTGGATCCATGATCTCAGCAGTTGCAGTGTTGAGTAGAGTTTTATCATTAATCGATAGAATCGCAGGCCGGAGCGATAAATTTACAACCCCAGGTTGTGATCAACTGTTAGAATTCCTTGGGACACTGTGTTGGAGTGGTGATGTTTCCAGGTGGTAGTTCATGTTGATGCTGGTTTTTTTTTGTGCGTTCATGCCAAACTTTGTCTACTGGCTCCTCTTCTCCCTGGCATTTTGCAGTCTTGGTTGGAGTCGTGTGTTGTTGGAGTGGTGGTGGTGGTGGTGGTGGTGTGGTGGAGGTGACCGGAGTGATTCTGTGATGAGCTTGTCCAGGTGAAAGGGTAATTGCTTCAAAGGGGATCAGACTGCTGAGAGCGAGGCTGCGACCAGCGAGAGGGAGGGCTCGACTCCTCGGCGAGAGCACTTAACACCGCCTCCCCATCCATCCATCCTCCACACCCCTCCCTGCTCTCACCTAGCTTCTAGCTCCTGCATGCCCAATGCCATTGCCATCACTGCCTCCTCTTTTTTTTCTCTCTCTCTCTCGCTCTCTCTGCCCTCCTCCTTCCTCTCCTCCTTCAAAGCACCACTCGGCAGCCTCTTCTGAAATTACAATCGCTCAGGGTTTAGGCAATTTGACCAAATGCAGGGCCTGCATGTAAGGATTGGGAAAGGGGAGGAGGGGGCGGTTAGGACTGCAGGGCGAGCCTTGGGGGGGGATTGGAATGAAATTACCAATTCAATGGCTGAAGCACCGCACGACAGTGGCAAACCGCGGACATAAAATGAGGATTATCCGATTTTAGGAGGGGGCGAAAAAAGTGCCACAAAGAGTCTCGAGTCCACGAGAACTAACGCCCCCAAGTTTGCTTTGACAATCGTCTAAGCCAAAATATTTTTTTTTTTTGCCAAACCCGCTTATTATTTTGGTGAAAAACAAAGAGATTTGTGTTCTTTAAGCGTCTCATTCATCTTCAAATCACAGAGCGCCTATCATTGTTGAATTGTTGTGGAGAAGTGAGTGGGCAGGGAGAAAATTTGTCTTCCTGGCTGATGACATTGGATCATATCTGGAAGAAATACAAAACAAAGACGGAGCTGATTTCTTAGACTGCCTCTCGAAGTTACCAGAGAGTTACATCTCCACCGTTTAAAAACAACGGCGATGCGTTGTGAGGTTCAGCTGGCAAAAATGACTTTGAATTTGAAGATAAATGCCAGTTTTACAGTGATAAAAACAATAGATCCAATTCCACGCAAAGAGACGTAATATACAGTACCATGGGTCATGAATGCCGAGGGGGAAAAACTCCTCCCCGGTGCCATTTGAAACACTGCAGAAGGTATTCATCGAGCACTGCCTGCTCTAAGGAAAATACCTGATTTCCCACTCTATCATGGGCTGAATGGTAGGCTTTGGGCTGACAGTCCATTTCAGAGTTTTCTATCTCACTTTGGCATAGTATAAGCCCAGAAAAAAAAAAAAGCCTGAATCACATATGAGCAACAGCATCTCCGTGAACTCTTTCCCGCTGATTATCGGAGAAACAAAAATCGCTTCCGTGTCCGATTTAATGTCTTCACATCGATGCGCGCTTGTCTAGAAGCAGCGAGCGAAACATAAATACATTTTTGTCACTTGTCATTACCCCGTCAAGGCAAAGCATGACAGCCTGATGAGGCCGGCCGTCACACCTTGATGACAAGCCTCACGGTTTGGACGTGAAAAAACAAGCGTGCGCTAATCCGAATGCAAACCGGGCGAATTTGATGAATCACAATCATTCTCCGTGCCGTGATGAATGGCGATGATGCTAACTACAACCATTCATCAAGCCGCCATCAGTTATCCTAAGGTGGCTTAATGTTTCATCCACTCAGACCTCAGAGAGAGCGGACAGCCATCCCTCATCACAGCCGACTGGGAGAGCTCCACACACACATTTCAATCTTGTCTTGTCATCTCCCCCCTCAGGCGCAGACACCCTCCCTCAAAATCATCATTTTTATCAGCACCAGTAAACCTTGGACCCTGGACAGCATTGAAGATGCAGATTTTTATGGACTAGAGAAAAATAAAAAAAATCAGCGTTGGTGTGTTTGTTTACGTGTGTTTGTGTGTGTGTGTTTCTGTGGGGAGCAGTAATGGGGACAGCCAAGACGAGGCTGAAGGGCTAGCTGCAATGACAGGAGGTCTTTCAGCAGTGTTGGTTACAGTAAATTAGCATTCGAGCTGCACCGCACGTTTAGCACTTTGCGATTGGGTTCAGCAGAGGCCTCGCCCAGACTGTCCCTGGGGGAAACGTCGGCAGCAGTACAGCGGCGCGATGGGCGGGACCGGGCTGTCAAAATTAGATAATAAAGCACCGCGGTGCTGGCGGATAAATGCGTGTGAGAGGGCATCCATCTTGCAAGCGTGTTGCTGAAGAGGATGCTGCTAAATGACAGTGAGGGTTGGTGTGTGTGTGCGTGTTTGCGGGTCTGCATGGACGAGATGGCTGTGGGGAGCCAATGAGAAAACAACTTTTCTTTGCAGCTCAGCCCAAAAATCTCATATAAAGAATTATGATTTGAGCGTTTCTGCGGCGAGGAAGGAGGACAAGAAAGAGAAAGAGGGAGGAAAGATGTCGAATGAGACGACCAAAGAGGTGGAGGAGAGGAAAAAAGAAAGACAAGGGTAGAGCGACATGAAGAGAGAGAGAGAGACTGAGGAAGGAAATTAAATGTCGGCCGGGCACTTAACCTTTCCCTAATAATGTGTGGCCTGCTGAACCAGCAGAGTCCCTGATGTTTTATCAATACTCCTAATTAATGTGCAGCTGCCATATTTTTGACAGTATTTATACAATATGGCTGAGTAATGCAATCGATAATAACAGTATTCATATTCTATATCCCTCTCCCTTTTAAAATGTGCATGCGCTTAACCACTGCAGCAGTTGTTGCAAAGTTAAAGGATAAGAATGGCGATTCTATAGTTTTCTCATTGTCAATAAGTCCCAACAAACAACAAATTGATCTTACTAACAAGTGTTATCTATGCAGGCTTACGTCTGAGCTTATTCCTCTGCGGTACGGACTTTTATTGTTGTCCAAACACTGCCAGAAAACACATAAAAGAGCCACACCACTGCACCGGGTGACATATTCCTTCACTTACAATTAGCAATTCAGTCCCACACGCACCAGCCCGGCGCCTCACTAGAGCACCAAATGTTTATTATTCCAGCGTTGAAAATAGTCCCCTGACAAATGCACAGTTTGCTTCTGTTTGACTCACACCACGGAGTCCAAACTATATCTATATTTGTGACTTGTTTTTAAAGTAAGAACTAACGGCTACAACAGGATGGGGAAGTAGACACATTGCTGGTTCTGGTCTTGTCTCATTGACAACAATAGGAATCTAAACTATTGCCGGCATTAATCTTTAAATAGGCGACGAGTGGCTGAAATTTGTCTGTATTTCGAGACACATGACCTCGGAAGTTCGAACTACCAGAACCTTTAAACTTTCTCCATTAAGAAAATCTTCTATTTTTATCTCCACTTTTTTGTCCTCACAGACCCTTTTGGTTTGGAAAAGTAGGTTTGAGTCCATTTGTCCAAATCTGAGAAAGTACTAGTGCTCCTCTTTAGATTTCTTTCTGTGTAAATAGGGCCCGTCTTTGTAGTGCTTCACATGTATCCAGCCCAGAGAGAGACGCTTTACAAATAGAGATATCTTTCATTTAATCATCCGTCGTTCATTCTTCTTGGTGTACATTGTGCTTGCCATTGTGAGCGGCACCGCGGCTTCTTGATTAATGGCTTTTTCAGAGAGGTGCTGCTAATGGTTCTTTAATTGCTCCGACTTCCTCTCCAAGCTTCCAGGATTTTTACTCCTGTTCCTTACACAGCAGGAAATAGGCAGCTTATACGGCACGGGGGGAAATTTATTTTCTACGATGCTTCTCTTTGCAAGGTATGCATTATGATGGGGCGTTAATAACGTGGAGAGGCTGCTCGGGGACAATGTACCGAAACCGTTCTTCAAGGTGCTTATGGTCATCCTGGTGAAGTGATCAGTGTCTTTTATATATACTGAGCAGCTTTTCAATCATACGTGTATATTCAGATATATATGTATATTCTTGTAAAGGAAAAAAGGGTTCACAAACTCATATTTCCACTAAGCGAGGCTCAAAAACAAAACACACACCGGCACAAAGGTCCACATGTACACACGCAGGCACACACCGAACTGACTTTGTGAAAGCTCAGCCGCTAGCCAGTCACAATCCTGTATCTATGCCCATGTTTGGAGGGGAATATGCAGCAGACCCTTTGTTGTGTTTTTCCGCCGCAAAGTTTATCTTATCTGAAGGTCCATTGCTGTCATAAAGCAGAGAGCAAGGAGAAGCATGGCAGGGCATGGTGGTTATCTATCAACCAGAGCACAGGCTCCGAACTACTAACTCCACAGAAGTAAAAGCAACAATAGAATCAGCCATTACAAACATTCGCTGGTATTAAAAAAAGTGTTCGAGGCCGCACAATCCAGTAAACGGCAGTCGGTAATTCGCCGAAAATGAAATTATAAGAAACATTAAGAATCAGGGTGAAATGTCAGAAGTGTGACATGCTAATCTTCCGGTTTTGCGGCACGTAGTAGCAAGATTCATCCTCTGCTTCCCGTATCGACTGCCCTGTTGAGATATTGGAAATCATTTATACAGAGGCCTGTAGCGTCAGGTGTATACAACTGCTGCAAACACGCTCAGCGAGTGATCAAACACGTGAAGGGCGCTATCATAATCGGAACAGAGCTCATTAATACCGTGTCTGTTTTACCTGCCATCTTCAGCCGTTTCTGGTAAGGCTATATTCATCCTCGGTATCCAGCGGTGTTCCCATCCCACGCCAAAACTGCAAATGCGTCAGGATGAAAGAAGAGAGCACGATCGTGTACACAACTTCACAAGTGCGTCCACCTTTGCATGCATGCATATGTCCCGTCTATTGCAAGCAATAAAACCCCGGAGGTGCAGACAGGCTGTACGGCTTTCCATTAGTGACCTTAGGAAACAAGTCAGCGGCGGTTCTGGGTGTAAGAGAGTCGCAGTAATGTGGCTGTTTTTCTCTGCCAGCTTTTTGGGCTGTACGCTATCTACAATACTTTTTCAGACCAAGAGCTGTGAAAATGGTAAAATAGTGAGAGACTTGTGAATTGTGACGGCCAGTGTAAGTCAAGGTGTAAGCATAGAATAGACGACAATAAGCGCACTACAAAGTCAGTGGATGGACACGTTGGCGTGCGTGTTTTAACCTTCCCGTTTGCAGGAGTCTGTAAGGTGTACTTTCTACTTTGCTCAAGAACTTCTTTAAACCCGGTTTTCTTTTACACAGAATTCAGTATGTTGAATAAAAGGGTTAATATCACATTCTTTGTCATCAGATTATTTTTTTTTCTTCTGCTCACTGACAGAGGCTGCTTCACCTGCTTTTCAATGTCTTCCTGCTGTGGAATTAGTTTTTTTGTGCGGCTGAACAATAACAGTTCAGGTGTCTAACATTTTCTTTTTTCAGAATCTGACTGTAATGTAAGAGAGTAAATCTGTGGACATTAACCTGACATTCTTAATGGCTGCAGCACTTAACTGAGTAGCTGTGGCTGGTATTACTTCTAGTAGTTTTAAGTAGAAATCTCATGAACGCTAGTGCCAATGTAAATGTCACGCAGTCCGGTTATAAGGCTACCGTCTGTTTACATTGATCACTACTATCCTCGCATATCTTGGCAGCTTTTTGCTCACAGTGTTTGGATTTGACAGAAGTCTGACAGCCTTTAAGAACGGACCGACATTGATTTAGTTTTTATGACTAAAGCTTTGATAAATCAGTATCTCATTTATCTCTATTAAAGGTGAATTTAAAAAGCCACGGCTTCCACTTCTGAAGCAGTTCACTCTTTACAAGTTGTGTAAATAAAATGATGTCAGTAAATACATAAATGCTTGTTTGTTTAATATATGGATTATTTTTTTCTCTCATTTAGAGACGCTTTATTTAGAAAAGCATTTTCAAACTTTGCCACAGGGCGTTCCTGTTTGGGTATGAAGGCTGTTGCTTCTTAAAACGCACAGAAGGTGTCTGGCTGAGATCACACAGGTGTCCTTAATTTTATGTGGACTTGCCCGAAACGGCAGGAGATAAGATTTTCAGTACCGGCAGACTGTATCAAATTATGAGCTCGAGCTTAAAAAGTTAGGAATAAATGAGAGCACTAACCCTAAACTTATGTTGTTGTCATTGACATTCACTGTCGCTGCCTTAGTTATTCTTCACACAGCTTTAAATCACCAGACTTTGGTCTTTTCTCCTTGATTTTTAGCTTCTACCATGAGTAAGGAGTGTGTGACTTCCAGCCAGCTCGACCTGCTCTGTGTTAATTGACGCGGCTGCTCGCCGTGTCCACAGGAATAAACAGCTGCGTATTCTCAGCCTAGCAGAGCTGAGGACACTTCTGAAACACGCCGCCGTACTTCTGGTGGGGTCACAAACAGCAGCCCGCCATCAGCTTCGACGCGCCTGGAACGTGTCACGGCCGTGCCGGGTAGAATTTAGCCGTAACTGGTGACTCAGACGATTCGCAAAGGCGTTTGCTTTCTCCAAATTGACCTTTATCTGTAGTGTTGGGTCCACACATTACTTCAGATGGTTTGTTTCCCTGATTAGGCAGCGGGTTTCCTGAGAACAACAATGGATATGATCAGTAATCAGACAAACTGCTCCCCGCTGGCCTGTCAGCCAGATGTTTCACATAGACTGAATGGTAGCCTGAATTTTCAACAATACTTCTATACACGTCTATACTATGGCATGCTCTTTTCAGAGAAAGCTGCCGCATCGGTTAATCATCGAGAAGTTCATCAAAACTCAGCCTCCTCATTCATTTCAGCGATCTCACGGCCTTGATGCAACTGAAAGGACCCGAGGAAGACTAACAAAAAAAACAAAACCGCAGGATCCAGCGCCGCGCGGCAAGAACGCATTCCAGGTCGATTACTAATTGAACATCACAATGCCACTATTCACCTCACGACAAAATTATTGGCGCTCTAATAACTTTGCAGTTATATCTTTGCTCGCAGTGTTTTAAACCGCCCGGCGCCTCACTGATGAATATGTCAAAGTGGCACTTTCGGTGCCCGCTCTTTGACAACACAATAATAAGAAGTAGATACTGTTAATTAAAAATACCATCTAACTGGCCGCACTGTGCACAATTCTATTCAAACAAGTGTTCAGTTTCATCACAGGCCGAATATGAAATAATGGTGTAAATATGCAGATCAAATTATTTCTATAAATCTAAGTACTGTATTTGTTTTTTTTCCTGCGTGTTTTCAAAGATATTTGCTCCAAACATACGTCTTGCAATCATCTTGATTTCGTCTATACAAAAAAACTGCAGACCATTAACAACAAACTAGTAGTTCGTGTGCTGCCACAACCCTGTAAAATAAGGGGAGCTTGCAATAAATCCTCTATTTTTCAGTGGCCACAATGCCGGTGGTCGTTCATTTCTCCATTTCCATCTTTTTTTTCTTCTTTTTTTATAACAAGGAGGGTTCGGGTGGGCATATCGTTAATAACGGAATAGTGATTCATCATTTAATTATGATTTGACAAATGCTCGCGCCTTCCCCATTCTCGGCATCCTCCTCCCTTTCAATTCTCCGCTCTGCCAAACTGTCACGCACTCCCCCCGTGGGATTAATTCGAGCTGTCTGTCTTTGTGAGGCTGCCGGCGCTCTCGGGGCGGCGGGTGCACGACACTGTCAATGAACAGAGAGCCTGACACTTCCAGGGAGCCGCACACAGACGCACGCTCCCCGCTCCCCTTGTTATTGTTTTCACCTTAACCCCTTCCTGCTTGCTTCCCCGCCTGCCTGCCTGAGTAGTATGTGTGTGCACCTTCCTCCCCTCCCGCCTCCTCTCCCCTGTCTCCCTTCCCCTGCTTTTCTTTGCCCCTGTCTCTCTCCTCTCTGTCTCTCTCCTCTTTACCGTCTATCGCTCCCCATCCTCCCTCCCTCCCACCCACCCCTCTCGTTCTCTCTCAACCCTTACAGAAAGAGGGACAGCAGCATCAGGAGGAAATACCACACAAAGGAACCGTTGGTTGTAGCTCCAATGGAAAGCCAACATGGGAAAAAGTCACTTAAATCAATTAAAATATTCATCTGCTTGCATTATAAAAGTTCACGGAGAGATTCTATACATTTTAAGACTTGCTAACCAGCTACAGCAGGCGCAGGAAGGAGGCTAAAAAACTCAACAGCCTCATGCTAAACCACGTCAAGCCTTCTGGTGGCAAATGTTAATGGGTGGCCATTAAAACAAGGCATGTTTGAGTTGAACTGGAGCGCCTGTGTAGCCAAATCCAGCAGGCCTTAGCCCCAGCTGGAGAGATAAGGTTTAATACCAGGCACAGGGCCCAGCCTTATCTCCCCTACTGATAGAGAGAGAGAGAGAGCACAGAGGAGAGAGGGGAGGGGAGGGGAGGGGAGGTGAGGAGAGAAAACAAGAGGGACAAAAACAAGTGTCTTGCAGGGACCCTGGCTGGCTGGCTGCGTGAGTGCGTCCTCCTGCCGTTGGCATAGAAACTAATCCACGTTCACATTTAGCACCTGACTCTTTTTTTTTTTTCACCTCGCTCTCTCTCTCCCGCTCTCTCTCTCTCTCTCTCCACGGCCATGGTGCAGTGGGAGTTGGGGGAGGAGAGGGTATCGTGAGCTTTCTCCCTCTCATAATGAGGCTCGTAGGAGGGAGGGGAGGGGGAGGGAGAACAGCGAAAGGAGGGAGGGCGAGCCGGCTGGCTGGCTGGCGGGCTGACACCCTTGGCCTGGAAGATCCAGCTGTGTCTCGCTGTAGGACACAAAACATCCTCGAACACACTCAGATCTTCGGCGCGGCTGCTGTCCTACATCGTCTTGTTATGCCACACCTGGAGGACAGCAGACGGTATCGGAGACAGTATTGATTAACCCGGGCTAAACACACATAAAGTAGCTGCTGGGAATCATGAATTGGTTCTTGATGTTCCCCGGTGGTTTGTTAATCCTGTCATGTTTTCACACCGACGCTGTTGTCTAAGCACTCCGCGCTTTCCTTCCTCATGCACACGAAGAAACTGTTCCTAAAAAAAACAAAAAACAGATCCAGGTAATATTTCTGCTAAGGTGGTAACATTGTTCACAGTAACCTGATTTTTCCAGTAGCTCGGGTTCACGTGCTTTGTTTGCAATCATATAAACGTCTGGAAGGATATCTAGTACGTCTTACTGAAGCCACAAAGAAACCACGAGGAAGGACGGAGCGACTTGTTTGTGTTTGTTTTCATGTTGATTAAAATTAAAAAGCTCACAGCTTCTTTAACGCGTTGTTTGTTGGAACCTGAAAGCCGTTTCACCTTCACACTAAGTCAGCATCCGGTAATGCCTCTCTCTCTCTCTCTCTTTTTTTTTTCACACAACACTTGGCACCTTGCTCCCTTCTTCATCACGCTTGTGGCGCAGACGCAGAATTGAGGGAAAAAAAAAAAACATTCAGAGAAACCAGCTCGTTTTAACGCATGCATCCCAAAGACTGATGGCTCATTTACAGAGCGTGTTCATGAAAGTGTTCGTAAAATTTAGGGGAAAAAAGTACCACTGTTCTACGACAGCGTCAGACTCACGATGAACGGCGAAAACAAATTAAGAATCCAAATCGATGCAGCAGGATCAGTGAGCCTCATCCACCAACAGTTCAAATCGCAGAGATTCTGACGTTCACCGGGGTTTCACCGCCACATTTAAGTGACATTTGTGCAAAACAACTGGCCGTTTGGGGGATTTTTCCAATTGTTCAGCTGTATCATTGTACAGGATTTAAAGTGCAATAATGTCCGATCATTTGCAATATCTTTTTACAAAGCATTATGTCCACATTTTGGTCTTTTAAAATAAGAAACTAACACTTCACATCAGTTATGTTTATTAGAAACGCCATGCCATCCAATAATCAGTGATTGATCACGTGTGAGTTGATTTATGTTCGTCTGTGTCAGCGGTGGTGTTGTGGAGGTTAAATATGCATCGTGGAATTGCAGAGGCTTGCAAAAATTCATCAAATCAACAATGTTTCAGTGCGTGTAGATTTAAAAGGCTCATTCTAACGTGATGAAAACAAAATGATTCAAATTTTCAGGTGCTTAAACACTAATGACAACACGGGACCTTTAAGAAAAAATGTGCTGATGAACGAGGGTCAGAGATGTCAGCTGTTTTGTTCAGCATATTCTTCTTTCCTATCAAAACTTGCTGCCTACATTACCCAAATTGCAACGCGAACAAGTGCAGCGAGAGATCTGCGTGCTTTAGGCTAGTTGCGGCTGACGTAGCCTCGAGCAGCTAGCAGAGACGGGGAGAGCTCACCTCTTCCTTCTACCGCGCCACCATTTTTCATTGTCTGCAAAAGGATTTACACAACATATGCACCTGTACACAGTTCCGTGCTTACATCTGCTTAGTAAAAATAATAATTAACTAAAAGTTGCATAACCTTGTTTTATTAACCCTTAAAGTAAGTAAGGGTGCTACATGTAATGCATGTTGGGGTGGACACCAGCTACAGAGATACCATGCGGAGAACTGAATTGAATGCAAGAACTGTGATTGGTTCTGCTTTCCAGCGCCACTGGAGAATGTTAGTGTATGTATGTACTCTGCATGTGCATGTATGGTGAAGATAACGTGAAGCTATTTTCAGGAAAAACTCAAAACTCAGGAACACACATCTTTTACGAAGCCCTCTCAGCGATCCCTGCTGCCTGTCGCAGCAAATTACAACCACAGAAATACAGCCAACGCTAACGCCAGCCATCTCACTGATGAAATGGAAGTTAATTGTATGTAAATCCTCCAGGTACACAGGTATAGCAGCGCTGTATATTACAAAGTAAGAGAGAGAATGTAAACACAGGGGGAATATAGTTAAAGCACAATACGGCCTGATTATGTATGACACATCCATCTAGTGCGGCGGTAATGTTATCAGCAGGTAAAAACTGATTCTCAACTATAAATCTAAACATATGGTGTAGATGTCTACGATGTTTACTCCCGGCATATTATTATTATTATTCATGAGCAACAGTTTCAACTTAGGACGCATTTCAATCATAAGACAAAGTAACATGCAAATCTTTTGAATACAGACTAAATATTCAATGTTCAAACTGATGAACTTAATTATTTTTTTGTCAACGCTCATTCTGAATTCGAGGCCTGCGACGCGCTCGAAGAAAGTTGGGACGGACTCGGCACGGTGTTTTGATGATCCGTCGCAAGGACCGTCTCCGAGCGAACTCGTTCAGACGCCATCAGAATGTGACGCTCGCGTAAACACAGATCAGTTTCGCGCGGTGTGTATACACAACTGCAAACAGAGACGCATAAACACGCCACCACAGCCTGATGGGCTTTAGCAAGGTGTTTATTTTCTTCCCCTGATGTGGGTTGCACTCTCACGTCACTCCCGTTTCCCCCAATGGTGCAGCGCCCCCCACCCCCCTCTCAGTCTCCCTCCCCGTGACATCAGTCATTGAGCTGGAAGAAGGAAGAGACGAGAAGAGGCTGCTGGAGCGCCATCTCGCTTCTACCCCCTACTCCACCCCACCGCTCTTACAATTGCCTGTGTGTGTGTGTGTGCGCTCTTGTACGCTCGCACAATAGTCTCTTAAGGCTTTTGGAGGATGTCGTGTGAGAGGAGTGAGGTGCTTTCCCGTGGCTGTCCTTCAACTCCCCACTTACCTCTCAGAAGAGCTCTCTGCCTCTGCACTGCCCATGTCACAGCCATTGTCCCTAATTAGGGATTCAGGAACCAAGCCCATTCAATTAATGAGCAGTCACAATGCACCACAAATTCACCTCACTCTTCACCCCGTCACCCCCTTCGTTGGAGCCCTAAAAAGCCCTTTCCAACCTCTTTCTGCAGCAGCAGTTTGGAGGGGCTGAGGTAAAAAGGACATTATTGTTGAGAGCTCGGCAATGATTTTTTTCTTTTTTGGGGGGGGGGGGGGGTTCGAAGGGCAAAACTCCAGCTAGGTTGGCAAAAAGCTGCCGTGACAAAGAAATATATGTACATATAAAAAAAAAGGTTCAAACGTCAGCACAGAGTATGTTTCTTTGTCTGAACTGCAGGAGAATTTGTCACAGTACTGGATTGTGACTCATTGAGGAGGTCTGATGCATGCTGTTGTATACGAACGCCCGCTTCCCTGCTCTCGCACGTGTAGCACGCAAGCACCTCAGCTCGCCCGACACAAGTGTTGGTAGCGAATGGCTGTTCGGCGCCGCTTCCCGTGCCGTGGACGAGCAGAGAAATCACACAGATTGCTGGAAGGCAGAGATGCTCATTTTCAGAAAAATCCACCTCTCAAACTTGACTTCCAGGATAGAGGCCTATCAGTCTTTCAGCCTCAATCACTGGACTTTAAAAGGAAGGCTGCTTATGTTATGTCTGCACACCACCCAGCTGCTACAGGGCTGTTTGTTCCTCATAGTAAAGCACAGCGCAGGGCTTTGTTTCAAGCTTTTTATCATTTTAAGGACTGTACAGCCACATAATGCGCTCCTATTTCTGCATTACTGCAGTTATTATATTATCTAATGAGTTTATGCAGCAGTCTGTAAACCATGTCTACTAAGGAGCAGTGTTGTAGTCTAGACCAGCTAAACCGAGACCAAGTCAAGACCAAGACCAGGCAGTCTTCAGCCTACTTCGGTAGCTAACGTGTGGCTAATATTCGTCACATCTCTTTGGGTGAGGCACGCGCCTTTGCCGACTCCTCACTAAACGTCTGCAGGATTTACAGACTGCTGTGTGTTTTTTTCTTTTGGACGCCGTTGCAGATTTCCTCTTTGACGTCACTTTCTAGGCGAGTGTGTGAAGGACAGAAATGAGTAACGTTATGTAACAGATAACAGAAAGTAACAGAAATGTAACGTTTGAAATGAGTCAAGTTATTGGTGTCATTTGAAGCAGAAAGTTTTACCTAGTTCATACTCATTTCTTTTTTTTTTAATGACCTGCTCCATACAGTAACTTTTAGAGAGTTTCATTTGTTGGAAGAACTTTGCAGGTTCATGGTTAAACCTCGACGTGACCTCTATTTATTTTTCTGTCCCACGCAAACAAGACATTATTAAACGAACACTATGGAAACACTCGTCATATCCGGGCAGCTGTGGTCTTGACCGGTCTTGAAATAAAATCCTGAGTCCTCTTTGTCCGAGACCGAGACAAGACCTGCAAAAAGTAGTCTTGAGACTGAGCTCGAGTACTACAACACTGCTAAGGAGTACACTATGTCTACTCTTTCAGTTCACACTTTAATTACTGTACAGTACAATGTACTTAGTTTCACATGAACCCTGTCGACAGAGATTACATGTGAACTTGTGAATCAAATGTGTCCAGGCTGAGGTTATTGTCATAGAGAATCCAAGCTTTGTTTGAAAATGTTACCGAAAAATAAAGTTTTAAATGAAGTAGTCTTGTTATAAAGTCTTATATTTTAACTGGAGCTATGATCGAAGGTTGCATTAAAAGCCAAATGGGCTCGTATCCATTATGTCACCAGTTTAAGTACCTGGACTGGTTGAGAAAATCTGGACAGGGTGGTGAGAATGAGAAAGTGCCTGCGACTACAGTGCCATCATTTCGTCTTCCAGCAAGGCACTTAACCCCCAGCTGTTCTGATGGAGCAGCTCAGCGGCCGACAGACTGTGACGCTACTTAGCAGCTCGCTGTGCTGCCTCACTCTGGTCAGCTCTTACATTACCGGGACAAATAAACCTTTCAAGAAGTACAATAAAAGAAAAAAGATTATTCAGGAGTAAACATCAGCAGTGTTAAAATGTATATGGTCAGTAGCACAACATCCAGACTTTATTTTAGTTGACCTCACCCTGATCCGTCCCTCAGTGAAGTAAATTCACGACTATTCTCCGGCTTCTTCCATCGGTCTGAGGTCCCGTCCTCATGCTCAGGTGGTCACTGCTGGTGCTTTCGGCAGTGGGCTGGGGTCGTACTGCAGGTAAGCACCAAACTGCGACACCCAGCGTGAACTCTTTCAGCTTTTTCAGCTACAGTAACTCGTCTCACACGGTCCAGCCATCGCCATCCATGTGCATCGGTGAGCCTTGGCTGCCCGTGACTCTGTTTTGATGGGTACTGTCCGCTGCCACCACAAGCACACGACAAGAGCTGCGGTTTTGGAGATGGAGATGATGTAGCCATCACAATTTGGCTCAAATCCTCATGTTTGCCCATTTTTACTTGCTTCTAACATCACCTTTGAGGACAAAATATAAAAACAACTGACAGGTGTCATGATAACAAGATAATCAGTGTTATTCACCTGGTCGGTGTACACAACACAGTCTATAGCAACCTACCGTGATGTCGCCTGTGGGTTTGATTGAGTTTGCATTATGGCCATTGGGGTCTTGTGTTTGGAGCCAAAAATTAGGAGCTGGTTGGCGACGTTGGGCTGCGCTCATCCAGGAAAAGCTTGCCACATTCTTGTATTACAACTAAACGCTACACTAAAATATGTTTCTCAAAACGTTCCAGCCAGCAAAACCATGCGACCCATTCTAAACTTCATCATCCACAATCATACAAAGCATGGCCACGTCTACCTCCGCAATCAAAGCGGCATCCGAAGCTGTGTCACCCCATGGCTGTAGTCATAATCATAAGTACAGCCTGTCACAATCAGCAGTCAGTGAAGGAGCTAGGTTAAATAGTGCTGCTAATTATCTATTTAGCTACAATGGTACAGAGCCAACAACAGCTGAGGTCCCACTGGTCACAAGCTGCAGAAACACTATGTTATAACACATCTCTGGCTTTCTCTGTGAATCAGAAGGAAAATGTCTCAGGTGGTAAAGCAAAAAAAAAAATTCCCAGCGTGACCTTTTGGGTTGCAAAAGAGCCGGATGAAGTGAGATATACATCCAGGAATTTGGTGATTAATTGTCCTGACACAGATGTGCCAATTACAGGGAAGCGTTCATCAAGAGCTCAACAAAGATGCTTCGTCAGGACATCGTATTGTTGTTTGGACGGTGAAGAGCGACAGGACACGAGCATGTAACGCCACAAATCAGAAGCCAGAGGCAGACGGTGATGCAACTGTGATGCATTTCAAGAATTAAACATGAAACAACACTGTTTCTAAAAGAAAGTTGGAAAGGAGGCTATAATTCCTCCGTAAACAACACAATACTGAGAATAATGGACTCGTCGGATGTGTGTAGAGGTGAGGTGCTTCTTTTTTTTCTTTCTGAAGCACCCGTGTGTCATTTGCACGTGATTAAATCATTTAATCAAGGTAAACACAGTGGACGGCTGCGCGTAATGCCGCGGAGCTCTGTTGCGGTACTTCTCAAATCATAGGCTGTAGATTTATCAACATATCCGTCCTGCTGCCTTCAGATGTCTGCGGGGATTTAATGGAGTGAAGGAGAAGATTTTCATATAGTCTAAAGCAACTGTGGACAACAGAATTCCTCATTATAACTTACAGATAAAGCTGCTTTACCGGTGCTCCTGTTTTAACTACATTAAATGTTCATTTTTGAGTGTAGATTGAATTAAAATGGATTAAAACATTTGAATTCTCCCGGGGAGCACTTTTGTTCCAAATATTTAGTCTACTGTTGTTGACAGTGAAGTCATTCGCTTGCCAGTGGAGTGACGTAGCTGCAGACACAGACGTGGTTCTGACACCACGATTCTCTACACCACCTCGTGTGAATGAACCTCTCACCTGTTTGCGCCTCTGCTCCCGTCCCGGCATCAGAACCAACACCACACAGGCAGACAAAGCAGATCTCAAGGTTACATGCCGCTTGTGCGCCGGCACAGATAAATGCTAATGTCATTATGTCATTTAGTCATAAATGAACCTATTGGACAAAACTACATTTTGACATGATTGCGGCGCGACATTGGA
Source organism: Nibea albiflora (assembly GCA_014281875.1). Classification (NCBI taxonomy): domain Eukaryota; kingdom Metazoa; phylum Chordata; class Actinopteri; family Sciaenidae; genus Nibea; species Nibea albiflora. The sequence goes on along the minus strand of CM024789.1, from coordinate 6,490,256 downwards.
AAACCAGAGGATCACTGAAGTCGATACAATTCATCTTTATCGGGACATTATTGGATGGACTGATTCCAGTTTCACTCAAAACCACAAATGTGAACCTCGTGGCGGTGCTAAAGGAAAAGTCGGCGGTAGTCTTCGTCCTCTGGAGAACGCGTCTGCACAAATTAACGACAATCCACCTGTGAGATATTGAGATATTTCAGTCTGGACCAAAGTGCTGGACCAACAGTCCAACATCGCCATCCCTACAGCCATGCCACTAGCATGGCTGAAAATGAAAGGGAGAGTCCCCAGGAAGAGGAACAGAGGAGGGATGCTCGGTATGTGCTGCAGATATAGAGTAGTCAGGATTAACAGTAGTAGACTCAAAATATGTAGAAACAAAACCCGAAGTATCTAAAGAAAAGTGAAATAAATTGATTTATACGTTCAGGAAAAAATGTTGGCTATACATCACATTTGCAATATTTAACATAATCCATATGTAGCAACATAAATAACAGACAGCGCATAGTCCTGATGAATTCCCTATGGACGCTCCACAAACACAAACATTGGCCCAAATCTCACACCGAACAGGAGGCACACACTAAAATCTGTGGCCACAGCCTGGCAGAGCCTGTAAAGACACCTCCAACTGGATGATACTTATCTTTCTTCTGTGTCAAATGATTCAATTACTTACACTCACCCAGACAGGAAATTAGGGATTTTATGTATGAAGTATTTTGCAGGGGTAGGAGGCGTGAACAGGCTTCTTAATGAAGCGAGCCTGCCTGAGTTTATAATGAAGATATCTGAGGAACGGCAGAATTATTGTCTCCTGACCTGTGGACCTTCAAGAGACATTTACAAACACACACACACACACATGCACACACACTAGAGTGATGTCGCCATTGCGCAGATGTGGACACAAATGACTCAGGTGTTCATATGCATGTATTATAATGTAAATATATTTAGTTGTTGAAAAAAACACTGAATGTTTAGTTGTCCAAATGTGTCCGCTTTTTTTATGTTAGATGTTATAAAACATAGAAAACATAAAGATTTGTTGACTGCTCAAAGAATTAACTGTTAATATGTCAACTTCAAACCACTGAGACTAACAAAACTGAATGGATTTCAAAAGGTGTACTGCTGCTAATCAGAGACTCCCACCTTGGACTCGATGGGAAACAATGAACTCCTACCTGCACATGCTCATGAGTGAACACATTTAACTGCCCAAACTCTGTCTCGCTGCAGTCACCGTGTCAAGAAATACATGAATAAAATAAACAAATAAATAAAGTGTATATGTGTGTGTGTAAAATAAGACAGATAGGGGCATCACGGTGGAAAAGTGGTCTGGGATGCATGCCATGTAGCCGCAGAATCACTGGTTTGCAACCAACAGGGGACCTTTGTTGCATCACCTCCCTCTCGCTGCACATTTCCTGTCGTTCTCTCTGTGTACTATGAAAAAAGGGGAAAGAGAAGAGTTAACGGCTGAATATTTTCAGGCGTTTTTGCATCTTTTAAGGACTAAGAGGACAGTTTGGGTACAAAATAAATATGTATTAGTGGTCCAAAGATGAAATGATGACGTTTATTTGAAGATTTGACTTTCTAAATAGTCGAAACGGTGGAGCCTTAACAATGTGACGCCGAGCTACTTTTACGTTTGGCAGCTGAGTTCGACGCTGTCAAACTGAGCCTCGAGGACAAATGCACTGTAAACTGTGTGCCAAAATAAAGACAAAAGAACATCATAACGCTCAATTAAAACATTAAAGTGAAACTCTACGTGCTGTATGGGACATGAAAGGGGGAAAAGCAAACGGTAGTCCACCTGATTTTTGACTCTGAAGGAAGCACAGCGAATACGGCCGAACCTACAGTCTAATGCCCACGATCATTGCAGCTGGTGTCATTATTTTTCAGCTTTTTTATATATATATATATATATATATATTTTCACCGCAACTAGTCGAGGGTAATAGCTTCATTCTAAGTGGAATATATTTATCCTTCACAAATGTCAAACCGTTGTTGTCACAGTACGGTTGCAACAACAGCCATGGTGTGTGGCAAGCAATTGCCCCATGGGCATATCACACAAACACACCAATGCACCAGGCACGGAAACAGCCACGCATGCCCACACACATATAAACACACCTGTAAACATATACCGCTGCGCCGGTATGTCAGCAACTGTCTCCTCCTCTCATCACATCCATATACACATCTCCTCCTCCTTCCCCTCCTCTTCCCACCCCACCCCTCCGATCCTCATGCAGAGACTCCCCCTCCCGCCCCCCCGCCCCACGCCCGATGTTGTGGCCTGCCCGTGACAGTAATTGAGGGAAGCTGGCCGGAACAGTGCGAAGATGGGGGTAGAAAAAGGGAAGGATAGGAGGAGAGAGAGAGATGAGAAGAGGAAGGGAGGGGTGGAAACCATTCATCTGAGACCCATGGATGTGGAATGGCATATTACAGGTCTAATGTGTAATTAGATAGATAGGGAATAAGGTCAGTGTGCTCTGAGAGGGGGAGATGGCTGTCAGCACAGTGCCATCTAGTGGCGCATGGTTGCATTTGGGCGGTCTCATCGTCAGGTGGACAGTTGCGAAATGAATAGGGATCAAATTAGAAGTTAACAATGATTTATGACATGTTCTCCGCCGCCTGTGAGTGGATTTTCTCGTGATTGTTTGCTCCTCAAACTGCGCGCAGTGTTGCTGTCACGTGCACTGCCAGAAAATGAAGTATTTGTACGTGTTTCGTCACGTGTTGGCGACCTGATTTAAAGACAGAAACTTTGATTACTTTTAATTTTAACAAGTTAAATCCATTATAAGTTTGGTTGCACTGGCAAACACGTCTTTTTATGATAGAAAGCCACATAAGCACAGACAGACAGGTCTTTATACTGTATGTCAGTGCCTGCTTGTGTTTACACGTTTGCTATGGTAATGCTCCAGTCCCTAATGAGAGATCCAGACCTCCCCTTCCAGCTTCCTGACAACAGGTGTTTGGTCCAGACCTCTTGGAGACAGTCAGATCACATGACAGGAAGCTGCTAAAGCCGCAGGGCCAGTAGTAAACACAGAGAAATTACCATCCTGGGGGCAGAGAAATGTTCCCTCCCTGCATTTACGAGCCCCACGTAATATATGTTTGTGCGGCTTTAGGCAGCCTGTCTGCAAAACTTCAGATGTGCGTTCATAGACGTTATTATTTTAATAAAGACCACACTGGGTGAAGCCACAGAAATTATATTCAGTATGTGAATAGAAAATGAACCGGTGCGCACCACGGAGGCTGAGAATGTGAAAATAAAAATATTAAAGAAATGTTACTCAACATGTTTTATTTTTTTATTAATAAACAAGATTAAAACCATGTGACTCTCGACTGTTTATAAAGGTAAGATGATAAACTTTGCCTTTCTAACCTGAGTATGTATGCTTACTTCACAAATACAGACAATATGATACATTTTCATGAAGGTTTAAGTGATGTGATGTTATGAAAGAGACACACAATGTTACGCAGATGATGTTACACCTTTCTTCAGACAAGAAGTGCAAGCGTAATTTATTTAAACATCAACTTTTGGCATAATTTAACGTGTTCTTGTTCTTATAATGTTATTTTTGTCCCGCGTCAGCAATAATAGTGTTACTTGCCTGCTGACGACAGTATTTGCGTGGTGATGATGAATCAAATGTCAGCAATTTTAATAAGTGATTCATCGCTGAAGTTACTCGTCGGGCAAAAAACACTGCCAAATGGGAAAAAAAAGAACATTTCCGGGTTCCAGCTTCCTACATTTGAGGATATAAAGTAAGCTGAAGTGAATATCTTTGAGTTTCTATCCAGTTTGAAGGTGTCTTTAAGCTGCCTTGGGCTTTGGGAAATTGTAATTTTCACAGTTTTCTCAAGGCTAAATTGATCATTTAATAAAGAGTGACCAAAAAGAAATCATTATTTGCAGTCCGGCATGCGTGTCGGTTTTTGAGCCGTTGTTTTAGCCGCTGCTTTTATCCATTTTTGTCTGACCTGCATTTGTTGTGAAGCACTTTATACTAAAAGTTATTTTATGACAGCTAAATTAACCCTAAAATAAATTATCATGTGTGGCAAAACAAACTGCAGAAGGAAGAATACAATTACTGCCAAAATTAATTGGTTACTCTGCTGTCCAAACACACAACCCCAAATGAAGCCGCTCTACATATTCACATGTTACTTAGAAATGTGTGTGTGCATGTGTGTGCATATGTGTGTGTGTGTGCATGTCCACGCCGGCACGCTCCTCTATCGTTCTATTACATGGGCCAGTGACTGCGCCATCTCTCCAGTTTCACCCCTCTGCTCTCCCAGACGTCTCATATTGCCCGGAGGGATGGTGTTGATGTGGGAGGCGGAGGAGGAGGAGGTGGGGTGGGGGTGACTACACACATTATCTGTCTGAGAGCAGCTCAAACCGCACGGCCGCCGCCTCCGTCTCCTCTCTGCTGACTTCAGCGTCCAACATTTGCCACCAATGATCTTACATTTCTTACATTTCTTTTGTTCGCTTGATGGCGCCAATTGTTCGTTTTCATTCGTTTCCTTGAGACAAAATGAGTGAAGAGGCGGAGAGTATCTTACTCATGTACATGAGTGTACTTTTCCTGTAGCATGCTCAGTTGAAGTGTTTAAAGTAGCATTTGGTGATTATAACGCACCATGTGGCAAACTTTGTGCTTGTAGAACTCCAAGTGCTTTTATTAATTTGTTCATTTGAACTGTTTCAGGAATATATTCATAAAAACATCGCCTCTGCTTCTATTTAACACATTATACTTAGTCCCTAACCATGCCTATATTCATAATACACTGTAAATATATCTGAACAACAACATTTTGCTACAAATCAGATGTCCTTTAGTTTAATTCAAAATCACTTCTGCCCCCTGGTGGTGACATGATAAACCTCCACAAAGTCCACTTGAACAGTGTGTTTTATAAAAATATGATGATCGTAAAATAATAATCATAAAGATGATTTCCATTTAAAATGTAATGAGTTTAGTCAGGGCATTTTAATCTAATCTGACCAGGTGCACTCTTATCACAAAGCAAAGGTCTGTCGTGGCATAAGTTGTCATCATAATAGCGAGCGACTTATGAGTCAAAGTACATTTATGGACAACTACGGGACTCGCATAAGCATTTGGCTTAACGTGTTGCGTGCCGACCGCTTGCTTTCTCTTTCTGTTCGTGTAAAAACAAAACAGGAATCAGGAGTGCTACCACTTATAGCTACTATGATCCATTTACATTTCAACTTCATATAAAACAGTAATAAGAAAGATATATTGTTGCGATCATTAACTTGAAATACAAAGTGAGTTTTTAAGGTGTGACATCTCAACTAATAATCTTTGTTACTGAGCTTTCGTCGCCATTTTGAAACTTTTATCAGCATGTTTCTCTTAAATATTGTTTAAGCTTATTGAAGTGTAATGTTTGTCTGAATGAAAAATAATCTTGGTGTTTGTCTGCCTTTTTCTGAATCTCTTATACACACTTCCTCTATTGGAGGATCGCATTTTCAGGACAATAGGTGTATCAGTGGAGATACAGTGTGTCTGTGTGAGTAACCGTCTCAACTCCATCCGCTAACGCCCCCGTGCCGATCTCAACCAATGGCAGACACATATAGGAAGTCAGCTTACAGCAGCGTGAGCGGAACTGGATTTCTTTTAGGCAAATGATTTCACGTGGACGCAGTTCACAAAGAGAAAAATACAAAGAAGTCTCTCATACTGATGGCAAGAACGGCAGGGTAGAGACAGCTGACCACGCCCTCACCACAGTGTAAACACTTCTGCCGAAGCTCACCTTTTATCAGGGCAGCATATCATCAATCTCTGATCTGTAAATACGAGAAAACACACAGGCTGTTCTCTTATGTCTCTAATAAGAGGTGGGAGTAAGTATGCGGCCAGAAAACACAGCTTCTACACAGTCCTGCAGCACGTACCTCCCTTGCAGATGACTTTTATTATTAATCATCCTGTGCTGCTTAATGTCAGACGTTTCAATCACGCTTCTCCTCGAATGAGAACGATTTTGGCCACCCACACAGCTCTGAGAGCGGACATGACTTGCTTTGGCCGGAACTCATAGAGGGGAAGAGCTGATCTGATGTAACAGCACACTGAAAAACCTCAAGACAGTTTTACATCCGCCAGACTGTGGAAGTAAACACCAATTCCAGCGACGGCAAGCTATCAGCGCTGTTCAATGTGGATGACTGATTAGGAGAGCCGTGCTGCCACGTTTTAACTCATCGTTACTGTGTGTAACTCAGTGAAAAACAGTGTTCAGACATACAAAACGGTGGTGTGTAAGGTTTCTTGTGAAACTGCTGATATGCTGAGTCACTAATTACTGCTTTTCCTTACCACCCTTTCCTTGGTGCCTTTCCTGCTTAACAACCTGATTGCATTGAAGGTCTGTATGCCTTAAAATGGACCTCAAACAAGGCCACAACCTGACAATGCTGCCACGAATAGACGTCCTGTCGCCCTGTCTTTTATCACACACACGCACACACACAAAACACAACAGATGTGCAGCTTTTCTTTTTTTTAAAATCTAGATTATTTAGATAAATCTAGATTATTTAGATAAATCTAGAGTATTTATATATACATATATGTATGACAACATATTAAAAATCTCCCACTAGGCCACTGTTTTTGTTTGCGTAAGCATATCTTAAGGTGCTGTGAGTAATCACTGTCATAATAAGGAGGAATGATGTCACCTCCTTGTTAATCATTATCCAGCCATTGGAGGTACTCAAACGCTGCCTTTATTACCCAGACTGAGAGAGAGCGCTCTCCTGTCCACATGCTGGAAAAACAAACAGCTGTAAACTGACCATACAGTATGTTTTAATATGTCAGGATAAAGGAACCAAAAACTGCAGGATTAGCATGTGCCCTAACTCTGACCTCAGACGGGCAAGTTCGATGCACAATGAACCCCTTGTCAGAGCAAACTAGAGTCGATAATTTCAACTGCATGTGAGCTTTTTGACAGTTAATTATTTCCCCCCCTTTCGCCGCCTCGTTCTTTCCGTGTGTTTATCTATTACAGCATTACAAGCGAGGTAGCCCAGTGGCTTGAGACAGTCATACGTATGTGGGCGGCGGCTGCTCCGTGTGCATGTGACTGGCACAACAAGCAAAAAACAGCAGCAGGAGCAAAGCCCGAGTGCCCTCAGCTACCTCCCTCCCTCCCTCCCTCCCTCCCTCCATGCTCTGCTCTCCATCTGCAGTCCAAGCCCTAGAAAATCTGTGGCCTCATATGCCTCTGACACACTCACAAACAGCTTATTGATATCATGTGTGTGTGTGTGTGTGTGAGTGTGTGATGAAATGAGACCAAGGGTGGCGCACACAGACAAAAAAACAAAACAAAATCTAAAACACTGGGATTTACTGTGCTTACCGCACATATGTGTGTCAACATTATGAATTAATATCCACACAAAACTGTCGATACACTCTTATATTTACAAGACCAGCAGCCATTTCAAAAGACACCACAAAAAGCTAGACTTCTGCTTTCGTGAACACGATAATAACAGGCTTATTTTCCGCTGGAAGCAAAACAAACACATTTCGAGCCAGCCATCAGTGACATTAAGAAGTAATGTGTCACGCCAGCTGAACATGTTAAGTCGGAGATGCTTACAGAGACGTGAAACCACTTCAGTTACAGTGAGAGTATGATTCAGCATTTACCAGGAGGCCAGATAACCTTTCCATCCTGCTCTGCTTTTGGTGCCTACAAAAACACCTCAACAGAAGCACACAAATACGTGTCACTTGAATTCTCAAGCTGGTAAAGTGCACGAGCACGGCTCAATACAATGTCCTGTGACAAAAATCTAAATCCGGGGATGACTCTCCTATTTATATCTGAGCAGCCTAAATTAAAGTGTAATGCGTCACAAGCGCGAAATAGCTCACCGCGTGTGCATAACCCGATTTATATTTAGATATTTTCACCGAATGACCCCAGTCTGGTTAGGGATTGATTTGCCAGGAGGCCTTTCAGTCCAATACACGCCGTGGTGTTCATATAAGGAGATCGCTTCTGCGCTTGAGTCTTCTCTGGTCGAAGAAGTCTCACTTTTGAAGCGACAGTAAACGACAACATGAAGACAGGATTCAGAAAGCATTGCCAAGGTCAAGCCCGCTTCAAAGACAAAGCGTTCACTGATCAACGCGTGAAGCCACTTCCTCTTAGATGAATTGTCTTCTTCCGACTCCGGCTATTAGGTCATTGAGAAGTGCAACACAGCTTTGCAAATATTGCCGTTGAGAAATACTGACGCTATCGTGTTTGTAGAAATTAGCAAGATGAGCAACGAAGAAAGAATTCAAGACATATTATGACTGAATAAATATATCACTTATGTGGGTATTAAGACGTAACCTCAAGTATGTAACACAAACCCTCCCTCTGTCTGCCTGTTATCCTTCTGCTCATAGAAACTGCCCGACTTCAAAGCAACAAAATTCCTCAATAACAAAAAGACTTTATCGGTAACACAGTATACCAAATAGTGTGTGCTTAACCCAAATCATAGTTTGTGATGTGCCTTTGATGTAATGAGCGGTCTGAGATAGTGGAGGAAGGGCAAGATCAATGTGCAGGTCATATCGAGATACATGAGTCAGTCTGCACCAAAGCACAGAACTGCGGTGCGCTTTAACGTCGGCGTGAAGCCCACAGGTATAAAAACACTTTGCATTAATTGTTTTAATTTTCTCAGCAGTAAGGAGACACAATCAGACATCAGATGCCTCAAAGAAACTGAACAATGTGAAAGGCCGGTGTGTTGAAGTAGGGCAGAGCCTCCGCTCTTCACAGCATGGTGAAATACCACGTATTGTGTAGAACTGCTTAGCAGCAATGAGAGGCTCTCAGCAGACGTGTGTGTCTCTGCCCCATAGTGTCTGCTCACACCACTGGGTGGAGGCAAGTCCAAGGTGAAGAATGAAAGCTATAGGCTCATTTCAGTTTTAAAAAAAAAATACATTTGTTCACGTAAGGCTGCTCTGAAGGGGCTGAAATATTACATTTCAATTTATACGGCTCTATTTGACTTTAACAACTAAATGCGCTGTACAAAAATGTCCTTTTTCTGTATGCACAAGTCCACTCTTTGATGTGGAAATGACAGAGGAAGAGTAAACAGAACTAAAAAAACTAAAAAAGCCTGCATGTTACAGAGAGTTTAAAGTGTCCTGTTGCTTGTTTTAAAACTTAGATTGAACATCGACGCATGTAATTAGAGTAAAAATCGCATTTGGGTAAATCTGAGGAGTCAGATTAGCACAGTCAGCTTTGAGCAATCAAAAAGACAGACAATAAAGCTATTTAAAAACAAGTAATAAAAGGGGAATTTCAAATGAACAGTCAGCAGGAGGTGATTTCATTCACTGGGAATCAGAGCGTAGGTATTCCCCTTTCACGGCTGTCGGGGACAGCGGTTTGAATGGCGTAGCTATGTTAGTATGCAAAGCATAGTTCACTGCAGAGTGAAGTGTGAATGATAAGAAATAAACAAACAACAAAAAATGGAACGGCCAAATTAGGGTTTCACTCCTTCCTTCGCAGAAGCCGCATGCTGTAATATGAAAATGCTGAGAAACCTGACTGCTAAGCTGAAGTATGTAACTCAGAGGAGGCTCTGTGAGAACTCTGACAGATTACAATGATGCCCACATCGCTATTGACCGCTTTTCTTCAAACTAAGCTGCTAAATTTAGCCGTGAAGAGGAGGACTTTCTTCCGAAAGCATTTCTTTCTGACCAAAAGAACGTTCCAAATGCACTGATGTCATGAAGTCAAGCCCTACAAAGAAAAACCACCGTGTAAGACACGTTTGATGATGGCCTTGGTTTGTTATTAAAAGCAATTTAATTGTCCCCTACAAAGTCCTCTTTTTTTTTTTCTTTTTACTATGTAAAATTGTGATCTGTTTACTCTTCCATACTTTAAACAGAACATAAAAGGCATAAGCCATAACGTCTGTAATCATTCACAGTGCCCTTTTTCTCACCAAACACACACACACACACTTGCAAACACGCTCATAGACACATGCGCGCGCATCCAGGGGACTTCCAGACCAGCACACCTCCACCCACACTCAACCTCCATCGCTTGCAGGCTGTGAACCCCAGAGACACATTCCACACAGGTCTACTCACATAAACTTAGAAATAAGACTATTGACACACTTCATTACTGATGGCTTCGATGTGCGGTATGACCAAACACTCACATGGCTGCAGCTACACCAGGAAATGAAGTGTTACTCTACTCCCACTGCTGATGAGTACGGAAGTCACATGATAATTCATAATCATTTGCACCATTTCATTGCTCTCACACACACTCATTTACATAGTATTTGCTACTTTATACTACTACTAAAGGAAAATAATATATTTACTACTCCTTTACTGTTTTTATTACTTTGTAAGTTATATTTTTTACATGCAAAACATATGATCATCTAATAAAAACTGATATGAACTACTCAGCATATACAAACATGTGTAGAGACATTAAAATCAGCTCCATCATGACGAGCTAGCATTAAAATGTGTATAATCTAATAAAGCAACATAACTGACAGCGTCTTTCATCACTGGTACAAATAACACAGAAGTTAAAGTTTAACCTGTGTTCTGTTGTTGTCTGCTTGTTTGTTTTCTTGTTAATCATTTTGTGTGTGTGTGTATTTATTTTCGAGGTCATCAAAATAAGAGCATGCCCTCAATGTTTGTTTGTTTTTTTCATTTTATATATAATTTATATAACCCACACAACCCTATATAATTTAGGGGATTATGTGCTATTATTTACCTACTTCCTTATACTACTTATAAAAGTATTAGGAAGTAGTTTCAATCCAGATTTAAAATATTTTAACTTAAGTTTTTGTATTTCTTTTTATTACAGTAATTAATTCCGTGAATTAATCATTAGAAAATCCACGTTAGTTGTCTCATAAAACAAACCCCTTCAAAGCTAGCCGGTGTTTCGGTTTAACCAGCGACCCTGTTAATTGGTGACCGTTAGCCGAATGCGTATGTGGTTGTCGTGTTTACGACGGATGTTAAAAACACGAAGATACATAGCTGCCGTCGTGAATTCCTCTTCGTTTGCGATTATTTCCATTAACGTTACATTAAAACAGCTGATTTTTATCCGTTTGAAAGATTCCCTGATTCAACAGTTGTCCTAACTACGTCACCAACGGACGCGTTCGATCGCCTTTCAACACGGTCGCGCGTTTAAAGCGAAACACCAGTGCCAAAAACAACCGACTTCGCTACATTTGATAAAATAATTAACTCATAAACTGTGAATGAAGAAAATATTCTTACACCTGCTTTCCTTATTAAACAGAAAAATACAACCGTACACTTTCTGAACTCAAGTTTCTCTCTTAGCTAGCTATGGCTAGTTACGCTAGCTAGTTTAGCTCAACTGCCCTGTTAACTTATAGTAAAACACACTACACATGAAACGACACAGAAACCAAATAAAACTCACCAAAGACGTCTTGGTTAGTTTTTCCACTTGTGCAACGCTCACAGAGTGACAGAGTGAGATGTGAAAGTTTGGTGGTTAAATTACTGTTTTGGTCTGGGGGCTTGATTAGAGGGTAGATGACGGCTTCACTTCTGCCTGCTGGCAACGTAAAACGGTGAAAATATTCAAAATATACACGTTAACTGATTTTTTTAGGTGGCTAAAATATGTTTTAATGTCGAAAAGCAGAGCAGTGCATTGCATGAGGGAGCTGTCAATCAAAACCTGACCTGCAACAGCATACCCGGGCTTGAGAAAATGTTTTAAACAGCAAAATAAAAATAAGAAAACCTTTTTCTATCTGCTGTCAAAACAAGGTTCTCACTTCTACACCTGCAGGGGATTCACTGTTTTTTTCTGGGAGGGGTTTGTTTGGTCAATTTGTGGAGTGATTAACCCAACAAATCAACTGATAAAGTGAAAACTTTTTAATGTGAGTTTCTAAGTGTAATATGTCGTTTTGTTTTTGTTTTAGTTTTCTTGGTTATATGTCATCCTGTATGCAGCATCACACCTCAAGATTATTCATACAAAGAATGAAATCAGGAACTACTCAGCAGCCCACAACTGTGCTGAATAATCAATGTCTATGAAAAAAAAAATCATTATCATACATATAATCGTAAGACTTGTGTGTGTCACGCTATGAAACAGACTTTCAAAATCTGTCCCATTCCTTTGACGCTATAGTTTCACTGTAGTTACGAAAATAAGATGATTAATCATCTGACACTTGACAGCAGTTTTGTTTCATGTGAACCCTAAACCTTCGTTTTATGCCGTTAAAAAGTAAGATGTATCTGTGAATTAGATTTCATGAATAAACTTCCCAAGTCTATGCCCTGTCTCACCGCCCATTCAATCTGATGGCAAACGTGATGTATTTTATTTTGATACAGAGGCAACCATTATTCCATCTACGACAAACAATCACTCTATCCATCCTCACCTCACACACACACAACACACACTCCATTTGCTGATCCATTATAGGTCACATTCCTAACCGAGGCCCTACACACACTGTTTGTGTGGTAATCGCTCCTCCATCGTGGCTACATATGATTCAATTATGAATCAACTTCAGAGGAAATTTACCCATTTACGAGCAGATCAACCACCATCAACTATGGAGAAACTTAAAATTACAGTTTCACTATGACTTTGAAGTTTCCAATATTAAAACACACGTGTATTATTTTTGTTCCTATATTTCTTAGGTATCAACAAATACAGCAGCCATTGATTTACACACAATAGCTGTTGTCTCGCCCATCATGGAGACAGACAGGCATTCCAGTCATTTTCTGAAAAGCCTCTATTGAGATGATGCATTTGTTCACTGCAACCCTGTTTAGCAACTATTTTAGCCAGCTCAGCAAAAACTTATTTTTGCTTGTTTCAGTTTGTCACAGACGACCTATATTTCAGGTATTTTAGAGCAGACGCAGAGTCTGGATTATCGACTGAGTAAGCCATCAAACTGCCCCAGACTCCCAGGACTCCAGCTGCCCACAGAGGCACCAAGTTTTATATGTGTCAACTTACACCAGTAAAACAAATCTGACACAATCAGGGCCTTAAAGCCATCATTCATCATACACTGACTATTTATACATAGTCAGTGTAATACATACAGTAGACAGTAGTCAGTGTGCCCCCAGTTTGGGAATCCTGTGCTGGGTCAGCAGAAAAATGTGTTTTAGACACATTAAAAATGATAATATTTAGTGTACACTATAGTAAACGTACTCTTAGTGCTTCACTTTGCCATCAGACGGCCCTTTCTCATGATCCTACATTGTCTCAACCATAAAGCCATAAAGCATTTGCTTCCTAATTTTCAGTCAGATACGGAGGGACGTGTTGAGGATATTTATTACCGTCTATAATAGCCAATAGCATCACTATGCATTCACTGAGCCAGTGTGAACGTTTACTTTTACTCACAAAGTGTATCAAAAAAGAAATCACTCCACTCCAGCAGTGTCATCGATGAGACAGGGCATCACAGGATGCAAAATTAGTTTACACCCGTCAGTGCACGATGAGTCAGACTTAATTTCTTCATTTCTTCATTACATTTTAGAGTTTGTATCATTGTATCATGGCTGGGCCAGATACTTCTGAATAGGTGACATAGCACTAGACATATGTGACTTCATATGGGCTTTAAGTGTTCCTACACCTAAACTTGATTTTGTTATTTTGCTTTTTTATGAGGTTAAAACACATTGTCACTGTCTACTACTTTGCTCTGCTTCTGTCAGCTTCTCAAAACTGGGAGCCCGGTAACCGCCGTCTCCTGCAAATGACACACTATGACTCTGAATAAGTACCTCAATTAAAAAAAACCTGAACTATCCCTGTAAGATGCATTCCTGCATTATTACCTGAGACACTGTCTTCAAGAAGGAACTGATTTCAAAGTCCTGTTACAAGACTTTCATTGTTTTCAGTAACAATTAAGTCATGAAACATTCCAGCACTGAAGAAACTTGCACATAGTGGTGGGAACAGGGCTTATATGCCGTGTTCAGACAGGCATTAGCTCATATTTGACAAAAAAGGACACCCCATTTAGGCACACCCCTCTTGTTTGGGGTCTTCAGCCCTTTTGCCCTCACGGTATTATTGTCTGTTGTCATATTATCCTGTCATTTTGCAATGAAAGGTAAATAATTAATAGGCCTGCTGATCCCCTTACAGTTAGCTGTCACACTCCATTGACTTTACAGACAAATCAATTACAGATGACAAAACAAGCTCACCCCAAGGTCCTCTCGGTAGCAGATGTCGCTACTTTTGATCATATCACGTGTGATCTATATCAGCTCACGGCGGTTTCCATGGAACTGAACTATAATTTCCATTTATGTTTTTTGTTAATTTTAATATACATATTGTTATTATTATTATTAATAATAATAATAATAATAATAATAATAATAATAAAAGAACTGTAGCTAGGTAAGCGGGTAACCAGTCTACATGACCTCCTGATGAAACAGCAAAGGGTGCTCAGTCTGAGACTCCTGAAATTACACTGTAAAAAACAACAGGAACTCATCTGGCACATCTGGTGTTTCATGTCCATGCACTGATTATGAATAAGTACTTCATACAGCCCTTTTTTTTCTTTTTGCTTTTAGTTTGGTGCCAAAGTCTAGTTTCAAGACTTTCATTATTTCATGTAACATTCCAGTGCTGAAATACCTGGGAAGAGGATTATACGCTGTTATCTGACTCGTGCAAAGTGGATCACTTCAGGATCTTCTGATGAAACCGCAGAGAACATTAAGACTTCTTAAGAGTCCCACCGTGAAAAGCAACAGGAAGCCATCCCTGCCTACAGACATTACATTTGGCAGGGAGAGGAGACTCTGTGGTTCTGTGACAGTTTATTTTTATCTATCTATCTATCTATCTATCTATCTATCTATCTATCTATCTATCTATCTATCTATATATATATATATATATATATATATATATATATATATATATATATATATATATATAACAATAGTACTGCATTGAACTGGGAGCCATAAATCACAAAAATACCAATTTCTATGAAACGTTTTTAGTCAAAAAAGTGAAACACATAAAACATGATCTTTACTGAGTTTTTAAAATTAATTGCTGCATCCAAGTACAATACAAAAGCATTACTTTTTTCCATTAAGTGACTGACTGACTGACAGCTAACATTGTCTTATAGGACCTCCAAGCCTCACACACTCACACATGTTATGCTATGACAAGATGGAGCTACAAAGTCTCACTGACAGGTGTTAAACCTTCGAGGGTGCACAGAGTGGAGATCCACATATGTTGCTTCGCGTCCACTTTTAAAAAACAGAACTGATCTGCAGAGTTTCCATCCTCTCACAGTTAGACATTCAGACTCCAGACTGCGCTGTCAAACCCCATATGCGGTGCGCATGCGCACAATCGCGCCACTGCAGCAACATGACGTCACTCATTCAAAACAAGCCCAGACACACTCCGACCGAGAGCTCCGGACAGGCGATGCGAGCTTCACTTATCCGACCCCAGACAGCCTCCGGACCGGGCAAACGCACCAACCTTTGACCGTCACACACCAACAGCAAGCCGTGGTCACTCGACACGCGCTCCGCAGCGCGTTTTCCCCCCTTTTTTTTATTTATTTATTTTCATTTTATTTCTTGGAGCTGTTCGTGTTCCTCATATAGGCATCCGTCAGGGCTACCTGTCAAACCTGCGAGCCCGGCCGCCGCTGCGCGTTCGCGGACCCGACGATGACTCTCGAGGATGATCTGACGACGGCCGCGGCGAACGGGCGCAGGGAAGATGTGGAGGATCTCCTGCAGGCCGGAGCTCAAGTTAACGGCGTCAACTGTTTTGAACGAACCGCTCTGCAGGTCAGTGTCAGCGGATGAGCCGACAAAAAAAGCGAATCTACGCACTTAAAAATGTTTCATTAACCGGATAAACAACATTAAACTCTTCAAATGACAAGCATTATTACCCAAAGGGGAGACGTGTTTTGTATTTTATTTAGCTATACTCAAGAATAAGACACAAATCCCGCGAGCCTTTGTGGATCAAGCAGGGATAAAAGTTAATTTAATAAAACAATATGCAGCTTTCCTTCTCAGGTAAAGTCATATAATTTATCTCCAAGCGAAATGAAACGAAACTGTAAGTTTGAATGGAGATTTCAGCCTTGTGATCGACTCATGACAGACACATTAAATGATTAATGCATTGTTTTTAAACACGCACATTTAAATAGAGTCCCGTACAGGTGAAAATGAGCTTTGCCTTGCACTGAAAGTAGAGAACAGACCTATTATAACTCACTCATCATCACCTGTAATCACAAGCCTTCGTCCGTGCTGCCCTTTATATCCACATAAAGCTATTACAGTAATAAATGAGCCGAATTAACATCATAACAGCTCCCACTGACACACGGCACTGCCTTCGGGGCATAATCTTTAACTAGCATTATTGTTTTATATTTTAATTATCCCGTTTTATTGAAGAGGCTGACGCATCTCAAAATGCAGACTTTGCATTGTGACTTGCGACCTTAGCTCTCCGCAACTCTTCATTCCTCCTGAAGTCAGTTTAAAGGAATATAATTTAAAGAAAACGAAAGTAGATTTGTAAGGACGGGTTTGATTTGGGCATTGCATCGTTTGGCTCCATATTTATACTCACAATATATCTGCTCAAGTGAAGTGAATTGTAGTCCAGGTGGGACGACATCTCCGCTTCATATAATCTCTTACCTGTGGATCACTTCAGTCTTTTTATTTTGATTTTCCAGATAAAATATAGATGAAAATAGAGCAATAATTAGGTGAGTTTAATCGGATTAAATTGCAGGTCAAACCACACAAACTCTGCCCCTTTAAAGCTCTTATACATAGTTAGATTTTAATAACTCGCTATAAATGATTGATTCTTTTATGTCTTTATAGGCGTAATCAAATTAAATTAGATCCTAACTGACTGGTTATATTTCACGAAAGGTGATGATGATGGGGAGCTGGCAGGTGGCTCAGCTGTTGCTGAAGCACGGGGCGGATCCTACCTTGGCGGACCGCAGCACCGGGGCCACGCCGCTGCACGACGCGGCCAGGACCGGCTTTCTGGAGACCGTGCGGCTCCTGGTGGAATACATGGCTGACCCGCAGGCCAGGGACAAATCAAACTGTCGGCCTGTTGATTTGGCCAGAGCTAACGGGCACACGGAGGTGGTCGCATATCTGGAGTCTCTGTAAAAAAAAAAAAAAAAGATGCTGTTTCCTGCTGCTGGTTGAACGGATGGTGAGAGGAGAAGAAGCGGGGCCTGCACGCGAGGCCCGCAGCCTAAAATATGCACTCAAGACTGTTTATGCTGTAAAATGCATTTTTATTTATTCGTCTGGTTTTTTTTGCTCAGTAGGGATCATTTTATTTTTAACGAAATCAGGGTTCTGTATAGACGCATGGTCTTTATTATGACTAATAACACGAGCGCAACTTGTTACAGTAATCTGGAGCGAAGCTGCACCGGGTTGCGATTATAACTTCAGTTGCATCATTGAAATATTCCGACAAACCACTTCTGAATCAATGTACAGCTGTACTATAGTTTGTGTACAATATATTTTATTTTTAAAATCGGATCATCGCTGGGGTTTTTTTTTTCGTCCCTTATTTTGAAAATCTTTCCCCATGTGAAATATTTAACTAAATAACATAAAAAGCCATTAAAGAAAATATTTTGCACATTTTTAACATTGGTGTATAACTTTAAGCATTATCCTTATTGTCCCGTTTCCTGTTCGTACAAATCAGATTATGCAATTTATCAGAATGTAAGACTTAATTTAAGTGTTTTAAAGGTGAGGAGTAGAGGAGATATTCATGTGCTTCACATACTGCCTTCATGGATGGATGATAGGTACCAGAGAAGAATAATAATAAAAAGAATGAAGCATTGATCCTTTTGGCTTTTAATCATGTTGGGAATTTTTTACATTCTTCCAAGAACCAAAAAGAGCAAAATAACACACCATGGTGGATATTTGAACAATTTATATGAACACTGACATCGATCAAACGCATTTCCCTTACACTGGATGCTAAACAGATCACCACCTGGCCTCGGGTGACTTCACAGTTAAAAAACGCCAGTAAGATCAAGACTGGTGTGGTCACTTATGGGTTTGTTTTCTGTGAAACATTCGAGGCGATGGGACTAAAACATGCCTACACAGTACAAAGATTAGAGGCTATATTTAAGAGGATAATAAGTTTAAAAACTGGTACCTAAATAAAGGACATCAGGTTATAGTTGTACACTGAATGGGTTGCTAGTAGGAGCTGATACAGAACTCATTTCTGCCTGGAAACAGGAGAGAAATCGTACAAATATAGTAACACTTCATGGAACAGGTTAGGCAGCTACGTCAGCCTGTTTTTTTACTTTAAGGTTTTTACAGCTTTATGAAACCAACACAGAAAGTCCCCATAACCACAGAGTTTGACACCGCCGCCGTTTTGTGTCTTATGGACGTTTTTTTCTCGACAATAAATTGTGTTCATGTCAAACAGCAGGCTGTTTGTTTTTTTTGTTTTTTACTTTTAACCTGTTCAATGAAATCATTCACAAAACCTGCTTCAAGACCAGAAACTCTAACCCGAACACTCAGATCATGGAGATATAAACACACTTTTGCTTTACACTCAAACCTTTCCCTGTAATTCATTATAGCAGACCAGCTCTTTTAACACGTGTCACCCTGTGCAAGCATGTGACAAATCAAACCTTTGCATCAACGTCTGCAGTCGCAGATAAGTTAGAGATTCACCAGTGAGTCAAGTTGCTTCAAGATTTTAATGTTTTACTAACAACTTTAAGAAGGATGAGCTCGCATTTCCGTGGTTTTTTAATCGGGTGGATTTGTGCTTCAGAACGGGTACATACTGTTGAGCAAGGCAACACAAAGAGGAAATGCAAATATTTTTAGATACTGCGCAGTGTGATGTGGAAGTGCAGCAAGCATGATTGGTAACAGAAGGCCCAGCAATGCTGCAAAATTCAACTTTCATTCAGTGATCGATATCAACAGTACATCGAATGTTTCATGTGTGCAGAGTCCAAGTACTGTCAGCTAGGTGAGCGTATACATTTGAAGTCTAAATACTGTGAGGGTTGTAAGATAGAAAATCATGATGAAGTAAAATGTAAAAAAAGTGGCTCAATAAGCAAAGATAGAAACATTGCCATTGTTTGTTTTTGATACTTAACACACTTTGCTGACGTGGATTCAGACGCCGAAGAGGTATTTCTTCATTAGATCTGACGAAACATAAAATTTATACTTAAAGCAGCTGTAATAGTGATAAAGTGTCCGTGTGCAAAGCATTTCAACTTTTAACAGAAGCAAAGACACTGCTGGTTTACAGGCAACAAATATATCAATTGGATCAGATCACAAAAACCGTATAAATCCACAATTAACAAGATCTTAAAACCGCAAATCTTTATGAGTTTGTAAACATTAGTCTGAGTGAAAACTGCTGCTGGAATGACAATACTGGTGAGGAGGTCCGGAAAGAGAAGCCGTGACCTGTGAGTAAGTATGAGGAGGAAAGAGAGGGCAGGTTACATGTGCATTTTGATCAAAACGAAACTCCAGCTGAGGACAGACATGCATTATTCATGTGAGGCACTTTCTTGTGATTCACTGATGACAAATCCACACGCAGACTTGAGTCTGTTGTCCGTGTCGGCGCGGGTGGCGGCGTCTGGGAGCTCTAATCCGTTTTCTGCGTTCATTGTTTTCTCAGTGTTTCGGTAACATTACTGAACACTGTGCCATTAACTGTAACAGAGAGAGAAAAAAACAGACTCATTTCCATGTATTGTATGTCAGATATAAAGACAGTAAGTACATTAAGAACATACGGAGGTTGTCTAGTGTTTGTTTCAAAGACATTTCTGTAAGGCAAGAGCTCCGAAAGTTAAACAGACTGGGATGTAAATAAAAACAAATCATGTTTCTATTAAAAATATGTCAGTACCCAAATTCAAGTAAGATAAAGTAAATATTAGGGAGAAATTTAAATACTTACCTAAGTAATTAGATTATATTATTATTATATAATAATAATAATAATAATAATAATAATAATTTTGAAAAAAAAAAATATATATATATATATAAAAATAAGAAAAAAAAGAAAAACTGGCTCGTCAGACTTTTACCATTTAAAATAAATAAATACAGTATACATTTTTCTGCTGTGGCAGTAACAGCATGTGAGTACAGGTTAATGTTGGTGTTTTATTCCATATTTGACCTAATATAAAATACTTTATTCTCTATAAATTCCCTTAAAATGTGTAACTGGTGTTTTTAACACTAAAAACTGGCAGCTGTGCTTGTCAGACCTTTACTGTGAATCTACTGTTGATTTTATGGTTTAAGTTTTATTCCATATTTTGCGGTATAAATACACGTTTTTTTTTCTATTAGAAGAAACGCTGTTTAGCCATACAAGTAACATGAAAAGACTGCCATGAATTAACAGTCATTCATGGCAATGGAGAAATCATTCCAGTCATTCTTTTACTGGAATGATATCGTAATTTTTATTTTTTTTTTACAGTGAATATGAGACTGTCATGTGTCATGTCCCGAGTTGAACCTGCTGACTTTTACATTTTAGATCACACTATAAAAGTTGCCACACGGCACACTGATGGTGTCTGAGTCAGTTTCGTAGGAGGTAACAACTGTCATCAGCTCACTTAGGGCACTTGGGCATCGTGGTAATAATGGCCTTCATAAACAGGTCGTGGTCACGCTCCAGATGGTGCCATTACTCGGCTCGGTGAGGCGGAAGACATTATTATTTTGATCTCAGGTCGAGATAGTGAGCTCAAAAAGGTAAACAGACCCTCTTTCACAACTTCTCTGAAGACTTGGTGCGTGGAAATGAATCATCACAGTCGACAGCTTACTTTCAAGGTCTTCATTGTCTGCGTCCAATCCATCTGACTAATCTGGGGTATTGCAGTTAGCAGGATACTGCTGGCTTTGTTGGCGTTTTCCTTCATCGTCTTCAGTACGTTGTCGACGCAGACCTGGAGCAAGGAGAGAAAAACGTCCGCCATCTGATTAGATACAAATTTCACTTCCCACAGGCGCGGCTTTGTGTCTCAAAAAACGCACTTTCACATGTATCCTTACTGATGATAAAATGAATGCCGCGCACTGTGGACGACTCTGTACGTTATCATGTGATATGAGCTGCTGCTGTGATTAGAACGCCGGACGTTTTTTACACATTCGCCATGTTCAACACAGTATTTCTCGCAATTACTTCACATAAAGGTTTCCTGAAAAGGATAAAAACCTTCAGCTGTGAAGCAAGTTCATGTAAACAGACAAAATACAAAATGAACTGCATTAATCTGAACTGTACCTACTGTTACTATACACACACACACACACACACACACACACACACACACACAAAAACACAGACATGATGCACTGAAAGTCGATAAACAATGATACTGATTCATCGCCGACTTTAGATTTCCTTCCACAGAGAGAACACATTATAACTGCACAGATGTCGAGGAGAGTTCCACCTCCTGGGCAGCCAAAGTGAGCTGGTGGAAGTGAAAGTCAGTTTCATATCGAGTTTATCCAGATCGCTGTCGCAACAGGATCTCGGGCCGCAGAAACGGTCTCCAGTGCAAGAAACCGTTCACACCGACGCAGATGTGAAGATCAGCATATTGTTTTTCGAGCCGCCAGCTGTGCCCTGCACTCCGGTGACTCATTATGTGGTTAGCGATGCGCTCTGTCTTGAGCCATTTCGCCGTCAATAATCGCATTATTCACGACCAACAGCGCTGCGGAGAGAGGCGAAATAAAACCAGAAGTATCTGCCTAATGAGTCTGCTTATTTGTCTGCTGTGAAACGGAAGCGTCAGCTACAAGCTCAAGATGAAATATGTAATTATGTCTGCACGAAACGATGTGATAATATCCATCAAATAGCAGCGCTCAGCCAGATGTAGCGTGTACAGTACAATAAGTTGCAGCATTGTTTCCGTCCTGTGCTCGTGTTTACCTCCTGTAACCTTCATTAACCCCTCCCCTCAGCGCTTTGTTTTCATGTCACACTCAATGACTGGCTTCATGTTTTTGTGGTGTTTGCCAGGATGAAGACAGTGAAGCTGATGACTCAAGTGTGACTCAACCTCCTCTGGCAGGGCTTCCACCGGAGGCTGGCAGGCAAACGGAGTGAAAAGGGAGGGGCGGTTGATAAAGAGGAGGGGGGGCAGGAGGTAGTACGAGGCTGGGAGGGAATGGAGGGGGCGCGGAAGGATGTGGCAAGCGCTCTGCAACAGGAGGGGGAAGAGGTCAGCTGCAGGAACTCGGAAGTGGAGTTGTGAGTCGGGGTTGGATCGGTGACAAATAAGCCGAAACTCGCCCACATGCAGTATATCAACTGCGTTATCCACAGTGTCTGAGAAAGAGAGAAGGTCACTCGGAAGCCATAGGAAGCCACAAACACTCCAGCCTGCTTGCAGAGCACAGATGGCAAAAGCTCTGTGTTTACACCGCACGATGCAAAGAATATCTCAGCTTGAAACATTCTTCTCTTTTAATATGTCATGATTTAATGATGTACTAACTCGAAATTCAAAGAAAGTCATTTGAACCTATCGGTTTATCTTTTTTGTTCTATTGTACAATTTAACATGAATGCAAAACAGCTGGAAGACAGAGGAGGAGAAGTAAAACTTCATACAAGACTGCAGAAAGTTACACACAAAAAAAAAGTTCATTTCCGGTCGCCCTGTTCACAAATAAAATATGTTTGCTGTTTGTTTCTTTATGTGACAAACCAAAAATCAACCACCTCAAACCGATAACAAACTAACTCGCTCCGCGGCAAAAAAGTGAGGAGGACCTCACACACGCACACATCATGTTCCCTGCTACACGAGCAGCGCGGTTTACCGTAAACAAGGTCCTATTGTGACGAGCGCAGCCAAGAAAACGAGGAGAAAAACAAGTCATTTTATCTCAAGAAATGACTTTGCTTAGTCATAAACCCTTTGGTCATATGGAGTACATAACTATATGAAGTTAAAGGGAATAGTTTGGGTTAGTCGTACTTTTTACCTACGGCAGACAGCAGCAGAAGCAGACAGGTGTCCTAGCTACCTAAAAACAGGCCCACCTAAGACAAAAATAATAGTTTGTACCAAGTTTCACCCTTTCACCTGGCTGTTAGACAACCCTTCCCATAAAATACCAAAGTTGTCAAGACGACTAAAAGCCAGCAACATATAGCAGAAGTTGTTATTGCTGGCTGGACAGACAAACAAACAGAATAGGAAGGAAGTCAAAGCGCGGCAGCCAGTGCATCGCCGTTTGTCCACGCTGACTCACCCGCGGCACAAACAAAGACAGAGGCCACATCAAAGTAATAAAAATGACTGTTAGGACCCTCCAGCCCGCCGCTCACCGCCTCCTCGTGCTCCTTCCAACAGTCGTAGTCTGTTGCCATGGCGATGCTGGCGTAGCACAAGCCGGCCTCCTTGGCGAGGACGACCTCTGGCACGGTGGTCATGTTGATGACGTCGGCGCCCCACTGGCGGAACATCAGGCTCTCTGCCCGCGAGGAGAAGCGGGGCCCCTCGATGCTCAGCATAGTCCCCCGCACGTGACACTTGACCCCCAGGGTCCGCGCCACCTCGATCAAGACCTGCACCGGGGCGGACAGTTAGTGACCGTCTCCGTTTAGCCAACGAGGGAGGAGGTGGGAAGTGTTGGTGGACATGGTTTTAATAGATATTCATCTTGTTCTCTGAGGCTAGTGTTAAAGGAATAAGTCACTGTTTTTAATGGATCCACCTTTCTACTGCACGTCCAAATAAATAGATATAGCTCATAACAGAATAATAAAATAAATTTTGTGGTCAAAAGAAAGTTTCATTTTAGATTTTGAAACTAAAAATTACACAAAAGCTCAGGAAGTGACCTGGATGAAATGGCATCTACGTCCTGGGTGATCTGAGAACTCACCTCTCTGGTTCTGTTGCAGAAAGGCTCAGACATGGGGATGTGACACACTCCTGGGGGGCTGGTGGGCTGCCCGTCGTACAGCGTCTGAGCTCTCTTGGTAGTCCTGGCGAATATGGGCAAACAGGAAGTACTGAAAGTTATCGCCAAGGCAAGATTACAGACGTCTCGTGAATCTCAAACTCATGCTGCTGTACAGATAAACGACACACAGTCAGATTTAAGAATAAAGAATATGAAGCAAGCAGCAGAGTGAAAATGACTTCTGCCACAATAATAATCTTCCCGAGCAGCCGCAGTTTCAGTCATAAACTACAAGTTTATGAGTGGCTGAATTGTTTCCATCATTAAAAACTACTTAACACGTTATGAATAGTTCTTTCACGGCTATGAAAGCATTAACCCGGGCCCAGCAGCAGCAGCCTGGGCTCTTGCACCACGCAAACAATGGTTGTCTAATTCAGCTTTGCTGAGTCAGTGGAGCTCCACCAGGCACAGCGCCAGCCTGCCTTCCTTCAGCGCTGCACGGAGACCAGTCTGGAGACCATAAGACGGACTCAATTAGCCCGGTGACCTGAGAGCATTTTGTGTCCCCGCGCACCGCCCTCAGCTCGCCTGGTAAATGCTATTTCCTATGGAGCGTGTTTGGTTCTATCAAAAGTATATAAAGGGTTATGTAATGAGGATTCTCAGCAGTGGCCTGGAATGCCAGAGCATGGAAAGATCCTGTGCTGTGCTGTGGCTGGGCAGAGGAGCAGCCTCTGTCCCAGATGGCCTGAGATTCTTGAAATGCAGCATCACTTACTGAAGCCTCTTCAACAGCCATTTTGTTTCCTAAACCAAATCTAACTATCAGACAACTAAAGGACGACTTGATATTTTGAATTATTAAAAATGTACTTGCTCAGAATTTGCGCTCTTTTCTGTCAGGTCTCTAGTTTTAAGCCAGCCTGTACACATCTCTGTCCGTGAGCTGTCGTATTGATGCAGAGCAGGTCGGCTTACTGGCATTAACAAACACTTATTGGCACTCCACCATCGTGGAAGTATAAAGAACATTCTCATACCGCGGTTATCGGCCCGCGGGAGTGGCGCGTGTTATATTTACAGAATAATCTGTCGCACATCTACAAAGAAAAAAAACGAAATGGCTGAAATGTTACAAATTCTCCGTAAGCCGTGGGCGGACTATCCAAACCAAACGCAACCAAAAACATTTCTCACTTTGCCGATTCGTGGCATTTTTTTGGTCTTCTCACATTTTCCCAGGCATCACCAAGTCATAACACAATTATCTCAAACATCCCAAATATGAACGTCTCCACTGACAATAACCTTTTAAGTTGATGCCCAACCCTATCTCTTACTCATAGCCCTGGCACTGGAACACTGAAGTCAGCGCTGAAATAGTTTGAGCCAGCTGCATCTCCACCCTGCAGAGAAAGCTACAGCAGCAGTGTGCGGCCGAAGCACGGAGAGAAGCAACAATACGTGTTTATGTTATAGAAATCAAGTTATCTCGGCCTGGAATTTCATCAGCCAGGTCATTCCACAATCATTGTTGCACAGAATAGCTCTCACAGTGTCTAAACATATAGACTGGAGTCTATATAAATTTAATTATATAAATGATTCCTAAAAATTAGATTTACACGGCGTATCTCACGTTTTACTCACACAATCATCCATCTTCAGAACTTTCCAGGACATATTTTTATCTTTCTTTTATCACTTAACAGAACAGAAACAGCAGCAGGATTAAATAACAATAAGAGCGACTTCTTCCTCATTATAACACCAAAACAGTGTCTTGTCTCAGGTGAGCCTCTTGTCACAGAAAACAAAACACCAGGCCGCATTTAGCGCCCTGTCCTTGTCGCCGTTTGTATTTAGTGAAAACATCCGCGTTTTCAGTTCACCTGAAATGTCTCTGAAGCGGAGGCGTGTCCAGGTGGATTCACGGACTGAACTCTGACACTCTGGACCTGTTGTGTTCTGGCTTTGTGTAGTTCATGAACCAGGCTTCTAAGTCTGTGTCCGGCTCACAATTCGCGGTGTAAAATGAAGAAAGTTTAATCAGGAAATCACTTTTTATTTCCTGATTAAACCGGCTTTATTTTTGGCTCACAGCGGCTGCGCTCGGCACAAATAGACTTCAATTGGATTAAATCAGTTTTGGTTTCTTTTTTTTTTTTATCGAATGCTCGGATAAAGCATTCGTGTGCATGCTGTAAAACTACCTCAATAATTAAAGCGGATACAGAGTTTGTTCTCAGAATGAGAGTGTATGAATAAAATGAAGCAACCGGCCCAGAGCTACTTTAGGTGATCCACGTTTTTAATATACATCTGTTTCATTTTTTAAATATAGATGGTGACGTGAAAAACCAATCGCCTCAACGTTAATGCTGCTGAACTGCCGCCGAGGTCAGTGTGAGGAAATTCGGCACTTGTGTCAAATGTCACGATGAACTCCGGCACGGAGCAAAGTGAAAACGAAAACAAAGAAATGAGACAGTCGTGCTTCGAATTCGACAAAGCCCGCAGCACTGACTCGCAGAGAACAGGTACGCGGAGGTGACAACAAAAACATGCTGTCACATGCTGCCGGACTAGTCTGAGCAAGTCCCAACAAGCAACTTCCTCATATTTAATAAAGACAACTTGATGCTGGAATTTAAGCCTCACTGGCACTGGCATGGAAAGCCACAGGCGACATGACGCAGGCGTATACACGCTGACACGACTGTGGGAAGGGCAGTTCAAAACAGCTGTACGCCACCCGGGCCGTCTCTCTCCTGCCATGCTGCAATCTGGTGGCGGTGGATGCCAAAAGGTCTGCCGCCCCGCCCCAAAGCAGTCGACCTCGGGGGAAACACTGCAGCTCTGTGGTAACAAATAAGTCGTCCTATTTTAACGGCGACTTTGTGCGGTCGCCTGAGAGAGCGCGACATTCCCGCCACACATGAAGTACGTACACAGATGCCTGGAGGTCAGACAGCGCTGAGAGAGTAAGCTTTCCCATGTCGGTGAATTAGAAAGAAATTCTCGGGTTTAAGGAAGCATGAGTGTGGATCTCTAAAGCCAGAATTAATGAGATTATTTTCAAAAAAAAAAAATCACAGATGTAAATAAAACACAGGAATCCGTTAAACTGGTTAATTTGTAGGTCAACTCTCTCTGCTTCGAAACCAAAACAACAAAGTCGATTAATGTCAAGATTTATTAAAAAATGAACTCCAAAATGAGGAATGGAAAGAACGTTTCTATGTGAACAAGAGCTCTCTGTGACAGCCACGAAAAGACGACAGTGGGTGTTTAGCTCGGTAAATTGAATGAATGAGAACTGAAAAAAATGATACCCTGAATGAAACATGAGACAGGAAGGAGCCCTGGATGTTTACAAAAATATCTCCGTAACAAAGTTCATCCTCCAGACAATCAATCATCATATTACTACTGCGTCCGTATCACAGTGACAGCGTTTCGGGCAAACTGCAAACACTCGAGAGCGCGATAAAACACCGGGGAGAGGTTAATAATTCTTCTCGCTGGACACGATAGTAAACAAACAAATATTGGGTTTGACAAACACAGGTGAGTCAAGCTCTTTCTCACTCGGCAGTTTGGACACTCGTGTCACACGGTAACATGAATCCTGTGAGTGAGACGTGTGGGAAGAGAGCCGCTTGAATTGCGGCGCAGCGGACCTCCGGTGCAACCGCAACAGGATAACAACCGACAAAAGCCTCTGACAGAAGGTCAAACTATTTAAAGAAACGCGTTACAACCATCAATGAGGCCGGTCTTAGAAGATCTCATTCATGAAACGTTAGAAAACAGAAAAGAAAGCAACATTTGTTGTCGCAGTTCAGTATACTGAGCCCTGGAAGAAGAAGGAGGAAGAAGAAGAGAAGAACTTCACTTCCCAGAATAATCGCAATCATGTCCCGTCATTTGTTTAGAGGGTTTCACCGACTGATGCTGCAGCTTCAACAAAACCACCCACCGCTCGGTGTACACAACTGTAGCAAGTAGTAAACACGTCAGTGTGCTTGCACAAACGCTGCTGTGCAAGAGTCACACATTGTGAACACAGGCCTTCGGGCCAAAAGGTTTGCAGGCTGACACTGAAATGTTCAGCCAGCGTGAATGTATATGCAAGTATACGAAAAAAGTACACCATTTTAAATGACACAACATTTCACAGTAACACACTTGTGCCAGATTTTGACTACAAGAATGTTGAGTATTTTAATAGCTGTGTATGAGAACGACTTGACTTGAGGGTCTTCTGCTGTGTACATGAACAGAAGCACGATCAGACTTCAGTCTTAAAATGGTGAAAAGCTCATTTACACATTCAGAGTTTCTGTTTTTGTTGCCTTTGCTATGTGCGTGGGGCAAATTCATTTCTCCACATTGTTCTCAGTCCAAACAAACTTTTCTGAAAGGCACAGCTGTGCCGGCAGTGATGGCGGCGTTCATTCACTTACAGGGAACAAACAAGAGGACCGGGACTGATATTGGGATCAGGTCATGCAAACTAGCTCTCCAATCATGTTTGCCGGTATTCTTTTCGCACGTACCAGCAAAGAAAAGCCTCGCAACGACTTGATGTTGAATATCATTTTGCAGCACTTTATACAATCACTTCCCTTCACTGTGTTAACAAGCGTTTTGCCAGGATAAACACATTTTATTCTGAAAATAAAGGACACCGATTCAACTTAAACGCTTCGAGAGCATGCGGTCACATCCTGCTCACCTGTCAATGAACTGATCGATGATGACGATGTCTCCTGGCTGAATCTCCTCCCGGAGCGAGCCGCACGCTGTGGTGACGAGCAGATGTGTGCAGCCCTCCTCTCTCAGTGCCCAGATGTTGGCTTGGTAGTTCACATTGGATGGCATTATGGTGTGCTGTCTTCCATGCCTGAGGATGAGAAAAGGCTATTCAGATGTTTTTTATGTTGGTTTACGGGTCGACGTCAGACACATTAAACATCAGAGCGAGTGAACGAGTGCTGCCCAATATACGCGTGTGACAGGTGCGACGCTATTCCACTAGATGGTGCTAACAGAAAAGACATTTTCAGCCCTCTTACCTCGCAAGGAGCACACACTCCACGTTCTTTATCTTCCCCAGTATCAGAGCATCAGATGGCTGATGAAGAAGAGCAGAACAATCCGTTAGTTTGATTTTTTTAAACAGAGACACACTACAATAAAAACAGAAATCATGATTCATGCACAAAAACAGCCACAATGTCACTCCATCTTTGATTCACAAAACACAACTAACCTTTCCATACGGTGTGTCGACATAGCGCTCGGTCCTTCCCTCCAGGATGTCGGGATCGTCGAGGCCTGAACCACCAATGATTCCAATCTAAAGACACAGAATGTGAGAAAGCCATCAACAGACAATTAGAGGTCTGAGGCTGAACTTTTCAGGATGTGTTTCACAGACTGAAATGACCTAGACTGCAGATTTATTAGGTGATTAGGGCGTGGATAAAAATGTAAAAGTGGGGTTTGAAGCTACCAGTCTCTACCACTCCGAAGGCAAGACCTGATGCTGTACTTTGTTGTGTTTGTGCATATTTACTTTAACAACACTACTTAAGGCGAGCACATCCACTTTAAGATAAGATAACACAGACTTTATTTACCCCACGCCCATGTGTTACAGTGGCTCACGATAGACAGGGTGGATAAGAGAAAGACTTATCAATAAACAGGGACGCCCTGGTGACTGTGGTCTCGCCACATATGAAAGGCCGAGTCCTTTCTGCAGCGACCCAGTTCAGACGCCAGCCTGTGGTCCTTTGCTGCCTGTCGTCCCCCCCCTCTCTCTGCCTTTCTTGTCTGTCCGTCTTCAGCTGTCCAGAGTTACCAGTGAGTCTGAAGTGAGTTCATTCAACTGAAGACGAACACTTTATTTGTTTTCCATGCATCCATTATCTGGAACTACTTATCCTCATCGGGTCACGGTGGGACTGGAGCCTATCCCAGCTGACTTTGGGCAAGAGAGGTTGCCAGCTCATCACAGGGCACTCAGAGACAAACCACCACACCTACGCCCATTTAGAGTCACCCATGAACCTGTTATGTGTATTTGGACCATGGGAGGGAGCTAAAGTACCCGGAGATGTGGTCAAACGCTTTGATTTATTTCTTTATCTTTTGGTTTGGTGGCACCTTGATGAATAGAGTCAGGAAACGGGCAGAGTGTCACACCCTGCTCACAAACTGTTTAAACTTCACAAATATCAGCACCATCACCTGTGTAATATCTAGAAATTACAAATTATTTGTGTAAATATCATCCCTACACTCATACTGTACATTTGCAATATAAGACATTGCTGAATATATTACTGTGTCGGGTTTTCAGCATTGTGTTGCTACCTGTTAAACTAGCTGTCACGCGTCAAAAGGTGCACTCAGCCCGGCCACGTGCCAACTCAACAGTACCCAGTTTTAACGGTAACCGTTTTGACCGTAACGTACAGCTTGCAGTTAGCAAGCACACGTTAGCCCGTGTCGTCCAGCTCGGGCTGCTCACTTTAAAAGACTGTACACTCTAACTAAAGGGTTTGCTAATAAAAGGTGCTAACGGAGGTTTTTTTCCGCACTTCCAGGTTTGTCAGAGCTGCACATCTGGCGTTAAATTACGGGCACCTAGCTAAGCTATCCTCGTTCGTTTCCCCTCCCGCGCCGCCGCACAAACGCACAGCGCTCAGAAAATAAGACTTTCAAAGTGCCGGTAAGTTTTAGATAACTACCTTAATGGGCACGGTTGAAGCCATGACGACAGTTTTCTGTTTTCTCCTGTAAAAGTGAAGATGTGAGTTGAAAAAGAGACCCAACCGACATCAACATCCGTTCACCACGCGGACGTCTGTTCCTGCCTTCAAAATAAAAGCATAGAGCCAAACCTATCTTGCAACTGGTTAATTATTAATTTCACTACTTGCAGTAAATTATCTATTTACCCTTTTACTGGCATTGCTTTCCATTCAGTTGATTACAATACTAACCACCTGATGGTTCAGTTATAACTTTGTAACAAATTGATTTTTCAGATTAAAAGTACAGCATTATTTACCATACAACTATAACTTTCAGAACTGTATAGTGTAGCAGAATAGAAAAAGTAGAGTAGATAAAGTAGAATCTATTAAGTGCGTGCCTTTGGACTGTGGGAGGAAGCCGGAGAGAGACACGTGGGGAACATGCACACTAAAAGGGGCCGGGAACCTTCTTGCTGTGAGGTGACGGTGCTAACTACGGTGCCTTCCTGTGGCTTTGACATAGACGATACAAGAAAAAAATAAAGACATTTATCTATGAATTTTTCCCTGTGCTCCTAAGTTTGCTCATGACAACAGACAGACGGTGCTAGGAGTCCAAAAACTGGTCACTGGATAATATTTTATCGGCCTTTCTATCAATTTAAAATGGCCATCTGCTTCCCTGTAACTGTTTTGCATATGACAATAAATAACTAGCCTCAGTCTAGTTGAAGGCATCGTTTGACTATTATTAATATGAAGTTTGATCCTACGCGAATTTAACAAAGAATGACTTTAACAAAATAGCACAGAGTTGCTCATTACGATTTATTTTAAATCCAATACAAAAGAGCTCATTCTGAAATCCATTATAAGTACTACTCCATGAACAGGTAGAAATTGTGTTGTCTCAAGAATATAACAAAAAAAAAAAATCAACAGTAATCCCTGAGAGCACCTTAGAAATAAAATACATCCATTACAGAAAATGAATTTCCAGAATAATAACTGACACTTAGATGCATTTGTGATTCTCGGTATTAGTCCATTCTGCCTTATTCATAGTGGCACTTTGCACGTAATATAGAATTGTTTGAGTTACTAGACCCTTAAGGTCAAGATCGTCCATTTGTCCAATGATCGCCACTGTCCAGTTCAACACAGAGAGCTGTGTCTGTCATGTAAACCAGTGTCAAATAAAAAGTCACATTATAAAACACTTGCAGGTCTAATCACCTTCAACATATTGAGCACTGTTTTGATCTAAAAATACTGCTGGCAGGCGTTAGCAGCTGAGGGTGGATCGATCAGTTCCCACCACACACACAGCAGAAATCTGACCTTCCACATCGCTTTGCATCGGGCAGGGAGGGGCGGGCTCTGCTGGGTCATCTGTGGCGTTATCGATAGGGGTGTCCTTAGTGCTGCTGGCCTGGGTGATATTGTCAGTAGCCACAGAATCACTGTCACTGTCAATGGTAATGACAGCAGGTGAGCCCTTCTCCCTGCGTTCACTGCTCTTGTGCCTTTTGCTTTTCTTCTTGTGTTTCTTCTTTTTCTTGTGGTGACGCCTGCTTCTCTCCTTGGAGTCCTCGTTGACGAGCTCTACGCTGAGGCTCCTGCTAGTCTTTCTTGACCTCTCTTTGGATTTTTTACGATGCTTCTCTTTGCTCTTTTTCTTGTGTTTTGTTGTCAGCGTGGAGTCGCCGCCTTCGGCATGTGAGTTTGGCAGTGCGTTTTCCGACGGCTCCTCCAAATGTCTCGTTTTGTATTTCCTCTTTCCGCCAGGCTTGTCGTGGTGAGATCTTTTTTTCACGGAGGGGGAGCGACTGCTGGAATAAGTCCTAGATCGAGAGTGCCTCTTGTCCCGTCTCCGCGAGTCCCTGCTGCGGCTCCTGGAGCGAGAGCGTTGATCTGAGTACTTACGGCTACTGTAATAGTAGGACCGCCTCTCTGTGTAATGGATCCCATTATCGTTTCTCTCTTGGGTGTAATTCCTAAATGACTGATAGCTGTGATCACCATCCCTCCTTTTATAGTTATTGCCACCTTTTGAGTACAAGTCTCTGCCACTAGAATAACAATAACCTCTATCTCTGGACAGTGCGCCACCTCTGTTGTGGGAGGCCACTGGGCTTTTGCTAGAGTACCTGCGCTCTCCACTTCTTGACCTCCTCCTTCTCCTGTGGTCTCGATCCTTTGACCAGTGCCTCTCAAATCTGCTGTCTGACTTACTGGAAGTTTTGTGTCTGCTGGATGTCGAAGAGCTACACCTCTCTTTCGAATCTCGCGGGTGATAGTGGTCCGTTTCTACATTTTCTGACTGTCCGGCACCACTTGGATCACTACTCTGTGAAGCTATAGGACTGAGACTGGAGAAGCGGATGTGCTGAGGTAGTAGAGGCACTTCTTTAGTATCTTCATTGGCCGATTCCTCAGAGTCAGAGGAGAGCTTAATCAGCTCAGGAGTCCTCTCTGCTGTTGGCTTAACAAAACTCACAATCACACAGTCCTCACTGTCAGAGGACAAACACTCTTCTTTGTTAACTCCACCACCAGTCACGTTTGTTTGGTTAAGAGGACTAATTTGCTGTGGACAAGCTCCAAACGGTTGTTCCTCCTCCTCTAAACTGCTGTCTGAGTCTGAGTCGAGGACGGAGAGGCACTCTGACCTGATCTGCTCTGCTGTCGTAGAATATGATGGCCCAGGTGTCTCATCATCCCACACAGCATGGCTCAGAGTAGACGTGGAGTCTCCTGGGGCGTCCATGGAGCCCTCCTCATCCTCTGAGATAGCTATTACAGACGAGTTGGAGCTGCTGTCTTCATTTGAGGACGGGGCTGGGCAGTCATAGACAGCATGCTGGTCATAGGCCTCCATGTTGAAGGGAGACCTTGCAAAGCTGATGAACTCGTGGAGAAAGTGCTCCGTGCGCCCCTGAAGGAATGGCCTGAGCTCTTCCTGAATAGCTCCATCCTCCATGTCATAACGCGTAATGCGTGACAT
This sequence comes from Nibea albiflora, assembly GCA_014281875.1. Classification (NCBI taxonomy): domain Eukaryota; kingdom Metazoa; phylum Chordata; class Actinopteri; family Sciaenidae; genus Nibea; species Nibea albiflora. The sequence goes on along the minus strand of CM024789.1, from coordinate 6,456,177 downwards.
GATGATGTGCTGAACTATGTTGACCAAAGAGCCGTGGGCCCCGTATAGCACAACCAGTTCTCTTTTTAGCCAGGGGATCAGTCTATGTAGGCAGGCAGGATTTCTTCGGAAGAAGTCGGCTGAAGTGTCTCGGGAGCGGCCACCATCGCGGACATTCCTCACCTTCACCCCCCGTCGGTACAGCTCCCTCCTGAAGTTGATCATTTCCTGCTCTCTGACGTTGTTCACTGCCCTCCCTTCGCTCGCAGCTCTTCTCTTGGCTGCCAACCTCATCATCATACGCCGGATGTAACGGTCCTGTGGCTGTTGGGGAGCGTTTGTTGTGGCTTCAAACATTACTCCGTTGTCCGGAGGTGGAGAGGTCCTCCTCTGCATTTGTCGATGAACTCCTGTAAGAGTCGTGCGGTATCTAAACCGCACTCCGTCAAAAGTCCCAAAAGAGCCATTCTCTACCGGGCGCAGGTCATACTTCTTGAAGTCTTGCTCTGATTTTATGCTGTGATAGATTGAATTGAATGGCTGTTTGCATAGGGGGCACTCGGCTTTGTTCTTGGACCACTCATGAATACACCGGAAACAGAACTTGTGCAGGCAGAGGTCCAGGTAAGAAATGTTGTTGAACATGTCCAGACAGATGGGACACTTGGAGTCTGGCGAAACCTCTGCAGACATCGCTTCAGAGGTTTTCCTCCTGTCCCTCTTCTGGCTCTGCTGCAGGGCAACCCTTGATTGCAGACATGATCTAACAAAGTAAGAAAAAAAATGAATATGAAATTCTCAAACTTGCATTAACAATAGTATGGCAGTTACATTAAAAAAAATCAGCAATTAACCCTGCAACTGCACAAAGTACGAATCTGATGCACAAGATTCATGAGGCAACTAAAAAGTCTCCACATGGTGACTTACATATTATTTAATGTGCTACATTAAATTGCATATTCTGTATGTTTTTGAACTTCTATTACTCAGACTCACTATCAATCTATCTATGTATAGTATGCACTAAATCAAATTAAACTGAATAAGACACTAAGTAGTTTCACTTGTGTAAGCCCTCAGAGGTTAAGAGTAAACAAATATATTCAAACATAGATAAGTGTGAGAGACCAATCTTTTAGTAACGAGAAGAAAATCTTAGTATGACAATAAATAGTTCTTGTAATGAGAAGCAGACCAGCACAAATAACAGGAATGGGCGATGCTGGACTGAAATAGACCATATATAGTGTTATATAGCTGCGTTATTCCCGTGATGTATGACGATTCATCGGATCAGTTTACACTGTAGCCGAACATTAGCTATTAGACCTGGAAATACACACCTGTGTATTGGTAACCTTCACAGACAAACCTTCTATACTTCCCCCACTTCCCATTGCGTTGTTGTTGTTTTCGTTTAGTTAGCTTAGCAGGTTAAGCTAGCCACCCAGAAGTGAGCAATGTTATCACCGGTAAACACTGTGAAACACGTCATATTTAAGTGCCAGCGTTATCTTAGCAACCCTGACATTTCCATAGACCGTATTGGTAGACGTACATTAACGCTAACGACGATCAAAACGGTCAAATCCAGCCGTGTCGTCAGTTCACGAACTGATGAACTTGGTTAGCTTAAGTTAGCACGCTAGTTAGCTAAGTAAGGCTAGGACGTGATAGCCATCTAGCTCGGTTGACTCGGACATCTAGAGCTAGTTAGGACGTTCAAGAAAAAGTTGTACAGTATTTACCTCAGTCCTCCGCAAACACATGTGCGGCTGGTAAACTATACGCTCTCTTCGTCTTGTAGAAACCTCGTCATTTCTACATGAATGTCATGTTTACAAGACAAGTAGCTTGGCTTCGAAACACTCACTCCATATCCAACGGTCACTATTCAAGCGACAAGCCACTTCCGTTGTCCTTCAGAATAAAAGCGTCAACTTCACAGTTTGAAAAAACACACCCCAAAAACAACTTTTTCACACACACACGAAATCGAATAATTGTGATGAAAGTATTTAAAAATGATTTTCTATTTTCATTTTTAGTGATAATAGCTGTAATACAATGTATTTACTCTACCGCGGTCCGCGAAGTGAAGCACACTTCCCGTCCATAGTTACCAAAATAAGAGCCGCTGAGGCCTTGTCTTCATGTTACACGATGCCGCATACTGCACATAGATGGTGTGCGTTATTTTTAAAGTCAGACTTCTCGGTCAAGTTAATCACAGTCTGAAGCATGTCTTTAACATCCTTGCAGCCATATCAGGGTAAAAGTAACATATGTGCCGGCTGAATTTCAAAGTCAAACTTGAAAAACTTTCACTTTCAGTGTCCTTCTTCAGCTATTTTAAGGAAATTCAAGCATCCAGTAGCGAAATGAGGCACAGCAAACATACATTAAAATGAGACACATAAAGATGCATTTGAATTTAAAATAAACCTGTGCAAAGATACAAATAGAAAACTATATAAAAGTAAAAATAGAAATAAATGTTTTCACAGGAATAAGAACTAGAGCTAGAAACTATATACAATAAATTAGACTTTAGAAAATGAATGAAAGTCACAGCATGACTTGCCTCAAAGGAGGCTAAAAACAGTGTATTTGTAATGTGTAATGGTCAGTTTGTGTATAGTCTTGTTTCCACACTATCATAACAGAGGTGCTGTGCACTCTTATGGAGTTTCGGGGTCTTCAATTACAGACTTGTAGTTGTCAACCACCTCCCCCTTCTCATCCTTGGTACAGTCAATCATCGCCGGTGAACTTCTGTACCTCATTCGCTGTTTATAAAACTTTCTATGTCCTATGGATACAATGTGTTCTGATCAGCAACACAGCGGCGAACAACTAGTTTAGGGAGGCTTTCACTTCAACCAATGGTACGTCCATTCGTCATTGTTCACCCCATACCTGCAGACCTGAAGAGGAGGCGCCGAGGCTGCAGAGCCGGCGTAAAGGTGAGGGTGAAGACAGCGGTACGAGCCCTCCATTTGAAATACCTGGAAAGTGGACTGATTGACCACGAACACAACGTGTCACATTCGGATGCTACTGGTGACTCACCTGGATTCACCACAGTGAGGGCGGACATGGACTATAAATGCGAAACACTCATGATTGACTTTGTAATATTTTATTGGATCCATATACACACAGTTTTTACAACAGAAAATGACTGAAATATTTCAACTTCAGTGATGACCGTGGGACTCGGGGAGATCTGGAACAACTTCACCCGTCTCCATAATGGTGTCACCCTGAACACGGAGACAAGGACAAAAGATGTCACCATGGCTGGTAAAGCAAGCCGATACGCAACTGTACATACAGGAGAAACTTGAATGGGTCATACTTACTGGGAACAGCCTGGGTTTCAGTTCCACGATACCATATGGCCAATTCTGTGGGTGACAATGACATTATTTCAGTATGCCTGCTGGCCAGTGCTTTGTCGCATGACTGATTTTTTTATTTTTATACTGCATGACTTGTAATGCTGTTTTAAAGGAACATGGAATACAGTTAATGCTGTTCTTAAATGCTTCTTTGCAAGCTATATTTATGCTACCCACTTGCTTGTGTATTGTGTCTATCCTGTACTATTGAAGTCACATGTGCAAGTTCCTAAAAGAAGGGCTCATATATGTATATATACACATCATCCAATCAGAGGCTGTTCAGAAACTTAGGCATACACACAACTGAAGGTATAACACACATAACTGATGCTCATAAAATTCTGTTCACTCCATCATATTCATCGCAGGTAATAAAGAGTTTATTCTGATTTACAAATAACATTTATGGTGACTTACGGCGATATGGTATTTCACGCAGTAGTGAATAATCCAAGCAGGTAACAACAGCCGTGTTAATGTGAAAAATCCACCTGTGCATGCTTTGTAGGTCTATGAGGAGATACAGATCAGAGGCAGGTAAATATCAATAGAGGAGAAGAACATAATGAATCACAAAGTTTATGCATGCAAGACATTCAGCTATTATATACTTAAGTACTTTGTATGAACTCAACCAGTCTTGCACCTAATAATTGTTATCGGATAATCATCACCATCAGTTTTTATCCAATTGAATATTCAGTGTAAAATGCCTGTCACAACTTCCCACAGTACTACAAACAATATTCATGTTGGCTTTGTTCTGCTCAAGTGTCCCATTTAGCTATGACAGCATGCACAGTACCGGCACCCTGAACCTGGAGCAGCTTAATGGAATCCAGCCATCGTTAATCTTATGAATAACAGTCTAAAAGTCAACAGTAATTAACTGATGGTGATGTAAAACGGGAAAAATCATCACATTTGAAAGCTTTAAATGAGAGAATATTTGGTTGACATATAAGATTATAACACATTATAAGAGGCGAAGTGTTGCTAATGAGCTAAATAATTAACTGATTAATTTAAATTAAGAAAGATGCTTGTACAAAATTACAAGCATGTACTATATGCATGTAATAAATCCAAGACCACCACACACTAAACTAACATTTAAAGCTGATGACCTAGTCCTTCAACTGCTGATTACTGAGCCTTGTTCCGCCATGTGAGCAGTAAATGTAATCTAAATAAACACACGTTATTATTTAGACAGAGGGCAAAAAATATAATTATTTAAGTCTTTATACTTTAACTAAATGAAACCAAACGAGCCTGCAAACACAGGAAAGCAGCAGGTTGTGTTGACGTTAGCTCAGCTTAGCCTCACCACGTTCATGTGAGTAAACATTTATCTGTATCTGTAACTATAAACGTGTCAGCTTTCATAAAACTCACAGTAGTTACACTATACACACTCTGTTATTTCGTCTACAGATATTTCTCCTGTATTCTGTCATCATCTGTGGTTGTTTTGGTAGCTACAGAGCTAGCTGTGTAGCAGGACTCACGTAAAGTCTCCACAGGCTCTTGGGCTCCAGAAAGCCAGCCCAGAACTTGGCGACGGGACCGGGAGCTTTAGTTGGCACCACGGGCTCCCTCGGGCTGAGCTCCTGGTCCTTCAGCCACTGTCTCCGGAGCTTCGTAAGCTGCTCGAAACGGAGCTTCTCGTCTGGTGTGTACCCAGACATTTCCTATTTTCTGAATATTCAACCTCGAGAAAGCTGCAATGACACCATGGAGGACACTTCCCTTTGCAGGAGAATACACCAACGAAGAAGAAAAACCGGAAACGCGTCAGAGATTTAACTGTTTGACAAATTGTGGTGCGACATCTACCGGACAGGAGAATAACATGTTTTTAAAATGTTTGTTTCAAGTATTATTATTTTATATCTTATTTCATTTAAAAAAATATATATTTCTATTCTTTATTTTATATTAGTCCAGACAACTTATGTATGTTTTTCTATGTAATACTAATTTAAAAAAATGCAAGAAACTGTATTATGCTTTTCTAACTGCAATTCATGTTTAATGCGCTAAATGCATTTAACGCCTGCGCCGGGCACGTCTCCGCCTGCGGACCGGAGTGGACTTTGCAGGCCTCCTGCGTCTGCGCGCGGGGCGAGCGGCGTACCTGTTCCCGTGACAAGGCATAGTCAGAAGGAAAGGAAAGGTACGAAAGAAGTAAGAAAGGGGGTCTATTTATAACTTTCCAGAGGGTAGGGGGCGTGGTATGTCACGCGTGACCACGCCCCCTACATATATATACCCCCCCATATATATATATATATATATATATATATATATATATATATTTTTTTTTTAACATTATATATATATTTTTTTTTTTTACACACACACACACACACACACACACACACACACACACACACACACACACATATATATATATATATATATATATATATATATATATATATATATATATATATATATATATATATATATATATATATATATATATATATATATATATATTATATTAAGGCCCAGTGTGTAGGGTTTAGTTGCATCTAGTGACTCATGAAGGAGAAACAACAGTGGCCAAACACGCAAAGATTTGGTGACATTGCCATTAATAAAAAAATAAAATAAAATAAAAGATAATTGTGATAAAATTGTTACAGAACATTTGTTCTGTATTACTGGCCCACGGGCATCTTCACACTGTCAAATCCGGCCCTCTTTAACAGAAGTTTGGACCCCCCTGTCACGGAGTCTTCATGATGCTGTTGCACTCCCGGTACTGTAGGTGGCGCATGCGCCTTTCACATCACTGGTTTGTAGTTTGTAGTTGAGGAGACGAAGAAGAAGCCGAGCTCTGCGTAGTGTTATTGTTCCGCAGTGTGGTCTACCACTCCGTCCGTCACACGCTGGATAATGGACGTAATTAGTTAACGTTAGTTTAATCTGTAAGCTGTAGGCACAAGAAGCAGCTGATATGTGTTAGCTCAGCATCTCAGCAGCAGTGACTTCAGGTAAGACCTCTCTCTGAGACTTAAATTAGCCTCAAAGCTAGCGAAACTTCACGAACAGAGGCGGAGTTATTGTTGTTATTATTATTACGGCAACTTTAGCTAGCTGTCCAATCCTCCGCACAGCCGTTATTGAGCTGTAAAATATGCTACCAATACTGTTCAATGTCAAACTGCCGGATTCATGGAGTAATTGAACACCCCCTTTAAGAAGCTAATCAGCTAGCTAGCCCTCACTTACAGCTCGATGTAAAGCCATAAGTCAAGGTGACATGAGTACAGTAAGTAACAGAGATAACGAGGCACCATTTGTGTCCGTTATCTCACAGCTGATGGACTTCGTGATATCCTGTGAGGAATAAAAACACGTGGCGCTGACATGATACATTAACTCATAACATGCCAGATCCACTTTAATGTAATTGAATTAAACATACAGGGACGCTTGTACACATGTGTATGTCATTGTGATGGCCTAGCTGTTGTAATGTCAGTTTAAGCAAACTGTGTGATCCAACTGTGTTTTTATGAAGCTCAGAGACTTTATAATTCTACTTAATGTTTATTATTGAGGTCTTAGTGAGTGCTGTACAGGAGTGTATTATCTCAATATAATGCAGTCCAGTTTAACACTACTACAACCTCAATAATATACATGATAGTTCACTTCTTACCTCTCTGGCAGTGTCAGCAAAAACTGAAACATTATACGCTTTGTAAAAGTTGAATTCATGTTCGAGTCATTTGTGTTGGATCACACTGGATTGTGCATGTGTTTCTAATGAAGTGGCCCGGTTGGTGTTATGTCTGCATTTTTGCATCAGCTGATCAACATACAGTACATACTTTTTTAAATTCTGATATCGATCAATATGGTGATGAATAAAATAGTCTAGAAAATCAGTTTATGGTTGAAGTAATGGGGCACAACTGTCTGCGTCTGGCTAACCAAGCAAATTAAATGATTAAAGGAAGGAACATGCACACATTGAAGTCAAAAAATCCAATATTGCCATAAAGCATTGTCGACAGTAGCCTGATATATTAAGAGGTGTTGAGCAACTGTGCTATTAACAGTGTTGAAAAATCTCTCACAGTTACTAATCTATACTGTCGATTTATTGAATAAAAACGTTTGTTTGACAATAAAGGGTCACACATACGTGTTATTACACCATGTGAAAGCTAAACTGTGGTAATATAATAAATATAAATATAATTTACAAGCGTTTATTTATTTCTTACTGATGGTTGAACGATGTGCTAAAAGCTCTTCACCTTCACCTTCACCTTGGCAGGACCGTGACAGACTTTGGATGGAGTCAGCACCCGCGTCTTCATTGTTTTGTGTCGTCAGTGCAAAGAAGCACAGGGTTTCAGGCCGTCCTGTACATCACAGAGAGAAGAATGGTCAAGTACTTTTGCAACAGTGCGGACATCAGGAGTACGTGGGACCACGTTGTCTCTGCTTTTTGGCAGAGGTACCCTAACCCGTTCAGGTATTGTAACATTTTCACAGTCAGTATTTTGTCTTAGGCGCTCAGTGTGAATGTGGTGGGTGTCAAACGTCAGCACAGGCTTCATGATATTCCAGTTTTTAGTGGTTTAGTTACTGAAATTAGAGCAAGAACTCACAATAATACGTCCTCGACTGTGTGAGTGATCATAACAAGAGGCAACGACTAAATTGTGAACTTTTGATTTTAATCTCTGTTGTCTCAATAACACACCACTCTAAATATTATTGAACCCTCTAAATATTTCCAAAATCTCAGCTTATCTCAGCCTTGTAGACTTGCAGGAATCTTGTTATTACATCTCACTAGCACCGATGGAGTGTGGTGTCGAATCTTACTATAGATTTTGGTGAACGTTGTGTACCTCACTTTGCATTTTTAAACCTACACCCTAAAAAAAAAAAAAAAAAAGCCCTCAGTCGTGATTAAGACAGAGAACCGAGAAAACACATCAACAAAGTGAAACTGAGTTTGGAATATTCATAGCTGCGTGGTCAATATGTTTTGTTTGCATTATGAGTTGACCTGAAAACATCAGAATCTTGCTGCATGTTGTGCAGGGAAGTTTTCACCAGGACCCAGAAAGCACGACGACGAAAGATCTTCTTGAAATCGACTTGCTAAATTTGGACCACTGTTTTAAACAGAACTGAAATTAGTCACAAACTGATCTGAAACCTGACAGTTAAAGGCTGGTTCCTATTTTCATGTGTCATATGGGCATGTGAATGTTGTTTTAAGACAGTTTTTGATTGCTGTAATCGTCCCTAATATTCACAGAGATCTCTACCTGACATGCTGTGAGTGCAAAAATATAGAATCTTTGAGTCAAATCAAGTGGTTGTCTTCTAAATGTAGTCTTTTCAGTGGAGGATTCACTCTTTCCACAGGCAAAGCTTCCTTGCTTGAGCTGCAGTGGACGTACAGCGACTGTAACTAAAGAAGGAATCTGCTTGATTTGCCCAATTCAGACTGCTGAGGCCTCATATTTACGTGTTTGCATAAAACAAGGACTGTAGATTTTGTGTCGTGTCACTTACAGAGGTGATAAAAGGAGCTCTTAATGGCCAGAATGAACAGGAGGAGAGTTGACACTTATTCAGTGTATATGTCGGCACCTGACCAGTGATTTAAGACACAAACTGTGATCTCTACCTGACATGGCTGTGCGTTTTTGTATCAATCAGCACCCATGTTCTCACAGAGGACGTTGTGTACCGGGAGGTGACTGCGGACCACCGGCTCCTCTCCAGACGCCTCCTGATGAAGACCAATCGGCTGCCTCGCTGGGCGGAGCGGCTCTTTCCCTCCGGCATGTCTCGCTGCGTGTACATCATCGAGGACTCCATCGTGGACCCCGTCAACAGGAGCCTGACCACCTACACCTGGAACCTCAACCACACCACTCTCATGGTGAGGCGCCCGATCCTTGGTGGTTTCTTACTGGAACGTTTCCCTTCCCCCCTTTATTTAAAATAATGTTAGTATGTTCCCCCCCAGGAGACCAAAAACAGAGCTAAAATATTGGGCTTTCATTCGTCGGGTGGTAAGAGACACGACGCCAAAAAAAAATGATAGAGTTGCTCTGTAGCTGCTGGTTATGTTGTTTGGCAGCTATCTGCTAACATCCTGCACTCACAACCTGATTTCTGCTGCCCCCAAGTGGTCAAAAAAATAAATGCTTGCAGGTTTAAGTAGAAAAAACATGACTAAAATCTTTTATTTGTCATTTTTTGTGGTTAAACCTCTCACCTGATGTGATATAAGAGAGTACTCTGATGTTAAATGCTGTCAATCTAGTAGCTCACCCGGCAGAGAATCCAGCATTGCCTCAAACTATCCACTCTCTCTCCACTTTCCTAAAAGAAATGCTGTATATATAATAAAAGATGTTGTTACAGGTGAAGTATTGCTTACATCATACCCCAAGAATCTTTTCAATAATTTGAATAATCAATTCACAAATTCAACAAACTCACACAGTTCTTGTTTAGTTTAGTTGCAGCGTGTCCTCGCCTGATACTGTACACCGAGTAGAAAAGACTGAACTCTGAGTGTGTAGAGCACAGTACAGTCACGTGTGGCTGCTAACCACCAGAAAGGAGCAGGAAATATTAATTCAAGCAGCCTGATCTTCAAAGGAGGCGAGCGTTTGAGATGTAATAATCACCCAGGGAGGAAAGACACACTCAAAACGTTTTCTGTTTGAAAGAATGAAGGCCGCAGTCTCCTGCAGCTTTAAGACAAATGCTGACACATTGCAATACAAATATACGTAAATGCATGACTTTTAGTTTACGGCTTTCACTGCTGTCTCTCCCTTGTTAGTCGGTTGAAGAGCGCTGTGTTTTCCGAGACTCAGCAGAGCAGCCAGCCTCCACCCAGCTGAGACGGGAAGCGTGGATATCCTCGAATGTTTACGGCTTCTCCAGACCTATTCAGGTACTTTTTCACTCCTTGTAATCGCCTATTTTCATCTGTCCTACAGCGTAGGGACGTATAATTGTGCTTCAGCTTTTGTAAATACATTTGTTCTTGCATGTTTTGACATACAGAGCTCTATTTTTAAGGCATCAGTTTGATTTGTAGATCGTAGTATAAACAGCAGAAGCGTGGGAGTCTGTGTGCTAATGCCAAAATAAAGAAGTACGAGATACGAGGGCGGAGAAGTGAAGAGCCAAAAATATATCAACCTACAGTTGTTATTATTAGATGTGGAAGATGCCAGGCTCGCTTTAATATCCCCAGAAAAGAGGAAGGGAGGAGGAGGAGGAGGAGGAGGGGGGCTGTGGGACGTCTCCCCCATGTAAAGACATTTCCTGTTGTGTCTTTTCCCAGGAGTTTGGATTGGCCCGCTTCAAGAGCAACCAGGTGAAGGCCATGAAAGGGCTGGAATACGCGCTGTCCAACTTACAGGGTACGTACACGGAGAGAAAAGAGCGAGAGAAGGAGAAGAAAGGGGAAACAGAACGGTTTTTATTTTTAACTGTTGCCATTTCTGGAAATGAGAAGAACTCACGAGAAGAGAGGATTTCTCCCCTTCCAAGCATGTTTGTTGTCTGTTTTATTTTACTTACTTGTAGTTTAACATTTACACTTTCTACACTTTGGATACACAGCTAAACATCCTTAAAACATCTTCATGATGAGTTTTCATCAACCCGGTGAAAGTGAAAACTCTCCATATATTCAAATTTGAACGTTTTACCCTCCCAAGATCCTTTTTTTTTTTTTTTTAGTTGTTCAGAATATTTTGAAGCAGTAATTACTCTGCAATAGGAAAGTTCTCTCACTTGAGTCTTTCATCACTGTCCCAGAATGTACTCTTACATGTGTTTGACTTAGAAGCAGGTTAATCTAAGAAGCCTAAAGGCCGTCTCTTAGGGAGGCCACGTGACTGCAGAGGGATGTGAAACCATGACAACCACAGTGACAAACAGCCTGAATTTTCTGAACTGAAGCTCAGACCAAAACAAGTTATGCGGTCGGCGTTGCATAAACAAAATCCCGTAAAGCAGGTCATATGAAAGGCACTTCAAAAAATCTGATCCTCTGAGTGAGGAATAGGGCAAAAACATCAATAACCTGAAAACATAAACACGACCGAACTTAAGTGCCGCCTGTAAATTCTGAGTCCTCAGTAGAATGGTGGCAGCAGGGGCAGACCCAGAACCTGCTGGAGAGGCTACATAGCTCATCTAGCCTGGGAAAGCCTCGGGTTCCCCCAGGAGGAGCTTGGATTGTTGGGACGAGTGACGTCTGGAACATCCTGTTAAACCTGCTGCCGCTGTGACACGACCCCGGTTGAGCAGAAGAAAACGGAGATTTTCATACAATGTCAGAAAATAGCAACATATGTTCACGATCTCCCAAATGTCAAGTTGACTTCTTCAGATTTCTTGTGCAGCGGTCCAAAAACGACCAAGAAAACTAGAAACTTTTGGCATTTTACAACCATTTATTTGTCAGACGCAAATCTGTTTCTGGCTGACTTTTCTAAACTTTATTAAAAATCATTGCAGCAGACAACATGAATGTTTGAAAAGTCAAATGCGATCATCAGAGATGGTGAGTTTAAATCACGAGGAAGGCATTAGATGAACAGGGCCTTGTTGTGGCAGTCAGGCCCGATGAGTGAGGTTTGTGTTGTGCTCCGAACTCTGTGTGTGTGTCTGTGTGTGTGTGTGTGTTGTGCTGATGCAGCGTACTGTTGTGTGATTCTGCCCCACTGCCCCTTTGTTGATGGCACTGCAGGGATTGGCATCAGGCTGAGCGTTGTGGTGAGTACGTTAGCAGCGGGGCATCCATCTGCCATCCCAGGTCTTGCCCGGGGTGGTCACATGATGCCACTTATGAGCCTCGCACACACTCGCACAGTAGGCTGTGTAGCAGAGGTAGTGGCTGTCTCCCTTTGTGTGGCGTGTATGCTGATACACACTGTGTTTGTTTTGAAGAGTCAGAGAGCAGAAACAATTCATCTTGTGTTGGAATAGAAGTAGACGCCGTCTAGTTTAGTTTACCCTGATGTTATTTTAGTTTGAGATAAAAATTGAACCCTCTAACTTTTTTTTACTGGACAAAAATGAGTTAGAGCAGTGTCTCTTTTTTCCAAAATGTGTATCTTGGTGTCATAAATGAGGTCTAATATCCAGCCAACAACAGGTCATCAGATATTAATATTATGGATGACAGTAAAGAAAATATTGATCGATATTGTGATGTTCAAATCACAATTTCATATAATGCACATTTTTGCAGAGTGTGAAACACATAAAGCAGGAAAATGAAATAAAAATGAAATAGATAAAAGAAGGTACATTCAGAAAACTGCGGAGAGATCGACGGAAGATTTTCTGATGAGTTACAGACTGAGCGGTGGATCGTTTCAGGGTCAGGACAGGACATAATGTCCCTTAACCACTGAGCGTGGGCGGGGCGGGCATTTATCCGTCCATCTTAGTAGTATTGTGCACCGAAAAGCCAAAAGAGAGGCGGAGGACAGCGTGCGGTTTGGCTGGTTGGAGTTAGGCACATGTCATCCTCCCCGGCAGTGCCAAAGAGGGGTGAACAATTTCTAAACTTTGATGTTTTCAGTTACGATCTAAGTGAGTTTCATTTGAAAAGCATTTAAATAAGAATGCGCCCCCTCTTTTATAATAAATAAAAGATTTTTATGCGCCGTAAACCTCAAAATAAATTTTCAAAAATCCAGCACAAACAAGTATCAGAAAAGCAAAGCGTTTTCTATTCGCTGGAGGAAAGTCACACCACGTTTACGCTGAACAAATATTGACCAGATGAAATGTAGATGCAAATTTTTGACTGAAGACGGTGTCAGTTACGGCGTTTTGCCATCGTATGGCAGTGTAGTCAACAACGTGATGTAGGACAGAGAGGACCTCCACACTGTATTTTAAACTGTGCAATTAAAAGCAATCTCCTCACAGGGAGGGTCAGAGAGCAGATCCACGTGTCTGCGTGTTGACCTGAAGCTTTCATGGATCAGGTTGGCAGTCAGACGCCGCTCTCATCTTCAGGGTCCACGTACAGTATTTTTAACAGCCTTCCTCTGATCTCTCACTGCGAATAAATTGCCAGTTAATTAGCATTAATGCTACCGTCGGCTGTAAGAAACGCCCAAAGTAAAAGCTGATGCAAAACTATGAAATAAGTTCCCTGAAGTTTTCATGATGTTATATCACCAACTTCGGGGCCAACAGTTCTCACGTCATCGTGTCGATGAATAGCTGACTGTTGTTACTGAAATATTCAAACTCACATGCTAAAAAGTATTGTTCAAATTACAAAACATGTTTTAAGGAAAAGTCTTAAAACAAAATGTAAAGAGACAAAAATAAGTCAAGTTAGTTTAACATGTACTGTATTTACGTTCGATTTCTCAGAAGCTCACGTTTTACAGCCTGTAGATCTATTGCCAAATGAATACTCACTTTTTATGCTGAATACACTTTCAGTAACTCCCCTTAAATATTATGTTGCGTTTGTTTCGTTATCGTGTGCTGAGGAGAGAAATTTAAAAACTGCTTTAGTTCTTACTTTTGCAAAAGAAATGTACCTCAACAATCTGTGTTTTTAAATGCTAAAATCATACATTTAAGTTATAACCAGCCTTCCACAATTCATATAAACTTGATTTAAAAACCTCTTTATGGCAACACGTAAAATCAAATGTAGTTTTTTTTTTTTTTGGTCTCAAAATCAACAGTTTCATAGAAATCACCTGATTTCCTCCAGAGGAACATAAACACCTGAAACCTGCTCAACAACGTCTCTTGACAGCAGTTGTAACAGACACAGGCTACAGGAATGTTGAGGGTTTTTTTTCTGATATTGCGAAAGTACCCAGAGGAATGATTTGAACATTTATTTAAACTTTCGTCTTTCAACTTTCACTTTCAGCAGGAGTCTGTGGTGCCGCTTCACCAGACAAGTGTGAGAGACAGTCAGCGAGGCAAACGTACACGAGAAATCAACTCAACTGCTAGTGTGGACGACCAGATAAAACCAGTTTGACAGTTACAAGGACTTCACCTCTCAGCCAATTTAACTTTAGCGAGAGCTGACGTGCATAGTGACCAAAATATAGATACTGACAGCGAGGCACACTTTGAAATATTCTTTATGTTGCATGTAATTAAGCACAAATGACACTCTCTTTTGGCTTGCATTGTTTGGGGGCGCCCTGTAATTTCTCCAGATCCACTCCCTCCAGTCTTTGTCACCTCTGCCACCATGCAGCCACTCTCGCCCAGGAAAGACACCCAGCACGTAGCTCGTCTCTCTCACGGTTTGGGGAAAAAGGTCTGTTGTATTGTGACGGTGGCTGTTCTTACGTGAGAAACTTTAAGTTTGAGGTCAGCGAGGTCAGACTTAAATAGAGTGAGCAGCCCATGGCACTGAATCATCTTTCCATCTCGCATGCCATTCTGTAAAGCCTCTTTAAGACTTGAACCTGAATGTGATGCTAACCCGACATGTTGGTCTCGTATCTGAATCTAAAAGTCACGACGGTAATCGTGCTATGTCGGACTTGGCAATGTTTCCAAGCGTGGACTTGACTTAACCAGCGTAATTCTGATTTCACATCGGTGGAGATCAGTTCAGATCAGTCGACCGTGGCAAAAGCGGTTAGAAAACTCGTACAATCACAGTCATAATCAGATCAGCGGACCTCCAAAACACAAAAATGATTTCCAGCTTGTTTGCGTACTGTCAGACTGTTTTAAACTGTGAGAAAGCATCAAACGTCTCTGCTCATCGCTTTTGTCCAGCAGTAATCTGCTTCCTCTCACACCCTGTCCCACGAGCGCTTGGCCTTTGTCCATAAATGTCCTGTCGTGTTGTGCTCGATGAAGCCGGTCCTCATTCTGTCCTCTCCCGTCTCTCTCTCTGGTCTCGCAGGAGAGACGCCCCAGCGGCTGCTCAGGGACTCAGTGAAGGACGCTTCAGAGAAGGCAAAGGAGGCGGCAAAGAGCCTGGCTTCAGCTGCTGCCGTCCCACAGAAACCACAGCAATACGTCTAACGAGACAGAGCGCCGAGAGCCACACAGGTGATATGAACGCAACACAACGCCTGTTAGATCATCTCTGAGTTTCCCCCGGCTCTCGCTGGTCGTTGTTTCGTACTCTCTCTGCTAGATTTCTATCTTCTTCTGTCTTCTCTCTCTTTGCTTTCATTTAAATCTCAGGTCCCAGACTCTGTGTATGAAACATATTGCCTTTGTGGAAAGTTTCAGATTGTGACCAGCAGCACACTTCACATGCTGTAACTACGTCGTCAGGTGTGAGCGCACCTTCCTGTGTCTTTGACATATATTTAAATGTATCTATTTTAATAGAAGTGAGATTATTTTCATGCTGAATAATATCAAGTATGTTTCTTTCACTTTCATTCATCATTTATGATTTTCACTCTTCAGGCGTTGGTCCGGCCTGAAGTTCTTATTAGACCAACTCATAAGACTGTGACTGTGTAGGCTTCATTTCATCAAAGCAAAGGAAAGATGATAATTTATTCTGCGTGCACGCGGGCGATATTTAAACAGTAAATCTTATTGCATGATGGTTAGTCACTGCCAGTGCGGCGTGTACCCAAGATACCAAAGTGACTTATATCCAAACAGTCAGATCTGAGTACAGCTTTCACATCGCTGCGCTGTAATGCGACAGGCCTTTTTAACAGTATGACTGTCGCTGAGGCGCGTTAGTGGAAATATCTTCGATCGTTTCAGTCCGTCTGTTTGATATCGCTGTGAACGTTTCATTGATTGCATTCCATGTTTAGTGGATTTGTTTGGATTTTTTTCAGCTGCTAGACTTGAATTATTATGTATAAAGATATCATGTATTTTGAACTATTTAAGCGTTTGTAATATGGAGGATTGTTTAGATTTATTTTAAACGGGTAGCTCTGAGATGTTTGCTGGACTTTGAAGTAAAGAGTGGAACGTGCTCGATGTTTGTCGCCTCGTGTTTCTCTCGCAGAGTTTTATCGAGTTTAATTCTGATGAATAATAAAATTGCTGATTTAATTCTGGCTCTTTGTTTGTATTCTCTGCCGTGGCTGGAACAGTGACAGTAGATGAACTCTAACCTTTAAAAAAAACTCAACATTAATATTCCAGACTGCAGATCAGTTTCACAGCTGCACAAACCAAACAGGAAGCCCCATAAACATCTCAACATCTTCATCTGCATATCCCCGTTGCTTTGTTCAGTTGAAAGGTTGTCACGGCGCCACACGTCTCCCCCCCCCCACTACCACCACCACCACCACCACGATAAGCGGCGTGTAAATCCATACAGCGCATCATGCATCATTTAACAGGCAATAACGAGGGCTGCGGCAACTTTATGTATAAAACATTTTTAATTATATTACAATGAGAGAATACACAATACCTTCAAGTGTTTGCTCAAACGTAGCCAGCACCAGGTACTCGTGTACGCACACTCACACACACACACACAAAAAAAAAAAAAGGAACTTATATAACATCTTCTGAATGCATATTACACGTCCGCTAAAAAGGAACATATTCACAGGTCTCTGGCACAGAACTCTCCCTACTCTGCACAGCATGTCAGCAACAACAAAGTCTCCCCCATCCTCCTTTTTTTTCTTTTTTTAAAATGTATTTTATTTTTTCAAATGAATCCCAGCCTGCTCGCCTTCCTCTGCAGCGAGTACAAAAAGGTGAACCATAATGCTGGTGTGACCTCATCCTCCCCCGCGCCGCCATCTTTGAGGACGCCGCGACTGTTTAAAGAGCGTCGGCGCGCAAAGATGCAAACTAAAGGAGAAAAGACATAAAAAGGCTGCGGGAAAGCGGAAAAGCTGACCTAAAATAGTTAAAGCTATCTGGAATCACATAAAGGAACTAAATCATTCATCATGGAAGGTTTAAAAAGTGACTATTTACTTGGCAGGAATAATATTTCATGGAAGTCCTCGTGTCGATTTTTATGAGCACCGTCACTCAGCAGGCCAGGCCGAGACGTCGGATGGTGTCTCCTGTTTTTCTGATTTTGCACAGACTTCTCTGCCCTTGACCCTCGATCCTCGGCCTGTGCTTCACCCCCCCCGCCCCCGATTTCATCCACCCGCCACCCGCCCTTCTCCTCTCTCTCTGCTGTGCTTTTATGCTCTTAGAAAACCCAACACACTTGAAGTAAATCTCTGTGCAACAGCGACATGAAAGCAAATATCAAACCACGTCTGTACTCGCTCTGAAGTCGACAATTTATAAAAAACCTCCACCCTCCCTAACCTCCACCCTCCCCTCCATCTCTCTGATGACTCTTAAATTATGCTTTGATCTGAACGGGAGTTCAATGAAGAGCGCCCTCGACATAAATGTTACCCTTTGCAGTGAAGAAGGAGGCGGTAACATCTTCCCGTCGCCTCCCGAATGCGGGTTGTTTCCAACAAAAAAAAGAAGAGCGACTCTCGACGAATCGGTACAATCGTTTGAAAATAATAATTTTTCCAAGGCACATCATTAAAAGAATTCCCAACACTATCCGTCCAGCATTCAAACAAAATGTTACCACGTCCACGTCCACTGCTCACACACTCGCCCGCTCTGACTGAGCGTGCGTGTGTGTGTGTGTGTGCTACGTACATTTTTCAATGACGCCAGTGAAAAATTAATAATCTCATATCTGGCCCTCAAAGCTCATGCCCTCATTCACTCTGTCACGTCTCTACTAACCCGGGAGGTTCTGTGCAAGAGAATAACTTTATGCCATTGACATGGCTTACTGAGTTGTTCATTTGACCAACAAACTTGGGGAAAAAAAAAAGGACATTTTTGTTGTTGTTGTTTTTTTTTGCTACAAACAATCATGTACAAATCCTTTGACATGAATTGTAAACTCTCGATGACGGAAAACAAAACAAAAAAAACAGCTTTTCTTTCAATCTCTAGTTAGTTTTCGTTTTGCCCTCCTGCAGTGTATGGAGAGAGTGCAGATAGGAGGTAAAATTCATCAAAACAAAATATAGAGTTGGTCACCAAAAAGAAAAAAACAAGAAAATGCACCACAGAGTCAAAAGCAAAACCACTTGCTTGTCTTTTTAAAAACCCTGCCCGCCCACCCTCCCTCAGAAAGCACAAGATGGTAATATTGCTGTGTCTCACAGAGGTCCCCTGATCAACGGGTAACACTATTTTTCTGGGACGGACCACCGGGAGAGCGGAGGATAACACCTTAAGCTGCCATTGATTGGATTATTCTTTTTTTATTTTTAATTTATCGCTCGTCTCCCAGTGACTCCCATTGAACAAACACATAGTCAACATACAATAAAATGACAAAAAAACAAAACAAAAACACGCTTCAAGCCCAGAAGTTTTGAACCCTCCGTTGGTGATCATACATCGGGGTGACTGGAAGCTGCCATGGGAGTTTACCAGTGTGTGGGTTTGTTTGTTTTTTTTCTCAATCGTTCTGTGACAGAGGCGGCGGCGGCGGTGGCGGCGGCGGCACTGGCAGACGAACGGGCGTCAAGAGGGTGGGGAGTGCCTGGACAGGGTGGAACGACGGCGACGGCGACGACAGCAACAGCGGCGGCTTCTCAGTAGAGACCAAAGGGGCTTTTTTAAAAAATTTTATTTTCTCTTCAAGTGGCCCCCCCTTTTGCTCGTGGAAGTGTTTTGGCGTGGTTAAAATAATAATAAAAAAAAAAGAATCTTTCAGCCCCCGCCGGAGGACGAGAAGAGAGAGGGAGGTTGAGATTGAGAGGAAGGGGGGCGAGTGTGACCTGAGTAGGGATCAAGGTGGGAGGAAGGATGAGGGAGGTTGAAGGCTCACCAAGGCACAGAATGACAGCAGGAGAGTCACCCAAGGGAGAGGGGCCAGTGTATCAGCTCCCCTGCCCCCACTCTCCCTTCAACAAGCCTGGCCTCATGTCTGTCTGTCTCTCATATATATATATATTTATAGATAGATAGATATACTCGCTCTTTTTTGTCTTTTCATTACAAGAGAACATTTAGGAAAATATAATACAAAATTTAATACGAGAAATATAGACTACACTGGCTAATATCACTTTGAGTGACTCGTAGCTTCTTTTGTATGCAAGTTTTTTGAGTAGTTTTGTAGTTTTTTATTTTTTTGGTCAGACCTGCCATGGTGGACTGGCCCTAATTTTCTTAAAAGTGTTGGGACGCCAAGCTCTAAAGACTGCCAGAGACTGAGGCCTACCTAAATGATTATTAAAAATGGTCAGAGAGCGACTGAAGCGCCTCCTCCGTCAATGAGTGACTATTGTGCATAACTTGCAGAGAGGAAATTTCATCTGCGCTGGGTCTCCAGCGGTGCCCAGAAAGCTCCAGGAATAAGCAACAGATAGCAGAGACAGGAAATAAGGTGATTAGACTACAAATTAAAAGCTCAACTGAATGTGATTAGTTTGTTAAATGAGCGCCTCAAACAAATCATTAGAGCTGGCTCTCCTTTTTTTTTTCTTTTTTTTTTCTTAAATTTTGATATTTTTTTGTTTCTCCACATTCACAGCGTCGACTTGTTAACCAGGACGAACACAGACATCATCCATTCACACGTGAGCAGCGGCTCGAAAAAGTAACAAAGCTGTAGAGAAACGCGAATTCTTGGGTAAAAACGGTGCCGCGAGCAAAGAGATGGATCCATTAGTGAAAAAAGAAAAAAGGAGATTTGCCTCCCTTTTTTCTGCTCGGCCCGCTCTCTGTAAAACACCCACTTTCCATCTAAAGGGTAAAAAAAGGTTAAAAAAAAGTCTCCCGTGACACCTCATGGTCCGTAAGAATCATCTAAACACTCAGAGGAAGCACACGCCTCTCGTATTTATTGCTACATCAATTCGCTACTGAGGAAACACAAGATTTGAATCTTCTTTAAGGAATAGAGTTTTTAGTTCTGAGGCAACTCCTTCTTTTCTTTTTTTTTTTTTATGTATTCATCTGACGTAGTAGTCCATCCACACCATAGGGTGGTATAGTGTAGTGGTCAGTAGTGTGGAGTAGTGGTTAGGCAACCCAACCAGAGGGAGACGCGAGGGCTTGGACAGTAACTGTACATCTATATACATTCTTTCTTCTCTGCTACAGCTCTGTGACTTTATCGGTTTGCCTTCGAAAATCTGGCCACATTTTGGTCGTGAAGATGTGCAGAGGTAGCTACCGGAGAGGTCTTATTCTCAGACGAGGTCGCAGAAGCGCTGCTGCTGCGCCTTGAAAAGTGGGAAAATTCAAAGAAAGACGTCGCGTCGTGGGAAGTTAAGATGAGACGGTTGACACCACTCTGCAGACAGTTAGCGTAGCTTAGCATAAAGCCTGGAAACAGGTGTGGCTTCGCCGGGCTCTGTCCAAAAGTTACCAAGTCACCAATTAAGTCATATCTTGTTTGTTTAATCCACAGAAATCTATATAGACGAGGATTCATGTGCCCAGCGGTGACTTCCACGTATCGATTTTACACTTCAGATCAAACAAAAGAGATACAACACGTTAATTGGTGACTTGGTAACTTTTGGACGGAGCCAGGCGAGCTTTTTACATCCTGGTACAGACGGAGCCAAACCCGCCGGCTGTTTCAACCCCGTTTCCAGTTTTCATCCGAACCCTAAGCTAACTGGCATCGTCAGGCGATATCAACCTTCTCAGCTAACTCTCGCCATATTTCCCCAAATTCTCAAAGCGTTTGTCAAACGTTACAAGAAAACGTCTGCAACAGCTGCTCCTGTAAATCTGATTGCGTAAAGGAAAGATACTGTATGATGTAAATAACTGTTTGTTGCAGAACAAGCAGAAGTGCTTCACCTTTTACATCACAAACTTAGTGCAAAGCCTCGTCTGTGTATTATTGCCTCATAGAGATGACACGAAGCTTAGATTTTTGCTTTTTGACCTCCCTCACTTGGTCTTTCTCTCACGCACACACACACACACAACACACACCGCACGCTTAACAAAATCCTGATTAACAAGTCAAAGCTGTCCACCACACCACAGAAGTCCCCATTGAAACCACAAATTCTGCTCTGCTCTCTCTGAGCCTGCGGCAACACTAAGGTCGGGGGGTTTGTGAGGGCAGCGGGAGGGCAGGGCGTGTCAGGAGGGGCAGGTTCAGGCAGGATACAGTAGGGTGAGGTAGGGTCAGTGGTCAGGTGGGGTCAGGAAGGCTTCTGAGTGGCATTTCAGCCCCATGTGCTTCCTGGAGAGCCGGGGCCAGGAAAGGAGGAACGAATTCAGGGGGGGTTGTACCGCCGTCGTGGACTGGTTTGATGTAGGTAGTGGGCGGCGTTGGCGATTGCAAATCGGGAGGGGGGGAAGCTGGCTGGGCGATGGATGGCCGCTCGGTGTCTTTAACAGTGGTGCGGCTGCAGTCTGTGGGAATGTGTGGCTGTGTAGCTGGTGTCGCTGGAGCTGCTCTGGAGGCTGTAGTGGTCCTCCTCCTCCTCCTCCTCCTCCTCGCCATCGCTGATACTGTCCACGCTGTCTGCCTCGACAGGGGTGAACTCCATGCCCTCGATGTCCACCTCTGCACGCAAAAAGAAAACACAGCGGGTTATTTTCAGGTGCTGCTCAAAAAAAAAAAACAGAACAAGGGAAGGGGGGTGGATGTTTATTTCCACCTAACTGTGGGCATATTTATTAGGGGGCCTGCTGCGCCTGTGGATTAAACCCGGATTTAGACAGCCATTAACTCTGGGCAAACAGGCAGATCTTTGTGCTCCCACAGTTAATCCCCATCCATTGATAAACAACTGCATGTGTGTTTACCTCATCCAGGATTAGTAAAGATACTGTAACACTCCAAGCTAAGCATTACGGGGGGACTCTGTGACACGGGTAAGCTGCACATCGCACCCTATAAGCTCGCGTTATGCTCGAAAAGAACTAGATCATACGGACGAGTCGTCCGACCACATCAAAAGGCAAACGTGTTGCTCTGAACTGCCGCGCACGAAGGCGGGTGAAAAACCTGACAACGTGGAGAGGGGTGAGACGCGATAAGTCATTTAAATACATGTGGATGATGGTGCATATTTTTGCACAGCCTCCGAGAAGACATTCGAAGTGTGACACAAATAAAAACGGAGCTCAAGAGCGAATTTAAAGCCTGCCAACGTTTCTCACGTGGCGGGACGCCGCAGAAGACGGACGATCGGTTTCTTAAAGTTACCAAAATCTGCACTTGTGATTTCGAGAACCGTGGTGTGAAATCTCCCACCATCTGTAGCTAAAGAGCAGAGGCTCGTTCCAACATCTGCAATCTGAGATGTTAACCTCTGACCACGGGCCATCGCCTGCAAACAAGGCCCGGAGCTAATCATCTCTCGGTCTTTCACTTAGTACACAGTGGCCCCGAGTTTATCAGTGGACAGCGAGAAGAATGCAAACACCTCTGACAAGGCGATACAGCTCCAGTGTATACAGGTCAACCTCCATCTGAGCCATACCTTTGTCATTGATTTGCATCGAATGTGGAGATGATCTACATCTGATTTACATGATGTAACACTGGGTTACCTTGCTCGGAGTCGGTGGAGATGGTGGAGCCCATGCTGTCAGTGCGGATGCGTTCAACGGATCCGGACACAGAAAGCTGCTCAAGGCGGCGTTTGAGGTAGCGGTGCTCTCTCTGCAGCTGCTCCTTCACGTTCAAAGCCTTCCTGTCCTGCTCCTCCAGCTTCTGCAGACACACACAGATGCAAAAAAAAACAAAAAACGATGACGTTCGCTGGATGTACTATTTTTAATGTAGTACCACTGAAATAATGGAAAGTACTCCCAAAAAATCACTGTGGGAAGTTTCTTTTTAATCTGTTCTACTTCAAAAAAATAACCCCACATTTAAATAAACAGTTCCAGTATTTGACACACTATGCATGCTCAGAAATTTAAAACATGTTTTAGGCACAATCAAAGTAAGGAAATGAGTTTCTTCCACTTGTGATTGGCATATTATTTTTATATTTATCTTTAGTGTTGGCTACGGTGCATCTCTGCTAGAATTTGGACTCCTTCCACATCATACAGATGCCGTTCCTGATGCTATCACATGTAAATGCGACGGCTTGTGAAACCCGTTTTGTTTTCTGTCATCTCGTGCCAATCTCAAACCTCTGCCAAAGATACAAAAGAGAGTCTTTAGCAACAAGAAATGTCGACATGCAATAAGGAAGTGGCCAGGTTGTGCGAGGTTTGTAGGTTAGAAAGTAAAAATAAACACAAAGTCTTGTTAGGGCTTGACTCAACTCGAGATTTGGATTTTGCTCTGTTTTGCATATGAAAGTTCTCGGTGGTGAATCAAAGCGAGCGTCTTTTGGCACACGCGGCCCTCGTGCGATACGAGAAGACACAAACACACTGACGAGAATTAGCGGAATCTGTCTGAGCAGAGGGGACATGCATGATAAACAGGAAACGAAGGGTTAAAACTCGCTACGTCTGGATTTTCCACCAACCACACTGTTGCCGCTTGTAAACAGCGAGATCAGCGCGGCGTGTCCTAAACTGGTACTTACATGTAGAGCTCATCCTCTAACACGGAAGCTCTGAGAATCAAATAATCTAATGCAAACAATGTCTAACATTTATTTAAGCTCTTCTCTGTCACTGGTCCTGCTGGGTTTTTCTTTTTTTTAAGCGCTCGTCTCTCACATGTCTCAACAGTTAATGAACCATGGAAGGAGGAGTTAAACAAACCTAACATCCAATTATGTCGTTTCACATATCGAAAAGATCGGCCACAGAAATGTCCTGTATATTCCACGCTGTTTTTTTCAGTCCCTGGGAGCAGTTTTTTTTTTTCTGGCAGGCCCTGAACCGCTCTGATTGAAAGATTAGAAAACAATATAACACTTAAGGAAGTCAAGAGAGAAAATCAAACAGCTAAAAGAAACAGGAGAAGTAGAGCGTGACGTTTTGTGCTCGTGAAGCTCGAGAAAGACGAAATGGAATAATTTTCCAGTCTTTTCTGATTCTTTTTCTGATTGTTTGTTTGGTCTAAAATGTCTCGGGGAGAGAAGAAAAAATAAATGACTAGAGCCCTGAGTAACATCTTCAAATTGCTGGTCCAGAAACCAAAGACATAAAGATAATTTGACGAGGCGGAGCCAGCAAATGTTTCCCATTTTTCACTCGTGTGTCAAACAACTCAAAAATTACAGCTCTGAAAAAAGCTAACTTATCAAAGAGATCCAAAGAGAAACAATCAGACATGCCTGATTTGTTCAAAGCCTGTGGGTTTTGTAGTTTTTTTTTTGTGTGTTTTTTTTTTAGTACCTTGATGTGCATCTTGGCCCTTTTCAGCAAGCTCAGTGTGGTGTGTCTCGTGCTGTCTGGACCTAAAGGCACCAGCTTCTTCAACTGCTCCAAGTACAGCCGTAGTTTCGCACGTCTGCAAACACACAAGCACAGGGGGTGAGTCAGCAGACATCCACCAGCAGAAGAGTGAGAAGGAGGCACCTACGCAAACAGACTGACGGGAGCTCGCGCAGTTCCTCCTATGCTGTCTTTCCTTTAGCTGGATTAAAGCTGCGAGAGCGGCGACTGAATGCGACGCGATCAGGGCTGCAGGTTGTGTTTCACTCGTGACTTCGGGATTTGAGGCGGTGCAGAGTCTCACCGGTTAAATGTGTTCAAAGCTTTATCAGGTAATAAATCTGCATCGAAGCTGCTCCGACCAATGACATCTAACCACCTTCCAGTCCAGCGGACACAGCTGGACTTTGTGTACCTGTAAGAACCTCAACGCTGACACGTTTCCTCATCAACGTGAGCTGTTCACTGTCCACCCACGTGTGACACACATTCAAAGAGCCAATGAGGGCCTCGGCGTAGACAATTTCCTGTTTTTGTCTGCCAGTGTGACGAAAATTCGTGAAGTTTCACATTCACAAAAAGACGCACAGCATGTGCACGACTGCTCGCTACGACCTACAGATTGTACGGTGCAGCAGTGACGGTCCTTAAACCCGCAGGGACCCGGGTGCAAAAACCATTACTGACCGAAATGACGTCCATGAGAAGTTTCTCATCTGTTCAGGTCACTCAAGACACAAACCCTGCGTCCCATGCCAAAGACCTCAAGGCCAGCAACCTCGGATCTGTGAGTAAACAGCTCAATGGACGCAGCTTTAATTCAGTGACAGTGACAAGAAGGCAGAGTTAATCTCAGAGCGACACCGACTGACTTTAGGGAGGTTTTGTGCATTATTTTATCAGCAGATTACCTCCCCTGTCTGTCTTTGGTCCATTCAAATTTGTTCATAAAGGCCTTTCAATCGTCCATTAGTCAAGCTTGTCCATGAACCGTTTCTTTGTTCTGGGCTAGCCGTCCCCCTTTTTCCTCTCGTTCCTTTGGCTAACTCTGTCTGAACGGTAAACAAACTCCGACAATGCAAGGTCTCCGCCGGCCGTCGCTGCGACCACAATAAACCTAATCAGAGAAATGAAGGTCTGTGGTGCTGGCCGCAGAGCCGAGCACACGGGAGAACACAAGAACACACTCTTTACACACACACACACACACACACACACACACACAGTCCTTTCCCTGTTTCTTTTTCAGGAAGGGCGTCGCCTGTGTTTTTCACATAAAGTAAGACCCTCTCACTAGCCCCATCTGTTTCGTTTAGAGGTCAGCCAGCGACGGCCTGTGGGCAACAAGAGAGTCTCAGTGACCAAACATAATAATCCGCCAAGTTAAAACTTCTATTTGCATCTTTAATTTCCTGGGATGATCGTCCATCTATAAAAATGCAAAAAAGGATGAACAAAAGTGCCCTTTAAGCCATCGCCACCTCTCTACAGGTGCACACAGGCGTTCCCCAAAAAAAAAAAAAAAAAGGGCGTGTGAAACTGCTCTCGTTCTTTTATTTCCTCCTCTCCCAGGGGCCTGAACCCCCCCCCCGTCTCTCTCTCTGCTCCACCCTGCCAACACCAACACACCCTCATCCCACTGGAAAAACAAGTGTCTTCTGAAGACAGGGGTGGTGGTGGTGGAGGGGGCCCCCCACCACCTCCAACCTGCCCCAGTCCAGCCACATGAAGCACTTGGACTCTGGCCAGGGGGGAAGCAGGGCAGGAAGGAGCTGGGGGTCTGCAGCAGCAGCAGCAGAGTGAGAGGGACTGGGGGGAGGGAGGGAGGGAGGGAGGGGGTGTTGTTTTGGAAAGGGAGCGAGGTCCGAGCGAGTGGATGACTTTCTCTTGGGTTGAAAAAAGGGCTTCTTTGAGTGCAGTGTGCTCAGCTGCACTAGGCAGCGCTCCACACACATCATCCAAAGGGTAACTTGAGCCAATGGGCCACCATCTTGCACCCTGCACCCCCCTCCTCCCTCCCTCTCTCTCTCTCTCTCTCCCCCTCTCCCTCTCTTGTAATGAAAAACAAAAACAAGGCGTTCCCCCGAATACTCCGCCTGACTACGCTGCACCCCCCCCCCCAAAAAAAGAAAACTCTGGCGTTTTTTTTTTATTCATCACAGGCCCCACCTGTGTGCTCGCCACATATTTTACCTGGCATGCAAGGGGATAGAAATGTGCACAGATGCACTTTCACCGTCGAGGTTTCGCCACATAAAAATAAAAATGAATGTCTGCACTGTTTTGGTATTCAAGCCTTCTTTTCATCACACACACACCCAAATCAAAAGCAGACAACTTGCCACTCGACATCCGTGAGGCAAAACCCGGAGAATCCTGCAAGAGCTTTGCAGCGGTGTAATGGATGTAACGTATCATGGGAACGCCGAGGAAATCAGCAGAAACCCGGCGATAAAATGTGACCTCTAGTAAGTGATAGAACGGTGTTAGCCAGCAGCCGGGTTAGCGTAGCTGAGCACAAATACTGGAACCGAAAGGTGTGTGTGTGTGTGTGAGGGGGGGGGGGGGGTTCTCCTGGAGTCACCCTGGTTGCCTGGCGACTTGACGTAAACAACAGGACTCGAGGAAGTCGCTGCGCCTATATTAGGACAAACAGTCAGACCGTTGTGCGACTTGTTGTTTTTGTACTCGTGTCACATGTCTTCGAATGTGAAACACTCAGCAGAAAATGGAAAAGGGTTGAACAAACCTCAGGAAAGAGCTTCATGTTTGCTGATGCATATCAACGAGACAGGACCCGGTTGAACCTGACAGCAGCACGCATCACCCCCCCGCCGTGACACACACTTGTTATTTTTCTTCAAGGGTGCACGGGGCCCCTCCCCTCGCTCACTTACGTTTGTTATTCCTGAGCCGAGCCCCGGTCACGCAATGTTTATGGGATTGCCTCAAACAGCCGTGCAGAGCGTGGCACCGCGACGAACGTGAAGGCTGTGAGGAGACAGTTTGGACCGGTCCTGAATCTTTCCAGTTTTTGACAGATTTCCAGTCGTGAATCGTGTCACACTGCGGGGGTCACATAAGGTTTTGTAGCTGAGGCAGACGCCTGGTTTGTGTCTTTCAGTGTACGTGGACGCAAGACTCGGATTTCAGTGTTCTGTTTTCAAAAGGAACTTCCCCCCAAAAATATTAAAAAGGTGCATTATCATGCTTCAACGGCGTCAGCGATCGAGCTGAAAATGAAAACAGAAGCGGCCTGTAATATCTCCGCAGCTCAGGATTTAATAGTAAATCTGCGATTTGTTTCTCTCTGAAGTCACGTCTGTGGGGAAACGACCACCTGACCGCCCTCACGTGCAGAGTACCACGGGATGATTTGTGTCTGACCCCCACCTCTTCTTCCCTTCTCCATCAGTGCCAAAACGAAGCGAATGCAGACGAGAGGAAAGTGAAAAAAAAAAAAGGGGAACCTTTGCTCAGAAAGCTGCACGCTGCTCAAACTGCAACGAGCTATTTAAACTGCTGACTTACGCTTCAAGGTTACTCCAGTTTTTTCCACAGATGTGCTCGCTCGCACTTTGACCAAACATCGTCCCGGCGACAGTGCAGGCTTCTGGGATTGCACATCTATCGATACACACACACACACACACACACACACACACACACACAAAGAGCTGCGGGGTCTGAGAAGGCGAGCCAGTGCAAACAACGGGCCTTCACCCCTCACTCACTGCACTGTTTAATGAGCTCGCTGCAGTCCCGGCGCATTCCTCAACCCCGTACGCGCAGGACCGAGTGGCTTGTCTGGCGAGGAGCCAAAGCCGCTAAACTAAGGTCAAAGGTCATCAGAAACACCATGGCAATGTTTCCTCTCGCTGCCGGAGCTGACTCAGTTTGTTCCCCCGTCGGGTTTAAAGAAAAGAAAATGCTAAACCAGGCCTCTGGTGTTGTTTTGACTTGGACCCACAAGACATCGGCCCTGAAGGAGTCACCGCCTGGTCTGCACGTAACGTCTAACGTCTAATCACTCAGATTCCACCTCATTACAACTTATTTTTATAGGGTTTTTTTTTGGGCCATATTTCTTATCAGTAATAATAACATTGCACTTATCAGGTTAATTGCCGAGATCTGGAAACGCGACAGCGCGACTTCCCCTGCGGACAACGACTATTAGCGACATTTCGGGTGTGCTCAGTTTTACTTCCAAATTTAAACCAGGAAGTCAGTTTGGGTAATAATTATGACATCTGCTGTTGTTCTGTATGAACGTCTGGCTGCTGGCTCGTGTTTCTTACCCCATCAGACTTCCTTCCAGTGATTTTAGTGTAGCTAAAGATCAGAAAACTTGATATTTAAAGTACAATCTGACCTTTACTGATTGAAACAATCCCAAAACTACAAAATAAGGCTCATTATGCTCGTATTTCTTTCATTTTTAACTTGCATGAGTTAATGAACTTTTTTTGTAGTTTCAGTATCAGGTTTTTTCTTGACTTTTTGCGTCAAAAACTTCCATGCATCTGGCGCCCTGTTTACCGCCCAGGCACTGTTCTGTGAAGTGAAAGTGGGCGGCTGCGTCACGTGAGTGTGGATCACCATGTCGAGGTGGTGGAATTTGGGGTTGCCAGTGAAGTGGCTCCACATCTGGCTGGCAGGTTCCCGGGGAGTACGAGGCAGATGGAGGGATTCTTAAGGTGGTGAGGGACCCTACCCAGGGGCCCGGCCGACAAACACACACACATATATACACACTGGGCCTTTCAGCAGCCCTTCATCAGTCTCCCTGTCATCCTCCCGCCCTGCCCTGAACATGTTTACATTTAACAGAGATCTGGTGTGCCATCAGAGGGCAGAAAAATAAAACGGCGCTGGAGCCGCTCATGTGAAACTTGGCCGAGCGGGTTTTTTTTCGCCGCTGCCCACGTCAGCGAGACCAAGAGACACACAGGAAAGGCGGCAGGAGGAGGGGTGAGGGGGGGGGGCACGAGAGCCTTTCATCCCGCTGATATGAAATGTCACTCGTCTGGGTTGAGCTGTATTTGTTTTCTGTCATCGGGGGGACGCCACACCTACCTCCACCACTGTGTGCAGTGACAACTGCAAGCGAGACAGACAAATACAAGCCCCCCCCCCGCCCCCCGCCGCCATAAACACATTCTCCTGGCGGCAGGAACATGGAGCTCGTTCTCACATGACTCCGCTCTCTCTCTCACACGCAAGCAGAAAACAACCACAACAGCAGCGCAGACAGGAGGGAGGGGCGGCGTTACTTCTACTGCTCGTAGAGCCGCGCTCGAGAAGGAGCTCTGCTATGCTTTGCTGCTAATTAAAAAAGAAACAGGAAACTACAGAATTAGGCAGTTTGTTGTTCGCTCGTCATCGTAGTATTTCCACAAGGCAAACCGGGCGTGCGTGGGAATGCCTTGTAATTAGATTCATTCGATTTGATCTTTTTTATTTTCATTTTTTTTCGGGGGGGGGAAGGTGTGCTGAATCCAATTCCCACCCGCTTGAAGAACGCGGGTCATTACAGAGTCCCCCTTTTTTTTTTCCCTCGGCGCGGCCAGTGTACGCCGGTGTTTACAGAAAAACAGATGTCAAATTTAAAGAGGAGAGCGTGTGAGCAAACAGGGAGAGGGGAGGTGAAGGGGGGGGGGCTGAAAAGCAAATGTCTCCCCGTGCATCTCTGAATCATTTCAACACAATGCCAAATGACAGACCTGGACATTGATTGCCTTCCGCTGCACCCGAGAAAAAGAGTACATCTGCAAATGTTGGATGGACTAGCAGAGACAAGTTCAGCGAGCTCAATAAACACATTCCCCCTGACACACACACACACACACACACACAGAGAGAGAGAGAGAGAGAGAGAGCTCTGGCTTTATAATGAATCCTTGTCAATGATTAACACGCAGGAATCTAGTGGCATGACAGACGATCCCAGCTTCTGTGTTTACTGTAAGAGTTTGTCTGTTTACTTCTGAAGTAAAAGGAGGTTGTTTTTTCTCAGTGGGAACAGTGGGGTGGGGTCCAATTTGAGGGTCTGGACCCACCTTAAAAAGGCTGTGAGATAAATCTCAAGGGCTACGCGAGATAAAACGCAGAACGGGAGACATTTCTGCAACGGTCTTTTTAGGGCTCACGAGCCAAAGCGACTGCAGAGCAGACAGATCAGACTGCCTGCGGCTCTGATCCGCTCGATCGGCGCATAATCAAACAAATATCCGCTTGTGGCTCGAGCGAGCGCCGAACGTGGAAGCCGCTTGCAAAGCGTTCCACTCCGGGCTGCGAGTTTTGTGACCCCCTCGTCCACCCACCCACCCTCAAACCGCCTCTCTTACTTAACTCTGCATTCCAGCGTATGTGTGCATACTCTGCTGACCTGAATTTCAGGCTGCCTGCTCGACACACACACACACACAGACAAAAGCAGCCACGTCCTACGCTGCCTCCCGTCCCTCCCTTCGGCAACGCTCTAAGAATGTCTCGGCGTTCCTCCTCTTCCTCTGCCTGCGCTCCACTCACTTCCCCTCCTCTTATTTCCCCCCCACTTCTTTCTCTAATTATCTCTCCTTGCCCTTAAAACCCACCCCAGAGCCATCATGCACGCACCTTGCTTGCTTTTATGAGCATCAGCTGCTCCGTGGCAGTGAAACCAGGTTTACTGACACAGTTGCCTGCAGCAGCGACACCTGAGAGGGAGCGGGGACGTTCTCACCTAAATCTAGGTCTACGCCGCTCGTGTTCACATGCTCAAATATCTGCGTGAATGTACAAAATGTACCAAAAAAAAGCTACAGGCAGACGCACAAGCAAATACACGCAGCTACGTGCAGCAAGCTCTACGATTGTTGTGGCCGGGTTTGACCTGAGCGAGCCGGAGAGAGCCTCTCACTGCCCGGTGACCTCAGGGTGGAGAAATTCCACATGTGACCTGTGCTGCTGACCTCCAGCTGTAGCCGGTTTCTTAGTCTTTGTTCACACACTCAAGAGTTACAAGTCACTGTCTTAAGGCTACGTCCACCGGCCCTCGGAAAATGCAGCGGTTTGGACAAACCCACTCTGTCGTAAGGTTAGGCAATGTGACGAAATACTGTATATCAGGAGAGGATGGAAATGTGTCAATGTCTGAGATTTTGTCATCCTGTTTACACCAACAAAGAAATCCCGTAAATAAGTCTGACTGTATTTCTCCATAGAGGGGCTACGTCTTGGCAGTTATGTTGCGTCGTACACCTGTTTTCACATGCACCCACGGGAAGCGCGCAACATTTTTTTACGGACACGCCCCGCCAACGATTTCACCGATTTTTGGAGAAATCGGGGTCATATTTTCTGGAGAAAATGTTGCCCGGTCTTCTCTCTGATGTCCTCCGGCTGCTCCGCCTCAGCTCTCTGTGATTTACGGAGTTTCCCGATGGACAGTAAAGTAAACTGTAGCTGCTGTCAGCTAACGTCATGCTCAGTTAGTTTGATAGCCGGGCTGCCCGGACAGTGAGCTTGTATCACCACCGGGAAGAGGAAGTTTGCAGGTCTAGGGCGCGGGGTGATGTTAACGTGGAAGAAAGTCAGTGTTGGGTGGGGGCGCTAAATTGTAAAAATATTATATGCAATGTTGCTATATATATATTTTTTTTATTTATTAGATTAGTCCACACAAATGCTGAAAAGATTACTGGTAGCTGTGTAATTGATTGGCTGATTTTCAAGTATTAATGTGCAATTGCTTGTTCGAGTCAAGTCTCAGCTTCCCAGCAGCGAGGATTTCCTGTACTTCTCTGTCTTATATGACAGCGAACAGAATATCTTGCCTTTTGAAAACACCTCCTCGGGCGCTTTTCATCTACACTCACTGACACTTCACAGAAACCCAATCAAGAAAATAATACCCAATTCCGTGCTGAGGAATTCTCTCTTCTGCGTCCGCGCCGGAAATCAAAAATGAACCGAGAAGGTTTCCAGACTAATTCGCATTTGCCCACACGTGCCTCAAAGATTAGCCCCTTGTACAAAACATCATTCATTCCTCTGGGTTATTAGCTGCCCATGCAAACCTAATAACTCCAGGTCACCACGCACACACACACACACACACACACACACACACACTCACACGTGAGGAATGTAACTGACAGTGTGACATTTGAGGAAGCTCAGTACAAAAGCCATGTGCAATCACATGAGCATGTGAACGCCACACAGAGCAGACTGAAAGGAATCGGGACAAAGTTTGTTTATGTAGCCGCCCGTCGGAGGCAATCGCGACGTTTAACCCTTCGAAAAACTCTAAAAGCAGGTTGTGGACATAATTTGACCTTCGCTTAACAATGGCCCGCGCAGTTTATAATCCACGTTAAAATGCAGATTAACAGGATTAACAGGCCCATCAAAGCCAAGCCTTCTTCCGCATAAACTCGCTGTCACAAAAGGAGATTTATGCCTCAAAAGCAGAGAAGCGGGCACAGATGAGTTTTTGGCAGGAGGGCCCGGTAAAGAGTGATAAAGGCCCTCTGTGAGAAGGGGGCTCTGCCTTTCTCCTCCCTACTGCTTCAGGTTTCTGCTGACTCAGACACTTTTAGGAGGCGAAAAAAAGAGAGTCAGAATAAGGAGGAGGAGGAGGAGGAGGAGGAGGAGGAGGAGGAGGTGGTGGTGGAGAGAAAAAGAACAGAAAAAACAGATGTGGTCTCTGGAGGCAAAGAGTATAGAAGGCATGGAGGTGAAGTAACAGGACTGTGGACGGCTCTCTCCCTCCCACTAACACCCCGCCATAACTCAAACTCAGCTCAGTGCCCAGCCTATAGACACACACACACACACACACACACACACACACACACACACACAGGAGCTTCAGTCGAGGGGGGGAAAAAAAAGAGTTCCTCAAAGCCAAATAAGTCATTCATCACAGCCGGGAGTAGAAGACACAGGGAGAGTAAATTTAATTAGAGAGAAGATTAGACCGTGACAAACCGAGTGGCTGGCTCCTGCGTCCACGAAGAGCATGTAAATTTAAAGTTAAGTTCACGGGGTGTCACACGGTTGCTGCACATCATCTGCAGCCTGATGTATTTAGCAAGAGAATACGGTTACTTCAAGAGTTTCAGCAGAACTTTAAGAATGATTGTGACTGATCTCAGAAATGAAACCAAGATCACCTGACTGCGATGGGCGGTGCCCGTGCGTGCGTGTGTGTGTGTGTGTGTGTAGAGGTAAAAATAGAGTTGTAAATCTTTTTTTTTTCAATTGAGGGAAGCAGCACAAACATACCAGATACCAACCCATGTGACTGGACTCAGATTTCCTGTAAACAGGTGATAGGTGGGAAAACAAAACCTTGGTAGTTTCGTAATGTCTTGGCATTTCTAGAAAAGGAAATTGGTGGCGTGGATAAGTCGTCATCGGCGTGATCAAGAGCGGTTGAAGTCAGAAGAAATGGGAAGGAAGCAATGCCAGTTGAGTCCAACCACACACACGCACACGCACACACACACAGTAGCATTTGGCTGC
This sequence comes from Nibea albiflora, assembly GCA_014281875.1. NCBI lineage: Eukaryota > Metazoa > Chordata > Actinopteri > Sciaenidae > Nibea > Nibea albiflora. Next base: position 6,421,915 of record CM024789.1, on the reverse strand, counting down.
GCAGACACGTCAGGCTGACGCTCTACAGCTGTGTCCTGCGCCAATGCAATGACAAAGAGAAAAGCAGAGTCACCTTCAAGACGGTCTACACGGAGCTGTCATGGCTGCGCTCGGGCCGTGGCAGATAAGCAGAACAGGCGACCCTGTGGGACGCAACTGGCACCCACCCAGACATCTCACTCTGATAACGGGACACAAATATATGCGGGGTGCCTCCTGAAGCGGCTGCCAAGGCGGCGGTCGGCTTCATGTGAGACACCTAGCACGAAGCCACAGGAAATGGGCAAATTTAGGCTTGAAAGCCGTCACAGGATGCGGACGGATGAGTTCAAAGTATTGCTGACCTTCAAAAACGTGTCCCGGGCACAAAAAGAACACATCCTCGCATTAATAAAACACTTTTGGACTACTCACAATACAAGTACATGCCTTCCGGCATGTACGCCAGACATTCATCAGTCACCTTGTCTACCACGTGAACACACACAGCACAAGGATGGCTCTGTGCTGCACCAGCGTGAACCAAACACACCGACACATGACCAAACAAAGACAGTGAGTCAGGGCTGAAACAGCAGCAACCTCCCTGGAGTGGCGTTCGAGGGCGTGAAGGAGGTCGAGCCTTTTCAGAAACGATACCGAGGCCGAGGTGAATGTTCAATAAACTGGTTGAACTGGACAGCTGCTGACTTTTGGTTTTTCTTATGAATCAACGGCAGACAGGCAGAGATCAACCGAGGACACGGGGAGCTCCTTCGAAGGGCAAACCGGCAGGGCTGGAACAAATCAGTTCAGCTGGTGACTAAAACGTAAGAAAACATTCAAGAGGGCTCGCCGCACGATCTGAGAGAACAACTCGGCGTCTTCAAAGTGTCTGTTTTGTCCGATCAACATCTGAAAACTGAAATAAATTCAGTATACATCACGCAAGACTGAGAGAATCTGTGAAAAATGCTCAATCGGGAGCGCCTGAAACCAACAAATTTGGCATTTTGCTCTTGATGAGTTGTCATATATACATTGCATGTATAATAACTACATACACATGCGCTGAAACCTGATGTCACTGTTCCAACCTTTAACACCTGTACGACTGAGTAAATACCGTGTAATTTGAGGCCGCAGGTCCAGACAGGGATTAAATCAGGATGCATTATGTTGCAAGGAGACACAATGATGCATCGTCACTGCGCGGCCTGTCATTACAGATACGTAGGTTGAAACTTTTCCATCTAAACACTCATAGATAAAAGAGGAAAAAAATGACGGCAGGAAATTTTTTAGGTGATCTAACTTCCTTGATTTAAACGTTTACATCGGGGCCTTATCACCAGTGAATACCCGAAGGAGCAGTCATGACTCCGCACTGAGAAAAAAGAAACGCCTTTTTTTAGAAACTTGTGGCCGTATAGTGACAACAAGGGAAGTGAGTAAACTGATTAGGGAACACTTCTTTACCGGCACTTGCATTTGTCGGTTTGACTGGACGTCACCAGCCAGCGCCACGCCCGTCTTCGGACATGAGGTAACCGCTGTGTCTCAACACCTGCAGTGTAATAATAATCAGCCGGGTCCTTCTCTGCCTCTCAGGTCAGGAGAGGGAATATGTCTGTACTTGTTTCTCTCTCTCTCTCTCCCTCTCCGCGCTACAACACATTCATTACTCACTTACAGGCATGTGACTGGCAAACCCTCAGCGTGGTTGACAGCGGGTCTCACGTACACGCGGCCTAACACGCCCATCTCCGGCCTTTGCACGCATGCTGAAAGTCACATCAGCTGTTTAGTAAATCCTCTGTGGCTGGCAGTTTTAATTAAAAGTGTTTCTTCCTCTAAAGCAGTTTGGCTTTGTTGCATCAAAGAAGGAGTTTTGCCTCCTGACAAGAAACCTCTTTGAATGTGGAGCAAATAAAGACGGCCGTGCCTTTAATGAGCAATTACATCCCATCACCGCCAGCTGACCGCTGTACCCCAAATGAGGAGAGGCTGGAGGAAGGTGCATGCTGGGGGGGATTGGTGTGTGTGCGTGCGTGTGTGTGCTGTATGATTTACCCTGCCTCCGTTCACAGCGTCAGTCCAGGCAGGATTATCACATTACTGACAGGATTCCCTTTCCATACAAGGTAACGAGTTTCATCCGTGAAATGGAGACAGATCTAATCAACGTGAGGGCGCTCTTTGAAATCGGCTTATTATACGTTTGTCAGACACGAGGAATTAATCGATTAAATCTCTTTGAAGATGACCTTTGATCCGATCTGAGGCCTTTTCGAGCGACGTGTTACCCGCAGCCAGCGTCCGTCCGTCCGCCCGTCTGTTCGCTCGCTCACTCCGCTCGGTATTTTAGGAACTCAAAAAGGTGCCGCGACAAAACACGTGAATGCAAATCAGACAAAAAGGTGAGAGGCTGCACCGGGATGACGTCATCTTACCTGTGTTTCTCCAGCTCATTGTGCGACGATCTGAAAGGACAAATGGACAAAGGAGCAAGGATGAGTGTCAGGGCGGTGCTGGCACACTGTAAAATACTACACAGAAACTTCAAATCACATGACAGGAGAGTTAGAGGATGAGGTTTAATGAATAATCCCCAGGCGAGAGGCCTGGTTAAGACAGATGAAAGCGAGAAGTAGGGAAGAAACAACAGATCGGAGAAACATTTGGGTCGATCCTTCTCTGCTTTTGCTGCCTTCCGTTGGCTAAAGGGGCTTTTGAGTAAAGTTAAACCTAACGTAGAATATTATAATCCTCCAAAACGAGTCTCATCTGAGTCTCATCTAATTCTGATTCGCAGTGGAATGAACGGCACAAACAAGCATCCATGACGAGAAAATCTTTTTCCACGTCTGCGTGACATCTGTCAGAAAATGTGCAGCAGAGGGCAAAAATGACCCTGACAGAGAGAGAGAGAGAGAGAGAGAGAGCAGTATCTGTGACAACACCACCCTCCCTCCCTGTCTGCCTGCCTTGCATGCACACACACACACACACACACACACACATACAAACAGCATGCACGCTGCACTGGCGTTGTTGCAGCACGCTGGCTGAAAGGCAGCGCGGACGCCGGGATAAAAACACACTCAGACGTCTGGGCCGGCCTAGACGCTGCAGAATTCCTCAGCGTGTGGGCTATTCCGAGGAGAGCCCCCTGTCCTGATGTGCGGGGGAGCAGCGAGGGCACTGCAGTCCATCTGAAAACAGGGCCCTCTGTTCACGAGGCCGCCATGGATACCACGGCAATAAAAACAAAAACAGCAACAACAAAAGGCCAGACAGACAACAAGCCTTTTCAGATTTTCCGCTGTTTGAGAGCCCTTGTGCTCGCGAAGCAGTGGTTCCCACAGCTGTGCCGAGGAGGCCGAGGCTCCTGCACAAGCGACACAGCTCGCTGCACCAAAAAATAGGGGGATCGTGGGGGGAGGTGGGGTACAGTTTGACCGTGCGACTGGGATAATGTGGCGTCTGCACGAAATCATCCCAGAAGGAGCACAGGATGTTGCACTGCTACTAATAACCTGATCCGGAAAAAAAAGAGCCAACAAAGGGCTTTATTCCATCGCGATGCAGGAGGAAGTGGTGCTATTCAAACCTGCTGCACAAATTGGGGAAATGTCCCAGTCAAAGCACGGGGCAACGACCAGGAAGTCATACGGTGGATTTCAGAGGAAGAGAATGAGCACGGCCCTGCAGGTTAACACACACACACACATACACACCTTTAGAGGATATGTAAAAGAATGGTGTGGCATGCAAAGGACTGTCTGCCCTGTCATAAACTTGGCTCTGGTGATCAAGGGCCAATAAATGAGCCTTTTATCACCTTTTTAATGAAGTCCAAACCTGCCAGAGCTCATCCTCATAAGGCTTTGTTCACGGGGGAAGTAAACCACGGTTTGTCATCTTCATCTGCGCTATTTATATTTTTAATTTCATGTCTCGTGTGACGGGGGAGGTGAACCAGGAAAACTCTCACCGATATTTTGATTTAACGCCAGCCTAGGAGTAAAAAAAAAAAAAAAAGAGAGAAGAAGGGGAAACTCCACCAGGCTTTCTTCTTTCTGCGTGCACAAATAGACTCAGCTCTTTGTTGTTCTGTATTTTTTTTTTCCACGTGCCCTTAAAATGTTGCACCATAGAAAAACATGTTATCTGTTTTAATGTGCAGCTCTGGCACCCACAAAGTGACGCATTGTGCTTCTTTCTTTTTCCTTTTTTTTTTTAAAAAACTAACTGCCGGCTTCTGTTCAGACTCAAAAACACGGTTTAAGTTCAAACGTGAAGCTCGCGCTGCAGGAGAGCATAAAGGGAATTCGGAAAAAGGAGGGAAAAAGCAGGTCTGCGTGCGTGAAGTGGAGTGAGCTGGTGTGTGTCAAAAAGTGTGTGGATGCCTTGTGTTTTGGCCGCCGCACCCACCTGCCACATCCCCACACACACACACACACACACCTCACACACAAACAAACTTCTTAAAAATAACCCGAGTTACTCTGAATGAAAGGAATGTGGAAGAGGCCGCTGCGCTCTTATTCGTGACAAATACCACAAATCCAATTTCTCAAACTGAGCGATACTACATGCCGTACGTGCCATGACGTAACACTACTGAGGAAATCAGGCTCGCTTGTGCTTCCCTTTTCTTTTTTTTTTGCTTTCATGTTTCTGGAAAGTTTCCCGTGAAAAAAAAAACCACAAACACGTTTGTGACACGTCGCGGGCGGTAAACAAATTCAAACGAAATCATAAACAAAAGATGAATTTGCATGTAGCTCTGTGTGTGAGAGTCTCCTAATTGGGATCATGTGATGTCAAGAGGGCAAAAAAAAAAAAAAAGGATTCCTGATGAGGGCGTGTCCCACTTTGATCCAATCAATTTAAACCCCCTTCTTTGCAGGCCAGCACACTGATGGACCTCCTGGTCCAGAGCTGAAGGGATTAGGTTGCTCCTCGATCAGATTGAGAGACCATCAGTTAAACTTAAACATGAAAATAAGAGGAGTCAAAACAAGAGATTTAAAGATGCCACCTCGTGTCATTAAAATAACCCTAACCAGCTGACTTTAAATGGGTTTTGACCAGCTGTCCAACAGGTAAACCGAAACTGAAACTTATATTCATGAAGCCTGGTGTGACGACTGTGTCATTCAACATCACGCACACAGCTAGACAACTAGAAACACACAAAGCTTTTTGGCCACAGGTGACAGTGTGAGACAGTCTGACGGGGTGCAGAAACGAAAGGTTGTGTGCATGTCGGGTGCGTTTGTTCAGAGCAATGGGGAGGGTGTGTGTGCGTGAGTGGGTGTGTGTGTGTGTGTGAGAGAGAGAGAGTGGGAGCAGCAGAGTTGACAGTGTACGCGTGGCAGTGTTTATTGGAGAGACCAAAACAGAGAGCCAAGCCCAGGCAGGCGAGCAGAAAGATGGCAGTGTGCGTAAAAGGGAAAACAACAACTCCTCTCACGCTTGTTTGCGCGTTTCCACAGAGCTTCCACAGACACATACATGACCAAGAAACGAGAAAGAAAAACAAGATGCATATTTACCTATTGTTCTGAGCTTTTCTGGTAATTGGCGTGGCTTTCGTTTTCTTTCTGGAAAAGTCGCTACTGTACGGTAAAACGGACGCATAACCGTGCTCTGCATCTACAGGGAAAGAGACAACAACAACAACAACAAAAAAGAAAAGAAAAAAGAAAAGAGTGTTCATGTGCTGTCTGCATCGGACACAATGAAAGAAAACAAGCTGTCAGTGACTTATTCAGAGGAACACGAAATAGCTGTAGAGGCTAAATGTCATTTCAAGAGCAACGAGACGTGCGTAATAAACAGATATAGCGCTGTTTTTGGGGCTATATTTGAGCATTTGTGTGCATGTGTCATCACGATACTGCCTCATATTTTCAATGTCACTCTTGTTTCTCTATGCAATCGTTAAACAGCACACGTCCTGCACTGAAAACACACACACACACACACACACACACACACACACACACACACATAAGTCATTGGAATATAGCATTATACGGCACCCCATCGCCCTGCTCTTTGCTCTTACGTCCCATTGTCTGTAAAGTGACATCATACCTGCACTATGGCAGGCGTTAAAACTTTAACACATGACAACAGCCTGGAGCTAAACGTCAGCTTCACACGGAGAACAAACGCCTGTCCGAGCGGTGAGTTTAGTTTGAAATACCTCTGTCTCTTCTTTCCAAGTACTCTGCAGCCTCCAGCAGAATTAAGAGAGAATTAAGTTCCATCTCGTTGTTGTCTTGTTATATATATATATTTATATATAATATATATATAAAAAAATAGATGTAATCTATTTACATAAATGTACAGGTCATGAAGTAAAAGGAATGGAAATTAAAAAAACTGTGTCAGAGCGGTTTATGTGCGCTGCTATATTCAGCTCTGAGTCTTGGTGACTCCAAACTACAGCCAGTATCAACAGCACCTAACTAAAACTGAGTCAGCTGACCGACGGCTCCCTCGTCCAATCAGAGGCGCCCGTGGGCGTGGCTTCCCCTGCGTATCCATGTGTGTCTTAAACCTGAAAATCGCGAGGTGCGACCTGATTGGCTGAGCGGCGTGAAAGTCATCGGAGACATACCCTAGCAACAGCCGGAGTCGGCCGCCCCGCGCCGCAGCTGATTGGCCTGACGTGGGCGCTAGGTGCCTCTGATTGGCTCAGGGAGGAGAGGGGGAGCGAGGAGGGGGGGGATTCAGGGAGTGCATGAGAGAGTTGAACTTGGGGTGTTAATAACTTAAAGTTGAAGTAAACTAACATTCAACTGCTGTGCAGTCAACAAGGCTGGTTTATGTACGTCAGCTATTTCCTATAAGAGCGTGTGACAAAGCAGAATTTACCCACACGGTCTGTGTTTTGTGCTCACTTCCTGTCCAAGTCATTATGAAAGTGTTGTATGAGGCTGCAGAAACTGATGGTTTGGAGACATTTGCACGGTGTTGGCGAAACTTCAGTGGAAATTTAAAATTGCAAAACGCTCATTTTCCCTAGAAAATTCTGTTTAGGTAGAGGTTTTGACCATGCGTGCATTCAAGAGAACTCTCTCAGTGCAACCACGGCCCGAGTTAAGACAAAGTTATTGTTCTGCAGGCCACAAAAATAGTCTCAGGGTGACAGTTTGATGTGCATTTGCACAAGCAATGAACACATTTTAAGATTTTTACTCACAAATAAAGTCTAAAAAAACGGAGTTTGAGGTGTGCCCCGATCCTGTGACACAGTTACAGCTGAAATAATCTGTTTATTGACAGAAAATTACATTTTTAGCTATCAATTATTCGTTTAAAGTAGTTCCAGCTTCTTAGAAGTGAATATGTACAGTTGGTCCAACAAAACAACTTGAATAAGTCAAGTCAGGGCCCTCTACACTCACTTCCTCCGCCCACCCAGACCTACATGCTACAGTTACGTGGGATTTACTGACTCTCTGTGTTACATTACACTGTTTGCCTTTTATTTAACATCCTGTGGACCTCTACGTTTGGTTAAATATCTTGTACATCTTTAATATTCCTGCATGCCGTGAACTCTTGCACATTATCTGGCAAAACTTGCACATTCCTGCATAAACTGTGCAGCTATTTTCATCCTAAAAACATATTTTGCACGTATTTATATTGTTCAACAAGACTACAGATTCCCTGTATGTGAAAACCTACTTGGCAATAAACCTGATTCTTATTCATTTTATTTAATCTTTTTTCCTTATTTGCTGCTCCATGTTTTGCATGTTGCAGAGCCTCATTACATCTGAATGTGATAATCTGAGGATTTATCTGTTGTCTGTCTGCTTGTTTGCAATGCCAAAAAAGACATTTCCTCCTGCCTTTGATCCGATTCAATATCCATTGTTGGGGAAAGATAACAGACAAAATATAAGAAAAACATATTTTTAGTTTATTGGTTTGGGGAACATACCAGACATCCAAGTTGGAAGGCTAAAGTCCAAGTTGGTGCTGCAATAAAAGTCCAGCCTTGCAAATCTATTTTTGATTTTGTTGAATCAAGTATAATGCCACCAGATTCGTGACTCATCTCTGACTTAGGACCAAATCATGTGACTCGACTCTACACATTTCAGAGAATAAATCCAAGAATCAAACCCGACGTTGCTTCATCTTCACCCTCAGCTGTGTAATACGCTTAATTTGTGGCCGCGAATGAGGGAGATTTATGAATATCTCAGTGGGAGTGCTTACAGAGTCAAAGTGCGGTCTGATCTGCATGGCAGGCAGTTCGTACTGCTCGCAGCCAGATGTTTGTTGGAGTACATCTGAAGAAATCAGAAAGGCATCACAATGAGGGAAGTGACTTTTAGTGTGAATGACAGAGAGAGGGGTGGGTGGGGGGGGTCCTTGAGGACCAGAACCACAAACATTGTTTTTGTTGTAGTTTCTTGGTAATAAGTGTCACGAAGGATCCTCATGGGGCCTGTACTGCAGATTGTTTATCATACATTGCAAGATTTCAGACGGTGTAAATTGCTGGTTGAGTTTTTGTACATGTAAGCATGTTTGCAGGAGGGATGAACATAAATAAGGCCAAAAGGAAATATAGTGGTGATGCTAAAAATGTTATATACTCATTTATAAATAACATATTGTGAAAAGGGTGTTTCCGATATTTATTATACCCCCAGTGACATAAATTAATTGGACAAAATGTAAGAAACACTTCAAACCACATCCTCTAAAATGATCATAAACCTTCTTTAAACAGTTTTTACTATGGAGTGAACATCATAACCATCATCAAGGTAAAATTTGCTGCAGGATTCTTGTGTTATACTCTATTTGTTTTAACTGGATGCACTTAGTAGACTTGCAACTAACTCTAAAATGTTCATTTGTGTGTGAAGTAAACTCAAAATTGCACAAGACATTCAGGATGCAGGTGATTGTAGATGGTTTGACATTTACAAAAAATGCGATTATATTTGGTCCACCCAGCTGAAGCCATGCAGAAACCACATTCAGCTGCAAAAGAAACTGTATATGAATATATGTATATCAAGGGCTTTTATTTCCTGTTTTTTTTGTGTGTGTGTTGCCCGCCTTCGTTTTGCATGACTACATTTCAGTGCTTTTGAACTCCTTCTGTGAGTCACAAATTCATATTATCGTGTTTCCATATCATCTTTTGTTTGCTTTTATTTTTAAAAAGCGGCGCAGAATTGGGGAGATATTTACATTTCACTTTGTAGAATGCGATGCATTATATATGAGATTTAGTAACTTCTCACAGGAGAATACTGTTTGCTACTCTGCCCGCGTCTACGATCTTCATGGTGATATGAAAACACAATAAACACGAGACCAAATTAGCCTCTCAACATCCTCGTTTGACAGAGTGCAGCCAGTGCACAGTCAAAGTGAAAATATAGCCCAGACACACGTACAGTTCAAGTGTTTCACAACTAAGCTATTGCATTTCAAGCCCGATTCCATGCTTGGGCTACACCTCACGACTATTCGCGAGGTAATTATAGAGATGTTATGCTCGTTGTACACTTCTTATCACAGCCCCTTCGAGTGCAGTGACATTGATTCAGTCTGCAGCTGAACTTTGTACATCTAAAGCTTATTTCAGATTAGGAGGAGGCCGCAGGTCGCAGGCCTCAGGTCTCAGGTTTATGGAGGCGAACGATGTGTATTTGGCTTTTGCAGGTTTTGTTGTGTGAGCGTTTGTTCGACCTCATGGCAGGTCAATGCGATCGAGAAAGTTGACCTTGACCCCGCAATGATCTTTTATGTGACGCATTCATCGCCGTGTGTGTGTGTGTGTGTGTTCACACACATCATTTCTGAGGTTTTTACATCTATTCACTGTTTCACAAGCCCTATTTCCTGTCTTACTGAAGTGGACTTCAGTGGAAAGACGTGCCTTTCTTCAGCTGCATTAGCAGTAATAATGCAGCGAGATGGTTTGACGATCATCTCAGTTACAGCAATAATTTAGGCCAAGAATCTTTCTAAAAAGGGGTTAGCATGGCTAATGAATGCTGATCAAGCAGACGCGAAGGAAAAACTCAGACCTTCTGTTCATCCAGAGTGTAAAAGACTTGCAAAATAACATCTGGTTTTGTCAAATGCATGTTAATCTACTTGGACGTTTTGGATTTCGGTCTGTATCACATTTATAATCTATTTTAAAATGGAAACTGAACCACTGGCATGTAGACATCTGCAAATGTTTGGCTTCAAACCCAGAAAAAAAAATTGATGAAATCCTTTTGATCAGCAGGAGCAATTTCACAGCCATAAAGGAGCTCCATCACTGCATAAACTCAGCATCAGTTGTCTAATATATGTTTTCATGGTTGTGCTGTTCATGTAGTGTTTGCCGCATGGTTATTATTTTTATTGGACATTTGATTGATTTCATAAACCAGTCTGCTGATATGCAGTTTAATCTTAATAAGGTCAAGGCTGTCACCACGCTTGTATGTTTCCCGTTTAATGAAATTAGTAGAATAACAATTATTTGAAAAACGTAATCGAAACAGGTCATGTGCTAAAGTGCTCGTCACAGCTCAGAAATTCAACCATCCTTTTGTATCATATGAAAGGAAGTAGCCTTTGTCCCTCCCGCTGCATGTTTCTATTTATAGACTTATCATCTGCATGCTCTCTGATCATAGTGGCTCAGGCCTTGCATTGCTCCTTGCCTCGGGCCTGCCAGCCAAATGACTACTCTCTCCACTCTTTCTTTGTTTTCTTTCATCTATCTTTCCATCTTTTGCCGACCACGTCGATCACCAGCTGGCCTCGACGGCAGCGCCTGTGACGCAGATCACCTGTGATAAAATCTGCAAAGTAAATAAAGAGCATTATGACTCTATTTTTAGAAATTTAGATCATAATATCAACTGAGCAAAAGCTGTCGTGAGTCTGGATTTTAAGTTTTCTGTGCTGTGCTGTAGTTTTAAGTTCCTATGAATTAAATATGATTCTATTATATATTGATATTTGCTTACATATGAGTATAAAACATTATCAGAAGCTGCACGTTTGATATAATTATTTCAGAGTAAACTGAAACTACAGACTTCTTCTTTGTGTTCTTTTAAGCTGCTATCTCAAAGCCTTCTCATTTCCCTTTTCCTTGTTTACTTGTATATTACGGGGCAAACTGTCTGGAGTCACGTTGAATGCATACTGTAGAGGACTTCTATATGTAATGACAGAGAACTGAGACCGAACGTCTTTATTTTTCAGAATTAAAAGATAATGCCACATTTATTCTTAAATTTAGATTTATATGAAGTAGTCATCCATCATAAAAGCAACTTCATGACATTAAAATGTCAGTTTTCATCCTCCTGCTTCGGTCAATTTCCATTTTTAGGCATGACCGAGGAACAAAATATCAGCAACATGTGTTTTCTGCTTCCTGGCCCACAGCAGGCGGTCTCAAAGTGATAATCCCCCAATCAAAGTGATGTTCTCAGGAAATAACACAAATGCTTTCAATATGCGACCCGAGGGTGGTTCCTTTTTACATGAGACTCCTCCTGTCAGTCTCATTTACAGTCGAGCTTGTGCCTCATAAAACCTTCAACAATAAACGGTCTGGAGACTCAGAAAGTCACTCAGCCTTTCAGTCAACAATAAATAGTCTGGAGCCAGAACAGGCAAGTCGAGTCTGTCGTCAATTTGTGTCATTTATTTCTGTACTGACCTCTTTAACCAGGATCAAATCCTGAACACGGATATCTCATTTTTAAAAAACTAGCGTGTCCACTTGCTGCACATCAGTATTAAACACCTTTTTCCTGCTCCTATGCCATTGTTTGGCTCGATGCTGGTACAGCTCTGGTACAGTGTGCTAATGTGGCTGTTAATCAAGAAAGTGAACAAGAGACGAGGGATGAGAGACTACAGGGTTGTTTATCTTGTTGACACTGACTGTTTACTGACTACCTTCCTCCTTTCATTTGCAACCACCCCCCACTCCCTCTGCATCCTTTAGGCTAAAGGTCAGTTACTGTAGTCCGCTCTGTCCACATGTAATCAGGACTGTGCTCGTTAATGCCACTGCGACTGCAGAAAGGACAAAAGTCCATGGACACATTTTGTATTTTCTGTCAGCAGGCCCATGATCAGATTATTATTAAAGGAGTAAAAACCTTTTTTTAAATACAAATCAAGCCTATAGCTGCACTGAACTAGATGCTAAAGCCCTGAGCTGATAGAGTTAAAGCCTATTACAGGGCTAAGGTCAGAAATCCAGCGTTCATGCGCGTACTGAACAAAGGTCACATCGTATTAACGTTGAACACGCTCTGATTGGTCTCAGGCAACATCTCATGTTCACCGGACTAATTACGTCCCATGACAAAAAAAAAAAAAAAACCCTCTACTCCCACTTGTGTGAAATCACACCCGCAATTAATAATTTTCCATTCAGGTTTCAGCTTGATGCAACAAACCGCGTGGCTTGCGTGGCAGACGCTGACACAAAAGGCTTTACTCACTTCAAGTTACACATCCCGTCCTCCATCCCTCCCCCAGAGCATATCCAGGAGAACCCTGTGTGTCATACACGGTGACGTACCAAGAGAAATACCAAGGAGTTAACTGTCTGGAAATGTGCCTAAAGGGCGAGGTGGGGTGTGTACGCTAACCATACAGTGTAACCCAAACATCCAATTGCACGATCCAGTGTTTACTTACAGAGCCTTGCAGAGTTTAATTAGAAAACGGCTAAAAAGTGTTATTTCACAAAGCAAACGGTGAGAATGAATCACCTTTATTTGTCTGAGAGTAAAAGTTTCTTCCCTGAAATGCACAAAGAGGTGCCGTGGATGCATTGCATCATGTTATTATGATTCGATGGCAGGGAGCCGTCATGGTATAGCTGTCAGTTTGCTCCACGCAACGAAACCTCTGTAGGCCTTAGACTCATCTCAGCCCTCACTTCTTGAAAGCTTTCATGTTGCTCGGCTTCAAACCTCACTCCGTGGGCTTACAGTTTCTTTCTTACAGCCAGAATATCTCAGACATGTAGGGCAGTCTCCACGCACACACACGCACACAAACACACATTTCTGCACACTTCACTACACTAGATATTTTCCCTCCGCAATCGCAGCGCCCGATCTTTTATGTTTATGTCTTAAAGCGGCGCATAGAAGTGTGTCCTGTCAGGTGACTTTTTTTTAGATAGAAGATTTTAAAGATAGCTTTCATAGTCCAGCGTCGACATACTGACTGGTCGCGTCACTTTGAGTCATATCTAATGGAGCCGTGCTTATCTCAGCACGTGTGATGGAGATATTCTTATGCCACAGTTTGGTTGTTCTCGGCATATATGGGCAGACATAATAATGTAAATACTTGACAAAATAGTCTCAGAGATACTAAGGTCCAATCACCAGTGCACATACAGAGAGCTGCACGAGTGTTATCGGTGTCTGAAAAGGCGTACATTCCTTACTTCTTCTTTTCTTAATTGATATGATTGGAGCCATTTTTCTTGCATCATATTTTCTGCTCTAGCAATTTTCATGTAGCTGTTTTGGCATCTTTGGAGCTCTCCGTTTGTAATTTAATTGTCACCCTCACAGCAGTGTGTTCTAGGTCGAAACATGTGCACAAAGAGCACCGAGAAAAAAAAAGAAAAAGACTCTTTCCTCCCCATCCACTCATGTGTTCTCCCATCTGTCCTGCTTTTTCTCAATCTGTGTGGTTCTGCCCGCAGAGCTGACGGCTGTTCACGCAGCAAGAAGCTGAAAGGTGGCAAACTATTCTTCCATCCTGCGCCGTTTCAATCTTGTGATCCAACCACGTTTTTTTTTTTTTTTTTTCGCCTGGACTGCTTTCTGGGTCTGGCACTGAGTACCTGGACTCGCCCCAAGTTCCTGGGCTCCTCAGTTCCTCTGCCTTCTTGGCATGAGCGCTGCGGTCGAACGACTGTCATTTGCTCCTTCCCCTCTCGTGCTCAACATGCCATACGATAACACCATGTTGCTGTAGCATATGTCCGCCACAGGACCAGGAACTCAAGCGATGTTAAAGCCTGAGTGCACAGTGCTGCTACATTCAGAACATTTTTAAATTTTAATGTTAGCGCTGGTTAACTAGAAAAAAAATCCCAACAGGCTGAAACACAGACACCAAAACTGCATGAAAAAAAAAGCTGCACGGCCACTGAAACTCAAGGAAGTCTAAAGAGGGGGCAGGGGTGTGTGTATGTGAGGTTGAATGGGCTCAAATAAAACAACCATATCCGTGACCATGGCAACTGGCGAACTTAAGCTAATTCATACACTCAAACAGCGGGTCTCTAACAACAAACATCCTCCCTATAAATATGCAAACCAGGCCTATCTTCTCTAGTGGGTGGGCAGCAGAGAAGGATGGTGACAGACCACCCACCAATGGATGTGATTCTCTGCTGATAATGGATGAATTTTAGAAAATGAAAGCGCTCTGCGGATGAAACAAGAAGCAGAACTGAAGAGACCCCGTCCTGGTTTTATATTTGAGCCCGACATCCCACTGAGAATCCATGTCAGGATGTCTGGATTTACAAATCCCCGGTGTGCCATTGCGTCTTAACCTTTGTGACTTGTTTACTGTGCATTTCCGTGCATTGAGCCGAAGTGATACTCCACCCAAAATCTTTCAACCTTTTCACCCCTTGTTGCAATATCAGTAGCAGCAGTCACCTTTTGTATGTTGATTATTCCAGCACTTACCAGATTCTATAGCTGAAAAAAGCACGGATGCTTATAGATATACTTTGAGGTTTTTTATTTGCTTTCTTGCTGAGTGTTAAATTAGAAGAACCATTGTCATGTTGGTGTGTCAAGTATGGAGCTGGATCCAGTTGATTAGCCCATTTTTTCTCAAAGTATGGGCCCCTTGAACAGGCATAGAGTCACTACAGGGTGGATGTGGTTGGAGTGACAGTATAAGGAATGGACAGCATGTTTGTGACGTCAGCTACAAGTTTCTGTTGTTTTGAAGCTCGAAATATGCGTTTCTGGCCACCGCCATGTTGGCCGTTCTGCCTCTTCCGTCTTCTGGCAAATCTAAAAATCGTCAAAGATGTGGATCATCTGTCTCATGTGGACCTGAGGCAGGCTGAATGAAGCCTGGGTGCACAAACAAGCCATCTGTAACAGCAAACCGGTCAATCAAAGCGGCCACACTGTTATGCATAACTTTAAGCCTTGAGATAATTTGAAGGGGTGAGTTATATAAAAATTCACCCTCGGTACAGTAGAGAGATCAAAACAGTTTTTGTACCAGGCTGTAAACATGTTTATTTCTGCTGTGAAGTTGGACATTTGAACATGGGGACTTATGGACACTGACTCGTTCTGTAGCCAGCCTCAAGTGGCCGTTCAAGCAACTTTTTGCCACTTCTGCATTGGCAGTGGAGGTTGCTGCTTGAGTCCGGGCCACAGTCCACAGGCTGCAGGCAACCAAGGTTACATCTTAAAATGAATACATAAAATGCCTCCATAAAATATGACATATGGCACCTTTAAACCGATAAACTTCTTGAACCACTTCTACAGCCAAAATATGACTAAATATGCTGCAATCCTGAGAACAAATTACATACATGAAAACTGCAGCAAGGCGCGCCAAGCAGTCATCAGAAACAGAAACACTAATTAAAACATTCACAAAAATGTGTAGCCATATTTTGAAGGAACTGTGGCGGGAATGTCACAAACAAATGTTGTCATCTATAAGCTTTGGAATAAAAATACGTGCACTCTTGCTCAATAGTTATTTGCGTGTGTGGGAATACCTGTTGCTGGATTGTTTAGCTTAAGCTTTTCATCAGCGAGCTCACAAGTGGTAAAAAGGCGTGGCGGGGACAAATGTCAGGAGGCAACACAGCGTTATAATTACTATCATCTAACAGGGGCCGTACAGTGCGACATGTGTTTTTCTGAACGATTGCATGTGAAACTTTGCTTATACTTTTTTCTATGTTTGCACGCATGCTTGAATTGTGAGCTATATGTGGATGTTTGGGTGTCCGTGTGCATTATTTTGCCCGTGTGGCTTTCTTTTTTTTTTTAGGCCCACAGTTGCAAGGTATCAGGGTTTGGCTCATATCCGATGCTGAGCTGGCAGCAGAGGGAGGGGTGTTAACCGGGGTCCGGTCATAACGTGTCTCTTCCTGCCGTATTCTTCCATTGCTTCACTTTCTTACACACACACACACACACGACTTCAGTGGTGTGTTTTCTTGCTTGTGTGGTTTTGTCTCTTGGCTTTGGGGAGGGGTCACCGTGTCTGCTTGTGTAGAGCTGCATGTGAAGATTGATATGTGAGTTACTCCGCTCCACACAAAAATAAGCCATCTTTCTTTTCTCCACACACATGGTGAGGCCCCCCTGACAGGTGGTGTCCCTATGGGCCGTGGCAGGTAATTACCCCCAGGTGCTGCGCGTGTATGTATATATATATATGTATATAAGAAACAGCGGCGGCAATTGTAGGGCAGGGCTGGAGGGGCGTCGAGGGCTAATCCAGGCATGCTAGTATTGGTGTCACCTTCGGGACCACCACAGCTTTGACTTGGTTGGTTAATTCATGTTACACATCAGCTATTGTCCAGAGCAGCAGGAGGGAAATGCATTCTGCAGTTGAGCAATGTTTTCATGTGAAAACAATAGGCAGAACCACAGATATGTCAGACTGTTTTTAAGGGCTTGAAAAAAAGCAGTGAACCTCCAGGGTTTTTTATTTTTTTATTTTTTATTTTTATGAAGGAACTGAAAGAGCAACTAGAGAGTGAACATGCATGTTGGAAAGGACAAAAACATGCTAACACATTTTTATGTGTCTGCATGCCATCAGTAGGACAGCAGGGATGAGCAGGATCCACAAGATTTGTTTGAATTTAAATCCAGGAGCACGTTTCATGAGAGCTGACCGAAACCAAAGCTCTCATGCAATCCCCCTTATTCATCATTTTTTAGGAAAGTGGAACCAAGTGCAGGAGTTTCAGAGAGGGGCGTCGAGGTGGGAAGGGGGGGCGGGAGGTGCGGGGGGGTGGGGGGCATTTGAACAGCGAAGTTATAGCTCAGTACGGTTCTTTGCGATGACTGCTGGCCTCAGCAGACACAGAGAGAGAATGGCCCACAAACGCACAGCTGTTTCTAATCGGTAACTCAGCACCGATGGCTGACCTACATTCTGGTGCTTGCACGTCTTTGAACCCGTGGCCCTGCCAGACTCAGCCATGGGGGAAGGTAGAGGGAATCAGGGAGAAAAACAAGAGGGAGGAGAGGCTGGAGTCAAGAGGGGGAAGAGAAACAACGGGGGGAGAAAAAAAAAGATGAGGAAAAGAAAGAAAGAACCGGTTTTTGTTTTGTTATATTATAATGGATTATGCAGGTATATGTTTAACACAGGCTGCATGGCGTGCATGCATGTTTAATGACACAGTATGTCAGAGAGCCAGAGCCCTGTGTGTGCCTGCAAATGTTTCCACAGCCCCAAAGTGCAGCTGTGCACACCTAAAAAAGAAAAAAAGGGGGAAAAAAGAACTCATAAAAACCTCCTGACCGTCAATTTTCTGGTCCTCTGGATGGGCTTGTTACGCTTGGAAAATCCTCATTTTTCAAAATTGCTTTTCTTTGTCAACACCCTGCTGTCTATCAAACTTTCATAAAGTTTCTGCTGTCTGCATCTGAATGAGTGCCCCCTTTCATTAAAGGCTGGAGTGCATCTAGCAAGCATTCCTTGCATGCAGAGGAGGGGTACACCCGAGTGCCAGGGGTCCCCTGGTAATGACTCATGGCAAACTCCACTCCCACTTGCAAACAGGACGCTTTCCCTGGGTCATGCAGAGTGAGTGAGTGAGCGAGGGAGTGGGGGGGGGGTGCGTTGTATGGGAGAAAGAGAAAGGAGAGGGGCGAGCAAAAATGCTGCAAAAACAAAAAAAAGCAAAACGTTTTAACATTTACACATACTCCGCTTCGGAGAGAGAGGAAGGAACTGGAAGTGGGTCAGTGTCTCAGGACTCCAGAAAAAAACAGAAAGAAAACAGAGGGGGGAGAAGGGAAATCTGAGAGAGAGAGAGAGTCAGCGGTGGACTGAGGCCAGCTAACAATTCACTGGATTGAAATGTGCAGCAACAAATCTGCAAGGAAGAGGAGGAGAAGAAGGGCGAAACAGATTAGCCGAGAAATGTTTTACTACAAGTCAGAATGAGACAAAATACCAAATTCGTGTTTGCAAAAGCATCCCCCCCCCTCGCAGGCACGGTTTCATCTTGTGTCACCAAAAAGCAGGTGTGACACAGAAATGAGCAAGCCTCAAAAGCTCTCTGCGCTACAGCATGTTTCAACATCAGTCAGTCCCTTTTTATAGACATCATATTAACAGTCTCCAGTCTTTTTTGTCAACAGATGCCATGGCAGGCTGTGGAACAAAAAAAAAAGCATGTTTTTCTTTTTGTGCATGTTTCTGCGGCTGCAGCAACAAGTCTTGAATCACTTAGTCCTCTTTGAAACAGTGTCATTGAACTCAAATAGCAAGAATGCAGATGGGAAGACAAACGCACTGTAGACGTGTACTGGGAACCAGCTTTTCTGCTTGTGTCGGAGTTTCCTCTGCTGACTGGCATGCAGCAGTCAGTTCGTTGCACTTGTTGTTCTGCACATGCTCCTTCGTCTTCTGCTCCTGTCTGGGTTCTGATGGTCCTCTGGGTTCCTCTTGTTTTTGTGCCGGGCTGAGACAAAAGCCTCATGTCAGCAGCAGCAGGAGCAAACACCAAAGAAAGCCATCAAAGTCGTGTGGAGGGAGTGGAATCAAGAGTGGGATAAAAGACAGAAATGCACTGATACGGAGGCCTTTTTTCCTACTTATTCATAAATATTCAGCAGTTTTCTTGTGCAATTCTTTCAATTCCCTACCCACGTTCGAAACTCATCTTAAAATCAGTGTTATGCAGTAATTTATCTAGTGCAGGCCTAAGTCTGACCCCGCCATGGATCATTCATTTGGAAGGGGTAGAAGCTTTGACGGTGATCCCAGTGGTGGGTTCTTTTGTCTTTGATATATTCTGTTTTTCCAGCACTCAGCAGGGCAAACCATTGTTGTTTGTGTCACTGCTGTGTGTCCATTTAAGCAAGTGCATCAGAAATAGACTGAAGGTGGTGGGCTGCCAAACGGCTCACGTCCTATGGGACCATTTCAACTCCCATTTATCATTAGGGAGTCAGAAAACATTGTTGCTTTCTGTTTATGCAAGTGCATTCATCGCTCAGTATTGATGTTGGTTTGTTAGATTTTATTTTATTTTTCTGACTAATGTTGTTGTGTCACAGCTGGTTTTGCATAGCGACAAAGACAGGACAGAAGAGCAGGACGCCTTCAGTAATTTATTGATACAGAAGGCGTACAGGCAGGTGCAGGGCAAGAAACCAACATCGGAACTGGGACAAATTTGGAGTATAAGTGGGAATGGGCTGGGTAAGTATCTGCAGGGCTGATGAGGAAATGAGATGGCGGCAAGATGGTGGTGGTGGTGGTGGGAAGGGATGGTCAGGCAACTGCAAAGCAGATGAGGGAAGTGGGAACAGGTGTGTAAATGGGTGGGGCAGTCAGGTGAAGTGGAAAGGCGGGGAAGACTGAGAGCCTCCGATGGTCGGATGGAAAATATATGGAAAACAAAAGAGCCCAAGGAAGCAGGAAAGAGCCTAGAGAGGAGGGACGGAGTGTTTTTCCACCGAATTAGTTCTGGTGCTTGAAACCGTTCTTGTAACTCAAGTGAACCGGCCCCGATTAGATATGCAATGGAGGGAGCTGCACACTGCAGAAAGACCTGCAGAATATCAATCATTTCACTTTAGTTGGAATCACGCAGGTGCAATCACACCTCAGTTGGCACTCATGGAAAACCTGCTTTTTTTGTTGTTGTTGTTTGTTTCCGGCTATGAATCAGCATCTCAGGTTCAAGACCAGTTTATTTCTGACTTAGAATTAAGCCTAGCTGTGTGAACTGGAAGAGGACTGATTCCATTTTGCAAAAAAGGCCTGAGAAAGACAAGCGGTGACTGTCTAATGTAAGAAAAATGACACGAGCTTACTTATGCATGCACAAGGCTCAGGAGTTAGTCCTTTTTTAACCAGTGAGCAAACAAAAAAATATCAAAACTTAAGTCTCCGGATTTTGTTTGTGTTCTTTGGTTACTCTGATGTGACGCTATTGATTTCAAGCAGCGGCATGATGTAACTTGATTCAAGCCTTCTCATATGATGTTTTGGTCGTTTCACTCAACGGCATGATAATCATGTTTGATAGCTTGTGTGTGTGTGTGTGTGTGTGTGTGTGTGTGTGTGTGTGTGTGTGTGTGTCGAGGTCTCTACTACCCTCATTAAGTTAACTACGGATGACTTGCCAGGACTTGTCATGAACCTCTGTTTGTCCTGTGGTTGTAGACTGTGTGTGTGTGTGTGTGTGTGTGTGTGTGTGTGTTGGGGGTAGGGGGTTGGATCTGTCAGTTTAATCCGCTGTCAAAGAGAGGAACCGGAGAGTAGGGGTGCAAAACAGCCTGTCGGTCACGTGTGTGTTCTCTCTCTCTCGCTCTCCTTCTGACTGAGTGTTTGTCTCCTTATGAGCAATACATTATGTTTGCTTCAACCGCTTTTCATGTGGAAACAATACTTTCATTAACAACACAAGCGCAGCAGAGGAGGAAAAATGAAATATTAGAACAGGACGTTTCTGTTTGTGTCGGTGAGAGTTTGTTCCCAAACAGCGGATCTTTTTTCTCTCTCTCTCTTACTGTCAGCTCACACAGACAGGGTGTGCTGTTTTAGCAAGAGACAGTGACTCACATTGATACAACTGTCGTGTCTCCGTTGGAACCAAATACCGCACATCGACTGGGCAGACATCAGCAAAATTGCAGTTTCCACACAGTGTCGCACGATGGCTGCCCGCTGAGGATGCAGCACGAAGCGGTGAAAGCAGAACTGAAGTTGTGTCTTTCTGGTGGCGTGTATGTATGCACAGAAACGCGTTGGGTTGGCGTGCGGTTTGTGTAGGTGCTGTGTCACATAATGTCAAATGAGTGCAGCCTGGTCAGTCCTGTGATCCTTTGGCAAACATCAGAGGGATGGTTGTGTGTCTCCTGTCTCCTTGTAGTTCTGTTTGACAGCTGTAGTATATTAGCACAGGGACAGCTGATTTACAATGCTGATGATAACACGCCACGGTCGTACTTCAAACAAAGAGGCCAAAGACACTGATCCAGTGACTTGGTCTGTCTTAACCAGTGACAGCTGGTGGAGGATCTTCTAAGGGGGTGTATAGCCTCCGGCTGGACGTCAGGTACTATTGACAAGACGCTTGATTGATGGGACAAGTGATGGCGAGGTGTCTAAGTAGTTGATGACAAGGTTTAAAGGACCTGAAAACTCGGTTTCGTATGTCGAGTATTTATTTATAACATCAAATATTTAAAGCAATGGCTAAAGATAAAACATGCGTTAGTTATACATAAATAAGAGTTTGCTAATATGCTTCATCAGGACTGTGTGGGTGTGGTTAAATCAGGTGATTGTTGACAGCGGTATTTCCCCGGCAACGTCAACAACAAACCCAAACGAAACTCACACTATGATTCTTTGGGCGTCTTATGGAATGATTTCCTGTTTACTCTATAGTGCATTTAAATAACTTTTCAATACAGACGTATGAATGAGGCTGGCTTCAGAAGTGAGTCAGTCTCCATAAGCCCGTGTTTACAGCCGGGCACAAAACAGTTTCGCTCTCCAAGCTAATTTGCCCGTTTGAGATAGCTGTACTGAGGGTGTATTTTTATATAACTCACCCGTCCAGATTATATTAAGGCTTAACTTTTGAATATTAGTGTGGCTGCTTTGGTTAACAGGTAGGTGCCTGTTACAGGTGGCTTGTTCGAGCACCCAGGCCTCACGTCCACGTCTTTGTCGATTTTTTAGATTAGCAGGGAACATGGCAGCGACCAAAGCCGCAGATTTTGATATGCATACGATGTCCTTTCTTTGTACTGTCAGTGCTTCTGATGCCCATAACCTCTGTCAACATTAATAGTTTAATTTGATGTATTTTTTAGTGGCCTGATGACGTAAAAGTGTCCAAGATTTCACAAGAAAGAAAGTGAAAATGAAAAGAAAGTCAGAGCAGGACCTTCTTTTCTCGGGTGACACCTCAGACTTATCTCGAGTTCTGTCAATTTATATAGGGTGTAGTGAACGAGATATAGATTTTGGATATAGCCCCATGTGACATCACGACTCCTCTTCACACCAGTAAAGCATAATAAGGTAGAATAAATTAGATATATTTTAGTGAAATAGCCAGTGTTGTTTAAACAGATGCTCTCTCTTATAAAAGGAAGCTGATTCAGGAAACTGTTTTTAGGCCCTTCATGAGTTCAGCATGGAAAAACAAGATCAGAAGATGTTGAATTAAACTTTGTTCACAATCAGATTGTTTTGAAATGTTGAACTTTAACACCGGCTTAGTTTTATCAGCACATCTCTGGTTACACACGGCAGTAAATAAAGAAGCTGTGGCTTTGCATGTTTTAGAGTATCAAGTCAAATACAGTGCAAATTAGGGCCTTCAAAAAGGGGACCAGGCAGAAGCAACATAAAGAGAACAAGGCCCTGCATGCCTGCAGAAAATTACAATATTAAGAGTTCTGACATGAACATTATTATCAAAGGCACACAGTGAGGAGAAAAAAAAAACCCCAAACATAAGTGGCTGTAATTTAACATGCAGATAAACAAAAAGCTTTGGAAAATGGCTGATAATGATGTAAAGTATATGGAAGGTTTATCTCCCCTTCAGGGACCCGACGTGCACCCTGCTGTCATTTACAGTGGCATTTTCAAATGTCACATGTCCATGAGGCACAGGATGTGACTTGACAGTGTGGTAAGTGCAGACAGATGCATGTTGTTTTTGCAGCACCAGACCACTTTGCATTTCCCAGCATTAGCAAATTATTAAGCCCAACTTTCTTTTTGACCATTTAAAGAGAAAAGGGAAGCATAAAGTTGCATGACTTCGACTCAGCTTTCCAGAGTGACATCACTGTGACTGGCAATCATTTGATGGACGGGTTTTCAAAACAGCGCAGCAGCCACAGAGCCACAGAAACATTCCTTGCTGTCTTAAAAGGGCTTTATTTTTGACAAGGCTCCAATATGAACTCTTGAGTCTCGGCCCGGGCTGCATCTAATCTCTCACAAAACAACCTGTGTTTTGTCATCCCCCCCATGCTGTCATACAGCATTCATTGTGTGTGCTGTCAAAAGACGTGACTGTCAGCTCTAGATACGACATTTCTGTGCAAGTTACAGTGTGTTGAGATTCCATCGGAAGGTGGAATGACGAGGGAACAAACTATTCCACATCTACAAATTATTAAAGAATAAAATGATCATGCATCATCGTGCTAAACAAAGTCTGCAACTTCATTTTCAGTTATTTAAAGGTCTGTCATAAGTTGGACATGGACAGCTGTACACATGTATTTGTTATGATTATATTACTTCTGATCAGAAACCAGAAAGTTGATCAGTTTGCTATGCCGAAACATCAAGCAGGTAGAACAACACAAGAAATAGCAGCCAGCTAATATTAGCAAGAAGCCCAGCTCGGCATCTGTCTCTCAGCCTTTTGCACTCTCCTTTTTTTCTTCTTAGCTTCCTCCGTCAATGTCCTCGTCTGTCTCTTGTCCATAGAGGCTGCCAGGCCTGGTTAAAGTACCTGGCTCCGGTTCTAGCACGACACTGGCTCCACTCCCTGTCAGCATTCCCCCACGCCCCAGGCCGGAAAACCTCCTTTTCCCAGTTGTGCAAAAGGCATGTGGTACAAACACTAACACTCCCTTAAGCTCAGCACAGTGGCTAACAAACGGAGCTAACATTAGCTACAGTTGGCAGCAGTTGGGGCGGAGCAGCCATAGGATATCATAACATTTTCTCCATAAAATATGATCCAGTTTCAGCAAAATCAGTGAAATAATTGATGGTGTGTGACCTAAAGCATCGTGTACTGTACTTCTCGCTGGTTATTTCATGGTAGAGAAGTTACACAGGTGTTGCTTCAATTACAGCTCTTAACACTGCCTTTTTTCTTTCTCTGGAAAGCAGAAAATAAATCACCCCGTGCCAAGAAATTGTTTAGGCTGAAGTTTTTTTGAACCTCACGTGTGGCTGCTGGCTCAGGAAGATTCATGCCAAACAATCTCTGATCAAAGCCTCTGTACTTTAAACACTTAGAAAACATGGATTTGTGAGTGTCCATTCTCAGTTAAAGACATATAAACCTCTGTGTGGAGAAGCGTGTGCTTCCTCTTTGTTCGTGTGTTTGTAGATGTGTAGCTGCTGCTGCTGCTGCTGCTGCTGTAGTTACTCCTCTTCTGTGGGCAGAAACCAGGGTGATGACTCGTATGTGACATAAGAGAAGCGACGACGTGCTTCAAGGCCACATCTCACTGCACGAATGCCAGTTTTACAGCTGGTGCAATCTACATATTCCTTGAGTTTGCAGAGGGCATAAAGTAATTAACAGCAGTAATTACAGCACACATCACATGTCTGACTTCACCATGGAAATAAAAATAAAACACAAAATGAGTTTCATTTTGAATTTCCTCTAAAAGCTTTTGTTTCCAACAACACTTTGTCGAGTGTTACTTTTCCACATATTAGCTGCTAACAAGCTGTAAAGGTTTCATAAAGCTCCAGCTGTTCTGGATAAAACTTTTTCTAACATTTTAAGCCAAAATTCTGCTTATTCCTGCGCAGCACGGCGTGTTTATGTAAATTCATTTGAGCTCAAACTCAAAACATAACTTCCCTTCGCCGATTACAACATTTATTAGTTTGTTGTTTTTGTGTACGTCTGTGTGTGGGTGCGCACACGTGTGTGTATGTGCTAAGATGGGTCAGAGGAAGTGTTATCACGTTGAGTCAGTATGTGGGTGTGCATGCAAAGCTGACCAAACATCTTCTCTCAAGTCTGTAGGAAAATTACAATAAGTTAAGGTACATTATTACAGTGGATAACAGACTTAACTGAAGTTTCTGTCAACATCATTTTTCGCATATCTGCGATGTTCTTGGTAAATTCCTGTCTGCACAAGGCCCGTCGACATGGTATGAAACACGGTTACTGACTTATTAACACCAAATGCTGGTTTAACACAATACCTCTTAGCTGCTAACACACCCTATTTATTAGTGCTCTATTTAATGCAGGTGGCTTAATGTGTCTATGCACATGTGCACAAAGAAAACAGGTGAGCAAGAGCTCAAGCTTGTGTTTCAGTGTGAAGGTTTGTTTCAACTTCAGGTATGAAACAAGAGGGTGAAAACAAGAAGTGGGGCAGTAGAAATACTTTTCCTTGTTCCCCTTTTGTGTCGAGGGGCTCATGAACAGAGAGAAAGAATAAAAGAGTAAAGATAGAAGTGCAGCTTCATTAGTATTTATTTGACTGTAACAAAAATAACTGAAAAAAAAAAACTGTTCGCGCAAGTCTTACTGAGTGTTATTTTTCTACCTCAGAGCCTCAGTGCAGAAAAATCCTGTAGTCTGCTGCCCTCTTGTGACAAACAGACATAAACTCTTGATGCATTGCATTGCAATATTTACTCAGTTTCACTTTTGTTTATCCATTGAAATTCAAAGCTAGTTTGTAAAGGTCAAGGTCAGTAAAGCTCTTCCAGTGGGGAAAACATAATAAAATCCCTGCAAGGGTTGCAAGCTACCCAACTCCTGATACAAGCTGTGGTCGTCTTGCGACTTCCTCGCGCTTGATCCTCAAGCCCAAAATGGCACATTACCCTGCTACTGATGTAGCAGCCCGTCCCTACCAGGGTAGTGAGAAACATAGGATTCATTATCAACGGCCAACTAACCTTTGCCTCGGTTGCCTGGTCATGCCTAGCATAAGAAAAATGTGGCCTTACCTGACCCAACATGCTGCCCAACTCCTGATACAAACTGTAGTTGTCCAGCAACTTGATTACCGTAACGTCCTCCTGACAGGCCACCTAGTCTGCACAGTGAAACTCTTTCAGATGATCTCGAACATGGCGGCGCGCCTGGTCTTCAATCAACCCAAAAGATCCCGTTACTCCACTGGCGACAGCCAGCAGCCTGCATTAAATTCAATTCACTAATATTTTCCTACAAAACAGTCTCTGGTTCTGTAACCACTTACCTGAATGTCTTTATACAGACATATGTTACCTCCCGACCATAAATGAAGCCGACTCTGCCACCTGTACGCTCAGGACAATCCAAACTTATCTTGTCTGTTATTCCTTGTTGGTGGAAACGTACTCCCAGTTCCTCCCAGATCAGAGGCGTCGGTCTCTACCTTCAAAATACTCCTGAAGACCCTGTTCTCCATAGAGTACCTCCTCTCTTAACACTACCAACAACTGGACATGCTATTCCTCTTTTTTAACTGTCACTTGAGTCTATTTGAGTTGTACTTATTGCTGCACTAGCATGTTTTTGGTGCACTGTGCCTTGGTTGTTTCCCTTTTTTGTAAGTTGCTTTGGATAAAAGCGTCAGCTTAATGACTAAATGTAAAGTGGCCTCTAGGGTGCAAGCCCTAACCGTGACTAAGCTGTTTCACCAGTATATACATATCGTCTTTCTGCACCCTAGTGCCCTCTTTATTTTTATTTTACCCGTGCCCTCTCAAACAGTCTGAGTCTGCCACTGGCAGCAAGAACCGAGGAGCTGCAAGGACTGACCTGACTCAACAGCAATGGAAGCCAATATAAAATTGCCTGGCAACAAGCACTCCAACTTTGACATAAAAACCGATGAGGAGTTAAAGTAATAAAATCGGAGGAAAAAAACTGAGCTGGTCCAGCATGAGCAGAGACTGACCATTACTAACCTATTACCTAACAAGACTGCAGGTGTGATTTAAAGCTATCACTTTATTTGGTTTAAATTATGCTAACTTAGTCCTTTAGCAGTGGATGTATTATGCCATCAAACATCATCTGTAAACGGTTTGATGTTACCGGCTAACGTTAACCACTGAAATGAGAGCTAATGGCTAGATATCTACAGTAGCATAACTGTTACCGTTAAATTATATAACTTTAATTATATAATTGATTAATTTATAAAGTTTTTGTAAAAATAAAAGAAGGCCCTCAAGTATTATCACCATAAACAGCTTCACGTTAGTTAACACTGCTCTCTAGCTGTTGTTAACTAATTAGCAATTGATGTAGTTAGTGATACTATTGGACAATAAACCATAAATAATGTCATTAATTTATTTGGTTTAAAGCATGCTAACTTAGTCCTTCAGCTGCGGATTATCGGCCTGTTAATCGTTTGACGTTATTGGAATACTGACATCAGAGCTAACGTGAAAGTACAGACCTTTCTTTCCTCAAATTAAATAATATATCACCAGCTATATTTATTTATTAATTTATAAAGTTTTTGCAAATATTTAATTCCTTATTATGACCACAACTAACCATCACTGACAATACCACAATTACATTATGTTACGTTAGCTCATTCAAGTAGCAATTCCATTTTGATGTAGCTAGTAGTACTATTAAATGTGTATTATTTGAGATATAAGTACTCGGCTTGGCTCAGACCTATCTTTATCATTTTGCAACAGTATGATTTGCATATATTGAAATAATTAAAAGATGTACAGACACAATTTTTAATAATCTATGTTATTTCACCTTCCATTACTTCTGGTACTTGTAGTAGTACTAATTCCAAACCTGAGAAAGTTATATACTATATATATAATACATTTATATTTACATTATTTTTAATATTTGAGTACATGGCATCTCATGTCATCACAGAACAAAACTGTTTATCTGACCTT